>VMYD01000359.1:7560833-8829166 GCA_007663325.1 Eucalyptus pauciflora
AATAGATATATGAATTGAAAAGACATGTAAACTGAAGAAGCATGTCTCTTTTCGCTTACATAAGTTGATCCATTGACCCATAATTACAACATTGCCCTATATTAATAGATTGACAAAACGTTTTTTACTCAAAGAAATCTAAGAGTGCTGGAGGAAATACACTACAACAAGATAGAGTACTTTCACTTTGAACCTTCTTTAATCACCTATCAGACTTACTTACTAGTTGATCAACAAAGCTATTAATCGCCAGTTGTTTGTGTAAGCTCATACAATAAATCTCACACGGAGTATCACCGATTCAAAATTGATTCTTGATTGCGTTCACTCTTTTGGCCTTGAATCTCTCAAGATTCATGTGTACTTTAGAAAATCTAGCCTTTAAATATTTTCATAGATTCAGCTAGCTTTGCACATATAGGTATATTCATATTAAAGGTATCGTTCGATACCTTACTAGGTCATTTAATTCCTAGTTATAAGAATCATTCAACTCATAGCATATCCTTAAAATTCTTTAGGAAGCACTGTTGCATCATAGGAGCGAAATATAATGCGCACACTTTTCCAAAACTTGCATTGTCTTATTGAATCTACTCCGTGGGATCTTCAATTGCTAGTTCAAGTTTTCTCCTTGAAACTCTTTATTGAGTTAAGCCTTTAACTCCATTCCCCTTGATGTGCAGTATAGCTACTCTCTTGACAAACCTTTTTTCGGGGGTTTGCAATGTTTTTCTTTAACTCCACAAGGTCCAAAGAAATTATTTTATTTGAGTGCAATTGCATACAATATTATGTTAACGATAATTGTGTCTAGACTTACCATTATGTATTACATTTTATGCCTCTGCAATCATTGCTTGATTGTCATAATGAATACACATCGCATGCACAGGTTTTGACCACAATGGAACATTCTCTAGATATTGTTGAAGCCACTTTACTTCTTTATCCAAATCAACAAACTTAGACTCCATCACGTAGTGCGTTATTAGAATTTACTTTGAGGATCTCCATGATACTACTATACATCGTAGTGTGAACACATATCCGTTAGTCGATTTGGATTCATCTAAATTTGAAATCTAGTTGGCATCACTATAGCCTTTCAAAATAGTTGGATATTTACCATATTGCTGAGCATAGTTTCTTGATCTTTTTAGATAACCTAACACTCTTAGCAGAGCATTCCAATGCTCGTGGCTAGGATTACCAAAATATCGGCTCAATTTTCCTATTGATACAAAGTATCCAATCAGTACAGTTCATGATGTGCATAATGTTACTAATTACTTGAGAGTACTCCAATTGTGTGATACTATTTCAAGTATTCTTTCTTAAAGTTATGTGTAGAAGAAAAGGATTATTCGCATCTTTTATGCCATATACTTTAAACCTCTCAATCACTTTTTCAATGTAATAAGATTATATTAAACTTAGACCATTAGTATTCCTTAGATATGCCGAGCATGCAATAGCAAAGTCTTTCATCTCAAAGTTCTTCTTGAGAACATTCTTGATAATTTTGATAACCTTAGTGTAATATCTAAGAATAAGCAAGTCATTGACATATAAACAAATAAATACACATCGACCTAATGCAAATTTAGTGTACACACATATATCATGCTCATTGATTCTATACTCATTTTGAATCATCACACAATCAAACTTCTTAGGCCATTGTTTAGGAGCTTGTTTAATTCCCTATCAGGATTTGACAAGTCTACACACTCAGTGTTCTTGTCATTTGGCCTTAAATCTTTCATGTTTTTCCATTGGCATGGGTTTTGTGACATCCTGAAAATTCAATTCTATTTTCAATTGACTGAGTCGGATCTTTCATCGACACGATTATAGTGCTTTTCTCTAAGATGGCCACTCACGAGATAACTAGCCTATCAGGCGAAGCCGTTAAGGGATTTTAAATGCAATAAACTTGAGAATTCGACTAGGAATTGACTGCTTGACCGTGCTAGTCTGCAAGGGTCATTACGGCACAATAAAAAATCGATTAGAGATCAGAGATAGGTCGGTTCGACTGAGATGTGTGGCTAAACGTGGGTGATTCCACTAATTTACAAAATTCTCGTCGATCGGCACTAGACTGATTTTTCTGTCGTTTTGGCGCCCTGTGTCAGTATTTAAAACCTTGAGGTTTTCACGACAACTGAGAGCCCCCAATGTGTCGAAGAGTCGAAGAGATACATGTGGCTCTAAGAAAATCGACCACGGGTCAATTGCAACAAAAATTCCTAAAAGCTACCCAGTAGGTTAGGTCACGCTAAAATCACGTCAAATTGAATTTAATCGCAAATTTAAATCCGAATTTAGAAATTGAAAGTTCTGTCATGTCACGACTTATTTTAGGAACATCGACTCATCTAATGAGGAATTTTTGGCGAGTTCGGGATTTTTATGGAAAATCGATTCGAACGATTCAAAAAAGAACGGAAATTCGGATTGGCCAAATCGAATGGATTTTGGACCTCCTGTGTGAACTACTTGGTGAAAGGAAGTTGTGTGGGCTTTTTCTTCGACAAAATTGGACATCAATCGGAGAGATTTGTTAAGAAATCGGATTCCGGGGGAAAAAAGAAATAGAATTCGGAATTGAGGGAAATTCATAGGTTTGAGGGGCTATTGCATTTTGATCCTTAATTGGACTTCAATTGGGACAATTGGTGTTGAAATTGGCATTGGATAACCAATTGTTATTGTTAGTTGAAGGTGGGTTGAAGATGAGGATGAATAATTACTCATGCAAGATATTATTTTATTTAATTTTTCCCCTCTCTTCGATCACTCTCTCCCCATCTCTCTCTCATGTTTTCCCCCCTTCCGACCATTCTTTCCCCCCTGTTGAAGTCCTTTTTTTCTTTTTGACTTGGACTTTATCTCTCTCTCTCTCTCTCTCTCTCTCTCTCTCTCTCTCTCTCTCTCTCTCTCGTTATAACCCCTCCCCCTTGGCCGATGTTCCCCCCTTCCCTTATCCCTTCTCTTTTATTTCTTTTTTGTTTTTTTCTCTTCTGCCTTTCCCCTGCTCGATCAAGAGCCAGCTACCCCCACGATCTCTCTCTCCTTCTTTGTGCGATTGTCTTCCTCAGCCGAAGGCCATAGCTACTTCAGTCTTTCTTTCTTTTGGTTGCTTATCATGTTTGTTTCCCCTTTGTACTTGCCACCTCACTTCCCTCATTTCAGTCCCGACACACCCCATCCCCACCATTTCTCCTTTTGCTGCCTCACGCTGCCAGCCATCCATCTCTACTTCCTCTCTCTCTCGTGCTGCTTTCCACTGAGCAACAACCACAGCTCCTTCCGTTTCTGGTTTGGCCCAACTCAATCCACCAAGCCGAGCCTGCACCTCCACCCGTGGCCGCCAAAACTAGCCCGAGTCGCACTCATCCAGCTATTGTGTGCATTATTGGCATTTTTTTAATTAATTTTCGTAATTATTTATTTATTTATTTATTTCCGAAAATTAGACTGGGATAGCTGGTGACCGGAATTTTGTGCTGATTGCAATGATGTGGTTAGATTATTTAATTGACTGCTATTTTATGCAAATTGAATGTGATTTTGTAATTTTGGGTAATTATCCCAAAATTTATTTAATTTCAGTAATTAACTAGAAAATCACCGGGCATCGGTTCACAACATCAAAAATGAATTTGTGGACCGTTGAAATTAGTGGGAATTTAAAATGGAAAATATTCTATTTTGACTAAGGTTAACAGTGTACCCACACACAATTATTTTTATCGGGTATGATAAAAATAGTGAATTTGCTCAATGGTCAAGATGGTATATTATATCAACCTACGGGCTTTGATATGTCTGCTTAGCGCGAGCAGTATACTGATATACTATATCAACCTTCGGGCTTTGATATGTTAGCTTAGCATGAGCAGTATACCTTATCAGCTTAAAACAAGTTATATTATTTATCAACTTAGAATGAGGAGCGTCAGTATATTATATTAGCCTAAGGGCCTCGATATGTCAGCTTAGCGTGAGCAATATACTTTATCAGCTTAGTGCGAGCTATACTATCTATCTTTAGCTTAAAGTGAGCAGTCCTTGACATGATTAGACTTTATAATAGTATTGAATGGATTGACCAAGTGATAGTTTTGATGACACGGAAACGACTGAGTCAATTGATCTGTGGTTCGATCCGATTTGATGCCTTAATGTGATGATATGATTCGTTAAATTTATAAGTTATACTAACTTGCAAGAAATAGAGGCAAAGGTAAGTCTTTTGACTCTTGTTTGTGCTTAGGCAGCCCTTGGGAGCGTATTTTCTTCCTAGTCGAGTCTTAGGGGGTGAACTTGCTGAGACATTGTCTCACCCTGTTGTGGGATAATATTTTCAAGTACTTAGATGGCAATTGAGGAGGACCTGAAGCTCCGGAGTTTGATGAGGAGGAGACTGAAGAATCAGCGAACGTGTCTGACTAGGGGGTCATAGGACAGTTCCCATTTTGTTGAGCCAATCTTTTGTAAACAGCCTAGTATTGTGTATAAACCTGAAGCGTTAAAAAAGAAAAAAAAAGGCTTGTTTTGGTTGTGAATTGTGGCCCTACTTTTCTATCACATCTTATTGTTGTTTGGGGATTATTTATTCGCTTCCGCATGCGTATTAAAATAAATGGATCGGCGACGCGTCCTAGGACGTCACATATTTATTGACCACCGAGGGATGGGCATGCGCTCGAGGGTCGGGGCGTGACAAGTTTTCTCATTTTCAGATATGTCAACCAAAAATCTGTATGCGCTATTATTTTGAGCATAACTAATGAATATGGAATTCATTGTTTTATGACCTAGCATAAAACCTAATATTCGCAAAAGCCAAATGTGGCCATTTGCTTCTTATAGAGCAAACCATGTTCACTTAAGATAGTTATTCCTCTTTTGTTCATGTGGCCCCACTGCATATGCTACAACCTTGATTTCTTAGAATATGAAGAGGATAATACATTTGAAGAACCCACAATGGTACTTCCCTACTAAACCTAAAAGATATTCTCCTTGTTACCTCTCATCACAATCAAGGAGCCCTTTGAAATTTTTGAAAACTCCACCTCCACCTATGCACATGCATACAATGAAATCCAAATTGCCCAATGAAATATGTTTCTTTTTCAAATCTAGGACGTGCCTTACATTTGTCAAAGTTATTACTATCTGGTCATGACATTTGATCTGCATGATACATGAAATCCTGCAATTGCCCAATGAAATATGTTTCTTTTTCAAATCTAGGACGTGCCTTACATTTGTCAAAGTTATTACTATCTGGTCATGACATTTGATCTGCATGATACATGAAATCCTGCAAGCTACATTATTGCTCGTCAAAACTCAACCACCACCGACCATCTCGTATGCATGGAATCAATCTTTATTTGGACACATATAGTATGAACATTTCGGATCCAAAATTCATTCATCATCAACATGACAATCCGAAGATGAAGTAGTAAGAACATTTTCTACATCAACTAAATCGTTATTTTCACTAGACCGGGCAAATTAGAACTCTCCATTGACTTCTTCCCCTTAACTTTGAGTAAAAGGCACTCAATTTTGTAGTGTTTGAATTTGTCACAATAGTAACACACTTTACCTTGCTCTTCCCGTGGCTTGAACTAGATTTCCAACACTCTTTACTACTACTGTGCCTATCATGATGATTTGACCTTCCTTTAACAACTAAACCATCAGCTTTATTACCATTACCACTTGCATTCAACTTTGTAGGCATCTTTGCAAAATTCAACAAGACCTTCACATTCTTAAGAGTTATGGATTCCCTTCCATACAACATAAAATTCATAAAATTATCATATGAGCTCGATAGTGAGCATTGTTAGCTATTTGCCCTAAAGCAACCATATAATAGTTATATGTTAGGGATTATTTAATGGCAAAGAAATATTCATTCATTTCTTATTTGTATGTTAGAGCCCATAAGATCAGTTGCGACTGAACTTATTCTTAAGATGTTAAGAATATGTGTGATAGGTTTACAGTAATGTTGAATTTTTAAACATTTCCCGATCAATGGATCATTAAGAGAATATTGATAATCCTATTAAAACCGGTGTGTCATCAAGCTTTATCATTCAATATTGGATACTTGAGGGGATGATGAGTCACAAGTCATTGGATATTGTGATATTCGAGTTAGAACACAGGTTCTTGTATTGGACAAGTTCATTGAATGTGACATACATAGTTTGTTCATGTACGAAGGCACATGCTTGCGTAATATGAAATATGTCTTTTTGTTATAAATAAATATACAAGATTGATGTCCTATGCGATCTAATTGTGACATTGTATTGAAATCCCCGACCAAGGTCGTAATCAAGAATGAATGGTGTTAGAGAAGACTCCTTATTGTTTTGAAGACAACAAAACCTTTCCTAGAAGTCTAGTCTGAAGGGTTGCAGACTTAAATATTATAGTCTGAAGAACTCAAGACTCTTAATCAATATCTGAAGATTGTTAGACTTTAAGCTCAAAATCTAACCTCACTAATAGATTCCAGACCAACGAGAGAGGATTTATCCGAATGCGAGTTTATCTTCAAGGATTTGATTCGTACGGTTTGTGGAAGATCTTACGACTGGAGATAGCACCTTGTGATCAATTATTCTTATTGAAACAATTCGGATAATCAGATCTTTTGTAAGGCGAAGTACACTTGAAAGGTTCTACTTATGGAAACCGAGATCCTGATTGTATGGGCGAGCATGATTGATGGGCTCTCATCACATTCCTTAAATGACTCGAGATCTCTTTGATTGATTTTGTCCAACGGGTAGATTGGAAGAACTCCTTTGGAAAGTGCCAACGGTTGTAGAGGCATGGAGGAGCATATAAGGAAGACTTTAGTTGTTCGAGTGTGTGTGTGAAAGAAAAATTCCAAAGTCTGAAGTTCTTAGTTCTTTGCTATTTCAATCGTTGAGCTTATCTTGTACACAAAAGAGAGATCAAACACTTGTGAGACTTTGAAAGAGTGTAGTAGAGCTTCTATACTGTAAAGTCGAAGATGTGAGACTGTAACATCTCTTTTGATTCTTAGTGAAATCCAGCCAGTGGGCTGTCAATGCGGGAGAGTTGATGTAGGCTTGGTCTAAGCCGAACCAGTATAAACCTTGTGTTTCTATTCTCTTTCCCTAAACTCCTTACTTCAATTCGTAGCTTTATACAACTGCTTGTAGTCATTTACATCTTCAGTCTATTATCTTCTAAAGATGATTTGATTTATCAAGTCTCGCAAAAATTTCTTTTAACACCTATTCACCCCCCTCTAGGTGTTCGTACTAGCCCTAACAATTGGTATCAAAGCTTGTGTGCTCATTTTATTAAAGTATTTTTACTTCTAAGTTAAAGATCTATGACTAGTATTTTGGCTCCAGGTTTGGTTGAAGGCCAAAGCAACACCAGACTTCCTTACTTTGATAGAAAGGAATACAATGTGTGGAAAAACAAGATGAAGGCATTCCTGAGATCGAAAGATCCCTTGGAATGGGATGTGGTAGAAAAATGAATCATTCCCAAAGCCACATCAATCTCAGAAAGAGGAAAGGAAGTTACAGATGCTGGTGAAATGACACAAGTAGACATAACCAAAAGACAAGCTCTTGATGCTAAAGCTATCTACTCCTTATATTATGCTTTATCTCCTACTGAGTATAACAGAATTTTATCCTGTGAAACAGCACAAGAAGTTTGGGACAGATTGCATGTTACTTACGAAGGAACTGATCGAGTTAAAGAAATAAAAATCAACATACTTCTCGGATAGTATGAAGCCTTCAAGATGAAGCCAAGAGAATCCATTACTGACATGTTCGATCGTTTCATAGAGATTGGAAATGGTTTAGCATATCATGGACAGCCAATCTCAGGACAGATGAAAGTCAATAAATTGCTACGTGGACTCTCCAAAGATTGGAATCACATTAAAATTTCAATAAGAGAAACATAGAGGATCGTGCCTCTATCAGTAGACGAATTAGTTGGCACACTTCAATCATATGAAGTGGAACAAATCAATGAAGAAGAAGATCCCAAAGGTAAGAAGTTAATTGCTTTAAAATCTAATGATGATTCTGATGACACGGATTCGGAAGATGACTTGGACGATGAAGAACTTGCACTCAAGATAAGAAAGTTCAGAAAGTTGAACAATAAAGGAAGAAGGTTTAATTGGAACAAGCAAAGCACTCAAAGATTTCAGAAGAAATCAAATGAAGACAATGAGACAAACAAAGAAGTGATTTGCTTTGAATGCAAGAAAAATGGGCATATCAGACCTAACTGCCCTCTATTGAAGAAAAAGAAGGGAAGTACAGAGAAATTAAAAAAGGCTCTCAAAGCAAAGACATGGAGCGATACTGAATGCGAAGAAAGTAAAGATGAATATGCCAACATATGTCTAATGGCAAATTCAGAATCAGACTCAGACTCTGAAACAGATCTAAACTCAAACTCAAATGAGGAAATCGAGGTTAATAATTTTAAAATTTCCACCAAAGTCTCAAAGTATATAGATGAACTCAGTCTCAGTCTCAAAATATCTCTTAAAAGGATTTCCGAGCTAAAAAGGGAGAATTCTAAATTGAAGCAACAAGAAGTTTCTTGGAAAGAAAATTTTGAAAATCTAAACAAAAGTTTTGTTGATTTAAAAGAAAATGCATATTCTCTTTCGAAGGAAAATATTTTCTTGAAATAAGACATTTCAAATATATCAAAGAAGTTTTCAAAATGATTTGAGAAGTTAGAAAAGATTCTTTCTGTCCAAAGACCCTATTTTAACAAATCTGGTTTGGGTATGTCACTAGAAACTATTTCTTTAATTGATTTCCCAAAAGTAAATGAAAGAATCAAATAAAGACCTACAAAAACACTTTACAAAAATCATTTTTCAAAGAGTTTTTGTAAAACATGTTGGTCGAAGTGCTCTCAAATGTTCAAAGTGTAACATCTCAAAACATTTTGAAAAAGAATGTCCTAAAGTTTGGAGACCTGTTAAGAAAGATTGGGTAGAGACTATGTTTAAAACTAACTCTTCTGGACCCAAGAAAATCTGGATACCAAAGAAAGTTTGAGTTCTCTTTGTTATTGCATATCACTATTAAGAAAAAGATCAAGTGGTATTTGGATAGTGGCTGTTCGAGACACGTGACTAGAGATTCAAGTTATTTTATTAAGTTTGTGCAAATAAATGGTGGGAAAGTTTCTTTTGGTGGAAACAGCAAAGGAAGAATTGTTGGATATGGAACTGTGAAAATTGGAAGTCTCACAATCAACAATGTCTCATTGGTACCACCGGCTGTGGTGGCTCCGCTGGATAAGGGCTTCATTGATCCTTCCTCAAAGGTGAGGGGTTCGAGACCCAATGGAGGCACTTAGTGTCTTAAGTGTGACGTCGGAGTGGTGGGTCCTCCGTTAGCGTCACCCTGGGTTTACTTCACCGGCTACCAGCTGTACAGGAGTTCTTGGGTCACCTAAAATAAAAAAATAAAATAAAAAACAACAATGTCTCATTGGTTGAAGGTTTGAATTACAATCTACTCAGCATTAGTCAACTATGTAACACTGGATTCAAAATCAATTTCCAATAAGGAATTTGTTCGGGAACTAGTAAAAAATTTTCTCAAAGACATGGGAATATTTATCTACTGGATATAAAACCAAAAATTTCTCAGTGTTTAATATCCATTCAAGATTAAGCAAATCTTTGGCATCGAAAGCTTGGCTATGCAAATATGAAACAGATCGCCAAGATCTCTTCTAAGAAACTTGTTCGTGGACTTCCTAATCTGACTTATCAAAAGTCTTATCTATGTACACCATGTGTTTTGGGAAAATAGGTAAGAAGTTCTTTTAAGCCTATAAATCAAGTTTCTACTAATCGTGTTTTACAACTTCTGCATATGGATCTCTTTGAACCAACCAGAACTCAAAGTATTGGGGGAAAGAAATATTGCTTAGTAATTGTGGATGATTATTCTCGATTTACCTGGGTTTACTTCCTGGCAAGTAAGTCTGAAATATTTTCTCACTTTTCAAAGTTTGCAAAGAAAGTTCAGAATGAGAAAGGTTATGTTATTTCAAGCATACAGACAAACCATGGATGTAAGTTTGAAAATCAAGACTTTGCTAAATTTTGTGATGAATGTGGTTTTCAGCATGTATTCTCTTCTCCATATACTCCAAAACAAAATGAAGTTGTGGAAATGAAGAATAGATCTTTACAGGAGATGGCAAGAACCCTTTTAATTGAAAGCAATATTTCTTCTCGTTTTTGGGCTGAAGCAGTTTCTACAGCTTGTTATATTATCAACAGAGTATTTTTAAGGCCAATTCTAAAGAAAAATCCTTATGAAATATTTAAAGGGAAAAGGCCAAATGCCTCTTACTTTCATGTGATTGGTTGTAAGTGTTTTGTTTTGAAAAATGTGAATGATCAAATTGATAAGTTTGAGGAAAAATCAGACGAATGAATTTTCCTTGACTACTCAACTTCGAGCAAAGGCTACAGAGTATTCAACAAGAAGACTCAAACTGTGGAAGAATCTATGAATGTCAAATTCCAAGACTCTATACAGAATCATTTGAATCAGTTTCAACTTGAAGAATCTGAATATACTCTAGACCTTAAAAAGTCTACCTCCCCTGAAGTGGTTCAGACTTCTGAAGATCAACAACAAACAAAAGTTGTAGATTCAACTAAAGTAGAAGATCAAGAGACCATCAGACCAACAAGTAACTGGAAGCATAAGTCTAGTCATCCCAAAGAACTCATCATAGGCAACGTAGATGAAGGGATTCACACCAGATCCAAAAGGCAAGAAGAGTCTAGCGCTCTAGCCCTTATTTCTGAGATAGAACCCAAAAGCATAGAATAAGCCTTAACTGACGAAAGCTGGATTGAAGCTATGCAAGAAAAGCTTAGACAATTCAACATCAACGATGTTTGGGAGCTAATTCCTAAACCAAAAGGTAAATCTATTATTGGGACTAAATGGGTTTTCGGGAACAAAATGAATGAGAAAGGAAAAGTGGTCAGAAACAAAGCAAGACTCGTGGCCAAAGGATATATGCAAGAAGAAATGATAAACTATGATGAGACCTATGCACCAGTAGCAAGGTTATAAGCAATTAGATTATTACTTGCTTTTGCTTGCTATAAAAATTTTAGTTTATTCCAAATGGACGTCAAAAGTGCATTCATAAATGGATTTATCCAATAAGAAGTTTATGTGGAACAACCACCTAGATTTGAAGATCCAAGAAAACCAAACTCAGTTTTCAAACTGAAAAAGGCCTTATATGGATTAAAGTAAGCGCTTCGAGCTTGGTATGACAGGTTAAGTAAATTCTTAATTCAAAATGGTTTTGTTAAAGGAAATGTGGATACTATTAAAAAGAAATGTAAAGATTTTCTACTCATTCAAATTTATGTTGATGACATTATCTTTGGATCATCTAATAAAAATTTGTGCAATAAATTTTCTAAGACTATGCGGGATGAATTTGAGATGAGAATGATGGGTGGATTATCTTTCTTTCTTGGATTACAAGTGAAACAATTGAAGGAATGAATTTTCATTCACCAAGAAAAATATGCAAAAGACCTCATAAAAAAATTCAGATTGGAGAATTGCAAAAAGACTAATATACCAATGTCAAACTCTTCAAAGATAGACAAAGACGAAGGATGAAAGAAAGTTGACTAGAAGCTCTATAGAAGTATTATTGGTTCACTTCTTTATCTTACTGCTTCTAGACCTGACATTTTGTTTAATGTTTGCATGTGTGCTAGATTTTAATCAGATCCCAAAGAATCTCATCGAAGCACCGCAAAACGCATCATCAAATACGTTGCAACTACATCGAAGTTAGGTCTGTGGTATCCAAAAGAGGGAGACTTTACTCTTCTTGGATATTCATACGTAGATTTAGCAGGCTGTAGAGTCGATAGAAAGAGTATTTTTGGTATTTGTCAATTGCTGAGCAACATAATAGTATCCCGGTTCTCAAGGAAACATAGTACTGTAGCTCTTTCGACAACATAAGCAGAATATGTGGCTCTTGGAAGTTGTTGTTCTCAAATCTTATGGATAAAGCAACAGCTGAGAGACTTTGGAATCGAAGACTCATGCACCGAGATCAAATGCGACAACACCAGTGCAATCAATCTCACAAAGAATCCAATTCTACATTCAAGAGCAAAGCACATAGAAATTCGACATCATTTCATTAGAGATCATGTTCAGAATGGAGAAGTTATGATACAGTTTATTGACTCAAAAAATCAGTTTGCAGACATATTTACAAAGCCACCGGAGAAAAGTCTATTTGAGTCTATTCGTACCAGACTAAATATTATATATTTCATCAGTTAAAATCTAAAGATGATCAAACTCAAAACAACATCGAGTTATGATAGTAAGTTAATTCCGTGTTAGTAATTAAATTTATGGGTGAAAATTTGAAAAGGTATGTTTACTTTTTGAATCGTTACTTATTTATTTGATCATTAGCAATTATCTTTTTAATTTTGAATTTATGACAGTTTTTCATTTTCAAAAAGGTAGTTTTTACATTTTCCTTAATGACGATTCGTATACCCCGTTTCGTCAGCTTTATATACTGTAAACTTTCTTCTTTGTTTTCACACAAACCCTAGAATATAGAACTTCATTTTCACTTTCCCTCTAGTTTATTTTAAAAAAAAATTCATCTTTCTCCTCGATCGAACTCAAGAAATCCCACAAAGAAAGTGACAATGTCTTCCCAAAGAAAGTCTTCTAGAATCGCAAGCGGGGGACCACAACATATGCGTGAGGGTCCTACGCACTTTGATCTGACCAAGGAATGAGACTCTCCATAGCAGCAACATCAAAGTCAACAACAACCTTCTCAACCGCGTCACTCTTCACAACCTAGAACTTAAGTTCCTCCATAGCAACAAGCAGAGGAAGAATTCATTGAAGACGTTGAACCAGTAAGAGCATAAAAACCCCAATTCTTGTTTAGACTCTACTCGAACTTGAAAATGGGTGGCTCTGCAATGACTTTGATCGATGAGTTTTTTTAAATCAAATGGTTACAAGAACAAAACTTTCTTCTTGAATACCATGGAAAGATTAGGCATTGCGCCTAAAGGGACTGCAACAATGACATTTGCTAACTTCTCAAGTGATCCGCGATTTGGATCATTTAATCAGCCTGAAGGGAAAGACAACGATGAAAGAATGTTCTTAAATTTTCAGCCTAGGATGGGCGTAGCTGCGAATGTTCATGGTGAAAGGACAAATCTTTTTCGTTCTAAGGACCACAAAAGAACTTATTCTAAATTGTTGAAGCGAGGGGTGATAAACCCTAGGAGTGTCGATTTTGATTTTCTTAATTCGTTGAAAGAGAAACTGAGAGAGAAGTTTGCACTTCTTCAACTTGAACGTTTTTGTTCTGAGACGGATGTTGCTTACCCAGAACTTACTGCCTACTTCTATTCAAATCTATCCCTTTATAGATGCAAATAGTTTTTCCTTTAGTATTAGAGACAAGGACTTTGTGGTTGATGTGAATACTCTTGCTAATGTGATTGGGGTGGAAAGAGGTAGTTTCCAACCAATCAGAGTGGCTCACGCCACTCTGGAGCTTGTTCGAGATAGGATCACTGAAGGCAGGATCTCTTACTCCAGAATGAATGCATCCAATATCCTGCTTCCCAAGATTGTGATCAACTGTCTCAGACCCAAATCCACATCCAAAACTAATGTCTCAAACTCTGAAGCGAAGCTGATGTATGCAATCAACATCGGTTTCAAGTTCTCTCTGCCTCATACCATTCTTATGCACATGTATAGGAAAGTGGTGAAGGACAAGGGACAACTCCCTTATTATGCTCTTATTACTCGATTGACACTTCAACATTCAGCCTCCCAAGATTCTGTGTGTTCGAACCATTGCTCCAATGGTTGTGGGACTGAAAATGGTTTCCAAGATGCGTCTGAAAGAGCTGAACAAGGTTTTGGAGAGCATTAAGGTGAAGTCCCCTGTCAAAGCAAGACAAGCCTCTACAGCAGGAAAAATGAAAGGTAAAGAGCCCATGCCTGAACCAATCAAGAAGAGGAGAGCTCTCATTTTGCATGAAGAAGAAGATGAAGATACATCACACTCTCCGCTTTTGCCTTACGAAATTTACAGAACTTTGTTAGCTTTCCAAAGACAGAGGATCGAGAGAACAAAGATCGAGAAGAGACAAAGAAGAGACATGAAGGAAGAGAAGCGATGAGAACAGAGGAAGAGGAAGAAGAGAAAGGAAGAGACCAAGAAGAAGAAGAGGGTCCTGATGAAGAGAGTCATGATGACTCTCATGCAGAAGAAGGAGGACAACATCACATTAACGCTGAAGAAGAGCAAGAACAGGAAGAATAGTACTTTTCTCCACTTGAAGGCACAGAAACAAAGGAAGCCGCTGCTAAAAGAGGTACTTCTTCACTTGCCTTTACTAGTAATGGTGTTAGTCGTTCTCCAGCCGATCCAAAGGATGTGCTTGCCTCTCAATTTCCTGAAGATGGTAATGAGGCTTCATCTCCAAGTCTGGATGTTCCTACTGAGGTTCCATCATCTGTTAACACTCCTCAAACCACCCATGCTAAAGCAAGTACTCAACTCGACAATACAGCAGACTTTAAGAGAATGCTTGAGTTTCTTGTGGAGATCAAAGCTTAGCTTTATGGTTTGGAGTGTGAATTTCAGAACTTGCAAGCAGTTCAACAAGCCACTTCAGTTTCTTTGCACGACTAGATACAAGCCCTTAAGCTTCAAGTTCAATCTATTGCCAAGGGTGAAGATTTTCAGCAACTGAGGGAGGAGACAGTCAAATCTATGGGGGATTTCCAGCTCGTTCACATCCCCAAGCAGCCTTGATTTTATCTCAACTCTTTTTAATTCTCTCCATTTTTTTGCTGTTAACAAAAATGGGGAGAAAGTTTGTGTGCTTGTTTGCAGATTTGAATATTTGACTTGACTTTTGATTGCTTTTGATTGGCTTTGATGTTTTTGGACTGATTGGTAATTTTATTTGGTTTGAAGTTTGACTTGCAATAATTATGTTTGTGATTTTAATTATGGATGGATAGTTATTTATTATGCAGGTCTAATGTGTTTTCTGTGGTTGCATAATCAATACTATTCAAACCCTAATTAATTTATCTCTATAAGACATCATGTTTTGTTTAAGTGTTGCAGGTTTAAATTTTGCAAATCTGCAAGAAAATTTTGTCACAGTAAAAAAGGGAGAGATTGTTAGAGAAGACTCATTATTGTTTTGAAGCCGACAAAACCTTTCCTAGAAGTCTAGTCTGAAGGGTTGCAGACTCGAATATTATAGTCTGAAGAACTCAAGACTCTCAATCAATATCTGAAGACTGTTAAACTTTAAGCTCAAAGTCTGACCTCACTAACAGATTCCAGACCAACGAGAGAGGATTTATCCGAATGCGAGTTTATCTTCAAGGATTTGATTTGTACGATTTGTGGAAGATCTTACGGCTGGAGATAGCACCTTGTGATCAATTATTCTTATTGAAATCAATTCGGATAATAAGATCTTTTGTAAGGCGAAGTATACTTGGAAGGTTCTACTTATGGAAACCGAGATCCTGATTGTATGGGCGAGCAGAATTGATGGGCTCTCATCACATTCCTTAAATGACTCGAGATCTCCTTGATTGATTCTATCTTATGGGTAGATTGGAAGAACTCCTTTGGAAATTGCCAACGATTGTGGAGGCATGGAGGAGTATATAAGGAAGACTCTCAAGTTGTTCGAGTGTGTGCTTGAAAGAAAAATTCCAAAGTCTGAAATTCTTAGTTCTTTACTATTTCAATCGTTAAGCATATCTTGTACACAAAAGAGAGATCAAACACTTGTGAGACTTTGAAAGCGTGTAGTAGAGCTTCTATATTGTAAAGTCGAGGACGTGAGACTATAACATCTCTTTTGATTCTTAGTGGAATCCAGCCAATGGGCTGTCAATGTGGGAGAGTGGACGTAGGCTTGGTCTAAGCCAAACCACTATAAACCTTGTGTTTCTATTTTCTTTCCCTAAACTCCTTACTTCAATTCGTAGCTTCATACAACTACTTGTAGTTGTTTACATCTTCAGTCTATTATCTTCTAAAGACGATTTGATTTATCATGTTTCGCAAAAATTTCTTTTAACACCTATTCACCCCCCTCCTCTAGGTGTTCGTACTAGCCCTAACAGATGGTTCATGTCTCATAGAATATATGTCAATTAGATTTAGGCACATATTTGAATTGACAGCTTGATAAATAATTCCATGACCTTTTGTTCAATCGAGACATGGTGAGGCAAAGGATCAAATTACAGGGTTATCAAAGCTAACGGATTCATTATGTTCTTGAAACATTCATATTGTCTAAATAGCCATAACATATTGCTAAATGTCACTCATGGTTTGTAGGAACTGGAGATTGATCAGGACAATTAGTTCTCTTGGTTGTGCTCATGTGTTAGTACAAGTCCTACTATTAACTCAATAATGAATCTAGGGATGTTGCAAATCTTAACCAATTAGAATAACATTTGAACGAGAGAGACAATATTGCAAGTGAGTTTGCACTTGAGGCAATCAGATTGAGTTGCATTGAAAATAAAATAAAATAAAAAAATTGAAAGGGGTTTCAAACTTTACAGCCAAATCAAAGATCTAAATCTAGTTCAGATTCAACGACCGAATTAATGATATGAAGTGAGTTATGAAACCTAGCCAAATTAATGATTTGAAATGGTTTAGGTTTAATGGCTAAATTAAAAATATGAAATGGTTTTAGATTTAACGGTCAAATTAATGATCTAAAATGATTTTAGAATCAATGGTTAGTTTAATGATTTGAAACAGTTTCAAATTCAATGATTAATGAATGTTCTAAAACTATTTCTGATGTAATGGTCAAATTAAAGTATTGTAACAATTACAATGTTAATGCCCAGAATAAAGACTTGTAAAGGTTACAAATTAATGTGTGGAATAATGCTTTGTAACGGTTATAGAATTAATACTTGAATTAGTGTTTACAACGGTCTTAGAACTTACGTCCCTCAAACTTTACGACCAAATTAATTATCTAAAATGATTTTAGAGTTAATGAGCCAATTTAAATATGATCGAAGACTAGTTATAAAAAGGCAATTGAAAGAGTAGATCATAGGATGATTGACGATCAACAGTTGAGCGTGTTGATAGTGATCAATTAAGTCATTCACACACGAGAGCAATTGTTAGCACAATTGTAGTGGTGAGATCTCTCAATTTCTCTTTACCGTTTGATGTGAGATTGGTGGTGTGTCTAAACTAGAGACTCGACATTTGTAGGGCTAGATCTGAAGAATGTCAAAACCTATGTTACGAGGAGATAAGACATTTGTGATCTGATTTGAAGAACATCATAACCTGAGTTACGAGGAGATAAGGTGTTTGTGATTTGGATTTGAAGAACATCAGAACCGGTATTTCTAGAAGACATCATATATTCTTGGTCAGAATTCCAAGAACATCATAATCAGTGTTACCAAGAGATCAAACATTCATGGTTAAAATTTGAAGAACGTTAGAACTGACACTATGAGGACATCAGACATTCGTGGTCATAATTTGAAGAACATCATAATTAAATTTTTGGAGCATGGTACAAGGATAATGTGATTAGCCCCTTTATCACGGCTTTTACTAAAATGCATGAGCAATGTTTTGGAAATACGTGCATGGACATTTTTAAAATTGCTGTGAATTAGATTTTAATTATAATTTATCTATGCATGTATTTTTGTTTATCAAAACAAGTCCCAACAGTAACACAATTAAGGCTTAGTCTTCCCATCTAACTCCAAATCTAGATTTTTCATATTCATTAAGATCTTGTTAAATTCATCTAGATGTTCTTGGATATATGTACCTTCTTGCATCTTTATCATGTAAAGACAATGATTCAATAATCTCATTATAAGACATTTCTTCGTATAAAGGCTTGTGAGCATATCCTGAAGTTGTTTATTTATTGGCAATCTCATGAAGCACCTTGTCGGACAAAAGTAACTAGATGGTGCTGTGCGCACTCTCTTCGATCTCTCGAATCTTGGCCAATGTAATGTCGTCGGGGTACTTCTCGTCCAAGGCACTAACCAAACATTCCTAATACAACAACACCTTCATCTTGATCCTTTATAGCCCGAAATTATTTTGGCCATCGAAGGGTGCACTTCAAATTTGATAGATGCCGTCTCGAACAAAAAACCAAAAATCCTTCACTTTGATACCAGTTTGTTGTGGAAAAACACCAAAAGATGCAAATCAAAATACAAATAGCAAATGATGAAAAAATAAAACCACACAAGACACAACAAAGCTAAGATGGGAAAAATCACGGAGAGAGAGAAGAATTTCACTATTTTTAACAATAACTACAAAAGTACACACCAAAGGATAATAAATAAATAAAAACCATTTGGTGAGCCACAAGATCTAAATGATAAAAAATAATATAGGAAGAATAAAAAAAAGAAGAGAATGAGGAGGCTAGGGTTGGAGATGTATTGTGCAATACATTCATTTTATAGTCACAAGCCTGATGAATGTATTTGATATAGACGGGGCCGTTAGTTCATCTTTGTCCATGTTGGGTTCGTTGGATCCCCAAAAACCGGATTCGGCACTTAAACCGAACCCCTAAATCAATGCGGAAGATGAGCCCGGGAATTAAACACGTATCACCGATCGTAAAGCACACCACGGATTCGAGCGTACCTTGTTGGCCACATATTAGACACCGATGCCGTATTGAGGAAGAGATTTCAGTCCTGTTCGATCCGATGTCGAAGAATCGTCGTGAAGGGAAGAGGTGTGGCTTCTTAGCTTTTGGAGAGAGAGAATTCTTGAAGAGAATGGAGAACGTACGTACAAATGCCAAAAGGTGCCTTCTCCTTCTCTCTCATTCCTTTTTATAGGTTCCTCTTTCCATGGGCCTAATTCCCGTGGGCCGGACCTTTAGGTCCATCGTGGCCGGGCCAACTTAGGCCCATTATAATAAATCCATCATCTCCCACTCGCACATGGTGGGTCAAAACCAACATGGGCGGATAGGCCCAACTTAGGCTCATCAACTGAAAATCCTATTTTCCTCTTTCAACATTCATACCGGTGAATAATCCGTGCGACCAGCATACTTTGAGAGCTCGTTGCTATACATCTGTTAGGAATATATAGCAGCTCATATTGGGCATCATTTTCCGAGTAAATTTACTATGCAGTACCCTAGATCGATCGATCACATTTATATCTCTCTTAATCTCATTCAAACAATGATATATATATATTGTGTTCACAATTATGATTATCCCAAAGACAGTCATCATTGGTCGACCTGTGAATACAAAACCACAATGTGATTCTACAAATCCGATCTTCCTCTTTCCTTCAAACTCTCAATTTCAGTTCAACTTGCTTTTCTAGAAATGTCCCATTAGATCGAATCAACTCATGACCATTGGCAACATTCTAAGATAGCAAACACTAAATAGAAATCTTGAGAATAAGTAAGAGTCATAAAGGCACTAAAATTAAGGAACTCTATTCCTCAAGAGTCTCACACGTTATCAAAGTTGAGATCAAACTTTTGCCACTATTATAGGTCGTCTTATGCATACGTAGTATGAAATACGTATTACGGTATTAACTTCTTTCCCATGGAGCGTATGTCTACACAATCAATACCGTACAGATGATAGTTCAGACATACCCAATGTCTAACTTGAGTTCACGTATTTACTCATTCACAAAATTCATCAGAACTCACATCTGGCATCTTAGACAGATAAAGTAAAATGTGTGGGTTATTTTACTTTCGGACATCGTAAGTACTATGTCCTCATCTTAACACTCAGTTAAGGCGACATACGTATTTTAAGCTTGAGCTCTCGATTATCACCTAGATAATAAGCTTAAAAACCGTCTCATCTCTATTTATCACATAGTAAATGGAGGCGATTACCCGTGTGAGTGGGCTAATCTCTTATCTGTCCGACATACTTTCTCAACATATAATATAATGCACTAAGCATTAAGATGCATAAAGATCAAACAAAAGATTCATAGGCATTAATGATGAAAACACAAATTCATTCAATGTGAACAACTCAAGGAAATTACAATATCCAATACATCAGATTCTACGCAATCCTAGAGATTTTACATGACCACAAAAACATATCTCTAGGTATTGGCTTTGTCATAGGATATGCTACCATTCTATGCGTAGATATGTACTGTAAGTTCACATCCTTTCGTGCAACCATATCTTTGACAAAATTATACTTGGTATCTATATGTTTGGTCTTGCCATGATATTTTGGATCTTTAGTGTACGCTATAGCTGCTTGGCTATCACAATTAACTAATAATGGATTTGCAGCTTTCTCAATAACACCTAAAAGATCCAAAAAATCTCTTAAGCCAAACTATTTCTTATATTACTGCTGATAATGCCACGAACTCAGCTTCCATCGTGGACAAGGCTATACACGTTTGTTTCTTACTGCTCCAACATATGGTGCCAATATTCAATAAGAAAACAAACCTAAAGGTAGATCTCCTTTTGTCTACACCTCCTCCCTAATCAGTTTCAGAATAGCCTGTGAGTCGCAGATCCTTTCCTTAATAACTCATCGTATAATCAGCAGTTCCCTTTAGATACCTCAGTATTTTCTTAACGGCTTTCCAATGTGCTGGACCTGGATTGGATTGGTATCTACTCACCATTCCAACTACAAAACATATGTCGGGTCTTGTACACATCATAGCGTACATCAAGCTCCCAATTGCACTAGCATAAGGAACATGTTTCATTTGTTCCTTTTCTTGTGGAGTCCTCGGACACAGTCTATGGCTCAATCCTTCACCTTTTGCAATAGGAGTGTCTATGGGTTTACAATCTTGCATACGAAATCGTTCAACTTTATTTATATATGTTTCTTGCGAAAGAGACAACGATCTCTTCGAACGATCTCTTGAAATCTTAACTCCAAGAATGTATGCAGCATCACCCATATCCTTCATCTCAAAGTTGGAAGATAACCAACTCTTGACAGTATGAACAAACTCCATATTGCTTCCGCCAATCAGTATATCATCAACATATAATGATATGATCACAAAATGATCTTTGGATCTTTTGATATATACGCAATGATCATCATCAATCATTGTAAAATCATATGCCATTATGGCATTATGAAAACGTATATACCATTGTCTCGATGACTGCTTAAGGCCGTATATCGATCTCAAAAGTCGACATACATTTTCTTCTTGGCCTTTCACTATGAAACCAGTAGGTTGTTCCATGTATATTTCTTCCTCTAATTCTCCATTGAGGAAAGCAGTCTTTACATCCATCTGATGTAACTCAAGATCCATACTAGATACTATTGCCAGAATAATGCGAATCGAGGTAAATCTCACTACAAGAGAGAACGTATCTTCATAATCAATTCCTTCCTGTTGATTATACCCCTTCGCAACAAGGCGAGCCTTATGCCTTTCTATCGAGCCATCAGCCTTTCGCTTTATTTTGAGAACCCACTTGTTCCCAATAGCTCTGCGTCCTTTTGGAAGATCAACCAGTTCCCAGACTTGATTTGATTTCATTGACTCCATTTCCTCTTCCATTGCATGAATCCATTTTTCCTTACTAGGGCAATTCAGAGCCTCATTAATATTTCTTAGCTCATCCTCATCTTGTGGAGCAACCATAAAAGTTTCTCCTTCAATGTCAAAACGTCGACGGGGAATACTTTGGCGACTTGTTCGCCGTATGGGAGTTTGTACACTTTGCACATCATTCCCCATTATGCTCCCACTGGGATTAGATAATGATGATGTCGTCTCATTATGTGGTTGCAATTGAGAATGAGTTGAATTCAATTCATCACTTCTCATATTACTCCCACTTGGACGAACTCCACCAAGATCATTATCTTGATCCGAGGTTTCAAATAGGGAGTTGTCTTCCCCTATTTCGCCCTTTTTAGGAAATTCATCCTCTAAGAATGTGACATCCCGTGATTCAAATTCAGTTATACTCCCACTTTCCTGCTCACCTATGAACACATACCCTTTTGAGTGTTCCGAGTATCTTATGAAAATACTCTTCTTTCCTCTGGGACCCAGTTTCCCAAACTTGTGAGAGGACTCATGTGTATAGGCAGCACAACCCCATGGCTTAAGAAAACTTAAGTCCGGTTTTCTACCTGTCCATAACTCATATGGAGTGGAAGTAACTGATTTGGAAGGCACTCGGTTAAGTATATAGGCAGCAGTTAACAACGCATGATTCCAAAAGGTGATAGGTAAGTTAGCATGCGCCATCATGGACCTAACCATTTCCAGTAGGGTTATGTTTCTTCTCTCCGCAACACCATTTTGTTGAGGAGTATAAGGAATAGATAACTGTCTTTTTATTCCTTTTTCATCACATAATTTTCTGAACTCATCAGATAAATATTCTCGACCTCGATCGGATCTCAATGCTTTTATTTTCTTGTCTAATTGATTCTCTACCAGGTTCATAAACCTTTTGAAACAACTTATTGCTTCAGATTTGTGAGAAATCAAATAGACATATCCGAATCGAGTATAATCATCTATAAAAGTGATGAAATAAACAGCCCCATGCCTTCCTCTCACATTCATTGGACCACAGACATCAGAATGGATTAAGTGCAGAGGAAATTCAGCTCTTTTACCTTTTCCAAATGGTTTCCTTGTCGTTTTCCCTTCTAGGCAATGCTTACAGATGGGCAAATCGACTTTTTCAATATTGCCCAACAAGCCCTCTTTGGCTAGTCTATTCATACGCTATTGGCCAATATGACCAAGTCTAGCATGCCATACATTCACATCATTATCATATGTATTGTGAGACGTGAGAAGGGAATAACAAACATTTGCATTAACATAATCAATATCCAATACAATGAAACCATCCAGAAAATAACCATGACCATAGTAGTTTGTATCCAAATACAAATCTACACATTTATTATGGAAGTTCATATTAAAACGTAATTTAACCAACACTAAAACAGACCCTAAATTCCAACGAATCTCCGGAGCATACAACACATCATGAAGGAACAAAGTGGTCCATCACGCATATTCAGTTGGCATGTGCCAATTCCTTTCACTTCAGCTCTGGAGTTGTTTCCCACATAGATCCACTTAGTTCCAGTAGGTACTCGTCGGAATTCCACGAAGGATCCTCTATCCTTCGCTACATGGTCTATCGCTCCTGAATCAACAGTCCACAGAGGATTAGATTCAGTCAATAATACAGAACTTGACACATATGCAAAGTTCTCAATTGTACCAAGGGTGTGTACCTTCTTTGGCTCACGACAATTGCGGGCATAGTGACCCTTCTGGTCACGGTTGTAACACTTCACCCTTGAGATATTCTTCACATGGGGACGTTTTCCTCTATTTTGTTGGTTAATTCTTGGTTTCTTGCAAGAAGGACTTGATCCCTTGCATTTCCACATATTGAACGAATCAATGCGCTTGCGCTTAGAGCATGAAGCCCCTTCTGAGCTAACAGCAACACAGAAAATATATGTTTCTTGCTCTAATGCCTTGTGGCGATGATCAGCTAGCTCAAGGTGGCGCACAGCATCCTCTAGATCTTCCATAACATGGTCAAGAGCTTTTAGTGCTTTTTGCTTTTCCAGCACATATTGAATTTTCATTTGCCAAATTTCATGGTTGTCACATTTGAGCTTTTCACCTTTGTTCAGCTCGACAACTATGCTCTTTGTGGCTGAAGCCATTGATCTGAACACATAGACATACATGCACGAGTTATTAATGCCTATCACTTATGCATCTATTTTGCACAAAACCCATCATATTAATTAATAATTTTAAGTAAGGTTTCAGAATCAAAAGGTTACTATGTTTCCAATCATTCTCCAAAAATCCTAACTTAAAACTATCATTAATATGATTGTCATATGCAAAATCAATTCTATGAAGCTACAAAAACTTCTATTACTACCCACAGCTAACTACCCACAGCAACCAGCAATCACAAAAAGCAGCAGATAATTGACATACAATATAATAATAATGTTTTCACTCAATATTGCTAACAAATAGGTTGATATATCAACAACAATCGGGTAGTTAACATTACATAAGATGTTCACAAAGAACACAAATAAAAATAGCCATAACATTTAAAAACAAGGCATATTACAACTAATAGGGAAAGCTGCTACATGGTCCAATTTCTTTTTCTTTTTCTCTGTAAAATTCTCAGGCATTCTTGACAGCCATGGAAAAACAGACAGATATCCCTTAGGATTTCTCCTACGCACATTCAGTCCTGGCCCAATCGAAGTCATTCCTTAGGTCGCAGTCTTTGTGGCTCCTACCCGATGATATTCATCTACGAATGCCATTACTAGCTCCTTATAGCTAGTAAATCCTTTGACCTCCCGTAGGCGATTCAACACTCCTTGCCATTCTAGTGGAAGAGTGTTCATATAAAATCGCATCATCTGAATATCTGACATGGGACAACCGTTCCAAATGACTTCCTGAATTTTGTTGTTGACCTCTATGACATGATCAATTATGACGTCACTCTCCCATCGATAACAATTCAAATCGGCTATCAACCTTGTAAGCCTTTCCTTTTGTTCATCTGACATTGTGCGCACAGATGCGTGCGGCTTACGGGGAGGCATTGTTCCTGCAACAAATGCAGAACAAAAAATGGATTACATATAATCCACATAGACATAATTGAAAAAAGAAACAAATTCTTTTTTTTTTTTGGGTCAACGGTCAACGGTCAACGAAGTCAACGGTCAACGGTGGTCAACGTTCAACGGTCAACCGGCAGGGTCGTCGGACCGGTCGGGCGATCGGACCGGTCGAGCCGGTCGGACCGGTCGCCCGGGTCGGACGGACCGACCGCACGTGCCGCGCGCGTGCGTGGGCTGACGTCACGCAGACGTCAGCTGCACGTGCCGCGCGCGTGCCAGGCGGGTCGGGTCGAGTTGCCGGCCGGTGATCGTCCGGCCAAACGAGCCGGTGCTGACGTCAGCGATGACGTCACCCCGGCGGTTACCGGGTGATGAATGGAGCTCCCAGACAGCGAGCAAAGAGCAGAGTGACAATGCAAGGAGGCTTCTGGCCGCGCGTGGGGGCGCATGCGGCGTCGTCCGGCGACGTGCGACATGTCGCCGAACTCGTCTCGACGTCGCCTTCCTCCCTATGCCTTCAGATTTTTATTTCGACTTACGAAAAATCGGAAAAATGGGCGAACATGCTCGGGTGTCGGGATTCATGGCGCCGATCCGTACGGCCGAAATGCATTTGCGAAAAAATCAATCATAAACAACAAACAGATCGGGAAAAACGTGAACCGATGCTCTGATACCAATGTTGGGTTCGTTGGATCCCCAAAAACCGGATTCGGCAACTAAACCGAACCCCTAAATCAATGCGGAAGATGAGCCCGGGAATTAAACACGTATCACCGATCGTAAAGCACACCACGGATTCGAGCGTACCTTGTTGGCCACAGATTATACACCGATGCCGTATTGAGGAAGAGATTTCAGTCATGTTCGATCCGATGTCGAAGAATCGTCGTGAAGGGAAGATGGTGTGGCTTCTTAGCTTTTGGAGAGAGAGAATTCTTGAAGAGAATGGAGAACGTATGTACAAATGCCAAAAGGTGTCTTCTCCTTCTCTCTCATTCCTTTTATAGGTTCCTCTTTCCACGGGCCTAATTCCCGTGGGCCAGACCTTTAGGCCCATCGTGGCCAGGCCAACTTAGGCCCATTATAATAAATCCATCAGTCCAAGTATATAACTAAGGAGTGAGCGAGAGAGTTTCACAAGTGTCGCCCACAATTTGAGTCGGGCAACATATCTGCACCAGTACTTTTCGTCATCATTAGGGGGGACAACGATGGCACCTCAGGATTCATTAATATTCAAGGTGCGGAGATGTGAGGCTGAGCTGGTCCGTCCGGCGAAGCCCACGCCTCGTGAGTACAAGAGGCTTTCTGACATTGATGACCGGGAAGGCCACCGCTTCCTGATCCCTGTGATCCAATTCTACCGGGGTGACGACACGGGTAGAGACCCAGCGAGGGCCATCCGGGAGGGCCTTGCCAACGCACTGGTGTTCTACTACCCCTTCGCAGGCCGCCTGAGAGAGTGGCCAGGCCGAAAGCTGGTGGTGGACTGCAACGAGGAGGGGTGGCATTCGTGGAGGCCAACGCAAATGTCACCCTTGACCAGTTCGGGGACACCCTCCACCCTCCCTTCCCCTGCCTGGAGGAGCTTCTTTTCGACATTCCGGGTGTTAGAACTAGTATTAGCACCTAGAGGGGGGTGAATAGGTGTTTAACGCAATTTTAACAATTCAAATCAAATAAGATATGAATAATCTAAAATCAACGATTGCAGCAAATGAAAGCAATTAACAATATAAAGGATTAGGGATAGAGAATCAAGACTCCAGATTTATAGTGGTTCGGCTTAGATCAAGCCTACGTCCACTCTCCCGCACGGACAGCCCTTCTGGCTAGATTTCACTAAGAATCAATAAGAGTGATTACAAATCTCACGCTCTTGAGTCCACAGTGTAGATTACTCTACTACACTTCCTCAAGGTCTACAATATGATCTATCTTTTGATTACATGTAACGCTCAAAGAATGATATCGCAAAGTAGTAAAGGAGATTTCAGACTTTGGAATTCTTCTATCCGCACCCTTCAACAACTAGAGCATCTCTCTTATATACTTCTTCATGCCTTCAATACCGTTGGCACCTTCCAAAGAAGTTCTTCCAATCAACCAGTTGGACAGAATCAATTAGAGAGATCTCGAGCTCTTTAAGGTAAGTGTTGATAGCCCATCAATCCTGCTCGCCCATACAATCAGGATCTCGGTTTCCATAAGTAGATCCTTCCAAATATAAGTTGCGAAGTCGTCAAAGAATCTAAACATATTCCATATAAAACTTAGATCGTTTAGTGCTGAATCCAATAGAAAGATATCCATTAGTCGTTAGAATAAAGATTGTATAAGATCAGAATAAACGTCGTCCTGGAAACTGTCCATGTGAGTAGACTTTGAAATATAAGTCTTGAGTCTTGCTAGCTTCAGACTTTAATCTTCAGACTTTGATCTTCAGACTTTGTTCTTCAGACTTTGTCAGAAGAGTCTGTAAGTCTTCAGACTAGACTGATAAACCTGTTTTGTCAACTTCAAAATACCTTAAGAGATTTCATCCAACAATCTCCCCCTTTTTGATGGTGACAAAACTTTCCTGCAGATTTGAATATAATTGCCCTGCAATACAACTTTTAAGCAAGCATATAAAAGATAAGATAGTAGAAGTTATCCTGTACACAGACTTTCCCTGTACACAGATCTGCATTCACAGAAACCTCATTAGTCATAAACAGATAGTACTATCTAATTTATAAAGCTTGAAGTATTGCCATAGAGAGCACACATTCCAAAAACTACATACGTTTAAAAAACTCAAGTCAAGTCAAAGTCAAGCAATCAAAAGATAAAAAGATAGGGATTTGGTTTGGTTTGAAAAAGAACAAAACGAACAAAAATCTGCAAAGTCTTCTCCCCCTTTTTGTCAGCATAAAAAAAATCAAGGAGCTCGAGGAATGCGAACAAGTTGAAAGTCTCTCATAGACTTTACAGTGTCCTCCAACTTCCTCAAATCTTCCTGTACTTGGGTGAGAGTAGCGCCCTTTGCAGTATCCTGAATCTGACGCTGAACATCTTTAATCTGATCATGCAAAGTGATGAACATTGCATGATTTTCATTCTGCAAGGTCTGAAATTCATATCCCATGGCTTAAATTTGACCTTTAAGTTCCAAGATGATCTCAAGCAGCTTTTGAAAATTTCCAGAGTTGTCAGTCTGAGTGCTTGTTTCAGCTCGGTCTGATGGTGGAGTCAAGCCAGTATGAATTTCAGCAGGCGGTTCAGTGTGTGGAGATGATGCCTCTCCTTCAGGAAACTGTGCACCATGAATATCCTCAGCATCAGGAGGTGATCGACTAACACCTGTTTGAGCATCCTCTTCTCTAAAAATCAGCCGAAGAGGTGTGTGTTCGCTTTCTTTATCTCCCCCTGTCTCCATGTCTTCTGGTGGAGAAAAGAATTCATCTTTCTGAGGCGTTTCCTCAGAGACAAGGTGTTGTAAATCCTCCTTTTCTGCTGGAGAATCTGTTCTTTCAGGTTCATCTGCTTGTTCTTCTTTTCTTTCTTCCTCTTCCTCTCTTTCTTCCTTTCTTTCTTCCTCTGTCTTCTCTTCTTCTTCCTCTTTCTTTTCCTCTTTCTCTTCCTCTGCAACTTGATGTTCTGGAACAGTTGGAGTAGATGCAGCAATTTGAGAAATAAAAACAGAGATAGGAATTGCATCCTCATCATCTTCATCTTCCAGGATGACAGCCCTTCGCTTCTTGGTAGAACCAGCCACAGGTTCTTTCCCTTTCCTTTTTGCTGCTGATGAGTCTGGTCTGAGTTTGATAGGAGTCTTTTCCTTGAATTGCTCCAGCTTCTTGCTAAGCTCTTTTAGACACATCTTGGTAATCATCCTCAGCCCGATGACCATTTTATCAATAGTCTTCACTGTGAGAATATGAGGAGGTTGAATGTTGAGATGTTTGAGGAGACGAGTAATGAGAGCAGCATAAGGAAGCTTTCCTTTGTCCTTAACCATGCATCTATACATGTGAAAGATGATGGTATGTGGCAAAGAGAAGTTCACACCTATCTTGATGGCAAACATCAACTTAGCTTCAGAAATTGAAACATCTGTCTTAGATGTCGATTTGGGTCTTAGACAGTTGATTACAATTTTATGCAGCAAAGTATTTGTTGCATTCATTCTGGAATAAGATAGTCTTCCCTCTGCAATTCTGTCCTTTGCTAGTTCAAGCGTAGCATGACTCACAGACACACCGATTGGTTGGAAAGCCCCTCTTTCCACACCAAGCACATCAGCCAAAATATCACAATCAATGACATACTCCTTATCTCTCACACTGAAGGTAAAGCTGTTTGCATCAATGAAACTGATATTGGAGTAGAAATAGGCAGTCAATTCAGAATGTGCCATGTCACAGTCTGTGCAGAACTGATAAAGTTGGAGCTTTTCGAATTTCTCTCGCAGATTTATACTCAACAAGTCCAGAAAATCGAAATCCACAGTTCGTGGGTTCATCACCCCACGCTTCAGCAATTTTTCATATCTCTTCATGTATCCGTCTGAGCGGAACAATTCATCCTTCTTCCCTCTTAGGCTCGCAGCCACACCCATCCATGGTTTAAAGTGCATGAACATCTTTTCATCATCATCCTTTCCCTCAGGCTGATTCATACTACTAAACCTAGGGTCACTCGGGAAATTTGCGAATGCTCTTGCAGCCGTTCCCTCAGGCACAATTCCAGACCTTTCCATAACAGTAAGAAAGTGCGTCTCGTTTCTATAACCCTTCTCTTTCAGAAACTCATCCACAAAAGTCATAGCAGAACCTTCCTTTAACGCAGAGTAAAGCTTATAAACGAAGGCAGGTTTTAGAGTTCTTACTGGTTTGATATCTTCATAAATCGTTTCATCTTGAGGTCTAGTTGGGGATGACCGCTGTTGAGATTGCTCAGTAGGAATGTCGCTTTCCTCAGTGAGATCAAAATGCGTAGGCCCCTCACCAGACCCTTGTGGTCCCCTGTTTGCTATTCTGGAAGACTTCCTCTGATACGACATTGTGCTTTTCTTTGGAGAGACTTTCTCACTTGTGTCGCAAGAAAGTTGAGAACTTTGAAACAAAGAAGTTTTGGAGAGAAAAATGCAGAGTAGTGAAAAGCTTTTGATCTAGGGTTTCTAAGTAAAGTGAAAACGAAGGAGAAGAGATGTATAAAAGATAACAGGTACGGGGAATAACCAAGCGTCGTATATTTTGGAAATCTTGAATTTTCCTTTTTGAAAAATAACTGCCTTAATAAAACGATAACCACTTCTTTTGAAAATAATAACCGACTTAAAATAGACAGATAATCTTACCTTATCAATAAGACAGTTTAAGTAAGGAAACTTACAGTCGTGTCGATTCGTATTCTCAGTCTTTTAACCTTTGAGTCTGATGCTCTGTCAGACTTTAGTTACTGAGTCTGAACTTCAACATTCTTCAAGAGATAATATATTGAGTCTTGAGCGAATAGACTCAAACAAGCTTTTCTCAAGAGGCTTTGTGAAGATGTCTGCCGGTTGATTCTTTGAGTCTATGAATTGTATCAAGACTTCTTTGTTCTGAACATGATCTCTTATAAAGTGATGTCGAATCTCAATATGTTTTGCTCTTGAATGTAGGAATGGGATTCTTTGTAAGATTGATTGCACTGGTGTTGTCACATCTAATTTCTGTGCAAGAGTCTTCAATGCCAAAGTCTTGCAGTTGTTGTTTTATCCACAATATTTGAGAACAGCAACTTCCAAGAGCAACGTATTCTGCTTCAGCTGTTGAAAGAGCCACAGTACTTTGTTTCCTCGAAAACCAGGATACTGCCCTGTTTCCAAGCAATTGACAAGTACCTGAAGTGCTTTTTCTTTCAACTCTACAACCTGCAAGATCTGCGTCTGAATAGCCAAGAAGTGTAAAGTCTCCTTCTTTGGGATACCAAAGACCGATCTTAGCAGTAGTAGCAACATATTTAATAATACGTTTAACAGCACTTAAGTGAGATTCTCTAGGGTCAGATTGAAACCTAGCACATATGCAAACACTAAATAATATGTCAGGTCTGGATGCAGTAAGATAAAGAAGTGAGCCAATGATACTCCTGTATAATTTTTGGTCAATTTTCTTCCCTGCTTCATCTTTGTCTATCTTCAAGGAACTTGACATTGGTATGTCAGTCTTTTTGCAATTTTCCCGACCGAATTTTTTAACAAGTTCTTTTGCATATTTCTCTTGATGAATGAATATTCCCTCCTTTAGTTGTTTGACTTGAAGACCAAGGAAAAATGATAGTTCACCCATCATGCTCATTTCGAATTCATCCTGCATAGACTTAGAAAATTTCTTGCACAAAGTCTCGTTAGATGATCCAAATATAATGTCATCAACATAAATCTGAACAAGTAGAAAGCTTTTACCTTCCTTTTTAATGAATAAAGTAGTGTCAACATTTCCTTTAGAAAAGCCACTATGAATTAAGAAATTACTTAGCCTTTCATACCAAGCTCGAGGAGCTTGTTTCAGTCCATATAAAGCTTTCTTCAGTCTGAATACAGAGTCTGGTTTCTTTGAATCTTCAAAACCAGGAGGTTGTTCTACGTAGACTTCTTCTTGAATAAATCCATTCAGGAATGCACTTTTGACATCCATTTGAAACAACCTGAAATTCTTATAGCAAGCAAAAGCAAGTAATAATCTGATTGCTTCTAACCTTGCTACTGGAGCGTAAGTCTCATCGTAGTCTATCCCTTCTTCTTGCGTGTATCCTTTAGCTACGAGTCTTGCTTTGTTTCTCGTTACTTTGCCTTTTTCATCAACTTTGTTCCTGAAAACCCATTTAGCTCCAATAACTGATTTACCTTTTGGTTTGGGAGTTAATTCCCATACGTCATTAATACTGAATTGTCCGAGCTCTTCTTGCATTGCTTCAATCCAGCTTTCATCAGCTAAAGCTTCTTCGATATTTTTGGGTTCTATTTCAGAAATAAGAGCAACAGCACTAGACTCCTCTCGTCTTTTGGATCTTGTTCGAATTCCCTCATTAATGTTTCCAATAATGAGTTCTTCAGGATGACTGGACTTGTGCTTCCAGTTACTGTTCAGTCTGATAGATTGTTGATCTTCTTCTTGAGTAGATTCTTCATCAGTAGCTTGTTGTACTGATTTTGAATTAGCAACTGCTTCAGTGGAGTTAGCTTTAGCAGTGTCTGGAGCAGATTCTGAGTCTTCAGTCTGTATCTGCTGAACTTGTGGAGAGTCTTGAAATTTGACATTCATTGATTCTTCCACAGTCTGAGTCTTTTTGTTGAACACTCTAAAGGCTTTGCTTGTTGTAGAGTATCCAAGAAAGAATCCTTCATCTGATTTTTCTTCAAACTTACCAACACGATCATTTGCATTCTTTAGAATAAAACATTTGCATCCAAATATTTGAAAATAAGAAACTATTGGTTTCTTCCCTTTAAAAATTTCATAAGGAGTTTTCTCAAGAATTGGTCTTAAAAACACTCGGTTTATAATATAGCAAGCAGTTGAAACAGCTTCTGCCCAAAACCTTGAAGAAACTTGATTTCCAATTAAAAGTGTTCTTGCCATTTCTTGTAAAGATCTATTCTTCATTTCCACAACCCCATTCTGTTCTGGTGTATATGGAGAAGAAAATTTGTGTTGAAATCCAAATTCATCACATAAGTTAGCAAAGTCTTGATTTTCAAACTCACCTCCATGATCTGTACGAATGCTTGTAATAGTGTGACCTTTCTCATTCTGCACCTTTTTAGCAAATTTTGAAAAGAGAGAGAAAGTCTCTAACTTACTTGTTAGAAAGTAGACCCAAGTAAATCGTGAATAGTCATCCACTATTACCAGACAGAACTTTTTACCACCAATGCTTTTTGTTCTGGTAGGTCCAAACAAATCCATGTGCAAAAGCTGCAATACATGATTAGTGGAAACTCTATTTATTGATCTGTAAGAATTTCTAACCTGTTTACCTAGTACGCATGGTGTACATAGATCAGACTTTGAATAATTCAGAGTAGGCAATCCTCGAACAAGTTTCTTTGTAGAGATCTTGTTGATCTGCTTCATGTTGATATGGCCTAGCTTTTTGTGCCATAGATTTGCTTCATCTTGTACTGATATTAAGCATTGTGATCTTTCTTGATTTACATCCAAAAGATAGATATTTCCATGTCTTCGACCAGTAAAAGATTGAGTAAGGTCTTTACTGATTCCAGAGCACGTTTCTTCCTGAAAGTTGATCTTGAAACCAGAATCACACAACTGACTTATGCTAAGCAAGTTGTAATTTAATCCTTCAACTAATGAAACATTATTGATAGACAAACTCCCAATCTTCACTGTTCCTCGACCAGTAATCTTCCCTCTATTGTTACCACCAAAGGAAACTTTTCCTCCGTCTATCTGGATAAGTTTTATGAAGCAGTTTGAGTCTCCTGTCATATGTCTTGAGCAGCCACTATCAAGATACCATTTTATCTTCTTTTTGATAGTAACCTGCAATTAACAAGAATTCAAGCTCTTTTTGGTACCCATACCATCTTGGGTCCAGAAGTGTTAGTACAATAGACAGTCTTAGCCCAGCTCTTTTTAACAGGTCTCCAAACTAAATGACATTCTTTCTCGAAGTGTTCTAAGCTTTTACACTTGGAACATCTTAGAGCATTTCTACCAACAGGTTTTACAAAGACTTTCTGAAAATGATTCTTGTAAACAGTTCTAGCTGGTCTTTGTTTAATTCTTTCTTTTACCTTTGGAAAATCAATCAGTGGAATAGTTTCAGAAGTCATACCAAGACCCAACTTGTCAAAATATGGTCTTTGTATCGAAAGAATCTTATCCAGCTTTTCAGAACCATTTGAAAATCTCTTTGATATGTTAGTGATGTCATTTTTCAAAAGATTATTTTCATTTGAAATACTGTCTGAGTTTTCTTTCACAACAGCAAAATCTTTTTCCAGTTTTTCAACCTTTTCTTTCATAAGTTTATCCTGATGTTTCAATGTAGAATTTTCCCTTTTCAATTCGGAGACCCTCTTAAGAGAGGTTTTCAGACTAAGACAAAGTTCATCAATGTATTTAGAAACTTTAACAGGAATTTTCAAGTTACTTACCTCGAGTTCGCTGTCTGAGTCTGTGTCTGAATCAAGGTCTGAGTCTGAGTCTGATTTTGCCATTAAACAAATATTGGCATAATCATTGTCACTATCTTCACATTCAGTATCACTCCAAGTCTCTGCCTTGAGTGCCTTCCTGTTTTTCTCAGACTTCCCTTTTCTCTTCTTTAACAGAGGACAGTTAGGTCTGATGTGTCCCTTTTTCTTGCATTCAAAGCAAGTCACTTCTTTATTCGTATCATCTTCCTCTGTTGACCTGTTTTGAAACCTTTGAGAATTTTGTTTCTTCCAATTGAATTTCCTTCCTTTTCTGTTCAGCTTTCTGAATCTCTTTATCATAAGTGCCAGTTCTTCATCATCTAGATCTTCTTCAGAATCTGTAACATCATAATAGTCATTAGACTTTAAGGCAATAGATTTCTTACCTTTTGAGTCTTCCTCTTCGTTGGTTTGTTCTACTTCATAGGATTGAAGAGTTCCAACCAATTCATCTATAGAAAGTGGAGCAATCCTCTGTGTCTCTCTTATTGAGGTTTTTATATGATTCCAGTCTTTTGAGAGTCCACGAAGGTGTTTGTTGACCTTCATATGTCCTGAGATTGGATGTCCCTGATATTCAAGACCATTCACAATTTCAGTAAAGCGACTAAACATGTCAGTAATTGATTCTCCTGATCTCATCTTAAAGACTTCATATTGTCCCAAGAGAATGTTGATCCTTGTTTCTTTCACATGATCAGTTCCTTCATAGGTAATGTGAAGCCTGTCCCACACTTCTTTTGCTGTATCACAAGAAGATATTCTATTATATTCAGTAGGGGATAAAGCACAATATAAAGAGTAAATAGCTTTGGCGTCGAGAGTCTGTCTCTTGATAATTTATTGTTGAGTCAAAAGAGTAGGAACTGCAGGTTCTTTTCCTCTCTCTGAGTCTGATTCAGCAACAGGAATGATTCTTTTATCAACCACTTCCCATTCCAAAGGATCTTTCGATCTTAGGAATGCCTTCATCTTATTTTTCCATATGTTGTAATCCTTTCCATCAAAGTATGGAGGTCTGGTATTGCTTTGTCCTTCAACCAACCCTGTAGGCAGCATACTAGCCATAGATCTTTTACTTAGAAGTAAAGACACTTCTTTTAAACAAGTACACAAGCTCTGATACCAATTGTTAGAACTAGTATTAGCACCTAGAGGGGGGTGAATAGGTGTTTAATGCAATTTTAACAATTCAAATCAAATAAGATATGAATAATCTAAAATCAACGATTGCAGCAAATGAAAGCAATTAACAATATAAAGGATTAGGGATAGAGAATCAAGACTCCAGATTTATAGTGGTTCGGCTTAGATCAAGCCTACGTCCACTCTCCCGCACGGACAGCCCTTCTGGCTGGATTTCACTAAGAATCAATAAGAGTGATTACAATCTCACGATCTTGAGTCCACAGTGTAGATTACTCTACTACACTTCCTCAAGGTCTACAATATGATCTCTCTTTTGATTACATGTAACGCTCAAAGAATGATATCGCAAAGTAGTAAAGGAGATTTCAAACTTTGGAATTCTTCTATCCGCACCCTTCAACAACTAGAGCATCTCTCTTATATACTTCTTCATGCCTTCAATACCGTTGGCACCTTCCAAAGAAGTTCTTCCAATCAACCCGTTGGACATAATCAATTAGAGAGATCTCGAGCTCTTTAAGGTAAGTGTTGATAGCCCATCAATCATGCTCGCCCATACAATCAGGATCTCGGTTTCCATAAGTAGATCCTTCCAAATATAAGTTGCGAAGTCGTCAAAGAATCTAAACATATTCCATATAAAACTTAGATCGTTTAGTGCTGAATCCAGTAGAAAGATATCCATTAGTCGTTAGAATAAAAATCGTATAAGATCAGAATAAACGTCGTCCTGGAAACTGTCCATGTGAGTAGACTTTGAAATATAAGTCTTGAGTCTTGCTAGCTTCAGACTTTAATCTTCAGACTTTGATCTTCAGACTTTGTTCTTCAGACTTTGTCAGAAGAGTCTGTAAGTCTTCAGACTAGACTGATAAACCTGTTTTGTCAACTTCAAAATACCTTAAGAGATTTCATCCAACACCGGGCTCCTTCTCTGTCGTGGATTCCCCACTTTTGTTCATTCAGGTACACATCAAAGTCTTCTTCTATGTCAAAAGAGAAATCTAATTTACGTAACAACGATCCATGTTGGAGAAATTGTTCGGACCTGGACATGTTTATGAAGGAAATAGAGGTTGCACGACATGTGGTTTTCCTTATACTGGAAAAAAGTGAGTTTTAAAGAGAGACGTCATTTCACTTAACACAAGGAATCTTCCATCCAAACCGCAAAGCACCTTTTTTTTCATTTTCACGCACGCGAAATGAGTCTGCATTCTCCAGGGGTCGGTCCAAGGTTTCTTTTTGAAAGTCAAAACAGTTGGTTACTGATCACCATGAACTCTTAATCAGCTGCACGTTGCATGACAACTTAGCAATACGCCATTAATGGCGCAGTTAGTGGATTAAGTGCATGACTAATAGTACAGAACTGGCGATGAAATTGATGATCCATAACCGAGCTGATTCTGCTAGCTTGAATGAAGATTAGTCTCTCTCTGCTGGTCTTCAGGAGTCGGGACTGGTTAATGGAAAAAAAAAAATACACTAAATGATATCATAGGGTTTTATTAGTGGGCCGTAATGGTGGGATGGCAAATGCAGGTGACTCGCCTCAAGTGTGGGGGCTTCATCTTCGCGTTGCATCTCAACCACACCATGAGCGACGCGACGGGGCTGGTCCAGCTCTTGAAGACCGTGGGGGAGATGGCGAGAGGTGCCAATGCCCCCTCCATTCTCCCCGTGTGGCAAAGGGAGCTGATGGATGCCCGAGACCCGCCCCGAATCACGTGCAACCACCACGAGTTCGATCAGGTGGCCGACACGAAAGGCACACTCAATCCACTCGATGACATGGACCACCGCTCCTTCATCTTCAGCCCTGCCCACATGTCCATCCTCCGCAATGGGTTGCCTCCCCACCAGCGCGTGAGCTCCACGTTCGAGATCCTGACCGCGTTTGTCTGGCGATGCCGCACCACTGCACACCAACATGACCCCGAGGAGGAGGTGCGCCTGCTGTGCATCGTCAACGCCCGGTCCAAGTTCAACCCTCCTCTGCCGGCCGGATACTATGGCAACGCGTTCGCGAGTTCCAGGGCAGTCACGAGCGCGGGCAAGCTGTGTCAGAACCCATTGGGGTATGCGCTGGAGTTGGTGAAGAAGGCCAAGGCGGAAGTGACGGAGGAGTACGTGAGGTCGCTGGCAGATCTTATGGTGATAAGGGGGAAGCCCCGTGGCACGGAGGTGCGGTCCTTTATGGTGTCGGACACGACCAAGGTCGGGTTCGGGGACGTGGACTTCGGTTGGGGGAAGGCCATGTATGGAGGCCAGGCCACGGGGGCAGTTGGGGCCAACCCCGGGCTCGCCAGCTTTTACATCCTCTCGAGGAACTGGAAAGGCGAGACCAGCATCATCGTCACGGTGTGCTTACCTGCCCCGGTCATGCAAAGATTTGTGCAGGAGCTGTACGCCTTCCTGAAAGGTCCACCGGCTACCACTATGCACAAAGAGAAATCACCCGTTATATTTTCTTCCATGTGAATTCATCCGCCTACGCAAAATGGGTATGGTAACTTCAATTCCGTCTTGTGCGATGAACTCCTTCAGACTTTATGGGAGCGAAAACTCGTACCCATAAATCACCATTTTGTTAAATGAGAACCAAGTCTTTTCTATCTTGTAATTGTTCACGTTAATTTGGCAGTCTGCAGTTGGGAATTGATGTAGCTCCCAAAATTGGAATGTAGGAGTAGTAGAAGTGGCGATCACCACTCCGTGTTCTATAAATATGGTAGCATTCACTCCATGGAGAATTATTTGGTCAGTGTGTTATGCCTATATGAAATATAATGGCATAAGGATACTAGAAGTGCCAAAAGTTTGTATGGCACTTACTTTACTGCTAAAAGTTTTCACCGTCTCAATTAAGTGCAAAATCGGGAAAAGAAAAACAACTTAAGTGTCTTCGAAGAGAAATTTTGACAAAAAATATTACGTGACTTTTGTAATTAAAACTTGAATATAAGTTGGCATTTTTATAAAAAGCCCATTTGAACAATAAAATCAACATTGCACAATCCAACATGATTGGATTATATAAAAACGAAGTCACACCACTCTCCTAAGTGAAAAACGACGTTGCACAATCCAATGTGGCTGGGTTTCGTAAAAATGACGTCGCACCACTTTCCTAGGCGAAAAACGATGTCACACTTGAAAAGAATTTGAGCTGCTTGTTATGCTCTTGCTTTCTGTTTGCAAGACTAAGTTGTTAATTTTGGGGCAAACTGAATTAGTGTTTCAATTTTTGGTTGAATGGTCTTTAGGGTTTTGAATTTGAGAATTTCCTTCGATTGGCAATTTGTGGCAAATCTTGTAGACGACATCATCTAGGTGAATATGTTTGATTGGGCATGCCAACGAGCCACGACAGGCTGAGAAATTAATAAAATCTAGCAATGTAGGATTTCCGACAATCCAAATTGAAGTTGGCACTTAAGTGATCTAAAAAAAAAAAATTGACACTAAAGTGAAGACGGTACGAAACTTTTGCAACTTCTCATGTCTTTATAACGAATTAGAATGCATATGAATCGTGGGATCTAATGGATCCAATGTAAGTCCCAAAGAAGAAATGGTCAAATGCCAGGGCAAGAAAGGCATTTATTAGCCGAAGTTGATAAACAATAATGGTTATATAAAAACTGATGCTATTTATGTAATTTATAATCCACCAACAACTTTTTGGTACATTAATTGTAAATAAAAGATCATTACACAAATGGTTTTTGGTGTTTGACACATAAAAACTTTCAACTCTGGAAAACGAATGGCTGCTTGTGCATCGCGGACCAATTATTTGACTAAATAGAAAAGTCAGTTGCTTTTACCTTCGTACCTTTTCTCTAAGAAGTACCGACACTCTCTGAAAACTTTCGTGTCATGTCTAACACTTCGACACGTGTTCGATACGCAGTCAACAAGTGTCGAAAAATCTGACATGTGGTCAACTCTTCCTAACACGCTCCGACACGTGAGCCGGTAATTTCGACACATGATTCCACACATAGGGGGTCAATTTTAAAAATTTCAATACTTGAGGGGTTAAAATGTAAATATATGAAAAAATAATGAAAATAATAAAAATAAATGAGAAAGAAAAAAATTCTCACTCTCAAGTTTTTCACTTCTGAGTTCTGACATTTCCATGAGTGACGATGGAACGCCCCTCTTCTTGTTGATGTCGTTCCTCTCTCTGGGGTTGCTCCAACGCCCCGCGGCCTGCCCCCCAGCCACTGCAACTGTTCCGCCCCAAACCAACTCATGGCAACCTCATCTCCACCAAGTGCATTTCCGTACCCTTTTCACAGCTTGATTCGGCCAATTAGGGTTTGGAATTTTCTCGAAGAGTCGCTTATCATGTGCAAACTTATCCACTATATTGTCTTGCGGCCCTTTCTAGGAGATCCCATGTCGTTGTGTGGTTGTATCTGGGAAAAATGTCAGACAGGGTTGACATTTGTCGTGAAGAGTCAGATTCGATGGGAACTTGGAATTCGAGTAGTTTCATTACTTTCGGAATGAGACCTAGTTAGAAAATTCCATCTTTTTGCTGGTTTGGGATTAGTGATTTCATGACCCAATTGTGGGTAGTTAGCTTGGCTTATGGTTAGAAAAGATTGATAAGGATGAAGTAGAAGAGACCTAGTATTTTTTATATGATTCATAGATTTGTGAAAGCAGACTTAAAGTTGTGATTTTTTTTTACTTCTTTCCGCCTCTCGTAGGCATTGCCTCCAAATTATCTTTTTTGGTCTATGTCATTGGCTTGTGAGTTATCTCTCACATTTTCCATGGCGAATTTAGTGATTTCCTTCTTCTTCTTTTTTTTGTAGTACTTTGAGAGTTCTTGTCTTGGATTTTCATTTTTCTCGAACCTTATTTTACAAAGGAGCTCCAAGCCAGTCTTTATTAGGAACTCTGAACTCTGTCTAGGACTATAAGAAGTCTCACTAATCTTCAACAAATGTAAAAAAACATGACATGTTCCTTCAAGTTTACTCTTTTGTGTTTGCAATTTTTGAATTTCTAATTAAAATAATGAATGATATTAATAAATGTTAGATTAATGTTTTTAGTATAAATTAATTCTATGCTCTTTTTTTATTATTTATTTATTTTTGCATTTATACATAAAAATATATATTTAATATATAATGTGTCAGAACGTGTTGGAATTCTTTATTTTTGAAAAATGACGTGTCGCCGTATCGTATGTCCATGTCGGTGCTACATAACCTTTTTTTTTTCTTTTGTCTCTATAAATATTATGGTAATTCTATTTAAAGTTTTTTAGCTTTATGATCTCTATAATAAGTGACGTAGACACCTAAAGTGCCAAAACTTGGCACGGAATGATACTTAAGAGCTAAAAGTTTGAAAATGTACACTTAAGTATCAAAATCGGAGTAAAATGGATCGATTAAGTATTAACGGCAAGAAAATCTAGCCAAAATGCTAACGTGGCGTTTTTCCAGATAGACAAATGCAAAATGATGTTGTTTTGTATGCTAACGTGGCTAGATAAACCAAAAACGACGTTGTTTTGCCTCGGATTTGAATTTTAATATAAATATTAATTAAATTTAAAACAATTTTGTTGAATGAAGTAAAGTAAAAAAATGAAATCTAAGAAAGAAAAATATAATGAAGATAAATAAATCCATTTCTACACGATCAAATTATATTTGTTCAATACACTGTTGTCAATATGAATAATTAGAAAATAATACAATAAAAAAAGTATAAATAGAGCAAAAGAAGAGGAGTTATTTTATTTTTAAAAAGGGGGGGAGATTGCAAAATGGTATCACCAGGCCCTGGCTAGGGGTTGGCGACCTTGGCCGACCGGTGGCTAAGGCCTATAAGTTCCTTGCCTAGGTCTAGAGCGAGGGTCGCAGCTTTCACCTAGTTAGGCCAAGGGCCATTGCTCGCTAGTGCAATCGACGAGGGCTAGTAACCCTTGTCGGATTTGGGGGAGAGCCGCAACCCTTGCTCCAGATCTGGGTGAGGAGCTTGTAGGCCCTAGTCGCCGATTGGCCAAGGTCATCAATACCAGGCCAAGGCCTGGCAACCTCAGCCGACCTTCCCCCTACCATCATCGGCCCTTCTCAACAACAGTAGGGAGGCGACGGTGAGAACTTGCACAACCTTCGTCGGTCTACAATCTCCCCTCCCCCTTAAGTTTAGTTTTAAATCTAATTTAATTAATATTAAAATTCAAATAAGAGACAAAACGATGTCATTTTGACTCTTCTTTGCTGACTTATCTCTTTGGCAAGCCACATAGGTGAGTTCTATTATTAAAAAAAATGCCATATAGGATTTCCGGCACCTTTCGCTGGAATTGACACTTAAATGTTCCAATTTTCAAAGAAAGTAGTACTTATGTCTACCTTTCACAACTTTTGGTACTAAAGTATTCCCCGTACGAAGTTTTGACACTTGCATCATACTTCTACCTTATAATAATAAAAGCAGAACCTCATTATATTTAATTCAAGTATTTACAAATAAATTAATATCTTTCTAGTATAAAAGCACTTGGAATTAAAAAGGAGTATTATCATTCCGACACAACTTTAAATGAGGTTTAATCATAAACATAATATACTTAAATTGAAATATTGTAATTTTACAAAGAATAAAAAAGGAAAAGTAATAAAATTAGCACTTTCTTTTGTTGATTTAGAAAAATGATTAAAATAAAAATCATTCTTAAATACTAGCAATACTATAATTATGAAAATTGGTGAAATTTTGACTGACTAATTTGACTTTGTTATGAGAATTTATCATATTAGATTGAATTAATTGAAAATTTAGGGACTACATTGAACAATTAAAAATAGTTTGAGAATCACATTCAATGAATTAACATACTAATAATGACATTGCACATGGACCAAAAGCTAAGTTTTGTGCATAAAGCTGAAGTTTGGATGGCTAGAACTATGTATGTATAATATACGTTCTTTTCTTTAGTATGCCTACGACGTTTCAAATGTGTTGCTGTAGGTTTTTCACCGTACAATAAATGCAATTTTTTACTCGTTTTGTTTTGTTTTGTTTTTTGTTTTTTTGTCGTATTCCTCGTTTTGTTGACTCGCTGAAAATTTTTGTTGATCAAAAGCATTATCGTGTTACGGATTTTAATTTTGGGTTAAAATTTTTTTCTAATCCCTTTCTTTTAGAACATTGATTAATCTCTCAAGAATTATGAAATAGTCTAAATGAGAAACACACGTTAAATATTTGAATATTTGAAATTTTTTGCGGGCTGAATTCACATTGAAGTGAAATTTCAAATGGAAAATGAAAAGCGAAATCAATATGCAAAATTCACTCCAAAAAAGAACTCTAAAGAGAGTCAATTTAACACTTTTGGACGTTAAACATTTGTAATAAATTCTTTTAATCGATCGGCATGTTTCTCGAAATCTAATTGTTGATTGTTGGTTTTCAATTCTCATTGATAAGTATCAATGAGAATTTAGATAACATGAGTTATGTATGATATTTGGGTTATTTAACCGTTCCTTTGAGTGTCATTCAGGTTCTAGAATTAATACTATTAGGGGTTCATTTAAGACACATTTTTCTTTTCTTTTAGGGTTATGTAATATTTGAAGATCAAGGGATTTTACGGGTTTTGACTTTAAATTCTTTGTTCTTGTTCTTTTCTAGAATCCAAAGGGCATAGATCAATGTTCATCAACACTTCTGAAGTATATTACACAATTTTTTTTTTTTTAATCTTCCGGATTACTTCATAACTTAATTTTCACGGGTTGATATCATAGAATGCTGGACAAATGATTCTTTGGGAAATTAATAGTCAACGATGATATATATAAGCTATCCGACTGCACGGGATGGCCCCCGATGCCACCCAAGGGCATGGGAGAAATGCAAACAACCATACCACTGTCTCTTAGTTTTAATTAATAGATTTATTTCGTATCCTTTTGCGTATAAAAATGAAAGATTCGATTGTTACTGCTTCCCGGGTTTCGAGCGAATCGGTGCCCCTTTCCCACCTCTCCCTTCTAAGGTTTCCACATGAAAGCATGTGCAATGTTGGTTGGCCACGTAGTGAGGCTTTGGTTGTACAAAATAAAAGAGAGAACAACCCTCTTTTTGTTTGTTTATGAATCAACACTTGGGATACACGCAGATGCCATCGTGTGTGCAGGTGATGGAATCCAATATTCTCTATTAGGAGGTTTATCTTCAAAACCCCAAATTAAATTACCGAGGAAAAATAATTTAATTTGCACACTCCCACTTTCAGAAAAAAATAATCAAGGATTCTAAATAGTTGCAGATCACGCAATTTCTAAAAGAACACGTGATCATGAGATTAGCGAGATTTTTTAATAATTAAGGATTCTAAATTTACTCATCGAAAGTAAGTTTTTCTTGTTGTGAAAAGAAATTGAAAAGAAATTTTACTCCATGAAGAGCGGTAAAATATTCATTACTCTGTACTATTATTTAATCTAACTCCCCACTATACCTATCATGCTCTTTAATGGGCAAAACCTCAATATTTGACACAAATTGCATCCTTTCACTCTTTTTTGGTCGGTTAATTGCATCCTTTCACTTGATTTATACATTTTTGGGTCATTGAGAGCCAAAAATAATTGCATCGCCACAATAACCATTTTATTTTTATCCCAACCTGTTGCACACCACAAATTTCTTCACGCACTTCTACCACTACTAACATCGCCTCATGTTTATTCACGCATTTTAACAATAATCCTTCAATAGCGTCTCAAAGCAAAACACATTTTAATGATTGTCTTTTGAATTTTTTATCTTTTGAACAATTAAGGCATTTTAAATAATTGATAGATGACTTTCTTCAATCATCTTGATCCATAGCCAAATTAGTATCAACAATCATAATTCGATTTTCATTCTATGGCAGAACTTTCATTTCGGTACTTATTACTTTGGCTAATTCTTTTAATATTTTTTATCTAGATGTCGTCAAGCTAATTCATTGGCTTCTGAATTTCCATATGATCCAATATGAACCACGTCGCAATTGGTGAGTTTTTCAAGCATTGATATCCGGTAATGTTTTTGGCCTTATAGAACGAGAGCTTTTCGAATTCTATAGTACTATTTTCAAGGAACTGAACTTTGACCATCACTTTTTCATTGATGAACTCATAAATGATTATTATACATTTTTTTTTGTCAGTTCTACGCTAATCCTACTCTAACACTCACTCTCAGACTTTTGCCCTACCTCCTTGCAGGGCGTGGGAGTCGAAACCTACTCCTGAAATGAAATCGTCACCACCCCAATCCCCCCTGAGAATGTGGGGATTTGAACCCCCAACCTCTCCCTTCCAAGATGGAAGGGTGGCCACTGGGGCGAACCCCCAGTGGTTGATTATTATACATTGAAAATGCGCCTTTAGGACACACAAACTTTAATAAGATATGTTCATGAGGCTCATGTTTATCCACAAGATCAATAATAAATGTTTCGGTCACCTTGTTTTTCTAACTCTCTCATTACCACAACTTAGTAGCTACTCTTAGCATTATTTTACCGCAATTTTTGCTAAACTCAAATATAAAAAAAGTTAGCCACTTATCAACGAATTCTATAGTATCATAGAACGGCAGCTTTTCGAATTCTATAGTATTATTTTCAAGGAACTGAACCTTGACCATCACCTTTTCATTGATGAACTCATAAATGATTATTATACATTTTTTGGTCGGTCCTACTCTACGCCTATTCTAATGCTCACTCTCAGAATTTTGTCCTGCCTCTTTACAAGACTTGGGAGTCGAAACCTACTCCTAAAATTAATTCGTCCCCCCCCAACTCCCTAAGAATGTGGGGATTCGAACCCCCCACCTCAATGCGCCTTTAGGATACACAAACTTTAGTAAGATATGTTCACGAGGCTCATGTTTATCCACAAGATCAATAATAAATGTTTCAGTCACCTTGTTTTTCTAACTCTCGCATTACCACAACTTAGTAGCTACTCTTAGCATTATTTTACCGCAATTTTTGCTAAACTCAAATAATAATAAAAAAGTTAGCCACTTATCAACGAATTCTATAGTATTATAGGATGGCAGCTTTTCGAATTCTATAGTATTATTTTCAAGGAACTGAACCTTGACCATCACCTTTTCATTGATGAACTCAGAAATGATTATTATACATTGAAAATGTGCATTTAGGATACACAAACTTTAGTAAGATATGTTCACGAGGCTCATGTTTATCCACAAGATCAATAATAAATGTTTCGGTCACCTTGTTTTTCTAACTCTCTCGTTACCACAACTTAGTAGCTACTCTTAGCATTATTTTACCGCAATTTTTGCTAAACTCAAATAATAATAAAAAAGTTAGCCACTTATCACTCATTAATCTTGCCACGTATCCTCAATTTCAACCATATGTTTTAACTTTAATAAAATATGTTCATGAGGCTCATGCTCATCACAAGATCAATAATATATGTGTCAATCACCTTGTTTTTCTAACACTTTCGTTACCACAACTTCGTAGCTACTCTTAGCATTATTTTACCCCAAATTTTGCTAACTCATGTTAGCCACTTATCACTCATTAATCTTGCCACGTATCCTAAATTTCCAACCATATGTTTTAACCTTAAGATTACATCATGCATGACATCATTTTTTAAACTCTAGCTCATTAATGTTCTTGATATGCTGGCAAGTCAAGACTACTCATTCATGCACATACTTGGCCAATCATGCCCTCACTTTCTCTCCACTGTTACTATTCATCGTCTTTCTCACGTGGCTCGTCTCATATTCATCTTCTACTCCACTGAAATTTCAAGGCTTACCACTCGAACCTACTGCAAATCCCTTGATTTTTAGCAATATGAAAGCTAAGATCAAGAGATTCAATTTAGTCTGCTCCATTTTATCAAACCAGGTTCTTTGAGGTAGGGTTTTCTCACTCAAAGTTTCGGCCACCTCAATATTGTTAGATTAGGTGTTTGATTTGCTTAACTAGTGTTAATTCAAGATTCTATCGCTTGACTTTAAGGTGGACAAAACTCTATGTTCCATCAAAGCTTTCCTTCCAACGTAATTGAATCTTTAAAGATTAAGGTGGATTGTAACACTTGTGCTCTTGATCCTTGTTTGCTTTTAGCTTAAATTATGGATGATATTATAGGTCCACGTTTTAAAAGGAATGAATGATTATAGGATGACCTAAGAGGTAAGACTAAATTTATAAGTAATCTTAGATGATTTTTTGTTATTTTTTTTTTATCATGGGTGATGCCATGTTGTTTCTTTGAGACAAAAATGATGAGTCATTCTATAGATCATGACTACATTTCATGAATAAAAGCACGATTGAGTGATTTCAAGAGGGTTTTGAATGGCTCAAATGAACAAAAGTATTAGAGAGATGAAGCTATGCAAGTAAAGGGGTAAAATAGTGATTTAGGGCGAAAACATAAAATTATAGCATATCAATTCTTTTGAAGTTTCCTCGGTCGACACTCAGGTGATCCATGGGAATCTCAAGATGCTGACATCAGGAGTGACCTGTTGTATCTCAATGGTCTATGCTGAGCACACATTCCCTTCCCAAAGACCGTTGTGAGAGGACCTTATTTTCAAGAGTGCAGCTTTGCAGGACTCGCCTTGGCTAGTGGCGGGTGACTTTAACGCCATTAAAGACCCGTCCGATAGACTAGGGGGCATAGACATTTGGATTCCTTACTTTGATGAGTTTGATCAGTGCTTAGCTCAGGCTGAGCTTGACGATCTGAGGTATGTTGGTTTTAGATTCACCTGGGCAATTTCTTCTAGTGCTAGACGGAAGCAAAGAAAGATTGATAGAGTTCTAGTGAATTCTAAGTGGAGTCAAGTCTTCTCTTACTCGGAGGCTACCTTCCTTGCCCCAGGTATTTCGCATCATACCCCAATGATAGTTAAGGTTTTGAACCCAGTGGTTCAGAGGAAACCTTTCAAGTTCTTCAATTATTGGATGGAGCATCCAGATTTCAATATAATTGTCTCGCAAGTTTGGGAGAAACCGGGAGAAGGTGTTCCCATGTATAGATTGGTGAGCAAGCTCAAGTCCTTTAAAGCCCGCCTCAAGCGGCTTAATAAGGAGTCTTTCTCCAATATTTCTTCCAGAATAGCAGAGGCGAGGAGTATGCTTCGAGTTACCGAGGTTGGCCTCTAGCAAGACCCAACCAATGTTGCTCTCATGGAGATGGAGAAGACGCATCGAAGAATCTTCGCAGACCTTCGCCGGTAGGAGAAGTCCTTCTATAGGCAAAAGTCTAATATCATATGGCTTTCTGAAGGAGACCGAAATACTAAATTCTTCCATCACTATGTTAATAATAGACAGATGAGGAATAGAATAATCTCGGTCATGGATAGCTCGCGCAACCTTGTCACAGATCCAGGGTTGGTGCAGCAAATTTTCGTCACTTATTTCTAGGACCTCTTGGCGCCGCGGGATGTATAAGGTAGACCCTTGGCTCGGGAAATTCGGGAGGCTATTCGGCATCCCCTAAATGAGAAGCAAGTTAGTTCTCTCTCTCATCCTGTAACTGACCTAAAGATTCAGGATACCCTATTTTCCTTAGCTCGGGGTAAGGCTCCTGGGCCTGATGGATTTAGTGTCGAATTCTTCAAGCACAACTGGGAAACTGTGGGGTAGGTGGTCACTGATGCAATGAAGGACTTCTTCACCTCTTGTAGGCTATTATGGGAGATCAACAACACAATTTTGGTCTTGGTACCAAAGGTCCCAATGCCACTACGGTGTCTAATTACAAGCCCATAGCCTGTTATAATACTATCTACAAGTGCATCACCAAAGTTATGGCTAACTGGGTCGCTACGATCCTTCAAGATGTGATAAGCCCGTTTCAAAGTGCCTTTGTAAAGGGCCGGCGGATCAGAGATCACATCCTCTTGGCAAATGAACTTTTTACTGGCTTTCACCTTAAGCCTTATTCTACTAAGTGTGCAATCAAAGTGGATTTTTGAAAAGCTTATGACACGGTAGATTGGGATTTTCTCGAGCTGGTTCTCCTTGGCTTTGGATTTCCCGAGCAGTTGATCTGCCTTATCATAGTATGTGTTCACACCCCTAAATTCTCAATTGCTTTAAATGGAGAATTACATGGCTTATTTCCTAGTGGCCGAGGGCTTAGGCAAGGGGACCCTATCTCCCCTTACCTGTTTACCTTGGTTATGGAGGTCTTCTCTGGAATTCTTTATACTCACTCTTTGAGGCCGAAGTTCAATTTCTATTGGAGGTGCAAAGCAACAAGCTTATCACATTTATTTTTTGTGGATGACATCTTCCTGTTTTGTGAAGCTGACTTACCCTTGGTTTGCATCCTTAAGGAAAGCCTTGACATCTTTTCATCATGGAGTGGTCTCCTCCCTAACCCTCGCAAAAGCGAGGTTTTTATGGCTGGAGTCTCGGCATCTTCAAGGAATGTGATCTTGCAAGCTCTTGGGTTTAATGAAGGGAATCTCCCGGTTCGCTATTTGGGGGTTCCAATCATTACCTCGAGGCTCCGTAAGGTGGACTGTCATGCCCTCCTCAACTGTATTATGGCAAGGGTACAATCCTGGTAGTTTTCTTTCTTTTAGTAAAATTGAAACAAAAGAAAAGAAAGAAAAAGGTAAGACATAATCTTAAATTAAGAGTGGGACCTTTAAAGGATAATGTAGTCAATTTAATGTGACAAGGGGTGTCAAGAGCCAATAAGGGGGTAGAATTTTATTGCCACTATTATTTTAGGAAATGCCAAGAGATTAGTGCAATATTATTTTCACTATAATTACGTCGAAATTCTTATGCAGTGATGATTTGCACGTGATGTTATTATGTATAGGATCATGATTTTTTTATGAATAAAAGTTACTTGGTTTGCAGATGTAAATAAATGGGTATTTGGTTTTCATTGCTAACATAACCAATGCCAAGAGATTAGCGTGACACTATTTGCACTTACATGGTAGTTGTTATGTTTTGATGATTTGCATGTCTCTCATGCCATGTGATGAATACCTTTATCGGTGCATATTCACTAAAAAGAAAACTCCCTTATGTGTATAATACTATATGTGAAGACGAATGTTTCACTATCAAAGACGATCTTGACAAGTTGAGAGAACATGAAGTCCTATAGTTCATATATGAGATTATATGCCTTGTGTAGTCTATAGTGAGAATAAGTATGGAATAGCCATCATCATGCGGTTGTACAATGGTTCTTTTATCCTCACTGATGTAGAAGACACTTGTAACAAATAGGCTAAGATGTGGCGAGGATGTGTTTATGATTTTGTCCCCTATTGTTAGGACTAGAATTAGCACCTAGAGGGGGGTGAATAGGTGACTAAAGCGATTTTAACAATTTAATCCGAATGAGAGATTAATGAATTAAAAACAACAATCGCTGCAAATGAAAGTAATGAAAGATAAAAGGATTAGGGATAGAGAATCAAGACTCCAGATTTATAGTGGTTCGGCTTAGACCAAGCCTACGTCCACTCTCCCACGCTAACAGCCTTCTTGGCTGGATTCCACTATGCAATCAACAAGAGATTACAACTTTGAGTGCAAACACTTAGTAGTAGATCACGATATCTCACTAAGTCACTATTTTGGTATTTCTCTCAAGATCACAAACGTTTAAGCTCACGAGAGACAAGTGTATGATAGAAGATCGCTCAGACTTTGGAATTATAAATTCTACACTCTATCTCTTGCTTGCTCATCGGTCCTTCATCTCCTTAAATACTCCTCCACTTCCAAACTAATCGTTGGACAGTATCTTGAGGATCGTCTTCCAATATACCCATTGGACAGCTCTGTATCAAGAAGATTTGGTAGCCGTTGAGTGACAAAGGTAGAATCCCAAATTGATTCCGATCGCACATACAAACGAAATCTTGGTTTCCATAAGTAAAACTTCTTCGTATAGAAAGTTCTTGTCTTCAAGATTTAATTGTCAATCAATTAGATTGAGTCAATCAAATCAATCTTGATGTAGAATCCAAACCAGATCACTAGCCGTTATATCTTTGGGCTTGTGTTACGTTATGTCGAATCTGGATGTAAAGTCTGAGAGCAATAGACTTTACAATCTGAGTCTGAGTGCGATAGACTTTACAATCTGGGTCTGAACAGATTTAGCTTTAAGGTCTAAACACAGTCTGTTATGTTCTACTTCAGCATAGAGTCTGTATTCTGGTTCTTTATTCACGTTCAGTCTGGAATTTGTCAGAGTTGACAGACTTCTGATGTAGAACAGACTTTGACACTAAAGTCTGGCAGTCTTCAGACTTTGACACAGAAATCTGGAAATCTTAAGAATATACTTTGGACATGTGTTCCGTTCAGTCTTCTGGCCGTCTTCAGACTTTGACAATATACTTTACATGTTCAATCATCTGCATGGTCTATTACTTAACCATTAAACATGTTAGTAGCCTTTGATTTATTTTGTCATCTTCAAAACATCATAAGGGATTTCCCTAACACCTATGAGTTGGTGGTGACAATGATTCGTTAGTTGAGATAGATACTCATTTGTGTATATCAGCAAGCTCCTATATGGTATGTGTGCATTATGAAATTAGTATGTTCATTCATATGCTTTTGAGTGTCAAACTAAATATTAGTTCATGGCATCAATGTGTATTCATTGCACACATTAATATAGTCATTTATGTAACACCTATATTACATTATCTTAAATGAACTTCAATAATTTGTTGATTTCACTATCGACATTGATATGTGATATTATTTATTGATTCTTATTATGTTATTGTGTTCTCGGATCGAGTGGTGAGTATATCTCATACTTTACTTAGAGATTGAGTTGGAGTTCGTGGACTTTTAGGTTAGTGCTACGCGAGATCTCTTTTAAGGACTATATCAGAGTGTATAATAAAAGTAGGGGTGGATCTTCTCTCATGGGGATTTTCATTTTGAATAGCCAAAACAAAATTTGTGTATATCAGTTGAGGTTAAATTATATTTATTCAAAATTCAAATTGCATAGAAAAATCAGGTCCAGACACCTCTATAATATTTTCTGGGTTCATCCCTACTAAAGTTCTCCACCTAGTCATTGGGCTCTGGCCTTGATCATCATCGGTTGCTAGAGGAGCTTGCCCAATTGAGCAAGCCCGATGCCACCACCACAAAAGCTACAAAAGTCAGATACAGTTAATTCATGGCTCAATTCTGATAAATGACAAATTAAAGCCATAAAGCGGTAACCATTGAGGTGAGCTTCTCGGTCACCTTTATTTGTGGCCAAGTTGTTGGCATGGGGACGCACTTTGTTATCCTTGGCCCTGTTTTTCAATCGCTGTTTCATCTTTGACCTTGCTGGCCGACTTTCAACACCAATCTGAGTCTCCAAATTTCCTTGGGTTGTTGTGTCTTCACCACCATGCCCAATCCTATTTTTCGAATTACTTGTCTCTATGTCCCCATCAAGTGTTTATATTAAGTGTATGGGGGTTATATTAGGATTATATATGAGGTTTGGGCCTTTGTGGCCCATGTGAGGCTACCCAATCCATTATTAGGTCTATTGGCATTTGATGCCAATGCTCTCCTGAATACCAATAAATACATGAGTTCAGGTAATTAAAAAAAGAGGGTTATGGCGAGCAGACTCTTGCCCTATAGTACTCAAGCTCTGTTGAGAAATAGAATTGTCGTAAAGGGTAATAAACTCATTTCTTAAATCATATTTAAATATATATATAAATATATATAAGTTAATTACATTTAGTAAGTATGTTATAAATGGGTTTAATATGGGTTTAAATGGTTTCTGGCCATTTAAAGGAATAATGGGCTTGGTCCAATTAACTCAAATAAGCTCACAACCCACCCACTCAAATCATTTCAACTATAATGCAATTTATGTGGGCTTATGATAATGCTCTTAATATGCATATGCAAATTTAAGATATTCTAATTTTTCTATGCAATAAATTTAGGTGTGGACAGTCTTCCGAGAAAAAAGAAGACTCAAAGAGGGGATTCAAGAAGGGGCGAGACTACTAAGGAGTGGTGGAGCTCGGATTTCTAAGAAGGTCAAGATCATAATTATCGCCCATTATTTCGAGCCGAAGAGTTTTAAGGAAGACAGAGAGATAATACGGGGCTGAGACGGTCTTTTTTTTTTTTTGGTTAGTCATACTCTATTCTTATGTTACATTCACTCTCAGACTTTTGCCCTGCCTCTTGCAGGTCGTGGGAGTCGAAACCCACTCTTGAAACTTACGCGTCCCCACCCCATCCCCTCCTGAGAAGGTGGGGATTTGAACCCCTCACCTCCCCCTTCCATGTTGAAAGGGTGGCCACTAGGGCGAATCCCAGTGGTTGGGCTGAGACGGTCTTACGTGCTTGTGTTGTTGCCGTCTTTGCCTGATCTACATTCCAACTAAAACAAAACTGGTCTTCCCCTTCCACCGTGGACTTTTTATATCTTGTTTTCCTTTTGTAAGTTCCATAATGAAATGTCTTTCACCAAAACTAATTTTTCAATTTTTATTAGAGAAGAGATATTCTATGGTGACTCCAAACAAGAAATATACGTAGATAAAAGAACCTATAACTTCGCTTGAAATGAAACTAAAAGTGCACAAACCACACCGGAATTTAATTGACGACAAAACTTACGAATGTAATCACTTCCAACGGAACCAAATGCATACAAATTGTATTGGAATTTAATTGATGACAAAGTCTAAGGAAGTAAAGATGCGACGCTGGAATTTAATCAACAATGAGGCACCCAAGTTATACAAAAAAGATACAGGTTGGAATTTAATCGACAATGTGAATCTAAAAACAACAATTAAGAAACACGCCAAAATTTAATCAACGAAGTGAATCTGGAAACTATAACTATTATGCAGGAATTAAAAACTAACACGTTTATTTGTTTGTGCGTGAGGGTCTCTAGTAAATGAACGCTGCTATTTATAGTGTTCATGCCTAGACCATCGGAGAGCAGTTCTCCTGCAGTTATATTCATGCCTCCATATCTCCAAGAATCTTGCGCACCATCTTCTCATGATTCTACAATCTTGTCTTCAAGCGATTGTTCCTTTAAAATCGCGTTTTGATTCTTCATGCCATGTGTTGCCTAGTCCATTCTTGCTCCATGAATTATCGGCCTTTGTAGCTTCACTCACTAGTGATTTCAAATTTGAGATTTCATAACCGCATCCTAGTGTTCTCTAAGTATCTAGTCACATACCTATCTATATGGACGACCTGGTCAATTTTTAGTCCAAGCAAGTTCAATTTTCTAAAAGCATAATGCTTTGTTAGTACAACACCTTGATTTAATAATGTCTTGTAGTTTGACTCTATTTCTTAATTCAAATTCGTTTACTTGCTTCATTAACTACTACTATGCTTGTATCCTCCTTTGATTCCTGACTACATTCTTTGTGTATTAAACCTTACTACTTGTTTCTCTTTTGGAACAAATTTTAATGTATCTATATCAATGTGATGGAAGTTAGAACAAATTGCGATTGTCTCCCTTAAAAAAAAAATAATAAGCAAAACCTCTTCTTAGTGGGCTTGATTTTAGCCTGTATCCTTGGGATAATCACAACGCAAGTCCAATTAATTTCGTGTACTTCAGCATTAAAATTTTCATTTCAGCCATAAAACTTGGAACATTCCTGCAGTTCAATCTTTACATCTAGTCCGTGAGTTTCAAGTAGACGGAAATGCAAGCATGACTTCTTCTTCTTTTTTAATCGTTTCTTTTAATCCTACGCGACTTTATATTTTCAATAGGCTGAACACAAAACGGCGTCTATTCATTCTTCTTTTTTTATGTCAGTTTTACTCTATTCTTATTCTAACTCTCACTCTCAGACTTTTTGCCCTGCCTCTTTGCAGGACGTCTATTCCTGACGCACCCTTATTTTAATTTTTTTTTATGGATTCATCCCTGCCGTGGGCCGCTCGATCTAGTCCTACAGGCTCCGGCCTTGATCATCGGTTGCTAGAGGAGCTTGCCCAGTTGTGGGAGCCCCAATGCCGCGAGCCCTGAAACTGGGAAAGCCCAACGCAGATAATGGCAAAGTAGGCCAATGATTCGGGCTCCGCATGCTTCGAGGAGATTCGATTGAATGGGTGCGGCCGGTACTTTTGGCGACACGAGGGCTCAGTTTTGGTTTAGTCACGAGTGTTTGGCGGGAGATGATCCATCAGCTTGCGCTTGCCTTGACCGCAGCGCTTATTTGTGTTGCTTTGGTTGTCGGTGTTGGAGGGTGGAGAAAATTTTGTGGGCTCGTTCTCAGTTTCCTTGAGCCGTGCTTTCTTACGAGCAGGGCTGTCAATGGATCCGATTGGGTTTCCAGCAAACTCGACCCGAACCGAACATGAAGTGTGCATTTTCGTAATGATCCAACCTAACCCGAAACTCGAATAGAACACAAACTGAAAATCACGGGCCGGGTTGGGTATTTAATTTACTTGGAAACATAACTTGCATGGCATGTAGGCTTTCCCTCCTCTTATGTTTGCCACCGTCTCTTTCATTGAGTAATGTGTCTCAGTTCGGCTCTAATCATGACCTGAACCGAACCGAACAAAGTACATCTATTTTTTAATCATTTACCTTAACAGAAATAAAACCCGAACAGAAAAATTCGGGTCAAGTCAAGTCGTGTTTCAGTTTGAGTATACGGTTTGATTTTGACACCCCTACTTACGAGCTCATCAATAGCAAATGTTGATGTCAAGTCTTACTTTTTGATTGATACTTTTTGCGGGATTTAATTTCAGTATTAACCCATATGTGCACACATAGCTTTTGTAACGTGGAAATATTCAACATTAAGAGGTTAATCATGTCGTATTTGGGAATAATAAGTGGTTTAGGATATGGTTTTTGTAATGGTTTCCCTAGAGGGTCATTACGTATTCAAATGACAAAGGTCTGGCAGAGTCTTTCCTACGCAGCCTCGGATAAATAAATGAGTGTAGGTGCTCATAGCAAGAGGGTAGAGGGTTATGGCAATCGATGAGTAGGATCTCGCCATATGGTAAGTCAAATTTGATAAGTATAGTCCCATATTTTTCGCATAAAATTTTAATATCATCCTTTTAGGTAATTGCTAACGTGGCATCCAATCGTTGATGGCGATCTGTGGCACACTGATATATGTATATATATATAACTTTATTTGAAACGACATTGTACGTTCGGCGGCAATTGACTAGAAGGATTCTATTAGAATTTTGCGCAAATGCTTAGCACCACGTGAGTTAAATTGAAAAGTTTAAGATTGAATTGGTATCCATACAATAGGTCTAAAATTGAATTGGTAATCTTCTCATTTATTCAACAATCAAAAGAGAAAGTCAAGTCGATTGGAGCATGGGTTAAAGCAACGCAAAATCGTTGGAAAAATTATGCATACCATAAAAGGTGCATAGTGAAATTTAGTGTGGGGATCACGTGTTTGTAAAAGTTTCTCTTATGAAGGGAGTTAGGAGATTATGCACGTGGCAAGTTTAGTCTAAGATATGTGTGACTATTCTTAATCTTGGAGAAGATTGGTCATGTTGATTATAAACTTGCTTTGCCACCATTTTTATCCAACATATAAAATGCATTTCATGTGCTTTTATGGCAGAAATATACGTTAAATCTTAAACATTTGCTTGATTTTATACCTTTGATGTTAAAGGAGAACTTACCGTATGAGGAGCAAACTATTCGCATCAACTGATAAAAAGAATTAAGTGTAGGGACACCAAATTATTCTACACGTGAAAATCCAACCATACATGGAGAGAGGCCACCTGGACACTGGAAGTAGATGCAAGGCATGAGTACCTTCATTTGTATGATAATTAAGGTAAGTTCAACTTTTAAAGACGAAAATTTCTTTTAAGAAAAGTAGAATGTAATAAGTGGATCTCTTAAATAAAACAAAATAAGTTAAAAGCCCACCAATCACACGATTAAGCCCAACTCCCTTTCTCAAGCCCATGAACTCAATTGTTTGGTCCAAATCTCTCGTTATTGCTGCTGGCGAAATAAAATAGAAAGCAAGAAATTAGAGGAGGGTCGGCCAAAAAAATTACGACCCGAAAAGAAAAAAGAGAGCGGAACCGCGAGAGAGAAAGCGAAGTTTTCACACGGACACCTTGATACGCTGAATCATTGCCAATTTAAACCCTCGATAAGAATTCTAAGTCTTAGATTCCTTTAGTTGAAGAGAGTTCATTAGTAAAGATGTAATTTTCGGATGCGATGGATTCTGATATGCTAGATTGATTTTCAAAGGCTGTTGAGCCGTGCAATCGTGTTGTCAAGAAATTTATGGGCGTCGTGGAGCCGTGAAATTTTATAGGAGTTGATTTGGGATGTGACTATTGGAGTTGATTTGGGATGCGACCACTGACAATCTTATGATGACTTTGTGAACACTAGTGAAATGACTTCATCGGCCTTGTGATTCCTTAAATCACCTCAGCATCTCCATCTATGAACAGCCCTTTCTTATCACCTGAAAAGCTAAGTAGCACAGACACGTGATACGGACACGCGACGCGATACGATACGACACGCCGACACAGTCATTTCTCAAAAAGAGAAAATTCTGACACGTTGAGACACATTATTGAATAAATATTTTTAGTTTTAATTAATTTGATTCAAATTTACAAATAAATAAATAAATAAATAAATAACAAGAACTTATAATGAATTTGCACTAATAATATTAATAGATATATTCATAGAAAATTTGAAATATATATTCATAATTAATGTTTAACCATATTTGAGAACAAATTTTTAACTTTAACAAAAATTATGAATAAAACTAATGACTAACAAAAAAAATATAATCAACTTTATTTAAAAAAATCTATGATCTTTTATAATCATCAAAATTTATCATTATTTAACATTCAATATTTTTTTTTTGAAATCATTTTTTAACTCATTTATTTATTTTTATAACAAAAATAACTTTACCGCTCAAAAGTTATTCCCGTAAAAAACCTCTCAAAATTATTTTCCTCTCTTTTTTTCCCTCTATACGCTCATCCCCAAAAATTATTTGCCCTCTCCCATTTCTCTCTCTCCAATCCCCCACGCCACCCCCAAAATCCGGGCACCCAATCTTTTCTCCTATATTTTCTCACCACTTTTGGTTTCTTCTCTACTCTCTCTCTCCCCTCCCCCCAACGACACCACCTACTCCCTGCCCCGCCCCCATCAATCACCCCGCCCCCATCAATCATCCCCAACCCACGCGGCCATGCCACCACCTGCTCTCCCGCCCCCATCAATCAACCCCCCAAGCTGTCTTTTTCTCCTTCACATGCTCTCACGTTGGGGGAGAAGGGGGTCGCAGAATCAAGGGCAACGATACCTCCGGCCCGACTCCGTCTCCGGCGTACAAGAGCTTGACCTCAACCAATCGTGGATGAAGTGGACAAGGAGTACCAGAAGATATCCGAGTAGATCAATGAAACTCGAACATCTTTGAAGCCTCGCCGTCGGCCCTCCATCGCAGCGTCGCAATCGCGGCCTAATGTTTCTGCACACCTTCCATCCTGTTGTTTGTGGATCAAATTATACACCCAGTTGATTTGGAATCAATAAAATGAGTGCAAGTAACGATAAGGGTGACCCGTGGTGGAAATAAAGCAGTAGAGGAACGGAATATGAACTATTGACAATCAAGAAATGCTAACGGCTCCGCAATGCGGATGAGCCGGATTGAATCATCAATCACGACCGTGAATTCCATGGTGATGTGTTCAACCATGACCACTTTTAGAAGATCTGAAGACTATCAAATGGAGGGAAGCATGTTATAGAACGTGTCATAGTTTGTTGGAGTGGTATCAGAATGAGTAATAATGGAATTATTGTTTCAATCGCAACTTACTGCATTACTCCCTCCAAAGAAAGAGACATTATCCGATCAATTCAAAACTTATTATTCGAAACTTATTATATAGATATCAATTTAGTTAATAAACTTTTTATCTTGTCAATCCAATTATAAACTTTTGCATAAATTTTTCATGTAATCCTTCCAGCTAATTTCAACTGGAAGGCGCCAACATGATAGTGTGCAACGTAAGACGGCCAACAACGACTGAACTGTCACGTCAGCAGTTTGTGAAGAAAATTGTTCGAAAAGATTATATTGAAATTAGACTAAATTGATGAAATCAAAAAGTTTAAAACAAAATTAGTGTCGGTACAATAGATTTAAAACTAATTGGGTTAGGTTCGAGAGAGAGAGAAATCAAAGGACGAAAATTAGATAATATAACCAGTGATTGGTCTCACTTCGCCTCAAGCCGGTACATTTCGGTTTCACCATGAATGTTCATCGTGGGGACTGGTTCTTTTTTCTATTTTCTTTTTTTTTTTTTGGTCGAAAGGGGACTGGTTCAATGGTTGACATTTCTCCGACTTTTTTCTATCAGTGAAAATTACACGATTCTTTTTCAATAACTTCTAAAATTGATATTTTTAGGGGTTTATTTGAGACTCATTTTGAGTCTACTTAGGAGTTTTTTCAGGTTTAGGCATTATTTCAAGATTAAGGGATTCTAGGGGTTTCAAATTTAGTGCTCATTTGATTCGATTTGTAGAAGAGAAATCATTTTTTTTCTAAAAATTATAATCTATATCACTTACAAAAATAAATAAAAGAAGAACATTTTCATCGACCACGATTAGATACAAATTTTTTATCAATGATGAAAATAAAATATCATAAAGTAATCATTTTAAGTGAATTAGTATTAAAACTGATTGGGTCTTCTCAAAGAAAGTTAAGTTCGAGAGAGAGAAATCAAAGGACGAAAACTAGATAACATAACCAATGACTGGTCTCAATTCATCTTAGGTCGGTACATTTCGTTTTCACCATAATGTGGGGATTGGTTCCTTTTTCTATATTCATTTTTTTTTTTGGCTAAAAGCGGATTGGTTCAATGTTTGACATTTCTCCAACTTTTTTATTATCAGTGAAAACTACACGATTCTTTATCAATAAATTCTAAAATTGATATTTTTAGGGGTTCATTTGAGACTCATTTTGAGTCTACTTAGGAGTTTTTTCAAGTTTAGGCATTATTTCAAGAATAAGGGATTCTAGGGGTTTCAAATTTAGTGCTCATTTGATTCGATTTGTAGAAGATTATGATTTTGGAAATCATTTTTTTCTAAAAATTATAATCTATATCACTTACAAAAATAAATAAAAGAAGAACATTTTCATCGACCACGATTAGATACAAATTTTTTATCGATGATGAAAATAAAATATCATAAAGTAATCATTTTAAGTGAATTAGTATTAAAACTGATTGGGTCTTCTCAAAGAAAGTTAAGTTCGAGAGAGAGAAATCAAAGGACGAAAACTAGATAACATAACCAATGACTGGTCTCAATTCATCTTAGGCCGGTACATTTCGTTTTCACCATAATGTGGAGATTGGTTCCTTTTTCTATATTCATTTTTTTTTTTGGCTAAAAGCGGATTGGTTCAATGTTTCACATTTCTCCAACTTTTTTATTATCAGTGAAAACTACACGATTCTTTATCAATAAATTCTAAAATTGATATTTTTAGGGGTTCATTTGAGACTCATTTTGAGTCTACTTAGGAGTTTTTTCAGGTTTAGGCATTATTTCAAGAATAAGGGATTCTAGGGGTTTCAAATTTAGTGCTCATTTGATTCGATTTGTAGAAGATTATGATTTTGGAAATCATTTTTTTCTAAAAATTATAATCTATATCACTTACAAAAATAAATAAAAGAAGAACATTTTCATCGACCACGATTAGATACAAATTTTTTATCGATGATGAAAATAAAATATCATAAAGTAATCATTTTAAGTGAATTAGTATTAAAACTGATTGGGTCTTCTCAAAGAAAGTTAAGTTCGAGAGAGAGAAATCAAAGGACGAAAACTAGATAATATAACCAATGACTGGTCTCAATTCATCTTAGGCCGGTACATTTCATTTTCACCATAATGTGGAGATTGGTTCCTTTTTCTATATTCATTTTTTTTTTGGCTAAAAGCGGATTGGTTCAATGTTTGACATTTCTCCAACTTTTTTATTATCAGTGAAAACTACACGATTCTTTATCAATAAATTCTAAAATTGATATTTTTAGGGGTTCATTTGAGACTCATTTTGAGTCTACTTAGGAGTTTTTTCAAGTTTAGGCATTATTTCAAGAATAAGGGATTCTAGGGGTTTCAAATTTAGTGCTCATTTGATTCGATTTGTAGAAGATTATGATTTTGGAAATCATTTTTTTCTAAAAATTATAATCTATATCACTTACAAAAATAAATAAAAGAAGAACATTTTCATCGACCACGATTAGATACAAATTTTTTATCGATGATGAAAATAAAATATCATAAAGTAATCATTTTAAGTGAATTAGTATTAAAACTGATTGGGTCTTCTCAAAGAAAGTTAAGTTCGAGAGAGAGAAATCAAAGGACGAAAACTAGATAACATAACCAATGACTGGTCTCAATTCATCTTAGGCCGGTACATTTCGGTTTCACCATAATGTGGGGATTGGTTCCTTTTTCTATATTCATTTTTTTTTTGGCTAAAAGCGGATTGGTTCAATGTTTGACATTTCTCCAACTTTTTTATTATCAGTGAAAACTACACGATTCTTTATCAATAAATTCTAAAATTGATATTTTTAGGGGTTCATTTGAGACTCATTTTGAGTCTACTTAGGAGTTTTTTCAGGTTTAGGCATTATTTCAAGAATAAGGGATTCTAGGGGTTTCAAATTTAGTGCTCATTTGATTCGATTTGTAGAAGATTATGATTTTGGAAATCATTTTTTTCTGAAAATTATAATCTATATCACTTACAAAAATAAATAAAAGAAGAACATTTTCATCGACCACGATTAGATACAAATTTTTTATCGATGATGAAAATAAAATATCATAAAGTAATCATTTTAAGTGAATTAGTATTAAAACTGATTGGGTCTTCTCAAAGAAAGTTAAGTTCGAGAGAGAGAAATCAAAGGACGAAAACTAGATAACATAACCAATGACTGGTCTCAATTCATCTTAGGCCGGTACATTTCGGTTTCACCATAATGTGGGGATTGGTTCCTTTTTCTATATTCATTTTTTTTTTTTGGCTAAAAGCGGATTGGTTCAATGTTTGACGTTTCTCCAACTTTTTTATTATCAGTGAAAACTACACGATTCTTTATCAATAAATTCTAAAATTGATATTTTTAGGGGTTCATTTGAGACTCATTTTGAGTCTACTTAGGAGTTTTTTCAAGTTTAGGCATTATTTCAAGAATAAGGGATTCTAGGGGTTTCAAATTTAGTGCTCATTTGATTCGATTTGTAGAAGATTATGATTTTGGAAATCATTTTTTTCTAAAAATTATAATCTATATCACTTACAAAAATAAATAAAAGAAGAACATTTTCATCGACCACGATTAGATACAAATTTTTTATCGATGATGAAAATAAAATATCATAAAGTAATCATTTTAAGTGAATTAGTATTAAAACTGATTGGGTCTTCTCAAAGAAAGTTAAGTTCGAGAGAGAGAAATCAAAGGATGAAAACTAGATAACATAACCAATGACTGGTCTCAATTCATCTTAGGCCGGTACATTTCGTTTTCACCATAATGTGGGGATTGGTTCCTTTTTCTATATTCATTTTTTTTTTTGGCTAAAAGCAGATTGGTTCAATGTTTGACATTTCTCCAACTTTTTTATTATCAGTGAAAACTACACGATTCTTTATCAATAAATTCTAAAATTGATATTTTTAGGGGTTCATTTGAGACTTATTTTGAGTCTACTTAGGAGTTTTTTCAGGTTTAGGCATTATTTCAAGAACAAGGGATTCTAGGGGTTTCAAATTTAGTGCTCATTTGATTCGATTTGTAGAAGATTATGATTTTGGAAATCATTTTTTTCTAAAAATTATAATCTATATCACTTACAAAAATAAATAAAAGAACATTTTCATTGACCACGATTAGATACAAATTTTTTATCGATGATGAAAATAAAATATCATAAAGTAATCATTTTAAGTGAATTATTATTAAAACTGATTGGGTCTTCTCAAAGAAAGTTAAGTTCGAGAGAGTGAAATCAAAGGACGAAAACTAGATAACATAACCAATGACTGGTCTCAATTCATCTTAGGCCGGTACATTTCGTTTTCACCATAATGTGGGGATTGGTTCATTTTTCTATATTCATTTTTTTTTTGGCTAAAAGCGGTTGGTTCAATGTTTGACATTTCTCCAACTTTTTTTATTATCAGTGAAAACTACACGATTCTTTATCAATAAATTCTAAAATTGATATCGCCAGGGGTTTATTTGAGACTCATTTTGAGGGCCCATTTGGTTTGGCTTTGGGGAATTATCTTTGGGAGAATGCAAATACTTTTGAGGTAAAAAGGTTTTCCGAAATGCTAGACTGTTTGGTAAAATATAACTGAAAAGTGCTTTAGGGAAATGCAAGATTGTTTGGTAAAACATATATTTGAAAAGTCCTTTAGTATAACCAAATTAAGTTTTTTAGTTTTAGTATTTTTAAAATTGCAGAAAAGAAACAATGACTATATTGTTATGAAATACATGAATTAATATTCATCATATTCATCTTATTTAATGTACTTATTATGGTACATTTGTATCATACTTTCTAAGTACATCTCCCTATACAATGAACATTTATCTCCCTTATCTAATACATGTATCATTCGATACATTGATATTAATGATAAGTACATTCTTGTTCTCCTATAAATAGGAGTTTAGTTTTGATGTACAATAACAACCATCTGAATAAACAGTCACATCCTCTTCTCTGGCTTTCTCTACTATCTATGGTGTTCACTTGCTTTCTCTTCTCAATCTCTTCTCTATTATATATTCACCATAACGCAATATTTTACAACACGTTATCAGCACGAAAATCTACCGACTGAGTAAGTATTTTTTGCAAGCACGAAGATCTACCGTGAGTAAGTAATTTTTGCAAGGTGGGTATTCATTTTATTAATCAACTTATACTTCATCTTCTTCTACCAATTCTTCATTTTTATTTTTCTTGGCCCGAAGCCAAATTTCAAATCTAAAAGTATCCTTCTGCTCCTGAAGTAGCGGTGGATATTTAGAAATCATTTTAATTAATTTAAGGATTTACTTTTGCAAGGATTATGACAAATATTGAAAAGCCCAAATTCCACATCCTGGAAGTGAGTGGAAAGAATTATCTATCCTGGTGCCTTGACATGGAAATGCATCTCCAAGGGCAAGGTCTCGCTAATACAATCATGGAGGATGGAACCTCAAATGAAAAGGATAAAGCAAATGCGCTGATCTTTATTCACCGTCATTTGCATGAGAGCCTGCAGACTCAATATTTATCCGTGCGAGACCCTCATATCTTGTGGAGGAGGTTGAAGGATAGGTATGATCATACCAAAACTGTTATCCTCCCTCAAGCACAATATGACTGGCAAAATCTCATACTGCAAGATTTTAAATCAGTGTCTGACTATAATTCTGCTTTATTTGATATCGTTTCTCGGCTTGAGTTATGCGGCATCAAACTCGCTGATGCGGAATTGTTAGAGAAAACTTTCTCCACCTTCCATGCTTCAAATATTGTATTGCAATAGCAATACCGGCAGCATCAGTTTGCCACATACTCTGAATTAATTTCTGTGCTTCTTACTGTTGAGCAAACTAATGAATTGCTGCTCAAAAATCATGATCTTAGACTTGCTAGCTCAAAAGCATTGCCTGAAGCACATGCTAATTTTGAGAAAAATACTAGCCATTTTAAGGGCTATAAGCGCAGGCAAGAATATAACCCTAGAAGGGATGGCAAGAAATTTAACCACCCTAGGAAATCAAACTTTGGCCTGAATCATGGCAAAGAAAAGAAGCCAAAGAAGGTGATTAATGAAAGCATTTGTCATCGCTGTGACATGACTGGGCACTGGTCACATACCTGTCGTACACCAAAACATTTTGTTGACCTATACTAGGCATCTTTAAAGAATACGGGCAAGCGTGGTGAATCTCATGCCATTGAAATCAATCCTACTGCCATAACCACTATTGAGGCCAAAAATATCTCCGTTGATGGGACTCCTCTTGCTCCTGAAGCAGCAAATGCATCATTGGATGTCTCTGATTTCTTTGAGGACCTCTGATTACTTTGATAATCAGATTGGTGGTTTATGTTGTTTCGCTTTAAATGTATTACTTTTTATTGTTCTTTATGAAATGCTTATGAGCCTTATATAATATTTATTTTTGAAATTTTATTCGACTATATAACTAATATGCAACTTTTATGATACTTGACACCTGAAGTTGTCAATATAAATGCAAATGGAAAATACCGAGAAAAATGAAGATGTTTGTTTGCTTGATAGTACACATACTATATTTTGTAGTAGACATTTTTTTCTCGAGTATGACATTGCGGAAGGCACAAATCCATACAATATCAGATCATGTTCAGATTATTGATGGTTTTGGGAATGCCACAATTATTTTGCCAAATGGCACAATCCTCTATATTGAGAATGCGTTTCTAAGCATTAAATCAAAGAGGAATCTGCTCAGTTTCAAATATGTACGCCGTAATGGGTACCATATTGAGACTATTTATGAGCAAGATAAGGAATACATTGGTATTTCCTTTTATAAGATGGGCCTGAAGACATCCATGAGAAGCTAGAAGCTTCTTCTATGGGTTTGTATTGTGTCATGATTAAGGCTATTAAAACCTACGCCACCACATCCTGGAGATTGGTAAGCCCTGATCAGTTTGGATTGTGGCATGATCGCCTTGGTCATCCTGGCGCTTCAATGATATGTAGGATAATTCAAAATACAAAAGGGCACCCTTTAAAAGATATAAAGGTATTGTTGTCCAAATATTATAATTGTGAGGCTTGCTCACAAGGAAAGCTCATTATCAAACCTTCTATAACAAAGGTTAATCTTGAATCTCATTTATTCTTGCAAAGAATTCAGGGTGATATTTGTGGACCAATAGAACCACCAAGTGGACCATTTCGATATTTTATGGTATTAGTGGATGCATCATGTAGATGGTCCCATGTTTGCCTATTATCTACGCGCAATGTCGCATTTGCACGTTTACTTGCGCAGATTATAAAGCTCTGGGCACAATTCCCTGATTATCCAATTAAGAGCATAAGGATAGATAATGCTAGTGAATTTACATCAAAGAGTTTTGATACATATTGTGCTTCACTCGGAATCGAGGTTGAGCACTCGGTTGCATATGTTCATACTCAAAATGGATTGGCAGAATCCTTGATTAAACGTATCCAAATCATTGCCCACACTCTATTATTGAGAACGAATCTCAGCGATACAGCATGGGGTCATGCAGTTTTGCGTACGGCAGCTCTAATAAGATTACGCATCACTGCTAATCTTTTACAATCTCCCCTTCAAATGGTCATTGGTTATGAACCAGATGTTTCACATCTACGCACATTTGGTTGTGCAGTGCAGGTGTTTGTAGCACCACCAAAAAGGACGAAAATGGGTCCCCAACGCAGTTTGGGCATTTATGTTGGGTTTAATTCACTGTCTATCATTAGGTTCTTGGAACCAACTACTGGTGATCTTTTTACTACCAGGTTTGCAGATTGTCATTTTGATGAGACTAGGTTTCCATCAATTGGGATACCTACAACTTCCATGACTACAAAACAAAAACCAGTTAAGGTTTTCTCCTAGAATGAGAAAAATTTATCTCAATTAGACCCAAGGACTCCTAAATGTGAAAACGAGGTGCAGCGCATAATCCATTTACAGGCTATGGCCAATAGACTTCTTGATGCATTTAATGATGCTACTACGGTAACGAAGTCTCATATTCCAGCTGCAAATGCTCCAGCTAGGATATCTGTTCCCGAAGAACAAGCTAAAATGGATCAAAATCCCCCGCACTTGAAACGTGGTAGACTGATATGATCAAAAGATACCGCTCCTCGAAAACGAAGGGGAAAGAATTAGGAATCCGCTCCAGAAGAGCCTAGCGTTGTGCTTGCTCCTGAAGAGCTTATTGCCCCTGAAGAGGCGCAAACCCATGAAAGGAACACCAATCCCGGGAATACTGAAAATTCCATTACATATTATAATGAAATTTGGGATCGAAATGAAATCATCATTGATGATGCTTTTGCATTCTCAGTTGCCCATAAAATTATGGATGATGATTATGAGCCGCAATCTATTATTGAATGTCGTCAAAGGCAAGATTGGCCTAAGTGGGAGGAAGAAATTAAGGCTGAATTAGCTTCCCTAACTAAACGAGAGGTTTTTGGACCTGTAACTCGTATCCCCGATAATATAAAGCCCGTTGGATATAAATGGGTATTTATCCGAAAACGAAATGAGAAAAATGAAGTTGTCAGGTATAAAGCCCAACTCGTTGCCCAAGGATTCTCCCAGAGACCTGTGATTGATTATAATGAGACATATTCACCTGTGATGGATATGATTACATTTCGTTTTCTCATTAGCCTAGCAATCTTTGAAAGATTGGAAATGCGCCTTATGGACGTTGTGACAGCATATTTATATGGCTCATTAGATTCTGATATTTATATGAACATTCCCAAGGGATTCAAAATGCCCGAAGCATGCACTCCCCACAATTTATTCTCAATAAAATTGCAAAGATCCTTGTACGGGTTAAAGCAATTCGATCGCATGTGGTATCAACGCCTAAGTGAGTACCTAACTAAGGGAAGGTACAAGAATGATCTTATCTGCCCATGTGTGTTTATTAAGAAATCAGAAACCAGATTTGTTATTGTAGCAGTTTATGTCGACGATATAAATTTAATTGAAACTCTAGAAGAGTTAGCTGAAACTGCTGAATATTTGAAAATGGAGTTTGAAGTTAAAAACTTGGGTAAAACCAAACTTTGTCTTGGTCTAGAGCTTGAGCATAAAGCAAATGGAATAGTCGTCCATCAATCAGCATACGTTGAAAGATTGCTTAAACGCTTTAACATGGACAAAGCTCACCCATTGAGCACCCCTATGGTTGTAAGGTCTCTAGATCCCCAAAAGGACCCATTTCGTCCTAGAGAATCAAATGAAGAGATACTTGGTCCTGAAGTACCATATCTCAATGCAATTGGGGCTTTGATGTACTTGGCACAATGTACAAGACCAGATATCGCTTTTGCGGTAAATTTATTGGCACGATTTAGTTCTGAGCCAACTCGAAGACATTGGAATGGAATTAAACATATTTTCTGTTATCTCCGAGGAACCATAGATTTTGGATTATATTATTCCAAAGATTCCACTAACTCTAGTTTAGTTGGATATGCTGATGCTGGATATAGATCCGATCCACATAAGGCTCGCTCTCAAATCGGGTATTTATTTTGTTATAACGGCACCGCTATTTCTTGGCGTTCTACTAAGCAATCGCTAGTAGCTACATTTTCTAACAACTCTGAGATTATTGCTTTATATGAAGCTGGAAGAGAGTGTGTTTGATTAAGATCCGTTATAACGCATATTCATAATTCTTGTTGTTTAATACCGGTTACAAATTCTCCCACTATAATTTATTAAGATAATGCTGCTTGTGTTGCACAAGTCAGGGGAGGATATATCAAAGGTGATAGGACCAAGCATATCTCGCCAAAATTTTTCTATACTCATGAACTCCAATAAAGTCAACAAATTGATGTTAAACATATTCGATCCATAAATAATATTGCAGATCTTTTTACCAAATCATTGCCAACATCAACTTTTGATAAATTAGTTAATGGCATTGGTATGCCGCGAGTTCATAAGATGCAAGATTGATTAGCCCCAGAAGTGACTATATGGCTCAATTGAGGGGGAGATATTATGAACTATACATTGGATCATTGAAATATGGCGAGTTCACAAGATGCGAGATTAATTAGCCCCTGCAGTGGCTATATATGCATTGCACTCTTTTTTCTTTTTGTCCGGTTTTTTCCCACAGGGTTTTTTCAGCTTAAAGTTTTTAACGAGGCAATTAATGCATCTATAAATGGGAGAGATCATAACATTTGTGCTCTGCACTCTTTTTCCCTTTTGTCCGGTTTTTGTCCCACTGGGTTTTTCCGGCTTAAGGTTTTTAATGAGGCAATATCATTTGATGCACAATCATTAAGAACTCGAAGTCTAATTATAACTAGGTAAGTACAAAAAATTCGCATAAACAGTAAAGGTCATACTGTTTCTCACAAAACAATTTACTAGTTTTACTAAGTTTACTTCCATCTCTACGTTTTTATATATTCATATGGTTATAGCTACATGTATAACCTGATCTTATAGATGTTCTATCATGTAGAATGGTTTCTTTCTTATTTCTATTAACATACAAAAAGAAAATTAAACACAAACAGAAAACTTCCATAACTGTTTTCACTTAGAACATGATAGATACACAAATTTTCTTACTCCTAACTCAACGAAACAACTTATCTATCCACAAATCTCTTCTAAAATACTCCGATGCTTACCCACAGCAACTCAAAGCAACTTCAGCAATCTTTCTTTAACAAATGATCAATTCCACAGCTCGGCTCGAAGTGTTGTTGCATCCGTAAGCCACTTATCACAATTTCTACAAAAACAACACACTTGGCATCCATTTCATCGCTTCGCTCAACAAAACAGCCGACTTTCATCAAGTTTTCGAGACATGCAAGACTTAAAAACAACATGCAAAGACTTCTAGCTTCACTCTTGTGTTCATCAAGCTCAAAACAACATAAAACTACCACTCCTCATCACCTCACTTAACAAGACAGCACACTTATACTTGAATTTCGCAACATGCATGGTTCAAATATAACATGCAATGACTTCTATCTCTAATCCATCTCTAACTCAACTCAGATTAACCATAAAACAACAACTACAAGTCATATCCTTCATAGCTTGGTTAGATCCACAAGTTTTCTTGATGAAATGGTGGATAAACTTCAATTTAGAGTTCTATTTTTCCTTACCTTTGTTCAGCTATCGATCTAACACAAAAACACTTCAAGATCAGCACCAAAACCTCGCATGCAAGAGGAAAAATGGCTGGTTTTGTTGCTGGTTCTTTACTGCTCGTCCGAGAGAGAAGAGAAGAAGAAGATGGAGATGGGTTTCTCGGTTTTGAGGAGAGAGAGAGGGAATTTCGAAATTTATGAGGAAATAAATCTACAAGCTAATCCCTAGGCTAGGCTAATGATTATATTTGCTAATGATTACATTTTCTTTGCTTGTTTTCAGCTTCTATGGATGGGAATTCCGTGGGTGTCGCATGCAAGAAGAAACGAGAGAGTGAAATGTTGTGGCCTCCAAGCTTTGGTCTCTTTCGCCATTTGTCATTCAATTTTGATTAGGTTTTAATTCATGTTATTAGTTATAACATTAGTTGCTAATGTTCTTCAATTAATTCCTCTCATTTTCACAAGAATTATAACATGCATAACCATATCGACTAATTAAGGTTAGTCTAAAAAGAATCTATCACAAAATGCTAAAGTTAGAAATTTATGTTAACATTACAATCATTAATAAAATTATTTTATTTATAATCTATGAACTTAATAAAAAATAAAATCACTTGGGCCTAATTTATTTATCTTTGGCCCAATGGGCCTAATCTATTATAACAACCCGGCCCACTAAACTAAACTTACGAACCTAATAATCCCGAACCTTGGCCCACTCAAACCAAGCCCATAATCTCTTACTCGAGTTCTCAAGCCTAATTCTAAATAATCATACAGCCCGCTTGCTCCTCAAGCCCATTCGATCCTTACGATCCATCGGGTTCACTTCCTAGCCCGATTAAAAATAATCCAAACTCCTAACGATTCAATCACACCAAAGAATACCGATGAAATTTGGGATGTCACAGATAGGTTATTGTGGCGGTGGTCGGCAATGCCGAACTCTATCACTCCATCATTGGAAGGAAATTGTTATGTCTTTTTTGTTTAAACTTTTTTATCCAATTTGGGTCTATATCACCCTCTAGCCCGGATTTCTTATTTGGCATTTTATCTAGTTATAATTGGATTTATCCAATCGAGAAGACGTCACTAAACACGGGATAGGATATTTTGTTATCCTATTCAGATTCAAATTCAAACTACCAAATGCAGCCTAAACGTTCTAGGAAGAGTGGGGTTGTTCCCGCCTAAACAATTCTCTTGAGACTTGATATGATGATGCTAGAAGGTCTTCAAGTATTCTTATTTGGAAACATTCACTTCTTCTTCTGCTTGTGATGTGATTGATGAGTGAGGAACTATTATCCAATCAATTCTAAATATATTGTACAGATGCCAATTCCATCATAAACAATTCAGCTTTGCAATTAAGTCCTACATCTTTGCATAAAATTCCAATATAGTCATTCTTGCCAATTTTGCGTAAAATCACTAACGTGGCAATGTGCCATATAGTAGGGTTGGTGACAACTAGACCGCCACATAAGTGATTTCTAAATCAGAAAGACTACATTGAAATTTCATGCAAAAATTTAGGACTAAATTAATAAAACTGAATATTTTATGACTGAATTAGCATCCGTATAATAGATTTAGAATTAATTAGGTTATTTTCCTTAGTAAGTTAACTCAATGATTAAATTTTGACCAAAAAAAAGAAACCCTCAATGATTAAATAAGCTGGAGCTCTACAATCCCTTCTTTTGCTTTGGCAATAATTGATACAAAGCATGTGAGCAATGTTGAAGATACTTGGTTTGGCTCAACATAAGATTGGTGGTGCCAACCTTCTCCAGCAGATTGGTAGAAGAACATCCCAAGTATCACCACTTGGCATGGGGGGACACATATGTGCCAAAACTTTCAAAATGTACACTTAAGTGCCAAAATTGGAAAAGAAAGAAACACTTAAGTGCCAACGGTGATAATTTACAGTCAAACAACTGATGTGGCTTTTTTCAACTAGAATTTTGAATGATGTGGCATTTCTTTAAAAAACTTTATCCATGTAGATAGGGCGAATGGTGCCACGGCATCACAAGACACACTAAACAATGTCGTTTTGGTACTTAAGTGATCAATTTTTGCAAAACTTGGTACTTAAGTATTCATTTTTAACCACAAGTAGCACTTAGGTGATCATTTACATCATAACTTAACACTTAAATGATTTTTTTTAATCATGATTAGCACTTAGGTGAACATGGAGGACAACATCCATTTAGACAAGGATTGCTAAGTGGACATTCCGGCGAGCCACGTAGACTAGTTTTATTAATAAATAACGCTACATCGGATTTTCAATAAGCTCGTCAAAAGTTAACACTTAAGTATCCAATTTTCAAAAAAAAAAAAAAGAAGAAGAAGAAGGCACTTAAGTATGTATTTTGGAAATTTTGACACTTATTATCCCTCTGTGCCAAGTCCTAAAACTTGTCGCGAAAGTAATTGAGTCGTAAAACTTTCAAAAAATCCATTGAAGTTCTTAAACTTGTCAAATTGATTCAATCGAGTCATCCTGTTAACATCATTAACTTGTCTAATGAAAAATACAGACGTGGCATTTTTAAATTAATTTCTCTCTCATACGTGGCGTATCAAGGTCACGATCAATATCGTCACTATCCTCAATATCGATATCATCAATAAGAAAACCGCTGAGCCCCCTTTCTCCTCGGTCCACAGAAACAAAATGTAGGACTAGTGCCAAAAGTGAATCACGGAAGAAAGGACTCACTGAGCCGGGATCACTAACTAATTCTAATCGAATACTAATAGAATAGAAAAGAACTGTTCAGGTGCATGGTACACATCGGTGCTCCAGTGCATTTCTCCCTCTGATTCAGAATAATAAGTATATGAATCTATTCATAGAAAAAAATCCAGAGCCTCGAGCCAATAAAGACTAAAAAGATTGTTCGTATGCACCAGTTTAACTGAATAACTAAATAAAATAGATAGACTTTTCTCTTCGTCTCAGGTCGATGGATCGTCTCGATTGGAAGATCCCCAAGAGAAACCATGAACCAGAATAGAAGAGCTTGCCCCACCCATGAGTAAATATTTCATAGTAGCCTCACGGATAGCACCCGCTCCAGTAGAAATTTCTCGATTTCGAAATGTATCGAAGCCTTGAGTAGTAAAAAAAAGTGGGATGCTGTATTTCCATGATTGGATTTCAACCGGCTGAAGAAGAAATCGCAATAAAGCGTTTATTCATTTTTTTTTCTATACTCGCTACGTAAACTCCACTACTCGGATTTAGTATCGTATATATTCCTGCCGAGGCTTTCAAATTGTTTCTCATTATTAAGAAAAGGTAACAAAGATAAAATACGAGCTTGTTTTATAGCAATAGTAATTAATCGTTGTTGTTTTAAGGTTAATCTATTTACAAATGGTCTGATTCGAGATTTCCTAAGAATTGACTTAGTGAAATTCCCTATTTCGTATCTCAGACAACGAATCTCTTTATGATAAACAGATCCATTTTGCAAGTTCGTTATTACAGGTAGTTCCTACAAAGGATCAGACTAATGACGTATACAATACTTGAATTCTCGATGTAGATGCTTATTCTACTGGATCTTACGGAGCCTGTTCATGTACGATATGATCGGGTCTGATCATAGATCATAGAAAAGATTCTCTTCAAACAAACCAGCCTTCCGTCCAGTAAAACAGAAGAATTATAAATTTCTAAAATAATAGATAGGAATACTGCAAATAGAGCCATTGCGACACCCATCAATATCAAATTATTTAAAGAATATTAATATTCTTTAAATTAAAAAAGAGGTTGGCTAGAGATTTCTTGTAAAAACACTAGCCCCGCTCAGTCAATAATGAGAATATTTCAATCTTTTTTGATCCCATGTATTATTCTCATTATGCACATAAGGGAGGAGCCGTATGAGGTGAAAATCTCACGTACGGTTCTGGAACGGAGGGGATTTTTTGGTTATCAAGTGATACATAGTGCGATACAGTCAAAACAAGGTATTCTAGTAAGAAAAGAATAGATACCTCGGAGATGCTATTATTACTTAATATTCCTATTTCATATGGCGAAGGCATAGTCTTTTTTTTTTTTGTTCTTAAAATTAGATTAAAAATAATAATAATAAAGATAAAATTTTATTTTAACAAGCAAAAAAAAAAAAAAAGAGGGGCAAGGCAAGGCAAAGCCATGCCAGTAGGCGCTACAGCTGCCACCCATCACTAGAGGGCTAGCCCCTAGTGAAGCCTCATTAGCCCCAGGCGAGGGCTGGCAATCCTCGCTAGGCCTGGACGAAGGCACCTAGATCTAGGCAACGCTAGCCCTGACTTAGGGTAGGCAACCATCACCCGCCTTGAGTAAGGCCTTGTCAACCCTTGGACATAGCCGATAAGGCTAGATTGTGGGTGCCCATCTAGATTTGTGCGATACCAACTATCGCCTAGGGCTCGCGAGCCTCACTAGCCTCAAGTGAGGTCTCGACAGCCCTAGGCGAGCACCGGCGCCACCCAGATCAGGTGCCCTTGCTAGGGCCTAGCGAGGGTCGTTAGCCTTCGCCTAAGGTTGGCGAGGGCTAGCCACCCTCACCTCGCTAGCCCTTTGGTGATAAGTGGCAGTGACAATGCCCACCAACATGGCTTTGCCCTCTATTTTTTTTTCAGTTTTCCTTTTTTAAATAAAATTTTAGCTTTTTATTTTTATTATAATTTAAATAAGTGGATAAAAATAATTTAAAAATTCCACGTAGGAGAGAGAAATTAATTTTAAAATGCCACATCGACACTTTTCACTAGACAAGTTAACATTATTAACCAAAGGACTCGATTGGTCCACTTGTTGTAAATTTTAGAATTTAATTGCACTTTCGCGGTAAGTTTTAGAACTTAATTACACTTTCACGATAAGTTTTAGGACTTCCAATGCACATATCCTTTTCTTTTCTTTTTTGTTCAACTTTGTCATTTAGTCAAAATTAATGGATGGAAATACGGACGTGGCTTTTAAGTAGCTATATGCTAACGGGGTATTCTATGGGATATTTTAAAATAAAAATAACCCAAAAACAAAGAATATTAAAGAATTAGAAAATAAGGAAAAAGGAAATTTACACACAAAAAAAAGGACAAGTAAAGAAGAGCCGAGATTCTGTCGAGGCTAAACTTGTCAAATGGGTGGGTCGGGTCGGATCATAAATGGCCCGATTCAAATTAACTCATTTAACCTGTTTATGACTCATTTATCATAATGTAAAATTCTTGACCCATACCCACTTCAACCCATACATAACTTATATCCAACCCAGTTAACCAAACTTAGGAAGCTTGTTTCTTATGATTTAAAAAAAAAAATTGGTATTCCTAAAACACTTTCATACAATACAAGTCTAGTAGACAATTTTTTATAATTTTAAAAAAAAATTAAGGCTCCGTTTGTTTCTTGAAAAATATTTTCTAAGAAGTTATTTTTCAGGAAAATTACAATATTTTCTAGTTTTTGCCTGAAATATGATAATAGGTTAGAAAATATTTTCTGTCATTTGGTATAAAAAAAATCAAATTTGATTTTCCTCCATGCACTCCTTTTAATATTTTTTTCTTTTTTCTTTTTTAAAAATTGATTTTTTAATTATTTTTATTTTTTAAATAGAAATTTTTATTTCCTTTTTCTTTTCTTTTTTTATTTTTCCTTCTTTTTTGGCCAGTCGCCAACCACAACCAGCAATCGGCCACAAGCAAGCTTGAGCCTCACCACAAGCTAGCAAGGTTGAGCGCCATTGCTAGACACCAGTGAGGCCGAGCCTCAGCCTCACTAGATTGACAAGCTCATCCCTTGCCTGGCTGGTGGCTAACGATCACAATGACCGGCCACTGGCCAAGGAAGATGGAAGAAAGAAATGGGTTGGAAATGGGTTCTAAACTCAACCTGTTTAGAACCATTTAATTTATCTTTTAAAAATTAAAACCCACATAAGTAGACTCTTCAAAATTGAAGTGACCCATAAATGACCTATTGTTTAAGACCAATTTTGACAGGTCTAGTCAAGGCCAATAATGTTCATTACACTTGAGTTAATGCATAGCTTGCTCATTCATTCCTTATGTCCAATGTACATAATTTGGGAGGAGAGAAGCTCATACATATTTGCATTTATTTGGGAAAGGAAATGAAGAAAACCTTTGAAAAGCATACGAAGTTGATTATTCTTTGACTTTGTGCACAGCAGAAGTTGAAAGCCACTTAAAAAAGTCTAGGAAAAGTCTTCCTAAAGCAAATAAAGGTCGATTATTCTTTGACTTTGTGCACAGGAGAAGTTGAAGGCCACTTAAAAAAGTCTAGGAAAAGTCTTCCTAAAGCAAATAAAGGTCGAAGAGAATATAATTCTTGCGGGTTACCACCATTAAAAAATTTCAAACAAATATCGTCCCGACAGATTTATCCCAAATTAATTTTCGCCTCACCAAAAGTCTCAAACCGATATCCCTAACCCAAATCTACCTCCATTAGCATTCCATCCAACATGCCGTTACAATACATTCATACATTGGATCTATCCTTCTCCACGTCAAATGTATCTTGCAATCATTTGTACTGTGTATTGACATGTATGCATTTTGACAGAATATTGGGTGGAATGTTAACGGAGGCAAATTTGAATCAAAATTATTAGTTTGGAATTTATTGTGAGACGATCATTAATGTATGTTATGAAGTATTACTTTGAGATTTTAAATGATGTTAATTGTTAATACAATGTGTCGCCGGTGAGGACGAGAAGTCGACGAGCCAGATCGAACAAGAATGTGAGCAAGTAAGATTCCTTGAAGTAACAGTAGTCGGAACAAATAAACAAACCGACGTTGCTATGAGGTTGGACGAGTGTACACACAAGAGTAGGACAATAATGTTCTTCAAATGACTATATATTTACACAAAGCACAAGTTGACTTGGAAAGAAGACTTATAAAAAGGGGAAAATTGTCCTCGCTGAAAGAAAATAATCAAACCCAAAATATTAGGTGGAGTTTGCTAGAAGCATTGTGTACCAAACCATACTAAAGCTTTTCACCCATACACAGATGTACAATCAAAGAGAACAATTCAAAGGCCATGTGATTGTCTTCATCGACTCTTGTAATGAATACTTACATTTAGTGGACTTTTCTTAAAATAATAGTAGTTATCATCCAAGCATTAAAATGGCTCCTTTTGAAGCTTTTTATAGTAAAAATTGCAAAATCCTATAGTTTGGTATGACGTCGTTGAAAAGAGGCTCACCAGACTAAAGTTTATTTGACAATCAGAGAGGTGTCTCAAAACAGTACAAAGTCGATAAAAAATGATAGAGAAATGCTTATGTGACTACCTTAATCCACTATGAGAATAATAGCCAGTTTTGTGCCACAAAAAAAAAAAAAATTAAAAATTATTGTAAGGTCCACTCGTTGAAGAATTTATTGCCCACAACACGTTGTTACTCTCCCTATAGCCCAAAAGCAGTTATGCATGACTTAGAAGGTGTGGGGGTGCAATTTAGTGTGGGGGTTGTAAGCAATAGCATAATTCTATAATGCGGAAAATACAAAACAAAGGATCTTCGATCTTCATAATTTTTCACTATAAGAAGGATGAAGACATACATTTATCCATAGTGAAACCTTCAAAGAATTTGTTGCGGAAAAATCAAAGAGATGAAGAAATCCGATGTCACTCCCTTAACCCATGTTTTCCTTAACGTATTATGTCTAATGGAGGATAGATACAAGGTAAGTTTCTCACGTTATGGGTGAAGAGAGGACCATACTCTTATTTATACATATTATCAAGAAGTGCCTTCCATCAAAGCGCCTTTTTACTTCTATGAGAGTCGCACATCTTCGGAAAAGAACGGTAACTTTTCAATGAGAATTGTACCATTTCATTAGAGTCGTAACTTCTCATAGCCAAATACATTTTAGCATTAAAAATTTATTAAACTATCAATTAATAATATCATATGGGCCGCACAATAATTCTTACATTCTCCCACTTGGCCTATATGACCTTCATTTCATGGTTTAATAAAGACCATAATGTTCACAATAACATAATGCTGAAATCATTTTTAAATTGGCTATCACATAATAATCACAATTAAATAAAGAAACTAATGCCAGTCATGGTGGTTGTATGTTATTAATCGACATAGTCCCTTCCATGGATTACGACATAGCTCTCTATTTAACATGATCTATAAATGAAAAGTACAGTAACGGTCCAATCATAATGTCTCTATTAGACACTATTCTATTTAACATTCATCTATTTCCATAATATATACTAAATAGAAAATAGGAAATATCAAAAACACATAAATGAGCTCAAAGTGTCAAATACATAAACTTAATGCAATCATAATACAATTATTAATGAAGTCTAGTAATGTCCATTCTTTCAACATGTTCATTAAATGTTTTAGGTAGCACTCCTTTTATTAAGTGATCTTCTATCATAAGGTTAGTGCTAATATGCTCAATTAACATTCTTTATTTCTAAACTTCTTTAATAGATAAGCATTTAATCTCCATATGTTTAGCACCCTTAGGATACTTGTCATTTTTTTAGAAGAAAACTGTCGTGGAGTTGTCACAATAAATTTTCAGTGGCTTGAAAATACTGTCGAATATCACAAACCATGAAATAAAGTTCCGTAGTCATAGTCCATTAATAGTGGCCTCAAAACATGCCACAAATTCAGCTTCGATAGTGGATGTATAATCACTAACTGCTTCGCACTTTTTCATGATATTGCCCCTCTAGCTAGAAGAAACAAACAACCGAACGTTGATTTTCTTATATCGACACATCTAATTAAGTTTGAATCTAAATATCCAATCACCTTAAGATGATCGGATTTTTTATAAGTGAGCATATGATTTTTCATTCCTTGCAAGTATCTGAGAACTTTCTTTGCAGCTTTCTGATGATTCTATCCAGGATTACTTTGATACCTACCCAACATTCTGACAACAAAAGTAATGTCTGGTCTGATGCAAGTTTAAGTATACATTAAGCTCCCAAGAACATATACATAATGAATACATTTCATTTGTTTTCGTTCTAATTGACTTTTCAAACATTGCATAAAGCTAAATTTGTCGCCTTTCTAAATTGGAATTACTTTTACTAAACATTTATCCATATTGAATCTCTCTAAAGTTTTCTCAATATAGGTTTTCTGAAACAATCCTAACAATCATTGTAATCTATCATGGAATATTTCTATGCATATCACGTATATTGCCTCTCCCATATTCTTCATTTCAAAATTCTTAGAGATAAATTTCTTGGTTCATGTAACAAACTACGATAATAAGAGGCGAGCAAAATATTGTCAACATATAGAACTGGAAAAATAAACTTACTCTCACTAACCTTCATATATATACACCGATCAACGGTATTTTTCTTAAATCCATATGAAGTTATGATATCATTAAACTTAAGATACCATCGTCGGAAAGCTTGTTGAAGTCCATATATTGATTTCTTTAATTGACACGCCATGTATTCCTTTCGTTTAACTGAAAAGCTCTCAGGTTGGTCCATATAAACCTCTTCTTCTAAATTCCCATTAAGAAATGTGGTTTTGACATCTGTTTGGTATAATTCTAAGTTATTATGAATCACGAAAACCATAATTACTTTAAATAAGTCTTTCTTGGACACCGGTGAAAATGTCTCATTATAATCAATGCATTCTTTCTAAGTAAAACCTTCATCAACAAGTCTGGCCTTATATAATTCGATATTGCCTTTTGAGTCAGGTTTGGTCTTAAAGACCCATTTACACATAATATTTTTATACTCATTAGGCAATTCAACAAGGTCCTAGACTTGATTTTGATGCATAGATTTTAACTCCTCTTTCATGGCATTAAATCATTCATTAGAATCTTCACATTCTATGACTTGAAAAAATGAACCTAGATCATTTCCAATTCCTAAGTCAATTTCTAACTCTCATAGATAAACCACATAATCATAAAAAATAGCCGATCTCCTTTCTTGTTGAAATCTTCTTAATGCTCTTTCTTGTGGTTCAAATACTATAGATTCAATGTTGACATCTTCATTATGGAATGTCTGATCATTAATTTATTGTTCTTGATTATTGTTGGATTGAACTGTAATATCAGGAAAAACAAAATTAAAATTTTTAAGTATATGAACTTCTACCCTTACTTCTCAAATACAAACATCACACATTGTTTCAGTCCCACTAATGTCACCATTTTCAATGAACCTAGTATTTCCATATTCAACAATTATCATACTATGATTAAGATAGTAAAATTTATACCTTTTGGATTTATTTGCATAACTAATGAAGTAACCACTGGTCATTCTTAAATCAAATTTCTTTTCATGTGGATTATAAATTCTTACTTCTACTAGACAACCCCAAACATGCAAGTGTCGTAAACTAGGTTTTCTTCCTATTCACAGTTCAAATGGAGTCTTTGGAATTACCTTACTAGGAACCTTATTTAATAAATACATAGAAGTCTTTAATGCATACATCCACAAAAATAAGGGTAAAGATGAATGACTCATCATACTCCTAACCATTTTAAAGTATGATTATGTATTTCCGCTACACCATTTTATTGTGGTGTATCTAGCATCATGTATTGAGTACAAATATCATATCTTTCAAGAAATTTAGCAAATAGATCTAGACATTGTCCCAATTTATCATACTTTCCATAATATTCACCACCTCTATCCGACCTTACTATTTTCACATTTTTTTTTATCTAATTGCCTATGAACCTCTTTTATATACACCTCAAGTGCATTAACCAATTGAGATTTATTATGCAATAGATAAATATAACTATAACGTGAAAAATCATCAATAAAGGTGATGAAATAACTTTCTCTACCAAAAAATGGAACATCAAAAAGACCACATATATCGATGTGTATAATCTCAAGAAGCCGTGTGCTTCTTGTGGCACCTTTCTTAATGTGTTTAGTTTGCTTACCTTTAATATAATCGATATACACTCTGAGGTTAGTAAAATCCAAGTTCGGAAGAATTTTAATCTTCACTAATATGTGCATTATTTCCTTGGATATATGAACTAAATGTTTATGCCATGAATAAGTAGAATTCTCATCCACTAAACCTCATTTAGTGCCAACATTATGATGCGAGGTCATTAAGATCTTAACAAAAGCATTGTCAAGTTTAAACTTGTAAAGACTATTACACAAAGTTCCAATTCTAACAAGATTATCATTCTTAAACAAACTAAAAGATCCACAACCAAATTAGAAGAAAATCTTGCTACATCAAGTCTCAGCAAAGAAATTAAATTATGGGAAAATATAAGTTCATAAATGGTTCGAAGTAAATCCAACTAATGTCCAGTCTCTAAGAATAAACGATAAGTGCCAATGCATTTAACTAGAGATTTGTTTCTATTTCCCGTGATTGCATAGCTTTCATTTGGCTTTATGGTTTGGATCGTAAGAAATTCCTACATTGTATTTGACACATGAGTGGTGGCACCTGAATCAATCTATCAAGTATTATGAGGAACTTTATTAAAATTTGATTTAAAACATACTAAAGCACAAACCTTACTTTTCTTTTCGAACCAAATTTTATGCTTCAGACAATCTTTCTTCAAGTGTTCAACTTTATTACAAAAGTGACACTTAATAAGATTGTGTTTATTCTTGTGGATTTGAGAAGCCTCAGAAGATTCATTCAAGACATGTAATCCTTTCTTCTTGCTCCTTCTACCTTTCCTTTTGGAATTCTTTTCAGCTTCTTGATGACTTAGGAGATGAATAGAATGAGCCTTTTGATTCTTTATTCTTGTTTTCTCTTGAACAAGCATACTAGCCAATTCATTTACATTCCACTTATCTTTTATAGTGTTGTAATTTATTTAAAATGGCCCATATTGTTTATGAGGCAATGAATTAAATATGAACTATACTAAAAAATACTCATGCACATTCATTTCCAAGATCTTTAACTTTGTTGTTAAGTTCGTCATCTTAAGAACATGCTCATGCATAGTACATAAACCATCATACTTCATGGTGATCAAATGGCTCATCAATGTACAAGCAAGTGACTTATCAACAGTTTGAGAACAATCTTCCACAAATTTCATAAATTTCTTAGCACTATGAGTTTTGGGAAGAGTAATTTTTAAGTTGTTTGCAACTGTTATTCGCATGAACATCAAGCTTAGTCTATTCAATCTTTCCCAGGCTTTATGGAAAGAATTTTCATCATTGCTACTCTCATCAATAATAGCAGTTGATTTCTCAACTTGAAGTGCCAAATTAAGATCCAAGACACCTAAGTGAAATTGGATTTATTCACTCCAATCAGAAAAATTCATTCTAGTGAACAAAGGAACAGATAAAACGTGCAAATGAAGTGAAACGGGTATGGACACTGCAAATATGCAAGAATATACTCAGACATTGATGCTTTGAAAATATCACAGAATTAGATTCAAACTAAACAATACATGTTCATCATAGTTCTCCTTCGGGCAATCCTATGATACACAAATATACATTAAACTATAATGATGCTAATAACTTTTATTTGGTAATTATAAATATATCTTATTATAATTTATTTGCTATCTTTGGGTATACAAACAATTAAAAAATAATAATTACCAACTATTATGTCCATGAATTATAAGAAATTCATTAACCTTTGAGTTAATCCCTAAGTTTTTATAATAAATAAAATTCAATATACCCATGACATCAATAAGGATATTAAAATATCAAGTTCAATCATAGCATCAATTAATCATAGGTAATTGAATAAAACAATTTACAATATCAAAAATTCAAAATACCTTAAGGTTTGGCCACTTTGGTGACTAACAACCATTCTTTATTGAATTTTTGACATTGTAAAGCACAAACGTTCGCCAAATTGCACCCAAGGTTGAAACGCAATTAAAGCATAAGGGTAAATTGTAAAATCATAATTCCAGAGGGGCAGAATCGTAAATCAAACATTCAGGGGGAAAATGGTGAATGATCAGCCAAGACAAAATCGTAATTATCCAGTAGATGAGGGTGAGGTAAAACTATAATTATACAGTAAAGAGAGGGGCAAAAACATAAATAATGGCGTAAGGGCAAAATTGTAATAATAAATGGAGTGGCAAAATCGTAAATAAAAGCTAACGTTAGAACTATAAAATCATTAATGGGCACATGCAAGGCACACACCTGCCCTACCGCTGGCTCGTGTGTCACAAACATGCCGGCGTGTCACACACGCACCTGACCATGCTGCGCGTGTGTGGGGCATGTGGCGCGTGATCCCGCGCGCTCGCCCTCCAACACATGCTTGCATTGTATCCACGTGCCTTATTCCTCGTGCCGTTCGTCATTTCTTTCTTTGTTTTTTCGCCCATTTTCCATCATGCCTTCCTCCATTCAAGTATTTTTCTGACAAAATCATTTCAACAACATCAAATAACACGAAAGTGATCATCAATGCTCAACGAATCTTCATCCATAAACCATAATATTTTAATAATCGGAAAAATCATGAGATCTTAAACAATGCTTTGATACCAACTGTAAGCAATAGCGTAATTCTGTAATACAGAAAATACAAAACATGGGATCTTCAATCTTCATGATTTTTCATGATAAGAGGGATGAAGACATACATTTATCCATAGTGGAATTTCAAAGTATTTGTCGCGAAAAATCGAAGAGATGAAGAAATCAAATTTCTCTCCCTTAATCCATGATTTCCTTAATGTATTCTGTATGATGGAGAATAGAATACAACGTAAGTTTCTCACATTATGGGTGGTGAGAGGACCAGATTCTTATTTATACATGCTATCAAGAGGTGCCTTACATCAAAGAGCATTTTAACTTCTGTGAGAGTCACACCTTTTCAGAAAAGAACGGTTACTTTTCAATGAGGATTGTACCATTTTCATTAAAATCATAACTCCTCATAGCCAAATTGAAGGAATTCTAGTCGGCGGAAGACGACTTACTTGATTCCAATGCGCAAACAGCAAATAGTCCCGAATCGAACGTTGAATTGCGAACCAATCACGAACAACAATACCTCACGTTGGTCTGGATGCAATCACAAGGAAAACACCCGATTTCCACGACGTAAATGCAAACCGTTCTTCAAATCGATGATTGAATCCTGCCTATCTTCAAGATGGAATTTTGAGAGAGATTTTGGTGCGAATGAATTGACAACAACGTCCAACGGTTGTGTTCGGGAGATTTTATACGTCTCCCTTCGTACCCCTCCATTGGTGACATTCCATCGTAACGTTTCAACTTGAAACGGTGCGTCCAATCGCACCCCATCATGGTCGTACCACTTGGAAGAACTACATCTCCCACTCGGACATGATGGGCCTGATAGCGTTCTATCAAGAATATAAGGCAATGCATTCAACATTCATCAACTTTACAGAACAATTCATACTGGCAAGTAAGCCGTGCGACCAGTGAGTACACCTGCACTTGGGAGCTCAAATTATGCACCTGTTAGGGATGACATAATGGCTACAACCCGAAAAGAAAAATAAACAACTAATGTCTCACAGTGCCCCAGACATATCTTGTTACATCAATTCAAGTATACCTATCCCTTAAAGGCTATACTTGATTATCCTCAAAACATCATGTATTTACAATTATATCCGCAACCACATAAGGCGATATAATTGGTCGACCAGTAAATACATGTGACAGATGTAAAACAACAATAGTCTTCCTTCGCACTCATGTCTCTCTTAATTTTAGAACAACTGCTTTCCTAGACACGTCCCATAGGCCATATCTATTCATGACCGCCCGTAACATGCTAAAGTAGCAACACTGATCTTTCATTTCGAGAACATAGTCAGAAGTAACATAGGGCACGAATTGAGGTAAATTATAAATTACCTCAAGGGCTCACGCAATGAGTAAATAGGGATAATTTTACTCACCTTCCATTTTCGGTCGAACAATGCACATGTAGTATGAATTACATGCTATAGTGGATTTCTCTTTCTATAAGAGCGTATGTCATTTCTTAAATATATCCACTATACGGATCTTAGCCTAAACATAGTCACGTGCCTCTCACGTACTCATGTTTAACTCGAGTGCTATATTAGCTCGCTCTCTATAGTGCCAAATTAAGTACTCGCATCCGGCATCTTACAGGCATACATGATTGTGGGACTATCATGTTCGGTCTTAAATAAATCACAGACCTCATCTTGACTCCAATCAAGGCGACATATTTTATGTACTAGACTTGCTCTTCAGCATTTATTTGTACATAACGTCTCATCTCAACGTGCTAACTATAGCACTTGAGGCGATTGCTCGTGTGAGCAAGCCAATCATTACCTGCTGACATACTTTCCAATAATATATGTGTGCTTGTGCTAGTCTCATAATGGATTTGTACTTTTTGATAAAACATCAAGTCATTAATAAACAAACAAGTACAATACATATGTCCATAAACACATAAAACAATGATCCTCTACAATAACACATATCACATCCTACGCAAACCTAGTGACATCCTGTGGGTCAAAAATATGTCTCTAGGAATAGCCTTCGTAAATGGATCAGCAACCATTCTATTGGTTGAAATGTATTGTAGAATCACTTCTTTCCGCGCTATAATATCTCTGATGAAGTTATTCTTTATGTCAATGTGCTTCATCCTTCCATGATACTTGGGATCTTTCACATAGGCAATGGCTGCTTGACTATCGCAATAAACTGTCACTGGTCTTGGAATCTCAGTGACAGTGGCTAAATTTTCAAAGAAACGTTTTAGCCATACTGCTTCTTGCACTGCGGCAGAACACGCAATAAATTCAGCCTCCATAGTTGACAAGGCTGTACATGTTTGTTTCTTGCTATTCCAAGAAATTGCACATCCATTGAGCAAGAACGCATATCCAGAAGTCGATTTACGCTCATCCAGGTCTCCACCCCAATCAACATCTGAATAACCTAATAGGCGTAAATCATTCCCTTGGTAACAAAGTCGATAGTCCATAGTGCCCTTCAAGTATCTCAGGATCCTCTTTACTGCTTTCCAGTGTGCTGGACCGGGACTTGATTGAAATCGGCTCACCAATCCCACGGCATAACATATGTCGGGTCGAGTACACATCATAGCATACATCAAACTTCCGATCGCACTAGCGTAAGGAACAGTTTCCATTATTTTAATTTCTTCTGGAGTCTTAGGACACATCTCAGTACTTAGGCCTTCGCCTTGCATGACAGGGGTATCAATGGGATTACAATGCTGCATATTGAAACATTCAAGAATCTTCATAATATAAGATTTTTGTGATAAAGTAAGGAGTTTCCTTGATCGATCTCTTTCGATCTTAACTCCTAATATATAAGCAGCTTCTCCCATGTCCTTCATTTCAAAATTGGAGGACAACCATTCTTTTATGGTGATTACCATAACCTTGTCATTTCCAGCCAACAGAATATCGTCCACATAAAGTGATAAAATCACAAATTTATCTTCAGACCGTTTGACATATACACAGTGATCCTCTTCGATCATCGTAAAACCATAAGTTGTTATGGCTCGATGAAAACGAAGATACCACTGTCTAGATGATTGCTTAAGGCCATATATTGAGCGATGAAGTTTGCAAACTTTATGCTCTTGACCTTTAGCTATGAAACCTAATGGTGTTTCATATAAATTTCCTCATCTAGTTCTCCATTGAGAAATGCCGTCTTTACATCCATTTTGTCACGCCCCGATCCTCGAACACGTGCCCATCCCTCACCTGGTCAATTAAAAGCAACGTCCCAGGACGCATCGCCGACCCTGTTCATTTTATATGCGCAAGCGGAAGTATAAAGAAAATCCCCAGACAATAAAACAATGGGATAGAAAAGTAGGGCCATAACTTTCACATTGAAGCATATAACCAAACTTTTATATACAACACAAACAGTATAATCCACAACCCTTCATACCCTCCTGATTCACTCTATTCGCACCAAAAGAGTTCACAAAAGAAGATGGGATCTCAGTCCATCTGGATCGTACTCAAGATCCCTCTCGATGCTATCTTCTTCTTTCAAAAATCCTTTTCCTTCTCAGATTTCTCCTCCTCAGCTCTTCATCGGGGTCCTGAAATGTTATCCCACAACCGGGATGAGACTACGTCTCAGCGAGTTCTACCCCACTAAGACTCAATTAGGGAGCCAATACACTACTCGGTTGCCTAAGCACAGCACGAGTTAGAGGACTTACCTTGGCCTCATATCCAACCTGCAATTCAAGGTTATATATAACGTTTCATAATTCACAGCGAACAATCAATCAAATCACTGTCAATCGAACTAGTCGATTACATGTCAGACGGACCATTCCAGGTCATCAGTTCCACATCATATAACTTCCCACATTACACATAGGCATCCAAGTAATCACATCACTGATCGAAGCATCGATCAAATCGACCTAGTCGATTTCACACCAACAAGACCACTCACGGTCATTCCCATTCAATCAATCAATTTACCACATCAGACTCAAGCAAAGGTTAATCACATCAAATCACACCCAGATCGAAACATCGATCAATCGGACCATCTCTCGGTCATTCCTTCCATCCCATATAACTTCCAATAGTACACTTAGTCACAGAGCTCCATTATTTCTCTCGGGCGTTGTTTCCACCAAGGTGACATAAGTAACAGACGGTCTACGTGCGTTCTTTAAGGCGTCGTTTTCGCACAGTGATCTTCCCCATCACCGAACCACGCCCGTCACGATTCATAGGCAGTCTACGTGCGTTCTTTAAGGCGTCGTTTTCGCACAGTGATATTCCTCAATCACCGAACCACGCCTGCCATAAATCATAGATCACAGACAGTCCACGTGCGTTCTTTAAGGCGTCGTTTTCGCACAGTGATCTCACCATCACCGAACCACGCCTGTCTCTATTCATAGGCAGTCTACGTGCGTTCTTTAAGGCGTCGTTTTCGCACAGTGATATTCCTCCATCACCGAACCACGCCTGCCACAAGCCATAGACAGTCTACGTGAGTTCTTTAAGGCGCCGTTTTCGCACAGTGATCTTCCCCATCACCGAACCACGCCTGTCTATGCTTCGTACTCAATCTGTCTCGGCCAAAGTACTTCCGACTCACTCTCACCATTCCACATACTTTACAACTCAACAAAGCATAAGAATGCTAAACAAACAAACTTGGCAATTTCCAAACAACCATTCAATCTCAATCAATTCCAGTCAATTTAGGGTAAATCCCTAAAATACCACAATTCAATTAATTTCAAACAACGTAGAGTTCAAATAAATAAACGGACTGCGCCACGACAATCAGCACGAGATTTCGGTCGTCGGCCATCTCAGCCTCAATTTCCGAAAAATAATTAATTTCGAAAATTAAATAATAAATATTAGAAATTCAATTTAGCTCAAAATAAGGCCCGATTAAATAAACGGACTTCACCACCGTCCTCGGCGTAATATTCCGGTCGCTGGCCATCACACTTGAATTTTCAGGAAATAAATAATTAAATAATTGATTTCGAGCATTAAATATATAATTACCGTAAATTCAATTCAGTGCAATATAAAGCTCAATTAAATAAACGGGCTGCACCACGATCACCAACATAATATTCCGGTCGCTGGCCATCCAAGTTGAATTTTCGGAAAATAAATAATTATTTAATTTAATTCCGTAAAGTAATATTTAAATGCCAAAAATCTCACTTAGGCCCGAAATATCAAATTGAAGCCCGATAAAGGGTCGGAAAATTCCCGGGCTACCCTCAATAAATAGTAGACCATGTCTACTTGCTAAATATGCATTCAATTTAACTAATTTGCATCAAAATCAACTAATCAACCCTAATCAAAATACTCAAGCTTAATTAAACACACTAAACAACCAATTAAGCATAATTAACTCACTAAGCAAGCGTTAGTGTGGTTACCCACCGGAATCGCGCGCAACCGGTACCAAATCGACGGGCTCGGCGCGGGGAACAACAAACTCCAAAGCACCGCACGACTCCGAGGCCCGGAAACGGCCCAAAAGCGGGCCTAAAGCCGCTGGAAACCCACTCGTGGGTTGCTGTGGTGGGGCTCCAGCGGCCAAAGGGGCGAGGGGAGGGTCGGTGGAGGTGAGGGGGAGCTCAACCGGTGGTCGGAGGTGGCGGACGAGGGTTTAACGGCGGCTGGAGGCGGCTGGCCGTGGAGGAGCTGGGCAGCGCACGGCCGGAGAGGTCGCGCGGGCGGAGCTAGGCTCGCGGGCGGCGCGAACGGCGGTGCGGTGCGCACGGGCGGCGCGGGCACGGGCGGCGGTCCGGCGAGCTCCTCCTCAATTTTTCTGGTTGCAGGCAAACAAGAAGAAGAAGAAGAAGCTTGTGCGCGTGGGGTGGGGGAAAGGAAGAGAGAGAAAGAGAGAGAAGAGAATAAAATAAAAAGAAAAGAAAGGAGGAAGGACAGACTACTTAGCCTAAGGGGGAGGGGTGCGCACGGATGGGGAGGGGAAAGGAGAGAGAGAGAGAGAGAGAGAGAGAGAGAAAAGAAAAAAAAAGAAAAAGAGAAAAGGGAGAGAGAGAAAAAAAGAATTTTAAACAATTCATTCTTTTCTCTTTCCCTTTCTATTTTCTTTTGGTCTCCGATTAGCCTTCCGACAATTTCTTTCTCGAAATTTCGGACTCGTCAACAAATTGACGGACGATGAGACAAAGTCCTAAAAATAAGAATTATGACACGCTTAAAATTCGATTCCCGAAATTGAGTTCAACTTCATGGTTAAAATCGACCGAACAAGATTTTAGTCCGATCCGACCTATCGAGTAGCTTTTAGGGATTTTACCGCGGTTATATCCCTTAACGGCTTCACTCAATAGATGGGTTAACTCATGAGTGATCAGCTCAGAGAAAAAGGACCATCGGCGCGTCGATGAAATGCCCATTTCAAATATTCGGGACGGGTCGAAAATTCGGGATGTCACACATTTGATGTAATTCAAGGTCCAAATGTGCAACGATGGCTAGAATAAGACGTATTGAGGCAAACCTTACAACTGGTGAAAAAGTTTCCTCGTAGTCTATACCCTCTTGTTGAGTATAACCTTTTGCCACAAGACGAGCCTTATACTTTTCAATGGATCCATCCGCCCTTTACTTAATCTTAAAAACCCATTTGTTTCCAATGGCCTTACGATTGGGTGGTAGATCAACCAAGTCCCAGACATGATTTGTCCTCATTGACTCCATCTCGTCTTCCAAAGCTTTTCTCCATTCTTCCTTATCAGAGGGTGAGAGAGCCTCTTGAACAGTCTTAGGCTCGGCATCATCTTTATGAGCAATCATAAATGCTTCCCCTTCAATCTCAAAACGACGACGAGGAATACTTTTACGATCACTTTTACGCAACTGAATTTCTCTTGAATTCAATTCACCAGACGATGCTACACTCCCACTAGGTCTTTCATGTTGAGGTAAATCTTCATTCCCCTCCATAACATTAGTGGGTGTATTATTAGGATCTTCCATCTCATATAATTGGAAATCCTTATCAATCTCACCTCTACTAGGAAAATTGTTCTCCAAGAACGTGACATCTCGTGACTCCTTTTCGGTCACACTTCCATCAACTTGTTCACCTATGAACACATACCCTTTGGAGTGTTCAGAATATCTTATAAAGATACATTTCTTCCCTCTAGGGCCTAATTTGCCATATTTATGGAAAGATTCATGAACATAAGCTGCACATCCCCATGGACGTAGACTACTTAAGTCTGGTTTTCTTCCAGTCCATAATTCATAAGGGGTGGAAGTGACCGATTTTGAGGGCACTCGGTTAAGTACATAGGCAGCAGTCAATAATGCATCTCCCCAAAAGGAGATAGGTAAATTTGCATGCGCCATCATAGACCTAACCATTTCCAATAGGGTTCTATTCCTTCTCTCAGCTACCCCATTTTGTTGTGGAGTATAAGGAATAGTCAATTGTCTTACAATTCCCTTTTCATCACAAAGAGCCTTGAATTGCTCCGATAGATACTCACGTCCGCGATCGGTTCTCAATGCCTTTATTGTTTTGTTCAACTGATTCTCTACCATCGTTATATATCGTCTAAAGCATTCTAATGCTTCGGACTTATGGGAGATCAGAAAGACATAACCGAAACGCGTGAAGTCATCTATGAAAGTAATGAAATATGAGGCTCCATGCCTCGCCCTCACATTCAAAGGACCACAAATGTCAGAATGTATGAGTTGCAGTGGAAATTCAACTCTAGTCCCTTTACCGAATGGTTTTCTAGTTGCTTTTCCCGCTAGACAATGTTCACATACGGGTAGATCAACATTAGTGAGTGACCCTAAAAGGCCTTCTCTAGCTAATCTTTGCATTCTTTGCAACCCAATGTGACCTAATCTAGCATGCCAAGTATTTGCATCAGTCCCAACGTTATCAGAAGACACAATTAAAGAAAAACAGCCATCAACATTAACATTGTACTGATCATAGTCAATGTTTAACACCATAAAACCATTCAATACATGACCTGAACCATAATAAACTGTTCCATACAAAATATCAACACAATCACCATGGAAATTCAATACATAACCTAAGCTAAGAAGAACAACTACAGAGACCAAGTTTCGTCGAATATCTGGAGCATAAAGGACATCATGCAGGAATAGATTTCGACCACCACGCAAGATTAATTTGCATGTGCCGACACCCTTAACTTCAACTCTTGAGTTATTCCCAACATATATCCATCTTCTTCCAGGCGGTATCCGACGATACTCCACAAATGCTTCTCGGTCTCTAGCTACATGGTCCGTTGCTCCTGAGTCTACAGTCCACATTGGATGAGATTCAGCAAGCATTACAGTACTAGAAACAAAAGCATTACTCATAGTAATGGAGTAATAAGGTACCTTTTTCGGCTCAGTGCATTCACGAGCAAAATGACCCAGCTTGCCACAATTGTGGCACTCCATCTTGGCCTTGTCCTTCTTCCCACCACGCTTCTTGCGTCGGAAGGTCTTAGCCCTCTTGGGTCCCTGATCAGTCATCTTCCCTTTGTTGTTGAACTGAAGGTTCCTCTTGCGCTTGAAGCCCGAAGCTTTGCGCGAACTCGTTTCAGCAACATAAGCATGGGTAGAGGATCTTGCAGCCTCTAGGCGCTCATCCTCTAATTCCAAATGACGTGCAATATCATCAAAAGTGACGATGTTCTCACTATGCGTCATATTGAGCTTCATATGTTCCCAATTATCAGGAAGAGACCTAATAACAGCCTGAACTTGCTGTTCATCAGTAAGGGAGTGACCTGCCGACTTCAGCTCACGGATCATGTTTGACATCTCCCGAAGATGTTGCCTCATTGTTACATTTGGGCGCTTTCGGAAAGTGTCAAACTTGATGGTGAGTCTCCTCAGCTTAGTGGCAGATGTACCCCCAAACTTATCCTTCAAGGCAACCCACATATCTTGAGCTTTATCATAACTTTCAAACCCACACATGAGATCATCTTGCATACAGCTCAGCAACGTGATGCGAGCAATGCTATTCTTCTTTTTCCAAGCTTGATAAGCTTCTAGATCTCTCCTGTGTTGAGCTGAAGTTCCATGCTCATGTTCATCCATGGTGTGGTTGAGGGTTTCCAAAACCTCTTGTTCCTCAAGGATGTACTGAACCTTTCGGTGCCAAATATCATAATTGTCACCGTTCAACTTCTCACCCTTATTGAGGTCAGCCACAATGGTCTTGGATGCCGATGCCATAATCAATTTCTATAACACATTAACATAATAGACGCAGAATCAATACTAGCACATTTTTCAGAGTAACACACATATTTAATTTTCAGCAAAAAACAAAATAAAATAATAATAATTCAACAAAAGACATAGAAACAAAAGTTCACTATGTTCCCAATCAATTTCTATGTACGATTGTTCAATTATCATTTATTATTTTAATTTGCACAAAATTTTGAGTTCTAGGTGAGGATTCCTTCGAATTCTACCAACCTACGAACTCCCACTAGGAAAAATAATTACATGACTTCATGTATTTTCTACATCTTTCCTTAACACAAAACCATAGCATGATAATAACCAATGTATAAACAACAATCATGCTTCAACTATAATTAAAAAAAAAATTCAACATGTAATGGATTTCCTACCAATGTTCTAATTTTCTAGCAACTAGAAAATTCCAAGTATATTAAAACTATATACTTCATATCATTGAACTAAACTTTACACATCATATGTAACAACACTTGCACATAAGCTAGCTACTGTATTTCCTAAACTACAAGAAAATACAAGCTACAAATGAATAAACTATGCATTAAACCTCAAAAAAATACGCGTACATAAGGTTCCCTACACATTTTCATACATTTATAAAATTCAAAAATAAAAAATAACTATCCCACAGTGTAGAGGACATCCATATGAACCCAACGCCACCAACCACGCTCCAATCGGAGCCCGCACGCGCCCCCACGCGCTGCCTGAGTGTGCGGCGCGTGTGGCGCACGCGCCAGCGAGCCAAAAGGCTCCTGGCTAGTCCAACCGGTCCGACCATTGACCGGTCAACGGGTCGGGTCAACGTCCGGGTCGGGTCAACGGGTCGCCGATCGGGTCGGGTCAACGGGTCGCCGATCGGGTCGGGTCAACGGGTCGCCGATCGGGTCGGGTCGCCGGCCGGCCAACAACCGCCGGCGGTGACGTCATCGGTGACGTAAGCTCGCGTCGGTTCGCCGACGCGAGCGTGACATCACACGCCGGTTCGGCGAACCAGCGCGTGACGTCACGCACCGGTTCGCCCACCAGCGCGTGACGTCACGCGCCGGTTCGCTGGCGTGCCCAGCACGTGCAGCGCGTGGCTCCCACGCGCCGCGGCTTCTGGCCGCGCGTGTGGGCGCGTCCGGCGTCGTCTGTCGGCGTTCGACCCACCGTTGGACTCGTCTCGACGAGTACTTTCATCCCGTATATTTGAAAAAAAAATTTGGCCCAAAAAATATATCGAAAAATGGCCAAAACCGTACGGGTGTTCGCGACGCCGAGTCCGTTCTTCACTCCGATTGAAAATTCGAGTTTTTCAGATGGTAATTCCGATCATTAGACATCCAAACAGTGTAGAATTGATATTGATTCCAATATCAAAAAGTAAACGGGAAAATTCAATGAAAAAACAAGGCAGAAATCACGATCGGGCTCTGATACCAATGAAGGAATTCATGTCGGCGGAAGACGACTTACTTGATTCCAATGCGCAAACAGCAAATAGTCCCGAATCGAACGTTGAATTGCGAACCAATCACGAACAACAATACCTCACGTTGGTCTGGATGCAATCACAAGGAAAACACCCGATTTCCACGGCGTAAATGCAAACCGTTCTTCAAATCGATGATTGAATCCTGCCTATCTTCAAGATGGAATTTTGAGAGAGATTTTGGTGCGAATGAATTGACAACAACGTCCAACGGTTGTGTTCGGGAGATTTTATACGTCTCCCTTCGTACCCCTCCATTGGTGACATTCCATCGTAACGTTTCAACTTGAAACGGTGCGTCCAATCGCACCCCATCATGGTCGTACCACTTGGAAGAACTACACAAATGCATTTTAACATTAAATATTTACTAAATCATCAATTAATAATATCACGTGAGCCACACAATAATTATTGCTGGGATCACATGTTTCTAATAGTTTCTCCTATGAAGCACATTATGAGAGTTGGCGCCACGATAAGTTAAAGTTGACGTTAATATAGACTTGCTTTCTCCCTAGCTCCACCTGGCGTACATAATGTGTTTCATGTATTCTTATTACATAAATGTATACCTAATTGTGAATATGTGCTAGATTTTACACTTTGAGGTTAAAGAAGATCTTAATTTATGAGGAGCAATCTCTTCGCATTACCATTGTAGAGGATGATGTGTTGCAGTGTTGAACTATTCCTTTGTGAAATTCTAATGGCAAAATCACGTTGAGAGAGAGGCCAATCGGGGGCTCTAAAAGGAGGTAGGGCGTAAACACTCTTTTTTTTTTTTAAATAATTGAGGTAAGCTCGGATAAAGCTTTCTTAAAATAGGGTAGGATGTGACAAATGGGCATGTAAAACAAAAGAAAATAAAATAAGTTAAAGCCCGACTTTCTTTCTCAAGCCCTTGAACTTAATTTCTCGATCCAATTGTCTCACTATCGCAGCGGGTGCAATCAAACAGAAGTAAAGAAGAGGAGAGGCGAGCCGGCAAAACCAGAGCTTCAGGAAACTGTGTTCTCCATAAAACAAAAAGGAAGAAAAACACAAAAGAGAGAGGAACCGCGACAGAGAAAAGGCGAGGTTTCAGTTAAGCAAGCCGTGGACACTTCGATAGGCCAAATCAATGTCGTTCTAAAGTGTTCAATAAGAAATCCGAGTCTTGATTCCTTTAATAGAAGAGAATTCCCTGGTAAAGTTATAATTTCGGACTCTGATGAATTCTGAATTGCTGGGTTGATCCTAAAGGTTCTTGAGCGGTGAAATAAAGTTGTAAAAAACATTAAGGGTGCCATGGAGCCTTGGGATATTACAGAAATTGATTTTGGGATACAATAGAAATAGCCACAATAACATCAATATTATAATGACTTGTCTCGTCATTTCCTGCCTTTGGAATCTCATATATTCATGACATGCCTGATTTTGGTCTCATTAAATAATCAAACCCGTATACTGACACAAATTTTACCTTCCATTAGCACTCCATTTAATAACTTTTTAAAATGCATTTTCCATGTTAGATCCATCTTGCATTAGTTTGGTGACACGTATACATTTGAAGGGGTATTGGACAAAATGCTAAGTCTAAATATGGGTTAGGGATATCAATTAGAAATTTTTTATGGCATAATTCATTTGATTGATGTGTCGTTGTTTATCAATATGAGATTTTAAATGGTGTTAACCATTAATTCAATGCGTCACCGTCAACGAAAGTGAGGAGGAGAAGTTGATAAACGGGATCGAACGAGAACGTGACCAAGTACGATTCCAGCATTAGGTATAGGATAGGACAATAGTCTGTCATGCTTGTGATTGTTCAAGGCACTAGGCAACGTTCCGTCACATAAAATAATGCCGCCAACCATTTTAAAGCTGAATCACAATCATCTAACATGATAACATTAACCAAGGGGACAAACAACATTTGATTGTCTAAAATCCGCCTGAAAATCAAAGTGGGGGTTCAAAGAACTAAAACACAATTTGCACCCAACTATTGAGACTGGTGTCAAGAGGCTGCTGAAATATACTAAAGTTTCGTTCATTTTAGCGGAAAATGTGATGCTCCTTAAAAATGTTTTTCAAAAAATTATTTTCCAAGAAAATGACAGTATTTTATAGATTCGGTTGCAACTTGAAAATGAATATTTTTTTCCATTTAGTAGGGAAATTAGATTTTCTAGGGAAAAATTACCAAAAAGTTCGAATTTTCAATTTTTAGTTATTTTAAATTTTTCTTTCCTTTTCTTTCTCTTTCTTCCTTGGCTTGTGGTCGGTCACCAACCGTCACCAGGCATCACCAACCATCGCCGCGGCAAGCCACTACGCAAGAAAGAAGGAAAAAGAAAAAGAAAAATTTTAAAATTAAAAATTTTGAATTTAAAATATAATTAAAGTTTTGAATTTTTTAATATTTTATAAGAACAAACATTTTATTGATTAAGGACCTGAGCTCGAGCACCGAGGACCCACACATGGCCTCTGTGGGTCAGAGCTTGAGTATCGACGACCCAAGCACATCTTTTGTGGACTAGGCATGGGCACCAAGGGCTCAGGCTAGGCCGCCGGAGACTTGGTCCTAAAGCCGAGACCTAAAAACCAACATTAGAGTCTTCGTATCCAAGAGTAGAGTCTTAGGTTCAAACACCGATACTTAGTTATATCGGTTTTTCAAAGAGAGAAATCATTTTCCTGACTTTAACATAGATTTTCTGTTGACTTATTTTTGTAAGCGAATTGTACGCTGGAAAATGCAAAAAATGTTTTCCGCAAAATGAAGGGAAGGTAAATCTTTTTCAAGAATGTGATCAAGAAAATAAAGAAATTAGGTTGCGAGTAAAATTATAAGCTTATAAATGACAAGAGATCATATAAATCCCATAAGCAAGCGATATCTGGACGGTACGTCCAGATAAGACTCAAATTGCATGTCCTAGTGTGTCACGGCACAATCATACACCTAGACGGTACGTCGCCGATGCCAATACCCATCTAATTGCAGCAGATCCACAGTTGTCCGGCGGGACCAGAAGCCATGAGAAAGCAACCGCAGACGGAAAAAGAAGGGCAAGCTGTGGATCACAACGCTTTTCACTCGACCGGTTTGCCCCACCCATCGTGAACCTCGGGGTTGATAAGTATGTGTCGTGCTGCAGCTTCTGTGGCTGATCTTGCAACCGTGCATCCCTCACCCAGGAGCAGACACAAGCATGCCCATCCATCAACTTCATGCTACGTGGTACCTCAATCACAGTAAAAAACAATCCTAAATTTATTAATAAAAATCCTAAATTTATTATACGAATGACAATTCCGCCCTAAATTTTTTAGATTTTCTCAATTTTGTTTCAAATCTTTATGTGAAATTCGAATACAATCTTTTTGGTCAATTTCACTGAAAATCGCTAACGTAATGTTCTCGTCATCGATAACTGTCCTACATGGCATACTACTATGTCAGTAATCTCTGATAAAAATCGGCATGAAGGACTACGTTGGAGCTTAGCATACAAATTTAAAACTAAATTGATAAAATCGAAAAATTTAGAACTTAATTGATATGCACACAATAGATTTAAGAGTGAATGGTCAATTCCAATTCCTTCATAATAATTTCCCACCTAGCTGTGACAATTCCACACATGGTACGAGCCCCCAAGTGGGAACAGAGGAGGTTCATCTCAAGCCATCTTTTCCGTGGAAAATCGCGATTTCATACGTACGAATGTCCACGAGGACCCCCGTCAAGAAACACACTTCAAAAATGAGAGGGTCCATATAAATTGCAGATTTTTCTTTTTTTGTCAGTCCTACTCTAATCCTATTTTACACTCACTCTCAGACTTTTGCCCCGCCTCTTGCAGGGCGTGGGAGTCGAAACCCACTCTTGAAACTTACGCGTCCCCACCCCACTCCCCTTGAGAAGGTGGGGATTTGAACCCCTCACCTCCCCCTTCCATGTTGGAAGAATGGACACTAGGGCGAATCCCAGTGGTTATATAAATTGCAGATTAAACTGATGAAAAGTTGCCATCATTTTGTGACCTACACATGTCTTGTTTTCTTACTCGAAAGCTCCATTTGTCTCACAAAAAAATACAATATTTTACAAAATATTTTAGAAAGTCATTTTTTAAGAAAATGACAATATTTTCTGATATTTGGGTGAAAATTGAAAATCAATTAGAAAATATTTTCCCCCATTTTGATGTGGAGAATCTGATTTGATTAAAAAATAAATTCAAAATTTTGAATATTTTTTATTTTAAATTACTTTTATTTTTTATTCTTTTTCTTTATTCTTTTTTCTGTTTTCTTTTTCTTTTTTCTTTTTTCCTTCTTCCTTTCCATGGCTCTGACTAGAGGTGATCGGTTTCCTGTTCGGACTGGTCCCACCTAAGAATCAAGAATCGGACGGGGAGGAATGGAATTGATCACTTAGCAAAACAAAATTAAAAAATATAGGAGTTGTTACTATTTTAGGATTTATTGCTATTTTTCAGAAATTAAAAAATATTTTAAAAAAAGTGTCAATTCGGTCCGGTTTGATTCCCTCTTGAAGTTGGAACCGGATCGAAAATCATCAATTCCCTTTTTATGGAATCAAGAACCAGGCCGACGCCCTTGAGAACTGAATGAAATCGTCTGATCCAATCCGATCCGAGTAGTTCTCGATTCAATCGGTCCAATATGCTCACCCTTAACTCAAATGCAACCACCACCACCACCACCACCATGGAGCTCGACATGGGATCCATGGCCCGTGCCATCTGCATCTCTGTCCCTGTGTTCTGCTTCCTCGCCACCATCCCCGTCTCCTTCCTCTATCGGTTTGTCCTCAACTAGCTTGAGAGGGACAAGCTTGCACTAAGCTAGCAAGGTTCAAGCTCACTAGATTCTTACAAGCTGAGCCAAGACAAGCTAAGCTCAAGTGAGGCTCCACCTCACCAGATTCGGTGAGGTTGAGCTCACTCAAGGCTAGCGAGCTCGAGCCTCACCAAAGGTTGGCAAGTCATGGCAAGCTCAAGGCCTCACAAGTCGATCTTCCACTCGTGCTTGAACAAGACCAATGATGGAAGAAGCAGAGGGTTTTCACGTGGACAACGATGAACTTGAACGAAGAATCATGCCTCAGACAAGTGGGCCGGCAAAGCTCAAGCTCACTTGTCAATCGCCAACTATGGCCACAATCAGCGACCGGCCAAGGAAAAAAAATAATAATAATTCGAAATTAAAAAAAAAAATCATAATAAAGACCATTTCATTAACCAATGACCCAAACCCAAGCACGAAGAGCCTATGCACGACATTTGTGGACTTGGGGCTGAGTGCCAGGGACCATAGCTCGACTTCTAAGGACCCAAGCACTACCTTTATAGACCTAGACATGGGTGCCAGTATGAGCACCAAGAGTTCAAGCCCGTCCTCAATGGATTTAGGCTTAGGTACGGGAGGTTTTTGTACTTAAGTGTAGAGTTTCAAGGTGAAGCATTGATACCTAGTCATTTTTTAGAAAAAATGTTTTTTAGTTTGTCAAAGAGCAAATCACTTTCCTACACTTTAACATAAATTTTCTGTTGATTAGGAAAATATTTTCATTAACTTATTTTCCTAAACAAATTAAATGCGGGGAAAATAAAATAAACTATTATACTTGACTCGTTTTTAATGAACCAGATCTAATTATTTGATTTTATCGCATCATACATGTTTATTACATGCTTCAAGACACTAGCGGTGAAATTTGTTTGACGTAATGTTGTCTATTAAGTTTGGATTTTCCATTTCATAGTATTAATTGAATGATACGTCTCTTTTTTACTATATAAAAAAGGTAGAGAGGGACGACCGATGCATTTACTCTTTTGGGTGTTTCTTTGAAGATCTCATGCTGCTGCGAAATATTTGTTGAATTATAATTACTCAATAATCCATCCCGTGATCCAAAGGCTTACGGTTGATGAACCAATCACTATATCATCTCCCCTAGCATGCTAGAAGGGAGGAGTTCTCCCCACACGAGATAATACTAGATGTTCTAAATAGAAATTGGCTAAAGATCCTCTCACGGCATCACTCGAACTACTAACCTGTCTTAACATGTATAATCATTGCCCGAAAATAATATGCCTTTTTTTTCTCAAATGAAAAATTTTATTATATATATATATATATAGTATGCGGTCTCTTCAAATTATAATCTCAGGTTATCTTAGGTATATGACAAGTTGAAAAATTGTGGGTTACAAATTACAATGACAGAAATTGAGGTGGAGTGAAGAGGGAAACGATTCTCGTATTTTCTGTATATTCCTTGTACATGTATGATCCTCCACTTATAATGTTAGTGAGAGGAAGTAAGATGGGAAAGAAAGAAAAAGGAAATAGACATTGATTACATAATGATTCTATGTACTAATTTACCAAGCTAATCACCAATAAACCGAGTCAATCACTGATGCTCGGATTGATACTCGGAATCGGTATCTTCATATTTCCAACACTCCCCCTCAAGCTGGTGGCCAGTATATGTCAAGGACACCTAGCTTGCTTAAAAGGTATGTATGCTGTCTTTGACATAATGGCTTGGTAAAGATATCTGCAGGCTGCTCTACAGTTCCAATTCCTCTTGCTGTGATAATCCCTTCTCGAATCTTGTCTCGAGTGAAATGACAATCAACTTCTATATGTTTAGTCCTCTCATGAAAAACTGGATTTGCCGCTAATTTGAGCGCAGCATCATTGTCACAAAATAGTTCACTAGGTCCCTCGATCCATACTCCAAGGTCGAAGAGTAACCCACGTATCCACACTATCTCACAGACAGTCTTTGCCATAGCTCGGTATTCCGATTCGGCTGACGACAGTGACACGGTCGACTGCTTCTTTGTCTTCCATGATATGAGTGACTTCCCTAGTTTAATACAGAAACCAGTAACCGATCTCCTCGTCATTGGACAAGTAGCATAATCAGTATCGCAAAAAGCTGCTATCTTCATATTGCAATCACGAGATAAGAAAATACCAAGTCCTGGACATTTCTTCAGGTACTTCACAACCTTTAATGCGGCATTCATATGAGATTGTTTCAGCTTGTGCATGAACTGACTGAGTATCTGTACTGCATAGCAAATATCGGGTCTTGTCATGGTGAGATAGATTAGTTTTCCAACAAGACGTTGATATCCCGATGGATCCTCCAGCAATGGATCAACTGTGGATGAGAGCAAGCTCATATCATATTCATGCGTCGTTAGCTTTGCATTTTGTTCAATCGGTATGGCAGCCGGTTTGCATCCTGATAATCCTACTTCTGAAACTATCTCCAAAATGAACTTTCGTTGACTGAGGCTGATTCCCTTATCGGAGCGAGCTATTTCAATACCTAGGAAATATTTGGGGGGGCCCAAATCCTTGATATGAAAAGTAGAATGTAAATATTTTTTGAACCTTGTAATAGCCAACTCATTGTTTCCCATGATAAGAATGTCGTCAACATATATCAACAAATAAATTGATGAAGTACCTTCAATCCAAGTAAACAAGGCATAGTCGTGCTTGGAGTGCTGAAATCCTGCGCCGATTAATGCAGTAGTGAATTTGGCATACCACTGTCTAGAAGCCTGTTTAAGTCCATACAAGGATTTACGTAGACGACACACACGAGACTCCCCCTGTCTGCGTAAACCTGGTGGAAGTTCCATGTAAATCTCTTCATCTAAGTCCCCATGTAAGAAGGCATTATGAACATCCATTTGATGTAATTGCCAATTACGAAAAGCTGCAATATATAAGAAAGAACAAACAGTAACTTCCTTAGCTACAGGAGAAAAGGTTTCATGGTAATCAAAACCTTCCCGTTGTGTGAAACCTTTCGCAACTAACCGAGCCTTGTATCTTTCGATGGAACCATCTGCCTTGAACTTTATCTTGTAAACCCATTTGCAGCCAATGGGTCTTCGATGTGGAGGTAAAGGAACAATGTCCCACGTGTGGTTTTCGGTAAGTGCTTTAAGCTCAGCTTCCATTGCATTCTGCCATTTGGGGTCGCATGTCGCTTCATGATAGGAAGACGGCTCATGTTCTTCAGAAATCCGACTAATGCAGCATATATGTTCCGGTGACAGCCGACTAAAAGAAACATATGAAGATACCGGATATTGTGTACCTGGAGAATTTATCGTAGTGCATATGTAATCCTTTGTCCAGGTAGGCGGTCGTGTATGTCAACCAGAACGCCGAGGCTCCTCCACTCTCACTTCTTCAGTAATGGTAGGTAAGGAGTCTTGTGAAGAACATTGTAACTCCTATTGTGAAGAAGTGATCGGAGAACTGGGTGGCTGATTTTCCTCATCTGAAAGAACAGGTAATTCAACTCCATGATGAGCTAGAGTTGTTGTTTCCGGTGCAAGTTGTTCTGGTGCAGTGATTATATATGGAGGTTCCATACATAAATCTTCTTCTGATAAAAATGGGCGATGATTGGAAACTGAGATAGAGGATGAGGAGATACTTTCCCGAAATGGAAATATATCTTCATGAAAAAACACATCCCTGCTCACAAAGAAGTGCCTTGTAGAGATCTCCATGACTCTATAGCCCTTTTGTAAGGATGGATATCCCATAAAAATACATGGAATAGCACGAGGGTCCATTTTATTCCGAGGCCCTACTGCTGTGGCATAACACAAGCATCCAAATACTCTGAGGTGATCAATTCTTGCTTCCTTTTCATAAAGCAATTGAAAAGGTGTTTGCCCATCGAGAATCCGTGTCGGCATTCGATTAATCAAATAGGCCGCCATAACAACACAGTCTCCCCAAAAATCTTCAGGAATTGAAGCCTGGTATTTAAGAGCACGAGCAACCTCTAGGAGGTGCCGATGTTTACGCTCAACTATTCCATTCTGCTGAGGAGTATATGTGCAGGAGCTTTCATGGATTATTCCCTTAGATGATAGAAAAGATTCACACTCTCTAGTATAAAACTCACGTCCATTGTCCGTACGAATTTTTTGAACAGTTTTTTTGAATTGGTTTTCAATAAGAGTGAGAAACTTCGATAGAATTGGGAAAGTTTGGCTCTTTGACTGCATGAGGAAAACCCAAGTCACACGACTATAATCATCAACAATGGTAAGAAAGAATCGTGACCCATCACGATGTGGTGTGTGATAGGGTCCCCAAATATCAATGTGTAGTAAAGAGAAAGCAATGCTAGCTCGAGATGTGCTAGTGGGAAATTGCGTCCGAGATTGTTTAGCTAGGGGACAGATGGGACATTTCGGATTAGGAAAACGTGCACTATGACCCAAGCGTTGATGGAAAATAAGATTTTTATTATTGATAATAGCATTACAAGAAGTGCTTTTATCAAAAACTTCAGAAGAACTAATCCAAAAATAGAGTCCTTGTGCAACACTACCCAAGCTCATCGGTTTGCCAGTCGAAAGGTCCTGAAAAAAACAATTGTCGGAATTGAATATGACACCACAAGAATTGTCTTCACAAACTTTTGAGACGGATATCAGGTTGAACTCAAACTCTGGAATATGGAGGACATTTTTCAGGACAATATCGGAGCTAAGGTGAACAGTTCCAATCTTAGTGACACGAGTAACATTGCCATTCGGAAGTCGAACAGTATATAAATATGGACTTTTCTGAGCATGGGAAAATAATTTCTCATTGCATATTATATGATCACTTGCACCCGAATCTATAATCCATGCATCAGTTGGTATTGAGTTCGTTTTACCAAGGATAGTACCTGAAAAGCCTGCGCTCTTGTCACTTGTGTTTAAACGATCCAGAGCCCTCATGATATTCTAGTATTGATCTTGGGTAATTGGCTGGTGTGCCTTATCAGTCCTGAGTGCCGACACCTGATAAGCAGAAAACTCCTTTTTTTCTATCACCCGGCTTGCCATGCAATTTCCAGCAAGTGTCTATAGTATGGTGTGGACGTCTGCAATATTCACAAAATTTTCCTTTATTTTTTGAAATTTGCCCACCTGATCTGTATGATGACGTGGCGTGTCGTGGTCCGTTGGATCCCACAGACATTTGAGCTGACGTGGCCAAACTACGGCCGTCGGATTCTGGCGCACCGAAAGGAGAATATCCACCGTCGGATCTTCTTTGTTGCCCACCGTTGGATCCAAAAAGGTTGGCATTTGGATATGAGCCGTTGGATCCCTTTCTTTGATCTTGACCATCCATCCGTGGGCTTCTAGGGTTCCCACTTACTTTTCTTGCAGCTGCAGCCGCAAGTCCTCCAGAGCTCCCGAAGGTGTTGTTTCCTCCATGGCCGAAGGTGTTGTTTCCTCCATGGCCGATGTGCTTCGGATCGATTAAGATGGAGTCTCCGGCGAACGCAGCAGCAAGGGCGACTCCATCAGTGGCTCGCGCGTGCTCGGTGGTCACCTATTTCTGGCTTTCTTCTTGAACGGCTAGCTGATAAATTCGTCCGAGCGAAGGCGTTGGCTCAATCGTCAAGATCTGTGACCTAAAGGTAGTGTACGTCTCATTCAAGCTCAGTAAGAACCGCGTCACCTTCTCCCTTTCCTTTATAGTCCGATACTGACGAAGTGTTGTTTCGGGTCCCTCCAATCGTTCCTCGACCGCCTCGAGTTCGTTCCAAAGAGCCGAGAGACGATTGAAGCAAGCGGTAACCGTGAGGTTCCCTTGCTTCAATTCGGAGATAGCCTGAGTTATGGTGAATAGCTTCACCCGATCGAGCCATCCGTACATCTCACGGATGCTTTCCCAGTAGGCTCTCGAGTCCTCTGTTGAAGGAAGCCCTGCTGCAACATCCGGCACAAGGCAATTTCTGATCCAGGTGTGTACCAATTGATTACAACGTCGCCAATGCCGTTGAAGCCGTTCATCTGTTGGGTAGGGCACGGATCCGTCGAGAAAACCCTCTTTGCCTTTGGTGATGAGGGCTCGATGGAAATCGCGCGCCCAGGTGCTATAGTTGTCGGGACCGGTGAGTTGTAGCTGTTAGAACTAGTATTAGCACCTAGAGGAGGGTGAATAGGTGTTTATCGCAATTTTATCAATTCAAATCAAATGAGATGTGAATAATTTAAAATCAACGATTGCAGCAAATGAAAGCAATTAACAATATAAAGGATTAGGGATAGAGAATCAAGACTCCAGATTTATAGTGGTTCGGCTTCGATCAAGCCTACGTCCACTCTCCCGCACGGACAGCCCTTCTGGCTGGATTTCACTAAGAATCAATAAGAGTGATTACAATCTCACGCTCTTGAGTCCACAGTGTAGATTACTCTACTACACTTCCTCAAGGTCTACAATATGATCTCTCTTTTGATTACATATAACGCTCAAAGAATGATATCGCAAAGTAGTAAAGGAGATTTCAGACTTTGGAATTCTTCTATCCGCACCCTTCAACAACTAGAGCATCTCTCTTATATACTTCTTCATGCCTTCAATACCGTTGGCACCTTCCAAAGAAGTTCTTCCAATCAACCCGTTGGACAGAATCAATTAGAGAGATCTCGAGCTCTTTAAGGTAAGTGTTGATAGCCCATCAATCCTGCTCGCCCATACAATCAAGATCTCGGTTTCCATAAGTAGATCCTTCCAAATATAAGTTGCGAAGTCGTCAAAGAATCTAAACATATTCCATATAAAACTTAGATCGTTTAGTGCTGAATCCAGTAGAAAGATATCCATTAGTCGTTAGAATAAAGATCGTATAAGATCAGAATAAACGTCGTCCTGGAAACTGTCCATGTGAGTAGAGAAATATAAGTCTTGAGTCTTGCTAGCTTCAGACTTTTCTTTAGACTTTGATCTTCAGACTTTGTTCTTCAGACTTTGATCTTCAGACTTTGTCAGAAGAGTCTGTAAGTCTTCAGACTAGACTGATAAACCTGTTTTGTCAACTTCAAAATACCTTAAGAGATTTCATCCAACAATCTCCCCCTTTTTGATGGTGACAAAACTTTCCTGCAGATTTGAATATTATCGCCCTGCAATACAACTTTTAAGCAAGCATATAAAAGATTAAATAAGATAGTAGAAGTTATCCTGTACACAGACTTTCCCTGTACACAGATCTGCATTCACCAAAACTTCATTAGTCATAAACAGACAGTACTATCTAATTTATAAAGCTTAAGGTATTGCCATAGAGAGCACACATTTCAAAAACTGCATACATTTAAAAACTCAAGTCAAGTCAAAGTCAAGCAATCAAAAGATAAAAAGATAGGATTTGGTTTGGTAAAACGAACAAAAATCTGCAAAGTCTTCTCCCCCTTTTTGTCAGCATAAAAAAAATCAAGGAGCTCGAGGAATGCGAACAAGTTGAAAGTCTCCCATAGACTTTACAGTGTCTTCCAACTTCCTCAAATCTTCCTGTACTTGGGTGAGAGTAGCGCCCTTTGCAGTATCCTGAATCTGACGCTGAACATCTTTGATCTGATCATGCAAAGTGATGAACATTGCATGATTTTCATTCTGCAAGGTCTGAAATTCATATCCCATGGCATAAATTTGACCTTTAAGTTCCAAGATGATCTCAAGCAGCTTTTGAAAATTTCCAGAGTTGTCAGTCTGAGTGCTTGTTTCAGCTCGGTCTGATGGTGGAGTCAAGCCAGTATGAATTTCAGCAGGTGGTTCAGTGTGTGGAGATGATGCCTCTCCTTCAGGAAACTGTGCAGCATGAATATCCTCAGCATCAGGAGGTGATCGACTAACACCTGTTTGAGCATCCTCTTCTCTAAAAGTCAGCCGAAGAGGTGTGTGTTCGCTTTCTTTATCTCCCCCTGTCTCCATGTCTTCTGGTGGAGAAAAGAATTCATCTTTCTGAGGCGTTTCCTCAGAGACAAGGTGTTGTAAATCCTCCTTTTCTGCTGGAGAATCTGTTCTTTCAGGTTCATCTGCTTGTTCTTCTTTTCTTTCTTCCTCTTCCTCTCTTTCTTCCTTTCTTTCTTCCTCTGTCTTCTCTTCCTCTTTCTTCTCTTTCTCTTCCTCTTTCTTTTCCTCTTTCTCTTTCTCTTTCTCTTTCTCTTTCTCTGCAACTTGATGTTCTGGAACAGTTGGAGTAGATGCAGCAATTTGAGAAATAAGAACAGAGATAGGAATTGCATCCTCATCATCTTCATCTTCCAGGATGACAGCCCTTCGCTTCTTGGTAGAACCAGCCACAGGTTCTTTCCCTTTCCTTTTTGCTGCTGATGAGTCTGGTCTGAGTTTGATAGGAGTCTTTTCCTTGAATTGCTCCAGCTTCTTGCTAAGCTCTTTTAGACGCATCTTGGTAATCATCCTCAGCCCGATGACCATTTTATCAATAGTCTTCACTGTGAGAATATGAGGAGGTTGAATGTTGAGATGTTTGAGGAGACGAGTAATGAGAGCAGCATATAGAAGCTTTCCTTTGTCCTTAACCATGCATCTATACATGTGAAAGATAATGGTATGTGGCAAAGAGAAGTTCACACCTATCTTGATGGCAAACATCAACTTCGCTTCAGAAATTGAAACATCTGTCTTAGATGTCGATTTGGGTCTTAGACAGTTGATTACAATTTTATGCAGCAAAGTATTTGGTGCATTCATTCTGGAATAAGATAGTCTTCCTTCTGCAATTCTGTCCTTTGCTAGTTCAAGAGTAGCATGACTCACAGACACACCGATTGGTTGGAAAGCCCCTCTTTCCACACCAAGCACATCAGCCAAAATATCACAATCAATGACATACTCCTTATCTCTCACACTGAAGGTAAAACTATTTGCATCAATGAAACTGATATTGGAGTAGAAATAGGCAGTCAATTCAGAATGTGCTGTGTCACAGTCTGTGCAGAACTGATAAAGTTGGAGCTTTTCGAATTTCTCTCGCAGATTTATACTCAACAAGTCCAGAAAATCGAAATCCACAATTCGTGGGTTCATCACCCCACGCTTCAGCAATTTTTCATCTCTTCCTGTGTCTGTCTGAGCGGAACAATTCATCCTTCTTCCCTCTTAAGCTCGCAGCCACACCCATCCATGGTTTAAAGTGCATGAACATCTTTTCATCATCATCCTTTCCCTCAGGCTGATTCATACTACTAAACCTAGGGTCACTCGGGAAATTTGCAAATGCTCTTGCAGCCGTTCCCTCAGGCACAATTCCAGACCTTTCCATAACAGTAAGAAAGTGCGTCTCGTTTCTATAACCCTTCTCTTTCAGAAACTCATCCACAAAAGTCATAGCAGAACCTTCCTTTAACGCAGAGTAAAGCTTATAAACGAAGGCAGGTTTTAGAGTTCTTACTGGTTCGATATCTTCATAAATCGTTTCATCTTGAGGGCCCTGTTCTTGAGGTCTAGTTGGGGATGACCGCTGTTGAGATTGCTCAGTAGGAATGTCGCTTTCCTCAGTGAGATCAAAGTGCGTAGGCCCCTCACCAGATCCCTGTGGTCCCCTGTTTGCTATTCTGGAAGACTTCCTCTGATACAACATTGTGCTTTTCTTTGGAGAGACTTTCTCACTTGTGTCGCAAGAAAGTTGAGAACTTTGAAACGAAGAAGTTTTGGAGAGAAAAAATGCAGAGCAGTGAAAAGCTTTTGATCTAGGGTTTCTGAGTAAAGTGAAAACGAAGGAGAAGAGATGTATAAAAGATAACAGGTATGGGGAATAACCAAGCGTCGTATATTTTGGAAATCTTGAATTTTCCTTTTTGAAAAATAACTGCCTTAATAAAACGATAACCACTTCTTTTGAAAATAATAACCGACTTAAAATTAGACAGAAAATCTTACCTTATCAATAAGACAGTTTAAGTAAGGAAACTTACAGTCGTGTCGATTCGTATTCTCAGTCTTTTAACCTTTGAGTCTGATGCTCTGTCAGACTTTAGTTACTGAGTCTGAACTTCAACATTCTTCAAGAGATAATATATTGAGTCTTGAGCGAATAGACTCAAACAAGCTTTTCTCAAGAGGCTTTGTGAAGATGTCTGCCAGTTGATTCTTTGAGTCTATGAATCGTATCAAGACTTCTTTGTTCTGAACATGATCTCTTATAAAGTGATGTCGAATCTCAATATGTTTTGCTCTTGAATGTAGAATTAGATTCTTTGTAAGATTGATTGCACTGGTGTTGTCACATCTAATTTCTGTGCAAGAGTCTTCAATGCCAAAGTCTTGCAGTTGTTGTTTTATCCACAATATTTGAGAACAGCAACTTCCAAGAGCAACGTATTCTGCCTCAGCTGTTGAAAGAGCCAAAGTACTTTGTTTCCTCGAAAACCAGGATACCACCCTGTTTTCAAGCAATTGACAAGTACCTGAAGTGCTTTTTCTTTCAACTCTACAACCTGCAAGATCTGCGTCTGAATAGCCAAGAAGTGTAAAGTCTCCTTCTTTGGGATACCAAAGACCGATCTTAGCAGTAGTAGCAACATATTTAATAATACGTTTAACAGCGCTTAAGTGAGATTCTCTAGGGTCAGATTGAAACCTAGCACATATGCAAACACTAAATAATATGTCAGGTCTGGATGCAGTAAGATAAAAAAGTGAGCCAATGATACTCCTGTATAATTTTTGGTCAATTTTCTTCCCTGCTTCATCTTTGTCTATCTTCAAGGAACTTGACATTGGTATGTCAGTCTTTTTGCAATTTTCCAGACCGAACTTTTTAACAAGTTCTTTTGCATATTTCTCTTGATGAATGAATATTCCCTCCTTTAGTTGTTTGACTTGAAGACCAAGGAAAAATGATAGTTCACCCATCATGCTCATCTCGAATTCATCCTACATAGACTTAGAAAATTTCTTGCACAAAGTCTCGTTAGATGATCCAAATATGATGTCATCAACATAAATCTGAACAAGTAGAAAGCTTTTACCTTCCTTTTTAATGAATAAAGTGGTGTCAACCTTTCCTTTAGAAAAGCCACTATGAATTAAGAAATTACTTAGCCTTTCATACCAAGCTCGAGGAGCTTGTTTCAGTCCATATAAAGCTTTCTTCAGTCTGAATACAGAGTCTGGTTTCTTTGAATCTTCAAAACCAGGAGGTTGCTCTACGTAGACTTCTTCTTGAATAAATCCATTCAGGAATGCACTTTTGACATCAATTTGAAACAACCTGAAATTCTTATAGCAAGCAAAAGCAAGTAATAATCTGATTGCTTCTAACCTTGCTACTGGAGCGTAAGTCTCATCGTAGTCTATCCCTTCTTCTTGCGTGTATCCTTTAGCTACGAGTCTTGCTTTGTTTCTCGTTACTTTGCCTTTTTCATCAACTTTGTTCCTGAAAACCCATTTAGCTCCAATAACTGATTTACCTTTTGGTTTGGGAGTTAATTCCCATACGTCATTAATACTGAATTGTCTGAGCTCTTCTTGCATTGCTTCAATCCAGCTTTCATCAGCTAAAGCTTCTTCGATATTTTTGGGTTCTATTTCAGAAATAAGAGCAACAGCACTAGACTCCTCTCGCCTTTTGGATCTTGTACGAATTCCCTCATTAATGTTTCCAATAATGAGTTCTTCAGGATGACTGGACTTGTGCTTCTAGTTACTGTTCAGTCTGATAGATTGTTGATTTTCTTCTTGAGTAGATTCTTCATCAGTATCTTGTTGTACTGATTTTGGATTAGCAACTGCTTCAGTGGAGTTAGCTTTAGCAGTGTCTGGAGCAGATTCTGAGTCTTCAGTCTGTATCTGCTGAACTTGTGGAGAGTCTTGAAATTTGACATTCATTGATTCTTCCACAGTCTGAGTCTTTTTGTTGAACACTCTAAAGGCTTTGCTTGTTGTAGAGTATCCAAGAAAGAATCCTTCATCTGATTTTTCTTCAAACTTACCAACACGATCATTTGCATTCTTTAGAATAAAACATTTGCATCCAAATATTTGAAAATAAGAAACTATTGGTTTCTTCCCTTTAAAAATTTCATAAGGAGTTTTCTCAAGAATTGGTCTTAAAAACACTCGGTTTATAATATAGCAAGCAGTTGAAACAACTTCTGCCCAAAACCTTGAAGAAACTTGATTTCCAATTAAAAGTGTTCTTGCCATTTCTTGTAAAGATCTATTCTTCCTTTCCACAACCCCATTCTGTTCTGGTGTATATGGAGAAGAAAATTTATGTTGAAAACCAAATTCATCACACAAGTTAGCAAAGTCTTGATTTTCAAACTCACCTCCATGGTCTGTACGAATGCTTGTAATAGTGTGACATTTCTCATTCTGCACCTTTTTAGCAAATTTTGAAAAGAGAGAGAAAGTCTCTGACTTACTTGTAAGAAAGTAGACCCAAGTAAATCGTGAATAATCATCCACTATTACCAGACAGAACCTTTTACCACCAATGCTTTTCGTTCTGGTAGGTCCAAACAAATCCATGTGCAAAAGCTACAATACATGATTAGTGGAAACTCTATTTATTGATCTGTAAGAATTTCTAACCTGTTTACCCAGTACGCATGGTGTACATAGATCAGACTTTGAATAATTCAAAGTAGGCAATCCTCGAACAAGTTTCTTTGTGGAGATCTTGTTGATCTGCTTCATGTTGATATGGCCTAGCTTTTTGTGCCATAGATTTGCTCCATCTTGTACTGATATTAAGCATTGTGATCTTTCTTGATTCACATCCAGAAGATAGATATTTCCATGTCTTCGACCAGTAAAAGATTGAGTAAGGTCTTTACTGATTCCAGAGCACGTTTCTTCCTGAAAGTTGATCTTGAAACCAGAATCACACAACTGACTTATGCTAAGCAAGTTGTAATTTAATCCTTCAACTAATGAAACATTATTGATAGACAAACTCCCAATCTTCACTGTTCCTCGACCAGTAATCTTCCCTCTATTGTTACCACCAAAGGAAACTTTTCCTCCGTCTATCTGGATAAGTTTTATGAAGCAGTTTGAGTCTCCTGTCATATGTCTTGAGCAGCCACTATCAAGATACCATTTTATCTTCTTTTTTATAGTAACCTGCAATTAACAAGAATTCAAACTCTTTTTGGTACCCATACCATCTTGGGTCCAGAAGTGTTAGTACAATAGACAGTCTTAGCCCAGCTCTTTTTAATAGGTCTCCAAACTAAAGGACATTCTTTCTCGAAGTGTTCTAAGCTTTTACACTTGGAACATCTCAGAGCATTTCTACCAACAGGTTTTACAAAGACTTTCTGAAAATGATTTTTGTAAACAGTTCTAGCTGGTCTTTGTTTAATTCTTTCTTTTACCTTTGGAAAATCAATCAGTGGAATAGTTTCAGAAGTCATACCAATACCCAACTTGTCAAAATATGGTCTTTGTATTGAAAGAATCTTATCCAGTTTTTCAGAACCATTTGAAAATCTCTTTGATATGTTAGTCATATCATTTTTCAAAAGATTATTTTCATTTGAAATATTGTCTGAGTTTTCTTTTACCACAACAAAATCTTTTTCCAGTTTTTCAACATTTTCTTTCATAAGTTTATCCTGATGTTTCAATGTAGAATTTTCCCTTTTCAATTCGGAGATCCTCTTAAGAGAGGTTTTCAGACTAAGACAAAGTTCATCAATGTATTTAGAAACTTTAACAGGAATTTTCAAGTTACTTACCTCGAGTTCGTTGTCTGAGTCTGTGTCTGAATCAAGGTCTGAGTCTGAGTCTGATTGTGCCATTAAACAAATATTGGCATAATCATTGTCACTATCTTCACATTCAGTATCACTCCAAGTCTCTGCCTTGAGTGCCTTCCTGTTTTTCTCAGACTTCCCTTTTCTCTTCTTTAACAGAGGACAGTTAGGTCTGATGTGTCCCTTTTTCTTGCATTCAAAGCAAGTCACTTCTTTATTCGTATCATCTTCCTCTGTTGACCTGTTTTGAAACCTTTGAGAATTTTGTTTCTTCCAATTGAATTTCCTTCCTTTTCTGTTCAGCTTTCTTTTGAGTCTTCCTCTTCGTTGTTTTGTTCTACTTCATAGGATTGAAGAGTTCCAACCAATTCATCTACAGAAAGTGGAGCAATCCTCTGTGTCTCTCTTATTGAGGTTTTTATGTGATTCCAGTCTTTTGAGAGTCCACGAAGGAGTTTGTTGACCTTCATATGTCCTGAGATTGGATGTCCCTGATATTCAAGACCATTCACAATTTCAGTAAAGCGACTAAACATGTCAGTAATTGATTCTCCTGATCTCATCTTAAAGACTTCATATTGTCCCAAGAGAATGTTGATCCTTGTTTCTTTCACACGATCAGTTCCTTCATAGGTAATGTGAAGCCTGTCCCATACTTCTTTTGATGTATCACAAGAATATATTCTATTATATTCAGTAGGGGATAAAGCACAATATAAAGAGTAAATAGCTTTGGCGTCGAGAGTCTGTCTCTTGGTAATTTCTTCTTGAGTCAAAAGAGTAGGAACAGCAGGTTCTTTTCCTCTCTCTGAGTCTGATTCAACAACAGGAATGATTCCTTTATCAACCACTTCCCATTCCAAAGGATCTTTCAATCTTAGGAATGCCTTCATCTTATTTTTCCATATGCTGTAATCATTTCCATCAAAGTATGGAGGTCTGGTATTGCTTTGTCCTTCAACCAACCCTGTAGGCAACATACTAGCCATAGATCTTTTACTTAGAAGTAAAGACACTTCTTATAAACAAGTACACAAGCTCTGATACCAATTGTTAGAACTAGTATTAGCACCTAGAGGGGGGTGAATAGGTGTTTATCGCAATTTTATCAATTCAAATCAAATGAGATATGAATAATTTAAAATCAACGATTGCAGCAAATGAAAGCAATTAACAATATAAAGGATTAGGGATAGAGAATCAAGACTCCAGATTTATAGTGGTTCGGCTTAGATCAAGCCTACGTCCACTCTCCCGCACGGACAGCCCTTCTGGCTGGATTTCACTAAGAATCAATAAGAGTGATTACAATCTCACGCTCTTGAGTCCACAGTGTAGATTACTCTACTACACTTCCTCAAGGTCTACAATATGATCTCTCTTTTGATTACATGTAACGCTCAAAGAATGATATCGCAAAGTAGTAAAGGAGATTTCGGACTTTGGAATTCTTCTATCCGCACCCTTCAACAACTAGAGCATCTCTCTTATATACTTCTTCATGCCTTCAATACCGTTGGCACCTTCCAAAGAAGTTCTTCCAATCAACCCGTTGGACAGAATCAATTAGAGAGATCTCGAGCTCTTTAAGGTAAGTGTTGATAGCCCATCAATCCTGCTCGCCCATACAATCAGGATCTCGGTTTCCATAAGTAGATCCTTCCAAATATAAGTTGCGAAGTCGTCAAAGAATCTAAACATATTCCATATAAAACTTAGATCGTTTAGTGCTGAATCCAGTAGAAAGATATCCATTAGTCGTTAGAATAAAGATCGTATAAGATCAGAATAAACGTCGTCCTGGAAACTGTCCATGTGAGTAGACTTTGAAATATAAGTCTTGAGTCTTGAGTCTTGCTAGCTTCAGACTTTAATCTTCAGACTTTGATCTTCAGACTTTGTTCTTCAGACTTTGATCTTCAGACTTTGTCAGAAGAGTCTGTAAGTCTTCAGACTAGACTGATAAACCTGTTTTGTCAACTTCAAAATACCTTAAGAGATTTCATCCAACAGTAGCTGGATGAGTTTCAGGTCTGGTCCATCTGTCGATGAAGTGAATAGAGGGTCACCGGCTTCGAGTCGATTGCTGCTGCCGTTGGGAAACAAGTACGGTACATAACCGGGTCCAAAAAACGGGTAGGGATTTGATCATTGACCCGTAGACCCATTTCCTTGGTTCAGATCCTGACGATCCGATTCCTGACTTGGGTCAGTTTCATTTTTGTTGAAGCTCGAATCTTTGTTGGAGCTCGAATCTTGCGCATACAAACCATGTTGAGCCCACCCCTGTCCTGGACTTGCGCCCCATTGGCCTTGAACAGGGTACCATGGAAACGCAGGCCACTGCATCGGACCAGGAGCAGAAGAAAAAACGGGACCAGAAGGAAAAACGGTGGTGCTCGAAGGATCCTCTGGCTTTTTGGTGAATGCATCCTCCTGTTCATTTGGATTAATCTGAATCGATGAAGCTGAGGTTTGATCTTGAGGCATTTCCTCCAAAGGTAAATCCTGAGTATTCCCCTTTCTTGCCATGGTACAGAAGATTGAATTCCAACTCGGCTTTTTGGTTTGGTTTGCAGATTGAAGAATCGCAACAACAATATCTCAAGAAAGAAACGAGGGCAATTCTGAGAACGCGGAAGCTAGGTTTAGGATCGAGGCTCTGATACCATGACAGAAATTGAGGTGGAGTGAAGAGGGAAACGATTCTCGTATTTTCTGTATATTCCTTGTACATGTATGATCCTCCACTTATAATGTTAGTGAGAGGAAGTAAGATGGGAAAGAAAGAAAAAGGAAATATACACTGATTACATAATGATTCTATGTACTAATTTACCAAGCTAATCACCAATAAACCGAGTCAATCATTGATGCTCGGATTGATACTCGGAATCGGTATCTTCATATTTCCAACATACAATACACATTGTGAGATCTCTAAGAAACTATATACTGTTTACAAAAAAAAAAAATCAATTCCATCATAACACCTGAGTACATAGCTTGTCGGCACGCCAAGTTGGATGATTTAATTTATTTTAAAGCCACGTCGATGCCGTACAAATATTATAGTACTCATGTTGTTCTTATTTTGAAGTGAGGAGTTTTCCCCACATAAGATACTAAATGCTCCAAATAGAAACTGGCTAAAGATCTGCTCACGATATCACTCGAACTACTAACCCTCTCTTAACATATGTAATCATTGACCGAAAATAAATATGTTTTTTTTTTCTCAAAGGAAATTTTTGTATTTTGTATGCGTGTTTGTGGTCGTTAAAAAAAAATAATATGCGATCTCTTCAAATTATAATCTTCGGTACATGACAAGTTGAAAAGTGTGGGTTACAGTACACACTATGAGATCTTTAAGAAATAATATAATATTTATGAAAGTAAAAAAATTAATTCCCTCGTAGCACCTAAGTACATGGCTTGTTCCATGAAAAATGTGTGTTTCTATATTAAAGTAAAACACGAACAAATTAGGACTGACATGTATGCACATGGCTAGTACATTAACAACGTTTTTTTTTTATTTGGCAATAAAAACATTAAAAAAATGTTATTTTTAAACTTTTCTTTTGGTAAATGAAAATGAATGTACACAAATGCGTCTTTTGGCTCTATTTGTTTTGGCACAAAATAAACGTTTTTATTGCGCTACATTTCCATTTCTTCATGCGTAAAGCAATGATATTGTTCTCTGGAATGGAATGTAAGGTGAAGGGCAGTTGACGTGAGTGAGCTCGCCGCTTGTTTGGACTTGTGGAGTGAGAGCGTACCACGAAAGGTCATCTTTTGACTCTATTTGTTTTTCGAAAAATGAATAATTTGAAATATATTTTTCTAAAACTAACCGGCTTGTGTCATTTGAAATAATTAGTCAATGAAAAATATATTAATCATTAACAATAATTTATATCTAAACGGTTTCATGGGTGATAAAAAAAAATTATCCTTCATTTGGCGCAAAATAAACATTTTTATTGCGCTAAATTTCCATGCCTCCATGCGCAAAGCAATGATATTGTGCTCTCGAGTGGAATGTAAGGTGAAAGGCAGTTGACGTGAGTAGTGCTCGCCGTTTTGTTTGGACTCGAAGAGTCGGAGCGTACCACGAAAAGCCGTCAATTTATAGTTAAAGCCGTGTAACACGGACGCGTGGCAGGTGAGCCCACCTCACATTAACCGTCGAGCAGGACGAGACAAGATTCGCTGTCCGAAAATAACATGCCAGCTCGGGCGATGGAGATGGCGACGGGGTTCCATCGAGGTAACTTCGGAGGAAGTTGAGCGGCGACTTCGGTTGGTGGAAGAGTAACTGAAGGCTCGGACTAGGGGGTGCCTGCTGACCGAGACTTTGGGGCGCAGAAAATATATCAGATCCCATAGCTCAGACGACGGCGACCTCCTTCCTAACCCCATGAAAAACAAATGCTAATGAGACGACGACCAAGACCTCTCGTCTTCTTTCTTTAATGGCCAGAAGACGACGGGCTGATCTGCTGCTGCTACCAAAAGACATTAGGGGAGAGATTTTTAAATTCATGGGGCAGGCAGTCGTTTGGCGATTCCGATGCGTGAAACAAGTGTGGCAGGAAGTGAATAGGATATCACAAATTCAAGCCAGTCCGGTCTACCGGCGACAGTGTGGACTGAGAAGGACTTGCGGTAGGGAGGTTAGGTAGGTCGGTGGACACGAGAGGTAGGAGGGTCGTGAAGCACGAACGCGCGCACGCCAGGGACGGTGTCACGCCTTTAATTGGCGAGCTGTCAATATGAACATCGATATTTTTAATATGTGACTTCAAATGGGTGATATGGTCGGAGGGAAATATATTAATTTTTCTTTTTGGGGACTCGGGTGCACGGCCGTGAAGACTTAGAGCTAACTTGAGGCCCACAAAACACCTTACAGGACTTGTAAATCGATTAAATTCGGGTTTTTGATTTGTATAGGGAAATTGGGTTGATGGATACGGGAGAAGGGCCATGAAGGACCTACGTTGATATATTTGGCGAGTTATCAATATGGACGTTGATATCCTTAATCTGTGATATTCTTAATCGGGAATTTGGAAGCATTGATATGTGAAGATTCAAAGCTAGCCAGAGACCCACAAAATACCATAAAGGTTCTGTAAATCGATTAAGCTTGGGTTTTTGGTCTATACAGATGACCCTGATTTAGAGCAATTTGCGCTCTATTTATTTGACCTAGAACGAAATGATTTTTGGCTTATGAGCTAGGAAATAATGTAAATTGATTAAAGTCGCTTCTGTAGGTGAAGACTTGGAGCTAATTAGAGACCCACAAAACACTCGACGTCGCTTAAGCTTGGGTCTTTACTTTATATAGATGACCTTGATTCAGAGGAATTTGTACCAGATTTGTTAAACTCGGAATGGGGTGATTTCTAGTTATGAGCTAGGAAATAATGTAAATCATACATGAAGACTCGGAGTTAATTGAAAACCCACAAAACACCTAATAGGTCCAATAAATCGATTCAATTCGGGTCTTTAATCTATATAGATGGGCATGATTTATAGTAGTTTACACTAGATTTGTTGAACTCAGAACGGGGATGATTTCTGGTTTCTGAGCTAGGAAATAATGTAAACTGTACTTGAAGACTCAGAGCTAATTGAAAACCCACAAAACACCTTATAGATCCTGAAATCGGTTAAGCTTGGGTCTTTAATCCGTACGAACGCCCTTGATTCACAGCAGTCCATGCGTTCGATCCTTCAGACTCGGGACGGGATGATCTAAAATGGTCAATTCATAGGGAAAGGGGGTCGCAGCAGCCGAGCAAGTCGGAGGCAACTTTCCCTCAATTATACAAAGGCCATTCGCTCCGGGTCAAGTCGCACACGAAGCAGCCAACGAAGTTGTCCGCCGGGCCCGCCTCTCCATCCACTCACACTGCCGCTCGCACTCCCTTGTATATATATAAGCAGGGCGCGAGCGATGGAAGCTCACAAGCGGCACGCACAATTCCTATAGGTCATCATATCTGCACTAGTGCCTAGTAGCCATCATCATCAGGTTGGGGACGGACGATGGCGCCTCAGGATTCTTTGGTGTTCAAGGTGCGGAGATGCGAGGCCGAGCTGGTCCGTCCGGCGAGGCCGACGCCCCACGAGCACAAGAGGCTGTCGGACGTCGACGACCAGGACGGCCTCCGGTTCCAGATCCCTGCGATCCAGTTTTACCGGGGCGACGGGTCCGGGCGGGACCCGGCGCGTGCCATCCGGGAGGGGCTCGCCAGGGCGCTGGTGTTCTACTACCCCTTCGCGGGCCGCCTGAGGGAGCTCCCCGGGAGCCGGAAGCTGGTGGTGGACTGCAACGAAGAAGGGGTGATGTTCGTGGAGGCTGACGCGGACGTCACCCTCGAACAGTTCGGGGACTTCCTCCAGCCTCCCTTCCCTTGCCTGGAGGAGCTCCTCTTCGACGTCCCCGGCTCCTCCGCCGTCCTCGACGCCCCTGTCTTGCTCATTCAGGTACTGCACATGAAACCCCGTCTTTTGACACTTAAAAGAGAAACATCATAGACCATGCGCATGCCGGAAAGTGAGGTTCCACGACGTGTGGCTTTCCTCGTGCTCGAAAAATTTAAGGCTCTAAAAGAGAAACGTCACTTCACTTAACACAGAGATTCTCCCATCCACACCGCGAACGGCCCTGTTCCAATTTTCACGCACACGAAAGGAGGCCGCCGTCCGCAAAGGTCGGTCCGAGGTTCTTCTTTCGATTGCCAAAAAGGGTTGGTCGGTCGATGATCTCCATGAACTCCGTTAGAGCTGCATGCTCCATCATGACTTCCCTGCACCGTTTCTCTCTGAGAAAACGCTTTGTAAATGAAAGTTCACGACCGATTAGTAGTGCATACGGTGCCCATGCGTCGTCGTCGTCTCGGATTTTCAAATGGGTCTTTTGTTGCTTGGCTTGGGATTTTAGCAGATCCCCAGAACACGATAGAGTCCACTCATAAAGTCACAAGTTTGTCCCTTTAAAGGCCAACATGGCACGCTCTACCTTCGTCATGATCAGGTTGGCTGTCGTAATTTGAAAGTTCGAACTATCCAAATATAAACGTCTCAAAAAAGAGAACCGATCACCAGTTTTCGATCATAAGAATCAAATTATGTAGGGAAAAAAAATGCCGTCCATACAAAATTCTTTTCGATGTCGGGACCTTTTTATCACCAGGATAAGGAATGGGCAAAAGTCATGCACAGTACATTCCGTGAACCACGCCTCCACCAAAGGTTGTGGAATCCAAAAGGGAGCTCAAGTACCGAGCCCCACCTGGGAATATGACTAATTATTTAACTAAGAAGAATTTGGAGAATCCACATCTGAGCTGATGCTGCTGGTTTGAATCGATACGGTAAATGATGTGGCGGGGTTTGTCGGAGAGTGCTGACGTCCGGAACGGCATTGTGATGGTGTGTTGCAGGTGACTCGTCTCAAGTGCGGGGGCTTCATCTTCGCTGTGCGCCTCAACCACGCGATGAGCGACGCGGCGGGGCTGGTCCAGTTCATGACGGCAGTGGGGGAGATGGTGAGGGGGGCCGACGCCCCTTCGGTCCTCCCCGTGTGGCAACGGGAGCTCCTGGACGCCCGAGACCCGCCACAGATCACGTGCACCCACCGGGAGTACGAGCAGGTGGAAGACACCAAGGGGACCCTCATCCCGCTCGATGACATGGAGCACCGCTCCTTCTTCTTCGGGGCTACCCAGATGTCTGCACTCCGCAGCCGGGTGCCTCCCCACCAGCGCGCGAGCTCCACGTTCGAGATCCTCACCGCGTGCCTCTGGCGATGCCGCACCATCGCGATCCAGCCCGACCCCGAGGAGGAGGTGCGGGTGCTGTGCATCGTGAACGCCCGGACCAAGTTCGACCCGCCCTTGCCGGCCGGTTACTACGGGAATGCCTTCGCATTCCCCGTGGCGGTGACGAGGGCAGACAAGCTGTGCCAGAACCCGCTGGGATACGCGCTGGAGCTGGTGAAGAAGGCCAAGGCGGACGTGACGGAGGAATACATGAGGTCCCTGGCGGACCTGATGGTGCTAAAGGGGAGGCCCCACTTCACGGTGGTGCGGTCCTTCCTGGTGTCGGACACGACCAAGGCCGGGTTCGGGAACGTGGACTTCGGTTGGGGGAAGCCGGTGTACGGTGGCCCGGCCAAGGGGGGAGTCGGGGCCATCCCCGGGGTGGCCAGCTTCTACATCCCCTTCAGGAACCAGCAGGGCGAGAATGGCATCGTCATCCCGGTGTGCCTGCCGGCCCCGGCCATGCGAATATTCGTGCAGGAGCTGGACGCCTTGCTGAAGGATCCACCGCCCAGCACCACCACCAACAAGTCAACCTTTGTCATTTCTTCCCTGTGAACTGCATCCGCCTAGGCAAATTTCAATTTCATGTGGTGTGATGATCTCTCGTTTTTACCTTTTCTTTTATGGGAGTGAGAACTGGTAATCTACGTGCTGCTCTACTATTAAAATGAGAACAAGGCTTTCCCGTACTTCAGCTTTTGCCCACGTTAATCTGTCGGTTTGCAGTTGTGAATTGATTAAAATGCGCTTTCTCCACCGTTGGATCTAGTAGATCCCATGTAAGTCCCGACATAGAAATTGATCAAGAGCATGGACAAGAACCGTTTCGAGTCTTTGAAGTTGATATATGAACAATGATTTTTGTCGAAAGGTAATGATGTGACTGAAATTATTGCACAAACAGGGTTCTAGTGCTGACACGAATAAAGTACCCATTTCGTGGCTGCTTATGGAAAGTGTTTTATGCCGACTTTTTATTTTAAAAAATTAGGAAAGTTACAAATAAAAAAAAAAACTTTCTCCTAAGAAATGATAAGTTATGTGCACAAAGCTGAGGTTGTGGGGGAGGGATGGCCGGAACTGTCTCATGCAATATTCCAATTCAATGTGTCCAAATGTCATCAAGGCGTCTCCTCCCTCTTTCTTGTGGACCTGAGTTTGACCGAGCCTCCTCCTGCTTCCCCCAATGGCTTCTGTCTTTGCCCTTTGGCTTCTCTCTACCTTGTACTATTCCAATAACTGCCGGCCTCTCCAAAGCATATAAACCTTCTGCTTTGACCATACACCAAGCACAGCTGAGGAATTACATAGCATCAGAAATGGACACCAGAAGATCAAACCGAGGCGCCGGACCACCTCCCAAGAATGGCCGCAAGGATAACAAGGATGAAGACCTCCTCCTTTTCCGGGAATTGCACCGCCGTGAGAAGGATCGCACCATGAACCTCCTCCTGCCCGTTTCCAATGAGTTCGAGCCCAATGGGATCCCAGGTACTTGGCCCCCTCTGCATGGACACTTGGGTTTTGTGCTTGTGTGTAAGACTCTGAATTAGGCACGCTCTGGCTCGATCTGGATGCAGGCAACTATCCTCTGCCTATCTACAGAACCGCCTCGGGTAAAAGTGAATTCCTTGCCGAGAATGACAAGAATGATTACGACTGGTACGTTAAGTCGTCCTTCCTCCCTTCCCTTCTCAACCATCCTTTGCGTTTTAGCAACATTCCTATATGTGCCCTCTTCAATTGCTCATACAAATTGTGGATCATGAGATGCTGCTGAACTCCTTTTAAGGTTGAAGACCCCCCCGGCAACTCCTCTGTTCCCTTCATTAGAGATGGAAGCCAATGCAGTGGACTACCCGATGCAGCGGGAAATACCGATTTTGCAGCCTTTTTCACGAGTAATTGTACTATCAATGACAACGGCCATCTCAGCTTTCTATGTTGAACTGTAACTTTTTTATTCCGTGCATGCCTGCTGGAAGCAGGACGATATGTAAACCGTGTTCAAATTGCAGCCTCACGAATATTCTGACATGAGCTATGTGGGCAATACACTTGACATTAAACTGATTTTTCAAGAGCATGATGCACAGAATGCACGGATGGTTTTATTTTATTCGAGCGCATGGATTTTCCCAGTTCACTTTACTAAGGTTCTGGAAACTTTTCCAAACATGTAACTAGTCTTCTGCAGACAAAATGCACACACGAGATAGTCACTTTTATGGTAAATAGCTAAACAGGAACTATTCGCCTCAACAATGTATAATGCCATGCAGCTTGTGTCGGATTGATTTTGACAGAGAACAATGCCACATCTAAGATCCACTGCCAGAAACTAATAAATGACATGGCAATCTATTGCGAGTCATCTTCACAAGCCTAAAAAAAATCCACAAAACATTCTAGCATAAAGTTCACTTCTATAGGCTACTCATGTGAGGAGTAGCACCAAGTTTCAATTTCTGGAACCAACGTTAAACTCACCTAGTTATCTTATTGCACAACTATAACCCCCTTGTACTATGCTGGGATAAAATGATTATACTGTTCACAATGTCGAGTTTAGAAGCCTGATGACTCATGACATCATAACCAGTTTGCAGGAATTGTGGGTGGGAGAGAAGCAACCAACGGAACCCAAAAGTCTCCACGAAACAAGCCGAAGACTCCCCCAGCATCAGCATCAGTAACCCAAAAGAACAGTGTCTCTTCAGCCGATCACACTAGTAGGTCCCCGGCTTTATTTATTCTGAATCAGAAGATGACTAAAGAGCTGGTACTTGCCAAAGAGACTGATGCAGCTCCCAGTGCTTCAAAGCCTGCCAGTGTGAGCAACAGATACAGTCGTTTCAGCAGCGTCACCAAATCTGTGGGAGCAGAATCTAACGCAATTAAGCCAATCAGTATTAACAATAAGAGAGGCATGTCGCCTCTAACGAGATCGACGATAACCGCCCAGTTTCCAGGTTTCTCCAATGAAACTCCCTCTAATCTTCGAAAAGATCGTCCGGCATCTACTTCACGTGGTCGGCCAAGCAATAATGCAAAATCATCAGTAATTCATCAACCACCAGAACCCTCTGCAACTCAAAGAAGACAGTCATGCTCGCCAAGTGTGACCAGGGGTCGGAAACCGGAACCAAAATCCGGAAATGTCACAGGGAATATGGCACCATCCTCGCAGTCTCGTCTGAGGGGCACCATTCAAACAAGAAACGGTTCACAGGTATTACTAGGGAGTAGGATGGTGGAGAAAGTAATGAATGCTCGAAAAGCAGGCAAGCCTGCTGGAACAAATACTGGTTTCCCATGAACCGAGTGGATTTTCATGCTCTGCCCCAACAAGGTTTGGGACTTGAGGTTCAACGGACGGGACACAACGCCTCAAACCATCAGAAACGAAGACCGGGTTTTGGACTGTATCATGCTATCAATGTCGCAGAATTCAATTTACCAATGATAATAAACTTGGTAAAATTTGTTGTTTGATTTCAAGAATGAAGAGTGACTAATATGAAAATGTGGACACTCCTAGTATGTGGCATCCTAGAATTTAAGGGCATGTCCTAAGGTGCCCTAGAGCTTTTTAAATAGGTAATGAATTTACCTATTTGGTTGTGTTTCTAATTTTTGTTCTCTCTTGAGGCCTTGTGCCTTGTGCCTTGTTTGTCTTTAATTTAATTTGAAGCTTTAAGATATTTATTAAAGATAAAATTCTGTGTTGCCATGCTTGTTATGGATTGTTTGTTATAGATTTAATATTATAGAATTTTAATTAGGTGAAATTAATGGTTAGTTTTAAGTTTAATTTAGAAAAGGGAGTGGATTGGGCCTTAGGCCCAATAGCATGGACTTAGGCCCATGGTTGGAGGGCCTAAGGGTGAGCTGTGTGGGCCAAGCCCATAAGGCCCAATGGGCCTTGTGTGGTGCTGTGCGAAGAGGAGGAGGGAGAGGGTTTGCATGCCTCTCCCCAAGTGTCCTAGTGTGTATGCCACTTGGCATACATGCTTAGGGTCTTCCTTGTGATGATTAGGGGAGAAGAAGAAAAGAGAAAAGAAAGGGAGAGGAAGAGAGAGAGAGTGCCGTGCGAGAGAAAGGAAAGAGAGGGAGAGAAAGAGAGAAAGAGAGAAAGGAGAAGGAGGAGGCTCGCGTGAGAGGGGGAAGGAGGAACCGCCGTCCGACCGCCGCACGCCGCCGTCCACCGCCGCCGTCCGTCGCTGTTTTCTTGGCTAGAGGCAAGTTAGGATCCATCTCCTTTCCTTGCTTGTGTGTTTGCATGTTGGATTTTGTTGGTTTAAAGCTACGAAAATGGAGTGAGAATGCTTGGATGTTGAGAGTGTGTGCTGTTTTCGCATGAACCAGTGAAGTCAGAAACTTGTGAGGGCTTGCATGTGTGTTTGGAGTTCGATTTTGGCTTGGATCTCTTCATGAAAGTTGTAGCTAACATCTTGAACTATAACATACTGAAATTTAGTGAAAAATGATGGAGATTTGAGGGGTCTAAACCTCATATTTCGGAGACCCCAGATCTGGAACTGTTTTTCTGACCTTGAGGTGAGTTCGTGGTTTGCATGTTGGTTTTTACTAAGAATCTCTCTTCGACTTCTTAATGAAACTTGTAGAGACCATCTTAAGGATGAACATAATCAAATTTGAAGCAAAAATAACAAGTGTAGGCTAGGTAACCAACCTGACCTTGAAGACGATGAAACTGGAGTTGCGATGTGGGTGACCAGAGACTTTGTGGGACCATTTGAAGGTCTTCCTTTGGTATTTTGGCTTAAGTCTCTTCACGAAAGTTGCAGAGGATCCTTAGTAGTATAACATATCCAAAAATCAGAGAAAACGAAGAAATGTAAGTAGGTCAAATCTGCATATTTCGGACATAGTGTTCTGTGTATTTCGGTGACTTAACCAGGAGCTTCGTGAGTCTGTAGAAAGTTATCTAAAACGAATTTGACTTAGTTTCCTTCATGAAAAGTATAGTTTAATGTCTTAACTACATTCTGGTAAAATTTTATAATTTTCTGAGGTCATATGAGTATTTTAATTGACTTACCAAGAAAATTGTACGTTCTGCCCTTATCCGAAAATGTGCATGGACATGGTGGAAAAGTGGTTTACTATGTGGAAATTGTTTTGCCATTTGTTTTTCTGCATAGTTTTCCATTTTATTATATTTGGATATTATATGCCTTAATTTCATGATTTTAGGATTTATGTGATTATTTAATTAATTTCAATTTGGAATAAATTGGATTTTTATATAATTCAAAATGCATGTGGTAAGTAAAAATCCCACAAGGATTTAATCTATATTAGCAATTGCACCTATTGCATGTATGTGTAGATGCTTAATTTATGCATGCACAAGTACTAAGGTAATCCTGTTTTGTAATGACATCATGTGCATGATAAATTGAAAAGTAATTGGCAATGTGATCCATGGTAATGGTTGGAGGGGGGAAGCGTTGGCCGGAATGTATAGAGAGATACATGGCCGGATACCCTGGGAGTGTCAGGATGCCTGGAATGAGATGGGTGCCGGAAGCCTCGGAGGTCTTTGCCCGAGGGGATACCTCGTGATGCCAGTTGGGATGCGAGATGCCTGGAGCGTTGGGGTTGCCGGATGTTCGGTGGCCATGATTGGCATAATTCCGGAAGGTTTTTCTCGTGAGACCCGAGTGAGGGTGCGAGTGTATAATATGGGATGGATGATCCCGAGGAAGGAAGATGTGATGATCAATTGGGATTTTCAAAGTGGAAATTGACATGCATGATGTGGCATGATGTGGCATGATGATGACATGCATGTGTATACATGATATGACATGTGTATGTATGATATGACATGGTGATGACATGTGCATACATGATATGACATAGTGATGACATGTGTATGTATGATATGACATAGTGATGACATGTGCATACATGATATGACATGGTGATGACATGTGTATACATGATATGACATGAAAATACGATGATATGTATGAATTATATGATATGATGATGTATGTTGGCATGTGCCTGGCTTTGAGGTAAGTATATTGGATTGCATATGTGGCATGTATAATGTGATTGTTTAAATGCATCGATTGGTGTTTGGATTCCTTTACTTGTTGAGTGGTTGTACTCACCCCTTCGGGGACCTAACATTTCAGATTAGTGCAATGCCTCTCCCTGTTGTTACACGGGGAGTGTTCTACGGCCTACCATCTGATGTGGAGGTCGAAGTGACCGAGATTGACTGTCCCACCCTGCCGGGACTAACCTTTTTGCGTATTCGCGCGATCACATCGTATGACGTGGGCTTATCTGAAGGCCCAGTCATCCAGGAGTACATCTCTGTCCACATCCGCCGCAACGGTGTGATGATGGGAATGCTGCCACCTCCACCGCCCGACGCACCGGGTTGGGTGTGACGGCCTGCACACGTGGAGTGGGGGTTAGCAACTTTTTGGATGGCCGCCACTAGTAAATCGAAGGGAGATCGTTACACGTCGCACTCTTAGGGTCGTGTGTCTCTTTTTGAGGAGTGAAGGCCGAGCATAGATGAGTCTTGGCCTATCCTTTTTGTACCGACCTGTGTAGCCCTTCGAAATTATAAGTGTAAATAAAATAAAAGTGGTTCGGCCTCGTGCTTTCATTAAATCAAAGATAGTCGGTGTGTATTGTGTTGGCGTGAGAGAAGCGAAGTGTTGGTGAGACTCGCCTCTTAATTTCCGCTGAGCTGCGCAAAATCCTTAAAACCTTTTTAAAGGAAAAGAAAAGAAAAAAAAATTACGCCTAAGCGTTGGCTTGAATCTTTCTTTTATCGTTGTATAATTTGTTTCAGTTTTGGTTTCTTTCGCTTGCGGTTTCATTTCTGTGGTGACCCTACCGGGTGTCGGGGGTGCAACATAGTACTACCTATTTTTATTTTGGTTCTGAAACTTAAGACGACGAACACTCATATACTACCGTCTACTTCAATTTGGTAGTCCTTATGATTCTTTTTAAGCAACACTAACATCTCTGATGGGTTTTTATAAAATATGTTCGGCCAAGCCGGGCTCGTCCGCTCATATTAAGCCAAACCAGGCCCATAAGAGAGAGGGCGGCTATTTTTATATAAAATAAACTGTTGTATAAAAAAGAATGTTGAATGAAAAACAGAATATACATTCTTCAAGTTTTCACTGTCGGTGTATCCTCTCTCAAAAAAGGAACTCAAAGGCTTCAATTGATCCCTATCGAGACTATGACGGTGTTTAATCCATAGCAAATAAGGTACGTCCGTTTTGGTGATGTGTCTTTCAATCGATGTTACATGTATCCTCGGGCTTGTTTCTGCCTTCATGTTTTAGTATTCGATAGTTCAAGTATCCTTTTTTTCTTTTGAAATCCGTTTTCGTCATTGATATCATGTTGTTGTTTCCCAATCGTTATTGTTGTTTATAATTGGTTTTATGGCTGAAATTTGAGAAACGAAGCCAGGAAACATTCAAGGGCGGAAATACCGACACCCGATATACTATTCAACGCCCCTTTCTCGAATTTCCCTAAACCAAAATTTGTTTTTGAAAGTACAAAATCGAAGTTCTCGCTAAGACAAGAAAATTGATGGGTGGCATGCTGGACACGCCACGGCCGAAAGTGGCAGGGTGCCAGGCACGTACGTCGCACGTGTGTAGCGGGTGCAGAACCACTAGCGCATGCAAAAGCCATTATGACGTCAGCCAGCAGTTGGGTCGGTTGGTCTAACCCAACCCAATTGGCCCAACTTGACGACTCACCAACCTGTTGACCCGACTCAATTGTCCATTGACCATTGACCATGGTCATTGACTGTTGACAAAAAAAAAACATAAACTGTGTTTTTCAATTATATTCATTATGGATTATGTGTAATCCAATTTTGTTTTGCATTTGTTGCAAAAACAATGGCTCACTGTCACATGTGTACACCTATTCGCACATTGTCCGAAGGACAAATGGCTAGACTTGCAAGGATGATAGCTGAGTTGGTTGATTATCGATAGGAAAGTGGCAACAGAATGGAACATGTGGTTAAGGTCAATAAGATGATACAAGACATCATCTGGAACGGTTATCCCATGCTAGCTTTTGAGACGGTGCAGTCCATGATTACCACCCTTCTATTTGAATGGCAAGTAGTGTTGCAACGTGGTTCCAAATTATAAAAAGCCTGCAATGGTTTCTTTTGAAGGAATACTACAGGATTGAGACCACAAAGACTTCGACCCTAGTAATGAGTATAACCCGGCGGGGAATGATTGTGCAAGGGGGAAACCCTAAGAGATTTTTATCTATCTTCCTTTAGTTACTAAAGAGGGAACTTAAGTTTACTAAAACTTTTTATAAGTCTTTCCTGTTCATAAGTTAACTTGGCATAGTTGAATTTGTGTTTATTTAGGATGTTTTATGGATATCTCATATAGATAGTTTATTCCATGTTGATGTTGTTGTGTCTTTTGATGTGTTGATTACATTATGTAAAAATGTGTTTTTTAAGTTAATGGATATTCAATGTCAATTGCTTTTGTTACTATTGATTCTTGTTGGTACTTAAAGAAGTTTTAGTAGCTATAAAGAACTTCTTTTGCATAAAAGATTATATTAATGACAATTTCAATTTGGGATTTTTGGATGATGATTGGAAACAATCGTGATCTTTTGATTCCGAAATCTTATTTAAAATTATTCATTAATATGATTAGTTTATGTGAAATAGATGCATAAATAATATGCATTAATAATTCATGCAAGTGTGTCTGATATATTCAGATTTAATGACTTCGACAACTTAAAGCATAGTCGTTGAATTGAACAAAGAAGGCAAGCTGAATGGTGATAATTATAAAATATAACATATGAAAATCCATTATGTGCTAGAAAAACAAGAGACATTAGAAACTCTTAATCTGGTTTTGGAAGAGCTTGAAGATGAAAACGATGCACAACACAAAAGAGATAAAGATGCATTTACTACATGAAAAAGAAAGAACTTGCTTGCTTGCATCACGTTATTAAGTAGCATGGAGAATGATGTCATGCGAAAGTTCAAGTATTTTAAGAATGTCAAAGAGATGTAGAAAGCATTGGCAGCGAGATTTAGTCATACATTAGTGACCAAATTGAGACAGCTCACTATAAGATTTGACTCGTACAGGAAAACTCATGGTTAAACCATGAAGCAACACCTGAAAAAGATGTTAAACATGATCAATGAGCTAAAAGATGATGGCCACGTTCTAACTGACCAGCAACAAGTGCAAGCAATATTCATTGCCTTAAAGTTGGGAGCATATGAAAATGCACCTGACCTACAATGAGAACATTAAAACCTTTGAGGGTGCAGTGTGCTACATTGAGCTAAAAAAGGATTGCCTCCTCGCGACTAAGCTGAAAATTGATATATATTATGATGGTTCTAGCTCACGAGGGGCTTCTAACTCTAAGGGCAAATGTCTTGATTCATTCAAAAGGTGGAAAAGTAAGGGAACGGCTATTCAAGCAAGAAACCAAAAGTTGGCCAACTTGAGAGAGGAAAGCGTCATCATGTAAAGAGAATGTCAAAGGCGAAATATTACAACTTTGGCAAAAAGGGTCACTATGCTCCCGATTGTGGCGGGCCAAAGAAGGTAAAGGCCGATTTTATTCTTGAGAACTTTACTTATGCATCAAGTTTTGTATTTTTAACTAAATTTAATCCTTTATGAATTATAGATTCGAGAGTAACAAACCATGTAGTGAATGATAGATAAACTTTCATGGAATTCCAACAAGTATGGACTGGAACAAAATGGATCTATATAGGAAATAACTCGAAAGCTAAAGTTAAAGAGATTGGCACCCGCCAGTTAGTTATGCATGGTGGACGCACTTTGCTCATACATAATATACTATATGCTCCAGAAATTTGTCAGAGCTTAGTATTTGTTTTAGTGTTAGTTCAACTTTACTTTAATTTGAATTTCCATAATAATGGTATGGAGTATTTAGGTACAAATTACTATGGTTCTGGTTATTTTGTAGATAGTTTTATTGTATTGGATGTTGACTATAGTAATATCAATGTTTATTATTCCCTCTTCATATCTTCTAATCCATATGATAACGATGTGAATATATGACATATTAAACTTGGCATATTGGCCAATAACGAATGAATAGATTAGCCAAAGAAAGCTTGTCAAGTAATATTGAAAAAGTCGATTTACCCACATGCGAGCATTGCCTAGTAGGGAAAACGATAAGAAAATCATTTGGAAAATGAACAAGAGCTGAATTTCCTTTATATTTAATCCATTTTGACATTATGGTCCAATGAATATGAGAGCAAGACATAGGGCTATATATTTCATCACATTTATAGATAATTATACTTGACCTAGACATGTCTATTTGATTTCTCATAAATTTGAGGCATTAAGTTATTTTAAGAAGTTTATGAGCTTAATAGAAAATAAACTAGATAAGAAAATAAAAGCATTAAGATCTAATCGAGGTTGATAATTTCTATCTAATGAATTCATAAATTTATGTAATAAAAAAAGAATAGAAGAACAGTTGTCTATTTCATATATTCTTCAACAAAATGGTGTTGTGGAAAGGAGAAACAAAATCCTATTAAAAATGGTTAGGTCTATGATGACATATGCTAATTTACTTATCATTTTTTAGGTGATACTTTATTGACTACTACTTATATATTTAGTTGTGTGCTTTCTAAATCAATTACTTTTACTCCATATGAATTATAGACAGGTGGAAAATCCAACTTAAATTTTCTTAAACTGTGGGGTTATATTGCATATACTTATGAACCATCTCACAAGTATGGGAAATCGGGTCCCAAAGGCAAGAAAAGTATTTTTATAAGATACTCAGAGCACTTGAAGGATATATGTTTATAGGTGAGTAAGAAAATGTGAATATAACTGAATTTTAATCACGAGATATCACATTCTTAGAGAATGAAATAGGTGAGGACTACTCCTTATTTGAAACCTTGAATCAAGATAATAAACTTAATAGAGTTTGTCCAACTTGAAGTAATGTGAGAAGTAAGAAATTAAATTCAACTCGGTCTCAACAATAACCACCTGATGATATGATACCGTCATTATCTAATCTGAGTGGGAGCATAATGGAGAATAATGTGCAAAGTGTACAATCTCTTGTATTGTGAATAAGTCATAAGAGTATTCCCCGTCAACGTTTGACATTGAAGATGAAACTTTTATGGTTGCTCCACAAGATGAAGATGAGTCAAGGAATATAAATGAGGCTCTAAATTACCCTAATAAGAAAAAATGGATGAGTGCAATGGAAGAGAAAATAGAATCAATAAAATCAAATCATGTTTAGAAACTGGTCAATCTTTCAAAATGACACAAATCATTGGGAATAAGTCAGTTCTCAAAATAAAGCGTAAAGCTGATGGCTTAGAGGAGAGATATAAGGCTCACATTATGGCAAATGAATATAATCAATAGTAATGAATTGATTATGAGTAAACATTTTTTCCTGTAATGAAATTTACCTCAATTTACCTTATTTTGGCAATAATTGCTAGTATGAATTTGAACCATATCAAATAGATATAAAAATTATTTTTCTCATTGGAGAATTAGAATAAAAAAATTATATAAAACAACCAATTGGTTTCGTTTCAAAAGGCCGAGAACAAAATATATGTTGACTTTTAATATCAATATATGGCCTTAAGCAATTATCAAAATAATGGTATATATGTTTTCATAATGCCATAATGGCATATGATTTTACGATAATTGATGAGAATCATTGCGTATATATTAAAATATCCAAAGATCAACTTGAAATCATATATTGACGATATATTGATTGCTAGAATTAATATAGAGTTTGTTAATACTGTTAAGACTTGGTTATCTTCCGACTTTAAGATGAAAGACATGGGTGAGGCTGCATATATTCTTGGAGTTAAAATTTCAAGAGATCGTTTGAAGAAATCATTGTCTCTTTCGCAAGAGACGTATATAAACAAGGTTCTTGAACGATTTCGTATACAATACTGCAAACATATAGATACTCCAATTGTAAAAGGTGAAAAATTGAGCCATAAACTGTGTGTAAAGACTCCACAAGAAAATGAACGAATGTAACATGTTCCTTATACTAATGTTGTTGGAAGCTTAATGCATGCTATGACATGTACAAGACCCGACATATATTTTGCAGTTGAAATGGTATATGGATATCAATTCAATCCAGGTCAAGCAAATTAGACAGCCATCAAAAGAATGTTGAGATATCTGAAGGGAACTACCGATTATTCATTGAGTTATTAGGGAAAGGAGTTACTCAATGTTGATTGGAGAGGAGATTTAGACGAAATGAAATCTACCTCTAAATTTGTTTTCTTACTAATAATGACGCAATATCTTGGAGTAGTAAGAAGTAAACGTGTATCTAATGGATTCTTTGAAAGAGTAGATACCTGAACTCAAGTTAGACATTAACTATATCTAAAATATAATCTGTATGGTATTGAAAGTGAAGACATACGCTTCATGGGAAATGAGTTAATATCATAATAAGTATTTCATACTATATATGCATGAGACGACTAGTAAGAGTATCAAAAGTTTGGATCTCAACTTTTATACCATGTGAGACTATTGAAGAAAAGAGTTTCTTAACTAAGTGCCCCATAACTCTTATTTGTTCTCAAGATTTCCATTTAATATTTGTTATCTTAAAATGTTACCAATAATTATGAATTGATCTGATCTAATGAGACATTTCTAGAAAAGTAAGTCGAACTGAATTGAGAATTTCAAAGAAAAAGGAAGATCGAGTTTGGGATTATTCAATGGTCAACTAACTATGATTAGTTTGGGATAATCATAATTGTGAATACCATATATCGTAATTAAAAAGAGATCGAGAGAGATATAAATGCGATTGATCAATTTAGGATACTGCATACTATATCTACTCAAAAACATAATGCCCATTTTAAGTTGTTATATATTCCTAATAGATGTGCGGCAATGAACTCTCAAAGTATGTTGGTCGTACTAATTATTTACTAGAATGAACGTTGTAGAGATGAGAAGAAATAGTTATGTTAAGCCCACCATGTGTAAGTGGGAGATAATGGACTTTAATAAAATATGTTGGGCCAAGCTAGGCCCATCTGTATATGTTGGACCAAACTACGCCCGTAAGTGAATGGCCCATAAGAGAGGGCAATTATTTTTATGTAAAATAAACTAATGTATAAAAAAGAATGTTGAATGAAAAACATAATATACATTCTTCAAGTTATCATTATCGGTGTATTCTCTCTCAAGAAAAGAACTCAAAAGCTTTAAGTGATCCCTCTTGAGACTACAATAGTATTTAATCCGTGGCAAACAAGAAACGTCTATCTTGGTGATATGCCTTTGATCGATGTTATAAGTATCCAGTATCCTCGAGCCCGTATACGCCTTCATGTTTTAGCATTCGATAGTTCGAGTATCCTTTTTTTTTTTTTTTTTGAAATTCGTTTCCATCAATCTCCACGTCCGAGCGATGCATTTGAAATGCATTGCTCATGGAAGGAACAAATGAAAGTATTTCGAAGCTGTAGAAAAATATTGTGATGACATGCATGAAATATAGTTTTTTTTTCCTTTTTGTCTATCATACTCTACTCCTATCGTGATGATGTGCATGAAATATATCATTTTTATTTTTTTGTCTGTCATACTCTACTTCTATCCTAACTTTCGGTCTTAAACTTTTGTTTTGCCTTCTTATAGGACGTGAGAGTTGAAATCCAAACCTAATACTAAATCGTCACCATCCTAGCCCCTCTCGAGAATGTGTGGATTCGACCCCCCACCTCTCCCTTCCCATGTAAAAAGAGTGGTCATTGGTGATTGCATGAAATACAGCTTGAAACGGGCAAGTTTCGAGAATATCCATCCAATGAATATGTTAAATTAATGTCTCGAGTTTGAATTCGGATAACAATTTGTTGAATCGAATTTGTTGATAAAGATTTCCCAAGTCGATTTCAAATTAGATGAAGAAGCCCTTCTTTTCTTGGACTCCTTATAGCTGCACAGGGGAAATAAAATAAAATAAAGGTTTCCTCTATTATCTAGAGGAGTAGAATCCCTCTGCAGGTTATCCATGGTGGGGCCCAAAGTCAAATATTTGACTTTGGGCACACAATATTCTAGGTTTGGGTTTCTTTTAGCCGATTGAAAAAAAAAAAAAAAAAACCTTTGCATGTAGAGTCAAAAGGAGGTGGCCCCAGGTCAAACTTTTGACCTTTGGGCACACATATAAAATAGAACACACACATCTTCTTTCTTTTTGGTGGAGTCGCTGAAGCCCTATGAAGAAGACAAAGCCGCCCATAAAGAACATTTGAAGAGCGATGCACGATCAAGAAAGAAGAACGCAAATCCGTACGTAGAGCATTATACTTTGAGCTTGAACGAGCGGTGATTTTTGTGCAATGAGTTTATTTCCAAGTGAGTTATTTATTATAAACACTTTGGGTTTGGGGTTAAATCTAGGTGTGGGAAACACTCGAGTGTGTGAGTCATTGTAAACTCTGATTCTTTGATTATAGTGGATTATTTGCTGTCGGCTCTCCCCGTGGACATAGGTACCGTTATTCAGACTGAACCATGTAAATTTCTGATGTCCTTATTATTTCTCATTTATTTTTCTTGAGTTTGCACGTTGACATAAATTGCAAGATCTTGTCGTTTCCACGTATTATATTCCGACAATTGGCATCAGAGCTTGGAATCATATTTCTTGATTGTGATTTGGAGCTTTTACTTGTCTTATTATTATCTGGAAATTCAGTTATTGCAATTATATCTTAGAGGAAATCTGAAATTGAGAAGTTTAACGAAAGGAATAACTTTGGGTTATGGAGCATCAAGATGCGGGCGTTATTGACAACCCAAGGTTTGGCCAAGGCACTGGATGGTGAAGATAAGTTGCCTATTATAATGAAAGCTTCTGAGAGGGTAGAGTTAATGGAAAGAGCAAAGAGCACAATCCTGTTAAATTTGCCGGATGTGATTTTAATAGAGGTTGCTGAGGAAAATGATGCCGCAGCATTATGAGCAAAACTTCAAGCACTCTATGTGAAGAAAGGTTTGAACAATTGCCTATACATGTTGAAAAGGATGTTTCAATTTAGATATACTGAAGGTACATCTATCAGAACCCACCTAGATGAATTTAATAAACTCATGATGGATCTGAAGAACATCAGTAAAATACTTAATGATAAAGAACATGGCATGATGTTGTTAGCCTCTTTACCAGAGTCATGGAAGCACTTTACTAATTCACTATTGCAAGGGCATACTACAATTACCTCAAAAAAGGTAAAGTCCACCTTGTTCTCTAAGGAATGGTAGAGAAAGTTGCAAGATGACGGTCTAACGCAAGGAGTAGCACAAGCACTGACGATTCGGGGTAGAAAACAACATCGAGGGCCTAGTAGCAGCAGAGGTAAAAACATATCGAAATCACGCCATAGAAAGTCCAAGGGACACGTGAAGTGCTTTGAGTGTCACGAGGAGGGGCACATCAGGAGAGATTGTTCACAGCGGAGGAATAAAGCTGATTGGCAGAATGCCACAAGCAGTGTAGCAAACGTTGCCGAGAGAGCAATAGTGATGCAAAAGCTGTTTTATGTGTGACTACTACTTCGTCAGGAGATGAATGGGTGCTAGATTCGAGGTGTTCTTATCATATGACGTCTCATAAGAACCGGTTTACTATTTACTAGACTACATATGGTGGTAGAGTTCTTTTGGAGAATAATGCAGTCTATAAGGCTATGGGGATAGGAACAATTCGGATTCGGATGCATGATGAGGTGGTGCGCACATTGACAAATGTGCGGCATGTACCGAAGCTCAAGAAGAATCTTATTTCTCTAGGGACACTTGACGACATCGGGTGTAGGTACACCGCCGAAGGTAGAGTATTGAAGATCTCTCGAAATGCCATGACAGTGATGAAAACGAATAAAGTGAATACTCTCTATCATCTACTGGGAGAGACCATGACCGGAACCACTGCAGTTTCATCAGGTGAGTCAGACTCTAACTTGACTCAGTTATGGCATATACGTTTAGGGCATATGAGTGAGGCATGTATGACGATACTGAGTGAAAGGGGCTTGTTGAAGGGTCAAAAGACGGGGAAACTGGACTTATGTGAGCACTGCATTTTTGGGAAGAAGCATCGAGTTAAGTTTACTATAGCTATTCATTCGACCAAGTGACCAGTTGAATATATTCATTCAGATGTTTGGGGCTCATTTTCGGTTCCTTCGAAAGGAGGTGCCTGATATATACTAACATTTATTGATGATTATTCGAGGAAGGTATGGGTATACTTTATGAAGCACAAATATGATGTATTTGATCGGTTCAAGAAATTTAAGGCATTAATTGAGAAGCAGTCAGATAAACAAATCAAATGCCTGAGAACTGATAATGACATAAAGTTCTATGGTAAAGGTTTTACTGAGTTCTGCGAGAAAAAATGTATTATGAGACACCGCATAATACCTAGGACACCATAGCAGAATGGTGTGGCGGAATGGAAGAACATAACTTTGCTTGAGCGAGCTTAATGCATGTTTTCGCATGCAGGACTTGGCAAGGAATTTTGGGCTGAAGCAGTAAACATGGCATGTTACCTGGTTAATCAATCTCCATCATCTACTATTGAGTGGAAGACTCCTGAGGAAGTATGGTCGGGGAAACCTGTTGATTACTCCGGATTACGTATATTCAGATGTCCTGCGTATGCTCATGCGAGTGATGGTAAGCTTGAGCCAAGGGCAAAGAAGTGCATATTTCTAGGTTATGCACATGGGGTGAAAGGCTACCGGCTGTGGTGCACTGATCCTAAATCACCGGGTTTTCTAACCAGTAGAGATATGATCTTCAACGAGACTGTAATGCTTCAACAGAGGAGTTCTGAGACACAACCAGCAGAGAAGACGAATCATGGTGTTATTAGTGAGGTGGAGCTTCAAGTGGAGACTCCGGAGACCTCTAAGGTAATAGAAGTTGAGATTGCAGATAAGGTCGCAATTCCTGAAGTCAGTGATAGTGAACAACCAGCAAAGCCGCAACACACTATAGCTGCAGATAGACAGAGAAGGAAAATTAAATCACCGACACGTTATGGTTATACAAATATTGCTTATGCATTGAGTGTAGGTGATGAGATGGAGACGGATGAGCTTTTGTCTTACTTTAAGGCGATAGCTAGTTCTAAGTCATCACAGTGGCTAGGGGCTATAAGTGAAGAGATGGAATCACTCCATCGAAATTAAACATGGGAGCTGGTCAAAGTATCCAAAAGCCAAAAGATTGTCGGAAGTAAATGGGTCTTCAAACGGAAAGAGGGCATTCCTAATGTTGAGGTAGCGAGATATAAGGCAAGACTTGTGGCGAAGGGATATACATAGCATGAGGGCATTGACTATAATGAGGTGTTCTCTCCTATGATAAGACATACTTATATTCGTGTTTTACTTGCCTTAGTTGCTTTGTAGGATCTCAAGTTAAAGCAACTAGATGTGAAAACTGCATTTCTTCACGGTGAGTTGGAGGAGTAGATTTATATGAGGCAGCCGGAGGGATTTGCTATTCCATGTAAGAAAGATCATGTTTGCTTGTTGAAGAAATCTTTGTAAGGGCTAAAACAATCTCCTAGGCAGTGGTATAAACGTTTTGATGCTTTCATGGCTAGTCAAGACTATTTAAAAAGTAAAATGGTTAGCTATATCTACTTTAGGAGATTGGAGAATGGTTCTTTGATTTATCTACTCTTATATGTTAATGATATGCTGATAGCAGCTAAGAATATGTCTGATATTAATGTGCTGAAGAGGCAGTTGAATGCGGAATTTGAGATGAAAGATTTAGGTACTGTAAAGAAAATATTGGGTATGGAGATTTTGCGTGACAGGACTACAAGAGTTTTAAGTTTATCTCAGAAGAAATATATTGAGAAGATCGTGGCATATTTTAATATGTAGTCGGCAAAATCTGTAAGTATGCTTTTAGCGAAGCACTTTAAACTTTCAAATAAATTATCAGCGTAGATTGAGGAGGAAGAGGAGCATATGTCCCGTGTTCCTTATTCTAGTGCCGTAGGTAATATTATGTATGCTATGGTGTGCACTAGGCCTGATATTTCACAAGCTGTGAGCATTGTTAGTCGCTATATGAAGCATCCTAGTAAAGCTTATTAGGAAGCTGTAAAGTGGATTCTTAGATATTTGAAAGGAACAACAAACGTGGGTATAGTGTACCGGAGGAACAACAACGATAGTTAGATCACTGGTTTTGTGGATTCAGATCATGCCGGTGACCTGGATGATCGCAAGTCTTTAGCAAGGTACATGTTTACGCTAGCAGGTGGTGCAGTTAATTGGAAAGCGTCCTTACAGGATCATATTACCTTGTCTTCTATTGAGGCAGAGTACATGGCACTAACCTTTGTAGCGAAGGAGGCGATTTGGTTACAAAGTTTGCTTTCGGACTTTGGGTTAGAACAGAAAAGTGTAGATATACACTGTGATAACCAAGGTGCGATATATTTGGCGTATAATCTAGTTTATCACAAGCGAACGAAGCATATCAACATTAGGTACCACTTCATCCGAGATGTCTTAGCTAAGGGTAATGTTATTATAAAAAAGATTGTTACAGCAGATAACCTGGCAGACATGATGACTAAATCTGTTCCTTTGACGAAGCTCAAGCTCTGCTTGAGCTCTATTGGCGTCTATGGAGAGTAAGTGCCCGTCGGGATGTTGGGAGATCGGCATGGATGATGAGCACTATAACTTGGCTTCAAACATCGAGCCAAGGTGGAGAATTGTTAAATTAATGTATCGAGTTTGAATTCGGATAACAAATTATTGAATCGAATTTGTTGATAAAGATTTCCCAAGTAGATTTCAAATTGGATGAAGAATCCTTCTTTTCTTGGACTCCTTATAATTACACAGAGGAGGAAATAAAATAAAATAAAGGTTTCCTCTATTATCTAGAGTATAATCACTCTGCAAGTTATCCATGGTGGGGCTCAAAGTCAAATATTTGACTTTGGGCACACAATATTCTAGGTTTGGGTTTCTTTTAGCCAATGAGAAAAAAAAAAAGCTCTTGCACGTAGAGCCAAAAGGAGGTGGGCCCAGGTCAAACTTTTGACCTTTGGGCACACATATCAAAACATGCACATCTTCTTTCTTTCTGGCGGAGTCGTTGGAGCCCTACGAAGAAGACAAAGCCACTCATAAAGAACGTTTGAAGAGTGCTGCGCGATCAAGAAAGAAGAACGCAAATCCATACGTACACGAACCAAGCATACGTAGAGCGTTATATTTTGAGGTTGAACGCGCAATGATTTTTGTGTAATGAATTATTTATTATAAACACTTTGGATTTGGGGTTAAATCTAAATGTGGGAAACACTCGAGCGTGTGAGCGATTGTAAACTCTGATTCTTCAATTATAATAGATTATTTGTTGCTAACTCTCCCCATAGACGTAGGTATCGATATTCGAACTTTTGGTAATTTTTGCTGCTAGCCATGGCTGAGGTCGACGACCGGCCAAAAGAAGAAAATTGATTGTGTAAAAAGAAAAAAAGAAAGAAAAAATGAAAAATAAAAATAGAAATATTAAAAAATTAAAAGAAACAAAAAAAGAACACAAATTTACCAAACATGTTTATGTTCTTTTTTAATTCCAGGAACAAGTTTACCAAACACGTTTTTTTGTTCAAAAACTGTTCACCGGAACAGAAATAGTTTTTTCTATTTCTGTTCTCTGAAACAAAAAAAGAACAGAAACACAAATAAACGCACTCTAAGGATGGGTTTGGTAACACTTCTGTTTAAAAATTGTTCCAGGGAACAGAAATAGAAAAAAGTGTTTCTATTCCGAGGAACAATTTTTGAACAAAAAACGCGTTTGGTAAACTTATTCCGGGAATAAAAAATAAACAGAAACACGTTTGGTAAATTTGTATTCTTTTTTTATTTCTTTTAATTTTTTAATATTTTTATTTTTATTTTCTTTCTTTTTTCTTTTTTCTTTTTTTTTGGTCGTCACCTCACCGGGCGAGACCGGCGACGAGGGGGCTCCCTCCCTCACGAGGGGCAGGAGCTTCGGCTCGCGCGGTTGGGGGGTTCCCCTTTAGGGGGCTCAAAAGGCAGTCAAGGCAGATCAAAAAAAAGAGAGAAAATGTGTTTTTAATTTTTGTTCCAGAAACAAGAAACAAGTTTTTTTTGTTTCTGTTCCAAAAGTGTTCCCAGGAACAAAAAAATAGATTTGGAACAAAAACGCAAACAAACGCGTTTCTGTTCTTTTTTTGTTCCCTAGAACAAAAAAACACAAAATCTGTTTATAAACAAAAAAAAAAAAGAACATTAACAAACGAAGACTAATTAACCTAACACCCCAAGTTGATCTTCACATTAATTGGACATTGAATTCCTCGTAACCATCTTGCTCTGATGGGCATTATTGCGCACCAAACGTGTGGGACATGCCGCCACAGCTACCGCTGACAGCACTCACATGTCCAGATGAATATGATAATGTCCTCACTCTCTCTCTCTCTCTTCTTCTCTCTCTCTCTCTCTCTCTCTCTCTCTAGCCTGAAATTCTGGGTTCAACCAAACTTGCCATTACAGCGCTTCAGGACTGTGGTTGTGAACTGTGGATTGTGCAATTCAAACGCAAGCTGAATAGAGGTGGTCTAGGACCGATTCGAGCGACGGGCATGGAGCCACAGGTAGAGAACAGGCAAGTGATATTCAAGGGGTTCATAGAGAGGGCTCCAAGGGAGACGGACATGGAGTTGAAGGTGGGAAGAATCAGTGGCGGTCTCAAGGCGGCTGCAGGATCAGGTGCTTTCCTGGTCAAGAATCTCTACCTCTCTTGCGACCCCTACATGAGGGGACGTATGCGCGATTCCCGCACTTCTTATATCCCCCCTTTCGTTCCTGGTCAGGTACATATTCCCTGGTCTGTGTCCTTGCTTTCTTCTTGCTCCTGCTCTCTTCTCGCGTTCCATAGCAATATCCATAAGTTCAGCAGCCACATAATTTTCTATTGGTGGGAATCGGTCCTCCTAACTTTATTCATGCATTGCTCGTCTCCAAATGGAGACCGGACCCCTCCTTGATATGAAATGGCGAAACACTATATGCAGAGTCACCGCGTTGTACTTGTTTCGTAATCATCTGCCTATATTTTACAAATTCAACTTGGGGATTTGTAATCCACTAACCATTTTACACGGTGCAGCCCATCGAAGGGTTCGGTGTTTTCAAGGTTATTGACTCCGATGATCCAGACTTCAAGCCTGGGGATATAGTTTCAGGGTTCACTAACTGGGAAGAATACAGCTTGATAAGGAAGACTAACCAGTTGAGAAAAATCGAGCAACATGATGTCCCTCTGTCATATCACCTGGGCCTTCTCGGTATGTTTCTCCTACTATACCTGCTTACCGCATGAAGCATCTCTCAAACGAGTTTGTCTGATACATTTCTCAGGATAACTTTTCATTGATAGGTAAAGAGCCCCTGTAAACGATACTAGTGGAGCCTTTCTTATCTAGTCTACTTTTAAAGCCACATTGCATTCTCCTGCAAGACTCTTTAGCTAAAGATAATTTTGCTTGATATACAATCTTTGGGATGCTACCATCAGAAGCTTCCCTTATCAAAAAGTATCGGGAACCTGGCATAGGATGAATGTTACCGTAAGTTTTATAATCAACCAAATTCTGGGTCGACTCATAGCTCCTTTCATCAGTTAATCAAATGGTCGCTTCAGCAACACTTGAATAATGACACCATTTTCAGTAGAATTTGCAGCTAAAGGTCAATATTTAAAGTTTAAAAAGTTGAATGACTTGTTCAGAAGGTTCGAAATTGCCATCAAATGTGCAATTGTAATCGTCATGCAGGTGCAAATTGTTTTAGAGCATAGTTTCCAGTAGCCGCTCTTTATTACAGTATTTGGTGGAATCCCATTGTGCAAATAGTTTTGTCAATTTCTCATGGTATGTCTAATAAAACAAACTATACTCAACTCAATGATGTGGCAAATTTTCATAGCATAAAAAATTCCCTTGTGTATAGTTAGCACAAGCTTCTTCATGGTAGCACAAGCCTCTTCGTGTTTCCTAAATAATAGATTTTATGCAGGTATGCCAGGATTTACTGCATATGTAGGATTTCATGAGATATGCTCCCCTAAAAAAGGAGATACTGTCCTCGTCTCTGCAGCTTCTGGAGCAGTTGGACATCTTGTTGGCCAACTTGCTAAACTGCATGGCTGCTATGTAGTTGGAAGTGCTGGCTCAAGCCAAAAGGTAAGTCTGTTAGTCAATGGAAATTACAGTGTCATTCTTTTAACTGCGGCTTGCAGAGAGAAACATCTCATAAGTTCGAGTACAAACTGTTTAGGTTGACTTGCTGAAGAATAAACTTGGATTTGATGAAGCTTTTGTCTATAAAGAAGAGCCAGACCTGGATGCGGCCTTGAAGAGGTCAGTGCTACTAGCATTTGCATTGCTTCTGTGGCTCGTTGACAGGCTAAGTGTGGACAAATCATCTTGATTGTCTTTCCTTATATACTTCCTGGGAAAGATCATAGATACTTATATACGTTCCTCCTTCTTGTCTTTTCAAACGAGTGGCTAAATAATAAATGTGGGCTAACAGGTACTTTCCTCAAGGCATCGACATCTACTTTGATAATGTGGGGGGAGACATGCTGGATGCTGCACTTCTCAACATGCGTGTCAGTGGGCGCATTGCAGTCTGCGGCATGGTATCACAGCATAGTCAAACCAATCCACAAGGTATCCACAACTTGTTCAATATGATAACGAAGCGCATCAGGATGCAGGGGTTCCTGCAAAGCGACTACTTGCACCTCTTTCCCCCCTTCTTCAACCAAGTCACGGAATACTACAAGCAGGGGAAGATCACTTATATGGAAGACATGGTTCGTGGATTGGAACATGCTCCGGCTGCGTTCGTTGGCCTGTTTTCAGGTAGAAATGTCGGCAAGCAGGTCGTTCATGTTGCCAGTCCATAGGATGGCTAATGAATTTGGTAGAAACTAGGGGAAAAGTGTGAGGGCCTATCCCATCCAAGCACCATGTTCAGAATCTTTTCCTTTCCCAGTTCGGGCTCAAAGTACTGGTGAGCCGGGCATAAGATCACTCCAATTCCATCTTTCCAATGCTGATACTTTAACAGCGAGCCACTTTAAATACTGGTGCGATAAGTATAGTCTTTCTTGGGTGCTGGTCATGTCTCGAGTACATGGCAAAGTAGCGTTGCCTTCGTAGCCGCAACTGGGTTTTGGAAAATTCCAGACTCTATGCCTGACCTCTGATTGAATTTAATGGGATCCAGGTGCATGCGAAAATCACCTATTGGAAAAAGATGTATCCTGAGGCTTATCATCTCACCAAGATCATGTTGAGAAGCGCCCTCATTTAGACCAAGTAAAACAAGTGTTGTTAACACTGAAAAGGAACAGCCAAGTCAAGGCTCATGCGATGCACATTACTCGCGCAGAAAAAGAAGGGATCCCACGTTTTGTACTGAAAGGTCTGAAATCAAGAGGATGAAATCATGTATACCTGGGCCTTCCTTTGAGGAGAAATGGGCAAGAACTTCTTCTCCATCCCTCCTCCCCTCATCTTCTTTCTCTTCTTCCAAAATAATGGAATAGTGAGGTATCAATTTGTTTATATTCTATAGATTTACCACTGGAAGCAAAAACTTAGCGATGAAGACAGTCACCTACCAGTGAAATAAACACCTAACAATCTAGTTCTGTTTGAAAGGAAGTAGGTGACCATCAGAGTGGGTAATTTTCCAACCTCAGGTGGAATGTACATCATCTACTCATGTAGAAATTCATCTTTCAAAACAAAAACTTAAGGTTCCATTCATTTCACGGAAAATAACTTCCTGAAAATTATTTTCCAGATTTTTCGATGTTCCTTTTATGGAATATAAACTAATCAAGGAAAACGGTTTCCGCTATTGGAAAAAAAAAAAACACATTCAAAAGTGAGGAAAATGTTTTCCATTTTTCAAAAGTGAAAATCATTTTCCATAACTTCTTCCACCAAACTAATTTTCATTTTTTTTTATACTATCTTTTCTTCTTCTTTTTTAAAAAAATTGAATTTTTAGTTTTTTCATTTTTGAGAAAAATTCAAAAAGTCAAATTGTTAATTTTCGGATTGACTTTTTGATCAAACCTTTAACTAAAAGTTAACCTTAGGTCAAAAATTGGCTTTTTACCAAAACAAATTCCATTTAGTTTTAATTTCACTTTTCTCAAGTCAATTTTTCAAAAATCCAAAATTTTGGCTCAAAAATCAACATTTTAGAAAAAGTTGACTAAAAGATTGACTCTTGGTCAAACCTTTGACTTAAAAAAATTAAAAATCCACAAATATTTCTTTTTAGTGTCAATTTGATTTGCATGTCAAAAATTTCACAAAATTCGATTAAGAATCTTGTTTTTGGAATTTTTCGATTTTAGGTTCTAAATCAACTAAAAATAAAATTACTTTTGTTTTAGACATAATTAGATGTGGCTCCTTTTATAACATTTGGTCTAGAGACTATTCTAAATTCACTCGTACATTTAATTTCACGAATTGCCATTTCGAAAGGCAAACTACCATTGTAGGCCCTAATTAGGGGGGTCAAAATAAATTCTTCATGACTTGCGAACAGATAATTGTTGTCCATATTTTCTTAAGAATCCAAAGTCAATTTTGATAAATTTGCATTAGAATCTCCTGAATTTTGGCTCAAAAATCAACATTTTAGAAAAAGTTGACTAAAAGATTGACTCTTGGTCAAACCTTTGACTTAAAAAAATTAAAAATCCACAAATATTTCTTTTTAGTGTCAATTTGATTTGCATGTCAAAAATTTCACAAAATTCGATTAAGAATCTTGTTTTTGGAATTTTTCGATTTTAGGTTCTAAATCAACTAAAAATAAAATTACTTTTGTTTTAGACATAATTAGATGTGGCTCCTTTTATAACATTTGGTCTAGAGACTATTCTAAATTCACTCGTACATTTAATTTCACGAATTGCCATTTCGAAAGGCAAACTACCATTGTAGGCCCTAATTAGGGGGGTCAAAATAAATTCTTCATGACTTGCGAACAGATAATTGTTGTCCATATTTTCTTAAGAATCCAAAGTCAATTTTGATAAATTTGCATTAGAATCTCCTGAATTTTGGCTCAAAAATCAACATTTTAGAAAAAGTTGACTAAAAGATTGACTCTTGGTCAAACCTTTGACTTAAAAAAATTAAAAATCCACAAATATTTCTTTTTAGTGTCAATTTGATTTGCATGTCAAAAATTTCACAAAATTCGATTAAGAATCTTGTTTTTGGAATTTTTCGATTTTAGGTTCTAAATCAACTAAAAATAAAATTACTTTTGTTTTAGACATAATTAGATGTGGCTCCTTTTATAACATTTGGTCTAGAGACTATTCTAAATTCACTCGTACATTTAATTTCACGAATTGCCATTTCGAAAGGCAAACTACCATTGTAGGCCCTAATTAGGGGGGTCAAAATAAATTCTTCATGACTTGCGAACAGATAATTGTTGTCCATATTTTCTTAAGAATCCAAAGTCAATTTTGATAAATTTGCATTAGAATCTCCTGAATTTTGGCTCAAAAATCAACATTTTAGAAAAAGTTGACTAAAAGATTGACTCTTGGTCAAACCTTTGACTTAAAAAAATTAAAAATCCACAAATATTTCTTTTTAGTGTCAATTTGATTTGCATGTCAAAAATTTCACAAAATTCGATTAAGAATCTTGTTTTTGAATTTTTCGATTTTAGGTTCTAAATCAACTAAAAATAAAATTACTTTTGTTTTAGACATAATTAGATGTGGCTCCTTTTATAACATTTGGTCTAGAGACTATTCTAAATTCACTCGTACATTTAATTTCACGAATTGCCATTTCGAAAGGCAAACTACCATTGTAGGCCCTAATTAGGGGGGTCAAAATAAATTCTTCATGACTTGCGAACAGATAATTGTTGTCCATATTTTCTTAAGAATCCAAAGTCAATTTTGATAAATTTGCATTAGAATCTCCTGAATTTTGGCTCAAAAATCAACATTTTAGAAAAAGTTGACTAAAAGATTGACTCTTGGTCAAACCTTTGACTTAAAAAAATTAAAAATCCACAAATATTTCTTTTTAGTGTCAATTTGATTTGCATGTCAAAAATTTCACAAAATTCGATTAAGAATCTTGTTTTTGGAATTTTTCGATTTTAGGTTCTAAATCAACTAAAAATAAAATTACTTTTGTTTTAGACATAATTAGATGTGGCTCCTTTTATAACATTTGGTCTAGAGACTATTCTAAATTCACTCGTACATTTAATTTCACGAATTGCCATTTCGAAAGGCAAACTACCATTGTAGGCCCTAATTAGGGGGGTCAAAATAAATTCTTCATGACTTGCGAACAGATAATTGTTGTCCATATTTTCTTAAGAATCCAAAGTCAATTTTGATAAATTTGCATTAGAATCTCCTGAATTTTGGCTCAAAAATCAACATTTTAGAAAAAGTTGACTAAAAGATTGACTCTTGGTCAAACCTTTGACTTAAAAAAATTAAAAATCCACAAATATTTCTTTTTAGTGTCAATTTGATTTGCATGTCAAAAATTTCACAAAATTCGATTAAGAATCTTGTTTTTGGAATTTTTCGATTTTAGGTTCTAAATCAACTAAAAATAAAATTACTTTTGTTTTAGACATAATTAGATGTGGCTCCTTTTATAACATTTGGTCTAGAGACTATTCTAAATTCACTCGTACATTTAATTTCACGAATTGCCATTTCGAAAGGCAAACTACCATTGTAGGCCCTAATTAGGGGGGTCAAAATAAATTCTTCATGACTTGCGAACAGATAATTGTTGTCCATATTTTCTTAAGAATCCAAAGTCAATTTTGATAAATTTGCATTAGAATCTCCTGAATTAAGGGATTTCACTCTCTTGAAGGTACAAAAATCGAACCATTAAGCTTCAATCGGTGAAATTTAGGTTGACCCATTCAAGACTAGGGTTCAATACATGAATCTAGGTCTAATTTTAATATTAGACCCCAATTCATTTTAGTCTAAGTCTCAGTACTTCAATTCAAAAAACAATTTGAATACATTATGTGATCTTACACATGAGCAATTAGTTAAATGGGTCTATTGCAATATTAATTGAATTCAATTTTAATTAATTTGCAATTTCAACAAATGAATTGAAAAATTGCTTATTACGTATCCATGATTTTAATCCATTGTTTTTTGTGATAATTGATCAATTAAGTCAATAGAGGGTTCATAGATCACATTTACGAAGTTTAATTGGCTTAATTGAATCAAAATCAGACAATTTCTCCTCAAATCGTGCAAGTTATCTCGGACCAAATTGTATAAATTTTGAATCCATAATAGTCACAAATGCATGAACTAGCCAAAACAGGTCAAATCGACGTGAACCAATCTGCCCGATCCCACTTGCTATCGACAGGTAAGGCCGATTTGGCCCATTGCTGGTCAATTCTGGACCTCCAACAATCAATTCCAAGACCCTCACTGTGCCAATTTCACTCCTACACCCTCAATTTTCCACGATTTTGCAAACTGGCCCTTGGATTTCATGAATTTACAATTTGACCCCTAATTAGGCCCTTAAGTGCAATTCTTGTTTTAAGCTCGGATTTTTGCAAATTGGGCCCATCTAATCGATTACTCAACACCTCCTAATAATGATTAGACTTTTAAAATAATGATTTTCCCATTAGATTAGGATTTTGACCGTTGGATGGAACCAACAATTGAAATCGATTGATTTGGGGTAGTATAAATATCATTTTTCCCTCCAAAATGAAAGGGGTTCATTTTTGCAAGTTTTCTTCTCCCTCTTCAGATCAAATCTCTCTCTTCTCTAGATGTTTTCCCATCCAGCTCTCCTCTCTCTCCACTTCTCTTCTTTGCACGCAAACCGGCCCCCTCCATCGCACTCAGTAGGCACTCGCCGGAGCTCTACTGGCGACATCTCTCAGCCATGATCAGCTTCCTAAATCTCCCTCTGTCCCCATCGCTATCCATCAAAGTCTTGGCCGACATCCATTTCTCTCGCCCAGCAGCTTTTCTAGCGCTACTTCAAGGACCGACGCTATTGTCGATCTTGCTCCCATTCAGATCAGCCACCTGAACCGGCGCCTAGATGGCTTTCTTACGTGAATTGATCACCGCTTATCAGTCACTAGATGTGTCCTCAACCAGCTGGTTGTCGGGGCTCAGACAGAAAGTCACCGGAATAACTCCAGTAACTTGCTCTTTTAGCGGCAGTTGAAGACAAGTCCAATTAGACCGATGTTGCTCCTAGGCGAAATAGGTGGCCAACAGTAGTTCCGCTATCACCAAATCATTTCTAATCTACTCCTCAAATTGTCCTTGACGTCTGGACAATCGGAGCCTGGCTGATGGATCGCTAGATCTCCTCCGGTGGTCCGACTTAGCTGTGGCGGTCCCCAAACCGATCCATTTTGGATTGGTTCTGTAATAGTTGCAAACCAGCGTTTCAACCAGCCCTCAGGTGGCTCGAGGCATCCTGATCTGTCCCTCGAAGGTTAGATCGAACTCCGGTGATGATCGATTCGTCCAATCGCACAAAAAGTTGGTATTCTAAGCTCGAATATGATGAAGCGAGGTTATAATAACTAACCAGGGCTAGAATTCGCATTTAAGGATTACATAAATGCTTAGATACATGATTGATAGAGTAGATCATTAACTTGCTGAGATTGAATGAAGGTTGAAGATTATTTATGGTTGATTATGTGATTTTGGAATGGAAATCTGCAATTTTCGGATCTATATGACATGTTTGTTGTTGGGCTTAAAAGGAAGTTTTAGATGGCCTTATTTCGACTCGAGACCTTTTAGACTTAGAAAACGCATTCCAAGACCTTCAAATCGATAGGTTGCATGGCCCAAATGTCCAACATTTGACGCCCGAAAAACACTTTACAATCTACTCAATTTCCGTAGATTTTTTTGTGCTCTTTAGGTTTTGTTTTTAGTCCGCCTTACCATTTTGCTATTTTTTTCCTAGCTTCTGTGATGGTTTTTTGACAAAGTTGTCACATAAAACTTGCTCCAAATTGTCTTAAGAACATCATGTGATTTTTTCAGATTTTTTGGACATGTTTTGGTAGGTCAAACCTCTTAAATTTTAGTGTGGGTCGGTCTACTATGCACTAATCCAAGGCATAATTAGGCAAAATTAAGCATGTAAATGAGCTTGTTTGACCTTAGAACTTTCATGAAGAAGAAATACATGTTGTGTGCTTACTATCGATATATGATTTGCGTGATTTTATCGCCATTCAATATGTGAATCGCATATGTAAACATATATGAGTGCTGCTACAATTAGGATGGTTAGTGATGTGCATCTATTTTGTCATTTTTGTCATCATTCGTATGATCATAATTAGATTTTGAGTTCCTAAGAGAAAATATGTATCATCATTCATTCTGCATGTCAATTTTTTAGTTGGATTTGTGCACACTCCTAAATGACAGAAATCAAGCATGCTTGCAGATCTTGATATAGGATTAATTAGGGGTGTCAAAAACCGAACCGAACCGAACCGAAAAATTCGGTTTTCATTCGGTTCAGTTCTCATTAAAAATCGAATTTTTTTTTGTCAGTTCAGTTTTTATCGATTAACCGAACCGAACTAAACCAACAAACCAATAAGAGCTTATTTCTTATAAATACAACAGGAAAAAAAACGAAAAAAAAAAAAAACAAATGCAAAAACCGAAAACTAAAAGTTGAAAACCAAAAACCGAACCGAACCTTTCGGTTCAGTTCCGAAATTTTTCTAACGGTTCGGTTCGGTTCAGTTTTTCAAAAAAACCAAACCGAACTGAACCGTTGACACCCCTAGGATTAATAGCTAATCATATGCATAAGTGGTTCACCATAATCGAATGCCATTTTGTATGTGAAAATCATGTCACGGTTGTGCTAGTTACACTTAGAAATTTTCAAATATGTCATTATAAGTCTTACATCATCTTATATTGACATTGAACCGTATGGCATTTTCGCATGCCGACTCAAGGCTAGATGATTATCTAAATTCGGACTCCTATTTTTACCCCTATTTAGATAGACCTTTTTTTTAAAAAAAAAAATTGTACCAATTTTTCGATAGGTATTCTTGAGTTGATCTCTCAATAAAGTTTGTTTGTTATTCTTTTATCTGTGTTGTGGTAAAATTTCATGATTTTTAGACTTCATTTTGTAGGGTCAATCTTAGTTGCAATGACTTGGTGTTATGCTGATTTGTCAATTTCCTAATGCATTGTTACTCATTATTCGATTTTTATAAAATCATGCTTAACTCTTTTAGGACAAATTTCTTCATGAAAGTTGTTCCATATCATGTTATGCATGTTAATTAATTTTTTTCATAGTTAGATCATCAATGGATACCATCCAATTTTGCTGATTTGTTGTGCTTGGTCTGAAAATTCCTATTATAAGCCTTTGGTTGTGATAGCTTAGTTAGGCTTTTTAGGCTAGTTTGTGTATGGTATTAGGACATATCATCTTCATAAAATTTGTTTCAAATCCTTCAACCATTATCAAATAATTTTCAATAGATGGACTTTCCAAATTGCACTTTGAAACACTTCGGTACATGTGATGTCTCCAAAAGCAAATTTTTAAAAATTATTTTCAATACTTGATTTGACTTAGGAAAAATATGATTTGGACCATGTTTAAAATTTATGAGATGCCTATGAGTGCATTTATACAAGCCCTGAGCTAACCTTGGCAATTAAATGTGTTCTATAACCTAGATATTCCTTAGTCCAAATTGTCCTCAGATCTTTTTTAACTTAGATTTGACATTGTGAAATTCTTGGTTTGGACTGTATTTAAAATATCTATGATGCCCATGAGTGCATTTATGCGAGCCTCAAGCTAGCCTTAGCAATTAAATACATTTCATAGCCAAAACATTACCTTGTCTTAAAACCTTACCGGTGATTTCAAATATATTTTTGAAACATCACATGCAGCCCTTATGCATATGCACATCATTTATTAGAAATGTGTGTGTTTGTGTTTGGTGAATATCTTAGAAATAAGTAGACCCGTCAATTGAGTGAGTTGGTTCAAAAACGGGTTGACCCATATCTGACCTATTTAATTCGTTTTGACCCATAATACTGTAGTGTAAATTTAGTGACCCATACTCGACTCAACCCATACTCGACCCGACCCATATTGCTAAAAGTCATTAATATTCTAGAAAAACTTGCGCCCACTTTAAGTTATATGCTAATTGGATAAAAACCTCAAATTAAATTATAAAATAATAAAAAATAGTAAATATGATAAAAAAAAATTGTTTAAAAAACCTATAAATTGAAATATTTATAAAGAATTAGACCATGCACATGCTTCTCTTATCTAAAGTGAACATACTATTGAGCAAACTGAAAACTACAACGTGAAACTAAGTATTAACTAGTTGAACACTATCTAATGAAGCATCCACGAAGGCCATAAAGAAAATAGTCTTCGCAAGTCGAATTTCAGCGAGCTTCATCTAATCTGAAATTGGATGTTCCTTTGAGCAGTAAAAGTAAATGCATCAAGAGACTTTGAAAAATTTGGCAACAAAGAATTCAACTATTTTCCGGACACTGATTTCCAAGTTCAATCAACCAAAAGGAACAAGATAGTCGAACACTAAGACCATAATAGGTTTGAATTATGAGATGAATATATGGCTCTTCTCTGATTGTTAATAATAATTGACCGTACTAGAGATGAATGTGCATATAGGTCATGGAATTTCATCGTTTGGAAAATGGAGATGAACGGGGGACAACAAACTTTAACAAGAGAAAGCATCCACAATAGCCTTACAATTGAAGAGTGCCAAAGTAATGCTTTCCAGAATGTCTACATTCAATGAAGACCGCAATAACCTCAATAGTCGCTACACATTGTTGTTATGGCTAGGTTTATCACGCTGATCATGAATCTGTGAGAACTTCCATAGACATCAAGTCTGCATATTGATCCTTAAGAACCTACAACATTGCAAGAACAAGACAAAAACTATTTTGACCATGCTAGTCTGAATCTAGAGACAAAAAGAGATAATTTAATCGTGAACTTTACAAATAAAAGAAAGTACCTAATGCAAATAGTCTTGGAAGTCAACAATGAGAGACTCGTCATCAAGATCTTCCTCAGGTAGAACTCCAAATAACCAATCTTTGGTGCACAACTCAGCCTCCACATTTTCAGGCAAAAGGGAACTACAATATTTATTTAGGATGCATCCTCTAATGCTAAAGACCGATTATGAGGCAACAATAGTGATAGGAATGCTCATGTTTTTCTTTTTTTTTTTCTTTTCTTTTTTTTTCCTTTCTCTCTCGTGTTCTTCTTCTTCCGGTGGCCGGTCGTCGGACAAGGGCCAGCGACCTCACCGGAGCGTCACCAGCCCTCGGCGAGGCCGGCCTTTATTGGCTGAGCCTCGCCGGCAGCTGAGCGAGGCCCACCTGGCCACCAGCGGGGCTGGGCGAGGCTCACCTGGCCACCGACGAGGCTGGGCGAGCCTCACCAGTGGCTAGGCTTGCCTCCGACAAGCTCGCCGAACCTCGCCCTGGCCTGGCGAGCCTCCGACAAGCTCGTTGGATCGGTTGCCAACGACTGGCGGCGGACAACGGCGACCGGTGGTGAACGACGCAGATGGCGAACAACGGCAAACTGTGGCAAACGGCGCGGACGGCGAACGGTGGTGGACAGCAACCGCAGGATGGCAGTAGATGAAGAAGAAGAAAAGAAAAGGGTAGAAGAAGAGAAATATGATTTTGATTCTTAGATTTGTTCCCGAAACAAGAATCAACTTTTTTCCTATTCTTGATTCCGTTCCAAATCTAATTCCGAGAACAAAAAAATAGAAATTTGTTCTCGGGAACAAAAATTTTACCAAACGCGATTCTGTTCCCAAACTGCTCCCGGAAATAAAAAATCAGAATTATGCACTATTTGGATGGTTACCAAACAGGGCATAAGGAAGTTTTGTGCTTTTTTAGGTTACCCACTTAAGTCGAAAATGGGTCAAAACATGTGACCCATTTTCGACCCATATAAATTCAACTGAAAACATTTTGGACCCATTTTAACTAGCCTTTATATCTTCATATCGCACATACAGCCCATTAGTAAAAAATATGAGTCCAAAAGTGGGTCATGGACCCACTTTGTCACCCCTAACAATAAGTGACCCGCTGACGGTTCACTCACTTGGTTAATTGATTGGGAAATAAGGCCTAAAAGGCCTACATGTATGTTTGATTCGTGCAATGTGTGTGAATTTTAGATGTATGTTAGGGGCGATGCATGATATCAAGAGAAAATCTTGGGGATCACATAGAACGCCTTATTAGGGACTTACAAGCGAAACACAAATTGTCAATAATGGCTATAAGTCATAAAAAAAAAATGAATCAATAGGTGTCTAGAGGGACCTACATATGAATTGCAAAGACTGCCCCCGAGGTCCAAATTTGGTTGATTTTAAACCTTGTTTCGTTGGATTGTTTGATATTGGTCTTATGTCATGATTTTTATTGTTTTGATGTGTATGATTATTTCTTTCCATTATATGTACATAGTTATAGTTCTTAGATTAGGTTTAGATTATGATCCCGAAGATGGAGAGAACACAAAGACAGTGGAAGGTCGATGTCCATTCCAACTATGATTTTGTACCATTTATCCCTGACATATGTCTCGAATTCTCCTTATTTGTATAAACACCCGACAAGTTGCAAGTTTTTCCTTTTCGCTTACCTTTTTGAGTTTTCATATTTCTTAGGATTGCATGACAGATTTATTGCTTTTCTTGGTTGTTTACTTACCGTTTTGCACTTTCAATTCAATTGATTGCCTTCTTTTCATTTTTATAGCACGAAAATGACTATTCATGCATGGTCGCCTAGCTTAGGATAAATGATTACAAAAAAGTAAAAAAAAAAAAAAAAGTATGGATACCTTAGGTAACACAACATACTGTTAGGTATCGAAATGGTGTTAATAGAAATATTAACGTAACGCAAGTTCCCGAACCTAAATATCTAGTTGCGTAGAAATTGAGGGACTAGGCCTAACCCTCAATTGGGTTATCTAACCTACTCCTAAAAACGAGGCTAGTGGCACTTCTCATTTTATTTCTAGATTGTCTAAAACAACTAGACCATTGAAGAAACCTGTTGTGAGGGGTATGGACCTTTGGAAAAGGTTCACGGTCATGATTTAGCATACCCAAGATGGTGAAGCTGGTAAAGATGAAGTGATGCCATCTTTGATAGATGTACATCTTGGGAGGGCTATCATTGTCGTAAAAGTACCCTTAAACTCATCTTTACATCCAGTTTCCTTTCGACCTTAAGACTATCAATCAAGACATGTCGCAACGTCAAGGTAGAGTCACGACACCTTCCACTGTCATGCGGGGTACAAGCTTAGGAGAGCTTGCAATTACAACCAAGTGAACTCATAAGAGGTTTGTGCGGGAGGCAAGGTGATGACGCCTCTGTGGATGAGAATTGTGAGGGAGCTTTCATGGTCAGGTATCCCTTAATCCAACCTTTCTCCCTTCCTTTCCCCAAGGGTCAGGTGGTGGAAAGATCAAGTTGCAACATGCACTGATGAGACCTTGAGAAATATAACAAAAAAAGGGAAAAAAACATTAATATCAATAAGTATTGCATACTATAACTTCAAGATGAGCAATAGTGTAAATATTGCATACCTTTTATTAATCACTTATGAAAGCCCCCACCTTGACCATTATTCATATCTAGGAACGACTTCAACAAGTTCACAAACCGACTCCATGTATCCTTATTTTGAATTCTCACCCACTACCCATGCCCCTAGATGCACTTCATTGATGGCAACCCTCCCCACAGTTGGCAACAATTTGCCCTTGATCAAGCCTCTCAAGAAACAACAATCTAGTCCAATGGTCTTGCTACATCTTGTTATAATTCTTTTCTAACAAGCATTAATGCATATTGTGACATCTCAGAACGTTGCTCACAATGGATGTTTTATAATTACACATGCGAAAGCACATTAAAGCTGTTAAATTATGTCTCGAGTTTGAGCCTATTTAATGAAACTCAATTGAACGTTAATTGTTAATTGTGGACTTTGTTTAAATGTATACAAAAATAGATTTTCGTATTGAAGTCAGCAAGAAATTAGAAAAATTGGAAAGTCCAAATTGGACTTGAAGACTTTGACTCGGTCAAAGTAGGTGCAAGAAAGAAACAATAGAATAAGGAAATAACAGAAGTCCACTTCTGTTAGGATTTGGCAAAGGGTATTTTTAATAGCCTACGTTATATATTTAATCGTGTCTGGGGATGTTGTTGGAAAGTGCAACACAAAAGTTTTAGTTAATAGATAGAGGGCGACTACATGAATATAAAGAGCATTTAGGATCCGTTGTCAATCCATGTGAGATACTATTTCAACCCCCTTCTCGCGTGCATATTAGATGTTTGAATAGGAATTGCACATGTGATTTTGACTACGCACATTCACGTGGAATTTTTACCACACACCTTCACATAAAAGGTAACTGACTCCGATACCATGTTAGAAAGTCCAATCGAAAAACTTAAGCTGATAGGTGAAGGGAGACCAAAAGAATATAAATAGTATTTAGAACTCGTTGTCAATCGATATAAGATAATATTTCAATAGATATTCTGCTTCTTCATTCAAGCACCGCAAGTGTTGAGATGCGAAGTTGATATGCATAGCTTCTTCATGAGTTTTGCTTACTTACCAAGAGTCTTGAAGCACCATTATCTACATAAGCGCTTTGCGTGGATTATTTTCATGGGTTTGTTTGTGCAATCACACCAAGAACTTTTAGTGTTGAAGTCGAGTAAATCTTATGGTAAGATTTGCATAATTCCTTCATGAGATTAAGAGATAATTTAGCGAGGAATTGTGTGGTTAAACATTATGTGAGTTATTAGGTGTATTTGGGGCTTGGGAAACACCGAAAGTATTTGAGTGACAATCTCCATTATAACGCTTGATTTATGGTGAAATTCATTATTGATCTCCCTGTGGACATAGATCACTACGACCAAATCATGTAAATCTAATATCCGATCTATTTTTTTTTTATTATGTCTATTTTATTGCTCGATTGCTTACTTTTCGCAACAATTGGTATTAGAGCCAGACTTTGCTAAGTTGAAGCAAATCGATGGCAATAAAAGAAGGAAAAGTGAGAACCGATAGATTTGATGGGAAGGACTTTGGTTTATGGAAAATCAAATTGAGGATTATTTCTACCAGGTGAAATTGTACTTCCCTTGTTTTGGGAAAAGCCAAAGACGATGAAGCAAGCTAGTTAAGAATTGTTGGATAGACGAGCTTATGGGTGTTATTTAATTGATATTGGCTCGTAATGTCACATTTAACATCGTAAAAGATAACACCATTACGATTTTGATGGAAGCTCTATTAGATGTGTACAAAAAGCTCTATGCGATCAACAAGGTCTATTTGATGCGACGTTTGTTTAACTTGAAGATTAGTGAAGGTGCATCAATTGCGGATCATTTTAATGAATTCAATATGATTGTTAGTCAATTAAGTTCAGTTGAGATTAACTTTAAAGATAGGGTACATACTTTGATTCTATTATCCTCGTTACCTAATAGTTAAAATAATACTATTACTACTATTAGTATTTCCTCAGCCAGAAGGACCCCTCAAATGCCATAACTTGGCACAAAGGGACACTTAAGTGCCATAACTTACGAGAGGTACACTTAAGTGCCACATTCGAATAAAAATGGATCACTTAAGTGCCACTCCGGCCAAAATCCAGCCAAAACGCTAACGTGTGCAATTTCCAGCGAAGTGAGTGCAAAACGACACCGTTTTGCACGCTAACATGGCCAAATAATGCAAAAACGGTGTCGTTTTGCACCTGACATGGTAATAGAAAAATTAATTAAATTAAATTAAATTTAAATTTATTTAAAATATTAAAAAAAATAATTTTTAATATTGAAACATTTTAAAAAAAATTAAAAAAGAAAAAAAGAAAAGGGGGGGAGGCGGCTGAGGGATCAGGCCTCAGCCACCGCCGCCGCCGGGAAGGGCCGGCGACAGCGGGGGGAGGGTCGGTCGGGGTCGCCGGGCCCTGGCCAAGGGCCGACGACCCCGACCGACCAGCGGCGAGGACTTGTGAGCCCTCGCCCCGATTGGTGGCGAGGGCCGCCAACCCTCGTCGGATTTGGGTAAGGGCCGCGACCCTCGCCCAGATCTGTGGCGAGTGGTGAGGGCTCACGGCCCTCACCCAGATCCGGCGAGGGTCGACAGCCCGACCGAGCGAGGGCCGCCGACCCTTGCCGGATCTGGGCGAAGGCTGTAATCCTCCCCCGATTTGGGGCGAGGGTTGGCCAGGGTTGCCGAGACTTGGCCAAGGGCCCGACGACCCCAGCTGACCCTCCCCCCACCGTCACCAGCCCTTCCCAGCAGCGACGGGGCGGTGGCGACTGCAGCTGAGGGCTAATCCCTCAGCCGCCTCCCCCCCCCCCTTTTATTATTATTATTATTTTTTTAAAATGTTTTAAATAAATTTAGTTTTAAATTTAATTTAATTAATTTTTATATTAAATTTTTTACCACGTTAGCACCAAAACGACCCCGTTTTGCACTTGCTTCGCTAGAAAATTGACACGTCAGCGTTTTGGCCGGATTTGGCCAAAGTGGCACTCAAGTGATCCATTTTGCTCCAATTTTGACACTTAAGTGTACCTTTCGTAAGTTATGGCACTTAAGTGTCCCTTTCTACCAAGTTATGGCACTTCAGGGGTCCTTCTGCCGTATTTCCTCTAGGTCAACAAGTTTAAGATTTGATGGAGTTCAAGATTTAATTCTAAGTGAAGACATCCATAAAACAGAATCTAGTGAACATATATCGGCTACTTTAGCAGATGAAAATAGAGAAATAACTAGTATATGTGTTAGCAGGAGTAAGTATAAACATGAACAAACATAATCCGTCTAGGACCAATGGTGCTTTCTGATAGAGTTATGGTGAGAAGGAGCATCTTAGAAGGAATTGCCTTAAGCTAAAAAATGACAAGAGTAAAGGAATTTTAGTTGAATCTACAAATGATGTTGCAGCTGCAGTTGATTGTAATTCGAATAGTCTTGATTATGCCTTGTCTATCACTAATGATTCATTGTTTGATGAATGGATTATGAATTATGGTTATTCTTTTCATTCTACACTAAATAGAAACTAGTTTACTACTTATCAATGCATGGATAATAGTAAAATGCAATTGGGAAACAATGCTAAATTGGATGTTGTAGGTGTTGGTGTTGTTAGAATAAGAATGCATGGTGGTATCGTCAGGATATTGACTAGAGCAAGACATGTTCCATAGTTGAAGAAGAACCTAATTTTCTTGAATGCCTTGGATTTAGCTGGGTGTCGATATATTTTAGAATGTAGAGTTTTGAAAATCATTCGAGGTGCCTTGATGATAATGAACGGAATCAAGCATAGTGACTTGTATGAACTTCAAGGTAAGATAGTGATAGAATTCGTTGCGAGGATGTCGGATGCATCTGTTTAAGAGTCTAAATTGTAGCATACGTATTTAGGGCACATTAGCGAGATAAACTTGAAGATTCTAAGTGAGAAATCTATTGTGTATTTATGTTGCTAACGAGCTGAATGTATGCAGGTGCTATGATTTATATCAATGGCAGAAAGTACAATTTAGTATGACTATCAAAGAAACCATGGATATAGCAAAGTTAATAAACTTAAATGTTCGTAGATTGTCACGGTTTTCTTCGAGAAAGAGTGCCAAATTTACGCTAACGGTTATAGATGACTACTCAAGGAAGACACAGGTTTTTGTGCTTAGGCATAAAAATTTGATACTATGGTTAAGATTAGGCAGTTGAGAGCTTTGATCAAAAATAAGACTAGTAAGACGATCAAGCATGTACGAACCAACAATAGTATGGAATTTCGCTCAAAGCTATTAGACTTCTCCATGAAGGAAAGCATAGTGAGACATTGCACCAATGCTAATATATATATATATATATATATATATATATATATATATATATATATATATATATATATATATATATATATATATATATATATATATATATATAATTTTTTTATTTCCATTTTCTTTTTCTTTTTTAGGATTCAATCCAGCCGCAGGTTTCCCTACGGCTAAACCAATTCCAAGGGAGGATACCGGAGCACAGTTTGAATCCGGGTTAGAAGCAAATGCGACCTCCTTCGCCCCCCTATGTGCTGAGAATAAGAGGAGTCAGAAAGTGAAAGTAATTTCAGCTTCTCAAAATCACAACATGTTGTGAAATTGATGAGCAGAACATTACTAGAGACAGCCCATAAAAAGCTCTTTAGTATTGGTATGGCTAGGAAATTCCTGGTGGATGTGCTTAATACGACAAGCTACCAAATGAATAGATCTCTATTAACTGTAATTCGATGTTGGACTCCCAAAGAAGTGTGGTCAGATAACATTATTGATTATTTTGTTCTTACAAATTTGATTGCCTATGTTATATTCGAGTTAGTGATGGTAAATTCGATAGAAATGCAAGAAAGTGCATGTTTCTAGGTTATGTACAAGATAACCAGGGTTACTTGTTGTGGTTATGGGAATTAAATTCACCTCTTATTAGTAGAGAAGTTACATTTGATGAGTCTCTAATACTTCTTGCTATAAATGATTTTTGTAATGTTCGTACGGATCTTAACGTTATTTAGCTTGAGGTGGAGTTGCCACCAAAACCTCCTGAGCTAGTGAGTACTAACGTGGTAATAGACACAAATGGTGCTTGTGGCGAGGTGGAACCTAGTAAGCCAATGGTTATTATAGTTACTGATATTAACAAGGTATGTGTTCGATCTTTTGACAGTTGTAGATACAACAATGATTTTGCTTTATATGTTATTAAGGAGATAATGTCGGAAAATCCTTATAGAGCAATTATAGGTGCATGTGGAGTTAGTGTTCTGATGAAGTCCTCAATTATGGCAAAGTTCAAAGCCCGCTTAAACTTGAAAGATATCTACAGCGGTTGAGCCCATTAAGGGCTATGAGAGAGTAGTAATATAGTTCAAATTTTTTTAAAGAAGTGATTGTGACTAGTCTCCAATGTCAAGCCAAGGTAGAGATTGTTTTTGTTTCAAGTTTAAGTCCGTTAGACGAAACCCAATTCAACGTTAATTGTTAATTGTGGACTTTATTTAAATAAATTCAAAAATAGATTTTCATATGAAAATCGGCAAGAAATCACTAGAATTGAAAATTCCAAATTGGACTTGAAGACTTTGACTTGATCAAAGTGGGTGTAAGAAAGAAATAACAAAAAAAAAGGAAATAATAGAAGTCAACTTCTATTAGGATTCGACAAAGGATTCTCTCGATAACCTATTATATATATTTAATTGTGTTGGGGGATGTTTTTGCTTCTTCATTCAAGCGCTAAAGTGCTTGGAATGCAAAGCTGGTATACAAAGCTTCTTCTTGAAATCTGGTAACTTATTGTAAATCTTAAAGTGCCGTTATCTACACAAGCGCTTGGCGTAGATTATTTATGTGGGTTTGTTCATGCAATTACACCAAGAAATTTTAGTGTTGAAATCGATTAAATCTTGTGGTAAAATTTGTATAATTCATTTGTAAGATTGAGAGATTATTTAGTGATGAATTATAAGGGTAAGCATTGTACGAATTATTGGGAGTAACTGGGGCTTGAGAAACACTAAGAGTGTTTGTGTAACTTAAGTGTAGTTGTAATCTCCATTGTATCGCTTGATCTATAGTGGAATTCGTCAATGCTCTCCTCATGAACGTAGGTCACTACGACCGAACCACGTAAATCTAGGGTGCGCATGGTAAAATTTCTTGGCTGGGGAAGAGTTTTTTTCCAGAAATAGTTCTTTTCTATTTCTATCCTGGGGAACAGTTTCTGAGCAAAAGAACCCGTTTGATAACTGCACAAAATTTCTACTCTTGGAATAGAAAAAGAATAGAAATGCATTTGATAACGCAACGATTCTTTTATTTATTTATTTGTTTTTATTTGTCCTTTTTATTTATTTATTCTTTTTGTATTTATTTGTTTTTTGTATTTGTTTTTTATTCTTTTATTTGTTTTTTATTATTTTTTGTATTTATTTGTATTTATTTATATTTTATTCTTTTTTTGTATTTATTTGTTTTATTTGTATTTTTTTTTTGTTTTTTAAAATTTTCTTGCGTTTGTTTTTTATTTGTATTTATTTATTTTATTTGTTTTTGCATTTATTTGTTTTTATTTTTTTTATTTGTATTTATTTTTTTTAATTTGTTTTTTTGTATTTATTTGCTTTATTTGCTTTATTTTTGTTTTGTTTTTTTATTTTTTATTTTCTTGCGTTTGTTTTTTATTTGTATTTATTTGTTTTTTATTTATTTTTGTATTTTTGTATTTTTATTTGTTTTTTATTTATTTGTTTTTTATTCTTTTTTTGTATTTATTTGTTTATTTGTTTTTTATTTGTTTTTGTATTTATTTTTTTGTATTTTTTTGTATTTTATTTGTTTTATTTGTATTTTTTTTAAAATTTTCTTGCGTTTTTTTTATTTGTATTTATTTGTTTATTATTTTTTTGTATTTATTTGTTTTTTTATTTTTATTTTTTATTTGTTCTTTTGTATTTATTTGCTTTATTTTTATTGTTTTTGTTTTTTTTTTTAATTTTCTTGCGTGAGAAATAAAACAAAAATAAATAAAAAATTGCTTATTTCTAGAAATTGTTCCTGAGACAAGAAGCAACTTTTTTTTGTTTCTCATTTCTATTCCCGGGCTAACTTTTCTATTCCGGGGAATAGAAATCAATTTGCCGTTATCAAACGGGTTTCTATTCTTTTTTTGTTCCGGGGAACAAAAGAATAGAAATTTTTGGGCTGGGGAAGGTTATCATGCAGGCCCCTAGTGTCTGATCTATTTTATGTATTCAGCCTATTTTATTGTTCGATCACTTGCTTTCCGCAATAAAAGCCATCACAACATCTGTTATTAGAAAATCCCACCAGTGGAATAATATACAGATCTTCAACTTTATATAAACATGGTAGTTATCATCAAAACAAAATACATACTCTACGAAAGGTCAGGACCACCTCACACTACTACTTCCATACTAAACCAAAAGCGAGTTTAGACATTAACCAAACCACCATCCAACTTAAGGGTTGATGGCTTCAAGCATCACCTTGTCCTTTCCATTGACATGTCCAAGGGATAATCCTATAAATCTGAAAAATAAGGAGTGAGCCGAAACCCAATGAATGCAATCTCTAAATTTTAAGTAAGAGATCAACATGCCACGTACTAACAAACCACTAGCAAACAACATGAGTTCAAAGCAATACAAAAATAACCATGTTTAACAAATGCATAAGCAAATACTCAAACTATTCTATCATTATATGCCAATGGAAATCATTAACAACATTGCAAATTCATTTACTTAAAAGTAAGCAAATGACATAATAATTTATGATGTACCAATATCACCTAGTAGGTCATCATTATACACAAGAATACACATAAGTAAATCATACTAATCATGAAGCTCACAAGCACACGTGAGTAAGTCCATACTTATCGTTAGCTAGGACCCATCTCGACTCATGAGGGATCTTAAACACTCCCAAGGCATCCCAAAACACGGTATTCTCCCGTTCAATGTGTAATTCAGTTTATTCCTGCTTCACCATCCTAAAAGTCTGGCAAGAGCCGCTTCTTATCTAAGCTCTCTAGCCACAACAACCACTCCTCACCTTCATTGGACTGAATCATTATAAGTGTTGCGATAAGGCGAGCGATCGAACAATAATATAGACAGAAAAAGAAAATAAATCGAACATCAGATTTACGTGGTTCAGTCGTAAAGACCTACGTTCACAGGGAGAGTAGCAACAAATTTCACTATAGATCAAGCGCTATAAAGAGGTTACACACTTAAGTCACTCAAACACTCTCTCGGTGTTTCCCAAACCCCAATTTAACCGAAAACCAAAAGTGTTTATAAATAAACAACTCACTTGGGTATAAACTCACTGCACAAAATTACCGCGCGTTCAAGCTCAAAATACAACGCTCTACATACACCTGGTTCGCGTACGTACGAAATTGCGTATCTCTTCAAGCTTCTCGTGGAGGACTTGCGGCTTCATTGATCGTTGAACGTGCGGCTACGTATGTAGGGTTCAACGGCAATTTTCAGAAGCCAGAAAGTAGACCTGCAAAGTTATACTTGTGCAGAGGATTCCATCTTTACGCCAAAGAAGGAAATCGTGCGCCCAACCTTGGGCCCACCTACGGTCCTTGCTTCGGCTTCACGTTGAACGTGTGTGTGTGGGCGCGCGCGCCTAGAGTCAACACTTTGACTCTGGGCTCACCTATTTTCCATTCACGTGCAGAGGCTTCATGCCAAAGGATTTCGGTAGTGCATGGAGCTTCGACAGCTTCACTCCAAAGAGGAAAAATTCCTCTTTTAATTATTTCCTCTTTTGTAAATCCGTCAAAAGTCCGGTGAATCTCAAACTCGAGTCATAAATTTAACAATAAGCCCACCAACTTCCACCCGATTCATCCCCAAACCATACACCTATTAGAGAAGGTCTTGCTTCGACATCCCTAAATTACCTCATAACACTGACAACGTGACATCGACAAATTGTATAATCGATATTGTGAATATCGACAATTCAAATAATCGATAACATTAATATCGACAACACTTAGCTAGTAAATCAATAACTTAGTCAAATTACAAAGATATCACTTTTAGGTTTAATGTTCGTCGTTCCATATTCTTATCACCAAAAGATTGCCATCATATTTTAGAGAAACAATCAAGTACCCGCTAAAAATTTATCAAATATATCATAGGCATGTAACAAGCTTAATGATCCAATTCAAGTGAACACATGAAATACACATACCATGATTGCAGCTTAACTATGCTTGATAACAAAAGCCAAATACAAGTTAACAACTAACAATTAACCAAGTCAAGAGTACAAACTAGATCAATATAACTTTACCCTAGAGTTTTCACTTACCTCAAATAGAAGACTTGAGTAAAATCAAAACTTTAATCACCTTCAAAACAATATAATCAAGAACAAAGGTTAACATATCTTGACCATTTATCAAAACTAGTTTAATAAAAGAGAATAATCCACAAGTTTACTTTGTAAGCTCTTGAAAAATTGAATTTTGAAACCTTAACAACACAAGAATAGATTTTTTTTTCCTTTTACACAAAGATTGGAATGGGAAAATAAAAGGAGAAGATCTTTTTTTTATTTTTTTGCAAGAACAATTTGAAATTCTTTTTGAAACTTGAAGAAATATGGAGACCTATTTATAGGCCTAGAGAGGTAAAAACAAGTAACTCAAGTTAAGAGAAATGATAAATTGAAGTCAAAGAAAAAGCTAGGTGGAAGTGCAAAAGAGTTAGTCAAGTTAAATAATCACAAGTGACATGATCATATGACTCCATCTACTAATAAGGCAAAGGGAGATGAACCAAGTAATAATGACCTTGAGTTAAAATCATGAGGTCTAAATGTAGAAAGGATATGTGTTTCAATAGAAATGCTTCAAGTGACCCTAAGTGAGTAGTTAGAGTGCAAGTGGCCTAATAACGTTAACCACAAGGAGATATTTCGATTCAAATGAAAAATGGCTTCTTCTTAGCCAAGTAAGGTGAGTGAATCATCAAGACATTAATGTGCTATGTTGTCATGAATGATATAATCCATGAAGTCATCATTAAACTAAGTTCAATGTCACAAATTGAAGACATGTGACTTAAAATACTTAGTGGAGAAATGAAGAGAGATGGTACGAATTAAAAAGAGACAAATGGCTCACTTGCATGGCTTCCAAAGTATATATTTTGTTAAATTATCTAAATATCTAGTAAATCAATATGTAAACAAGGAAATCAATTGTAACATCCTCAATTTCGACCCCATAAGGATCGGCCATAAGGTCTTAAAAGGATTGATCATAGGCCATTGGCCATGGATCGATCGGCTTGATCAGCAAGGAATTGCGGATTAGTTATGGTCCAACCAACCGACCGACTAGTCACAAATTGGTCAAGGTGTCGGCCGTGAATTTCTACCGACCATATCGATGGGATAGAATCATGAGTTCATAAGATGACTTTTTTATCACAAGAATTGGTCACGGGATGATTTTGGATTGGTGGATGGTCATGGGTCAATCTGACCGATCGCAATTTATGGTCGCGGGTGATTTCGCCTAGTTATGCATCGATACACAGATGATCCGAATTGATCAAATGCAACTATCTTCCAACCAAAAATGCATCATTCCCTATCTAATTCTTAGTGATCGGAATGGAATCTCGAATTGGTGATGTCCAATCATGGATCGGTAACGTATCGACCATGAACCTTACTGGTGGATCAGGTGTCGACCGCAATGACCCGAAGGATAAACCCGGCTATTCCGTCACTAATTATAAGGTCCATGAGTGCTTTGGCTTAGTGCTAGGCCATGGGTAGCCTTAGGATTGGTCTTGAACCGATCAAAGAACAACCAACCCTATTGATCGACCGACCATCCAAAGGAACGGTTTGGACGAATATGGGACGTGATGGCCGAACCTCGGGTGTACGTGATTCGATTTTTCGAGGTATACCTAATAATTCCTTCTCCGGCCCCGGAACCAACTTGGATGATAGAATTCTCTAAACTGCCTTATTAATGAAGAAAAAAAACGAAAGTAAAGAAATTTCTAGAAACCCCTCATTAAATGAAGGGGTGAGCTGTTCTTTGAATAGTCAAAAGTCATGATGGCGGCCAAAATATCTTTAGAGATTCTAGAAAAAGGCGGCACATATGTGAACCAATTAGAGAGCGATACACGAGCCCTCATTAATGACCAAATGTTCTAGAATTGCCGAGTTGGCAACTATGGTACAATTATTATCAAACTTCATTAGATGTCCATTAAATGCGGCATATAGGTAGACCAATGGAAGAGCGAAAAGTGGGCCATCATCGATGACGCCTAGGAGCTTAGATTGCCAAACAAGGCTTTTAGCCATGCCAACTCACTTTCTAGGTGTAATCATAAGGCAAAGTAGACTTACCACCCAAGGAATTTAGGCAGGACACTTCGAAACATTAGAATGGACTGCTTGGCTTAGTAGTGATGATGCCGAGGGCTATAAATAGGAGAAGCCCCTCTTCATCTCCATCACCTTGCTTGGATGATTGATGTATTCTATGACTTATTCATGTTCTTGAATCTTTGTATGATTAGAACAAAGCTATGGTTCATAGCTTTTGTTTGGTACGAGTCGAGGTTTGCACATAGCCATATAATGTGATTTGGTACCGAGTTCACGTCTTGGATTGGTGTAAGGTTCCTTTATGCTTGTTACTCAAGCGGAGCCTTGGGCTTAGGCTCCTTCGTGATGTTGTTGATGAAGAAATTCATGATTTCATGGCACGTGCATTAAGTTCGAGCATAAAATGCATAGTTCATGGCACGTGCATAAGACTTGAGTACACCTTGAATAAGGGATTAGTGCTCAAGCAAAGATAAGAAAAGACAAGAATGGGGTTTGAGTCCCGGAATTCCTAACAAGAACTGGGTTCGAGTCCCAGAGGTTGTTATAAGACTTAGGTTCGAGTCCCGAGCATATTAACTGTGTTTAAGTCCAAAAGCCGGTAAAAAGCTAGAAGCCCGGTCAAAAAGCCCGAATTGAATTGGGTTCGAGTCCCAAGATGGCTTCGAGAAGACTTGGGTTCGAGTCCCAAGCATAAGGGAAAAGCTTAATAAGCATGGCATGTATGAGTAAGAAAGAAAGGCTAGAGTGCATAAGCTCAAAGCATGCATCATATGCACGAATGATTGTAAGAATTGTCATTCATTTGTGCTTGAAGCTTGGTTGCATCTTTGCAATTGATTTTCCTTCGCCATGGTTTGCATGAAATGATTGACTAGTGTTCATGATGAATCGATGTTCTATTCGAAGGCCAGAGGCTATACTTACTAAGTATTCCAAGTACTCACCCATGTTTCTTTTACAGGTACTTAGAATCTTGGCTACTATGCATTTTGGTTGCCCTGTAAAGATAGATACTACTATGACGAACGTGATAGATGTAGAAACTGATATTACTTATTATAAAGTGTCATCCGTTGTATGGATAGAAAATGACCTAGGTGAGCTTGTCCTAATACACGTCGAAGCCTGGTATCGAAGGTACAAGGACATATGGATAGGACCTCTCCGCGGGTTTGACAATCCGAACTCGAATCTCAGTGATATGGATGAATTGTCCGAGGCTTCGGACTAAGATAGGTGCATCGGCCCTATGTAAAGAAGAAGGGTTCCCAATTTTGGTTAGTACCCACCGTAGAGGAGACAGGGATACCCCAAGCCACTTTTGTATGTAAGATAGGCTTGTAATCATCACTACTCATGTAATATATGAAGTATGTTAGTGTGTTTATATCTCATGTTCCCATATTATTTTGTGTCGAGGATTGTGTGTTTAAGATTTCTGCATGTGCATAAATAAGAAGCAAATGAATTCAGGATGGCAACAAAACCTAGAATGTTGCAAAATAACCCGCAACTCGACCTCCGAGTAGAGGGGGTTGTGACATCAATGCTCGGTCCAAGTATTGATAAATCAAAAAAAAATATTCTAAACTCACTAAAAACATTAGTGAAAAATAACATATGCTAGGAAAATCTTAACTTAATAAAGTTAAAACTTAAATATTGTCAAATATGCAATTGGAGAACTATGACTAATATGATGATAATTAATTACGTTACTCAACACTGCGTATTTACATGTCAATATTTATCATTAAGGTTAATGCATCAACTTTCAACAATTGCGATAAGGGAAAATCATACTGTGCCTAAAAAAATTGGCTCCAAACTAAATAACACTCATCTTTATATCCTAAATATTATTTTGAAATTTCCAGATGTCACACATATGAAAGTCTTATTAACAAATGGTAGGAAATTGGCAATGGCCTTTCACTTTCCTTCCAATAATGCTTGCAGTTTAAGCTCCCTCAAATAGTCACACATTTGCACAAAAGCATTAAGGTAACTATTCTATAGCATCTTCTGACTCTCAGCCTTGATATTGGACTGACTTAATATCACATTTACTCCTGATTATTCTTTTAAGTAGTCTCTTCAACTAGGACACTAATTTTAGGCATTGCATAGATGAGAGGATGATCTGGTAGTGCTAACTACCATTTTGAATGGTTAAAGAAGAAGAAGCCGGGTTTTTCAATACACCGTGGAAGACTCAATAGTAAATGCCTATGACACGGACCAAATTCTTCAGTATTCTCATATCCTTGTAAAAGTGGAGCTTTGTAGCATTTGGTGAAGAATGAGTGATACAAAGGAGATGATACAATCAGTTCGTAGGAGTGGAAAGGTGTTCATGTTGGGAATTCTAGAATAAAATGGTTATAACTCTGAAAAACTTTAAAGGTGGGGTTGGCCTTCCGTGCACGAACTAGTCGAGAGCTAATGTCACTCTTCTTCAAAACTAGTCGTTTTGCTATAGTGTTATGTATATCTCACTCGAAGGACAATATGCTCAAGTTAAACTGAGTGTGGTACAATTTAATACAACGATGCGATTCGCCATACTATTTCTAAGAATAACTATTAAAAGAAAGTTGGCCCAGGATTCTTGACTCACTGGACACCAAACGAGCTATTTCATAGCCAAAAATCTATCAGCTCGTGATGTTTATGTGGGGGAGAGAGATCGATAAGTACATCATGTCATTATTTGCTATACATCTTCCATCCATCAATTCAAATGGAGCTAACAGATTAAGTAAGTTTCAGGAGTGGGTTTCACTCACACGCCTTGCAATGAGGTAAAGCAAAAGTCTGAATGTGAGAGTTATAATAAGAGTATAGTAGGACTGAAAAAAAAAAAAGATGAACTCAACAGTTGCGCGAATATTTTGAGTTTTAGGACCTAATTGCAATTTCAAATACTTGCAAGCACATATGTTACGAATTTCAGAGACTTGATGCACTTATTCCTTAAAAATATTCGCATCTTCTCTTGCCCAAAACGACTTTGATCGCTGTTTGCTCGTCGTCGACACAACAGTGGAAACTAGAAAGCCGGGGGATCTTCCGCGCACTGTGCCTGTCTCTGCTGTCTCTCTCTCTCTCTCTCTCTCTCTCCCCTTCGGAACCGGGACGCCTCCAAGAACTCCTCCAATTCCTTCTCCCGTTCGTTGAGCTCCGATCGATACGCGCCGGCGGCGGTTCCTCCGTTCTTGGGTAAGTGCTCCTTCTTGTGGGCTGCGTCGTTCCTCTCCCGCTTCTGCACAAGTAGGGTACTTTCTTTCGTGAGGATGGTGGGTGATGGATTGTGTCACTTGGGTGATCCTTCTTCTCGTCACTTTGAATCTCTCTTTTCGTTTCCGTTCGGGCTCCGCTTTTCCCGGGGCTTCAAACCGTGGAGGAGGATCGAACGAACGTCTTTGTCTGCCGAGCTTTTGATGTCTGATTCTTTTTGCGCTTGAGGGAAGTTATTTATTCTTGGCTTTCATTGTTTTGTTGTTTGCTAATGGTGTCTGGTTGAAGACGAACCCAATTGGATGAATGGTTCTTTTTTTTTTCCTTTTGGCAGACTGCGGATAGGGAAACATAGGCGGGTGATTGTGTTATGGATCTCCAAGTCAGAAACTTGTATAGAGAGCTGCTGGATTAGTCCCTCCATTTCTTTCCAGTGAAGTGGTTTTTGTTGACTGATTCGATTACCAGGACGGTCGAGGGGCTTGATGATCAGGATGTGCCAGTAAACTGCTCTTTGGTAGCTGCATTGCCTGACCTCGTAGGAATGGCTTCCAAAGCAATCTTGCGCAAGCAAAAGTACCTCGTCAACTTTCTCAATCGCCCTACTTACTTAATCAGGGCATTCTCATTTTCTGAGCATGGCCAACCTCACCTATGTGATGGCCCTCAGGATTTGGGTTGTACGCCAAGCCATGCAATTGCTGATACTGATCTTAAGGCTGACAGAAGTAAATATCAGTCGTTCACTTTTGCAATGCAACGATTTTTCAGACATTCAGCACATGGGGTCCCGACATTGGACCACATACTAGATAGGAAATATATTGTCTCTTCTTTTAGAGTAACAAGGATGTCAGAACTGGTGCGGCATGCTTCTACGGCAACAGCTGGCCAACGTGAAACTCGTAATGGAAATGGTCAAAGCAAGGAAAAGGCTTCTAAACAGGTAAAGGAGGCTTCGCCTGAGGATTGTGACCAGGCAGTTGAAGGATTGAGTACAGCAAAAGCGAAAGCAAAGGCTAAACAAATCCTAGAATCCCCGAAGAGTGATGAATCTATACTGAAGAGAATGTGGGCTACACTTTTGGGAATCGGTCCTGCTTTGAGGGCCATTGCTTCCATGAGCAGGTTTATATATTCTTGCCTCATGGCTATACTGGTTCAAGACTTTAATGGTGTCTCTTATCATCTATAATTTGTTCAGGGAGGACTGGGCTAAAAAGATTCACCATTGGAAGGATGAGTTTATATCTACCCTGCGGCATTATTGGTTGGGCACAAAATTGTTATGGGCTGATGTTAGGATTAGCTCGCGGTTGCTCATAAAACTTGCAAATGGGAAGGGTCTTTCTAGGAGGGAAAGGCAACAACTTACTCGCACTACAGCTGATATTTTCAGGCTAGTTCCTGTTGCAGTTTTTATTATAGTCCCATTCATGGAGTTTCTGCTGCCTGTGTTCTTGAAACTATTTCCAAACATGTTGCCATCAACATTCCAGGACAAAATGAAAGAAGAGGTGAGCTTGCTCTGTGTTTGCTTTCTCATGTAATCATCTTCATTTCTATTGTACTTGCATAGGTGGCATTTTAAATTACAGTTCATGAGAACATTCTGCAACAGTGCAGTGCTTAAGATAAAGAGCATCAACCATCCTTTGAACGAAATAATTGCTTAGCACTTTCCCCTGATCGAGAATGGTAGCCTCAGGGCCGAAATACGAGGCCAAGCCTTTGGAAAGGGTACTTCCAAGTGACCTCTGGTGGTGGATTATTACTTGTGGACACCATTTCATAATCTCTCTGTGTGTGTGTGTGTGTGGAAGACTTGGGGAGTGCAAGTCTACTGTGCTGCATCAATACCGATGTGGGATCTCAATGAAGTGCTCCTCTATGCTCCAGAATCATTTGAAACCACTGAGTCCCCCCCCCCCACCAAAAAAAAACCCAAAATAACAAAAAAACAAAAAACAATCTCATGCATGATTTTTGGTTGGTGTTTACATGTGTATCATTTGCAATCTCTTTCCAGTTCCATGTGGGACTTGAGAATCACACCTTACAGAGAGGTATTTAGGTTGCTAGAAAAGTGCTTATCGTTCAACGATGGAAGTTGTGAATTTTATTTTATTTTTTGAAAATTTTTGCCTGAACCAATTGGGCTTCATTTGCATAGTAATGGTAATGGATTGTTAACTTTTGATAGAGAGTGCAAGTAGGCTTATATCTGTGCAAAATATGTGCTTATAGTATATTAATCTTTTCTTACCTTTTCGTTCCAGAGATTTTCCCTCAAATCTTGTAAGCTTGGTCCTCTTCTACAGTGCCTGATAAATTGGCGCCACTTGTTTCCTAATGCTTTAGTTGGGCAGCAAAATGACCAATCAAACTCTTCACCGCTATTATGTAAAAATTTTGTTTGATGAAATGTTGCCATAATGAGCAGAACACATCCAAAGGTTTCCAAATGCTGCTGGATGATTATAAGTATAGCAATGTCGATCTTGTCCCTGGGACAGAACTAAACCTGCTTGTATTGCTGCTTCTTGGTCATTCATAAGCCATTGTCAGGAAGAACCTGCGTCTAAATTCGGCCATAAGATGTACACTGCAGATGTGACTTTTCCACTATTCTTGCAACTGCACTATTCCAGTTATGTGAACTTTCAGCCTCAGAAGAAATTTTTGATTTGTAGGAGGCACTGAAAAGACGGCTCATTGCTAGGATAGAGTATGCCAAGTTTCTTCAGGACACGGTCAAAGAAATGGCAAAGGAAATTCAAAGCTCACGAAGTGGAGAAATTAAGAAGACCGCAGAAGACCTAGATAAATTTCTGAACAAGGTAAAGAGACATTTTATTTACAGTTTTGATTAGGTCATTTCACTCCAGTTTGTAGGTATATTTAGCTTCTCTTCTAAACAGGTAAGAACAGGTGCTCGTGTTTCCAATGACGAAATTTTGGGCTTTGCCAAGTTATTTAATGACGAACTCACCTTAGATAACATCAGCAGGTTGGTGTTTCTTTAAATTTTGGTGTTCTTGGCCATTGTCTAAGATTGGTTTTGCTTGCAAGCGAATTGAAATTTCACGTGGCTGTTATTCCATTTTGTTGTGATTACAGGCCTCGACTAGTGAACATGTGCAAATATATGGGAATTAGCCCATTTGGAACAGATGCATACCTTCGTTTTATGCTCCGGAAGCGACTACAAGAGTGAGACAATATGTTCTTCACAAAAATTGAACTTATCTGTAGATACCCATGACAGTTGTTTATTAATAACTTCCCTCTACTCAATTTTTAGCTGGTACATAGAATCTTTCATTTGGTCTGGGAGAACTTCTGCTGTGAGTCATATAGGAGGGAAGTGGACCTTTGCTTGATTGAGGGCGTAATGTAGTTTTTATCTGTTGGATTTGTCAGGATAAAGAATGATGATAAGATGATTCAAGCAGAAGGTGTGGAGTCTCTTTCAGAGGAGGAGCTCCGTCATGCCTGCAGAGATCGAGGTTTGCTGGGATTACTTTCTGTGGAAGAAATGCGGCAACAGGTGCTCTTCATTTCCATTTTTGTGTTAATTTTTTTTCCTTGTAATAGGTGGGGTTTTGTATGAACAGTTTATGGGGTGTCTGGGGCCACTTAAAAAATATGCTTGCTGTAAGTTGCCTTCATTACCAAGTTGTTTTAAATTTTTGTGGAAAATAAACCTTAATGAGTTTAAATGCCCATATCTATATATCTTTACATATCTGAGATGGTTCAATTTTAAAAATTAAAAGAAAAAAAAAACCCGAACTCTAAAAATTTAAGGCAAAATGAAATTTTACAAGTTTAAATCAATTCAAACACACAATGTCACAAGCCAGGTAGATTGTTCATTTGAGTAGTAGTTTTGCAAGGAACTTCTTTTGTCAGTTGAGTTTTTGCATAAGATTTACCAAATCTAGATACATCATTATGCTTGGTTTATCCACCTGGGTAAATGAGTTTAATGTTTTAATCTAGATGTTTAAATTGTGGCTTCTCTTTTCAGCTGCGTGATTGGCTGGATTTGTCTCTCAACCATTCTGTACCGTCTTCTCTTTTAATTCTTTCAAGGTAAACCTTTGTGCATTTGGATGTCACATTGTGTGTCACGTCATTTTCTTCATTGCGACATTGTTCTCATTTTGACAGAGCCTTCTCTGTATCTGGAAAAGTGAGGCCAGAGGAAGCTGTCCAAGCAACACTATCATCTCTGCCAGACGAGGTTGTGGACACTGTTGGAGTGACAGCTTTGCCATCTGGAGATTCTGTTTCAGAAAGGAGGAGGAAGTTGGAGTTCCTGGAAATGCAGGAAGAACTTATTAAGGTTGACTATCTTTCTTGAGGTTTTGTTGTAGTACGAGTTTGTCAAGGCTGTTTACCACCTAGGCTAGCTGGTGGCAGTTACCTATGCAATGTCCAATTCTGCCATAATGTCTTGCTTTGAGAATGCATTTGGTTGATGTTTCTGCTAGGAAGTGGGTTTCTCCCTCTTAATGTCCTTGATGCAGTGTCTATGTATTTGAAGCTAAGAGTGAGAACTTATTTGTTTGTGTTCTCTGCTACAAGAATGAGAACGTTATATCTCATGTTTGAATTTAGCTTTAATCTTCACTTATAATGTATGATTGATGTGCAGGAGGAGGAGGAAGAGGAAGAGGAGGAGCAGGCTAGGATGAAAGAATCAGTTAGTAGCCAAAAGGATGTCGCTTTGGAGGAAATGACTGCTTCTACGTCCAGAGAAGTGGTAGAACAGGCGAAAGCAAAAACATTGGAAAAACATGAGCAGCTTTGTGAGCTTAGCCGTGCATTGGCAGTGTTAGCTTCAGCATCTGTATGCATCCATATTTTACTTGTTTCTACAAAGAGGAGGCAGTTTTTTGTTGATTTTCGGTGTTTCATCTGATTCATGTTTTTATCTTCTGTGATTTCAGTCAGTGAGTAGAGAGCGTGAAGAATTTCTGAGGCTTGTTAAAGAGGAGGTATTCCAATTTGAGTTGTTTCATATGAAAGTCTACATTTAATCCTTCAGCATGGGTGGATTTGCATTTCGCTTCCCAGGATTTATGAAGACTGCTTTAGATAAAAACTTCTGAAGAATATCTTTTCCCATTTTCTGGTCGGTAGGCAATTTAATCTAGCACGACAGATATGTACTTTTACCTGGACATACATCAAGGAGAGAACTAACCAATATAAGCATGCACATATCCAATACGTTATCTTGAGTCTTCATTTCCTATCTCGCATGTGGTGGCAAGAATTTTATCTAAATAACTCTTTATTCTTTTATCCATACAAATTTATTGGTTGGTGATTCCTCTTTCATATTTTACCTGGTACATGATCTAATTTTATCTTACAACTGCATAGTTAACTGTGTGATGGGTGAGACACTTGTGTTGAAGGTTTGAGGCCCCTGTTCCTTGGATTTTGAACTTCTTTCTCAGTGCATCTGTTGTTTACATTGATTAGTGATCACAAGGTGTTTTAGACTTTGCAAGAGCCCCTTCTCAAATTAACTGTCTATATACAACTCTTTCTCTCCCCTTCTTTGAGCCGAGCGGAGCTGCTGCATTTTCTTGGGCTATCAGAAGTAAAACAGAATGTTATACACAAAGGATGCACATAAAGGGGAATCTGTGTTCCACTCTGTTAACAGTTTTGCTCAGCATGATATAATTACTTTCTTCATCATGAATGTGGTGACTAATTTCTCGTGGTCTTTGTCACAAAACAGAGTAAACTCTCTTTGTTGACTTGAGTTGAGGGGGCTAGAGTTGTCTTTGTTGACTTGGGCTTGTCAGGGATGTAATTCTCCGTCTCTTTGGTATCAATAGAATTTATTGAATTATCGAAAAACAAGATGGAGTAACCTTTCTTGATGAGGTCAAATCTAATTTCTAGCATTGCATTAAGAGGAAAAAAGATAAATCGAAACCTGGAGAAGTTATATTAGTCCTCTTTATTTGCTTCAACAGTCTTGTTTAGATTCCTTTTCACAGGTTAGTTCCTAACTCTTTGTTATCATCCCCCAGATAGATTTGTATAACACAATGGTGGAGAAAGAGGGTTTGGAAGGTGAAGAAGCAGCAAAACAGGCATATAAAGCGGCCAGAGAGGATAGTGACCGTGCTGCGGGGATGACCATTGGAAACAAGGCTTCCTCTGTCCTAATTGACAGGGTGATGCCAGTTTTGAAGGATTCTAATATTAGCTTCTTTTTTTTTTAGTGCACTCTGCAGCAACTTAACAGTGTTCCTCTCGATGCGTGACTCTGCAATGTCAAAATGACTGATTTGTGGTTATGGCTCTTCATCTCAGGTTGATGCAATGCTCCAGAAGCTTGAAAAAGAAATTGATGATGTTGATGAAAAAATCGGAAGCCGCTGGAGACTGCTTGACAAGTCTGTTAACCACTTGCATTTAGTAACACCACTTTTTATTGGGAAGATTTAGATTTCTATAGTTGATTACTTGTTTCTCCTTGTTCTATCTCAAGTGCCCAATTGTACCCTTCATCTGTCAGGGATTATGATGGTAAAGTTACTCCAGAGGAGGTTGCATCTGCAGCTATGTTCCTAAAGGACACCCTCGGTAAAGACGGCATTAAAGAACTTATTAGCAACCTTTCCAAAGACACAGGTTAGTAACAAAAGATTGCAGTTTTCTCTTCCAAGTGGGCTCTGCACATCAAATGGTGATCAGGAAATATCTGGTGTGTTGGAAGTTTGTTCAAAACTTCTCAGCATCTTTTGACATTGCAGTTCTACGTAACTATCAATTAGAAGTATTTTTCGTTGATACATCACTGTAGCTAACTATTCCTATAAGACTTGCACAAAATTGAAGGACACTATCGATTTGAAGTCCCTCACCTTTCACGTCAATAGGAGATTGTTTTAGAATACTTTGTGAAGATTTGATGAATGATTGGACTCTCCATATATCCAGCATCTTCTATCTGGAATATAATGGTCAGTTGTTTTTACACATGAAAGAGTTGTTGACAGATTATTGTGCTTTTGTGATTTTGCTTGAACAGAAGGGAAAATTCTTGTTGAAGACCTTGTTCGGATGGGAAGCGAGGCAGAAGATGACAATCCAGGCGACGAGAAAAGGGCTTAGAAGACGTACTCCAATATGGTTATCGACATTGATTGACCTGTACGCTCAAGTTGGCGATCCTGTCTTTGGTGTGGCTAAGCTCAGAACCTCAAATTGTGCCCGTGATAATTTGAACAATACTGGAACTACATTTCGTCTTGGCAATGGAATTAGAGATGACAGGAGAGCAATCTGCCTTTCAGGGTTGGCAACATCATTGGCCGGGGGCTTCTGGAGATGTTTCTCACATTGTTCATACCTAAACGTAATATCGTCTTGATGTCAATTTTTGGACTGAATCTTACTCCTTCAATTCATATAAGCTAAGCGCAAAGTCTGAAAAGGAACCCTCAAATCATAGAAGGGATGTTCCAACTACTCATGATTCAATTATTCTGCTTGTAGCAGTTTTGATTACGAATGCTTTGGCGCCAAATATTCACAAAAGGTAGAGGGACCTGTGTAAGGGTGCTCGGAGTGATCACTTACCGATTGAAATAAGTTGCTACTGAAGCCTAGAATCACTGCAAACATTGAAAATGACCATATCGATTGAAATTTTTTTCTTTTTTTGGGATAAAGAAACCATTTTTCAGTTAACTAATTTGTCTGAGTGATATAAATAATTTTTTTTATTTGGAAATATTCTCCAAATTATGCATATTTGATAAAAACAAATGAATCCTAAAGTTTCAGAATTAACTTTTTTTCTGAAGCTTTTTTTAAGAAAAAATATTTTTTGCTGAAGCTTATTTACCAAGCGGTTTGGAAACGTGAAGTGTTTAAATGAGCCAATCACTGTGCGAATTAACGTCAATCGTTTAAAAAATCAAATCTGATCCAATCAAGTTGCTCGGTAAATAAATCCCATCTCAGATTTTTTAGCAATGTCTAAGGATTACTTAGGGTGTATTTATTTGAATGAAAGAATTTTCAAAATATTAGTTTTTTAGAGTTTCATACGTTTGGTTTGTTAAAAATAATCAGTTAATGAAAAATTACTTACAGTAAAAAAAAAAGATATGTGGGTAGAATTGGGAAAATAATTTCCCACCTTAAAAGGAATAAAATATTTTCCTAAAAATGATTTGCCGAAAAGTATATTTTTTTATCAAGAAATTTTCCTCGATAAGAAGAGTGTGTTTGTTATGCAAAAAAACTTCTTACTTGAGGAAGATGGTTTCTCTAAAAATTATTTTCAAGGAAAATTATTAGCTTTCAATTGTTTGGTGATGTATTTAAAAGTCAAATGGAAAATATTTGTTGACGGTTAGATCTTACTTTCAAAAATTATCTTCTTCATGATAATTATACTTTGGTTCATTATATAAGACTTGTGCACTTTCCATTCCCTTGTTGGCTTCCACCACCCCATATTACATTCATTTGATTATATTATTCATTGTAGATCCCACTCTTGATTTAATTATTTCTTACATTTTTTTCTTCATTTTATTTTGTTTCAATTTACTAAAAGACAAAATTATCAACATCCCTTTCAAACAACTTTTTTTCACTTTAGTCGCTTCTTCCACACCCATTAAATTTCAACATTTTGAGTGTGTTTGTTTCACGGGAAAACATAATGTTTTTAGAAAATGTTTTCCGGGAAATCATTTTCCAGGAAAATGGTTAGTTTTCCTTTATTTGGTGATATGTGATTGAAAGTATTTTCTGGTGTTTGGATCGCATTTGAAAAAATGATTGAATGACATTTGACCTAACAATTGATAATAGTGTGCCTCTTGCTTCCAAATTAATTTGTTGAGTCCATGACCTTTTTTAACTTTATAAAAATATTTTTTTATAAAAAAAAATCGAAATTCTAATTATTTTTCATATTTCAATTTTTTAAAAAAAATAAAAAATTATATTTAAAAAAATATAAATATAAATTATATTAAAAAAATAAAAATTCGATTTTTTAAAAAATATTTTAAAAAGAATTATAAACATTTAAAAATATATCTTTATAAGAATAATTGTTTATAAACCAAACATCAAATCTAAGTTTTGATAGATTCGGAAAACGTTTTCCAGTCTTTTTCAAGGGGAAATCATTTTCCTGAATTTAAGCTTTGTTAGTAAAATGTTTTCTGTTGACTAGGAAAACGTTTTCCGTTGACTCATTTTCCTAAGTGAACCAAACGCCGAAAAATGAGGAAAATGTTTTCCTCAAAAATGTATTCCGCGAAACAAACACACCATTCCTTTATGTTTGTTTTCTTCTAAACGTTTTCTCAATTGTTGTAATCCGAGCAAGCATCTATCATGTATTGCAATAAAAAAAATGTTAGTTACATTAGCAAATTGTTTACTTCATTTCCATAAATTATCATTGTATTGTTTTTTGTATTGTAGTCACTATAGAAATCAGATTGTTTATATATATCTGTCAATGACAAAACTGCAAATGGAAAACAACAATCACTCATGTCAACAAGTTCATTTCAAATTTTATAGGGTAATTTTTCAATATGACAGAATCTTTTGTGTAGTGTATGGATGCATCTTCTTGCCAAGGTTATGTTATTTCTATAAATAGATCAAAGAGAGAAAAATAAGTTCTTCTTGGTTGCGACAAGGAAGGTAATTATCGTAATCAACATAATATTTCTATCGCACGTTAGAAAAGAAAGACTAGATTTTTTTATTGACTGTCGTTTTGAAGTTCGTTGTTATAAAAAGAATGGATCATGGTCACTTAAAATATTAAATGCATCTCATAGTCATGATCCTTCTAGTGATATGTCTAGACATTTAAAGCCGCTATACCTTCTCGCCAAATTCTTTCTTTCTTGAGACAAAATAATCCCAACATTCAGGTTATTGCTAAAACCGTGTTCGACATGATGCTAAATTCTATCGTGAATATCTGAATAGTTGTACTATAGTCCAAGCTTTATTGGAGGAGATTAGCGCATATGGATTCATCTACAATTTTTAACATGATGCCGATGGTCACCCGATGTATTTATTTTTCCCACATTCTATTGTAGCGGATGGTTTTTATAAGACTAATATATACAAAATGCTTCGGTGGATATTATTGAAGTTTCCAGCTTTATTAGTTCTTTCTACTTATGCTTTTCATTTTAAAAAAGATTGAAGAGGAAGATTATTTTGGGTTTTAACGATGTTTAGCAACATATTGGGTATTGATTGTCAACCTTTAGCTATCGTCACTAATGGAGAGTTGGTATTGATGAATGCAAATTTAAATATTTTTCCTAGAAGTGAGAACTTCTTATGTGTTTTGGAACATTGAGAATAATATTGCGGTAAACTGTAAATCTCAGTTTGAAGAAGGAACATATTGGGATTCTTTAAGTCTATTTGGTCCAAGGCTATGAACTCCCAAAGTGAAGTGGAATATGGTGAAAATATTTGGCATTTTGAAGATCGCAGTAAAGAAAGCTCATTGGTTCTTACTTACATTAAAAATACATGACTTCTTTTAAAGAGCTTTTTGTGCCTGTTTGGACAAACCTACACATGTATTTTGGAAACCATGTTACTTCAAAAGTTGAAGGAGCACATTCAACTTTGAAAGGATGTCAAAAGTTTCAATGGAAAATTTAGTTGAGGTGAAACATTTTGCAGTTGAGAATCAATTTTAAGAAATCAAAATCAAATTGTCAAGTAAAAAAGTAAAAGCTCCTCATCATCTTCATATTCCTCTTTTCAAGAAATTGATTACTCAGTTGTCAATATTTGCTTTAGATAAGCTCCATAAGCAAGATATGAGTTGCTAAAAGTGAGGTTGAGCTACCTGCTTGTACCTAGCATTTTATGTAATCCACGAGCCTTCCATGTGCACATGAAATAAGTATTGGAATAATTAGAAATGGAGGCTTGATATAAGGTCCTTTTTAGATCGTGATATTATGCAAAATAATGAAGAAGATTCAATTCTATGACTACTTCATGAGTTAAAAATGAGGTATCAAGAATGGTCACTATTCAAAAAGGAATCTGTTTGAAAGTAGATTGAGCAATTTGTACATGTGAGTGATCCTTTCTTAATTGAGCCCATAATTACATCTCATAAAGATTGTCCTTCCAACTCAAAACCTAAAGCAAAAGCAACTTTTAGATGATGCAATCCTTCTACATTTGAGATTCTTGACAAGGGGGACAAATGTGGTACTGGTAAGGCTTATGGCCATAATAGTTGAACATATAAATCAAAAGGCAAAGATCTTGGATCAAACTCACATTTAAAGGCCGTTGGAATTCATGGTGGTGAAACATAGTAGGCACAGAGGACTTGAGCATGCAAAAATTCAACTCGAAAGACGTATTTTAAAGTTGGAACTTGCCACAACATTGAAAAGTATTCATTGATATACATATATATATATATATATATATTTGTTTTAAGTAAATAGTGACTATCTTATTAATGTAATTAAATTTTTTATTGTTTGACTCAAGTAAAATATCATTTTCTAGAGAGTAGCCTTTTCGAGGTGAGCTAAGAAGCTGAACAGACAATTTCTTTAATTAAATGGCATACGCAACTTGTTGATATTGCAATACATTTTTACTTGTGAGGATAATTTTCTTCTTATTGATGGTTCTTTGAAAATTCTAATACATTTAGAATTGACAAAAAATAGCTGTTTTTAAATGGTTTGAATGAGTTGTCTTATAATGCGATTACAATTGCCGTTACTTATTGTCAAAAGTTAATTATCATGTCATGGCAAAGTAGTATTCTATATGATGATATTTAGGGAGCATTTTCTTTTGCATTTGCATAATAACCATAATTTTTTTAAATCTTTTATGTGCTTAATTTTGTCATATTTTTAATTTTTTCTATTATTTTTAATTTTTTTTAAAAGTATCTTTGAAATCAGCATACAATGATGGCATGAAAAAAAAATGAAAATTGAATAGTTAAAATACATGGACTATAATATAATGGACTACTAGATTTTGCTGAATAAAAAAAAATGTTGAATAGTTAAAATACATGGACTCTAATATGATGGCACGTATTAAGCTATAATTAAACAAAATGAGTACAAAAACAAATGGATGATTCTTTTTGCTCTTAGTTATAATCAGGTTATTTTTTTATTTAAATTTTCCTTGAACAAAAATGAGTGGTATCAACTCATTAACATAATAATTCATTAGTTATCTACCAAATAAATAAATAAACGGTTAATACCCTGAAAAACCCTAAACTGGTATACCTATGACAAATTTACTAAAAACTATTTTTTTGCTCACCAAAAACCCAAAACTGGTATATCTTTGACAAATTTACTCCAAACTAGTACATTTGTGACAAATTTACCCTCTGTTAATTTTTATTAAATTTTACTGTCAAATTATTAAGTTAAATAACACGTGACAGTTGACTAGTATACCAATTTGGGATTTTACGCTCCATTTGTCACGGTTTACAATTTTTGTGAGTTTTTTGTGGTATTAATCCAATTTAGCGGGGGTATATTTGTCATAAATTTACCATTTTGGGGTTTTTTGCGGTCAAATAAATTAGTTTAGGGTAAATTTGTTATAAATACACTAGTTTAGGGTTTTTTTTATGGTATTAACCCATAAAAAAAAAAAGAGAAAAGAGGAACACTAATTTTGTTCCAAATTGAGAAAAAAAAAAGGAAAAAAATAATAAAAAAAAGATGAAGAAAATAAGGCAAGAAATAATTTAAATCAAAAGTGGACCTACATTTTGAACCTTAATAAATGTGGTTTGAGAGGATCATGATAGTTTAGGGCACGAATAATAACCGTTATATTATAATGATTTTCCTATTTTTATTTCTAGACGAGTTTCTTAGTAAAAATATATGTTTGATAATGACACAAAATTTACCATTCTCAAACGGTTGACGAGAGGCAAAGAGACAACGACGGCAAAGGACAGAGGACAGCAGGCAGGGGAGTCAACTGGTAGTAAGGGTGAGTGATGAAAAGAGTTTTTATTTCATATTTTTATTCCAGAAATAGAAGAATAAAAAATTCTTATTTCTAATTTTTTTTTTCAAATCTATTTTTGAAGTAAAAATTTGCTCAAGAGATTAAAAAAATGAAATTGTGTCTTAAACAGATTTCTATTTCAAACCCAATTTTAAAAAGAAAAGAGTTGAAAAACTAAAAAAATGTAAAGTTATCATGCGTGCCCTTAATCTTTAGTAAAACTAAAAAAAATGAAAGAAATGATCTAAAATCAAGAATGGGACCCACAAAAGATAATGTAGTCAAATTAAAGAACCAATAAAAAGGTTGTAATACCTATAGCCTTATATAAAATGCAAAGATGATATCGAAATCCTTGTTTGACATATTACTGATATATGAAACATAAATTTAATTTTTTTATTATCAAAAGAAAGCAAATTTAGAAAGGATGCCAAAAATTAAAATAAAAAATGGAAATAATTCACAAAATTTAATCTCTCATTGCTTATAAAACTTCACACGAGAATGGTTCTCTATTATGCAAGTTAAGAATGGAGAAGGATCTCGGCGAAACAAGCTCTCCATTTCACGATAGCAAAATCATTTTCACAAACTTTAACTACTATAGTTTTCTCCGAGATTTAAATTCCTTTCCATCAATTATTTATTTTCAGCGAATCAAATATGTGGAAGCTCAAAAGAAATCGCCTCCTAGTGAAGAGGGAACAATCCCAAGGATTAAACAACGTGGCAGCCCCCTTCCTCGGGTCTCGACCCAACCAACGTTTGCTGGTTTGGTCCTCTCATCTCCTTACAACTCATTAGGACAGTGGTCGGTATCCTGTTCTGTCCCCCCGCTTTCTCTCCCCTGCTGGGCTCTACTTTGGCTGAGCTGGCGCGCTCCTATTGGTGCAGGCCCGCGCCTCGGAAAATGTTGACCGGGGACCTTTCAAGTCAACGGAGTGGGGGGGGGACGAGCGAGTGCACGCAAGTGACGCCTGCACCTTAACTCGCCCCTCAGTTCGAAAATCCGAAAGGCGCTTCTCTCTCTGCTCTCTTCCTCTTTCTCTCTCTTTCTCTCTCTCGTCTTTCTTGTTGTTGTTCTTCTTCTTCTGCAACTCGACCGTCTCTCGCGCACCAAAGTTTCTAAATTTATGCCTCCGCCCTTCGAATCACATCGTACCCACTTCCTCCCTTCGCTTCCTGCGCCTTCTCCCGTCGGCTTTCCTGGGTCCGCTCCCGGCCGCCGGTCCCCTCGTTCGCCGTTCGCCGGCTGAAGCGGCTGTCTCGCGCGAGCTCCGGGCTCCATTGCGGTGCTAGCGCCTTCAATTGCTGCTCCGCGACTCCAATTTCGGTCGGTCTCGCTCAATTTCGTTTGGGGCTCTTGGTGGTCACCTAGGGTTTCGGACGAGCGAATTGGAGGGAGGTGGGTGGTTTGAAGTTAGGGTTTTTCGAGGGCGCCCCGGTGGGATGAGCTGAATCATGTGTTTCGGTTCGCTTGGGAGGGTGGCTCACGAGCTGAGTCGGAGATAGGTCTTGGTGCGCGGGGCTCAATTTGGAGAACCGGTGTGAAAGGGGAGATTTTTCTTCATTTTTTCCCGTTCCGAAGGTGTATATGAATCGTAGGGGTGGGTGAGTGGTGAGGAGAAAAGGATGTTCTATTCACAGTTCATATTGGCAAAGAAAGGTCCGCTCGGGACGATTTGGATTGCTGCCCATTTGGAGAGAAAGCTTCGCAAGAACCAGGTTGCCGACACCGACATCGGTGTCTCTGTAGGTGAGTGGGTCCATAATTCGCTGCTTTTCAGCTTTTTTTTTTCTTCATTCATATCTTCCCGGGCAAGATAAATTATCGAAGTTCTCGCATCTAATGTTTGCATGAAACCCCTGCTGTCCCATGACTTAAGACAGGAAGGGCTATTCAATTGCACAAGTCATTGCCAGCAATGCAATGATACTGTGGCAGATTTTTCAGTTATCTACAGTAATAGCTGAGGTTTGCCCATCTTAATGTAACTTGTTTTACAACAAATTACTCACACTTTATATTTGAATCTGACGGTTGTGGTCTGCAAGGAAAATTTAAATTACATTCCTGATGGTTTTGGTCTACTGTGTCCTAGGATACCTAGGATAGTAATAGTTGAGTTCTTGTATCCAAGATATGCTTTGTTATTTCAAGATCACTAAAACAGGCTGGGAGCCTAAGTTGTTTGGACCTATATTCTTCTTTTGGGAGCTAAGCACATCATAAAATGAACGGGTGTTACAGTGGGTTTGATTTTATATTTTTCCAATCTGACTGATTTTACGGTCTTGAATCGTGATCTTAGTGTGATTTTGAATTTTGGAGACGATTGAGATCATTTAGTCAGTTTAGAATTGTAAGATCGTATGATATAACAATTTAAAATAGCAATTTTCAACAAGAATGAGAAGACTGCATGACTGGAGGTGTCTGGAGCTGTACAAGCTTATAGAAGCTTGTTTAGGAAGCCGTTCTTCGGCAAATTTTATGTGCTGCACTTTACACGCCGTGACCAGAGAGGCAAGCTGCTTTTTGTACTAGTGAAGATCACCAGTAAAATCTACTCAGAACCAATTCTGGAAAAAGAAAGAAATCTATCCTATTTTTTTACTCATTATCATCCCTCATGGCAAGTTAAGTTGCAAATCAATAAGTATATGATATTAACAAGTCATGCATGTATATATATTCTGTTTCTCTACCTTGAAATAACATCATTTACTATATTTTCTGTGATGTATTATTCCCTAGATACTGTCTGGTTCTAAAGAATGGAGTGATGGTCTCGGCGGGAAACAGATGTGGAGTTGTAGCCCCAATAATGCGTAGCAAAACAATGATTTCTTAATATTGTTCAGCTGCATATAACTTTTTGACATGGTTCATATTTCTTGGAGTCTATCACAAAGACTTCTCATGTGAGGGAAAAATTTCTATTAATTACTAGGAGAAATGCAGTCATGGCTGGCATAAAATAGAGTATACACAAAGCTCATCAGATTATCTCCAAAAGACTGGTCAACTTTTAGTTGTTATAGCCTTTAAACCTTGGGACAATGATCAAGTTTTTGTATTGGGCTATCAACCTCTTGGTGCCATTGTGAATCCCTCTGTAAGGTCGAAAACTATGTGCTTAAATTGAATAACTCCACATTCTGTTTTCTATGAACAGATTCAATTCTTTTCCCTGAAGTGCCCATTGCCCTCCGGCTTTCTAGCCATCTCTTGCTTGGAGTGGTGAGAATATATTCTAGGAAGGTTGGTTACCTTTTTGATGACTGCAGTGAAGCTCTGCTAAAGGTAAAGCAGGCTTTCCGATCCACTGCTGTTGATTTGCCTCCAGAAGAATCTACTGCTCCATATCACTCTATCACATTGCCAGAGACTTTTGACCTCGATGACTTTGAGCTGCCAGACAATGAAATATTGCAGGGGTTGGTACTCAAACTTTTAGTTCAATGTCGTACATATTGACGTCTTGTTATTGATTTTTTTTCCCTGGTAATATCAGAAAAATGTTTCATTGTAATACTGAGTGGTAGGCCTACAGGTAGTGATAGCTATAAGTTTGATGAAGCCCCGGGCAGAAATGTTTTTCTGAAGAATTTTATACTATCAAACTTTTAGACAAGTCATTTTAACTTTGCTATCCTAAGGTCAAAATTCTGTGTCGACATGTGCTTAGCATGCAGTGCGTTGCGTTACATATAATGCTATTTCTTCAAACTTTTGATTTAGATTCTCTGACATTCTCTGACCATAAGCCAACACTTTATTTGTCTGAACTGAATTGTGAGGCAATAAGTAGTATGAAATCAGTTGTTGTGACTTTCTTCTCTCGATGTTCTTTTTCTTCCAACGAGCTTACTAACAAGAAACCCTTTGGGTCCCTCCTTCCTTTTACTTGCGTGTGCTTGTAGTTGTGTATTTCTTGGTCGCCAGACTAGCTGTAGATCATAGGCACATACACAAAATCAATAACCCCCCACCCCCCAAAAAAAAAAGAAAAAGAAAAGAATCTTCTTTCCTCGTCTTTTTCTTTCTCCCTGCTTGGGCAGTGGGCAAACGATGGCTATCATCTTCTGATTGCCTTGGATTCGTGAGCATTATGAAAAATTCAATTTTCTACTTACTTGCAGAAACTATGTTGACCATCATGTTAGCGCGAGGGAGCACATTACTCTCCAAGACACCATGGAGGGTGTGGTCTACCCCACATCTCAGTTTGGCCTGGATGGTTAGCATCATTTTCATCTGCTGCATATTTGAACTTCTGAATTATCGTGTTGTCTGCATACTAAATTTGTTGCGTTATGTATTCTGGTTGCAGAGCGCTTTGGCGATGGTGATACTTGTCAAATCACTTTCGATCTTGATCAGGTAATTTCCTTGTATGCTGTGTTACTGAATTTAGGTTGGATTGCGGATTGGAAGTTTAATAGATTATCAATTTCCTTTTGTACTCGATTTCATAAAATTTTTGTTTACTTGAAGTTATTGACAGAAATTGTGCCAAGGAAGCCAGATTCAATAGTTGTGCCGAGTAATCTAGATCTGAATGTTTGATATGTCCACTTAAGTTAAAAAATTATATTAATATTTCTTAACTGGGATAATAGTTCTTTTTATTACTTGTTAAACATACTTTGGCATATTTTGCACACAGAACATCCTTACTTAGGATTGATTGTCTGTAGCTTTAGGCTCATTATAAAGTGTGCAGAATGGTATAATCTTTTGAAAAGTTTCTGCTATTGATGGTATAGAAACACATATATGGCTTGCATATCGTAAATTCTGTCAAAGAAAATGATATCTGATATGACATGCACAAGATCTTGAGGTCATACCTGATGCAGTTCAATGAGGACTGAGCCTTTCTGACTTCTTTTTTGGCTTTTGCTATCATATTTACTACAAACAGGATTCTTTGGAAGAGAAGGTTGCAGCTCCAGTGTTTGATAGAGATATTGAGTAAGTTCCATTTCTGCTTACTCTGCTTTTCTCCTCATTTCAAATTCATACATGCATTGTCGTACATTGCTGAAAATGTTTTTGTGCACGTACTTCTGTTTTGTATTTGCTGAGGCTGTGCTATTTTTATCTCTCTTTCTCTATGAATTCAATCAAAGCATCAAGTGGTAAGATATGTGAAAAGTTGGAGATCCTTGGTGATTTTTGCATGAATTCTTAGTTCTAAATATAAAAATTTTAAATCGGTAAACTATATGCTCTCAATTTTTGTTGGTCCTCAACCCAACCAAAAAAAAAAAAAAACGGACCTGTGTGTAGTTTTATAACTTGCGATTACCTCTTCCTAAGGCAAATTCCAAAGATAGAGGTTTTGCCTGAGTGAAGCCTCACACACAATCTTTCTCTTTGGCAGAAGTGTGGGATGGATGTAGTCTACTGAGTGCTGATGGCACCATTAAGAAGCTAATGACCGTGTAGAAACATTTTAGCCTAATGCTCTTATAGTGGCTGCTTGTGAACTCCAGATATTCTTTAAATGTGATTGGTTAACTCTGTTGCAGTAAGTTTCACTAGTCATCACCTTAGCGAATGTAAATATGCAATCGATCAAGTTACTCATCAGAATCAAAGTCAAAAGTATAGTATATGTACTTCTTCTTCGTAGTCTTTTTCGAACTTCTTGAGTATAGACCATACAGAGGCAGTACAAAGACCACACTTGCATGATTTGACTTACAGCACACCTGATTTGAAAAACAACCTATAACTCTTTTTCTGCCACCACTTAACTTACACTCCATTCTTAATACTCCCTGCTAAACTGCAGCATACATTGAACCTACTTTCAATGGCAAAGACTCTAGGCATGGGCAATTCAGTACCTGCTTTTGTGCTGTCATTTTCTGTCTATTCATTGAATTTTCCATTGCAAGTAGTAGTGCTGATGGATGGATACAAGTAGCATTCTCACTTACTAATAAAAGAAAAAAGTAGCATTCTTACTTACTTCGGAATGCTTTGTTATTGGGGGAGTTTGACTCTGCGGGGTCATAAGTACCTTATTTCTCCTTTCACTTGTCCAAAACCTATCTGGAGTTTGCTGTAGCCCAGCTTGATCATCATATCAACTTTCATATTGTTGGCTCAGAAGTAGATGATTTACTTGACAATGATAGGTTGTTTTTGGTTGTGATTATATTGCTTGACAAAGATGTGTTTTTATAATTTCTTTTTATCATGTTAAATACTGATGTCGGCCTCCTCAACATTGCTCAGTCTCATTGAAATCTCATCTGTGGTAGGCTATTCAATGAATTTAGTCATATATGCTTAATTTATTACAGAGTTCATCCTCATGGACACACCGAGTCTATGATGCACTTTGAAGGAGATGATAATGATGATGGTAATCAGAAAGAACAGTTGGAAAATTGCATTGGAGATCAGGTGCCTGGCATTTTGTCAATTAAGGACGTGCGCTGTTTCTTTCCCAAGTATTTTCACGTAATAACTGCCACGTTCTCAAAAACAGGGAGAAGCTCCAGCTACCAATTCTGAATTCATCGAGTATGCTGAGGCTCCATCAACTCCTGGATTAGTTGGAGAGGCAAACTTGCATAGCATTAAGGACACCGTTGTCTCTGATGATCATATGGCAGAATCGATTGCAATTGAAGGTACGGTTTGTCTATCTAGTGAGACAGAAATTTATTATGTTACAAGCGCAGATGATTGTTGATTGCATTTTTTTCAATTGCAATAATCTTCTAGGAGTGGCTGCTGAGGAGAATGGCGTTCTTGTTAGCGAGATGGAGGTCACTCAAGCTAATAGAGAAGGAAATGATGGTCATTCATCTTTACTCCCCTTTCAACTTTGTTGAGCCAGCCAGTCTGCAATTATTGGCCTGAAAATGTCTAAATATTTAATGATGGTTTCAGATAGAGTGGGAGGTGCTGATAATGCAGTTGGAAGCATCAAGGATAGAGGTGGATGCGTCAACAGTCGAGCTGATACTAAATCTTCAGAAGCGGATGCAAGACCTGACGAAGTTGTTGGAACTTGTGCTTTGTCTCCCATACCTCTTGAACCAGAGAAAGATGAACCCAATGATGAACCTGGAAATGTGGAAAAGGCATGTTCGCCTGATGTTGAGCATGACGTCTGTGAGAATACAAAGAATCTGAATAATAAAAACCCAGCTTTGCCTGACATAATTCAAGAAAACCACATACATGACCGTCAATGTTGTGATTCCAACATGAGTGACCAAGGCATATCTTTTGTTGGAGGCGAAAATGAGTTCCCTGCAGCTACCATTGTTGAATCAGCGTTAGATGCTAACCATATAGCAGAACCTTCTCTATGTCAAAAGATACAAGAGCATGGGGATTTAGATGGGCAACTTGAGGATGTATCAATCAATGATCAATCAGTAAATATGAACTCAGCGACTTCAGCCTTGCCTCCTCCAGAGAAGTTGCTCTCTGTGAGAGATGAAGTTATTGATGAAGCAAATAAGTTTCTAGAAGAGTCAACACCAGATAAGGAGTCTCTTGAAGCTGGACATGGTGAAGGTGGCATTGGACACTTATCGGGAAGAAAACGCAGTCTTACTGAAAGTACAGTGACTATGCAGGAATCATTTGAGTTGGCTTTTTTCAAGCGAACGGCTGAGTCCATTCCTGATGATGACGACCTATTGTCCTCTATATTAGGTATTAAAGGGATTTTGCTTGAATTTGCCTAAATGTTTTATTCTCTATTATGATGAGTGAAAACCGTCCCTTCTCTTTGTTACCAAGGTTGGAATCATTTTTTACTTTACTTTTTATTATGTTATATGACTGAAAAGCTAATTGGTTCTTTTAGTGGGAAGAAGATCTTCAGTTCTGAAAATGAAACCTAGTCCAGCAGCCACTGAGGTCAACGTATCTAAACGTCAGAAGACTGCTCAGCGAGCTAGTGCTTACAAAAGGAAGGTTCTGCTAGATGATTCCATGGTCTTACATGGCGAGTATGTCACAGTTTGATGTTGTATAATCTTTAATCCATTCTGTGAAGTAAGATAGTTCTATAGCCTGTAACATCATTGCCTTAGTAGATTTCTTTTTGCTATGTAGTGCAATCCGGCAACAGTTGATGAACACAGAAGACTTGCGTCGTGTTCGGAGGAAAGCGCCTTGCACCCTTCCTGAGATATCAGTGATTCAAAGAAATTTTGTGGGAGATGAGATATTTAATGAACCTATACATACCGGTGAGTTCATAATGTGTTACAAGAGGTTTCTGACCATGTTCTTTTTCTATTGGCTCTAGTTGTGGTTTGTGCACTGCTAAATACTTTAAGTATTGCCACTAGTGTCGCTTGCAATGCCATTCTCATGTGCTTTGTTTTTCCTGCTATGCTGCTGTCTGTCTCTCCTGTTTGATTTTTTGTGTCACACCCTTCCTTTGCTAGTCTTCTTCTAGTTATTTTTTGTTCCAAGCAATGCTGTTCAGTCTTGCTTTCTATCACATTGCCCTTTGATTGGGTAGTCTTGTTATGGTGCCACAGATTCTTTTATTGAGAAACATAACAGGTCCATGTGATTACATGTTGACAGCCAAGCACTTTCCTTTAAATGGTGATAAAGAAAACATGTAATCTGTGTGCATGCACTAAAACAGACATATGCGTTATGTCATTGGGTAGATGTTATTGATCATTACACATTGGTCTTGCTCAAGGAGAGTTGTGTAAGTGTCAGAAATGAAAGTTTGGACTTGTCTTTCAGGTTTGTCAATGGATCTATTTTATATGCATAAAGAAGCCTATGATTTGAGCAGAACCAAAATCTCCGAACATGATGAGGGTACTACGCATCCTATAGCTGTAGCTGGAATAGATTCTTTTGATAAGCCTGACTTCAATAAGGACACTGAAATGGGTGGTGCCCTGGAACCTTTGATCATTAGAGATGAGCCAGAAGCCTTTGAGACTTCACGACATACAGAGAACCAGCAAAGTGAAGGCATTGGTGATTATCCAAGCGTTGACTCTGAAGTGTTGAAATCTCAACATGAACATTTGGTGAATATGACTGAAATGGAAGTGGAGGGAGAGAGAATTGCAGATGGTGATGCGGCAAAGCACCTTATTGTTTTTGAGGCTAATTCACAAGACTTAACAAGTCCATTTCCAGAGAACTCAGTTAATGCTTCTGTTGATTCTGTTAAGAAGTCAGATTTCATGAATAAAGGGGTTGACATCCATGAATCTCTTAATGTGGATGATTTGTGTCCTTCATCTAACTTGTTGAATGCTGAGGAGGATTCTCCTAAAGGTGATGCATTGATTGGAAATGGAGTTGACGCTGTTAAAATAGATGAACCTAGTGTTACCGATTTTGGTGTTGAAATTGAATCTCATATGATGAACGAAGGTTTTACGGAAGATCAGAAGTGTGGTGCCACATTTGATGCCGGAATTGATTCTGAATATTGTTCAACTGGGAATGATGCTCATGTACCATTGCTGTCTGCGGTGACACTGGCTGGTGATTTTGATGAGCCAGTTTTGAGAAATTGTGGCACATCAGCTGATGAAATGAGTAAATTTTCAAATGATAAAGTTCAAGATGTGCAGGTGGAGTGCAATATTGAAGAGTCGTCTATCTGGAGCTCCAGTGAGCCAAAAGATGATTTTATTCACTCGCTGGCTGATAATGGGCATGTTTCTAGTGCTTCCTTGATTAATGAGGAAAATACAGGCACCTGCGATGCTCATAGCGGAAAGGATGCAGAATTTCTTGTACTTGACGGAACTGTCATTGATGACCAACGTGTAAGTTGCTTCTATTTCTCATTTAACTTCATAAACTGCATTTTTACCTTCTCTCTGAAACCTCTCTGTCCCTTTCCCATGTTACTGTGTTTTTTTCCTGGTCCATTCACAGATGCTACATTATGATTAATTTTTACCCAGCTAATAAAGTGGCAATCCTGTTTCTATACATGATATGTGGCGGTGTAAGAATCCAGCCATTTTTATTTCTTCATATAAAAACCATGCGATGTAATAGATAGAAGTTACTTTGTGTGCTCATCAAGGAAGGCCATTATCTAAATGGCAGGAGTATGCATTGGGGGACTTAAATGAAAACCAAGGGACTGCTAGATTTTGGTGGTCTACTATATTTATTAATTGGTTCCAAAGTTAGTACTGTCAACGACTATTAAGATATGCTATTGCTATTATTTTGACTTTAGTTTTTAGGAATATTTTTGAAAAAACCGATGGGTTAATATTTTTGTGGAATATGAAAGGACAAATGTTGGATAGGTTAGAAGGATATTTGTTCATCCATGACAAGGATCACATGCACACAGAGGTTGAGCTTTGAATGGGTTAAAAGTACAATATCTGCTCATATTGTAATTTTTGGTAAAAGCTGTACAATAGTCCCTAAGCATCATTTGACGAAAGCTTGCACGAATATAATTCTCTCTGGCTAGCATGCTGCCAGGTCTTACACTGGATGATATGGTAAAGTAATGACTAGTGATTGCTTGTAGATGTCTGTTCTAGGTTTAAAATCTTCTCCTCTTTGAGCTGTTCTTTTCTTCAGTCATTGATGTGCTAAAATCAGAAAAAGGATGTAGTTCTTTTTATACTTTCTTTTGATCGTGAAAGCTGGACTTATTTTTTAATATAATTTTTTTTTTAAAAGCACGGGTGATGTATTTTTGGCTAACTGTTGCAGGATTTTGAAGATATGACTGCCGCTCCTAATGATACAGGTTATTTCACCATTCTGTACTCTGCTTTTAATATGTTTTGTGTACTGGAATAATCATCTGAGATTATTCTTTGTTTCTTCTTGTCTTCTAGAGTTGATATGTTAACTTAAACATTGTCCTTGTCTCATTTCAGAATTTTTGAATGTGGATGATGATGATGAAGTAGCAGAAGATGAGACCATGATTGATCCAGAAGAGTCGCAGCTTCTCGAAAACAGTGGATGGTCTTCTCGCACAAGGTCTTTATCTCATTAGAAAATGATTATCGGGATATATTTCATGCAATGAGGAATTTTTATTCAATTCAAATAAATCTTGTGATTGCCTGTTATTTATCTTAACAAATTATCAATAGGTGATACCGATATCCATACCCTTTAAGTAAGTCTTACTTCAATTATGTTATAAAGGGTTAAAGAAAAGGATTAAAGTGTCTTTTCTGAGGAACCTTCATAAGACCCTGGGAGTATTCTGATATTATCTCTAGGTTTATTAGGTGCATGAGCAATCTGTCCTATTCTTGCTTCCCAAGATTCCTCTCAGAATGCTAATGGTCTTCAGTAAAGCTGAGTTTCATACTTTGAATGCGCTCTGTGCTCTTCAGGAAGTTCCTGGATCTGTTTCTTTCTGACCTGTCAACTTATTAGTTTCCCAGTGGTGTCTCTGTTTCTAGATACAAATAATAAAGAATTATATGCTTTGAGTTCTGTGTGTATTCTCTCTTAGCTCACATGATCTTATTGAACGCTTGATGAGAAACTGGAGTAAAAATCTTGGGCCAAAATGTTACTAAATGAATGTCAACTCAATTGACAGGAATGCATCTCATCTTTAGAGGGTTTCTGGCAATGTCATTTATCCAAAGTCAAACCATGTCTGCTGTATTGAGTCGATTTATGCCTGGATTATCATGGATTATATATTTTGGCAAGGAACTGTATCGCCCTCCTGATACTTGGGACTTTTCTCTGTCATATGCCTATTGATTTATCTTGCACAATTTCTAAGACCTCATAATTTTTACATTCTCCTATTGTATGGATCCAGTTGTGTTGCCATGGTTACTATTTGTTATTATCTTTCACTCATTGCTGGCATTTCTCATTTATAGTCTGCAAAATTTACGTCAGTCCATTTATGTTGTCATGCTGTACTATCATCCTCTAGGCCCCATTGTCTGTTTGCTTCTTGTACATACGTTCATCTATTATAAGCCTGGTCTAAACCCCTTCAAAATTGGCTGGTCCCTCCTTTATTTACTACAATTAGGACAAACTTTTGAAATTTCATGTTGCCTCTTTCCTGATCATCCTGGCTGCATCAATGAGTTTTAGTCTCTCTCTCTCTCTCTCTCACACACACACACACACACACACACACATATATGCATGCTCGCGCACATGCACATATTTTGTACATTTTATGTGGGTCATCTGGCTGTCTGCTTCCTCGAAAAGTGATTTAGAAAATCATAAATTCAACTGTCTCTCTTTGCCACTTCATGCTGCTGCTGCTTCATCTCATTTGCTGTATGGTCTCCTTAAGAATTTGTTTTCCTTCCCTTGTGCTCACAGGGCCGTTGCAAAGTACTTTCAAACTTTATTTCACAAAGAAGCCGTACATGCTAAAAGGGGTCTTGCAATGGAAACTTTGTTGGCTGGGAAAACTCGCAAAGAAGCATCAAGGCTGTTTTTCGAATCACTGGTAAGTAGAAAATCTTCGTTCCAAGTGTATCTTTTTCCTCTGGCATCTAGTGTTTCTTTAAGGCATTATTCTTAGGTTACATGCTCCACCTTTCTAGATCATATAAGATGACTGCTTCACGATTGCGAATATGGCAAAGGATTATAGTATTCCAATGACTACAACTGAGAATGTTGGAAGCGGTGTATTTCCTGCTTCCCCGTTTGATGTGTGGAAAAAACATGCTTGCAGGTTCTTAAAACAAGGGATTACATCCACGTGGAGCAGGCAACACCATTTGATAACCTTACTATCCGGCCCGGGGTCAAGTTGATGAAATCTGACTTTTGATCTCTGATATATGAAAGGCATCTACTTGTCAAGACCCTGTCCATATCCAGGTGGTGCGAAGCATGCATTTTAGGCTCTTCTTTCCCCCTCCGAAAATCTGTTTTTAACTTTATATAATCACTCTTTGGCTGTTAACCTTATATTGTTAGATAACTGGGTGTAGTAGACATGTAGCTAGTGTTGTAATCCTGTAATAATTTGTATATATATGTAAAATAGTTCAGTCTGCCATTGCAGTAGAAAGTTGAAGTTACCCGTTATTTGATCTAGTCCATATTATGTGGGTGTCCTGAGCTGACTCCTGTTTCAATCTATTTGTTACTGATGTTGCTTGTCGTTTTGATTCTTTGTTGCCTTGACTGCGAGGGAATGCTCGCGTGCTCATTATAAAATGTGAACTAGGCATGCCTTGTCTTAATGTCGGATACTGGAAGTGGGCCAAATTGTGTAAATACTTTGTTTTGGCGACAGTTGATTGCATGCAATCTACAGCATCTGATTGCGAAGCTCAGTCCAAAAGAAAGTAGTACTGGCATTCGGCGTAGTTACGATGAAATTTGAGCATCCTCAGCGATGGAGTCGATTACCTAGTGGTCTATCATCTCAACAACAAAATGACTTTATGGCCCAAAAAATAGTTGGCAACAACACCCATTCAATGTAACTTTGCTAACGTACAATTTTCTCCAAATGCGAAATTCTCAAAAACTGCTGAATCCCCCTTCGAGATGATGCCACCCCTGAACTTCAATTCTTTACCAATCATCCGTTTAGCTTTGATTATGTTATAACCATCTCTCCAATGGCTATCTTTGTTTATTTCTTCATCGAGTCATTTTCAAAAAATAAATTGACCTAATTAATTAATCAAATAATTGTCAGACTGTGACTTAAGCGTGTACCGTCCGAACAAAAGTTTTTCGACTTTTACTACTACATCTCTGTCAGAAGACAAATGCAATATAAGAAGGGATTTTAACCATCTTTCTTTTCGGTGTGATCCTGAGTATGCGCTCACAGATGCAAAGCATAACTGGGATGCTATTAAAAGTAAAATAGTGGGAGGCATTTGAAATTTTGTACCATAGGCATGATGACCTTTATTCATATGATTCAACACCCTACGATAGGGGTAACAGGCCGTATGGGATGCGGTCCCAGTATTTAACGGCCAAAGCTCTGCTGCAAAGAAGATTGCCTTTACACACGTCGGCTAGCCGACAACCAATGTAAAGCAGAGAATCTCCTTATACTTACCAATACATTGCTTTAGAATGATAGAGCAAAAGGAGTAAGTACAGAATCGACTACTCGTCCTTCCCACTCTTTCCAGCATCACCTTTCAGAAACCGCCGGAACCAATAAGCAGACGACTTTGGGTGACGAGATAGCCCATTCTTGTAGTCCACGTAAATCAACCCAAAGCGTTTCGTATAACCTTGAGCCCACTCAAAGTTGTCCAAAAGCGACCATGCAAAATATCCTCTCACATCCGCTCCATCCCTGTCAAGTACACATCCAAGAAATTTTTTTATTTTTTAACTACCATTACTTTGGGAGTTGTAGACAAGCAGTAGCTATCCACAACAACAAACTGGAGATAAAGACAGCCAGAAACACAAACTACTAAGCATGTCACAGTTCTGAGGACAAATTTTTCTTATTTTTGCCAGGAACAAAAATGGGATGCAACTACATAGATTTGGTAAATGTCTAGCATAATAAGTGAGGGAAATGACTGTTGCATTCCAAGTTGATACCGTTGTCCAGTTCACAGAATTCACATATCTAATGTCTAATTACTCATCAAAAACTGGACATTCATTCATGTACCCAATAAATCATCATGAGCAGTTATTAGTTCTCTATCCTGTGCTTTCCTCTTTTCCTGGTTGGTCGATATCTACACACGACCCCATTGCATCAATTGCTAACCAACACAGCCTCACAATTTTCTAGCTATATGGATGTGCAACACTAAAAAGCAAGGTGACTTACTTGACTGCCTGAGCAACTTCAGCCAGGTATCCCTTAAAATAAGTAGTTCGCAGTTTATCATCTAGCATCTCATGGAGAGGTGAAAGGTCATTGTCTTCATCATCCATTCCTGAAATGACAACCAAAGATGCAAAGAAACTTCTGAAAGTAAAGCACTGAACGTGAAACAAAATTGGAGGCTCAAAAATTTTCTAGGATTATTGACCACTAAGATTTTGTTATCTCAATGACATCCGTTTCTTGTGATTAAAGAGATTAAGGTACTAGCCATTCAGAATGCCTGAACCTCTTTTAGGATGCAAATATGTCCAGTTGACCGAAACATGTCTATCTCACACAGTCTAAATGGATACCAAGCCAGAAGAAAATTCAATTGCCTCTGAATTATACTCCTCCAATAATTAAAAAATGCAAGAAAGGCCAACCAAAAACTAAACAAGACAATGATAAATCCAGTAAACAAGCACTGAAGGATGACACATATTTAACACCCTCTTCTACATCCAAACTGGACTCAAACCCAGTTACATGTGGAACTGAGTATTAGGGAATCACACGCTACACAAACTTTAGTGGGCACGATGAATTGGAAGTTGACTTCCATACAAGGTTAGAAGTCCAAACCCAATAGTTAAATTATAAGGTCGAAGGAACGAGACTACAAGCATGTAAGAACATGATAAATCCCGTTAATAAGCAATATGGGATAACACAATTTAAGGAGAAGGAATGTAAATTAACAAATAAGAGGAGCTCCAATCTTATAGCAATACCATTCTCAGTGACATATATTGGGGGATTATTGTATCTCTGCACTATGTAATTGAGAACCTTTCGAATGCCCCATGGAACAACATAAAGCCATTCTGATGCTGCCTGCCACATGTAGAAACTTTTAATACAATATAAAAAAAATGACCGTGTCTCCATGCACATACAGGTAATTGTATTGATTGCATTATCCTATGTAATATAAAGGAGATATTCTAGATCCAAGTTGTTCGAGCTTGATCTGTAGACCTTTTAATCACATCAAGGCTAGATATACAGAATACTACGCATACCTAGTCAGAAACCTCTTTGAAGCAATTCCATTTGGTGCAGTGAATTAGGACACTGACAGTTCGTTCGATTGGTTGGTAAAAATTTTCAAATACAACCAAACCTATCGATTTGGAAAAGTTGCAATGTAAAAACCAGACTGAGCAAAAAGATTTGGACCTTGACATGAAAGTATTAGTATGCATGCAAATTATCAATTGGCTTTCATTCATACGAAAGCAGGAAATATGGAACTATACGAGCTCCGGTAAATATAACTTTATAGAAAGGCAAATGATTTGCAAGTGAGTTAATATTAGTGATAGTTATTTTAAAATCACGTAATTCTAGTTTGGTGACTTAATAGTTATTCTAAAAAATCACGCGAACCTAGTTTAGTTATTCTGGTTGGTTTCATTTTGAAGCAATTCCATTTGGTGCAGTGAATTAGGACACTGACAGTTCGTTCGATTGGTTGGTAAAAATTTTCAAATACAACCAAACCTATCGATTTGGAAAAGTTGCAATGTAAAAACCAGACTGAGCAAAAAGATTTGGACCTTGACATGAAAGTATTAGTATGCATGCAAATTATCAATTGGCTTTCATTCATACGAAAGCAGGAAATATGGAACTATACGAGCTCCGGTAAATATAACTTTATAGAAAGGCAAATGATTTGCAAGTGAGTTAATATTAGTGATAGTTATTTTAAAATCACGTAATTCTAGTTTGGTGACTTAATAGTTATTCTAAAAAATCACGCGAACCTAGTTTAGTTATTCTGGTTGGTTTCATTTTGAAGCAATTCCATTTGGTGCAGTGAATTAGGACACTGACAGTTCGTTCGATTGGTTGGTAAAAATTTTCAAATACAACCAAACCTATCGATTTGGAAAAGTTGCAATGTAAAAACCAGACTGAGCAAAAAGATTTGGACCTTGACATGAAAGTATTAGTATGCATGCAAATTATCAATTGGCTTTCATTCATACGAAAGCAGGAAATATGGAACTATACGAGCTCCGGTAAATATAACTTTATAGAAAGGCAAATGATTTGCAAGTGAGTTAATATTAGTGATAGTTATTTTAAAATCACGTAATTCTAGTTTGGTGACTTAATAGTTATTCTAAAAAATCACGCGAACCTAGTTTAGTTATTCTGGTTGGTTTCATTTTGGAAAGAAGTTAAAATGAAGACCAACCAAATCAACTAAACTGAATTCACTTCCCTAAGTCAAAACAAAACAATATCTCAACCTTGGAGTTTAATTTAAATGGGACATTTGGCTTTTGGGCTTTGGTTGTGGATTTCATGGCTCTAGATTCATCCACTTAAACTGGGAGTTTGATGTCATCAAATATATGGACAAGCACGTAATTTTCCAAGACTTGCCAGACAAATTCAAAGGTCAATTTTTAATCAAATTATCATTCATATCCATGGAATATCAAATTTCCATAAACATATCTAATAAAGGTGCAAGTACAACACAAGCTTTAGCCCCACATAGAGGATGGTGAAACTCTAGAAGCCTGAGCCACTCAATTGTGACTCTTTAACTGATTTACCGAGCTAGCTAACAAAATAAAATGAGATTTATGAAATTACATCTCAAGTTATAATTTGCAACTAAAACCTTCCTTTGCCACTAGTGAGATTAATTTCTTTTCCTAAGGCGAAGTCTCAATTGAAAAGAACCAAATCGTACCATCAAGATCCTTGACACATTAAAAATTAATTAAGACCAGGTCCATGATGAATCTATTAATCCTAATACTAACAATCATAGAGACGTATTCCACCAAACCTAAAGAATTCGTGCATGTTTGGACATGTATTTATGATACCAATCACGGTGTACTCCCAAAAAAAAAACCAAAAAGAAAAAGGCATAAAATATGCAATAGCAAGAGAAACACTAGATCCTTTTATACAGTCAAAGGTACAGTCATCTTTTAGCAAAGTAGAACCACCCAATATTCTTTTGGCAACTAATGGCACTGCACCTCTTTGACTTCTCTCCCAAAATTCCCCTTCACCTATGTGTCAGCTTTAGATCCTGGTCAGTGCATAGGAAAGCTTGTCGAAAAGCAATCTAAGAGAGCTTCCTCCCAAAGAAGGTGATTTAAAAAGAGAGAGAGAGAGAGAGACCAGATTACACATACACCATAACTTCATTCTGATAGCCCTGACAAAAGGAAATGACCACAAACTCCTAACACCCATCAGATGCTCCGGATTTTCAATTTTGGCAGTTAGTAGTTCCACATGTGCTTTGGTGAATCAGTCGAGCGCATACCTAAGAGCTAAAGCAACTCCAAACTTGTCTAGGAGCAACTCAGCCAGCCAAGTTTGAGCATGACTTATCTTCTCAGCCAACATAAACATATGCACATGCTTGAACAGAAACACACACAGAGAGAGAGAGAGAGAGAGATACCTTTTCACCAATAGTTTCCCCTCCTTCCCATTTTTCTGTGAAATTAAGAGATTTAAGTATAGTATCTGAATCTTAACACCACTCAAAAGAAGAAATAAACTAAACTTATCTGTACATTACCAATTCTCTCCATCTGTTGAACTTTGTAGAAATCAGTTTCTTCAGGACTTTCATTTGTATGAGCTATAAATCTGGTTGTATAGTGATTTAGACCAACAAAGTCCACCGAGTTTCTGAGCAACTCGATCTCTTCCTCTGAAAATTTAGGAAGCCGATCTCCAAGTTTTTCACGCATAACTTTAGGATAGTCTCCATAGTATATAGGATCAAGGTACCTGTGCAAGAACTTTTTCTTATGCTAAACTGAGGATAAGAGCCTCAAAGTGATTATGGAAGAAGCACAAAATAATCATTCAGCACTTAAGTGACAGAGAAGAGGAGCGTCCAGGCTACCTCATTGTCTTCCGTTTATAATCAATTTTGACCCCCTGGGCTTAAATTAATTAGTCCCCCCACTTAATAAAAAGATTGGATAATGTTTAGATACTGAACCACATTTCCATTGATCAATTCATGTTTTCAGATAGGTTGGTGACGGTTTCATGTGGCCCATATGCAAATGCATTACATGTCCTGAAATTATCTTGATACGCTTAGTGGTATATATTCTAGATGGTGCCAAAAGTCAAAGATATTCATCAAACAAGATTCATCTTCTTTTTCTCTAAGTTTGTGAATATAACTGAAAAATAGAAAGCCATATTACCAATTACACAACACCTACATAGTGGCCCCTCTCCAATATAAAGCTAATCAATAAGATGTCAATTTGTAGACAAAATTTAAAAAATTAAGCCAGGCATTGTGGTTAATAGATAAATTATAGTCAGAAGAATCACCAGCCAAGCTGAAAATCAAGACGCCTTGCTGCAGCATCTTTGTCTTCAGTCTTTTGTGAGTAAGCCTCTGCCCATTCACAGTCCACCACCAAACCTATTTGCCCACCTTGCTGGTCCTGCAGTGAATTATAATGGGCACAGTAAAGAGTGGAATTGTAGCACAGAACTTTCTTCAAGTAATTTAGAAGACAATATTATCTCTCTTATCCCCTGTTTTAATGATTTGTCAAAGTACATCTAATTGTCACCTTCCTCTTCAAACTCTAAATCGACAAACAGGGTGTCAAAGTACCAACAATTACCTAGAAAGCTCAGCATCAACAGTAAACCAGTTAATGATGGCAACAGACACCACCATTTTAAGATTAATGCAGTCATACATTAACTATAATATGAAAGTGTCTACCCTGTATTTCTTCCTATACACTGAGACAGCAGCAGCATGTGCCAAGAGCTGGTGGTGCGAGACCAAGTATGGTTCGGTATCGGAACATTCACACCTTCCAGGAGCAAATATGCCGATACCATACCCATTGACTGCAGTTTGGAGGGGTTCATTGATCGTAATCCAGTTCTTCACTCGATCGCCAAAATTTGCAAAGCACGTTTCAGCATATGTTGCAAAGCAATTTCTTGGTGTCCGGCAGAAACAAGGAAAAAAAAAGGAATCAATCACTTTATGCACACTTATCTTTGAACTAATATGTGCACATCATAATGAACATGATACTTAGTCTCACATTCAACCTGCAGTTAAAATAGAAACAGAAAGAAAGAGAACCAGACAAATATTTAGACCAAAGATATCTCCAGGAAAACTAAGCAAGTCTGGGGCTTTTCTCACAGAGCTTCTGATGACTCCCAAGGGATATCTTAGCCCGTCACAAGCTTCAAACGATGAGAATCGCCATACTATTATGGAGCCTGGTTTTTGCACACATTGAGTAAGAACAAACCTTAGTTGTTAAAGACTTCTAAAATGTTTCTTCACTATTGCTAAGTAGTTAAATAGTATCATACGAAAGAGCTTTGGCGAGCATTGCATGTATTGCAGTACCTATCTTCCTCGCATCAAAAGATTTTATAAACAGTTCTAGGATTAAGTTGCACTCATATCTTCTTCTGAATCATTTTTACTCATTTAAAAGCAATATAGCACCGACAAGCTTTCACCTCACAATCACAAACGCAAACACACAGAACCTTTAGAAGAATCAGACTGCGACTACCAAAACATAAGCATAAATCCCAGACAATAGTCAAAAAATTTCAATTAAGCAGAAAGGTGGATGCAGAAAAAGACACATGAGAGACAGACAGACAGACAGACAGAGATCTGAATGTAGGCAGACATTAGGCATGGGAATTCTTGCTCAACTAGCCTTTTACTCATTCCATCCCTAAGGCAAAGTTGTTTCTAAATTTTCTCATTTAGTGGGATAAAACTGTCTCCATCCCACATATGAGTCACACAGATTGATTGATACTCAAGAGACAGTACCACAGATTGATACTCAAGAGACGCAACTCAAAGCCAAACAAAATGATTATGCCTAAGTTCACCAATCCTCTCCCTTCCACATATTAAAAAAAAAAGGAAAGATAAGGGAAGTAAAGAAAACTAAGAAAACCATCAAAAAGGTCCTCCAAAAAGCATTAACCAATAGCGATCATGGTACGGAAGATGCCTCAAGTTGATTCATCTTCATGAGTGCCAAAAAATTCTTCATTTCCTAAATGTTGCTATGCAACTTTGATGACAATTTTACTATCCAGTCTCCATCTATGATTACATTATTTAACCACCACCAAATACAAGTCTACCACATCCTGCAATAGTTCAACATTACTAAAACTGCTAGCACCTCCTCCTTCAAATAATCTCAAAAATTGCACACAATTAGATGCTAAACCTATTGAAATATATTCTGACCACTCAGTCATCTTATTTAAGGTTCATGAACAGTAAAGAAAACTAGAAAAGAGGACTGAAAGTCAAAAACATAATTCGATATCATAAAACCAAATCAGAACAGTTAAAAGCTAATAACTTGTTGGTTACACTGATGTATGCTTCTGCAAAGGAGACACAGCTTGATCTTTGCAACCAAGAAAATGAAATAGAACTTACACAATTTGCTTACTTAACCACCCTCCCATTGAGTCATGAAGATGCAAAGGAAGATCCCAATGATACAATGTCACATATGGCTGGATACCTACAAGGGAGAAAGACATATACCCAGTTGGCTTCCCTTGAAGCATAAGAAAGCTGATGAAACAGATGAGTACATACCTTTTTTAAGAAGTGCATCAATAAGTTTGTTATAAAATGTAATCCCTTCCATATTGATTTGAGAACCCAAACCATCTGAGAACATAGATTAGCCACCGAATATAGCCCCGTTAGGATAACAAAAAGCCACTACAGATATAACTACTTTATGTATAAGGAACTAAAATAAAAGAAATTGCAATATTTAGCACAATTCTGTAGAGATGTGTATACTCAAGAAAAGTTGGAGTAAGTCAAGGATATCCACAAGATACAACTAAAAGAATAAGGGCTAGAACATTTTTCTCTCGTCAGCTTCACTTTTCCAAGTTTAGTCTCTGTAATTTCTCTAAATTCTCATATTAACATAAATGTTCTTATTTAATTCAACCTACCTTTTAAAAATTTACAGTGTACACATTTAGGCCTTATAGGATCTTCAGTCTCAAATTATCTTAATAAAACAAAACATTTACAGTTAATTAATTTGATCTTTAATCTTGTGGAATATTATGTTTTCTTTGAATTCCACTGAGATAAAAAATTCATTTAGGCTGATTTATTACAATTCCCACTCTTATAGGGTGACTATGGGAACGATACCACGCACTTCCAAAACTTGCATTAAGGCCTGACCACAGATTATCAAGTACACTTTTTTTGTCAATCCACCATCCTTGAATGGATGGCTACGTGTACCATGAGACATGCATAATACTTTAGGGCTAATTGCAAATTTCAGTCCAAATTATGACATCAAATAAAAGTAGATACCTACCATTCAACTCAGACTACTTGTCCTGCATTCATCTAATATATCCTAGTATATTTTCCTCTCCTTAGTTTGTAGTCCTCAATGATAATTTTTTAATGATGAGCCGGCAAAAATGGCAGGGGAGAATTCTAAAAAGAACCACAACTAATCTTATGTGAATAGAAGACTGGAATACCAACACCTAGATTAACAGTACATTATTCACTGAAGATCATTAAACGAATATTAATTACTATTTCCATCCCCTCCTGAAGGGATAAGCAAATAATTTACTTAAATTTATGCTCATACAACCATATCAAAAACCATTTCAAAAGTTTAATAGCTAATCGAAACATCTGAGACTTTGTGCCCCAAAATGTAGTTAGTTACCTGCTATTGTATGAAGAAAAGAAGTTTAACTGAATTGGCACTTTGAAATTTCACAGCACTTATGCAAGGTAGACATATAAATCTGCAAAGTTTATATGATGACTTGAGCAAAATCAAAGTTTAAGAGGTAATTGACTTTTTAAAAAGCAATGTAGAGTAAAATGTACTTCATTTCAAACTTTTAGAACAGTAGTCAAAACAAAATTGAAATTAAAAAAATCTAAAAAAAAAAAAAAAAGCTACAGCAAGCAAAATGTGTTGTTCTCAGACATGGTCACAGCATTCAAACCTGTGGCAACAAGATGGGGAATCTAGTGTGAGAAGAAAAATAACCAGATGAATTGCTACCGATAGGGAATTCCCCCTTTAATGTAGCAGCTCAAAAATTACGAAGAACTTCCTAACTAAACCAGAAAGAATTAGTTACGATTAATAGTTAACCTTTCGTGTGGTTTCAAAATACTTATATCATGCACTACCATTTTAAATTAACTATGCTGATAAAACATGATGAAGGATGAAGATGTTATCACCAAAAATAGGCCTCACCAGGGAAGATCTCTCGATTTTGTATGCTTTACTAATGTCAATTAAGATTCTTTTTTTCTTGTTTTGAAGGACGTTAAGAATTTCTTTACTTTAAAAGTTCAAGGAGAGAGTCATTGGAGAATACAATCATAGAGTTCCAATTCCATGAGGTGGAGCCTGGGAACCAAATAACTAAAAATTAGATGGTATGGGGTTTTCTATCATCCGCCAATGTCCTAGAGGATCATTTGACAATGGAAGCTTGTGGGCATCTAGTCATGTCACAACCAAAACATGGACCCCACCTGCACTCAACCCCCCATCAGCCCAATAAACTAGAGCATACAGAGATAGAGAACAAGTTCGATATCTGCTAAGTTTTCTGCATATCTAAGCAGAAACCAAAACATGGACCCCACCTGCACTCAGCCCCACATCAGGCCACTAAATGAAAGTATACAGAAACAGAGAACAAGTTTGACATCTATTAAGTTCTCTGCAATTCTAAGTGGAAAAATCAGTATCAGAGAGAGAACTTCAACAGCTTATTGTAACCATAGATCATCTTCAACACCTAGTTACCCACTTAATACAACCAGCCCAATTTCCAGCACAACACAGCACATGAAGAGGATGTGATCTCATGCTCGTTGGTACACAAACACTCAATAAGCGAGAAATTCCATATGAACGAAACAAATTAGCTCAACCTTGAAGCACCCATCTCCTTTAATTTCATTAAAGATACTTGCTTTCTATAAAAGTCATAATTAATCTGCAGCATACCAGGGTATATGCGGGACCACGATATGGAGAATCGATAAGCATCAAACCCAAGCTTCGCTATAAGATCTATGTCTTCCTGCATAACCAGTAATCAGATCAAAGAAAGGAACCTTTAGGGAGAGGCAAAATAAAATTAAAAAAGAGAAAAACGACGACGACCCAGGACGACCTTCAGACGAGGAAGAACGGCAACGAGAGACAGTGATAAAATTAGAGGTCGATGTGCGTGCACTGAAGAACGGAGGAACCCAAATGTACAAGCTTTGACGAGAAACTAAAAGGTGCTCATCTATCAAACTACATTAACGTTAAGGCATTTAGCATTTGATTCTTAACGGGGTTATCGAGAGAGCGAAAAAACCTCGTAGCGGTGATAGTGATCCACGGCCACATCCCCATTGCTCCCGTCCACGATTCTTCCTGAGGGGAACGAAAAAAAAAGGCACAAAAAAAGGAGTCATGCGAGCGAAAACAAACGAGCAAGCAAGCGCGATCGGGATTTCAAAGAGAGAGAGGAAAAGGCCATCTTGCCTTCGACATGCGAGAAGGCGTCCCAGATGCTGGCGCCTCTACCGCCCTCGCCGGAAGCTCCTTCGATCTGGAGGCACCAAACAAACGAGGAAAAACAGAACGGAGATGAAGTGCGCTCCGATCACAGAGAGAGAGAGAGAGAGAGTGCGTACTTGGTAAGCGGAGGTGGCGACGCCGAAGACGAAGGCGGGAGGGAAATCGGAGCGGGAGAGGTGGTGGTCGAGCTGCTGCTCCTCCTCCTTCGCCATGAGAGAGAGCTTCGAGCTAGAGAGAGAGAGAGAGAGAGAGAGAGTGGGAGAGAGTGAGAGATAGATTCGATAGGGGAGAGTTAACCGGGTAAAGTGGAGCGTCAGCTATTTGATTGGTGCGAGAACTACTATTTTCGAAACGGAATTTTTTTTTCGTTTTTTTTTTCCGGCCGATCACCACCCGATATCCGAAGGCTTTGGCTCCGACGAATCTGGACGCGAGCACTATCGGTCCATCGGACCCATAATGGGGCGCTCGAATATGCAGACGGCAGATGGTTCGTCCATATCACTAATGTTCGAGTTCGGGTTGTTGAATTCTCAGAGAGGTCCTATCCAAATGTCCTCATACCACCTATACCAAGCTTCAAAGTGCATCGGGACAAGCTCACCCCGTCCTTTCTCTATCCATACAATAAACAATACTTTAAAATAAGTGATATTGTTTTCAACATCTACTACATCCGTCGTAGTGACATACATCTTTATAGGGCAACCAAAATGCACGATAGCTATAATTCTAAGTATCCGTAAAACAAACAGGGGTGAGTACTTGGAATACTTAGTAAGTATAGTCTTTGACCATTGAGTAGAACATCAATTCATCATCAACACTAGTCAAGCATCTCATGCAAAACATGTTGAAGGCAAATCAATTGCAAAGATGCACTTATACTTCTAGCACATATAAATGACAATTCTTGCAATGATTCATGAGCTTGCTGCATACCGTGAATTTATGCACTTCTAGCATTTCTTTCTTGCTCATGCATGCAATGCTTATTAAGCTTTTTCTCTTATGCTCGAGACTCGAACCCAAGTTTTTTCGGAGTCGTCTTGGGACTTAAACCCAATTCAATTGTGGCTTTATCCAAGCTTCTAGGACTCAAACCTAGTTAATATGCTCGGGACTCGAACCCAAGTCTCTTGCCAGCCTCTAGGACTCGAACCTAGTTCTTGCCAAGAATTCGGGGACTCAAACCCCATTCTTATCTTTTCTTATCTTTGCTCGAGCACTAATCCCTAGGCCACCAATCTAGCCAAGACAGGCAAACTTTGCCTACGACAACCACACCGAGGGAAGTTTAGCCACAAACCTTGGGTGTGTCGGAATGGTCATAAGGAATGTACACAAAAAGCCATTGCCCGGTCCCGGTTGCATTTCCAATGGCCTTTTTTTTCCATGGTTGCCATGTTGCTTGGAAATGGACAAAATAGAAATCTCTAGAACACTCTAGCTTCTTCATGAACGAGGGTGACTCACCATTTCACCTAGATCTTTCTAGATTTGGCCATGATTATCAAGGATTCACCTTGGAGATTAAGCAAAGAATCTAGGCCAAATGTCTCAATAAAAATAAGACACCTTGGAGCAAATTATGGCTATTATATAGCCTTGGTCTTACCTTATCTTTTTAGGGTGCCACATATCTATAATGACTTGTCCCATTATAATGACCTAAATGCTCATGTGGCCCAATAAAAAGGAGACAAACAAACCTTCAAATAATTGCACTAAACCATTAGATCTCCACCTTAGAAAATTAGGTGTGCCACCTTGCGACCTAGGCTTGCCACCTCAATGTTATAGCCATGCCACTTTAAGAAATGTGATTGGACCGCTTGGATGAGTAATGATGAGCTTGATGCCTATAAATAAGAGAGGCTCCGATTCATTCCCATTATTCTTAGCCCCCTTGCCAATCACGCCTGCCCCCCTCCTCCTCTTCATTTCTCTCGACCTCACGCCACCAACTCATCAAGCTATCTAAGCTAGTTCTTGAGGTTTGCCAAGGTAAGTAAGGTTCATCTTTCCCCTCTAAGAAGGTAGATCCCATTATCGAGACTAGCTAAGTGCTCACCTGTTAAGCCGTGGGTAATATGTGATATATTTTGTTTAATTTTTGCTTGCAATTGTGCGTGGCCATGTGCTTGATTTGTTTGCATCTGGAATGCAACCGAGGTTCATTCGGGTTGAGTTCATCACAAGGCAAAGTCGCCCAAGCCATAAGGTCGTGGTTCAGCATAAATAGGGTGTCAGGTCCAAGTCTCGCTTGGTACAAGGATCATCTAAGGCCACGAGATTCTAAATCGACATTGAGACATGTCAATTCTATGCATTGATTGGTACGGGGATCGCCCAAATCCACAGGATCTTGGTAAGGCACTAAAGCATGCCGATTCTATAGTTCGAATTGGTGCGGAAACTTTGCGCTTGACATTGAATCAAACCACGAGCCGAGGGTCATTCACAGAACAATGTGTTCACATCGGTTCGGAACCAAGATTCGTCAAGCTTAGGATCTTTACCAAAGCGAGGTGTACCCCAGCCTCAAGGTCTTGGATTGGCATTGTCTAATGCGGGGATTGGCGCTAAGTGATCGGTTCAAGTCACGAGCCAAGATTTATTCCCAACATCTTTATCAATGTAGTACGAGAACTCATGGCACACATGAATGGATGAGCACGCTTTCGGGTCATATATGTGTCGGCAAAGGGAAAAGATAAGACCGGCTTATATGATGCATATATGTGTGCACTTAAAGAGGAAAAAACATCCGTTGCCACACAGCGTTGGTGGCAATGCCTCATTCATTGAACGGGATGCCTCAGTTGAACTGGAATGCCCTAGTTGAGTCAGGATGCTTGGGTCTTGAACCCAAAAGCCTCGGGAAGCTAGCCCCGAGAAGCCTCAGTCAAGCCAAGATGCCCTAATTGAGCTTAGGAAGTCCAGCAAGAAGCTAGAAGCCCCAATCAAGCCGGGAGGGCCTAGTCGAGCCAGGACTACGATAAATGAGTTTGCATGAGTACTAATTATGTATAAGCGTGATATGGTGATGTGTTCATTGTTAAGTCGAAGGTAAGCATGCATTGAAGCATGATGTGATAGACATATGCATAAAGTCAAGATGTAGCAATAAGTTAACTATTGATCTATTATCGATACTGTTTGCGAGTGTTGTATCTGTTAGGCTTTGATGATGAGATTCTTTCCTAATAGAGAATTAGGAATTTTACTTACTGAGCTCCCAAGACTCACTCCTTCACCTTTCAATCTTGTAGGCATGGAGGTTTCACGTCAATTTTGGGAGCTGCGGTCATGCTAAAAAAGATAGCAATTCCCCTAGCCTATGTGGAAACTTGTAATGTGATGCAAAAAGAAAAGATGGCTCGTAGAGAAAGGGCTTGTAAAAGTATTATTATAATATAAACAAGAACGTTATGTGTGATGTATGTCATAGTCTTCCAGCTGTTGTTTGTGTGGGGAGTTGTTTGTTCACGTGTTATTACCTGAAATGATAAGGTGTGTTGGGAGTTGTGGGATAGTTAGTTAGGAAAAATATTTAATGCGTGTGATTGTCTTATTTGATAGATTTTCCTAACAATAAATTGGAACTACTAAGCTTTTTCTTGTGCTAGTAGAGAAAATATCCCTAAGATTCCTATAGTTATCTTGTTAGTAAACAACATGAGTGTTCGGAATCAGGTGACATCGAAAGGAAAATTGAAAGAGGTTCCCTGACTAGACGGAATTCTGCAAGCATTAATGACTATTGGAAGTTTAATGGAGTAGTTGGCTCAACAGCAACTAGCCTTTGCTTCCGCCAATGCCTCTACATATGGTAACAGGAATAGCAATGGTGACGGTCCTATGCAGGGATTGGTCGAGCAATTCTTGAAGTTACAGCCCTCAAGATTCGCCGAGATAGGAAATCCTGAGGAGGCTAAATCTTGGATCAAAGAAATAGAAAAGATATTTGCATTCTTGAGGTGCTCAGATGAAGACAAAGTGACATTGGCGGTATACTAGTTATAGGGCAACGCCAGTCACTAGTGGGATACGATAAAAGGGAGAATATTTCTTGAAAATACTCCCATAACTTAGGATGCCTTCGTCTAGGCTTTCAACGGAAAATATTTTTCCGAGTGCACTCGTGACAAGAAAATGACCGAATTTCTGCAACTTCAACAAAAGATTATGATTGTTGATCAATATGAGGCAAAATTTGCTGAGCTGTCAAGGTATGCTTCCAGACTTATCGAAGATCCGGTGGATTGAGCAAAAAGATTCTGAGATGGCCTGAAGCCGGACATTCGGAGCCAACTAGTGCCGCTAAACCTCAAGGATTACAACAAGCTATATGAACGAGCCCAACTTGTAGAGAAAGATTTGCTAAAGCGAGCTCTCATGACAACTTACTAGGGAAGGTCTTGTCCTCCAGCCTCTCAAGTCAATCAACATCGTGACAAGAGGTCAATATCGGAAGGAGAACGTCCCTACAAGAAAAATAAGAAACTAAGACTAATTTCCGCTCCAAATGAGATATGCCACAGTTGCGAGAAACGACACGGTAATGCTCCTTGTTTAGCTCAAACAAGAGCTTGTTATGGCTGTGGCCAACAAGGCCACAAGATAAAAGACTGTCCACATTAACAACAAATGATTCTGTTTCAATAGCTGCAGACGACACCACAAAATGGAGTCCCACCGCAAGATATTCGTCCTCCAGCTCAAGGAAGAGTATACGCACTCACTCAAGAGGAAGCAAGCAATTTCAAGACCATGGAATGAAGTATTATCCCTTGTAGGATGCAAAAAGTATAGGGTTGTTCTATGTAATAAGAGAAAGCAATAGACCTAATCGTGTTGGCTATGTATGATTTTGACATCATAATAATAAGTATAATAATTAGAGTGCGCAGCGAAACTGTGATCAAGTTGGGAGTGCTATAGAAAATTTAGGCACTGCCTGTAGACGAATGGCCCAAAAAAAAAAAAGACCATCCAAATGTTGGAAGATATGTTAAGAGTTTGTGCCATTGACTTCCAAGGAAATTGGGACAAGCGTACATTTTGTCGAATTTGCTTATAACAACAGTTACCATAAGAGCATTGGGCATTGTTCCATTTGAGGCACCGTATGGTCAAGCTTGCAAAACTTCAGTCTGCTATAACGAGGTTGGGGAAAAGAAAGTCACTGTGCAAGTAAGTAAAGATAGACTTAGAATTGTCGGGGAAGATAAAAGGTTATATAGATAGACGATGAAAATTCTTAGAATTTCATGATCATGTTTTCCTCAAGGTATCACCCTTGAAAGGCATATTCCGTTTTGGAAAACTAAGCCCTAGGTACATAGGACCATTTGAAATCCTAGAAAGGATTGTGAATTTGGCCTATCGGTTGGCGTTACCACCGAAACTTGCTTAAATACATAATGTGTTTCATATATCTATGTTGAGAAAGTATGAGCCCAATCTAGCATGTGTACTAAACTTCGAAGAGATCGAAATAGACAATAGATGGTCGTAGGTGCGGATCGTTGATCAAAGAGAGCAAGTGATATGATTAAGGCCATTCCCTTAGTAAAGGTCCTATGTCAACACCACAAAATGGAGGAAGTAACATGGGAAAGTGATGAGACCATGAAGTGCAAGTTCCTGTACAAGAATCAAGTATGTTTTAAAATTTCGAGGACGAAATCTCTTTTAGGGGAGGAGAGTCATAACATCCTGATTTTTGACCTACGAGAAATGGCTGTGAATCTGGTGTGCCAGTGGCAAGGATAGGTCATGGATCGTTCCAAGATTCGGCCATGTAATGATCATGGATCGATTAAGGGAACGATCGTGGACCAATCCCATGACCACGATCATGGACCCGAACAGTTCAGTCAATGGACGACTATCCAACCGTTAGGGTTGATCGGAGGAATGGCTACACCCATCACATATCAATCAACGATCATGAATCATTCCAAATGGTCATGTTCCGATTGCGGGTGATTATACTCGGTCATGCACCGATTGTGGACGACCATGATTCGACTCAGTACGACCATGTGTCAGGCACGAATCTAACCAATCTCGAACGGCCACATGATAATAGGGAGTTGGTTTGGATGAAGCCTATGGCTAATCCAGGATCCGATCCGATCAGTCGAAGTCGATCTAAGGGCCGGTCATTAAGTTCATGCTCTAGGCCACTAATCTAGCCAAGAATGACAAACTTTGCCTACAATATTTACACCGAGGGAAGTTTAGCTACGAACCTCAGGTGTGTTGGAATGGTCGTTAGGGGATGTACACAAAAAGCCCTTGCCCAGTCCCGATTACATTTCCAATGGCCTTTTTCTCCATGGTTGCCATGTTGCTTGGAAAAAGACAAAATAGAAATCTCTAGAACACCCTAACTTCTTCATGAAAGAGGGTGACTTACCATTTCACCTAAATCCTTTTAGATTTGGCCATGATTACCAAGGATTCACCTTGGAGATTAAGCAAAAAATCTAGGCCAAATGTCCCAATAAAAAAAAAAAGGAACACCTTGGAGCAAATTATGGCTATCCTATAGCCTTGGTCTTACCTTATCTTTTTAGGGTGTCACCCATCCATAATGACTTGTCCTTTAATAATGACCTAAGTGCTCATGTGGCCCAATAAAAAGGAGACAAACAAACCTTCAAATAATTGCAATAAACCATTAGATCTCCACCTCATAAAATTATGTGTCACCTTTCCAAATAGGTGTGCCACCTTGCGACCTAGGCTTGCCACCTCAAGGTCACAGCCATGCCTCTTTAAGAAATGTGATTGGGCCACTTAGATGAATAATGATGAGTTTGGTTCCTATAAATAGAAGATGCTCCCATTATTCTAAGCTCCCTTGCCAATTACGCCTACCCTCCTCCTCCTCTTCCTTTCTCTTGGCCTCACACCACCTACTCATCAAGCTATCGAAGCTAGTTCTTGAGGTTCACCAAGGTAAGTAAGGTTCCTCTTTCTCCTCTAAGAAGGTAGATCCCATTGTTGAGACTAGCTAAGTGCTCATGCGTTAAGCTATGGTTAATATGTGATATCGTTTGTTTAATTTTTGCTTGTGATTGTGCATGGTCATGTGCTTGAGTCGTTTGTGTCCGGAATGCAATCGAGGTTCATTCGGGTTGAGTTCATCACAAGACAAAGTCACCCGAGCCATAAGGTCGTGGTTTGGCATAAATAAGGTGCCTAGTCCAAGTCTTGCTTGGTACAGGGATCACTCAAGGCCGCAAGGTCCTAAATCGACGTTGAGGCGTGTCAATTCTATGCCTTGATTGGTACAAGGATCACTCAAATCCACGGGGTCTTGGTAAGGCACTAAAGCATGCCAATTCTATAGTTTGAATTGGTGTGAGGACTTTTCCCTTGGCATTAAATCAAACCACAAGCCGAGGGTCATTCACGGAACAAGTGTGCTCACATCGGTTTAGAACCAAGGTTTGTCAAGCTTAGGATCTTCACCAAAACAAGGTGTACCTAAGCCTCAAGGTCCTGGATCGGCATTGAGGCGTGTCGTTTCCGAGCCTTGTCCGGTGCGGGGATCGGCGCTAAGTGATCGGTTCAAGTCACGGACTAAGATTTGTTCCCGACATCTTTATCAGTGTAGTACGAGAACTCATGGCACACACTAATAGATGAGGATGCCTTTGGACCATATATGTGTCAGCTAAGAGAAAAGATAAGAACCGGTATATGCATCACTTAAAGAGGAAAAAGAGTTTGTCACCACACAACTTTGGCGACGATACCTCATTCATTGAATGAGATATCTCGGTTGAGCCAAGATGCCTGGGTCATGAACGCGGAAGCCTCGGGAAGCTAGCCTTGAGAAATATCGGTCGAGCCGAGATGCCCTAATCAAGCCAAGAAGCCCAGCAAGAAGCTGAAAGTCCTGGTCGAGCTGGGAGGGCATGGTTGAGCCAAGACGACGATAAATGAGTTTGCATGAGTACCGGTTATACATAAGCATGATATGTTGATGTGTTCATTATTAAGCTGAAGGTAAGCATGCATTGAAGCACGATGTGATGGACATCTGTATAAAGTCAAGATGTAGCAATAAGTTCGCTATTAATCTGTCATCAATATTGTTTGCGAGTGTTGTACTTGCTAGGTTTTGAAAATGAGATTCTTTCCTAGTAGAGAATTAGGAATTTTACTTACTGAATTCCCAAGACTCACTCCCTCACCTTTCAGTCTTGTAGACATGGATTTCTCATGTCAATTTTGGGAGCTGCGGTCACACTAGAGGAGATAGGAATTCCCTTGGCTTATGTGGAAACTTGTAATGTGATGAAAAAAAAAAAGGATGGCTCGTAGAGAAAGGGCTTGTAAAAGTATTGTTATAATATAAACGAGAACGTTATGTGTGAAGTATGTCCTAGTCTTCTGGTTGTTATTTGTGTGGGGAGTTTTTTGTTCACATTTCTGCATATGCATAATAATAAGATAAAAAGAATCGGGACGGCAACAAGTCCGGGACGTCGCGAAAATAAACCCTACCGCTCAAGACCCTGGAGATAGAGTTGGGGTCGTGAGAGGTTATATCCGGACCCCTTTTTTTTCGCTTGACAGAAGCTAAGTTGATCGACCAAATTAGCCTTTGCCTTTTTAGGAAAATTAGCAATTCATGAGTCAAGACTTTAATATATCAGTTTACTTCAAAAAAAAATTATATATTTTTTCTTGCATCTAACATGAAGAGAACAATTTACGTCTCACTCTAAAAGGGAAAAAATAAAACCCATCAAGTATGTATTTAGCTCGAAAATCAATTTAAGATTTTAATTTGTTTGTTCTTTCCAATCTAGAAACCACAAAGCAAATACTATTCAATCGCATATTAATGGATGATTACATATATGTAGAGGAAGTGAACCATGCTCATAAAAAAAAATCACCAATATATATGAGTATGAATGGAAAACTGGTAGCTAGGTTTGTACCTCTGTCAAAATCAAGCAAAAGTTTCGACAAAAGCAAAAATGGACAATTTCCTAACACCTCCATCGATATCGTACCATCACAGAAACGATGGATGCGTAATTTGACAAAGGAAAATGATCTTTTGACTTTCGAACATGATTTAACTTAGAAGAACAGCTTTTATTGATATTTGTTCACATGTCAAATTCCTGGTTATAAACACAAATAGGGTTAGAAAAACTTCCCACTACAATAACAATCAAGAGGACACTAGAAATAGGTTAACTCTAATTTATGGAGAGGGACAGAGAGAGGGAGAGAGAGAGAGAGAGAGAGTATGTAATGCACTTTACAAATAGACGAATATAATATAGTTACACATGATTTTAGATAGGAGGAAGACAAATGTAAAATGTTAGGAGAAAATGTATTTCGAGACCGTGTCTATTCCAAAACTGATCATAACAAATATTATATATTTTGATCACTCTTATGATTGGAAAAAAAAAAAAAAAAGAGTGCAGATACCCATCATAACAAGATGTTTTGCTGTACTCTTTAATATTGAAAATGTTATACGGTTTCAAATATTTTGACGATAAATGTTTAAAAAAATATTTATTTATATGGAGATCATATTGAGGATTATGACGAGGCTCGAAAGACTTTAGCAAATGAGTGATTCCTGTGTTGATATAATATCTCATGTATGACTTATATTTGACAAATAGTAATACTAAATGTGTTTATCATTGCAGCAATCTCCACCGATTCCAAAGACTTCGACTTTTTATTACCAAGACATAACAATCTCTATTGTCATCCAACGGTCCAAGACTCTTTATGCTAATTGAACTGTTGCGAGGCATGATGCACAGAAAAAGGGCAATTATTGCAAGTGTAATTTCCGCAACTTTATGTAGAAGTGCTTCTTGACTTGACTTGCCATTTTTATTAATTAAAACAAAGAATTAGAAAAAAGAACCAGTGAGCAGTAAGATGTTTCTTAGTTGGTAAATCGTACACTCCACCAACTAATTTTATAATTTTTTTTGCTAATAAAGTTCAAATTACGATAAAAAAAAAAAGAACCATCGAGCAATAATGATGCTCCTTTGTTGGTAATCATACTCTCCAATAACTAATTTAATATTTTTTCCGCTAATAAAATTTAGATTGTGATAGCGCTTAGTCTCTTTTTAAAAGATGGATGTGCAACTTCAATGTCTTATCCAATTTGAAGGCCCTTACTCACGCATTTTTATTGTCTAATGACAATGGTACATGGAGAAATTGTAAATCAATTCTAATTTTTTTGTAGGGATGACTATAACATTTTAAACTTTTCAATTTTCTCAACTTAGTCCTAAACTTTTGTGTGAAATTATAATATAGCAATTTTGGCTAATTTTCATCGAAAATTGCTGACATTGCATGCTACATGGGATGGGCGGCAATAACTAAATCTCTACGTCGACAATTTCTAGTAAAAATTGACGAGATTGACAACATTGAACTTTGTGCAAACGTTTGAAATTAAATATTAAAATTAAAAATTTTATGACTGAATTGACATTGATATAATATGTTTAGAACTTGTTGGGTAATTATTTTCCTATTATGTGTATTAGCATGTAGTTGTGGAGAAGAAATTTATTTCATCAGAAAATCATAAGACAACTACTAAATTCGTGCATAGAGTAATCTCATTACTACTTTTTAATTATCCAAATTCCTAGTAAAATATCGTGAGAGAGAGAGAAAGAGGAGTCGGTGCCAAAAAGCAAGTGGTCGATGCAAAGTTGAGCAAAGCGAACAAATGACGGAACCAAGAAATAGTTTTCTTTTTTAATTTTTAAAGAGACAAAAGTGAACTTCCTAACTACCCAAATTCCTAGTAAAATATCATGAGAGAGAGAGAGAGTAGGTGTCAGAAAGCATTAATATATATATATTTCAAGTGGGCCCAACTTACAGACAAAAAACAAAAAAGTGGCCAACTCCATTATCATGTCATGAGCTCCTTCAATTAACGTGTAGGAAGTGGCATTTCCTTATTTGCCAGTTAGGCAAATCTCTCCTCTGATACAGCATCGCATAAGGAAATAGAGAGATAATAAAACACGCATGTTCTCTCTGCTGCTTTCTTTGTCTTCTGCGCATGCACAGAAAAAAAAATACAAAATTAAATCCATGCGCAATCTTCTTCTGACAATTGTGGCTGAACATCATAAGTGCAACAACGTGCGGTTGGACCCAAGAAGTCCCACGGAATCACTGGCCGGCCTAATTTATTTGGACCGAGGATTATTTAATGGGCTCAAACTCGATATATATTTTCATCGAGAAGATTATAATTATTTCCGCCGTGAATATGTTCCAAATCTTAAACCGTGGTCATAGGGGATAGGCCGAAGGAGGCACAACATATTAACACACGTCTCTTTCTGATTATGATATGTGATTTCTGCACTTGCTCAGAAGTGCTCACATGCTCCTTACAAGAACAGTAAGGCGACACAAATTGCTTTGTTTTTTTTTTTTTGGAGACAGGAGGAACCAGCTTGTAGCCGACAGCCGCGCCGTAAACCCACGTTGTCGCCGCCGCCGCCGCCGCCGCCGCAGCCGCCACCGTTCGTCACCGCTATCCGCTACCATCCGAAAGAAATAAATTTTGTGTCGTTATCAAACAAATTTCTATTTTTAGAGTATAGATTTTGTGTCGTTATCAAACGATTATTTTTGCTTAGAAACTCTTCTAGAAATAGAAATAGAAAAATCTATTTCTGTTCCAAAAACTATTTCTGTAACAGAATGGTTGTCATGCGCGCCCTTAATAACCATAACCATAGATCAGAAAACAGAAATCACACAGGAAACTCATAATCAAACAATTGCTCTAGCTTCCCAAGTTCATGAGGAATAGGACCAACAAGCTGATTGTCCTTCAACTGCCAGGAAGAGAACGCATATGAAAAACACCAGAAGTCCGTCAACTGAGTTCAATTTAAAGGGTTTATATGGCAAGAAGTGTCTCACAAGTAACTGAGTTTTGACACATTCCCAAGTTCTGGAGGAATCAGTCCACTAAGCTTATAACATACCTGTCATACAAAATGCATGAACTAAGATCTCAGGACAGAGAAACAAGTGCAAGATAAACAATATCCCAACAAAGAACTCACAACTTTCCAGTATAGGACAGGTTTCCAAGAATTGGGGGAATTGTCCAATTGACTCATTCTCACTCAGATCTCTGCAATAGGGACATGGAACTAATAACCCTACCGATAGAAAAAGATCAAGTTTGTCGGGACATCCTCTCACTCCTGATGAAAACAGATTATTTAAAAGATAATGTGATACATACAGAGCAGCAAGGGCCTGCATCACACCAATATCTTCAGGAATAAGTCCAGTTAGCCTATTCCCCTGCAGAGACCTGAGACACAACATATTGTCAATCCCTAGACATGACAGTCTACACTACATTTGACAATGACGACGGATAAGGCAAACGGTGAAGTTATAATGTGCAAGAGTGAAAGCTTACAGGGTAGCCAGTTGCAGAAAGCCAACATTGTATGGGATTTGTATAGTGATCTGATTATATGAATTATCCATATAGGCAAACACCATCATTGATAACATATACAAACAGACAACGAATTACAAGCCAAGAGACAGTGACTTACAAGATCTCAAAACTAGTACAGTTACCGATCGTATCTGGAATGGTGCCAGTTAAGTTGTTGCCCCTTACCATCACTACAAACAGCAAAAGCATAGGGAGAAAGAGATCAATAATGGAAACAATTCTAAACAGAAAGCACAGAATAGCGATGAATATCAGCAGCAACGGTACTCGCTTACAAATACGAAAGACCAATCAGTTGACACATATCAGGGGACAGCATCCCGCTTAAATAGCTTCACACAACCGCCAGTGGAGTTTCAAAGCAAAAGCAACGTTAGTAAAATATCAGTTTTGCTTGTTAATGGCACCAAATGACTGTCCAACACTACATCAGCTGAATGATTAATAGAATGTGACGAAATCGGACAGTTTAAATTCGCCAAATTTTCAACTACAGATATTGCAATCTCCATTCCAATAAATTAGCCTTGGCACCTTCCCTGTAAGTTGGTTCCGAGCAAGGTCTCCGAGGCACAGAAACAAAAGATGTGTATTGATGAATAAGAGAGGCGGGTAGCAAGAGATATAGCCCATGCATTATACAAATACAGTACAGATCGAACTCACAGTGTTTTCAGGTTAGGAATTTGCGTTAAGGGTAGAGGGAATAGGACCAGTCAACTGATTTTTCTTCAAATTTCCGCATGAAAAAAGTGGATACACACTGATCAGCGCGACTTCATCTAAACACCACAGTGGATGTACCAAATGGCATTGTAACAGTCATTACTCACAGAAACTCGAGTTGCATAAGCTCAAAGATGGAGTATGGAATGTTTCCATAAAGCAAATTATCAGACAGATCGCTGCAATTCAAGTGCAATTCAATTAATGAGCATGACGCACGAGATGACAATCTCCGTATTCATCAGAGATTTGCCCTATCGACTTGTTACCCTGCAAGTTGCTGCCATTGATTAAAAAAGGAATAGAGAGAATCTACAAAAGGAGAAGATTGCGACACCGTCCGATGCACACACAAGCCCAGACCAAACTAAATTTACTCAAAAGAACGTGCCACATACATTGACTGCAAGTTTCTCAAATCCATAATGGCTCGTAAATTTCGCCTTGTAGGATTAGATAAGACAGATCCGTTCTGCAACGAAACCATAACCATAGTCGATTTATCGGATTATCTGTTATAATATAAAATCATCATCAGCATCATTCTTCATTTAAAACACAAAGAATGTCAAACAATGTACCGCACGAGGGAGAGGAGTAGCTCACAGAGACACGACGGATAGGCTATCATTGTAGCAGAACACTCCTCGTCAGAACAGAAACCGTCATTGTGCACATTGTCCCAGTGGAGCAACACATTAGCGGAAATGGCAATGGAAATCCAACACCGAAACAAGAGCTATCAAAAATGTCCCCAGCTACTAATGTTCCAGCAGAGGATCATTCCTTCCTCACTTCTAACATAACAGAATGAGGAAACTAAAGTCTCGAGAAGCAGAAGGTCGAAAGTCGGACTCCAGCCCGCGCCAGACTTGACAAGTAACTGCTGAAAGCGAAGATGAAACATATGGTGAGACAGAAGCGTGGCCCGGAGAAAGATCAGAGTTACCGAAACGAGCACATTCTCCACCCGAGTGTAACAAGCCAAGTGAAGAAGGAAAAGTTTCAACAGAAAGACACGAGCGACCAGAGCGGGAGACGGCAAAGGAGAAGGACCTCGATCGTCGACTGCGAAGCACGAGAATGGTCATGGCGAGAGCGAGGACGAGCGACAAAACCTTCCTTCCGCAACAGAATGCGAGGTCATCCACTGGTGCAAAGGACAATGTGGAAGGCGGTTGCACGGTCGAGTTTCCATGCTTGACTCGTTTGCCGAAAGCACCAAGTTGGCCGGGTCACGAGCGAAGCCTCATGCAATTTGGAGTTGAGTATTTGATGTCGTCTTTCATCTTTATTGAAAGTCAAATCTGAAAATACGAAATTTATCTTTTTGCAAAATGAATTCAGAACGAGACGGTCTTTGATAGTTCTGGTTGAATTTGGAGATTTTCAAATATTTTGACCAAAAAAAAAAAAGGCTTTCTAAACTCCTCTTTGTAAACTTGACGAGAGAGTTCGGTACAGCTCAAATGCCACATCTACGGCAAAGAAACGTAATGGATAAATAGATTATTAAGATATAAACATATCTCGGGTTGCACTCTAAGAGCTTTATGTTTTAGAGTAAATTGATTGTGTACTTAATTTCAAATTAAGGCTGGAGTTAGAAGTCTCAAGTTCAATTTTTCGTGCCAGAACTCAGTTATTAATTTTCACTGTACATAATAGGTTTTCGGCCTATGTTCCTTCAAGACTCCTTTTGCTGTGTTCCAGCGTTGAGTTTGAGTCCGGTCCACTTGAAGTTCCAATCCAACGTGTAGTGTGCACCGGCGAGTTGCTCGGTCGATGAAGAGAAGCCCCCGATCATGGACTCCTCGAGCTTCGGGCAAGAATGACATTCTCGACTCTGGGACGCTTGTCGGAGGTGATGGTCACCACTAGAGGTGTCCAAAAATCCAACCCGACACGATCAAAACACGACCCGAACACAAAACAAGTATAGTACATGTTTCAAGTCTCAATATTATTCCAAAAAGAATTATAAAATGAGCGGAGTACATGTTTCGTGTCAAGTTATGGTTGAAACATTATTCGACCCAAACCAAACACATTTCTTACATGAAACTCGCCACTCATATTGTCACTCTGGAACGAGCTAGTGGCTTTCGCACAACAGAAGGCCATCCTTGACGCGACAGACCTTAAGCTATTTATGTCCATCCCAACACATGCAGCTCTCTTGTTATTAGAAAATCTAACCATGGAAGCAAATTACATGTTTATGTCAAGTGACGTGGGATATTTCATAGCTTATTCTCCCGTGCAAGTCGGGTTAGGAGTACGAGGAAATTTGACCAGCCGGTTGGATGGAGGGCATAACCTATTGTGATTTAGGAAGATATCCAGAATCTCCTAAATATCTTAATTATCTCTAAACCTCTTGCTTTGCAAGTCTCTTATTCTTGTACTCCATTAACTTTTCATGGCAACAAATCCATCATAGAGAGAATTAACCGCGAGCAGCACCAGAGGCCGCGGCCGTGGCCCGACATTTGTGATGTCGCCGTCCCCGACTTCTCGGCAGCCTCTTGGGTCAGCTGCATCAGGCTCTTTAACGCGGACACGGCGGAGAACTCATCGGACCACGCGTTCGCCGTCGAGTTCGGCAAGGTCTAGCAGCTCACGCTCCTTCAAGGAGTTGCAGCTCGACAGCGGCGACGCAATCCGAGCCCGGGTCGACTAAGACCGGGCCGAGAAAGTCGGGAACGTGAGACCATTCCTCCGACGAGGGAAGAAAAAAGACCAGAGCCACACACTTCCATCCACAATTCTTCCTCGAAAAAAGCATGAAGGAGGGTCATCTCGAAGAGAGACCGCCGGACCTGGAGAGAAGCAGAGGTGGCGACGCCGGAGACGAAGGTGAGAGGGAAGCCGGAGCCGGAGGAGAGGTGGCGGGGAGTGGATTTGTTAAAAGAAAAAAAGTCCAAAAGAGAAAAGAGAAAATTTTGAGATTTTTGAAGGAAAATCTGCAGTTGCGATTTGTTAAAAAATAGAATTTAATAGAAAAAAAGTAAAAAAGAGAAAAGGCAAATTTAAAGATTTTTACTAATCGACGGTGGATTTGGGCGGATTATGGAATCTGCGAGAACGATTTATTATAATAAATATTCAGAAATTAGCATGCGTGGGACATTCAGACCAAGTGGTTTCGAGCGCGAGATCCACACGTGTCAGCTCTAGAATGATACTGCGGTAAAAAAGTCAACCTTTGAACAACCGAGCTTTCGAGAGGGGAAAAAAAAATTATTGAGCTTAATGGTGTCGAGCACCGGACGTGAGCCAGAAGTTAAAATTCGTCCTATAATGGTTTACAACGAGGGTTAATATCTTTAAAAATCTTAAATTATAATTATATAATACGTTAATCTCAAACTACTTTCCACCTCCTAAATGATCATAAATCGATACTTCCATAGCACGTTTATCTCGAACCGATTCTGATCTGACGGAAATTTCCAGACCGATATTTAATGTCACATTCACCTGTACTTATAATTTTAATATCGAACCGAGACCCTAACCCAAGTCCGCCCTCTAGCAGCATTGGGTACAATATCCCATTAAGAAATGACAACTGTAAGATAGATCAACGTGTAAAATGCTAATGGATAGCAGATTTGGATTAGGGTGTGCTGGATGGGGAATTTTTGTCGAACGAGAAGTAGTTCATGGACAAAAAATTAGATGAAAATTGAATTAAGTTAAAGGTTTAATATCACAAAAAATCTAAAATTGTACCAATTGTAACACAAATAGCTAAAACATTTTTCTTGTCACTAAAAAACCTCAAATTTACCCATTGTAACATAATTTCCAATCTTTTTTTGAGTTATAAAAACCCAAAAATTATATTTTAAATAGAACTAAAATAAATCATATATAAGTTTAGATTTTTTTTTGACAAAAAACTGAGCTTAATTTAGTGTTTTTTGTTATATTTACCTTACGATAAAAATGCTTAATTAATATCAACTTGAAATTTTCAATAGTAATCGATTGTTATAATAACATGGGAGGTTAGAAAGTCGATGATAAGACGATAGCGAGAGGGTGAGGTGAACAGGCTGAATAATGATGAGAGGGATGAATAAGATGATGGTCATTAGGGTTGAGATAATTATTATAGATTATGATGATTGGGCAAAAGAAAACAAAAAAGAAAAATAGAAAAAGATAAAGGAGAAAAAAAAAAAAAACTAGCCGTTCCAGTCCCGCAGCGAATCCAATAAAAATCAAAACAAAATCGTACGGTGGGACCCCCGCGAGCCTGAGGGAGGGTGTGCTGGACCTCATTTATTATTATTATTATTATTATAATAACTTTTCTTTTTGTTTTTCCAACGGTCAGATTTTGCTCCACAGTGCCGAATGTGACCGTTTGAGCATCACATTCGGCCGGATATAAGAACCGTCTCTCCGTCTTTCCATCCCAATTCACTCCTCAAACTCCTCCCTCTCTCTTCTTCAGCATCATCTAGCTCTCCTTGAATTACTCAGATTTTGCCAAGCGAAATGGGTGTGCTTTCGACCACCTCGCCGTCGTTGTCGGCGTCGGCCCACTACTACCACACCCACAAGGTGTTCCTCCTGTGCAACTACGTCCTCCTCGGGGCCGCCTCCAGCTGCATCTTCCTCACCCTCTCCCTCCGCCTCCTCCCCTCCCTCTGCGGCTTCTTCCTCATCCTCCTCCATGTCTTCACCATCGCCGGGGCCGTCTCCGGCTGCGCCGCCGCCTCCGCCGGGTCCGCCAGCGGCAGGTGGTACGCCGCCCACATGGTGGCCACCGTCCTCACCGCCATCTTCCAAGGATCCGTGTCCGTGCTCATCTTCACCAGGACCGGCGACTTCCTCGGCAACCTCAAGTCCTACGTGAGGGAGGAGGACGGCGCCATCATCCTGAAGCTGGCCGGCGGGCTGTGCATCCTGATGTTCTGCCTCGAGTGGGTGGTGCTCACGCTCGCCTTCTTCCTCAAGTACTATGCCTACGTCGAGGGCGACCACAGCAGCAGCAGCAACCCTCTCAGGAGGAGCGCCAAGGTGCAGGAGGAGAGCATGAGCGACTGGCCCTGGCCCTTCCAGGTCTAAAAAGAAGTTGGGGGATCCGATCTGCTCCCTGCCCTTATTCATTTATTTGTTATCGCATATATGATCCGTATATCGGCTTTCTATTCATTCCCCTTATATCAGTAATGTTGTTATTGCGACCGGTGTAATACCATATTGATTTTGCTATTCGATCTTGTTCATAACATCCATGTCAATGTGAAATCCGTTCCACTTTCGTTGATGTTATCAACTCGCCGAATTAGTTTTCTTTAGCATCGAGACAAACAAATGTTGTTAAGCGGGAACCCAAAAGCAGCTCAATCGCACTAGTAATGAACCACACCAGCTCAAAAGCGCACCCCTTGGTAAATTTGGTATTCATACACCCACCACTTTAGGATTGGACAGTCTTGAGTTTTGACCATTTTCCCAACCACATCACATAGCTCAAAATTGGAACAAGAAAACATGATTTATGGAATATCCTAGCGAGAGTTGATTTGATTTATGTGCAACCTTTCATATAAAGTCTAAGGAAATACATTAGGGACTTGGCCAGTATTCACATAGCTCAAAATTGTAACACACATGATGATCTGGCATGGCCAATCTTGACTTCTGACCATTTCAACAAAACTGCTCAAAAGTGGAACATCCATCCTAGTGAGAGATGATTTGGCCAATCTTGACTTCTGACCATTCAACAACACAGCTCAAAATCTGCTTCACACAGATAGTAGAACTTCAGGATGACTACAAAATCTCATCTGCATTCACACTCCCACCAGAAGGTGGCAAGCACCTCTTCGAGAAAAAAGCAGCTATACTTTTGGCCCTTCCGCTGCTCCTCTCTACCAATTTGAGCATAAAAAAACAGAATAAGCTTCAATAAAGAGATTATACAGCGTGTAACAAGTCAAGACTGATTTATATACCTGGCGAAACAGAAAAACCAAGTTTGTCCAAGATTTCTTTCTTGACCTGCCAAAACACAGGCAACAAATAAATGTCTAAGCAAGGCAAAAAAAAGAAAGCAACATAAACGGAAACCACAGTCAACACGGGAAATTTCAGCAAAGATACCTGCCAGCGGTTGTCCACAAAATCTGATATCTCACGAACTTTATTCCTCAACAGTGTTTTAGATACAGCAGGAAGCTTCTGTTGCAAAGAGTCGACCACCTTGTTAATACCTTGTGGACATGATTGAATCGTGGATACCTGAAATATCAACAAGCTATACCATCAAACTGAAAGGAAACAAAAAAAAAAAATCACTTGAATAGTGCACGCGAATGACTAACTAGGAAACCAAGATCAGTTCAGGTCGAGCAGCTCTACAAAAACAAGGAAACTAAAATAATCTAAGAGTAAAAACACCGCGTACAATGGTGGGCAACTCAGAATCAGGTACATCTGCATGCTTTGCTGGTGTTGAGCAGCTCTTGCTGTTAGCTGGGCAATCCTCTTCATCTTCGTTCAAGCTGTTGTCAGTTAGACATTCTGGAAGTTTGGCCCCCGGAAAGACAAGCATGCTTAACGCCTCCAAGCACGTCTGTTCCAGCTTTTGAGTGGCACTTACTTCTCCGGCTATTTTTTTAGTGGACTTCTCATGGGATAGATTATTAATTATAAAAGGCTGATTTTTCCGAAGCGCATGCTCTGTCACATTGTGCAGATGTTTCTGCTGTTGAAGAAGCGCAGAGAAGGCCACATGCTCTGAGTCTTGCTCAGAAGATGAAGTCATGCCCTCAACTGAAATGTCAGTTTCCATCTTGTCAACTTGTACACCCTGCCATCAAACTGATTCTTTAGACAGTGCTATAGAATGAAAAGAATGTTTGGTTTACTTATGCTGTGTGTCACCAACCAGCATATTAAGGAACTTTATGTTATTTGTTATCGACCTCACATGCCCAAAAATAGTCAAGTGTCAAACCAAATTTGGAAACTAAAGCTCCACTCTAAGAATCAAGAGTTCAGATAAAAATGATCAAAAAAGACTTAAATTATACTGCCGTTCATAAAATTCAGCTAATGGCATTGGCGTTATGACATAATAAACCAGAAATAGGAACCCCCAGTAGCAGATGCAGACTCACCTGAAAACTTACACCTAACAGCCTAAGTTCCTACAGAAATGGCATCCGTCGAGGCCTGGCATCGCTACCCGAAAATAAAATGCATCCCAATTCCCAACTTCACAAAAACTTTTCCCAAATGAAGGTGCTTTGCAATGGTAAATTTTTTAGCCTTGGCCGTTCTTACAGATAAAGAGATTCGGCAACAAAAAGATCTTGTTAAAAATGGAAAGCACACAACATGGTGAAGTATCGATAATCATTAACCACTGGCGAAGTGTAACTTTATTGATCCCCGAGCACCATTAATGAAGATATACCTTTGGCAAATGAAATAATTGCAAGAAAAAAAAAAAAGATCCAAGGCTAAAAATTAGGGTTTGAATTGCTAACCTCATTTTCCGAGAGATAACCATCGGGTACGAAAAACCCATCCTCACTTTCATCTTCATCAGCTTTGGAACAACCCTCATCTAAGCTTTCTTCATCATCTTTATCACAATCATCTTTATCACAATCAGATAGGCTTTCTCCAGGATCCTCCTGCACAACAACCATGGCATCTATATCACAAAAGCAGCTGCAATCATGATATCACAGAAGTCAAGGATTTTGTGAAGATATACCTCTTCCCATTCCTCATCACTATCAACATCATAATCAAGCTCTGGATCCTTCCTAAATGGGTGGCACGGCCCAACAGTTTCACTGATATGATCAATAAAGCACAAATTGTTAATATACAACAAGACAAGAAATAGCAGGGTTGCAACAGAATTTGCAGAAAGCTCAATACTTGCTTGAAGTTCAGACAGTTTCAAAACATATTCTAGAAATTGGGAGAGCAAATCAATCCTACTCTCTAGAAGGAACCTGATTTTTCTTGCAATAGGAATGTCAGCTACTAGCTATGATGTTTCAAGACTTACGTGTCACTATGAGATCAACTTGTAAATGTCATGCGTCTGATACAACATTGATGTTCAGTCTAGTTCACCAACTACCTAAATTTAAATCGAATATTGCTTAACAATCATGTTACTATTCTGCTGCTCATAGACACCTGGAAAATGCCCCATCCACAAATAAATGGAAAAAGGAGGACAAACAGAGATTTGAGCAGGAATTCTATGAAAGTAACTCTTTTTTTCACTAATTTCGTCAAGGAAAAGGAGGAAGTGAACCAAGATGTGTTTTGAAGACAGATGCTACATCTAAAGGTTACTAGCCAGAGAATAAACCAATCTTATTCTATATTCCTCTCAGGCAGAACTTCGTGGAATACAGCCCCTGAAGCAATAGGAGCTTCTTGGTGTCTTCTCAACATAAATACTAAAAAAAATCAAATATTGGAGGGAAACTAAGCTTGAACAGAAGAAAAGCTAGAAATTGCTTATTGCCATCTCCACTCCTTTTAATCTTATAAAACTCCAAGAAAATGATATTAAATTATAAAGACATAAAGTACATCAGAGTTTGCACTAATAACAACTGCATTTTTTCTACTCATGATATATAAATAATTCCTTCCCCCCACCCCCTTTTTCTTTAGAGGATGAGGTCCTAAGGAAAATTAATGAATGTCTCCTGATTGAAAATTATGAAACCGTCACAGAAAAAGCTAATAACATCTGATAACCTGCCAACTGAAATTGGATGACAGAAAGAGGACTAAGTCTCAAACAACAAAAGAGAATTACCTTTTCACAGGCCATATACCGTAAAATGCAGGCCTATGACTCTTATCAAACTGTAGTAATTGCTTCCTTCTGACACATTTCCTCATACCCGGATGAGGCTTATCTCCAGCTTTACATATTGATGCGTCATCAGAAATCCTCTCATTCCATCCACTCACTAGCTTTTCAAGGTTCAAGTCATCATCCTGCGCTGCCCCTTTCATGGAGTTAGGGGTAGTGAGCTTAAGTTCCTTGAAGACTTCGGTTTTGGGCTTCCTGCGTATGCCCCAATGCTGTTCTTGATTTGAGCGGATAAACTGACCCAGACAACGCCAAGATGATAAATGAGACCTGACAACCACAGAAGCATTAATCTCGACACACTCGTATGACATGGTGAACAAAGAAACAACAATAACAAGCATGTGAAGAGGATAGAAAGGAAAAAATAGGACATCCAAACCTACTTCCAGATTTGGCCAACAGCAATTTCTTGATTTGAGGAAAGAGCAGAATCCATCAAGCAGGCAATTGATTCATGGATGCATTCTCTTGCCTTACTGGACAAAGGCGAACCAGGTGAGGATTTGTCATCCAGAATAGGTGAAGTAGTCTTGCTTCTTTTAAGGAACCGTTCCATCACAGAAGCTTGCTTCTGTAGAGCAAGTTGCTTCTTCAATTCAGCTTCCTCTTTCTCTCTCCGACGCTGATCTTTCTTAGCTTCTTCCTGCTTTTTAAGCTGTTTCTTCAACTCAAGCTCTTCTTTCTCAGAACGCTTCTCTTCCTTCTCTGCCTCCTCTTGTAAGCGCTTCAATTCCTTTTCCTATAGTCAAACCATTGCTCATGGATCAGAAAAGCAACGTGGCCATTGAGATGCAAATGAACTCATGCATTGTCTATGCCCACAAAATTAAGAAAAATCTAGGGAGGACAAGTTTCCCAAACAGGTAACCAATAGTTCATCATGTCGCAACTCTTTAAACATGATGCATCCATTAAAATAACATAGACCTTAGTGAAACAATGCAATCATGAAGACAAGCCAGAACTTAGAAAGATATTGGAACTTACAGCTTTCAACTTTTCCTTCTGAAGTTCGCGGTCCATTTTCTTTTTCTCTCTCTCAACTTCTCGTTTATTCCTCTCCAATTGCTTTATATACGCTTTATGATCTAGTTTTGCCTCCTTCTCAGACCTGAAATAATATAAATGCTTTAATTAACATTTATAATCTGCAGTGAATCTTATAGACCATCTTTAGCTGCATACATGTCAGCACGAGTCTTCAGCAGCATGCTATCCACTAACAAGCGTATATCTGTCTCATTTAGTGCTTTACGAAGCTTTTCTGAGGCTTTCAACCAATCAAGCTCGCTATCTGGATCATGTTCTGACTTCTGTAATGCATTTACCATTGCTGAAACAAGAAGACATGTACCATAATCAGCCTAAGAAATGTCATCAAACAAGAGATACAATCCCAAAGCTGCACCTCCATAACACTGCCTCCATAATTGTTTGATTGATAGCTAACCACAATTTGAGAAACAATTTTCCTTCATGTACAGTGCAGGGGAAGAAAAGACAAACTCCATAATTTATAGAATTCGGTTTTTGACTGAACTATCTTAATTGACGCACTGATAGTTCTGCATAGCTAATACAGTTAACTGAGGAGAAATTTTAATAACAAAAATTTAAGTCTGATTCACAACTCTGGAGTCTAGATAAAACTCCAAAAACATGGAGAAAAGAGAGGGAATGGATTCTGAGATATAGTCTCACAGGGTCTGTTGGAAATAAAGAGAGATAATGAAGCATAAGGGCAAATGATTCTGAGCAGCAGCCAAGTCCACTTAAATGGAACTCGTGAATATAATAAATTTGCTACATTGGATTGCAATAGATAACCATGAGCACCTTATTCTATAAAGAGTTATTTAAACGCATACTGGTAAAGATGTGTACCCAGTAAAAATGGCTGTGGCCAGTTGCTAACCACAGCACATGAAATCACTATACAAACATTACCTTCAAGAGATGGAGAAATTAATTAATCCCTATAGATGTACAGAGAAATGGCATATACTACAGAACCAGATGAATAGTAGAAAGAGTCGCCAAAAGATAGCCTAGTGTTCCTCTGTTCCTTTTTAATGAGTGACCCGGCATTTCTCTGTTTTTACTGACTAAAGAGTGTAATGACATGAACCAACAGACAGTTAACTCTATATGGCCAAATTATAAGTTTATGATGCAAGACATGTTTGTTAATGCCACTCCCATTCCTAAAGGCGAAAGCTTAGCAACTATCATTAATAAAACAAAACAGAGAACATTAGCTTCATCAAAGGCATTAAATTGCCAAATACTTGTGAACTGCAAATTTAGCAAATTAAGTAGAAGAATTAATAGCCGTGCCAAATAAAGAAAAAGGAAGTAATTAATCACCAGAAACAGCACACAATCTCTCGTGAATCTTTCTCCGACACGTGCGGCGAATCTTGATAAGACCGTGCACGGACTTGGGCAACAACTTCAGCTCTCTAGTCTGTAATAATCAAAAAAGAAGTAAGATCGTCAGTCTAAGAAAGGGCTGGATGATTGGAAGGGTGTAAAAGGATTGACGTCGCGGTGGTTCGCATTAGCGTGACATGATCGCCTCTCAAATCATGTCGATACCCATTGAATTGACTAACAAAGATCATGTGGACTTCTCATTCCAATGAGGGACTTTGCGCCGCACCATGTTTGTGCTTTTACACCATTCAAACCTGGTCGACGCAACCGGGTCATGTGCAAGATCATGAAACATAACTACCATAGCTGATGTCGGAACTAAATTTGCACAAACATTGGGATATCACATCAAGAGAGAGGGAGATCCAATCGAAGACCTAACCTATCTAACGAGCTTAAAAAAAACCAGATCAGGAAATCAATGAATAAGCAAAAAAGGGGAAGGGAGCGAGGACCTCCCAACACCAGAGAGAGGAAGGAGTATCGTCTTCCAGAACGTCGGCGTCGGGGTTGGAGACGCCATACATCACTCTCTGGCCGACGAACAACACTCCACTCTTCACCGACGCCACCGTGAGGCCGCCTCCTCCGGCTCCTCCTGCATGGCCCTCCTTCAGCTTGCCGTACACCTCCTCCACCAGCTTGGAGAGCGGCGAGGCGCTCTCCTCCAGGCAGCACGCGATCGCCCCGTTGGCGGACCCGCACTCCGCCGAGCCCGAGTCCAGGTCGAGCCCCCGCCGATCCGTCACCTCGCGGTAGTAAGCGAAGAGGCCCTGGATTTCGGCGTCGAGGGAGGCGATCCGGTCGCGCCGCTCGTCGGCGCTGAGGTCCTTGAGCAGGGAGCCAGAAGAGCCCCCCCTCTTGCGCTTCCGCCTCTGCCGCGAGTGGGAGGCCGCCGGCGCCGGCGCCGGCCGCTCGCTCCCGCCGTCGCCGCCGTCCATTACCACCGTCGGTCCCGCATCCACCATTTCCCACTTCCTTCACCCCCCCCCCAAAAACCCCGAGTAGCCCGCAGATCAGAGATGCAGAGAGGAGAGGAAGAAGGAGAGACGGCGGTCGGCGGCGAGAATCTAGGGTTGGGAGGCGCCGATCTGCGGCGGCGGCGGAGGAAGAGGGAGACGGAGCGGCGCGGCGCGGCGGCGGATGGGGGCGAGAAACCGCGACGGGATTCACTGCTTCACTGCAGCGCGAAAAGCGAAGGAGTGGGGAGAGGGAGAGAGAGAGAGAGAGAGAGAAATCGCGTCATTTTCGCCGTTCTTCTACGTTTTTCTTTTCGCAATTTCGGGGGGAATTTCTTTTTCGAAAGGAGGTGTGGGGAGATTCGGGTTTTTGCAGTTCCCGCCAGGTGGCGCGCGGGCACAGTCGAAAATTTTCGGGGTCGGGGCGTCGGCTTCGCGCCCTTTTTCTCTTGCCAGCTCCGTCCGCGTGGGGAGATTAGGAGGCCCACCAGGCCCAGGCCCAGGCCCAGGCCCGACGCGAGCTCCGGCCACAGGCCCAATAACCATGGGATTTGTGTACTCCTCTAAGTCTTAAAAACACTCGTCGCATAATACAATCGAGTTCCAAAGCTTTCGAAAAGTATAATCAAGTGCTACAACTTGTCACATTTGTGTAATTGAGTCATAAATGTTTGTTAGTGTCTTTCATCTATCGAATTTGATGGAGTTAATGAAAGAACTTGACTGTACGAATCTGACAAATTTTATAACTTGACTAGATTAATAGAAAGTTTCAGAACTTAATTACATTTTCGTGATAAATTTTAAGACTTCAAATATACTTATTTCATTTCTTTTTTACCCTCCATTCTTAAAAGGAGAATGAATAAGATAAAATCGTGAAAGAATGACACGTAGCCTAAAACTTGATATAATATGTAATATGTCCTTTAACTTTTAATTTGTCCAACGTGACCCTCGAACTATTTTCGATTGTTCAATCTAGTCCTTAAATTTTCTATTTGTTACTTCCATAACAAAGTGAAATCCACTCCTTAGGAACTATTAATAAATTTCTGTATTTATGCCTTTACTGGGATTTTGTAATATCTTTTCATTTCCTCTACTTCATAAGTCAGAATTTTTTACTTTTTGGTCTATATAAATATTATGATAGTTCTGTGTAAGTACATTTTAACTTACGATCTTTATAGTGATAAAAGTAAAATTTTGTTTGGAGTCATGTCGGATTGATAGTATTGCTATTATGAGGCAAGTGTTGTCCTGAGAATGTATAAAAACGGCGTTAATTAGTATATAGATAATCGTACGAATATTATCTAATCTTGTCCATAATTCTTAGATAGATAAAATTTTCCAAGTTCATGTGTTTCACGTTTTCTTAATTAATTTTAATCATATATGTAAATAAAGAAATTAAAATAATAGGAATAATAACTCGATAACTCTGAATGAGTTTCCATTTTTACTATTATGGAAATTATATGCTAAAATACATTTAACTGGAACTATCATAATATTTAAACGAATAAAAAAGTTTAAAAAGTAGTAAAGAGATGGAGTTTTTTTTTTTTTTTTGACTCGAGAAATGGATTGATATTAAAATCCCGTTCGTTTTGTGAAAAATGTGGTATATTCTAGAAAATGTTTTTCTGGAAGTCATTTTTTAAAAAAATGACAATATTTTCCAATGGTAGCCTAAAACCTAAAAATGAACTAGAAAAAAACTTATGTCGTTTGGAATGGAAAATCAAGATTTTCCTCCGTGCACTCTATGACGTCCGGATTTTTTACCCATTTGATTAGGCCTTGTTTGGGCCTATTTGATAACCGGCTGAACAGTGCTATTTGCTTGATTCTTTTTTTTTTCCCCAAAACAAAAAAAAATTGTTTAGTAACTTTTTTGTTCTAAGGAATAGTTTTAGAACAGAATTAAGAAGTAGAAAAAAAGTTGGGCATAAGAACAGTATGAGTGTCAAAACTTTCTATGGCACTCACTTGAGCGTCAAGATTTTTTTTCGTTCACTTGCGTGCCACATCGGAAAAAAATCGATCACTTAAGTGCCAATTTCGGATGTCCTTATGTGATTAAGATACCCATAATGAATACTGTCAAACAACAAATTGGCAATGCCCCGTGGGAGCCTGGAGTGAACTTGAGATGCCTAGAGATAGCAAACACTAGATGCATTGGGCAGAAATGTCTAGGGAAAGCAAACCCTAGAGGCCTGTGGGGGCCAAACAGGCAACCGGTGCGCACTATGGCAGATTGAACAGCGAACCGATATCCATGTGCCTCGGAAGAAAACATTGTTCGAAAAAGTGAAAACTAAAATGCATGGATCGTATGTGTATGTCGTGAGTCTAGAAATACCTAAGTCATGTTGCTATATTCCATTGGTACATAGTTAGTCTCGTATAGTCTTAGTCTCATATAGTATTGTTTATACCATAGCTATCGAGCGAGTCGCATGTCTTAGACAGATTTTTCATACGTATGATGGGTGGATCATATGGTATAGAGTTTTGGATATTTCATTTGCTAGGCATTAGCTCACCCTCGTTGATGTTCACATTTTTCAGATCTGTAGATATGACTGCCATTCCTGCTATCCTTATTTCTCACTAGTTCACATTTTTCAGATCTGTAGATATGACTGCGATTCCTGCTATCCTTATTTCTCACTACGGCACCTTAGTAGACTTTGAGGGGCGGCTGTACGAGTCCACTAACTTGGCCTTTCCTTCCGCAGTTTTTATGCAGTACACTTCCACGCTAAGGGTAGACATAGGCTCCCCCACTGGCTGTGTCGCCTACAATTTTGTGGTGATCTACGCCACGATCAGGAGAAAGTATTGGGTGGTCCGGGACCGCCACGTCAGCGTGGTCCCGGACCACTCACGCGGCGCCACGCGTGCGTGGAGGGGACAAAAAAACAGAAAGAGGAGAGAGAGCGTCAGAGAGGTGGGTCCGGGTCGGGTTTTTTGTCCCCTCCACGCAAGCGTGGCGCCGCGTGAGTGGTCCGGGACCACGCTGACGTGGCGGTCCCGGACCACCTAATATTTTCTCCACGATCAGAGGACTTCTGATAGGTCCTCTGCCATTCTCGGAGGAGGGTGGCAGCAGTAAGGAGCGGCAGGCAGGGGAGCAGATGGTGATAGGGTGCATTTGGTTCAATATTTTGAAAGCCCATTGAAAAAATGCAAAGCAATTTAACCTAAAGGACTTTAGGCAAGTACAAATGCTGTTTGGTAAACTATGTTTTAAGAAGCAACTTTGAGAAAAATGTCATTGGGTATAAAACACATTTGAAAAGCTCTTTTGGTGATTAATATTAGTTTTTTTTTTAATTTGTTTAAAGTTGAAAAAAAAATCATATATGCAACTTTTTAAATATAAATTTTGACAATAATACTAAAAAAATCAAATACATAATATATATATATATATATATATATATATATATATTTTTAAAGAACAAACCCTTCATCGGAAATTTTTATTTTTTATTTGCTTAAAATTGAAAAAAAAAATGGTGTATGCAACTTTTTAAATATAAATTTTCAGAATAATGCTAAAAAATCAAATACATATATATATATTTAAAATAAAAAAGACCAAATCCTTTGTCGAAATTTTTTATTTTTTATTTTTTTAAAATTGAAAAAAATAATGTATGAGACTTTTTAAATATAAATTTGAAAATAATGCTAAAAAATCAAATACACATGTATAATTTTTTTTTAAAAAGACCAAACCCTTCATCAAAATTTTTTAATTTTTAATTGTTTAAAATTGAAAAAAATAATGTATGCAACTTTTTAATTATAAATTCTGACAATAATACTAAAACAATCAAATACATATATATTTTAAGAAAATACCAAATCCTTCATTGAAATTTTTTAATTTTTAATTTTTAAATTTGAAAAAATAATATATATGCAACTTTTTAAATATAAATTTGAAAATAATGCTAAGAAATCAAATACATATATATAATTTTTTTTAAAGACCAAACCCTTCATCGTAATTTTTTAATTTTTATTTGTTTAAAATTGAAAAAAAAATAATAATGTACGCAACTTATTAAATATAAACTTTGACAATAATGCTAAAAAAATCAAATATATAAATAATATTTTTAAAGAGACCAAATCATATTTAATTTTTTTTGCATTTATATATATTTGATTTTTTTAGCATTATTTTAGCATTTAAAATAATAATAACGAGGGCAAAGTCATGAATTTGAAGAATGAGTGAGTATAATTTTAGAAGAAAAAAATAAGTTTTAGCATTTGGCAAAATGCTGAAATCTCAAAGTTAGTCCCTACTAGCATTGGGCTTTCAGCATTCCCAATGTTGACTTCCACTTGAAAGTTACTTCAAAATGGTTGCCAAACAGTCCAACATTTCCTCAATGGGCTTTGAAAACTGAAAGCCTATTGAGAATGTTGAACCAAATGCACCCGTAGAGATACATTTTTGGAAGCACAGCCTTGATACTTTTTTGAGATAGGATTATTGTAGTTGGGTGATGGATGGTGTAGATAGCACATGGGGGCTTTGCCATGGTGGCAGTGTTGATGACGTGAGGGAGTAATATTATTTTTGACCTCCGAATGTAGCCCAATGAATATCACCATGTTTATAAATAAGACAAGAAATGAAAGATGATGGTTGCTCTTCTCTTACGTTAATCCATTGTTGTATTTTTAGTTTAATGTTTTAATTTCGGCTTCCGCTTGTGCTGTAAAGTGAAAAGATTAATAACTCGTGTTAGTACATAGCAGATTGGGATGCCATACACTCCTGTTAATGATTTTTTTTTTAAACTTTTTTTTTACTTCCCTTTTAAAAAATTCGAATTGTTAATTATTTATTTATTTATTTTCTCTCTCTTTTCCCTTCTTCTTTGGGTGATCACCGATAACCACCCCAAGTGAGCTCGAGCCCTTGCAAGGCTTGAGCTTGCTCAATTTTGACGAGCCTTGCTAGCCTCAGGCGAGGCTCCCCCTTGCTAGATTTGGCAAGGTTGAGCACGCCTAAGGCCCTTGAGCTCAAGGTCACTTGAGGCTAGGAGCTTGAGCATCGCCACAAGTTTGAGAGCTCATCCCTTACTTGGGCCTGTCGCCGGTCATCGTTGTGGCTGGCGATTAGCTAAAGGAGAAGGAAAAGGAAAAAAAGAAAAGAAAAAGAAAATTAATTAAATATTTAATTTTAAAATAAATAAAATGAGTGCATAGAGGATATCGTGCTTGGTTTGGGTGAAAGAAAGAGGAGTGAAAACGGTTTCTTTTCTTCCCCACCTTTGAAAGTGTTTTTTGTATTGATGGAAATTTTTTACCTTGACTAGTTTATTTTTCGTGTACCGAATGCCAAAAAATCTAGAAAACATTATTTCGGAAGTTGTTTTTCATGAAATAAATGGAGCCTAAAAAAAACCTTGGCAATAGTGCGAATTATGAAAACTCTTAATGGTACCAAATGACTAATCGGCTTGGTATAGAAAGTTGAGTGACTAAATTGAACAAATTAAAAGTTTAAAAATTGGATTAAACATTTAAGACTAGGTCAAGCATCACATTAAAAGAATTGAAAATCCAAGGAAAATATTACACTCTAAGCCAAAGTTTATGGACTATTAGTGTCGTACCTCTACTCTACTCCTACAAGTACATCATAATGACACAATCATCCTCTCATTCAAAGGACACGGCCTTAGACAAAAACCGACATAAACTTGATATACGTAACTTTCGTGGTTTGGTTTAAATTTTCCCAATTGAGTGGTGCTTATCAATTCTTTGAATTGTGGACGGTAGAAACTTTGGTTTAAACTTTCCCAATTGAGTAACGCTCTTGTTATCTCAAGCCGATGAACTCGAATCCTAGCAATTAAGCGGATAACAATTTAAAAATGAAATAAAATGCTACTTCAATTACGAATAAACTTAACTAGGCTTGTTTGCTTTTCTGACCAAAAAAAAAAAAAAAAAACTAGGCTTGTTTGCTAACAAAACAAGTCATATGCTCTAACAAAACGCACGCCTAAAGCAAATATTCATTGTCATTTGCTACGTGAAGCTTTCACACAAAACTTTAAACATTTGTTGCAATTAAATTGTAACTCTGAATCGATTTCTGTCAAATTTCATGATTTCATAACATCCCAAACTATTATTTTTAGAAAATTTAATAGCTTAACATCTTCTAAATCGAATTTGGTGGTTTAGAATTTACATAATTTCGATTTAATCCTCAACTCTGGAAATTACTCCCATTAGATGTGAACAAAGAGCTTAAATCTTGACCAGTCGCCGGTGTCCAAAACTTGTACGCAATATTTTTCCTCTCTCCTGTCTCCTCTCTCTACGGTTTCTTCTCTCTATTCAACAAACGAAAGTCACTTTCATTTAAATAACTCTCGGCCGTGCGTCTTTCTCCATTTTGACTGAGGCGGTGGCCTCTTTTTTTCTCTTTTTTGTTCCACTTTTTGACCGGTCAAATGGTCAAATCAGCCAAATATCAACCACTGTACTTATTACAACTGTATCATTTTCCCTAAAATCATTTGCTGCTGTCGCACTGATAATTCCAAAACACGACTAAACTCAAGAGGAGACCCTGTCATAAAGTAGCACACACGCGTGATTAGATAACTTTTACTCAACCGATTATACATAGTCTTGGAACGGTAGGTGGCATCTATATATTTGAAGTGCATATATTTAGTTTTACGTAATCAAATTCTTACCAAGTCACATGATCGATATCGACCATGAAAATATCTCTTTCCTTCTTTGGGACCTGGTAAATTTTGTTATGTCCAGCTTGGCCAATCCTCTATGAATTTCTCATGAGTGATTTTGATCCCCATTACTCAGATGGTGCATAATGGCACATGTAACTTGACAATCGAGTTCTAGAAAAGCCAATCTCTTTATTCTTCTGCGAGACTGATGGGTGACGTGCATTACGATGAAAAACGCAAGCTCATGTCATTATTTCTTGATAGAATGATTAGGTGCGCAGATCTTAGTGCCGAATAAAGCACGGCGACATAGCAATGCGCGTTAGCTCCGCAACGTTTTTTTCCTAGCCCTAGCATGCCCAAACATCATGATTCGTGCCGTGCTGGAAATATCTTAGGGCGACATGTCGTATCACGGGCCCATCTGGAGTGAAGCACTGGCTCCACCCCACATGTTTATGCATGTTTATATATAGAAGGTAGAAAAACATCATTTTCGTTCCTTCCTGCGATGGCGGGACGAGCCATGTGTTTCTATGTTCGTTTCGTCGTATAGTGCGAAACGGTGTAAGTCCCCTCGCAGAGCAATGCACACAGATCAGATGATAATACGAAGACTGGCATTGATTATATGGATATTAGTACATATAGATCTGCATTTATACATCCATGGAGGATTGAATCTGCCTTCATAACCACGTAGGTGGGTCGTCCAATTACATATATAGGGCTTCTAGCGATAGGTTTGAGAGATACATCAGAAGATGATGGATGATCATCGTCGTCGACCACCAGAGCCGCTCTCCCTCTGACAGTTAAAGTAAAGAGCGGCGACTGGGGACCCCAGGTTGTAGAGCTCAGCAAAGTCCCTGGTGTTGAAGTTCTGGCGCCACCCAGGAGCGTACACGGTCTGCCGCCCCAGTTGCCTGAACAGCACGAAGACGAACCGGTGGATTCCCATCGATGGACGCGGACTTTCGTAGCACACAATCTCCTGCCCTGCAAGGCCCAAATCATTTCAGCATCCCTTCTCTAGTTGGTCTTGCGGATAATGAACTATATAGATGAAATGAATGGTTGGTGCAATTTTATGCACTCACCGAAGCTGGCTCCTGTCGTAGCTGGAATATCAGTCACCAACCTATGAGAGGCAATATCGTCATGAGATGAATCGGGACTACATATACATAAGACAAAAGATTCTGGTATATCCATTGAAGAAGGTAAAGGAAAAGACTAGATGAGAAAGGAATCAAAAGGAGGCAGCAAAAGGATGCTTGCATATGTTTCTTTCCTTCCATGCAGGTAGTACTATGGCCTGAGATGTTCCAGCGCACGAGCGTGTATATGTATCTCACCTAAATATCGGACGGATGATTACTCCCGGATTTCCTTTTTGTTTTCTCAAATGAGTGAAATCGCTAGACTAGGCTCACGAAAGATAAGGAACAGAGTTAAAGTGAATGCAACCCGGGTTCTTTCGTTGAACTCTCTCTCGCTCGCCTCGATGCGGTCTCTTGATGGATATAGCTGCCTATATGCAGCAGAAAATGTGCGCGCGCGCGCGCGCGAGAGAGAGAGAGAGAGTGCTTTTCTCACCAGTGCAAATATTCTCTGAGATTAGGATCACTAGGGCTGGGTGCATCAGGATCTACCATGACCTGTGACACCGGGGACCGAGCATGAGAGGGACATTGAATCGTGAGATCGAAAGGTTAATCCGTACTCGAACAAATCAAACGATGAGAGCCGAGGTTGCTGACCCACCAGGGTGTAGAAGGTCCGGAGATCATCTCCCCCGATCTCGATGCGAGGCTGGTTGACGACCTGCGAGGGCTTGAGCTCGCAGCTGTTGCTGACCTCCCGGTTGTTGTAGACGACACGGAGAGAGATGGACCTGGTGAATGCATCCAACACATCCCCTATCACCCTCCCCACTACCAATGGATCTCTATCTCTGTCCCTCGGCATCTCTCTCTCTCTCTCTTTCTGATTTGTATGTATAAACGGGACAAGAGCTTGCAAACTGTCGGGGGATGGTGAGGTAGTCGTACGATAGTCTCTCTCTCCCTCCCCCGATGTATAATGAAACCAAGATGCATCTTCCAAGCGTATATATAGTAACTGCGCGGAATCTTTTCCTTTTATCCCATTGGGTACAGCTGCTATCGCTAACCCTGCTGTTATTTTCAGTCTTCGAAAACCGTTGCTGGCAAAAAGGTCGCTGGCAAAAAGGTTGAGGGGACCTTATTGATCAGTCCCTCGCGCTAATATTCCCGAGAATGTTTGAACAGGACACCGTCCGGGACTCATCAAAGGGCATCCCATCATTCCTCCCTGGTGTCTGAATCTTGCCCTTTCGGTCGTTTGAAAAAAAAAAAGAATAACATTTAAAGGCAGGTTTGAGAACTGTGCATTTTTGCGTGAGTACCTGGTGCAACAAAAGGGCACCACAGGCTTTTCCCTTTTATCTCCTAGGTTGGAAAAAAGGTGGGTCACTTTCGAATTGCAAGCCAAAAAGGAGAGGTGATGAGGCCACAAAAGAGCGAGAGAGAACCTAGGCCTTGTGGAAAAATTTGAATTTTGGAATTACGTCAGGTCCAATCACACAATCCTTAAGCGAATTCTTTCAAGGCATTCAGGCTCATCACCTAAGTACCTGTGTGCTTTTGGGTTTCGAATACGCGTCCGCATGCTCGGGGGTACGACTGGACTAGGGTTTTCGATGAATCGCCCGTGTGCCGACGGGGAAGACACGGACCACGTTACAATCTTCATCGTGAATAGATGCCGTGCTCGATTCGTGCTGGACAAATCAAACATTGCTAACCCACCCGCCCCTTCGTTGCCTTCGCGAGTTGGGTGTCGCACAGCCACTCCCTCCAAAAGCAAAGCAAAGAAAAAGGGGGATTGCTCCTTTGGGCCAGAAACAAGCGCTCCTTTTTCATATACGCCTCGTGAAATCGACGTTGTTCTATCCAAACACTACATAGTTTTTCTTTTTTCCAAAGTGGACCGGCATTAATGGGTTGGATGCATCCAGTCCCCAAAAAGACCATGAACAAGATGATGGCCCCTTTCTCTCCATGTCTCGGATGAGATAGATATCGATCGCCATTTCTTTTCCGGAGGGGAAAGTATTCGGGGCGTGAACCCGCGATACCATGTGTCATCGACGCGTGGAGAATCGAACGGAAAAACAAGCTAAAAAGGCTCATATTCCTTTGGGCATTCAAACGTCGAATGATCTCCCACCTCTCTCGGTGGTAATCGATGGCAAAAAGGGCTCCGCCAGATATTTTCCTATTTGCGAAAAGCTACGTTGCGTCGCACCCATTTGATTCCATGCACACATATATTGCATGTGGTGTGTGTGTATAGCAACCTTATGTCCTCACGTATTATGTGATCGCGAGGCCTTCTTTTCACATATCGTAGTCGCACCGGCATAATTAAGGAAAAATATTGAAAGAGTCCTAAACTTATTGCATCGGTACCGGTTCAATCTTAAATTTATTATATCGGTACCAATATAGTCCTAAACTTATAACCTCGGTATCGTTTTACTCCTAAACCTTTTAATTAAACTAAGTCATTTCTAAAATTGATTAATTTTGATTGGAGATTCCTGATGTGGATTCTGGTTGTGCTATGTTGTGTAGCTGGCGTTGACATTAGAGGTGAGCATGGTTTCATGATAGAATTAGAAACTGGAGAATTGGATCGATGGAAACTAGTCTGGTTCTAGGTTCTAGGGAGAGATGGTCTGATTCCCAGTTTGATGCGGGAGTATCCGAATTAGTTCCATCGATGAGCTTAGCAATATGCTCATACAAGCCAAGACAGAATTTGGGCACAACGTGATTCAATGGGTCCAAAATTGAAATTATCAATGGAGAAGACTATCGATCATGATACTGATTGAGGAGTTGTTGATTCGCCTTATTAATTATTGGTTTCAAAGCCAAACAACATATCGACAGGAGGCTATTCTCGTCTATTTTCATGGATATTTGAAGAATTGTTGAGATGGTTATTTGCTTGTCAAAGCTTGTGAATGAATTTTGAAGATAAAGCACAAGGCTGAAGAGTCAAGAATACAAATTCCCATGTTATTAATTGCATCTCTAGGTTTCTAGGAGTTCTTATTGATATGTAAGTTTAAAGAGTTAAAACTCTAAGTTCCTAGGTCTTTATTATGCTTTCTAGTTCTTGCGTTCTATAGTGTTCAAGTAGTTCTTATGTCTATTTATTATTTGTCTATTTCTTATGTTGTAGTCCTCCTATAAATTTGAGGAGAGTTCTCAATTGTAAGTAGATGATTTTGATGAATATCTTTGGAGAGTAGATACCTCTTATTTTGATTTTTTTATCCTTGGAGATTGGATTGCTTCTCGGTGATGAGCCTAGAAGCGATTTATCCTCAGCTGGTTATTTTCCTTTAAGCCTTAGTGGTGAGCTTATCCTAAAATCCCGTATCCTTGGCAAGTGACTTGCTCTTTAAGTCTTGTTGATAAACTTCGCCAATCCCGATCTTCATTCTTGGTTGGTGATGCGTTCTTTAGACCTTGGTGGTGATCGTATTCTATATTGCATTTGCATTTCATCCATTGACAACCATTCTCCATACACACCATTTCTATATACTTAACCAAAAAATTCCCCCATTCGAAATCACTTGCCCACACACTCGTAATGGTTTCACTTTTTTTGAAAACACTGGTCCTTGGCTCCTCTAGAAACCAAATCGGGAACCAGACCGAGAACCCTAAGATCCCTAATTATCTTCACCAACTCACTTTTGTTTTCTTTGGTGTGTTTCCTTTCCACTTCTCATCTCTATCTTTATATATTGTAATCAATTTAATATATCTAATGAGTGAATGCTTTATTTAATATTTTTTTTCCTTTTTTTAGATATAATTGTCTTAATAAGGAGATTATTATCGGTAGCAGAATGAATATATGTGGTGAAACTTTGTGATAATTATTTTAGTTTAGTTAAAAGTAATTTTAAATTTAAAACTATAATTAGGTGATTAACTATGATTGTTGTTTCTTTTGATTTTAGGTGGTTAGAATTTGGAACAATTTTTCACGAATAATTAAGGACTAGAGTTCTATAATTTCGGTTTTATTTTACGTGTTTATCTTCTATGAATTGTCGCCATTAACAAATGATAAGCTTTCATTTTTGTTATTGTGTTCATTTTCGTTTTGCTTAATTAAAAATGAAACAAAAAAAGGAACTTGTTAGACTTTTAAAACCTATGACATAGTAGAATCAGTGATATGGGTAGGTTTTGGGTTCCAAAGTTCCAAAAAATGAGGAACTTGTACCAGCAAATAGATTTGAGGTTTTATTTGGAACAAATAAGAAATTTGGAACTATTTACCCCTAGCTGACATGGACATTTTTGTTAATATTTTGAATTTTTATAATTTTTTATGACTGTCTTTTTTCTTCTCTTCTTTTTACTTTTTATTTTTTTGGGTTGAGGGTTGGCAACCTTCAACCGACACTAGGTGAGAGCCACGGCAACCTCTCTTGGCTCAAAGTTGGGCGAGGGCCGTAATGCCCTCGTTGTGGCGGGCGAAGGCATCAAGCAAGGACACCATGCCCTTGCTTGCCCTCAAAGAAAAAAAAAACATAAAATTATAAAAACTTCAAACTATTATTAAAAAATGTCTACAATAGCGCCAATCATACCACATGATGATCAAAATCCACGTTAACGATTTCCGATCAAAATTGGCTGGATGATTTAATTGACATAAATGTAAAAGGTTTATGATTAAATTGATCAAATCGAAAAGTTTATGACTAAATTGTATGTTTGTCAAATGGGTAAGTTGGGACAGGTTGAAAATGGTTTGACCCATTTAACCTATTTTGACTCATTTTCATTCAATACAAATTTAGTGACCCCTACCCATATTACTAAAATACTTCAATATTTAACTAAATTTAGAAAAACTTATTTCTTATGATTTTAAAAAAAAATATTATATTGCTTAAACACTTCCATGCAATGTAAATTTAATTAACAATTTTTATAATTAAAAAATTGATTTTTAAAAAATTGATTTTATTTTATTTTTCCTTTTTATTTCTTCTAAGTTCAGTGAGGGCCAGGCCCTTGCCCAAATTTGGGGTGGGCCGCAAAGCCTTCGCTCAAACCTAGCGAGAGCTATAAAGCCTTCTGATAGCAAGCGAGGGTGGTGGCACATATCATAGTTGCACCAACATAATTGAGAGAAAAGTACTGAAAAAGTTCTAAACTTATACATCAGTATCAATTCTATTTTTAAACCTTTTAGTTAGACAAAATCAATCCTAAACTTTTTGCATTTATATGAATTGAATCAATCTGGCCAATTCTTGCCAGAATTTGCAAACGTAGACGCTAGCTGTGTTTGTGGCGTGGTCGATGCTGATGTAGATATTTTTAATTATATTTTGAATTTTTATGATTTTTTGCCTTTTTCGTTTCTTTTATTTATTATTATTATTATTATTATTATTATTATTATTATTATTATTTGGGTTAATACCCTAAAAAACCCCAAACTGGTACATATATAACAAATTTACCAAAAACTATTTTTTGACCATGAAAAATCGCAAACTAGTACACCTGTGACAAATTTACCTCGACTAACCATAAAAAATCCTAAACTAGTACATTTATGACAAATTTACCCTAAACTAATTTATTCGATCACAGAAAATCCCAAACTGGTAATTTGTGACAAACATAGCTTATGCTAAATTGGATTAATACCACAAAAAATCACAAAAATTGTAAACTGTGACAAACGGAGCGTAAAATCCCAAATTGGTATACTAGTCAACTATCACTTGTCATTTAACTTAATAATTTGACAGTAAAATTTAATGAAAATTAATAGAGGGTAAATTTGTCACAAGTGTATTAGTTTGGGGTAAATTTGTCAAAAGTATATCAGTTTGGGGTTTTTGGTAGTAAAAAAAATAGTTTGGGGTAAATATATCACATGTGTACCAGTTTGAGATTTCTTAGGATATTAACCCTTATTATTATTATTATTATTATTATTATTATTATTATTATTTTTTTTTTTTTTTTTTTTTTTGGGTTGAGGGTTGACGACCCTTGCCGACACTGGGCAAGGACCACAATGCCCTCGCTTGGCTTAGATCTAGGTGAGGGCCGTGATGCTCTCGTTGTGGTTGCTATGGCCACGACCCTCAACTTTTCTTTATTATTATTAATTATTTTTTGGGCTGAGGGCTGACGACCCTTGCCGACACTAGCCAAGGACCACAAAGCCCTCGCTTGGCTCATATCTAGGTGAGGGCCGCGATGCTCTTGTTGTGGTCGCTATGGCTGCGACCCTTAACCTCCCCTCCCAACAAAGAAAGTAAAGAGAAGTAAGGAAAAAAAAGAAAAAAGAAAAACATAAAAATTTACAATATTATTAAAAAATTTCTATATTAGTGCCATTCATGTCATGTAGGATAATAGGCATTTGCGTTAGCGATTTTTCAATCAAAATTAGTCAAATGAACTCAATTGATACAAATGTAAAAAGTTTAAAACTAAATTGGTCTAATTAAAATGTGTAAGACTGAATTGGTATCAATGTAATATATTTAATTTTTTTTTGGTATTTTTCCCGCATAATTAGAAAACTTAATTTTTAGCCTATGCTAAGCGCGAGCGATTCCCTTAGATCTTTTGTGTTTTAATAATAAGACCAAGTCTTAGGGTTTTCTCCTCTCTTTCTAATTTTCACATAACTTTCTTCTTCAATATCCATGGAGGGGAAGGTTTGAGCTAGATCTTTCCCTCCCCTTAAATTTTCATTTTTCTTTGGCTTATTTGGCTCTATGTTTCCTATTTCTTATTTTCCTCCCGTTTTGTGGAGTTTTTCTCTTATAATCTAGTGTAAATTTGGCAACTTTTCTTTCCCATTTCGGGGAGATTTTTACCCTAATGGCGCGTTTGATAACGATTCTGTTCCTGGGAACAGATTCTGATCAGAAATATTCTTTTTTATTCTGTTCCCGAGAACAATTTCTAAGCATTTTAAGCCGTTTGGTAACTGTCCAAAATTTCTGATTCTAGAATAGAATTGCGTTTGGTACCGTGCTCATTGATTTTGTTTCAAATCAATTTCTTTTAATTTTTAAATAATTTTTTCTTTTTTCTTTTCTTTTTTTCCTTTTTCTTCCTATTCTCCAGCGAGCTCACCGGACCGGTTGCCGGCGGGCGGCGGTGGACGGTGATGGACGGCAATTGCGGGATGGCGGTCGATGAAGAAGAATAAAAGATAAGAAGAAGAAGAGTTGGTTTTGATTCTTAAATTTGTCTCCGGAACAAGAATTAACTTTTTATTTTTTTATTTTTGATTTTGTTCCAAATCTAATTCCAGGAACAAAAAAATAGAAATTTGTTCTCGGAAAAAAAAAAATTACCAAATGCGATTCTTTCCCAAATTGCTCACGGGAACAAAAAATCAAAATCAGACACTAATTAGATTTGGGGATTTTGTGTGTATGATTTTAACTTTTGTTTTCCTCAATTTAGTTGGTGTACAAGTCCTATTTGAAAGGAAATTGGAAGAGTTTCGTGAAGGTTTCACTCTCACAATTGTCAGATCTATACTCGTTTAATCTGGTTTCTTGAATGATGGTGTTGTGGATGCCAAACCTAGGCGTGTAATGTTGAAAGGCAAAGCTATAACAATAGATGGAGATCTCAGTGAGTGCCCAGTAGTGCTCATTACTTAAGATGGATTTAGTGATCAACTACCTATTTTGATTTTGAAGCCGTTTGGGATTTATTTTGATTTGTTATTGGATTGCAATGTTTCTCTCTTATTTTTTTTTTGTGAAAATGAATGAAATGTTACTTGAAAAAAAATATCAAAGGCGATTATTTTGAGTACTTCTATTCATTCAAAGGATTGTGTATTTACTATTGTGATATTTTGCAAAATCGGCCTATTCAAATACTTAATGCTTCATAAAATCACTTCACAATATAATTCTATTGAGCTTAAGCCATTGGTAGCCGAAGCACTCTAGAGATGCAATACATGTTAGGAGGTTCACCATACTATCTTTTTGGTCAGCTATTTAATCTTCCTTCTTGTCATTTCTAGTTTATGACTCTTTCATCTCATTCTCAATATTAATTTCTCCACTTCACATGCTTTACCTTTGTTCTTTGAGAAAAGTACAAAAAAAGTCATAAACTTATTGCGTTAGTGCCGATATAGTTATAAACATTTTAATTGGATAAATTTATTCTTAAACCTTTTGTATTTGTGCCATTTGAGTTTATCTGATCAATTTTTGTTAGAATCACTAACATGGGCGCTAACATCGACAAATTTTACAAATTTTAGATTTTTTTAGAATTTTTAAATTATTTTTTAATTGTGGCCAGTGAGGATCTCTCACCTAGGCCCTTGTTGGCTATGAGCAAGCTTGCCAGATCCGATGAGGGTGGGTCTCACCAAAGGCCGAGAGGGCGGCCCTCACCTAGGTTGCGAGGGCTTGAGCTTGTCAAGTGATGCGATAAAGTTTGCCATTGATGTGCCTCAAAGAATTTATAGGACAAGCTAAGAGGCAAAGAGAATCGAATGGTTTTCTTAGGGTATTGAGATGCAAAGGACCTTGCAACATCGCTTGGGCAAGGGTCGCCCTCATCGAATCTAGCGAGGGCTTGGCAGCCCTCGCTGGCCACAATAAAAGAGAAATAAAAAATAAAAAATTCAGAAAAATATGTAAAAAATTATACCACATAAGACGACTAACGTCAGCGTTAACGATTTCTAGCCAAAATTAACTGGATGGACGGTGCAAATGCAAAGAGTTGAAAATCTTGAAAGTATTTATTTGGACAAAATTACTCAAATGAGTTGCTTTGGTTTTTCGCATATAAGTTTCAACTTCCTCAAATTCAAACAAATGACGAATTATTTAACTATTCGAATAACTTCATTTTTGAGATTTTCTTTTCACTACCCTCTGCAATTCTAAATTTCGAAGTTCTCTATAAGGTGAATTCTCCACAAATTATTTAGATGTGGCTTTCAATTTTCTTTTCTGCCTAGATCATCTATATATATTCAAAATTTTTAGCAAAAAAAGAAAAGAAAAGGATTTTCAAAATAGATTACGATAGAGAAGAAATGAAAAGGAAGAAGGTGGTAGACAGGTGTTAAGAATTTTTCTAATTTCCGGAGTTTTATTGCTTTAAAGATTTGTGAAAAGGTCGGAGATGTGTCACACAATGAGACGCACCGCTTGTCAACTTCTCAGTGGACTTCTATTGTGTTCTCCAAATACACAGAAGCAGCAAAAGTCATCGAAAAGTTCTTGCAATACTCATTAGCATTTTCTAATAATATGGCCGTATTTTGATTAAATGAGATTATCAATCAAAATGCACATTTGTATTACCGGGTTTAGCTTCCACTTTTGATGTAGTTCCAAGTAAATTGAAGAAGAGACTTAATTGTAATTATTAAGAGCATAAATAAATGAATCATTATTGGGTAGGAAAATTAATGATCAAATCAAACATTGGGTATTGTAAAGTGTGACTATCCAAAAAATGGTATGACGGTTGTAATTATCAGTATACACAAAAGGGTAAGACTTCGACCACCGGCCGTGGTGGCTCCGCTGGGTAAGCTTTAGTGAACCTTTGTGAGAGAGGTGAGGAGTTTGAAACCTTTGCGAAACAAAGGCTCTGGTGGAGTTACTTGGTGACTTAAATGTGCTGCCGGGGGTGATGGGTCCTCCCGCTTACGTAGCACCTGGGGGTTTACGCTTTGCCTACCGGTTGAGGCGGTTCCTCCAGCACAAAAAAAAAAGGGGGTAAGACTTCTCTCATCTTTAAATTACCTAATTCATGAAAATTATCAGAGGCTATTTGAAATCTTTGAATGGGGTTACCTAAGTTCTCTAGTAAAACACTTAGGCGAATATGGTTCTTTACCTAGTAATTGATTTCTACTATTTCATATGTAGATAATTGTTTTTAATGAGTTATTTGTCATTAAATGAATAAAAAGTGTAACCATGGGATACTCATGTTATTAGCGAAGTACCACCGATACTGACACGCGACACACGACACGACACACCGACACATTATTTCTAAAAAAATAGAGAATTTTGATCCATTAGTACATATTATATATTAAATGTATATTTTTATAAATACATTATAAATTATCATTTTATGATTATTTTAATCAAATTAATTTGATTTAATTTCACAAATAAATAAATAATAATAATAGCTTAAAATAAATTTACAATAAAAATATTAATCCACTATTTATTAATATCATTAATTATTTCAATTTGACAAATTTAACTCTATCCCAATAATCCATAAAACTTTGAGAAAAAAATAAGTAATCCACATTTTAGACTCGCGTGTTAAAGAGTTTCGGAAGAATAGAAAAAAAAAAGCTTGGAGGTAAATTGCGTGTCACAAAAAATTATAGTCAAAAGAGGAGAAGATAATAGAAGATTAGATTTTTTCTTTTTTCCTCATTTATTATATTTATTATTTTTTAATTTTTTACATGTTTACATTTTGATCCATCATTTATTGAAAATATTAAAATCATGTGTCGGAATTTTAACTCGCATATTGAAATTCTAGACTCAAGGATCAAAAGAGTTGACTAGATGTAGAATTTTCCGACATTTGTTGACCAATTGTAGGAGAGCGTCGAAGAGTGTTATAGAATGTCAGACATATGTCAGAATGTTCGACACGATATAAAAACTCTCGAAGAGTATCGGTACTTCCTAAGTTAATAGTACTCTTGGCTTTACCTTCCTTTTTTTTTTTTTTTGGAAAGGAGACAACCGAGTACAACAACCAACACAATTACTCATGGGCTCTCATGATTCACTTGAGATTATTTATTTTACCAAAATGTTGTCCTTTGCTTTTATTAATTTTTACATTTTTAAAGGAAGCAAGTAATGCAAAAAATTGAAATGGCCTCAATATAATAAGTAAAAGAAAATATTGATTTGGGGTGGGTGTCCCATTAAAGAGAGGGCCACATGTCGACTCCTTAGAGGCTCCCTCTCGCTTACATTATAGATGGCAAGGACGAGCTATGATGAACCATGATGATCGGAAAATCCTCGTGTCTTAAATTAGAAGGAAGATCTAAATGAGCAGTGGCTAGTTTCTCACAGAAGTGCATCTTATTAAGACTGGTTCACAAATAGCAAGTGTATTTAAACGAGAGGAGCCCATATCTAATGCCTAATAAGACTCCAACACATATTAATCTGTAAATTGATTTTATAAACTAGTCTTAATACAAATAATTAGATTGTTAATAGACACCGAGATCCATTATTTGCTAAGCTCCGTGTATATGAATTAGCTTTCGAAGAACTGGCCACAGAACAGCGTGAGGGCAATAAGTATGATCTGAAAATAGGCACCTGATTCATCATCTCAGTAGCTTTCTCTCCTTTAATTGCAAGCATGGTATCACCTGCGTGATATCAATAGAGAAATGTCGGGTGTCCTTTGAATAGTATTATCAAGACTCGTTATCATACTCAGTGGACATTCGTACACTTGGTCATATATCTTCTCATTCATGACGATAGTAGACTTATACGGATCGAGATGGCACTTCGGAAAACACAAGACAAGGAACTGCTGCAATTCAGAACCACGCATGAAGCGTCATGCGTGTCCTTTAGAAGTGCTACAAGGTGGAGAATTACAATTGCCCATGTTTGGTTTGAGAAATCAGTTTTCAGATTTCTTGACAAAGTATTTGGTAGTTGAAGTTGGAATTTTTCTTTAGGAGTGAACAGACCGGTTCAAGCCATGCAAGCAAGAGTTTACCTCTTCAATGCCTGGGTTGGTTGTTGCTCCTCGTTTTGTAGACTGCGTAAGCCACTAATACAGGAACTGAAAGGCTGTACCCCGGAAAATGTATGAATGGATTCATCTCGTAAGCTTTTATAAGAGCTCTGCAATTCTGTAATGAGAAATGATAAAAATGGAGAATCAACAATCAACACCAAGATTGTGGTGGAATCATTGACTGTAAGTGATAAGTAGGCTTCCGGATTGTACTACTGCATTATCAATTCACACCCTTTTCAGAAGCTTGGGCAATTGAGAAGCAAAGGAGTATTTTATAGACATTCAAAGCACACATTAGAGGGTCTCACATCATATAAACTCCAAACAAAAACAAATCAACCAACCAATATCCTGCATCATCTTTTGATGACCAGGTAATGTGAATGATGTGATGTACATGAAAGTTTGAGGTAAGACCACATATTATGTCAATAACTTCTTTAAGAAAATTCCGAATATAATGAAAGGCAGGAGTAATGGCCAAACTGAGTGATAGCCCACTAATAAACCAAGCCAAAGCATAACCAATGTTGAGGATAAACCACCATCTCAGGAAGAACAGTGCATGTAGATTTAGAAACCCTCCATTCAACTTCTACTCACATTAACTTCTCATGTAACTCTCTAAGCTAATCTCTTCATTCAATTTCATAGAGTCTAAAAACCCTCTATGCTACTTTTTTCATTCTAGACCTCACCATGCTAAATGCATGAAGCAATTGCAAGCGATCTCACTCCAGAATATTTCATGGAATCACATAAGCCGTTCATTTCATTCAATTTCAAGTAGGTCATTTGGCAAAACTTACCATAAAATGCTTGCAACAAACTGCTACGCAAACCACCACAAGAAGTTTCCGCAACCAACGATCTCTAATCGTGGGAACTGGTCTCTTAATTCCTGGCATATCATGCTTTAGTGATCTCTTTTTCTCCTGACCATAATCATCTTTCTTTTTCCCAGCAGTGGAGCATATATGCTGATGAAAGCCTCTTTCAGCAGCCAAAGCTGCACAAACCAGTATCATCGGCAATACCACAGTGACAAGATGAGGAAGAACAATTACCATGACATCTGGAAATCCCACAAGCTCATGATTTTCACCAAAATGGATGTCCTTAACAACCCAACCCTTGTAAGTCATATATCCCATTCCACCGTTGTTAAATATTCGGCCACTTAACCAAGGGAAACAAAGAAGGAAGAACAGGTACCCCAAAATGCCAAACCATAACCCAGGAAAATTGCAGAGCTCCTGCAAAAACCATGCCATACTACCCACAATGCCTTTACCAGTGGCAAGTCTCATGTATGAGTACTGCTTCTTTAGGAATGTTTGGAGTGCTTTTGGGATAAGGAGAATAGAAAACATAAAGCACAGGGCAGACCAGAGTAAAGGGACATATAAACTATCCCATTGACAACCCATGACAAAAAACTCCTTCCATGTCCACGAGACTTGAGCATTGAGACCATTAATGGAAAATGGCCTTAGTTCTGTCGAACTTGATTTACCAGCCATGTCCACAGCTTCAATCTGAAGCCAATATCTATTGGGCAATGGGTCCTCAAAGGCCCTGTAATTCCAGGGAGCACTGTAAAAATTCCCCCTAGGAGCGTTACCCTCATGCTTAGTCATATGTGCTTCCATGACAATGTGTAGATCTCCATCTCTGGAGTCATACACTCTAGCCACAACTGACATGATTGGGGACACTGAAAACACCAGAGCTCTAACTGTCTCGTAAGATGAAGGAACGATATATTGGCATTCATACCTGTGATGGGACAAAGATGTTGACATAAATCGTGAATCTAGTGGAAATGTGGGCATAATGATAGTTTTTTTGACTCCTGTCTTGAAATCGAGATCAAGGTAGGAAACATGACCACTATCAATGGCCAAAATACGCATAACTCGACTCTCCCTCCAGTCACCCATCTCCCATTCCCAGAATTCTTTGGATGGGGAAGCTCCAAAAGAACAATTCAGATCCCGTAAAGTAGGCATTTGGTGAATGTTAGGCTGGAACAAATTGCGCAGAAAAGAAAGGCCATCACCTGGCTGGTGATGACGCTTCAAATTCTTGCCAAACTTCGTGTGGAGATGTCCGCAGAGATAAGCAGATAGTGAATGTTTGAGAAAAATATCTCCCAAGCTCTTCCCCGAAGATGAGGCAGCTGAGAATGAAAGTGGGAAATGCCCGAATGATATCTTGGTTACTGGTCTAGTAGTCAGTGGATCCCACTGCGAAAGCTCGGAATCCAATTCAGCTAAGAGTTGATCAGTGGGATGTCCAAAGAGATTAGTCGGGCCTCGCGTACCCACAGACATTGTGCTATCCAATCCAACAAACAAGTGTTTCCGCTCCCCTGCCTTGAACAAATCGATCCGTAAACAGGGTAGACAAAGTAATTTTCATTTGGAAGAACACAACTGTTGGAATTACTACATGATAACAAACTAAGAATAATTAAGAAGACACCTCACTCTGGAACTAAAGCAGAGAAACTCATCAAACAAGAGTCACCTTTGGGAGGCACAAAAGGGGCCGATGCTAAATTCAAGATTGAGCTAATCCTAATGAATCAAAAGAAAGGGAAGGAACTTCGCATGTATGAACTCGCAAAAGAAAAAAGAACACAGGAACAACAGGCGGCGACGCTGTCTGAATACCAAAATCTTAGCGACGGGAGAAATGTCGAGCTGAAGCAGACCTGAAGAGTGACGCTGTTGATGTTACCAGTTCTTCCCAATTGGGCGTTGATGCTGTACTTGGAGAAGAAGTCGACCGAACCACCCTCAACGTTGACGCCGAAGTTGTCGTGGTTCCCTCTAAGATCGTAGAAGCGGCTCTTATCGAGGCCGCTCCGCCTCACCACGTCCTCCATCACGTCCCGGTACTCCAGCCACTCCTCCTCGTTCAGCTTCATCGTGAGCAAATCCTCGCTCTTCCCATCTGCCAGAAAACCCAGAACCGGTCAGCGGCCGCGAGTCGAACGCGCTCGAAAGAAAGAAAAAAGGCGGCACCGGCGGCGGTGAATCAGGGGAACCACCGGTGAGGTCGCCGGTGATGAGGACGAGAGACGGGTTGATGAGGGAGAGAGCAGAGGCGACGTGGGTCTTGAAGTGGGCCGCCCGGAGAGGGTGGTGGACGCTGAAATGGAGATCGGAGAGCTGGACTACCCACACCACCGACTCCGGAGCACCCTTTACCTCTATCACTCTCCGGTCACTCGCAGCTTCTGATAGACGAAGAACCAGAAGAGGGAGAAGGAGAAGGAGAGCGACGTTGCATCGCCATATCGAGGAGAAAACCACCATCTCCACCGCCTGCGGAGAGACGACCGATCGATTGCTGCGGCGGCTCTCAATTGCCCCTCATGTCACGGTGGTGGCTGGATTCCACACCACCTGTACCCGTTTACTCTGATGGTAAGGAAACAACCCAAAAAAAAAAAAAAAACAATGGATTGAAGTTCTAAAATTTAATATGATATTGCAATTAAGTTATAAAATTTTCAAATTATGTAATTAAATTCTAAAATTTGTTATGAGCTGTGGTTAAATCTTAAACTTTCAAAAATGCAATAAAATCCAAAATTTGTCAAATTGATCAAATTAAGTTCTTTCATTAATTGCACTTTTTATAGATTTTAAGATTTGATTGCACTTTTTGAAAGTTTTAGAATTTGGTTGCAATTTTTGGACAAGTTTTAGGATTTGATTGTATTTTTTGATAGTTTTAAAATTAATTTGTATTTTCATGATAAGTTTTAGGACTTTTACACCTGTCCAAACAAAAAGCAAAATTAATGCCTTGAATTCCATAACTATTTAGCTTAGCAAGGGCATGGCCTAAACCTAACTTGGGATGGGAGGTCCCTTTCTTATACTAGATCTTGCTTTACTTTTATGTATGATATCCGATACATGAAGTACCTGGATGTGAAGCATCGGGTCAATTCTCAAGCTCCACCCATGTTTCACCGATTGAATCAATCCATTCCTTATTCCTATAGAAAAAGATCAATTTTGGCTACAATTTGACTAGAAGGGTTAAAGTTGAAGATGTCGATTCCATGAGCTAGTTGTCGATTAAGTAGATAAGTTGTTGATCTCATGGCTATGAGTTGGCTATCTAGATGTTGATTTATGAGGTTGGTGTCGACTACAAGGCTCTTAATTGATTACATAGCAATTGGAAGCTATTTTGATATATTTCTATGGCTATTTGATGATCTACAATGACTATTACGCTTCCAAGAGTAAAGCATAAATTTCAAGTTTTTATTTTATTTTATTTTATGTGTTTTAATGCATTTTCTAGTTCCTTGGTCTTTATAGAGTTTTCTAGTTTCTATATCTTTAATATTAGGTAGTTCCTATGTCTTTAAATGTTTGGCTATGTTTTATGCTTTAGTTTCTCTATAAAAAGAGGTGTAATCTCATTTGTATGGACAAGACTTGAATTTTGAGAATATTATGAGATTTTTTTCTTTTTTGTGTGAGCGAATATCTATCTTGGTTCTTTATCCTTGGAAAGTTGATTATATTACTTTGTGGAACGAAGAAGCCCTTTATTCTTGGCTGGTGATTTTCCTTTAAGCCTTGGTGGTAGACTTTTCCTATCTTGAAATCCTTTATCATTGGCTGGTTACTTGGCCTTAAGCCTCAGTGATGAACTTCATCAATCCCAATCTTTAACCTTGGCTATTGGTGTGTCCTTTAGGTATTGGTGGTGATCATATTCCGTCTCTTTTTACTCAAATCTATCCTTCATCTATCATACATCATCCTATTATCACTCAAAACACATTGTCCATCCTGCAATTTCATCAAATTGATATTAGAGCTCAAGGTTGAACTCGTTTTGAGTGAGATCTTTATGTTATTCATCTCGTATTAAAAAAGAAAAGACTAAAAAATGAATGATCCAGTTCCAAGAGGCTTGATTTTAGAGCATACACTCAACGAAAGACAAGATCTTGCCATAGAAAATCTCCAATAGCAAATGAAATGAGTCTTCAACCTCGCGGAGAATCCAGCGAGATAGAAGGAATGAGAAAAACCTCCTATTAATTGACCATGCCATGACAATCTAGGTCTTGTCAAAACTCTAGAGATAAATCCCACAATACTGGAAGTAACTCTAATGATTCTAATTATTAGAACTGTTGATATATGATTTTTAGTCGACATGTCAAAAAGATAAAAAAATCGCAACTTGGGTTTCTAGTTGTTATGGGGCTCATTTCTTAATAAAAAAGTGTCGTCTTTCATTTCTTTCTTTTGCATTGTGACTTCTAAGCAATTTTCAATTCATTTTCGAAAAAAAGTCAAACGGTTAACTTTTAGGTTACTAACCCTAGGTCAAAAATGTGTTTTTTTATCCAAAAGGATGTCAATTAGCTTTAATTTCACTTTTCTCAAGTCTATTTTTAAAAAATCCATAGATTTGATCGAAAAATCAACATTTTAGAAAAAAATAAATTAAATGGTTGACTTTTGATCAAAAAATTGAAAAATCAAGAATCCAGGAAAACACTTCTTTTTAATGCCAATTTGACTTGTGCGTCGAAAATTTCATAAAATTCAATAAGAATCTTGTTTTTAGAATATTTCGGTTTTAGGTTCTAAATTGACCAAAAATAAGAATTACTTTTATTTTATCAATAATTAGGTATAGTTCATTTTACCACATTTGGTCTAGGGACTATTTTAAATTCGGTCGTGCATTCAATTTCGCAAATTGCTACATCGAAAGCCGAATTGCCATTTTTAAGCTCTAATTAGGGGGTTAAAATTAATTCTTCATGACTTGCAAACGGATAATTATTTTCCACTTATTTTCTTAAGATAAGTCCAAATCCGGGGTTGATTTTGAGAAATTCGCATTAGAGCTTCCTGATTTGAGGGATTTCACTCTCTTGAAGGTAAGAAAACCGAGCCATCGAGCTTCAATCAAGGAAATTTGAGTTGACTCATTCAAGAATAGGGTTCAATTGCACAAATCTAAGTTAAATTTTAATAATAGACCCCGATTCATTTTTGGCCTAAGTTTCGACACTTTAATTCAAAGTCAATTTGAATATATTAGGTAGTCCTATACATGGGTAATTAGTTAAATAGGGTTATTGTAATATTAATTGAATTCAATTTCAATTAATTTGTAATTTTGGCCAATGATTTGCAAAAATTGCTTATTTTAGCCATTTACGCTCAATCTTAAGTACCCATGGTTTTAGTTGGTTGTTTTTCGTGATAATCGTTTAATGAAGTTAATAAAGGGTCCATTGATCACATTTATGAAGTTTAATTGGATTAATTGAATTGAACTCAATCAAACTATGTAGGCTTTCTCTTTAATTGCATAAATTTTGAATCCCCAAGGGCCACAAATGCGTAAACTAGCGAGAATCAGATAGAACCAGTCAAGAATCGATCAAACCAGCATGAACTGGTTTGACTGGTTTGATCAGTTGTCTAGGGGGCAAGTCGGTTCGGCCCACTGTCGATCGGTTTTGGACCTCTGACGACTAGTTCCAAGACCCTCATCGTGCCAATTTCACTTCTACGCCCTCAATTTTTCATGAATTTGCAAATTGGTCATCAGATTTCGTGAATTTGCAATTTGACCCACAATGGGGTCTTTTAGCATAATTCTCATTTTAAGCTCGGATTTTCGCAAATCGGACCTATTCGATCAATTACTCAATACCTCCTAATGATGATTATGAATTTAAAATCATGATTTGGCTATTAGATTAGGATTTCGACTATGGGATTGAACCGACAACCAAGATCAATTGATTTGGGGTATTATAAATAGCCTTTTTCCCTCCAAAATGGGGAAGGGCTCATTTCTACGTTTTTAATTTTCTCACTACAGATCTCTTTCTCTTCTCTTTAGTTTCTCGCTTTTTTTCTCTCTGTAGTCGAACCAGCCGCTTGCCAGCCACACGTTGGTAGCCAATCGGGCATGACCCAACCCCCGGCGGTCTCTCTTATGCTCCTCCTCAATCCCTTGGTGATAGCCATCAGCTCTAGTGGTTGATTGATCGGCCAAAGCCGATCTATTCTGGTTCGGCTCAAAGAACCGGCGACCAAGCTGGTTTTCAGCTTATCGGCTTGATCACCGGTTCGACAACTGTGATTGGTAGAGCAGACCTCGCTGATCATTCCTTAGGTGCATCCTCGACCTTACTTTGGATAAGGATTGGTGGAACAGCCACCGGATTTACTCCAGTGGCCCAATCTATTACCTGCATCCAAAATCGGCTCGATTCAAGCTGGTTCTGATCTACGCCTGGATTGGCACCATCTGGCGTGATTCTGGTGCCTTAATCACCACCAATTGGCCCTTTGGAATAACCCCGACCTCACTATGGTTAGGGTTTGAAAGATCCATCACCGGAGGGTCTCCAGTGATCATTTTCTCACTGTCGGTCAAAGACTCATCCATTCTTGGACCGGTTTTGCTGCAGGTTACAAATTGGCAGTCCATCCAGTCTTGTGGTGTTTTGTAACAATTTGATCATGATCTTGGAGCTCCAATCGTGTTTTGGCGAGGTGGTTTCCTCCAATTACATCAAAATTGATGAAATCGCACAAAGGTAAAACCTCTCTGACTTGAATTCGATGAAGCGACGTTAGAATAGCTAATTGGGGTTAGGATTCACACTTTGGGACTACATAAATGTTTAGATATATGATTGATAATCTAGATAATTGATTTGCTGATATTGAATGGAGCTGGATGATGATTTGTGGTTGATTACATGGTTTTGGATTTAAATTTGCAATTTTTGGATCTTTGGGACATGTTTGCTATTTAGCCTAAAATGAGGCTTTAGATGACTTGTTTCAACTCAATACCTTTTAAACTTAGAAAGTGCGTTTTGAGACCTTTGAATCAGTAGGTCGCATGGCCCTCACGGCCAACATTTGACCCTTGAAAAACACGTTACTATTTGCTCGATTTCTGCAGATTCTTGGTGCTCTTTAGGTTATGTTCTTAGTCCGCCTTAGTATTTTTCTATTTTTGTCCTAGCTTATTTGATGATTTTTTAACAAAGTTGTCTTCATGAAACTTGTTCCACATTGTCTTAAGAATATCACGTATCTTTTTTTTTTTTTATAGATTTTTTGGACATGTTTTGTTAGGTCAAAATCTCTTAAATCTAAGTATGTGTTTGTTTGCCCTACATTAATCCAAGGCATATTTAGGCAAAATTAAGCATATAAATGAGCTTGTTTAACCTTAGAGCCTTCATGAAATATGAAACAAATGCTATCTGCTTTCTATTGATGCATGATTTGTATGATTTCGTCGCCATTCGATATGTCAATTACATTTTCAAACACATATGGGTGCTGTTGCAGTTAGAATGGTTAGTAATGTGTGTCTATCTTGTCATTTTTGTCACCGTTTGTATAATCGCAATTAGGTTTTGAGCTCTAGCAGAAAATGTTTGTCATTATTTATTCTATATGTCAAATTTTTTGGTTGGATTTGTGTACATTCTTAAGTGACCGAAATTAAGTGTGCTTTTAGATCTTGATATAAGATTGAAGGCTTTTCATGTGTATGCTTTCACATGCTTGTTTGGGTCTCTTAGAGACTAAACCTCATGTTAGTGCCTTCTTGATTTTTGAACTAAGTATTGCAAGCTTCGTGTGCATATGTGATTTGTCATAATTGAATGCCATTTCATATGTGAAAATCATGTCACAATTGTACTAGTTATATTTGGAAACTTTCAAATATGTCATTATAAGTCTTACATCATCTTGTATTGACATTAAATTGCATGATATTTTCGCACGCCGACTTATGATTTGATGATTACCCAAAGCATTTATCACATCCAATTCTGGGTCATGTGTGATTTCATGTCATTTAAGCATTGTATGAATGATTTTAGGACTTATAAATGCATGTTTATATTCTGATTTTTAATGGTTGGCGTGCACACTTTCACAAACCTCAATCTTAGAGCACTAGGTTGACCTTGATTAACTCGGGCCCTTTGAGAAAGTCGTAAAGCACACTTAGACCTTTCGAATGCCAATTTCATCCAAATTGCTTGTTGTTAGGTTCATTTTACATTTTTCCTAAATTAGATTAGAATTCTGACTTAGGATTAAATTCGGAATCCTGTTTTTAGCCTTATTGAGATAGACCTTTGCCATTTTTGTATCAATTTTTCAGTAGAGATTTTGGAGTTGGACCCTTTATGAAGTTTGCTTGTTACCCTTTTGTCTGTGTTGTGGTAAAATTTCATGATTTTTAGACTTCATTTGATAGGGTAAATTCTGGTTGCATTGAGTTGATGACTTGTTGATTTAGTAATATTCTGATGCATTGTTGCTCATTATTTGATTTTTTTATAAAATCACACTTATCTCTTTTAAGAATTTTTTTTTCATGAAGTTGTTTCATATCATGTTATACATGTTAGATAATTTTTTCATCACTAGATCATCAATGGGTACCATCTAATTTTGCTGAATTGCTGTGCTTGGTCTAAAAGTTCTTGTTATAAGCCTTTGATTGTGATTGCTTAGTTAGACATTATTAGGCTAGTTTCTGTGTCATATTAGGACATGCCATCTTCATGAAAATTGCTTCAAATCTTTTAATCTTCGTTGTCAAATGTTTTCAATGATTGGACTTTTTAAATTGTATTTTGAAATTGCTTTGGTACATGTGATGTTTCCAAAAGCAAATCGTTAGAAATTCTTTTTCAATACTTGATTTGACTTAGGAAGAATCATGGTTTGGACTGTATTTAAAATGTCTGCGATGCTTGTGGATACATTTATGTGAGCCTCATGCTGACTTTGACAATTAAATACGTTTCATAGCCTAGATATTCCTTAATCCAAAATGTCTTTAAATCATTTTAAATTTTGATTTGACATTGTGAGAGTTATGGTTTGGACCGCATTCAAAATGCCTGTGACGCCTGTGAATGTATTTATGCGAGCCTTGAGCTAGCCTTGGCAATTTATGCGTTCCACAGTTGAGATATCATTTTGTCTAAAAAAACTTACTGATGATTTGAAACATCACATGTACCCCTCATGCATATACATGTCATTCATTAGAAATGCTTGTGCTCGTGATTGATGCGTGCTTTTAATAAGTGACCCATTGACGATTCATTCACTTGGTTGATTGATTGAGAAATAAGGTCCAAGGCCTGCACGTGTGTTTAATTCCTACAACACATGTGAATTCTAGATGTATATAAGGGGCAATGCATGATACTGAGGGAAAATCTTGAGGATCATATAGAATATTTTATTAGAGACTTACAAGTGTTATTGGCCATGCGAGAATACAAATGGCCAATAATAGCTATAAGTCACGAAAAATGAATTGGGTAGGTGTTTAGAGGACCTACACATGAATTGCAAAGGCCAACCCCGAGGCTCAAATTTGGTTGATTTTAAACCTTGTTTCGTTGGATTGTTTGATATTAGTCTTATGTTGTGATTTTGATTGTTTTGACATATGTGATTGTCTTTTTCTATTTATACACCTAGTTATAGTTCTTAGGCTAGGTTTAGAATAGGATCTTGAAGACGGAAAGGACACGAAGATGGTGGAAGGTTGATGTCCATTCCAACCATAATCTTATACCATTCATCCCTGACATATGTCTCAAGTTTTCCTTATTTGTATAAAAACCTCACGAGTTGCATGTTCTTTCATTTACTGTCTTTTCATTTCATTTCCTTTTTTATCTTTCCTAGGATTGCATGATAGATTTAATGATTTCTTTGGTTGTTTACTTATTGTCTCTTACTTTCAATATAATTGATTACTTTCTTTTCATTTTTTTTTTAGAAATAGAATGACACGAAAATAATTACTCATGCATGATTGCCTAGTTTAGGATAAATGATCTCGAAAAGGTAAAAAAGAAATGAATGAACACTTTAGGTAACACAACATACTGCTAGGTACTGAAAATGTACTAATAGAAATATTATCGTAACCCAAGTCCTCGAAATTGGATATTTAGTTGCATAGAAATCGAGATACTACTCTCAACTATTGATTGGGTTCTCGAGCCAACCCCAAAAACGAGACTAATGACGACTCCCTTCTTATTTATGGGTTGAACTAGACCGTATAAATTTACTCATTATGAAGGGTAGGTTCACAGTTGGGATTTAGTATACTCAATATGGTGAAGCTGATAAAGATAAAGTGATGCCATCTTTGGTAGATGTACATCTTGAGTGAGCTATCATAATCGTAAAAGTACCATTAAACTCACATTTACGTTCGGTTTCATTTCAACCTGAAAACCATCGATTAAGATGTGCCACGATGTCAAGGTAGGGTCACAATACTTTCTGCTGTCACGCGAGGTGCGAGTTTGGGAAAGCTCGCGACTACGATCAAGTGAACTTCCAAGAGGTTTGCTCGAAAGGCAAAGTGATGATGTCTTTGTGATTGAGAACCGTGAGGGAGCTTTTGTAATCAAGTACCTCTAAATCCGACCTTTCCTACATCCTCTTTCCTGAGGGTTGGGTGGTAGAGAGATCGGATTGCGACAAGAATCGAAGGGAAGAAGGTGTGTGGTGTATGAACAAGTAATCAAAGTAGAAGTACTAGAAATTTGAAGGAAACCTTAATCTCGATGAGTTTATTGACTAGCTTTATGACATCAAATGAGTTTTTGAGTTCCACTCATACTCGGATGAAAAGAAATGCAGAGTAGCTGTTCTCAAGTTTAAGAAACATGTCTCACTTTAGTGGGAAACTTGAAGATTCAAAGGGTTTGAGAAGGGAAGAATCAAATCAAATCTTAAGAAAAGCTCAAGAAGCTCATGAAGAATAAGTTTTTACTCAACAACTACAAGTAAGACTTATTTGTCAAATTGCATTTCCTCCAATAGTGTGGAACGAGCGTTGAAGATATGTGGTGCGATCGTTGCTCATTTCCTTGGTGGCTTAAATAGAGGCATTATTGATTTAGTTAAACTTCAACCATATTGATTGAAGATGTTTGCAAATTGGTCATGAAGGTCGAGAAACAATTAAGTGTGGTAAGAATTTGTATCATCAACCGGGGGGACATCTTTCTTTAAAATTACTTCTTCTAGTAGGGTCGGGAATACGTTGACAAAAGACAAAGGTAAATAAAAGTCATGGAATCTGTTAAGGAACTTCCCAAAAAGACCAACGGTGGTTGTGCTCAAAAGTGCCTTAAGTGCCATGGTTATGGACACTTTATGTAACATCCTCGATTTTGATCTTTATTTTGAGTTTGATTAGTAGGCCAATGATCAGTACACCAATATTGGGACTAGGTCATGAGCCGACCCAAGGGTCGGTTATGAGTTGATTAGCTCGTTCGGGATTAGGCGACCAAAGAATTAGTTATGCTCAGATAGAGTGTTTGACCATGGATTAGTTAATCGATGATAAGGATCGATCGTAAGACGATCATGTACTATCATAGATTGATCAATGAATAGTCATGGATTGATTTCGCTCGGTCATTATACTGGTTGCGAGTGATTCTGCTCGGTCATGGATGACCATGAATCGATCCAATGTGACTGTGAGTTGAGGCGAATCGATCGATCCCACATTGTCGCGACCCGATCTCGCCGCCCTCGAATGTCAAAGGGGGAAAGGTCAGGTTTAGGAGTACTTGATCATAAGATCACGAGCTCTCCCAAGCTCGTACCTCGTGTGATAGCGAATTTATTTATACGATCTAGGTATTTAACAACCTAAGAATATACATGAGTCGCCACTAGCCTTATATATATATATTTTTTTTTTGGGGTCGGCTAGAAAACCCAATCGAGGGTTGGGAGAGTTCCCTCGATTCTTACGCAACTAGAAATCTAGATTCGGGGACTTGGGTTACGCTAATATAGCTATTAGCGCCATTTCGGTATCTAACAATATGTTGTGTTTTTCCTAACATGTCCATGCATCTCTTTTTATATTTTCGGGATTATTAATTCTAAACTAAGTGATCATGCGTGGTGGATTACTTTTATGCTATTCTATTTCTAAAAGAAAAACAATAAAAGGAATCAATCAGAGAAAAAGAAAGTGCAAGACATGAAGTAAACAATCAAGAAAAGCAGTAAATCTAATCATGCAATCCTAAAGAATATGAAAGAGAAAACAATCGGGAAAGAAAGGAAACCCGCAACTCGTCAGGTTTTATACAATGCATGGAACCCGAGACATATGTCGGGAAAACAAATAGTACAAGATAATAGTCGGAATGGACATCGACTTTCATTGTCTTCACACCAAAGTCCATCTTTGGAATCCTAATCTAAACCCAATCTAAGAAATTTATAACTAGGTGCATACAAATGAAAGAAACAATCATCACAACTAAGATCAAAGCAATTGGGGTAAAACCCATGGACAATTGGCTCTAAGAAAAGTACAAAACATCAAGCACACCAAAAAAAAATCACTTTCATGAATGGAGTTTCCTAAGATGGGTTACATATGAATTTATAAGAATTCAAGAGCACATAACAACCCATCAGAAATATAACAGGACAGCAAGGCATCATGGCAAATCAGAAAATGACACATGGTAATTGACTTGTTAAGCCACCTAATCAATGCATGAAAATTATGAAATTTGAACATGATATAGGGTTAAATGTGAAGAACAAATTCGGTTAAGACATTTAACCCTAAATCCATGTGCAAAAAATCACACAAATTCATTAATGTTGACATGTAACTTGTCATTATGGGGCAAAATGCATTCCAATATCAGTTGCGACACATCAATTATTTCATTTCAAAGCTAACAGCAACTAGCCACAGAAAAGACAGCATGTCACAAGTAGTTTTAAGAAGACATCATTCTCAGATTCAGCATGCATATTTTTTCTAAAAAAAAATCAAGAGCAGAGATATATCAATTGGCTAAAACAATCTACACGAGCAGAGCAGAAATTATAGCATACTGATATTCACAAATGGCGTGTATCATGAAAGACGTACAACTTCAAGAAAGCCAAAAGGAGCTTGGAAGTCAGAAATAAGAAAATATATCAAGATCTCCTGTATAAAGAAGCATTTCTATGAAGTAATCAAGCAAAATTGCAATTAGTTTATGCAAGCAAGTGTCCTTCAAGTCAGACATCAGTATCTCAAATCAGATTTCAATACAACATTTAGACCAAAAGTCTCGTGATCCTGTCCATCTTTCTCTTCTGAACAAACATTTACAAAATGCATATCACCGATAACCTTGCTATCTTTACCTATGAAAAAGTAATGGTCTCGTGCTGGCACATTCATTCCATTTAGTGTCAGAGGAACAATTACAGCAAAGCTCAACTAATACACTTGAAGTACTCTATAGGACATAGATTGCAAAACCAGCAAGCAAATGCATTTCAAAAACAAAACTCTTAGGTGAGTCAATCAAGCAAACATCAGAATAGAGTAGTCATATCAAGACATGAAACTTACAGCTATTATGAAGGAATTTACTCTTGAACTCAGATTGCATGATTTGATTAATACGAAAGAATCGAGACACTCAAATCAACAATATGAACTCTATAGAGTAAAGCATGAACGGTCAAGAATCTAAGCAACAAGAATGATATTTACATGATCCGCCTACTACTCTATATAGGTAGAGAGGAAAGTAATGCAGTACATGCGCAATTGAACTACATATAATATTCACAGACTTTATATGTGACCAGGAAGTATTGCCAAGACGAGCAACGATGACAGTTTTAAATCTATACATAGGTTCCATGATCTAAACGAGACACTCGGAAAAATTTGAGCATAGACAATTAGACGCATTCGTTCAAATGATCCAGTCTTTCGATATCAACGTACTCTAAACCTACTGTCGATGGAAGACTGGCGATAACAAAATTCTCTACTCCCGCGCACCAGAACAGAACAGTCGCCATTATTTCAAACAGAGACATCAATCTCATCAGCATATGACATAAGAAAACGTATAGTTCAATTTTATCAAGAGAGATGAGCAATCAAAATTTGTCAGACATCACTTGTGTGCATTCATGTTGAACGAATCAGCATCTTCAATGCCATCAATGTATAGCCGATATTCAGGACAAATACAAGCACTTCCAGAATATGCAGCATCAATATGGAACCACATCCCATTTCTCTTAGCAACTATTGCTAATATAAACAGGGGATTAACTGCCGTTGAAGAAATTGTACCAACCTTGAATGAATCAGCGAAGGATCGAAGCCGCCGCCGCTGTCGACGCGAATCTAAGCCCTGCACTCCGAGTTCCTCCACCGGCGATCTGGTGAGCTAGATCCAGAGATATTCGAGTCTGGCGAGCCTCTCCAGCAACTGCGACGGTATCCAAGCCGATGATCTCAGAAAAAGTGTCAGATCTGTAGAAGTTCAACTCCGGCGCCGCGGACTTCGAACGACGGATAGATCCTCCGATCACAATTGCCGATTGCTACGCTTCGTCTTCTAGGTCCGAGAATGGCGAAAGATGAAGCGGATCTCCGGTCGGCTTCAGATCGGGTCAAATCCAGCGAGCAGAACTGCTGGCGTCGTCGTCGCTGTGACCGCTGTCGCCTCCGCTTGATCGAAATCCTCCGAAAACCCTAGGTCGTCGAGCCACCGATCGGAGAGCCCAATCCGCTCGAGAGCCAGATCTCCCCGAGCCCTCTGTCAGCATCGCTGTCGTCGTCGTCGTCGTCGCCGCCGCCGCCGCCGACGGTCCCGATCGACTCGAATCGCACGTGAGACGGGGGAAGGGAGCGATGGCGATCGATCGATCTTCTTCTCCTCGATTCCCCTTTTCGGTTTCGGAAATTTTTTCCGCTCCCAGCTCCTCTGTCTCTGTCGAGAGAGAGAAAGAGATAGAGTCCGCCCCCGAGCGGGAAAGAGAGAATCCGTGTGCCGAGAGAGAGTGTGGGAGACAGATCGATGGAGAGAGCGCGCGGGAGAGAAAACCATCCCCTCGTGAAAATGCCCCCCTTTTCATTTTTTATTATTTTATTAATTTTCTTTTCTTTTCTTGTTTTCTTTACATTTTTTTTCTTTTTGTTTTATTTTCATCAGTTTTTTTTTTCGTTTTCTTTTCATTTCATTTTTTCATTTTTTTTATATTGTCGACAAAAAATCGGGTGTCAACACACATGATTACATGATAATTGAAAACCAACCATGGATCGAATAAACTTAACGCAGCTTAGTTTTGGACTAGCCATAAGTTGTGGCACAAGACCCTAGACTAGCTTGAGGATCGGCCAAAGGATCGGTTGACTGGCCTAAAGACTAGCCCTTGAACCTATTCATGAGTCCCTTTACACGTTAAAGGAGAACTCCAAATTCGGTTTCGTTGATTAATCTCGGTTGCATTTGGCTTTGTTTGATCATGGTTTAGGCACGAAACTCGGACCAAATAAGATGGTCGATCGTAATCAAGCTCGATTAATCCCCACCCGATGATAAGGCCTTCAAACTTAGATATTTTCCCTGGTGCATTAAATGCTTTTTGGACGTAGCCATTTAATGCATTGTTGACTAAGGGGTACACATGGCACCATAAGCTCTTGTCTTGGAAGATAATCATGAAGCTTGGATCTTTGCTCATAAATGACAGGTGAGTCACAAGCCTACTTAAGAGGCATCATGACTAAGCCTAAACTATTCTATCTTCTCGGAAATTAAGAACCTAAGCATTAAATGAGAGTAATGACTAGCAAGGCATGTGTCCCTATTGACCTAGGCTAATTATAACCCTAAAATTAGTGTGAAAAGGAAGATCTCGGAGCCCAATAAAGGGGCTACGCACCCATATGAGAAAGGAGCAAGCCAAGTCAAACCTTCTTGGCTCAAGATAAAAGTGCTTTAATTTCCTTTGGAGTCTAGCTCTTCAATGTTAAGACGAGGTGTCCCTAGCCACTTAGAATTATTTATACCCTATTTTGAGACTTGATGACCAAGTCATCTTGCCTTTGATGCCCTCCTTAAATGCTTCTTGACTTAGAATTATTAGAAGCCAATAATGGAGCCCTTCAAAGAGCCCTTGGATGCCAACTTAGGGGGAGATAAGGATGATCACTTCTTTAATTGTGGGTCATCATTACAAGTCTAAATGGACCAATTAGAAGCTTGCCATCTTATCTTTAGATTTTCCACCTAAGCTTGTGGCATTATATGCCTTGTTAAGACAATTATTGGAGTAAACCCTATAAATAGAGAAAGGTTCCTTCATTCCCAAGTTTTACTCATCCAAAACCCTTCCTCCTCTTCTCCTCTCCCTCAACCGACTGCCCTCCCTCTCTCCTCCTCCATTTGACCCTCTCCTTCTCTAGGCATTGTTGCTACCATCCTTGCCATCGTTCTTGTCGCCGTCGCCGTCGCCGTTTGAGGCTGTTGGTTTAAAAAGTAGTAAATAGACCTACTAACCTTTGTTTTGGGCATTGTGATACGCTAGTCCAAGCGTGTAGCAAGTCCGTGTTTGAATTGTTTGGAACCTTATTCTTGCTTAGTTGAGGTTCGGATTATGCTTGTTTGGGTCAGTCGTGACTTTGTGTTCTTGATGGTGTTTGGTCCTTGCTTGTTGGGCTTCGGCTAGTGCTTGAGTTTGAGTACTTTGAAAGAAGTCTGGTTCATGTGCTTATTTGATATACTTCGGTTCTGCTTTGTTTCAAACCAATTTGAAAAGTGTTTTTGGTAAAAGCTTGTTATTTCTTTACAAAACCATTTCAAAACGTTTTTACAAGAGCATGTTCTAGTTCACGCCCCAAGCTTCGAAAAGGGGTTTCGTCGGCCTTGAACATACATGAGATGACGTCAGATCAGTCATTCCTTAGTCTTAGTGTGATATTGAGGCGTATTTTTCCTGAACCAAGTTTGGTACTCGATCGGTGTATCAAATGTTGGATCAAGCCACAATCCTTAATTCGCGTTAGCATGTTCAGTGACTCAGATTCAGTAAGACATTTTACACACTTATGCATGGTATGCTTTTGGGCCCTTGAACTAAAAGTGAAGATAAGAATCGGATTGTGATGTTTGATGCATGGACACGATGGACTAAATTCTAGCTGTCAATCGATGGATTTCAGCGACGATGCACCATGGATTTCAAAAGAACCAATGGATTTTGGCGACGATATCTGATGGATTTCGAATGCTTGGTGGATTTTGAAAGGGTTTATGAATTTTGGCTATTAATAAATGAATCACATATGCATGAGTTTCTCATATTATGAAATGGATTCTTGGTATATATTGGCACATGATGGAGTCAGGCGTGAGTTCCTTATGTTATGTGATGAATCTTGACTTATGCTTGCATATTGTTATTTGAGGGTTACTCATGATTCCAACCAAGACATGGCTTTTGTTTGGCAATTGATTTGCCATCAACCATTGCAGATAAGTTATATGCTGGTTGAAAGGCAAGGCATCATCCTACCAGGAAATTAGTGGGTTTTAATTACTAAGTTATACTCATCCGTTGTCCCTTTCAGACTTGTAAGATGGCCATGTCGCCCATGAGATTTGGTATCCCCACGGTGATGACTATGATAGATACGGTGCTTTACTATGCCACTATAGATAAACACTATTGAATGGTCACTACGGCCGTTTGGGTTGATGAAGAGCTGGCTAACCTCGTTCTCCATAAGTACCAAGCCTAGTATGAGTGGTTTAACGGGGACTTTATCGGTCCACTTTGCAGCTTCGACGGACTGCCAAGGCCTAATAGTGATGCTCCACCTGACGGCGCTGTAGAGGACTAGTAGGTAGTCAGTCCTTGTAGGGGTATCGTTTTTTGTTAGGATCTCACTAGAGGAGATAAAGTTACCCCAAAGTTTGGTGTTCTTTTTGGAGGGACTGTTTGCTTTTGTAGTGTGAAACTTGGCCCAAGTAGATGGGCTTGTAAATATTGGGAAAATATGTAACCGTATGTAGTTTGCCATGTGTTTATATATATGGTTGCATGTGTATTTTCCGACTACTTGCTGATGTTATGGTGATTAGGTGTTATTAATCACTTTTTCATGTGTTTAACTTAAAGATTTATAAAATGAAAGAAGTATGGGATGACGACATGCTTGGGATGCCGCGAAAACTATATCCCTTATCGCTTGTGACTTTGGAGGTAGAGTCGGAGTCGTTACGCTTTAAAGCCGATTAAGAAATTGAAAAGATTGACTTGGAACTTTAAGAGCCTAAGCAAGATTCCAATTAAATTGATTTCAAATCAGAGAAGCAAGATGAGCTTGAGGAACAAGTTAATAATGATGAGTTGTTGATTATCTGGAGGGCTCTACACACAACAGTTGATTGAGAAGTGGATGAGAGAGAACATCTTTCAAACCGGTTACACCATTAATGGAAAAGTGTGTAGGTTGATTACTGATGGGAGGAGTTATACCGGTGTGGTGTCCTTGACTTAGATTAAGAAGCTGAAGCTACCCACTTCTATGCATCTTGAACCATACAAGCTTCAACGACTTAATAAGGGAGTGACCTTTAGGTAACTAAACAAGCTCTCATGTTCATTTAAATCGGTAAAAATTACCAAGACCAAGTTTTATGTGATGTTATTTCTATGGATGCATGCCAATTACTGTCGAGAAGGCCTTGGCACTTTGATAGGATAGTTGTGCATGATGGCCATAAAATCATTTACTCATTCCACAATAATAATAAAATACACCACCCTTGCATCTTTAAGCTCTTTCATGATCCATAATAATCAACATAGGATGGGAAATATAAGTAAGAAGAGCATTTTCTTGAGTGAAACATGAGTTATAAGGGCCATATGCAAGCACAATACTATTTTTGCCTTGTTTATGGTTAAGAACAAAAAGGGTGAGATAGAGAGACCCCTATACCCTAAAATGCATGCCTTGGTGAAAGACTTTGAAGATGGATTTATAACCTAGATTACCTCTCTTAAGTGGAATTGAGCATCAAATCAACTTACTTCCCGGTGCTTCTCTCCCTAATAAAGGCACATATTGTAGCAATTTGGAGGAAACCAAAGAGTTTCAAAGGCAAGTGGAAAAGTTGATTGCCAAACGCTATGTAAGAGAACGCATGAGCCCATGTTTGGTTGTAGCCTACTCGTGCCCAAGAATGATGGTTCTTTCATAATGTGCATGGATAGTCGAGTGATCAACAACATATCCATTAAGTATAAATATCCCATACCTAGACTTGATGACATACTTGATGAATTAAATGACGCTATTTTATTTTCCAAGATAGATTTGTGAATTGGCTGTCATTAGATTAGAATGAGAGAAGGGGATGAGTGGAAGATGACCTTCGAAAAAAAAGGGGGCCTTTATGAGTGACTTAGTTATGCCATTCGGACTTTCTAATGCTTCGAGCGCCTTTATGAGGCTTATGAATAAAGTCCTTTGTCCTTATATTGGCAACTTTGTCGTTGTATGCTTAATGATATTCTTAGGTATGGTAGGAGCAAGTAAAAGCATATTCCTCACTTAAAAAAAGTCTTCGAAGTCTTAAGGAGGCAAAAACTCTATACTAAGATGGAAAAGTACCAGCTTCTCTCAAGCATTATATTCCTTGGGCATGTGATTTAAAAAGTTAGAATCTCTATAAATCAATCCAAAGTAGAAGTGATGAAGACACTAGTGGTCCCAAAGTCTTTTTATAATGTAAGGAGCTTTCATGGTCTTACTTCTTTCTATCGGCGATTGTGAAGAACTTCATCACCATAATAGCTCCCATTATTAAGTGCGTGAAGAAGAGATGCTTTTAATGGATCAAGACTACCCATAATGCCTTTAATCTCATCAAACAAATGTTTTGTGAGTCTTTTGTCCTTGCTCTTCCAAATTTTGATGAAGTATTTGAAGGAGAATGCAATGCGAGTGGAGTCGGCATCGATGTCATTCTTATCCAAGTCTAAAGACCTTTGGTGTATATTAGTGAAAAGTTGACGAAGTCAAAGAAGAATTATACCACTTATGACAAAGAGTTTATGCAATTACAAGAGCCATTGATTGTTGGAGATTGTGGCCAAAACAACTTGTTCTCTATTATGATCACAAGGAAGTGGCCATCACAAATTTAACTTGAGACACGCCAAATGGGTAGAGTTCCTTTAAGTCTTTTCCTCTTTTTTTTTTTTTTGAAGTATAAACCTGGCAAAACTAATATTGTAGCAAATGCCTTATTGAAAAGATGCTTAATGCTTGTTGTTTGGAAAATAGAGAATTCTCGGTTTCCATTTGATAAAAGAACTCAATGTTGATGATCTCGATTTCTCCCATCACCAGCAAATGTAAACATAGTGTTCAAGGCATTTATTTGACCCAGGATGGATTAAACCAACTATATATGCCAAAGAGTTGTTAATTTGAGAAGCACATGGTGGAGGATTAGCAAGCCACTTCAAAATCAATGAAACTCTTGAAGTCCTTCAAAAGCACTTTTATTAGCTGAAGATGTATGGAGATGTGCATGTTGTCATTTCCAAATGCGTGACATGCCAAATGGCAAAGAGTCATTTCCATCAAGGGCTCTACATTGCTCTTTCAATGCCAACACAACCATAAGAAGACATGAGCATGAATTTTATTGTGGCACTCCCTATAACTCAAAGGGGCTAAGATGCCATCATGGTTATTGTTAATTGATTTTCGAAAATGGCACATTTCCGATTGTGTCACAAGACGGATGATACTTCTCACTAGTTGAGTTGTACTTCGAGGAGATTATTTTTCTTCAATTGGCACTAAACTCTTATTTGGTACAACTTGTCATCCGCAAATTAATGGTCAAACTAAGGTAACCAATCGCATCATCACTACTCTTCTTCAAAGCATGATGAGAAATACTTTGAAGGATTGTGATTTAAGGCTTGCGCATGTTGAATTAGCTTATAATCGATCGTTGAGTTACACTACTGTGTCGCGACCCGATCTCCCTGCCCTCAATCCCTCTCGTAAGGAAAAGGAAATAGGGGGAAAGGTTGGATTTAGGGATACTTGACCATGAAAGTTCCCTCACTATTTTCAACCAGAAGGATGTCATCACCTCATCCCCTAGATGAATCTCTTGTGAGTTCTCTTCACAAAGTCGTGAGTTCTCCCAAACTCGTACCCCGCGTGATAGTAAAGTGTCACGACTAGTACCCATACGGGCGACACACCTCGAGAGATGAGGTTGGATATGAATATCAGATTTAAGGATACCTTTACCATGGTAGCTCTCTCGATAGTATACTTCGCTCATAAGGATGACATCACTTTATCCTTTGGGATACTGCCACATCGACTATGCTAAACCATGGTGAGTTTCATCGAAATTCATACCCCGTACGACGGGTTCATTTATATAGTCTAATTGTTTATGACAACAAAAAAAAAGGCGAAAGTCACCACTAGCCTTGTTTCTGAGGGTTGGCTAGAAACTTAATTTGAGGGTCTAGAGTGTTCCCTTGATTCCTACGCAACCAGATATTTAGGTTCGGGGACTTAGGTTACGCTAATATCTCTATTAGCGCCCTTTCGGTACCTAAATAGTATGTTGTGTTTACCTAACGTGTCCATGTATTTCTTCTATATTTTTAGGATCGTTAGTCCTAAACTAAGTGATCATGCGTGGTTGGTCATTTTCTTACTATTCTATTTCTATTAAACGAGAAAAGAAAGCAATCAATGGAATTGAAATTACGAGACAATAAATGAACAATCAAGGAAAGCAATAAATCTACCATGCAATCTTAGAAAATATAAAAAAAAGAAACACAATGGAAATGGTAAGAAGAAAAGAGAACGCGCAACTTGTTGGGCTTTTATACAGACGATAAAAACCCGAGACATATGTCAGGGAAATAAATAGTACATGATTATGGTCAGAATGGACATCGACCTCCACCGTCTTCATGTTCTCTCCATCTTCAGGATTCTAATCTAGATCTAGTCTAGAAAATCTATAACTAGGTATATATACTAGAAAGAAATAAGCATATAAATCAAAACAATAAAAAAATGACATCAAGCCAAGGTCAACTCTCAAAAGAAATTCAATTTTACAAATCAGATTTGGGCCTCGGGGTTGGCATTTGTAATTCATGTATAGGTTTATCTAAGGGCGCGTTTGGTAACGATTCTGTTTCCGGGAACAGATTCTGATAAGAAATTATTCTTTTTTATTTTGTTCTCGGAAACAATTTTTGAGCATTTTAAGCCGTTTGGTCTGTCCAAAATTTCTGATTCCGAAATAGAATTATGTTTGGTACCGTGTTCATTGATTTTGTTCCAAATCAATTTCCTTTAATTTTTAAATTATTTTTTTTTTACTTTTTTACTTTTTTTCTTTTCTTTTTTTCTTTTTCTCCTATTCTTTTGGTCATTGGGGCCGGCGACCTCACCAAAGCGTCGTCGGCCCTCATTGGCCGAGCCTCGGCGGGGCTGGGCGAGACCCACCTGGCCATCGACGAGGTTTGCCCAGCCCCTCGTTGGTGGCCGAGCGAGCCTCGCCGGGGCTGGGCGAGGCCTGCTTGTCCACCGGTAAGACTCAGCCTCGCTAGATCACGAGGCTCGCCTAGCCCCACCGAGGCTCGGCCTCGCCGATGTTTGGGCTTGCCTTCAATGAGCTCGTCGGACCGGTTGCCGGCGATTGGCAGACGACGGCAGTGGATGGCGGCGAACGACATCCGCGGGATGGCGGTAGATGAAGAAGAAGAAAAGAGAAGAAGAAGAAGAAGAGAAAATGGAAGAAGACTTGATTCTTAGATTTGTTCCCGGGAACAAGAATCAACTTTTTTTTTTTATTCTTGATTCTACTCCAAATCCGTTCTCGGGAACAAAATTTTTACCAAACACGATTTTGTTCCCAAACTACTCCTGGGAACAAAAAATCAGAATCAGTTACTATTCGAATGGTTACCAAATAGGGCCTAAAATACATACTTGATTCATTTTATGACTTACAGCCATTATTGACCAATTGTGTTCTCGCATAGCCAATAACATTTATAAGTCTCTTAACCAAGTGATTTATGTGATCTTAGGGTTTTCCCTCGATATCTTACATTTAAAAAGTCACATGCATTGTAGAAATTAAACATGCATGCAAATTTTTTGGACCTTGTATCCCAACTAATTAAGCAAGAAAGTATATCGTCGGCGGGTCACTTATTACCAAGGGCATGCACCAATCACAAACACAGACAATTCTAAATGTATGACATAATTTTATGCATGGGGATTTCATGTGATGTTCAAAGACATCTTTCGAAATCATCCACAAAATTTTTTGAGACAAAGTGATTTCTCGGCTATTAAAGGCATTCAATTGCCAAGGCTAGCTCAAGGCTCACATAAATGCATTCACAAGCATCGTAGGCATTTTGAATACAATTTAAACCATAACCTTTCACAATGTCAAATAGACTTCTAAAGAGGTTTGAAAATTTAGGATTAATGAACATTTAGGCTATGGAATACATTCAATTGCCAAGGCTAATTTGGGGCTTGCATAAATACACTTACAAGCATCACAGACATTTTGAATATGGTTTAAACAACGATTTTTCCTTAAGCCAAATCAAGCTTTGGAAAAGAATTTCTTAAAAATTGTCTTTGAAAAATATCACATGTACCAAAAGTATTGTTTTTTAAAGATGCAATTTGGAAATGCCAATTATTTAATAACAAATATCAAAGTATTTAGAACAACTTCCATGAAGATGACGTGGCCTAATTTCATGCACAAACTAACTTAAAATGTATAACTAAAAAACACAACTAAAGGTTCACATTGGAAAATTTCAAACCAAACATGTCAAGTCAACAAAATCGAGTAATGCCCATTGACAATCTAGCTATAAAAAAATCATTTAATATGCACGGCATGATAATGAACAACTTTCATGAAGAAAGTTTTCCTAAACGAGTTACACATGATTTTACGAAAATTAGACAATAAGGAATAGTAGGTCAGAAAATTGTTAAAACAACATGATACTCAGTTAATATCGCAAGGATTTGTCTTATCAGAAAATTGTCATCATGTTGACTATATAGTCAACATGATGACAAATAAGTTTCATTAAGAGGATGAGTACAGAATCTTAATAAAAAAATAGAACAAAACTATCAAATGTCTGTCCAAACATGGGTTAGAACATGGGTCTGAATTTGATCCCATATCCAGATTCTGATTTAGTATTTTAAAAAAATGGAAAGTGGTCTAAACGATGAGCGATCTATATGAAATCAGTGGCATTAGAAACCTCTAAATGTGCCTTTTGAATTCTTGGAAGGGATCGGATCCAAACTAGGTCAGATTGGTACCCTAAGATCAAGATTTCTAAAGGTGCGCATGTCGGTAATTAAAAATCAGAAGACAAACATGCATTAATAAATCTCAAAATCATTCAAGTAATGCACAAATTGCATGAAAAAATCATATGCGACATAGAATTAGATGTGACAAATAATTGAGGTGATCCTCTAACCCTAAATCGGTATGAAAAAATATCATACAATGCGATGATAATATGAGATATCTCAAGATTCATAATGAAATGCTTGAGGGTTTTTAGAGGAATATGCGCTCTTACAGCACACATTTAATAGGCAAAATGACACTCAAATGCAATGACGTGACTATGTACTCAAACCTTATAACATGTAGTTTAAGTGTCAAGAAGACATTATCGCAAAATTTAGTTTCTAAATGTCTGAAACAAACATGACAATATGCATATATGGCAAGATTCATTTCAGCATTAACTTCACACAATGTGCATGATTTCAGCCATTTATAGACATGCAAAATTCTTACGAAAAATCCTATATATAGAACATGCAATAATGAACGTTTCTTGTTAAGAGTTTGAAACCTAAACGTAATTGCATGAATCACGGCAAAAAATGACAAAATAAAGATGCACATTTAGACTATGTATTGCTGCAACACATTTTAACCTTAACTTATGCGATTGACTCACTTGTCAATGTCAAGACTTTGTAAAGTATGGATCAATTGAACATATACATTATGTATTGCAATTTGCATGAAAGACTTGAGACCAAATAAGCTCACTTGTGGACTCAATTTCATCAAAACAGAATTCGAACCAATGTAGGGCAGACTATCCTATGTTTGGATCTAAGCAATTTTGACCTGGTTAAACACATCCAAAACTTTCGAAAAAATTACAAGATGTTCTCCACACAATTAAAAGAAACTTCCATGTAGGAAAGTTCCTCCAAAACTTAACACAAAAATCAATATAAAAATGATAAAATTAGAGATCAATACGGAACAGACTGACCTTAGTTTGGATTTGAGTAGATTTGACCTAGTTAAACACATCTAAAAATTATGAAAAAATTACAAAACATGCACACGATGATTTGAAACAACAATTGTGAGGCATGATTGTCCAAAAACCATCATAGGAAGTTACACAAAAATAGTAAAATCTCATTTCGAAACACATAACCGAAAATCCACTTAAACTATTGTAGAATCGCTCATCTTCAGAGGTGTTTTTTGAGGGTCAAATGACATTCGATTTGGGCGTGTGACCTATCGATTCGAAACTTGTGACGTTTATTATCTAAGTCTAAGAGAACTTGAGTTGAAATGAGGTCGTTTTGGACCTTGTTTTGGCCAAAATAATAGATTAGTCCTATGGCTATGAAATTGCATATTCAAGCAAAATCATTCAATTTCATCATCCACATGCAAGCTTTAACAACTCATCAAAGATCACATGAGCATAAAATATATCTCTAATATTGAACCCTAGCCCCGGCCTGCTAATCCGGCCTCACTTCACAAGGTTTGAGACCGAGAAATTACTTCTTGATGTGATTTTTCTCGATTTTGGTCGCGATCGAGTAGAGTTTTCGTCAGAACTTTGATCGAATCTCCACGAACCTTCAAGGAGTAGATCTAGACAGTAAGAAATAGCTTCGAGATGTGGCTGAAATATTGGTTCAAGAGCAAACCAGAATCGGTCCGATTGGATTGGCCTTTGTGCGTCGGCGAGAGATCAAGCCAATTGGAGACCGCCGGTGGATGGCTGACCGATCCTTGACCACAACAAGGTTAGGGACTTTCGAAGCAACCAATTGTCGGTGGTTAGGGGCACCGCGGGGGCTTGCGATGGCCGGTGAGCCGTTGGTTCAAGGCCGGCGAGCGGTAGTCGGAGAGAAGGTCGGTTTGAACTGGTTGAAGAGAGAGAGGAGAGGAGAGGAGAGGAGAGAGGAATAGGTGGGAAATAACATAAAAGAGAGAGAGAGAGAGACCAATGAGAGAGATTTTGTGCCCCAAAAATGAAGCGCCCCCTAAAATGGACGGAAAATTTGACTTATATACTCCTCAAGTTAAGTAATTTCGGCCGTCGGTTCGATCCGACGGTTGAAATTTCGATCCAACAGTCAAAAATCGATTTTGAAAGCTCTATCATGATCTCAAGGTATTAGGTAATTGATCTAGTGGGTTTGATTTGCAAAAACCCGAGCCAAAATTGGGAATTGCGTCGAAATGTCCGATTAGAGGTTAATTTGCAATTTGATAAAATTCGAGGATCAATCTGCAAAATTTCAAAAAAAATGCGTAAAAGTGAAATTGGCATTGAGAAGATTCCAGAACTGGTCGCTAAAGGTCAAGAATCGGCAAGGAGCTGAATTGGCCAGCCTCGTTGATGGTCGGTCAAATTGATCAGACTAGTTTGGTCCGGTTTGGTCGGTTTCTAATAGGTTCCTGACCGGTTTATTCCGGTTCTTATCAATTTGCCTACTTGGGGCCTCTGTTAGTCCAAAATTTATGCAATTTGGTTCATAAATGACTAAATTGAAAATGAATTTTATCCTATTTAAGAAGAAATTGGTCTATTAAGGTACAATTAAACTAATCAAACCTTATGAATGTGATCTAGGGGTCTCCTATTAACCTAATTGAATGATTATTGTGAAAAGTAATGAGTCAAAACCATGGGTGCTTTGAATTTGGCCTAAAGGGCTAAAATGACAAAATTTACAATTCAATGAGCAAAATTGCAAATTAACTAAAATTGAATTCAATTAGTATCACAATTGCCCTATCTAATGAACTACCCATGTGCAAGATCACTCATCACCTTCAAATTGACCTTAAATTGAAGCGCTCGGACTTATGTCAAAAATGAATTTAGGCCTAATATTAAAATCGGACCTAGATTTATGAAATGAAACCATAACCATGAATGTGTCAATTTGAATTTTGATGATTGAAGCTTAATTGCTCGATTTTTTTATTCTCGAGAGGATAAAATTCTTCAAATTGATAAGTTTTGATGTGAATTTCTCAAAATTGATTTTGAATTTGGACTTATCTTAAGAAAATGAGTGAGAAACAATTGTTCATTTGCAAATTATGAAGATCGATTTTGGTCCCCTAATTAGGTCTCAAAACGGCAATTTGTATTTTGACTCGGTAAATCGCGAAATTGAATACGCAAGCAAATTTCAAATAGTCCATAAACCAAATGTCAAAGAAGGAACTGCGCTTAATTATGATTAAAATAAAAGTAATTTTATTTTTGGTCGATTTAGAACCTAAAATTAAAAAAATTCAGAAATCAAGATTCTTAATCGAATTTTGTGAATTTTTTGACACAAAAGTCAAATTGGCATTAAAATAAATGTGTTTGTGCATTTTTTTTTTGTTAAAGGTTTAATTAAAAGTTAACCCTTTAGTTGACATTTCCTAAAACGTTAACTTTTTTGGTCAATTCTTTGAATTTTTGAGAAATTGATTTGACAAAAGTGAAATTAAGGCTAAATGAAATTTTTTTTGGGTAAAATGTCAATTTTTGACTTAAGGTTGACTTTTGGTCAAAGAAACGACAAAAAAGTCAATATGAAAGTCAACCGTTTGATTTTCAGATTTTTCTTGAAAATGAACTAGAACTTACTTAAAAACAACAATGTAAAATAAAGAAATGAAAAACAACACTTTTTGGCCAAGAAATGGGGCTCTGTTGTGATCGGAAACCCAAATCGATTTTTTACCTTTTAATGACTCGTTAACTAAAAATCAGATGTCAACATACTATTCGATTTTGTTTTTGAAATCAATCCCCTCAGGGTACATTTGATAGTTAGGATAAAAGTCAGGATATGATAAAATTTATCATTCTTGTGTTTGGTTTCTATCCAAAATAGGATAAAGTTAGATATAAGAGAGATATAATCTGAATAAATATATCACATGAAGAAGGAGGGTTTAATGCGAATAGGATTTTTTATATCCAAGGCATAAGTCTATTTCTCTCCAATAATAAACTTCTTAAATAAAAACATTAAAATAATAATTAAATATAAAATTATATTTAATTTTTAATATAAAAAAGAAAACTTAAAATACACAAAAAATTAATTGACGATTTTTTGTTTTTTATTCATTCATGTTTTTATTTATATATTTAAATTTCTTTCTATTCTATAATATATATTCTACACATAGATTTATTTAGTATCTATATTTATTACATATTTTAGGTATATTAGTATAGTTTATTATATAATAATAAATATTTAAATGATGAAAGGGAATAAAAAAGAAATAAAAAAGAGAGGGAAAATAATAAAAAATATGTCAATAAAAATGAAGTAGAAGAACCGTAATTTAAAATGAATAAATTTGAACTTGAAATGGATTTTTCTAATCCATCTCCTTCTTCTTCGTTTCTCTCATTCATGGTGAAGCCTCACAACTCATCCATAATTCTTTGTTCATGTTAAAGCTCCATAAAAATGACAAGAGATTTGAAGTTCCGAATGCTTCATAACTTTTCGTTCACGTGAAAAATTCACAAAATTAGAAAAAGAGTCAAAACTCCTGATTTCCTTAGTTCAATAGTTTATGTTAAAGTTTCACAAAAGTAACAAAAGAGTCAAAGCATTATAGAAATCGTAAAAGTGAATAATCATTTTTTTCGTTTTTTTACTAGATTTGCTGTTCACTAGCCAATCTGCCTCATTGATGTTGGTGTAAATTTTTACAGTTCTTGTCATTATTGAACTTGTTTAAATGTAGATTGTACAATAATTATAAATTGATTGATGGAGGTCGTCTATGTTTGTACTTTTGTGATTTGTTTGGTAGTGAATCATGAGAAATTCTTACAATATCCATTTTGCATTTTTGGGTTCATTTACATTGATATGCCTTTCACACCAAATAATGGATATGATAATATATAAACATATTCGGTTTTATTATTGCGATTTACCAAACAATTCCTATGATATAAAAAAAAATTCTCAAATTTCATATCTTATTATATCCAATTTTATTATGACTAAAAATCTAGATAACCAAAAGCAACCTTACACTTGTCACACCTCGGACTCCCAAGTCATGAGGACCGACCGATAAGGGTCATTAGTTTGACATTCCAGGCATGTTGCCATCCCATTTCTTTTTAATCTTCAATTTAAGCACAAGTAGAAGCGATACAATATCAACACCCGATCCACAACAACAACATCAAATAGTTGAAAAACACACATGCAAAACAACCACTACATTCACGTCTTTCTTACAATATTTACAAGCCCCTATAAACACGGGCCTATTTTCATTAACATACTTAGCCTATTCCGTTAGAAGATCGCCAAGGTCAGGGGCAACCTTATCTCCTTTAGCTGGGCACTAACCAAAATTCGATTCCTATACAAGGACCAGCTATCTAATGATCAACCACAATTTTTGTCGAGCGGGACCTCATCATTTGGTCTGAGTGGTCCGTTGAAGTTGCGAAGTGGCCCTACAAGTTCCCATCAAACCATACATACCACGCTTGGTAATGATGGGGAACGAGATCGTGTAGCCCTTCCTCAACCCAAACGATCGTGGTGACCATTTGATAGGTGGTGCCTTTCGTAGCCAAGGTGTGGTGCCTTTTGTAGCCAAGGTAATATCCATTATTGAGACCTCTATCTCCATGGAGAGACCGAATCGTACAACAGGCGCGTCCATCATACAATTTTGAAAAAGATCAGTAAGTAAACCCACTAATTTTCAGATAGGATGATGTCTCGCCATTTCACACGTGCATAACTAACGCATCTATTGTTAATGGCAAATCAATAGCAATACAGTTGTCTTGCCTTGACTCGGACATTAGAAACCCTCATCTAAACAATGTGCAAGCATAAACCAAGATCAACTCAACAATATGAGGAATCATGCACACATGGTTCATTTATTACTTAGCCGAAATCTATCAACTCTTCCGGAATCCACCGAACATCCAAAATCCATCGGGCAACGTCGTCGAAATCCATCGGTTCTTTCGAAATTCATTGAGCAATGTCGCCAAAATTCATTCGTCGACAACTATAAATTAGTCTCTCATGTGACCATGCATCAAGTAACAACAATCCTATTTTTATCTTCACTTTTAGTTCGTGCAAAAGAGAGGCCCGAAGGCATGCCATGTGAAAGTGTGTGATATGACTTACCAAAACCATGACGAAAAAACATGCTGGACGCAAATCAAGGCTCGTGGCTTGGTCCGTCATGTTTGAACACTGAATTAGTATCAAACTTGGCTGAGTAACGATATGCCTCAATACTACATCAAGACCAAGAGAGGACCAATCCGTTGTGCCTAAATGTATGTTCAAGGCCAACGAAACCCTTTTTGGGAGCTTGGGATGTGAACTAGAATCATGCACACGTGCAATAGTAATAACTATCTTGGCAACATAGTTAACAAGTTCAAGTAATGACACTACCCAAACAAACTCAAGCAAGAACACTATCCAAACAAAGTCAAACAAGGACATGCGGCATGCTCAGAATAACATAGCGTAATGCCCTAGCCAAATATTAGTAAGTCTACTTACATCTAAACCAAACTGGTGACCAATGACAGCTAAACAACGGTGGGCAAGCAGCGGCAAGAAGGCCGGCGTGAGGAGGTTGATAGAGAGGGGAAGACGAGTGAGGAGAGAGAGATGGTTTGAGTGGCTAAACATTACAAGAGAGGGAATGGTCTCTCTATTTATAGTTCCAACTCTAATCATTGTCTTGCCATGTGGTCCAACTATAAGTCCTTAAGTGGCAAAGCCAAGCAAGAAAGGTGGAACTCTACAAGATGAGTTGCGCCTAAAATGTTCTAGAATCCAAGTGTCTAATTTCCAATTGGGCCACTTAGGCCATGACCCATCCTATTAATGATTATCCTAAGGTGAAGAGGTGGCACCTATATTCCTCATAAGTGGCGCCTTAATAGTCTTGGAAGACCATCGATAATTGGTCTCATTTTGGTCTTAAGTCAAGAAGCATTAATGGAGGAAAAATCTTGCTCTCCAAGGCTCTAAGTAGAGGATATGATGATCCTAAATTACTAAGGACACATGAGCGTATGATTCATCTCTTACATTAATTAACTAGAGTCCAGAGTCATTTAATGCAAGTTGATCTTCAAGACAACAAGGTTCTAGAATGACTTGTCCTCCAAGTTGGGCATGTGGCTCTCTTTCTTGCACCTAATTTGTTTACTTTCAAGACTTGTTTCAGGGTGATGATTATCCTAGGTCATTAGGGACACACAAGCCCTTGAGTCAACCTTTCTATTAATGGCCTTAGTTCTTATCAATTAAGAAGTCTAAGGCTTAGTTCTCTTGCTTTCCAAGGATTCTCATTAGGAGTGACTCATCCCCATAATTATGTGCTAAAAGCCAAAGAACATAAATGTCTTCAAGAGGCAAGATCATTTCTTGCCATTTGGTATGGTGAGTAACTGAATTGAAGGCTGTCTCATTGGATGGGAATTTCTCGAGTTTATCCAAGATCGACTATCTTATTTGGTCCGAAATTTGAGTTTAATCCATGATTGGATGAGGCCAGACGCAATCTAGCCTAATTGGCAGAATTAACTCGACAATTCTCCTCACTGTATAGCTAGGTTCGGCTAGGTCCAAGGATTAGTCCTTGGTCTTGTCAACCGATCCTAAAACTGAATCTGTGGTCGGCCCAGGGTCTTGCGCCATAGTCCATGGTCAGCTTGAAACCAATCCATGTTGAGTTTAATCGATCCATGGTTGGTTTTTGTTTGTTATGTAATCATGTGGGATTGATTGATTAGCCTCGAATCGATTCATGGTCATTGAAGACCGGTACAATGATCGTGCGAAGTTACCCACCACCATTATGCGACGTGTGGAGTCGATCCATAATCGTACATTGATTGATCCGTGACGGTATATGATCGTCCCATGACTAATGGTTATGATCAAATAATCTATCCATAATCAAACACTCCATTCGGATATAACCGAACCTTAGTCGCCTTTTCCGATTGGGCTAAATGGTCCATGACCGACCCTCAGGTCAATTTATGACCTATTCCTGTCATCGGCGTATCGATCCCTAATCTATTACTCGTGACCGAAAGAAGGTCGAAGTCGAGAATATCACAACATTTATCGACATTGTTCCCATCCCATCCAAGCTGAAAAGAGAGCTAAGGTGATGAGAAAGTTTCATGAGCATATTCGATTGAAGATCAAAAAGTCAAACAAGTCTTACAAACAGAAAGCTAACAAGTCTCTAAAGAAGGTGTAGTTTAAACTAGGTGATCTTGTGTGGATACACTTACGAAAGGAAAATTTTCAATCTCATTGAAAGAGTAGCTCATATCCTGAGTTGATGGCCCTTTCATATTATTTGAAAAAATTGGCGACGGTGTGTACAAGGTTGGTCTTCGTAGAGTATGGCGTCTCCGCAACTTTCAATGTGGGAGACTTTTCTCTTTTCGTTGAAAATGAACCATTATTAGATTTGAAGCCAAATCTCAGTCAACTTGGGGAGAATGATGCGACAATGTTAAGTCAACTCTCAAGTTCCCACTCATATTTTGTCGATCGAACCAACCCATTCCTTATTCTATAAGTAAAGGCCAATTTCGGCAACAAGTCAACTCAATGGGTTGACATTAAAGATGTTTATTGTATGAATCAATTGTTGATTAAGTGGATAAGTTGTTGATTTGGTAGACCATTTGGCATTGGCTTGATGATCATGTGTGTTTTCTTGCTTCCTTTTGGCCATATGTCTTGCCAATCTGTTCGACTGGACTATCAAGCCTTGAAAACACACACTTCTAACATGTTGGTGTTGTGGTTTGATTTGGTTGGAGAGCTGTGTAATAATTTTTGGGTATAAAAAGGGATATTCCAAAATGTCATGGCTATTTCTTGGCATATCGGTGTTCTTGAAACATTGGTTTTTCATTTTAGTTGGATGGATCGAAATTACTGATTGTGGTTAATAGTTAATGTTAGTGACTGGTTGTGCATAGGCTAGGTTGAGTTATTGTTGGTGCAATCTCTTGTTATTCTGGTTATTGGCTCCAATCTCTCTGTTGCTTGATTTTCGGAGAAGCATAAATAAAGAGATGGGTAAAACATGTTGGGTGAAAAGCATTCATTGTGCAGCCAAGTATGTAGACAATGTTGATAAACAATACTTCTACTAAAATGGAAGTAGATGAGAAAGTGCAAATAGTATTCTTGCAATATAGATTAGAAGAAAAAATTATTTGCAGCATGTAAAATAGATGTGTCTCACATGACAGGGGGAGATATCAATATTGGTAGTGCTAGTGTCTTAATGAGATGGAAGTTTGATTGGGATTGGTGTAGGTGAATGCTTGTTTGAATTATCATAATCGATAAACAATCTTTCTCCTTACTAGAGCATCTTGGATTTCGTGATTTCAAGTTTGAACTCTAGCTTGGTAAGCTTATCTCTAGGATTGCACTCACAACTGATACTTGAAGTTCTATTCAGATATGTCTCACTGCATATTTTATTGATGAAAGTTGGAAGTTGCACCAAAGAATCAACAACTTTATGGTGATAGATAGTTACAATGGTAGGGAAATCGGGAAAATTGTTGAGAAATGCATCTACAAATGAGAAATAGAGAAAAATGTGTCCACAATTGCCATGGATAATTGTAATTCAAATGATGTTGCCATTGATTATTTGAAAAAAATAATTTTCTAAAGAGTCATTAATCCTAGATGGTGATGTGTCATTAGTGGCCCATGAGCCCTCAAGCCATTTTGCTTCCTCTTTTTATTCCTCAGGATAGGATATTTGTGCTCACTTATCCTTGGTTGATTTTTGCTTGCTTGCTCTCTTGCTCTCTTGTGGAAAACTATCGACCAAAAAAAAAAAAGAACTTGTGAAAAACTTTTCGTCACGTGTGATGTGTAATGTAGACATGAATGCATTTGGAGTGAAGCTTGGTTCATGTTTTCTCTCACCTTTAGAAAATTCAATTCCTTTTGAGGTCATACACAAAATTTTTCCTATTACTGCAAATTCTTTGTCATGTGGTAACTTGAGAAGGCAAATACAGGAGCAGAAGTACAACGCAAATACTAAAATTTGGCATGGGGGGACACTTAAATACCGAAAGTTATGAAAGGTATACATAAGTTCCATTTTTTTTTTAAAAAATTGGGATATTTTAGTGTCAATTCCGATGAAGGGTCCTAGAAATCCTACGTGACATTTTTTAATAATTAACTCGCTTATGTGGCTTGCCAAAAAGCTAAGTCAAGAAAGAAGAACCAAAACGATGTCGTTTGCCTCTTATTTGAACTTTAATATAAATATTAATTAAATTACATTTAAAACCAAATTAAAAAGAAGAAGAAGAAGAAGAAGAAGAAGAAGAAGAAGAAGATTGTAAAATGCTTTAGTGAGGGTTGTGTAAGCATTTGTTGCTGCCTTCCTACCGTCGTTGAGAAGGGTTGGCAATGGTGTGGAAAGGGTTAGCTAGGGTTGCTGAGCCCTAGCTAGGGGCCCGCGACCCTAGTCGACCGGTGGCCCTTGGTCCCCCTTGGCAAGGGCCAAGGAACCTCATCGGATCTGGGGGAGTGCTGCAACCCTCGCCCCATATTTGGGTGAAGGCTTGGAAGCCCTTGCCGCTGGTCAAGCAAGGTCGCTAGTCCCTGGGCTAGGGGTTGCTGACCCTCCCCCCACCGTTGCCAGCCATTCTCGATGATGATGGGGAAGCAACGACAACTTGCCGATGCGTTCGGCAATCTTCTTCTTCTTTTTAAAATAAATTTAGTTTTAAATTTAATTTAATTAATATTTACATTAAAATTCAAATATGAGGCAAAACAACATCGTTTTTGGCTTGTTTAGCCCTGTCAGTGTGTAAAATGACGTTGTTTTCAATTTATTTAGCCACGTCACCATACAAAACAACGTCATTTTGTACTTATCTCACGAAAAAACACCACGTTGTCAATTTGGCAGGAATTTCTCACCGTTGGCACTTAAGTGATCTATTTTTCTCCGATTTCGGCACTTAAGTGTACTTTTATGAACTTTCGGTACTTAAATGTCCTCATGTGCCAAGTTTTAACACTTGAGGTGTTCAACACTCCAAATTCAGTTGAAAAGATTTGATTAGTTATTGCCTTCGGGAATATTTTTTATTTATTTTAACAATCCCTTAGGAAATCTTGTTTAAACTTTCCTTGCAGGGAATAAAATAAACATATATAGAAAAGGAAAACCTTACTAGTTTTCGAGTTGCTCTTAGAACTAAGCCGATTGTAGAGTGAGCTCGGTCGGTTCCCAATTCCAAAAATTGGGAATTGGAGACCAACCTTGCTTGGTCCGGTTCCTCGTCCCAGGTTCCATGATGGGAATCGACCTATCATGGAATCAATTACTCATATTGTCTATTTGTGCCAAAGTTTAGGTTTGTTATGTCATTCTCAAGTTAGAAAAAAGAAAAATTGAAGAGATTTCTAAAATTTTTACACCACATTAAATAGAAGGGGCTATTGGCAAAAAGCCAAGGAAACGCAGTTATATGCTGCATTTTATTTTGTTTAGACTGTTAGGCCGCGCATGATAAAATTTCTTGGCTGGGGAAGAGTTTTTTTTCAGAAATAGTTCTTTTCTATTTCTGTTCCGGGGAACAATTTCTGTGCAAAAAAACCTGTTTGGTAACTGCACAAAATTTCTATTCCAAATTTTAATTTTTTTTTAAAAAAATTAAAAATAAGAAAAAGGAATAGATTAGATATTACATAAAATTGACAAGATCAAAATATTATTAGAATAATAATACATTTACTTAGGGGTAAGAATTATAGTCGAAGATGAAGTTGTATTGTAATGGAACGTGAACTATTATCTTATATATGTGTGTGAGTATCTTCACTCACGTAGTTTATAGCCTATTGAATTTAGGTAGTGTTTTGAACTATAATTCTCAAGAATATATTATCTTTTTGCGAATTTCGGTAGCGTTTTGAACTATAATTCTCAAGAATATATTATCTTTTTGTGAATTTTGTTGTTTGGTATAGCAAATATTACGGAAAAAGCACATTGGATATTGTTAGCCAAATTAATTTGTAGTGATTTCCTTGGAACTAAGTTTTTACTCTTTAAAAAAAAATTGTAATTCTAGTGCATGCGTGGCTTGGAGATTTTAGTCTTCTAATCTTGACATGGATGTCGGGTTGGGGTTGGAAATTTCCAACTATTGGAATGGTTCATGCATGGCGTTGCTTTACTATCATTATGTATTTAGTTCATAATATGCTCCTAAAACACTTAGTAAAGACCTCGGTCTCTTGTATTTTGAGCCGTCGATGCATCCCATCTTAATGCTACTTTTTACCTTGCTTCTTCTGAATTACAAACTATTTCATTTTCGTGTTTCACATAAGCTTATAAGGTTTTGGCTAATTTTGATGAATGGAGGTGTTTTTCCTCTCCTCTGTTTGTCCACATTTATGATATATTCAATGACATTTGTGCTCGCGGAGATAGAATTTGCAATACCTTAATACGATTAATAGAAATGTATTCATAATAGTTTACATACACATCGCAAAAGTGTTTTCACCAAAAAACAAAAACACATCGCAAAAGTCGGAAATAAAAAGTCATGGAATCTCTTGCATATTGTGATCCCTTGCCATCATATTTGCAATATTTTTCCTGATCATGTTTATCTCAGCCGCCTCATCACCTGGTGTATCATCTACAACCTCGTCTTGTGTAGGTTCAAAGGGATGCTCCGGATCTCCATATAGGGCAAAGTTCCTGTCCATCTTGTCTTGGTCGCGAATATAATTATGAAGAGTACAACATGCGATTACAATATATGCTTGCTTTCGAATTGAAAATGGAGGCATGTGTCTCAAAATGGAGAAGCGATTTTTTAATGCCCCAAATGACCTCTCGATAACATTTCTCAATGAAGAATGCTTATAGTTGAAAAATTCTTTTGCTGATCTAGGCCGTCTAATTCTACCCCTATACTCATTCAAATGATACCGTTCACCTTTAAATGGAGTCATAAATCCTGGAAGTGCTGCATAACCAGAATCTAGTACATAGTATTTTCCTACAAGAATATATACATAAAATTGTTATGATATGCAATAGCTATACAATCATAAAAAAAAAAATCACTTGATATAGACAAAGCAAATACCTGGCGGTGGTCGAGGAAATTGCAATTGAGGAGTCTCGAGTGCTGACGAAAGAACCCGACAATCATTGGCAGATCCTTCCCACCCAGCTAATACGAAAGTAAATTTCATATCGAACGAAAAAGCACACAGCACATTTTGAGTGGTAGTCCCTTTTCTGCCTCTAAATGGGATTTGTTTCGCTAGAGGGACGTATGCATTAATGTGGGTGCCATCAATAGCACCAATGCAGCCCTATGATTTTATGAAAGTATAGCGTTAAACAATATTATTAGCTATATAAATATTTTAAATAATGTAAAATTGATATAAAAATCATACCTTGAAGTAACGTCCATGGTTAGGATCGATAAGAATCTCTTCTGGAACAATATCAAAAGAAGGCGCCTTGATAATCTCTTTTGATAATTCGAGAATTGCTTTTAATACTAGAGTAAAGAACTTATTGATTGTTTGTCCCGAATGTTGAAATCTCTCACATAAATCTCTGTTGGAGTTTTTGTGACCAACCATAGATAAGAAAATCCCAACTTGTTCATCTACCCTTACATATCGAGTATCTTTCAGCCAGCCTCTTGCCTTCAATAGATCACATAGGTTAAGAAAAACATGTCTCTCTAACCTGAATGCTTCATATATCCTATCTGAATGTCCGTAAACAATTTCCCTTACCCATTCGGCTCCTGATAATTTACTGTCCCTAATAGGCTCTCTAGTATGCAAAGACATGTCCAAAGTAACAAGACATAACCATGCTATTATTATGTCAATATCAACCTCATCCAAATACCATTCAACTGCTGCTACCTCTGCATTAGACACACTATTTGATTGATCTTCCATAGTACCTATGCAATCACACAAATACAAGAAATTCAATATAGATACATGTACAAAAAAAGAAAAAAAAAGAAAAAAAAAGAAAAAAAAAGAAACCAATAACGTAAGTAATAGAGTGAAAGCAAACCAAATATAAAAATTCAACACAATCCATCATATCCAAACTACAACACAAATGCAAAAGTCTCAACATCAATATCTTGAACAATAAAATAACAACCAACAACATAAAAAACATAGTCTAATAAAACTCAATTCAATCCACTATACATTCCCTAACATCCACTAAAGCAATCGGAGAAGTGAGCTTCTCATTTCACTTGGGGTTTTGATAAAAGCCTCCCTCCACGTGGCATTAACGCAGGCTCGTTTCACAGCTTTGCTGTAAAGATCTTGATCCAACATAGGCATGGCAAGTAGGATATCAATCACAATAGATACCGAGAATGGATCTATAGGTGGTGATGTGACTTGTGAGTTCACAGAACCACTCACAGATTGACTAGCCCTACTTTTGATCATCTCTTGTAAAACTTTGCAGGTGCTAGCAACATCATTTGATTGACTTCTCATTCTTCTCTTACTATTTGGAGTTTTATCCATCCTATGTTTGTCACGAACTGGAGTAGGAGTTTTATCAGACATAAAAACTTCCTCATCGTTCTGGTCTTCATTGAAGTTCGCTGCTCCATTGTCTGCATCATCACCACCAACACCAAGTTCATCTGACATCACAAAATTTGTGGCATTTCCTACTACATACTCCCCAGTAGCATATGTATCACCAAATACAGTACACAAGTCGGGATATTGAGGAAATCCATCATTCTTGAATTTTGCCCACTCAATATTATCCTGCAATTTTCACAATGACAACGTATATCAGCAATACAATTAAACATATTGCCATGTATATCTATATTGATCTCAAAATGATCAAAGGTTAAATCATACCTTGATGTGAGATTCCCATATACTTGGATCATCAACAACAACTGCTTTGTTCACATTATCCCAGCCAAATCCGGATTGTGAAAGCAGCTTCTTGAAACTAGCATACTGCTTTTTCAATTTGTTCACCTTGTTCTTCAACTGTATTGAAGTATATTGAAGTTCTGCTCGTTTATTGAATTCTGTCCGGATGTTATTCCAGCCTGCTTTGTTGAAAGTACAAGAGGTGCGATTTCCCTTTTTGACCTCTTCTACCAACAAACTGACGTACAAGTTGGTTAGAGGCTCAGTCCACTTTGCAGTGAATGCCTCTTTTTGGGATGCCATGTAACCTTCACTAGTTGAGCATCATATGAGTTCAAGACAATTAAAAAGAGAGTGCAAATGTCGCTATACCTTCAGTCATTACAGCTTCTGTATAGGTCGTACATTGCCATACAAACATACTACGATTGCCTTATACAAGCAGTGCATCGACACACACATACACAACCCTCGGATTAGCTAAAACAAATCCTTTATCACAGGCTATAACTAAAACAGAGCATCGACAAACTACTCACGCAAGCGTACATACATACACAACTATCTCATTTCATTTCATACTCCCACTGGTTTGGAGAGACAAAAAAGTGAGATAAGTGCACTAGAATTTTTGTGCTGATCATCATATCAGCTATGGTATTTGTTACTCAGCCTAGCTGATACATGTGAGAATCAAGGGCAACACAAGCACGAGGGAAGCAACATGAGAGAAGCGAGCACAAACAGAGGCAACGCGACGGAGGCGACATGATTCAACTTCAGAAAAAGTAAGAATCATCACTAGAATAGGTACAATCAGAAGGAATCAAAGCAACAAACCTGATTTAGGGCAAGACGACCACGAGACAATGCGACCAGAGGTGATGCAACCGGAGAAAGGTGACTAGAGGTGACGGGACTAGAGGCAATGGGATCGGACATAGGCGATTGGAGGCGACGGCACTACAAGCGGCGGATTCAACTTTAGAGAAAGTGAGAATCACCACTAGAATAGCTCTAGCTTCACATAACCCATGCCTTCAGCTGCAAAATAAAAAGCCAGATTAATAAATCTTGAACACCAATAAATGGAAAAATATTACTTAGGTTTAAAAAATGAAAGAACTTCTACATGATCTTAAACATCAATAACTGCCAAAGTCTATATTTTGTAGAAGATTTCAGATGCACAATGTCTATAAAAATCAAATTTCAAACAATAAAGGAAAAGGAAAGGTTAAAAGGTAAAAGGAAAAGACGCTCTAAAATATGGACTAAAGTTCCCAAAAAATAAAGCTCCAGTAGTATCTATAATGGTCAAAAGTAAAATGTTTTAGAGAAACACATTTATGAAAACTTCAAGGTCGAATTTTGATCGCTGCCATTTTTCTTAGTGTAAGTTTACATCTTTCTTCTCCGGCTACAGAATGCAAGAGTTTCTTAGTACGTGAATTGTCTTTACAGCGGGCTTATTCAAACGCCTTAGCTCCTCCTCTATTTGCAAATCTTCCTCCGAAGATGAGTTCTTCACTTGTCGGCAAAGGAGTGAAAACAGAAGCAGCATCACAACCTTTGACTCCATTCGTGCAATCCTGACCAGGACGATGTGTGCCAAATTGGCGATAAAAGCTATGGCCTTTGAGGGGTCTAAAGGAATATTCGTTCTAGTTCCCAGCATTATTACACTTGCTAATTCCAAGATAAGTAGTCATTAATGAATAAGAAGAAAGAACACTGGAGAGGTCAAAGGCCAAAAGGAAAATGCCAGTAATGCATTAATGATGATTGTGGGTAGGCTAAAAATGGGAAAAACAATTTAATGATTCAACGGTTATAGCCATTGGGACATAGGGAGATCCATTGACTAGGTAGTTTGAATTGATTAAGCAACAACCATCTTTAGTGTTGAATGACCAAATGCAATTTATCCTAAGAGATTGATTGATGAACGGTTCATGGCAAAACGATTACGATCTTATGTTTTAAAGGATCTTAGATTTTATCCCTACTCTATGAAACTGCTTATGGCATCATCGAAGCAATTTATTTCAGAAACTTAAGTCTAGACATGGATGAACAACATGCTTTTGATTGGAGCAAAATGTTGTTGCTCTCAATAAGAAGATGCTACATGACGATTTTTACCTCACTAAAAAAAGATCTCAATCTTGAAACGTAAAGGTCATAAATTCTTTGAAAATTGTCTGCCGATACTCTTTTATCCTAAAGTCTCTTTTGTATTACAATCCAATTGTAAGATGCTGCTAGTTTATCTCAATTTGTGATATATATATAGCCAATAAAGGCACTTGTTATGCCATTAGTTAAAGACTTTTGCAACCTTTAATATATTGATCTTTCATGTACTATACCCGACCAATACTGGAAACATCGTACGGTTCTACATTAAATTTTCCCAACAAGTGTCTCAAGAGTAGTTGTTAATATGATTCATAATACATTGAGAGTGATAGACTAGATTTGATGCAGCAAGCTGTAGATTACAAATTTGATGCTTTCAATAACCAAATCACATCGCATACCACATTTGATATTCCATTTAAATACATGTCCGAAAATTGAATTTTCAAATTATTGGCCTGAAAAGAAAAAGAAATCTCAAGTTATTGGACTTCACTAGATCCAGTCGGTGACCCCGCCGGGGCCGCCGTAAAACATAACATGCTGTAGAGGGCCCTTCACAAATCATGCCTTTCACCAAACCACACCAATGACACAACACCTTTGCATCATGGACTTAACACAACACCTAGTGTCATCAATGCAAATTCTCTGTGGATCTCTCAAATATGGGCAGGACACTAGACCATTTTTTAAACACTGGTCAATTAAAGCTCACCATCAAAAAGGAAGTATCAACACCATCAGCCTCCAGCTCTGCCAATATACTACTGCCTTGGGCATCATCAACCCAAAATCTAATGATCGTCACATATAGTAACTCCACAACACAAAAGCCACACAAAATCAGCAAAGAGATGTTCTCGCAACCTTCGAAATCAGCCTCGGATTCAAGCCCAGACGTGCAGCGCAAATCAAAACGTTACCAGCATTCCCACCGCCTTGAACTTAAGCAAGATGTACCGAACAGATTTTAAAATCACAACCTATCACAACCTAACAAAAGCAATGGCATTATGGAAAAAGTAGAGAACGAGCAAAACCTCCAAGTTGGTGCTCCGGATCTTGTTGTCGGGCTTGGGGTAAGAGGCCACCACCGCCAAGAAATCCACGCACACCAATCCGCAACCCTAGCTGCAAGTTTTTTTCACAGAGAGCGGCATCACTCTTCTATCGCCACGAAACTCATTGAAACAAATAGCAAAGTGAGACTTGTTGGCGCAAGTTCGCAAGGGAAGAGGACGGACCAACGGCGATGGGACAAGCAGCGACCGGACCGGCGACGACGGGACGGGCAGCGACGACGGGACGGGCGGCGACGGGAGGTGATTTCTCTCGGACAGAGGTCGCGGGCTTCGGAAGAGGTGAGCTCCAGCGGCGACCGGACCAGCGGCGACGGGACCGGCGGCGGCGACGGGACCGGCGGCGACGACGAGACCGGAGGCGATGGGATGGGCGGCGACGGGAGGTGATTTCTCTCGGACAGAGGTCGCGGGCTTCGGAAGAGGTGAGCTCTAGCGGCGACCGGACTAGCGGCGACGACGGGACCGGCAGGGGCGACGGGACGGGCGGCGACGGGAGGTGATTTCTCTCGGGCAGAGGTCACGGGCTTCAGAAGAGGTGAGCTACAGTGGCTACGGGACCAGCGGCGGCGACTGGACCGGCGACGAAGGACCGGCGACGACGGGACCGGCGGTGACGGGAGGTTTTAGAAATCGGACAGAGGTCGTGTAGGAAGGAAGAGCTGAGCTGAGAAGGAGCGTGAGTTGAGGGGGGGGGGAGAAAGAGGAATTAGGTTTTTGTTCCTCATTTTTATTCCCGGGAAGAGAAGTGATTTTTTTTTTGTTTCTCATTTCTCTTTCCAAACCATTTCTCAGCTAGGTTTTTATTCCTGGGAACAGAAAAATTATGTGGCGTTAACAAACAGGTTTATGTTCTTTTTCTGTTCCCGGGAACAAAAGAACAAAAATTTTGAGGAAGAGAAATGTTATCATGCAGAGCCTTATAGGTTGTTTATAGCCTTTAATATTGGCATGACAGTTTTAAATGTAAGTTTTTAAGTCTTGTAGGCTTAATTTATTGCATTTGATTATTATGACAATATGGTTGTATTTTGTAACTTGGAAAAAGCTTAAAGGTGACGATCTCTCTGGTGCACCCAAGTTAACAATCAAGGGATGCACCCAGAAAAAGAGTCCAAGGGTAGGCCCAAACAAAACCAACCAAAGATAAGACCGGCACAATCTATTAAGGCCCCATTTGTTCGACTTTAATGTTTTTGGGAAAATGTAAATACCTTTGGGCTATAAAAGTTTTTCAAAATGCAAATAGCGTTTTGTGAATTATAATTTTAAAGTGTATTGGAAAATAATTTTGGCTGAATGTAGTTTGGTAAAAATTACATTTTGTAAAAGACTTTTGCTAAATTTTTTTTAAAAGGTTATAAGTTTTTTTGGTGGAGTTCAGCCACTGGTGGCCAAAATAGCTCTGGCTATTGGACGGCCTCGCCTGAGTTGTCGTGACTTAGGTGATCGACACTTGAGGTTGCGCAATCCCAGGCGGTAGTTGCCGAGTGGTTGCAACCCCTAAGCAGAGGTCGCCGAGAACGGGCAACCCCTCAGGTGACGATCGTCGATGTGCACGACCCCTTGGCTAAAGGTTGTTGGCCTCCATTCGACTTCTCTGTGCAAACCATGGAGAAGATGAATAGTGAATGAAGGGCCAAGACTTGGATTTCAAGAATGCAACTTTCCAAACGACCTCCGGACCTACTTGGGGTTGAAGACTCTTAGAGCCATTTGGAGATGCAATTGTATCCCCAAAGTTGAGCAAAAAAAAAACCAAATGCTATTTGCATTTGGTCAAGGGACTTTAGAGTTCCAAAACCCATTTAAAATGCTGAACTAAATGAGTCATAAGGAACAATCAAATGCTGCTTCAAAGTAGAGGACATAAGGGGCAGCTTTAAAGAAGATGACGGAAGTTTCAACTCCAAAACATCTAACAACAAAGACCCCAACACTAGTTCTATTTCAATCAACTCATTCTGGCACAATAATAAGCCCAACACCATTGCTAGAGAGGGAATATCAATCATAGAAAACTCCTCTCAAATGACCACCTAGTATCGATCTCCTAGAAAGAGAATGAATAATGCATACAAAAAGATATTTAAGACAGGAAAACCAGTGAGGAGTATACCTATAGTTCCAATTTTAGTTAGAAAGAGTACATGGATTATGAATCAAATCAAGAGTCAATCAAAAGTAAAAGGAAGTTCGAAGGTTATTAAGATTGATTGATATGAGGATGCTTGCGTATGATTTGTTATTGGGATTTTATTATGCTTGTTACATATGTGCAAACTAATTTTTTATATTCCACAAACTCCTAAATTGGTGTCCCAGTGCTACATTTACTCTAAACTAATTTTTTTAACACAAAAATTCCAAATTGGTAAACTTGTGTCACATTTATCCCATATAAGTTTACGCATGCCACATTTACCTAAAAGAAATCCTAGATTTATCATAATTTTTATGTAAAAGTAATGGGTATATTAATGTGGGGCATATGTTGTAATGTATACGAGTTTGGAATTTTTTTGTGACACAAAAATTAATTTAAGATAAACCAGTTTAGTGTTTTTTTATGATATTAGTCCTTATGATTTTTTTTTTTGTTGCTTGATTTTAGTCAGTGCTACTAGTGCAAGTGATGTCTGCAATAGTAATATTTCACTTTATGTTGTTGTATAAATCGTCTTATTCTGAATGCAATATTGTTTGGTCTGAATTTAGGCCATGGTTGGTGGAATAATTGCTATTATATGTCTTTTCAAGTTTGTACACAAGTGTGTTGCCAACCAAGTGGTCCAATCATGCTTGTGTAAGCTAGTAGTAGATGTGTTTAAGAAAGTGAAACCAACAGATGACTTTTTAAGAAGTTGAGAACCATAAGTGATTACTTTGAACAAAAATCGGTTTTTAAATGATCACTTGAGAAATTGCGACACATGTACAATTCTTCAATCCTATGCACAAAGTAGCCAAAACCAACCATAAAAGAACTCAACCATCAATCTTTAACCAACCATTGTAGTAGAAATTCCAGCACAAAACTTAATCGAAAGGCACTTTCTAGCAAATTGACCACATAATAGACCATTCAAACCTTCATACACACAATTACCAAAAAAAAAATCAGTGGATGGATACTTGTTCACTTGACCAACAATTCCTAGATAAGAGTTATTGTAGCATTACACAAAGCTCAGCAAATTGACCACGCTATAGCGTAACAACTAACACACGCTATATTTACATGAAGAATAACTAGTTGAAGATTGTTTGGTTGGCCAAATTTACTTTACAATAAGCAACAAAACAAAATTTCCAATACCAAACAAGGCAATGTAACTAGGTTATATTGTTGGACAGGGGAAAAAAAAATCCAAGCTTATCTTCATTACAACCACACATTCCGATGAGCATAAAATAGGCTAAATTAGACAAAATACAACATAAGCAACACTCGATATAATTTTCTTTCACTTTTCATCCTTGAAACTTCCTTATCCAATGGTTGGCTAGAGATTTTAGAACCTTCATTTCCTTTTGCATTGAGTAGGCATCATCCAACTTGTCTGTTAATTTAACTGGAGGTTGATGTCATTCTTGAAATAACTCCAATATCACCTGTGTTGCTTGACTTGAAAATTTTTCATTGACCTATCTAAAATATTCGCATTTGAGCCTTCTCTATACCTAGGGCATTTATGATACCTTCTCTTGTGATTCAACCTTGTCCAAGTTGTTTCTCTTGGACTTCCAAGACTACAATAGCAATAATATTATTCACCTTCGTCTTGGTTTTGTTGGTACAAATTTGAACCTTGTCCTGTTCTTTCTTTCTGTTGTAAGATGCAGATTTTAATTTTTCCCTAAAATACCTCGATCTAAATTAGCGATTTCTTTTTGGGGACAAACATATGTAGTGACATTCTTTGGGGCATTTATGCTAAAATATTGCCATGTCAATCGGAAAAAAAATGTTAAAATATTGTCATGTTGGATTTTCGACATCCCAAATTGGTGATAATACTTAAATATATATATTTTACCAAAATGGCACTATAGAGATCCGTGAAAATGTTTTAGCACCAAAGTGAGATTCGTACTAATGTTATGACATTTGTAGTATCATTTTCTTCACATCTAATGTTCGAACTTCTGAAATTATCATGGATTAACTAATTGAATAAAAGCCCCCTTCTCCACGAGATTACCACACACTTTCTTTATATGGATAAAAAAAGGTAGAAGTTGTAGAAGTAGAAGTTGGCCTAACTTTTTTATTTTCCATTTCTCTCCCAACATCATTAACATTTGTTAAATACTTAAAAATCTGAGGATACCCGTGCAATTTTGATTTGAGCAGTTATCTACTCATTTCTAAATCCACTGAGGACTGAGGCTTAAGTGGCAAAAACTGTTCCCCTACCCGAGTGAACTCCTCGTGAAGTGCAGCAGAGATCCACCATTACACCCGAGTAAATCCAACCTGAGTACGAGGGTTCGAACTCGACAGTCCAAGTTGGAACAAAACATTCGATCCGGACTGTTCAGATGATTTTATATAAAGCTTTGAGTAAAAAACTGTGGTATTCGTTGCTTGTTACGGTAGCCGAAGAGAGGACCGCAGCTGAGACTTCGTGATATTTGCGTTTTGTAACCATTTGTACAGAAAAGAGTCATTCCCAGTACACAGCTTGCTAGTTTTAGGCATGAACACTTCGCATTGGTAATCTAGGAATCGAGATCTCATGTGTGTCCCATGCACCCATGTACTAAATACTAATCACATACACTTGACCAATGAGTTTCTGGGATCGCAGACGCCAAAGAAGAAGAGAAGACATATCAACTCTCATTCTTTGTGTGACCAGATCAATGTATATATATCGTTCAGAGTTACACAGCATGGTTAGATTGATAAATGGCGACAAAAGCTTTTCCGAAAGCATCCAATGCAGGCAGCCCCGTTGAAGTTTCCCAAAATTATAGCACGAGAGAGCTAGAGAAAGAGTGGGGCGATTGAGCTCTCGGATGCTATTGCATGAACTTCAGCGAGCGACCTTTGCAAGTGCACATTTAAAAGCTGAATGTCAGCCTGATCAACTAGAGGGGCAAAAGAGAGAAAGAAAGAAAGACTAGTGAAAGCAAGGGTCCTATCTTCGATCGGTCTCCGTTAGCGAATGACGAATGGGGGAGAGGGGAATCTAATTAAGAATAATCAAAAGCCGGTGAATGCAAACTAAAAGGGGTGAGTTGAAATACTGCATGATGATGGCCTCAGATCAAGTGTCGTTCCACACAGCGAAAGGGGATGCTGCCATCTGATGCATCGTGCAATTGTTACTAGAGAAGAGTGTTGTTGTTGTTGTTGGTGGCACTGCAGTGGGTAGCCAACCCAGTTCGTATCCACCACCTTGTTCATAATGTTCATGGCCGCAATCATCTTGAATGTGGTTCTGTTGACCATACCCAATTATTTTCGCTGCCCCATCATTATCTTTAGCCTCATTCACTCTGAATTGCTCGGCATGCTGATTTTGATGATGATGGCCAATGCCACCACTAGCCAAGACCGTTCCCACCGGGATCCCAAGCCCAGAATGATTGTTATGCCCGTACGGGGTTGCATTGTTGAATCCGCCACCACCATACACTAGAGAGTTGGAGGATGAACTGTGTTCCATGGATACTGGGGAGTCGATGTTATGGTTGGAAGAGTCAGTGGTGCTCAACAAGAGGGAATTGGTAGAGGAAGGCTGGTTGTTGAAGAAATTGTGGGTGGTGTTAATGGTGTTGGAATTGGAATAACAATAATCATCATCTTGCTCTTGCTTGCACGGCCATGCCCTCTGCACATGGCCATATCCATATGGTGAGGGCAACTGATGATGCCGATGCATCACATTCTGCATATTACCATTGCTCATCCATGCCTGCGCCTGTGCCTGTGCCTGTGCATGGAGGAAATCCCCATAATCATTAGTACCACCTTTAAATGCAGTATGGGGCCACAAAGCACCGAGCGGTGATCCAGAGACGAAGTTATGGTGGTCGTGTGATCCCCCAAGAGTGATGTGGCCCGTGATGGCAGCTGTAGACTGTTCGGCTTCCTTCAAGCGCTTGGCAGCTGCTCCAATAGGCAAGTTGGTGCTCTCCAGGATGGTCTTCACATCGTAACGGCTCATGTCGAAATTGGTCACTGCGTTCAGGCCCCTGAACTTTATGGCAGCTATGTCATATGCCTCCGCTGCTTCCTCCTGGGTACCTGACAGCAATTTTTGCATTCAGTGTGCAATTCATCAGATACATGTAGATATAGATATGTAATGCGGCACCTATAATAATTAACAGAATCAAGATTCAAGATACATATTTAATCGATTATCTACAGTTTAAATTGTCGTTACTATATAAAGACAGGAAAATAGGCAGAAAACTCACTGAAAGTGCCCAAGTAAAGGTCCTTGTTCCCGGCAACCCTTCCTATTCTTGCTTGCCACCTTCCATGCTGGTGATGTCTGCCACCACATACCAACAAAAGCTCTAATTAATTAACTTTTAAACATATTATATCCGGATATAATATGTGAGACCATGATAATCTAATCTTGGGGATTCACTCAACCATGGGCCACAATCAGTCTATGCAAAAGTCATATACTTTACCTGGTCACCCCTCTATAAATGGATGCCCCGCGAGAGAACCCACTACTCTTCCTGCAACAAAGCATCGAAGAGATAAATAAAAAAAATAACTCCATAGAGCAAATCTTTGGAATCTCACCTTTTGTTAATGCAGTCCAAATCATAAAATAAATATATATTTGTTGTGTTAATGATTGTTGAAGGTATGTATTGTACGATGTATTACAGTACCTTCTCAAAGACGCAATGAACTCCTGCCTGGTCATGTGCTTCATCTCTTCCAACTCTTTATCGTAATTGTTGATCTGAAAGTTCAATCCCAACACATTGTTTTAGATAGAAAAGAGGCACAAAAGGAAAAAAATAAAAAAAGTACGCAGTCATCTAAGTGGGAAACAAAAAAAGGCACACTTGTCGGGTAATTCATCGGTGAACGGAGGACACATCCCTCATATTAGGGAGACCATTTAGGATCTCATCTAAAACATGTCACTGCCCGGGAGTAAAAGGTAAGATAAGAAAAAGGTTAACACATTCATACGAAGTCTAATCACCAAATAATGGGTGCCGGTAATTACCGGGAAATTGGTCGTCGTGGTGGTGCCCCAATACTTGAGAGCAGCTAAATCGTAAGCTCGGGCGGCCTTTTCTTCCTTGTCGTAACCTCCTACATCAACAAATCAATCATCACACAATGAGTTAACATAGCGACAGAGATTCTGATGATGTATAATGAACTTAATTTAATTGCAAAGACAGATATGGAGGGCTGATACTTACCCAAATAAACTGCGACAAAGTGAAGTTGGTCAGGATGGAGGAAGCCAGGCCAGGATGAAGACGTTGAAGTAGAGAAGAATATGCAGACACATGATGGTAGTAGAGAGGGGATACATTGTGGTAAGCACTTAACCAGGAGACAAATGATTAATAATGACTTAGTATCTGAAAAGGGCACCAGTCACTGTTACCTTGCCTTCCCTTGCGAGTTTGGCCTTCCCGTCGGCAGGTATTGTCCCAAAGGTGAGCCTCATATCTCCCAGTCCATCTATGCCTGCATCAAAAGCCAAGAGAAGGATCCCCAACATTTGTATTGAGAACATGCAAGTATAATATATGCAAACCCACATTGAACCTACACAAGTGTAGGTATATATGAGAAGGCGGTGGGGAGTTTGTGCAAAAGGAAGGCGGGGGAACCTGGTAACGCCGCGATAGATGGAAGTGCGTTGTCCGAAAGTGTCGACAGATCTGCGAGGGAGGGAGTCGGCCGACAAAGTGGTTGGGGTATCGTCAGTAGAAGAGCTATCAAGAGGAGGAGGAGGAGGAGGAAGAGGAGGGGCCGTTTGCATTTGTCGCTCATCGTGATCGATGCCACTGCCACCAGCAGAAGCGGTAGAGAGTGACAGCGCTTGTGCTGGCGCACCGATCTCCGTCCCGGCCAGACTAGTACTGGTATTGCTATTGGGAGGATGGGTCCTCAGCCAGGACTTGATCATGGACAAGCCGAGCATGGAGGAGGACGGGGCGGAGCCGGTGCCGCCCTTGTTGAGGTTGTGGTTGAGGTGGAGGTGGTCATGATCAGAAGAAGAGGAGAGGGGGTTGCACCCGAGAAAGTTGTCGAGCTTGTTGTGGGGTTGTTCATCATCAGCAACTGGGGTTTGGGCCAAGAGCATAGCTGATGCTGATAGGTCCACCACCGAGTTCACCGCCTTGAAGCCTCCATCTCCTCCCAACCGCTTCAATCTCCAATCTGCACTCGCACCCATTCACTAGTTCATTCATGTATTCCCATCGTTTCATCCATCCATCCATCATCGACATCATATACATATATCGGGTACAGCAGGAGGAGGAAGAAGAAGAAGGAGAAGAAGGTGGAGGTATGTGCGTGTGTGCACTCAGTAATATTACCTGAAACATCACCATCATCAACAGCAGTGGGATCAGAAATGCCCTGGGAATGGGAGAGGAAAGGAAGCGGGAGAGCAAGGGGCGGCTGCGACTGTGAAGAGAGAGAGAAACCCAACCAGTTGTTCATCGAATCCATTTGCCTTTTGGATCTATTCACCTTCTCTGTATCCTAAACATATACTTCTCATGCACAAGATTGATCAACCTTCTTTAAGCAAACAGATGTAGGGGGAGCCAGACTTCCATTTTGGGTTGCGTTGGGTTGGGGGGCGGGGGGCGGAGAAGAGAGAGAGAGAAGCATTCCCCCTGATGTGAGTTTTGTGTTTTTGGTTCTCTGAGACTGCAGGTGGAAGAAGGGAGAGAGGGAGAGGAAAAGGCCATACCCTCATCTTCAACTTTTTTTTTTTTTAATTCTTTTAATATATGCCATCTTTTTCTTTAATATTTTCTTGAAAAACATAAAATATTCATTTCATAATTTCCCCTATAACCTACAAAATTGACTTTTAAGGAAAAAAAGAAAGAAAGGTAGGTGCCTAATTGACCTCCTTTGACTGCTTTATCTTCAATGCCACCCCCAAGGGTTCATCATCGGTTCATGTACTGGATATCTGTACATTGATATAGGAGGTAAAAACACCTAATCAACCTCCTTTAAGGGAGCTTTCTACGTAGATAGATTGACGTGTCCTATCCTCAATATATCGCAATAGATCTTCCACCTAAATAGTGCACAGAGCTTCCCCGGACCAAGAGCTGTCGTCCCGAGAGCTTTAACCACACTTTTTCCTTCTATTGAGACCGAGACTATAGAGATTATAGAGACTATAGAGACTATAGAGACTATACTTACAATAAATAGTCTTCATCAGCAGTTCATTAAATAACAAAAGTACAGAAGCAAAGTTTGAACGAGGTATGCACTTCCCAAGCGGAATAGTTTAATATAGCCAATTCGAATATGTTGGAACTAAGACCAAGTAGGGAAAGCTGAGATTATATTCCTGCCCTTTTGTCTTTACTAGGTTTAGAAAAAGATCATGTGCAAGAAGTCACTAACATATACAAATGCTGTATGATATGGCAACAAGCATGCGTGTGCTTTCTTAATTAAAACCTAAAATCCATGAGGAAGATCCTCAAATTTGTTCCGATGATGATAACTTGCAGGGAAATCAGATAGACCACCCCACCACCCCACCCTGGTCCCCAACCAACCCCACCACCACCTGCGACCGCCACCGCCGGAGTCATGGGCATGGGATCTTTGAATCTATCAGCACTTGGATTCTAGAGAACTTTCGACTACATGCATGTACGTTGTCCTCTTTAAGATCATTGCATCTACTCCTCCTGTCTCCATAGGATCAACTTCACGTGCCATCTGAACCCCACGCATCGTTTGTTTTTGCTTTCCTTCTCCGTCTAGTTGAAGAAGTTGGGAATAATTATAACATATAACAATAAGCTCATTAAACCCCTTACAGTCGTCGGACTCTTGTTGAGTAATCAACTATAGAATATACCCCACTTCTTTGAATTCTAAGAAAAATAGTGTAATTAACATTTTTCAAATTGAAAAGTTCTCTTATGAAAAATACTTAATTACAGAACAAGTTTTTTCTTCTTCTTTTTTCCACCACCATCGAACTGCAAGATGGCATTGAATCCCTAATCGTCACCGCCGCCGACGAAGTGTTACTGCTGATCCCCCCGTTTGAAGCGGGGGGTTCTGTCTGAGATATTCTGCAAGACTGATGGGTTTGTTCATGCATGCAGGCTTTTTGCAGTGCAATCTAAGAAAAGCAGATGAATACAGCATTAAATGCCGCTTATCATATTCGTATTCATTCTAAAGTTTTCTTCTTCTTTTCTTATAAAAAATAAAGGGAGAGAAGAAAGAGAATTAATTAATTAATTGCCAAAGCTGCACCCCCACGAGAGGACATCAGCCCCGGTCTTCCGGGTCTTACTAGATCATCTTTTTTTTTTTATTTCATTCCCTCTAGTATGCCTAATTCCCTCCTCTGCTTGCAAAATCTGGCTGCCTGTTCCTTACTGATTTTTAAAGCTTTTTTGTATTGGGAAAAAGATTTCGCAACTTTTTAAGTTAACGACTTAAAGAAATTGAAGAAATTGAAGAAATTGCGACTTTTTAATACCTTGAATTATATCATATCGTTTGTAATACAGATTCCGAAAATTTAAAATTTCTTGGATATTAAAAAAGTGACTTTTGAAAAGACTTGTTTCTTGAGTAGATAACTTTTCTCTAACATGTCTCCTTCTTCTATTAGCCAAATTGAAGCTAATATCTATGACTAGATTTTTTTTTTACTAATTCTCATTAATGTTTTAAAATTACTGTTTAACAAAACTACAAACGCATTGAAGGGAGCATCGTGAGATGTTAATCGTATTTACACCGACAAGGCATTCCAAGTTCCATTATTTTCACTTGATCAATATCCATCGCATTTAACCACAAACTTTCTTTACATGAATATTTGGCGGTAAACGAAATGCGTAGAGACAGTCATGTTAATAGGAGCGGTAAAGAATGCTTGATAAACATATTTATTGCGAGATTTCTTTCTTAGTTTCAAAATTATTGCACATGTACTTTGAAATGAAATCAATGCGTTGACAGAAACCCCAAAATTGACCTTCTTGGCTTAATTACTTTGAGAATAGAAGCCATCTATCATTCGTGGAACATCACCTGCAGGCGCACTTGATGAGATGTGATTATTAATGGGAAAATGATATAAATAAATCTTAAAATTTTGCCTAACGTACAATATGATTTACAAACTTTTAATTTGTTCAATGTGGTCTATAAACTTTATCTTATTGTGTGATGTGGTCCATGAACTTTATCCTAATGTGCAGTGTGGTATTTGAATTTTTAATTTATTTAATGTGATTCATGAACTTTCGGTATATATTTACTTTAATCTCACATTTTATGAAAATATTGAATGGTATTTTTGAATTTGAATTAATGTAAGGATAATATCGAAAATCTTTTTATACTTCAAAAATTAAATTTTAAAAGTTCGGGATCATGGTGCCCATTAGATTTAAATGTAAGGATGAATTGTGTTCCATTATTAATCGATTGGATGTCCCAGGATGGACGCCCCTGCGGTCCAGTATGCCGTGTTTCTGATTGCTCTGACATCGTATGCAATATCATGCATGGATATACATCATGTCATGGAGGCTGGAGCTGGTGCATGCAGTGCACGTACTCAATGCATGCCATCTGTTGCCCGATCACCCACCAAATATATATTTATTCCTACCCTAAACCCCTTATATAGATAAACAATAAAAAGGCCAATTATTCAAATACCATGGCCCGTTTATTTAATGAAAACCGAATGATTCATAACATTTTCCTAGAAATAATCGTTTATACCACTTACCAAAATGAATAGACGAAAAATATTTTCATCATCCATGAAATATTAAGATTAAATTATTGTCGATAATAAAAATATTTTTTCATCGGCTAATTATTGCAAGTGATACAATAGATCATATTTGGGGTGAATGTTCTCTATCATTTATTTTTCTCAAAACAAATAGAGTTTAAACTACGTATTTATCTAACAATTTGAATTTCTAAGATGATGAGTAATAATTCTAAAAAAATCTCACATGATATCAGAGTAGAAAGTCTTGAAATTAAATCTTTATGGATCACTATTTACCTCATTTATTATATATTTCCACGCTTAACTTTAGGCTAGAGTCTAGCCTGCGCACGAAGATGATTGTTAGAGCATTTTAGTACTAATAGCTTAAAATTTCAGAATGAATTGACAGTGGTCCTGCAAAATCCCGCACCACATGCCCCGTTTTCCAGCTTCAACGTGTAGTTGTCGTTGTATCTATTTGAACTTTGAACTAATAAAGAAACAGCTATGGACCCTAGGGGCACTTATCATATGAAGCATTCTTTGTTTATATTGGACTTGTGGACGTAAGATGACAACTTCATCCATATCAAGAAGACAGAATGCGAAAGGGCAAAGGCTATCGAAAGACAAGAGATGGAAACAGGAAATTTAAGTAAATTACAGTGCGTATCGAAAGAGTAAATTAGAGGAGGAGAGAAGAAGCTCGAAAACCAAAAGGGAAATGAAAGGGGTGAGGGGCAGGAGGACGGTGGCAAGTGGGGATTGCATCGGAGAAATCGGCGGAGCGCCCGTGCCTCCTCGTTATCCTCGTTCTCGCCACCTCCCCCTCGTTTTTTCGCTCCTTTCCATGGCCCTCCCCAACAACAACATTAATTATACTTACGATAATGATGATAATAATAATGATAATCAGCCCTCCCTATGTAAGATACTTCCTCCAATGAAAGCAATCATCTTTTTTTCCCCATCTCACAGAGGTCTTGTTAGTGAAACGATTTGAAAAGCATTTTTTTTCCAAAAATAATCGTTCGACTCATGAAATTATTGATCAATGAAGAAATTATTTCATTATCGACAACAATTTATATTTAAATAGTTTCGTAGACAATGATAATATTTTTTGTTCATTCATCTCTATAAGCGATGCGAATGAGCATTTTTCATAAAAATATTTTTCAAATATTCAATTTGCATGAAACAAACGAAGTTTAAATAAAAATAATAATTTCACTGTCTACATTGATTACATATGACGTACCCAAAAAGACTTTGTACAGTAGATATAACAAACTTGATTTCTATACTTGAACATTTAAAAGTAGAGATGAGCATGGCTAAGTTTGAACGAAAAAAAAAGAAGTCAATGGAAATAATGGAGTTTGGATAAGGACGAAACTGAACTAATTAATTGAATATTTCAATTTAGTTCCCTTGAACCAAATTAACTACGGGGACAAAAAAATTATATAAATCGAATTAGCCTGTCTCTCTTTCTTTTATCTTTATCCTTTTTTCGTTCACCCATTGGAGATTCTTTTCTTGAGTTTTCTTCTTACCTTTGACTTCTTTCCCTCTCTCCTCCTTTTCCATTATTTCCACCTACTACACAAATTTGTGAGACAAAAAATAATTTGGTTGGCCGGTTTGGTTTGGTTTGGTGAAAAGATCGAACTGAACCAAATTGTCAATTATGACTCAGATTCAGCGTATGAACCGAAGTTTTGAAGTCACCTCTTCAAATTTAACTTCAAATCTATTTGGCGGTTTGAACTTAATTATACTTGGCCCTATTTAAAAGGGCCAAGGAATAGTTGTAATGAAGTCCCTCTGCAAATAGGTCACGTAACATGCTGCAAAAGAAAAGTTTCGATATTGAAACACCGATTCCACACTTTATTAGAGCATGTAATGCATTGAAATATCTATTGTAACCAACAAGTATTTCAGGGATACTTGTTAAACGTACTTAATGAGAATATATTTCATTTTCAAGGAATCGATAGTGCAAATCATAAGGATAGTCAATGCATTAAAATCTACTATATATATAGTTTTATTTATGCACTTAACAAGTACACTGATGACACGTTTTGACAAAATTCAGAAATTAGTTAAAAAATATAAATGGGGCATTTCAAAAGTTTGAAATTTGTTCTTGTGCTCTTCTTCGTAACTTCATACATAACTACATTTGCACCCTCCTACTTTCGAGTAAAAGACTTGGCTTATATGCTTTGTATGCTTGACGACTGGGGCAATGGAGAAATAGATACTTACCATTGGGCACATTTCACGACAGTCTAGGGTACACAATCGGGCTAACAATTTGGCTGCACTAAATTGATAACTATAATTAGATCAAGATGTCAAAAGGGTATGGATTTTGACTGTAGTATTCTCTCATTTCTCCTCATAAAAAAAGTTCATAGATGTGATAAAGTATTTCATATTGCTTGCTCAAATGCTATTTATATGCATGTGATCTTCTATCTATTGACTTAATTTTTTATTTAGACTTTCTAAAACCTAATTTATATAAGCTCTTTATGGACTCGGCGCCTTGCCCAAACCAATTCTAAGCCTGAATCCAGTAAATACAATTAAAATCCATGTAGCCTGTCCTTTCTTTTTGTCTCCCCGTTTTTCTATATGCATTTGTGTGTGTGAGAGAGAGAGAGAGAGAGAGAACGCATGCGTGTCGGCTAGTGTCTTTAAAGTCTCCGAGTAGAGAGAGAAACCCTACCCCTGGGAATGCTCGTTCCAGTTTCGTCGTCTCTCCTTTTCATTGGGGCTTGAGTTGGAAGACCTCGTTAATGGTGGACAAAAACTGTCTTCGGGATTCATACCCACCTCCCGTTTGACCCGCTCTGAGGTTTTGAACGGGACCAGCCTCATGGAGATGGACATGAACATGGGATACCCCGCTTTCATCCGTCTCTCTCTCATTCTCAACCTCAGAATTATATTTATTATCCCTTGATTCTTAGTTACTTCTCTTGTGATCGAAGCATGCAATACCTGCGATATTATATGTGTTCAGTGATCGCGACTCCACATGTGCCTTGCCGACGACAAAGAACAAACATGTCCTCCGCGTCTTGATTAACTTGCTCTCGCCCCGCACGTGAGTTTAGTTTATTTCTCCATGCATCGCGTCCAACGAGAGGGTCAAGCGCAAATGTATCCGTTTCTATGTATATATAACTATCATTTCGCTGGCTGAAGCTTTATCAAGATCATGGACTGCTGCCATCTTATTGAGCTCGGCTTCTTGGGACATTGGTTCACCTGGATTAGCTAGCTCCTTTGATCATAACTCCCTCATTTAGGAAAGATTGGACAAAGCTACTGTGACGCATCTGACAAGGGTTCGTTCTGATCATGGCCCTCTCCTTCTAGAGGTCAATCCCTCAAAGAGGGATGACTGCAAGAGGCCTTCCCGATTCGAGCCAATATGGACTAATCGTGAGGAGTTCACTCTCTCGGTGCATGGTGTTGGACACTTTAATCACAGTAATCTCTTTTCCTCTATTGAGTTATTCAAAAAGGAGGTTTAGAACCGGAACAAAAGTAGATTTGGAACTATATTTTGAAAAGATAAAAACAGCTTTTGAAGAGACTTGACAGTATCCATAAAGTTTGAGATTACCTACCCGGTTCTTGCTTGAAAGGAAGTGCCGGAAATTTGGATTGTGAGGGACAAAGAAGGTGAGAATCATGTGCTCAATCACTGCAGTCCACATGTGAGCTCAATCCTTTGATTCCTGCTACTTGGAATAACAGGCTATCTGACCAAACCTGGAGCGTTCTGAATGCATTTGTCACTGACGAGGAAACTTAAAGAGCTTCATCGGATCTTCTCAGACCTAATTAAACCTCCTGGTCTGGATGGATTCCATGCTCACTATTTTCAGTCCCAATGGGAAGCAGTGGGCAGGTCTAGTTTGTAATAATATAAGGAATGTTACTGAATCTTGCCGCATCTCTCTCGGCGATACTGTGCGAGGTGCTCATTCCTGAATGCCAAGGTCCAAAGACCCTGAACTAGTATCGTCAGATTAGCCCATGCGATACGGTGTTCACAATCATGTAAAAAAGTTTCATGAAAGTATCGAGTCCTTTTGCTTGATGATTTCCATCGGTCCCCACTCAGGCAAACCTAATTCATGGGAGACGGACGCACGATAACGTTATCGCTGTTAAAGAGCTTATTCAAAAGATGAGAAATGCTAAAGGGTAGAAAAGGTTCCTGTGCAACGAAATTGACCTAGAGAAGGCCTATGATCGTCTCGAATGGAATTTCATTAGAGGGGTTTGCAACCTGTTTGATTTTCCGGAATTGTAAGAAACGTCAGACCAAGAGTCGGAAGGATCGACCAATAATCTCTTGGAAAATCATCTTTCCCGACTCTCTCTAGCTGAAGCGAGTGAGATAAACGAGCTATCAAAATGTGTTTGTTTCATGAAAAAGATTTACCCGAGATGAGTTTTCAAACTTTCGGTTTTTGGTTCACCCAAAGTGGATATTCAACGGAAAAGACTTTATGGCCAATGAATAAAACCCTATTTAAAATTGAGGAAAATGATTTCTCCATCCTAAAAAGAAGAAACTGTTTTCCCAAGCTGTTTTTCCACAAAGCTTCAATCTAGTCCCTCTTTATACCGGTCTTCACTCGTCTTCGCGCCTCCTCTCGGGATGCTTACTGTGGTATCATCTTTTGATTACTTTTTCGGAATGGAGAAGCGTTCTCACGTGGTGTTTTATGACCTGAGAGATTAAGTTTTGCATTATTTCTTGGCATTTTTTTTCAGGTTACTTCATTTCGATAACACAATAAACATAAAATTTATACAGCGTATATTAGTAATGTTTTAGATGAGCATTTCGATATCATCTTAATATATTATAGCAAGAACAAAACATATTTATAAAAGAGAGAAGGATTTTTAAAAGTAAAATCTGACTATCAAAAACTTTTTCTATTGTACACCACTAAATAACTGAAAATTAGTCATTTTCCTTTTAATATTATTTTCACTGAAAACATTTTCCTCCAGCAAGAAATTTACAATGAACTGTGTTTATTTCATGAAGAAAGTTATGTGGAAGGAAATGGCTTTATCCAAATTCATTTTCAAAGAAAGTGATTGATATTCTCTTGTATGGTTATGAGCATGAAAATGACAGCAAAGTTATTTTTGTTGTTGTTTGGATTTCAATAATAAATTCTTCTTTAGATTTTACACGTCAATATCACACATCTTTAGCTGTTTTACAGGCTGGCGAATCACCTAGTGATAGCAATGTCTTATAGAAGTCTCTTTTTGATGATTGCTGGAGAATATTAGTAGGAACACATCTTTAGAGAAGCTAATACCTTTGCTCATATGTTGATTTTGATGGGAAATGAGATGGATGAATGTGTTGTTGATTCGTTGAAAAATGCTAATGAAATACCTTCCATAATCTCTTTATTTTTAGTCAAGTCTAAATTGTAATCAAAGGTTAGCGCTAACGAGCACAAGTTGCTCAATCTCTTGCTTTTTCCTTTCGAGCCCAAACCTACGTTTGCTTAGTCAAGTTGCTTGAGCAATGAGAAAGGTTGCTTTCCAAAAACTATTTTATAATGGCACCTTAGCCTATCTATAGTCAGGGTCCTTTTTTTGCTGGGCTTGAAAAATGGCCACCAACTTAGAGAAAGGATCAAGGGGCAACCAACATAGGGGGCTAGCTTGCTTCCACTAGTGACGGGCAGACAAAGATTTAGATGATAGATGAGTAAATCGATAAAGAATGCGAGATGTTCTTCAATGCTTTTTGGATAGAAAACTTGAAATGAAAAACATTTAATAAGTATTAAAATTAAAGACAATTGTGTCCAGCCATATAAAGGTGTTTGTGAATGTTAAAATAATAAAGAAAAATAAAATTGAGCAACTAGTATTCTTTTATTGATTGGTTTGCCCTCTCTACAAACTACAATTCAAGTATTTCAACTACTACTAGCATTGAACATCAGTTGTAGAACAAATTAGACACCCCCTACACAATTCTCACAATTCAACAATCTCTATATACAAACCTTATTCACAAATAACCGACTCTACCACTTCGACGGTTGTGCCTTCAATACTTCACCGATTATGTCTGTCTCCTTTACTCTTCCGTGAAATTATCACTATCGATTGCTCACGAATTTCTTGGCTCCACTGCTCGGCGGTTGTGTTGAATTCCCCTTTTCTTACAAATATCTTGTCGACAGCTGCGTCGTAAATTGTTACGTCCACCATTTTGATGGTCACTTTACTTTGTTGACGGTTATGTCAATCATGGTCTTTTCTCACTTGAGTTGACCTTTAATTGTCGATATTCTACTCTTGGACTTGGCTGTTTTCATCCATTCAATCCGTCGGCTAAAGCCAGTGTTTTAAATTAACCGACTGAATTTGCCGACAAAGGATTTTCAACACTTTGCCGATTTTTCCTTCAATCGTACCTTGCGTGGTCTCTTCCGACCCAAGTTGACAATAAAAGACCTAGATATGTTTTTGTGCCGAACATTTCTGAGGAAAAATTACCAAAAAAACCCCAAAATTATTTTAATTATGTTAATTCAGTCTTAAATCTTTCAATTAAATCATAAATATTTTCACGTTTTGTTAATTGAGTCAATTGAGCTAACTTCACGTTTTGCTAATTGAGTCTTAAATTTTTAAATATTTTTGAACTTTTGAACTTTTTTATTTTCTTTCTTTTCCCTTTTTTCTTCCAAGTTTGGTGATGGTCCAATCACAAGTGGGGTAGTTTTCTAGGGTAGACGGCAAGGGAGCATAGTTCCAAAGTAGAACCAAGAATTGGACCGGTTCCACCCTAGGTAGTTTCTAAGCTCCAAAAATTAGAGAACTTGTTTTGACTGGTAAGTTTCTTCACCCCAAGTGGAACCCATAACTTGAAACAAGTTTTCATATTTTTCTTGTTCTAAATCTTTGCGTAATTTTGTGATATTCCATGATGTCCAATGATAAGTGTATAATCTAGAATCACTAATCCAAGCTTTCATATCCGTGACTAAGACTTTGTATTAATGTTTCATATTCTTTGTATATCTAAATATGAGTTATGGTTAGTTGATCGTAGCAATAAATAGTGATCTTTATATGTGACAACTCATTGCAATTTTTCAATTAAGAATACATGTGGAATTTGGGTAGACCCTGGAATTGCATTTGAAATCTGCAATAGGGTAGGTTTTAAGTTACTAAGTATATAAGATGGGATTCTAGGTGTTAACAACAAAAATGGCTTAGCGGGCTAGAGATAACCAACAAAGCCCACAAGCCCAATTCAAACAAACAAGTCCATGAGAGTCAGGTTAGAATTTCTGTCATAAATATCGACTATTGCTCGAGAGTAAGAAGATAAAAAGGATGCCGGTTGCTAAAAGGCTTGGTTCCAATCATGGATAAGGCAATACAATTATCGGTGAAGCACCAAATAGTCTGAGTGATTTAAAATTATACCATTAATCATCATAGCGATTATTTTCTTGATTTAACTTTAAATAGCTGAAGAGAAGTCATCGTAAAGAATCACAAAATTGAACAATGATACCCCAGATACTCAGTTTTCGGCTATCTTTGTTTAGTTATTATTGCTTTGCATTTGCTTTCAGTTATATTAGATTTGTCATTTACTTATTGCACTTGTGGTAGAATCCATAGCTTCATTTCATAAATGACATAGGGCCCGATAAAAAAAAAAAAAAAACTAAAGAACTATCCTTCAACGAAAGATATTTTGTCCAAGAACATTCTTGGTGAAACACTAGGTTTCAAAATTTTGGAAACTAGTTCTAACATTCTAAGTTCTAGGTGGACCCTAGACCAATTCTGGAATTGCTCACCCTTAGTAGACTGGAGAGACAAGAGATATGTGTGAGGGCTTATTGGGGTAGTTTCTGGTGTGGGCATAAACATGAAAATTTGTCCACGTGGTTTTTAATTAAGTGGCAAGATGGAGAGACATCTTCTAGTCGTTACAAGAATTGTTTTTGCTATTTAGATGCCACCTTAGTAATTGAAGAAATATTTGTTAGGTATATAAACCAAAGGAAATGTCAATTATGTCATTTCTTAATTGTTTATTTCCATAACAAGTTACGAAATATTAATAGACTTTCTAAATTTTATTGATTGTCCTTTTTTAAGAGAGTAAATGTAGTCAATATGCTATGTTATTGGTGTGATTGTATTTTTCACTTTATTTTAAGTTCTTTTTTTTTGTTTAATTGGAAAACCATAGCTCATTTTCTACCTTTTCATAATTTCAATCACGACAATGGGCATTCACAAATTTGCGCCAATTTTGTTTTAAGTATTCCTTGCACAATTATGTTCAATAAGTACATCTAAACCACCTAGCTTTGATTGATAATTTTTTTTTTTATAATACGGAAATATAATATTCTCAAATATTTTTGGAATTATCTCTCCCTTATAGCCATATTGTGCAACACATGGATTGACATATAGTTAAATAGGAAGGCAATATCCAAAATGGAGCGGTTACATCTGGCATGAGATGTAAACTATGACCCTGCAATATATATGCGTTCCAATTAGACGTGGTTTTTGATCATGTAAATTTTGGACAAATGTAACTTGCATTAATGAAATAATTTACAATATATACATGGGGTTTAGGGCTAAAACAATACAATGATAATTATGCCCTTTAGTACTAACCTAATCTACCAATACTCCCCTTGAAGTTTGTGAATGTAAACATGTCAACAACTTGTTCTTAAAATTACAAAATAAATCATGTGTGACCGGTTTTGTGAACAAGTCTACGAGTTGGGAGTGACCAGGAACATGAAGAGTACGCAAAGTGCCATCTTGAGTGTTTTCACGAACCAAGTGACAGTCAATCTCGATATTTTTGGTGTGTTCGTGGAAGACATGATTATTGGTGATGTGGATGGTTGCTTTATTATCACAAAAAAAGATCAGCAATGGTAGTGTTGACGTGGAGATCCGAGAGAAGTATGGGCCCGTTTGGTTTGACTTTGGGGAAATGTCATTGGGAGAATGCAAATACCTTTGAGGTAAAGGGATTTTCCGAAATGCTAGACTATTTGGTAAACTATAACTAAAAAGTGCTTTAAGGAAATGCAAGACTGTTTGGTAAACATATATTTGAAAAGCCCTTTAGTGTGACCAAATTAAGTTTTTTAGTTTTAGTATTTTTAAAATTGCAAAAAAGAAACAATGACTATATAACCGTTTACATTTTCATGTTGAGAGTAATGTAAAAATATATATTAATAAATTTATTTAAAAAAATTATATTAAAAGAATTTGATTATAGATTAGATGCAAAGCTCAACTTTTGGCATATGGTTCTTTTAGGTTTGTTTTCAACTTTGAATAATTTTTTTATAATTATTGTAGTATTAATCATCTTCGTTAATTAATGATCATTCTAATGTATTGATAAAAAGTTGGGCTATTGATTGTCAAAAGATAAAAATGAGAAAAAAAAAAGAAGGTGAACCCAACATTTACAAAGGGTTTTTATTATTTTTTTAAAAAATAAAAATAAAATCCGATGAAACTCCGTCGCCGATCAACGACGGTTGGGATGTGGGGAAGATGATCGGTTTAAAAAAGAGAAAAAGAAAAAGAAGTCAATGGATGAATAGTAGAGGTTGACTTGCATTTCTGAAATGTTGAAAGTTCGAAACAGGTCCCCACTTGCTTTGGGCTTTTAGCATTTCAAAGGCTAGCGTTTGGCCAAGGACACATCCAAATGCTGAACCAAACACCTAAACTTTTTCCCAAGGGGCTTTCGAGGCTGAAAGCCCCTTGGGTCGAAAGCCCCTTGGGAATGCTTAACCAAACGGGGCCTATGTAAAGCCATGTGATTTCGCATGCGACAAATGTCATAGCACGGTATTCAGCTTCTGCTGAGGAACGGGCAACAATGGTTTGTTTCTTGGAACACTAGGAGATGGGACAAGAACCACAAAACATGTAGTAGCCAAAAACAAATTGTCGTGATGTTGAACAAGATGCCCAATCAAAATTTGTATAACCATTAAGTTGGATAGTAGAATCGATGGGAAAAACAAACTAGTGCCTAGATTATGCTTGAGATAATGCACAATATGAAGGGTGGCATTCCAATGGTCTTCATTAGGAGAGTACATAATTAACTAAGATGCTACACTGCAAAGAGTAAATCTAGATAAGTTATTGTAAGATATAATGATCTACCAATAAGTCGTTGATATGAACCTGATTCCTTAAGAGTTGGGGAGGAGTCCAAAAATTGTATATTGGGTTCCATCAGAGTGTCAACAGGACATCCTCCAAGGAGACCAATGCCAAATAAAATATCAAGAGCGTATTTTCTTTGTGACAAGAAAACCCCAGACTTGGAATGAGAAACTTCAATGCCCAAGAAGAATTTGAGAGTACCCAAGTCCTTAATGTGAAATTGTGTGTTAAGAAATCGCATGAGAAGTTGAATTATAACTTCATCATCACTTGTGATAACCAAATCATCAACATAAACAAGGACAATGGTCAAAAGAGAGCCACAGACGAATGTAAAAAGTGAATAGTCCACCTTGAACTGTTGAAAACCAACATCAAGAAGTGTAGGAGAGAATTTAGCAAGCCATTGCCTCGATGCCTATTTAAGGCCAAGTGATTTCTTAAGCCAACAGACTAAATTCTCCCCCTTAATATGAAAACCCGGTGGAAACCTCATGTAGATCTCTTCATTAAAATCACCATGTAGAAAAGCATTATTCATATCTAATTGGTTAAAAGGCCAATGATGAATCGAAGCAAGAGCTAGTAAAGTACGAATAACTATCATTTTAGCAACAGGCGCAAAGGTTTTATGGTAATAAATTCCCTTTATTTGAGTGTAACCCTTTGCAACAAGACGAGCCTTATAGCACTTAGTGGTGCCATCAGAATTATATTTGATTCAGTAAACCCAATTACATCCAATGGGGTGTTTGTCGAGAGAAAGAGAATAATTCCCAACTGTCATTCTATTCAAGGGCCTATATCTTAGAAGACACCACTTGGGAGATTGAGACGTAGCGTCATATGTTTCAGTTTCCTGCTCAGCAGATTTGGAGGCTAAAAAAGAGTAGTGAGTGGGTGAAAAAAGCAAGTGTGATAAACAGTTGGATAAGGGGTAAAGAGTACCTGATTCAATTACCTTAGAGTCCTAAGAGGATTGACTGGAGGCCACAATAGCGGTGCTCCCATAGATATTCGAGTGGACAGCATGGCTGAGATGGCTAAGGCATGGCTTCGAGTTCAGTGGGAGATGGTGCGGCCGTGGGTGCAGGAGGCTAAGAAGGTGAGGTGGTGCAAATATTGGGGTGAAGGGAGGACGGGATGTTTCACCAAGGTCGGGTATGGGTAATGGAATTATTAGAGTCTATTTTGTTGTGGTATGTTCGATGGTTTGATGGAAAGGAAAAACTTGTTCATAGGAAACGACATTGTGACAGATAAAAGTTGTTTGGTCTTGGAAGTCATACAGATAGAAACATTTGTGGTTTGTGGGATCATTGATTAGCACACATCAACAAGATCGGGGGCCAAATTTATCGAAGTTAAGATGGTCGGTAGAAGCATAATATAATTAGCCAAACACACAAAGATGGGAATAGGAAGGTGGTTTGCCATAGAGAAGATCAAACAGGGTTTTATTATGTAGGAGAGGACTAGGTAGTTTATTAATGAGATGAGTAGCTGTAAAGACACAATTCTCCAAAAATGAAGAGGCATGCCAAAATGAAAACACAATGCACGAGCAACATTGAGCAAGTGACGACGCTTACACTCAACAACTCCATTTTGTTGAGGAGTGCAAGAGTAACTGCGTTGGTGGTGAACATCGTGGGCGCAAAAAAATTCTTATAAATGAGAGGAAAGGAGTTTGGTCCTGTTATCAGATTGAATATTTTGGACTTTGGTTTGAAATTGAGTCCAAGTATAATGCGAATAGTCATCAACTATAGATAAATAAATAATGACATGTCTTATGTGTAAAATGAGAATAAGGTCCCTAAATGTCAACATGAATAAGCTCAAATGGACATAAAGTAGTAATAGTGCTAGACCAAAAAATAGACGCGTTTGCTTGGATAAATGACAAGCATCACATAGACTCAATTGTTTTGCTAGATTAAAACATAAAGTTTGATTGCAAAGTAGATAAAATTGACTCAGATGGATGTCCTAAGCGGGCATGCCAAAGATGAAGTGAACAGGTTGCAGTAGAGAGGACAATAGGTTCGGTAGGAATCTCCAAGCAATAAAAACCACCATGCTCATGGCTCGGACCAATGATCTTCTTTGTCAAGAGATGCTGAAAAAGACAGGAGTTAGGAAAAAAAGTGACTAAGCAGTTTAAAGTTTGAGTGAACTTGGAGATTGATAATAAGTTGTATTTGAAAGAGGAAACATAAAGGACATTATCAAGGGAGATAGTTGGGGTAAGAGGAGCCGAACCGTGTAATGTCATGTGGACACCAATATCATTTAGAATCCCAATGGTGGAATGTGGAAAGGGATATTAGGGGTAGTGTGTTTGTAAAGTGACTGGGTTCAAATGTGATGTGGTTGGTGGTGCTAGTGTTCGTAACCCAAGTATCAGAATTAAATAAATTTGAAGATAAGCTATGTCACACCCAAAAACTACAAAGAATAGGAATGACACGGCCGTCATTCCACACAAAGGACGCAGCCTCAAATACAATCAACAACCTGATATCAACTTATATATATCAAACCATATATATACATATAAGATAGATTAACATATTGGTTGCAATATCAGAGTTTCTATAATCCACCAAAAAGAAATATACAATTAGAATTCAAACAATCCAACCACTAGCAAGGAATATGTGCACCACTTCCTTTGACCATACCCAAAAAATAGAATTGCCCAAAAAGTTTCCCATCGACGGCACACTCGCTCTATTCGCCGCTAACCGAGGAACCTAGAAAGATTAAAGGAGGAGTGGAATGAGCAACAACAACTCAGTGAGTAGTACATATCTTATAAGCAGATCGAACAACCACTATGCATGCATACAAAGCAATACCAAACTTCATAACGCCAATTTAATATATAAAATACATATTGAATCATATAAGAGTCATTTCTTATCATCAAAGCTTTATACTAATATGGAAAACTCATTTAAATCACCATCAAAAGTCAAGTATCAATGGTCAAATCCATTGAATAATCTCCATAAAAAAAATACATCAATGGTCTATCCATTGATTCATCTCATATCAAACACACGTCGATGGTCCATCCATCAACCAATCTTTTACTCAATAACTAACCATGGTCACAATACAACATCTTGTGACAAGGCGACCAAGATTTTCCCCTTGGCAATGTCTCCACCTACAAAGCCGATGGCTGGGCCCAGAAAGATATCATAAACTTGGTATGCATACCCAAAAAACCTCTCATTGGGTTCATAATCATATTGAGCATAAATGACCATTCTCCAATACCAAAAATCCAATCCAGAAATCAATATCTTAAATCAAACAAATAATATTTGCAGCATAGCCCATCATCCATTTCATTTCTATTTCTCAAATCATCATAAACTTTTCCATCAATCGGTCGCAAAGTAATTTCATATATATTTCTTCACAAACTTTGTATAATACGCTTTTCAAACACTCATAATCAACAAAATGGTAGTAAATGCTTGATCCGACTTTTATGCAATAAAAATGCTCTTCTCAATTCAATATATATATATTTCAAGACATAATTTTATAAAACCAAATAAGATATAGTACCACTCACCTCGTTGTCTACAACCAAACGACGAACGATACCGGTATCGTCGAACTCATGGTCCTATCAAATAACCAAGGAATAATGTCAAAATCTAATAAAACTCTATCTCAACTACAAAACGACTAAATTACGCCTTAACTATAACAAAAGGACTTCTACACACTAACAAATCGCATAACCAAAGCGATTGATCGAGCTATTCGCAACATGGAGTTTAAGCGCAAAACTTGATCATGCCTTAACTTTCTCCTCCGAACCCCGATCTGAACGTATTTATAGTCAATAGAGAGCCCTTGACACATATTGCAAGAATCCCAACTTCACCATCCCAAAAACAAGCCGAAAGGTGACAAAATACAGGCCCAAAGCTGCTGGACGCGTACTGTTCACTGCGCGCGGGAAACTTTGAAATTTTGTTTCGGACAAACCACAAGCTCAAATCACGATCCGTAAAATCTCATGGCTCCACAACACCCTAAATCATCATTACTACAAAAATACGTGGCTTAACGACTCCAAAATCGGACTTCGCCGCTCAATTTTCCAAAAATTCTGAATTTGAGCCCTAAACCCATAAATTACTTCAATTGGACAAACGATGGGCCTAATCTCTTACCGGTTGCTATGTTATGGAGTTGAGTTGACTTGGTGAGGCATCCGTGGCGTGCAAATGCCAAAACCCCTTTCCTTTCTTCCCCTTTCTCTTCTTCTTCTTCTTCTTCTTTTCTTTCTGCTGCTCGAAGGTGGGCTTTCTTTCCTTTTTATCTCTTCCCCTTTTTCTGTTTTCTTTTTCTTTCTTTGCTTAAAGTGGGTCCCACCACCTTTTCTTTGACCTATTAAAATTTTTCTCAAATATTACAAGCTAAGAACATTACTTGAGAGGTTGGCTTTTGGGATGTTTACCTCTTGCAGCAAGCCCGTCAATCGCTTATATTGATCATTAGTAAACAGAGGAGGTGCTGCATTGGAAGTATGGCTAGACTTGTTGTCCATGGGTCGGGAAGAGGTAGATGGCTGTCCACGACGCTACTTGTGATTGGGAGGGAAGCCATGAAGTCAATAACACACATCCCGTATATATCATGGGATGCCACAGTGGACGCATCTTTCCCAGCCGCGGGATGTGTTCATCCATTTAGCTAGGTTAGCGGATGGAGTGGGAGCACCAAGAGAGCTGAGCTGTCCATGGGATGAGGAATCTATGTATGGCCATGGAGTATGGTTATGGTGAGTGCTAAGCAAAGAGCTAGTTTGGTCAGACAGTGGACATTTCAACTGGATATGGTGGTGTGACTCATCCTAAAGAATTAGTGCATATGCATGTGTGACACTAGGTAACGGATCCATTAGTAAAATCTGACTAATAACATTGGCTTATCTCGGATTGAGACCCATGAGGAATTGAAACAAGCATTGATTCTCTTGTTATTTGGTGATGATAGAATTAAACAAACAGTAATGGATCCAAATTATCTAATTTATCCTAGTAGCTTCGCAAGTTGTTGTTGTACTTGGTCACGACATCGTCACGTCGAGCAAGGGTGCATATCTTTTGATCGAGATGAAAAACCCTAAGACCATTCGATGGTGAAAAACATTCGCGAAGATTGGCTCAGACATCCGCAACTGATTTTGTGTAGAGAACTGTTGGCCCCAAATCTAGATGGATGGAATTAAGAATTCAAGATAAAATCTTATTATTAACATGAATCCAGGACACATAGGTAGGATCGATTGCTGTTGGTTTTTCAATTTCTCCAATAACTAACACCATTTTGTTCTTAGCAAAAAGGGCAATCTCCATGGCACAGGACCAATTGTCGCAATTATCTCCCGTAAGGACCATGCCGACGAGATTAGATCCAGGGTTATCAGAAGGATGCGTAAAAAAGGGGTTGTTCGGCTGCTCATGTGCAGGAATGATGGTTGAAGAGGCTTGAGACTCGTCTGCCATGATGACTTGCGGCCGAAGGAGCAGCTGCTTGTGGTGGAATCAATCTGGCCGAATCAGGGAAGGGCCAAATTTTGCTTAAGGGACGGTTGCACAAAGAGGAAAGCTTGCATGATGAGCGAGAAAAAAAGAGGGAAAAATACATTTGGTGGCGCATGTTAACTGGTGGCAACAGTCGTGCCAAGAAAAACGGTGGCTTTGGATGGAAGAGATGAGCTTCGATACCATGTAGAGTTTGGACAAACATAAATTGCAATGATGAAATAATTTATAATATATACATAAGGTTTAGGACTAAAACAATACAATGACAATTATGCCATTTAGTATAAATCTAATCTACCAATAGATACAGTAGAATTTGCACATTGCCTATGTTATTTTTTTTTTCCATTGGCCAATGACATTTCTTTCAAGCTATTTGCTCAATAATGAAAATATACAAATTCAAGCATAATATATTAATTAGTGTAAGAATTTTTATCTACTTACCATCAAAATTAGAGAAATTTTCAAAATCATGAAATAACTCTTCAAAAATTATCCCATAGTCGTGTTCAATTATTTTCACAACAAATACTATTGTTAATGTTGCTATTGTTGTTGGAAATCTAAAATCTCTTATTTTCTTGCTTTTACATTTTCTTTTGACATTCACCCTGCATAGTCAAAGAAAAAAAGAAAAAAGAAAAAAAAATAAATTTTTAAATCATAAATAATTATTCACGTCAATGCCAACCATCTTACACACTGTTAGGATTCGCTACACGATCACAAACAAAATAGAGGGTAAAAGCAAGAAATAGAATTTGAGATGTAATGTTTTATCTCGGTCAACTAAGGATTCCATTATGATTAGCATATTGCATTTCTTGATTACATCCCTTAATTATAAGAGCCAATAGTTATTCATGAGGATTTCACCATAATTAACATCTTGCACCTCTCGATTATATTCCTCAAATATAAGAGCCAGCAGTTATTCATAGGTTCAAGCCTCAACTATCGATAAAATATGAGCTTAAACTATAAAAGCCCTTTGGCGTTCCGGAGAATATTAAGCACGCCCCAACCGCAGCATTACCGACATCCACTTCAGCAATTTATAGCTAAAATTGGCCGGATTAATTGATAAATTATATGAATTGACACAATTAAAATGTTTAAAATCGAATTAACACAAGTGCAATATGTTCGAGACTTTTTAGGCAATTTTCCGGGGTTTCGTTACTTTCCAAGACGAGCCTCGTCTCCACTCCAAGCATTCTCTTGCCAGACCTATACGGGCATGATACGTAACGGACGGTGGACAGATTGACGATGAAGGTACAGGTACGCAATGCAAACCATGCGGTCCAAAGCACATCCGAGGGGCCTGCTGACACGCGAAGCGACGATGGGCTCATGGCCGTGGAGGCCCGCAGCGAGCATTTCCAGCGGCACGTGGTTATTTCCACTCGTCGCTCCGGATGATGACGTCGACGTCGGACTCGTTGACAGAACCGGGGCCGTCCGCCGCTCCCTGTTCTTGACACTAACCAGGAACAGTCGGCAAACCCAATCGCGAAGTTATTGCCAAACAGTCAGCGACCGAAACGATGCCTTCCATGCATAAAGAAGGGAACCCATCTTTGTTAAAGAACGATTTGAGTCAAGAAAGGACTGAACTTTATTGCCCTCTCTCTCCTCTCTAACTACTGTAATCAATGAAAAGATTCGGCTGTAAATGGCGGAGCGAGTGTCCGTAAAGGGCGTCGCCATCGCGGAGGGAATTGGGTATCCGGGTTGTCGTGGGAATTAGCCGAAAGGATCGTCAGTCGCGCGTTTGACGTTATGGATTACGCGCGATTTCATTCCGAAGTTGCCGGGGCTACTGTTGGGGAACACGATTGAATGCGTCACAGATTCTTGGGGCGAGGGGAGAAGTTCAAAGGAGTAGAAGAGGAAGTCACGTGACTTCGGGGGTCGCCTCGCCTTCCCTCCCTCCCGGTCCTTCGCTGGCAAGTTCCTTCCTTGCAAAGCTTCTGCTGCTCGCACTACCCTATATATAAACGTGGGGGGAGCGATGCTGCTGCTGTTCATGCATTCCGATTCCCTGCGTCTTTTCTTCCTATTCCATCCCCGCGACTTGTTGCTCTGATCCCTCCTGCCTTCTTCTCCCGGAACTCCAGTGGGTTTCGCTCCACTTTTCCTGCTTCCACTGATCCTGCATTGTTTTGTTCCTTCTTCGCCTGATGTCAGTCGTGGGCGGCTCCGAGAGTTCGGTTCCCATGGACGTGCAGGCCGATGCGCAGCTCGCCGCCGATCCTCTTCCCTTTGCCAGATGGTCAGTTCCTTTTTTTATTTTTCTCTTGCTTGACAAACCCAGTATCTTGTGATCATCGAATTCTGCCGAGATCGTCCCTCTCTGATTGCCCATTTTGGATTTTGGTGATTTTGGTCTGACGATGGTTTTGGGTATTGATGGGAAAAAAACAGTTATCAGGTGGAGGCGTTGGAGAAGGCCATGAAGGAGAACACGATAGTGTACTTGGAGACAGGGTCAGGCAAGACTCTGATCGCCATCATGCTCCTCCGCTCCTACGCCTACCTCCTCCGCAAGCCGTCTCGTTTCATCGCCGTTTTCTTGGTCCCTCAAGTCGTCCTCGTCTCCCAGGTTCTCCCTCTCTCTCTCACATATCCATTTCAGCTCCTTCTCTCTTTCTTTTGAAGCTACCAACTGAGAATGCTCCCCTTCTTTTTTTTGTTATTGGGTTTCTCTCTTTCTGCAACTTATCCTTTCCTTGTATCATCATCGGTTATGTAAGCAAGCGGAGGCCATAAAGATGCACACTGACTTGAAGGTGTCAATGTACTGGGGAGATATGGGAGTTGATTTCTGGGATGCCGCCATGTGGTGCCAACAACTCGATCGCTATGAGGTTTGATTTGTTTGTTCATATTTGCTGCATTGTCCGACTGTTCTCTAGTTGTTTCCCTTAAATTGTTGATTTTTGTCGAGCTCCGTCTCTTTGCGTCATTGTGAATGTCGTGTGGTTTCTTGTTAGTTTTCTTCGGTTGCATTCCTAATTAATTTGTCATCAGCTATAATCTGTAGCTATCCTTTGAAATTTTACCTAGGTAATCCTGATAATTTCCTTGACATATGTGTATCTGCTTCATCTCTTCTGAGGGAGAGCAGTTTCATCTTGTAAGCATCAGGTTTCCTCCCCTGCTGAGCGGTGACTGAAGTTGTCATATTGAATAGTGATCTTATTTTGTGTTTATGCTCCCAGGTGCTTGTCATGACACCGGCTATCTTGCTCAACTGTTTGAGCCATAGCTTTCTCAAGCTTGACCTGATAAAAGTTCTCATCATGGATGAATGTCATCATGCGAGGGGTAAACATCCATATGCCTGCATTATGACGGTGAGTCGTGAATTTGTCTGCTTGAATTGAAATAAGATTCTCTCTAACTTTATCACAATCTGTATTGGGGAAATGGTTCCAATACAGATGTTGTTTCATCATCATTTCGCTTGTGTAATCTCACATGTCATTAAAGCTGTTCCCGATACATATATCTTCAAATTTGGAGCAACTGCTGTTCGGTGGTTGGTTTTTTGCTTGTTGAATGAGATTTGGACTTTTGTTTCTGTTGCATTTCACCTGCCTTTTCTGTTACCTAGCATGCAAAACATGTTTTCGCTCATAATGGAAGGATATGGATGCATCTACAGGATTTCTATCACCCTGGGTTACGTCACAATATGCAAGTCCCAAGGATATTTGGTATGACTGCTTCCCCCATTAAGTCCAAAGGTATGCAAGCTTCCTAATTTTAGTTTTCTGGCCTTGTAAACCAGTCTGTGCCAATGATGCTCGACTAACTTTCATAAAACCTAGGTGGGAACTCTGAAATTCGATATTGGCAAAATATTAAGGAACTCGAGACACTCATGAACTCAAAGGTACCTCCTTGTGTTGTTGGATCCATGTGTCTTCATTCGTTATACCAAATAATAGATGATGGCGCTTTCTCTCTCTAGTATGAAGTTACTTTTGCTGCTGTGGTTTGAGTTTTTGATTTATTGCAGTTTTAAAGGCTTTGTATGGTGTTATTCTTTGCGTTGGACATGTCCATGCTTATCCAATGTTCATATACATAAGATTACTGCTTGTGTTAAAATAAATTTACGTTATGCACAGTTTTGGGTTTCTGAAATGAAGTGCGACTTTTACCTTTGGCTTTTGTATTTGAGATCTGATTTTGGTATAATATCGGATACCTTAGATTGCTGAAACCAACTCCACATTGGTATTAACGGTCAAACCTATATAGGACAAAATGAAATTATTTTCATTTTCCATTTTGGTGGGGAGTCAACATTTCAAAAGCTGCCCCCCAGCATGACCCAAGATTTGTGATTAACACATCAACGGACGTCATTGTTCTCTGGGCCTCGTGCTGGTTTGTACTAGTCACCCGAGTCTGTTTCCTTCTCGAAGCATGAGACATTGCGCTGTTAATCCCTTTAGGCTTTTGAATGTTTAGTGCTTAGTGAATTTCTCTGTTATGCTTCTTTGTCGTATGATAAGCCATGGGAATTCTGTTTTAGCGCTGGTTTGTGAATTTCTAAGTTCTTCTCATGGTCATTTTTTCCTTCATCTGTTATCTAAGGTCTACACATGCACCAGTGAATCTGTTCTTGCCAGATTCATTCCATTTCCCACAGCAAAGTTCAAGATTTACGAACATGTGGAGATACCTTCCTATCCACATTGGCTAGATCTACTGAAGGGTTTCGTGGAAAAGGTTGGTTCCTCGTGCGTGAACTTTTGCACAACATGTGAAAACTAAGGACTATAACAACCTGAACTAAGTTAACAGGTCACAGATAATAGTGTCTTTTCCATCAAATATTAGTCTTTTTCAAGGGATCAACGTGGTCAGTGGATAGTGTTTATGCTTTGGAAAAAACGATAGTTTCGGTTCTCTAACACGGTCTTCATTCAAATGAAGGAGCGGAAATAGAAATAGCTGAGAATGAAAGGATTTCAGTATTGTGTTCTTTCATCTCTTTCTTCATTACTCTTGCCGAAACTGATAAATCGCTTGGTGCGGCTCTGGCTTTTGGCTTTCTAATTTAGGTTTAAGACTTTGGTGCTTGGAACAAGAAAATTGTTTAATGTCAAAAACCTCAGATCTTGCATAGATATAGGCATTGATATTTGAAATCATAATTAGTAAAACACCACCTTTTTTGTTTTAAATTGTCATGGAAGCATTAGATTTTTATATTTTCCCTGGGTTGGGAAAAAAAGAAAAAATACTTAATTTGGGTCTGTACAGCGTTTGAATCTTTTATCTGCACCTAATTCTGATACCACACATGCTCATCATATTGAGCTACGCTACATGTCATGAAGATTTTCTCCCCTCCTTTGAATTTACATTTATACTTTGAGTGCCCTATCCTCATCTGAGAGCTATATGATACTTTCTTTGCTGCTTTTCAGTATGAAGTGGATCTAAAAAAGTCAGATAATGAGGAATCATCAATTCAATCCACGGTGAAAAAAATTCGGAAGATCTTCTCAACGTTCATTTTCTGTTTGGATGATCTCGGTCTTTGGCTTGCTGTAAAGGTGCTATTCTCCTTTTTCTGTTTACTTCCGCTATCTTTCCATTAGACAGTATAATTAACTGCATATACCAGTAATAGGCTGCAGAGTCAATATCACGCCGTGAAGTTGTCGATATATCTTGGGGGAACTTAGATTTGTCTGGTGAGGCGATTGTGAAAGACTTTAGCCAAGATGTCCTCAATGCACTCTCACCTTGTATACCTTCAGGTAATATGATAAATACTGCTTTTGACTATCCAAAGTCTGATGCTCTGTTTGACATATTTTTCTCTCCTTTTAAAGATCCAAACTGGTCAGTTGGTGATAATGTCCAACGAGATGTGGATGCTGGGCTCATTACTTCTAAAGTCGCTTGTCTCATAGAATCCTTACTTGAGTACAGGTAGGTGTATGAACGCAAGATCTCTCATGGTTTTGTGTTTGCCTGATGATTTTTTGTTTTATCAAAAGTTGACGTGGTTATATTGTTTCAAATCACTTGTGAACCTGCATAAAGAAACTTTCATTCTTTATTTTACTTTTCAGGGGTATTCATGATATCAGATGTATAATCTTTGTAGAGAGGGTTGTTACATCTATAGTACTTCAGGCTTTGCTAAGCGAGGTGCTTCCCAAATACTGTAACTGGCAGACCAAATACATAGCAGGAAATAACTCTGGTTTACTATCGCAAACAAGGAAGCACCAAAATGAAATTGTGGAGGAATTCCGTAGTGGAAAGGTTCATTGTCTTGTTTCCCCCATGTCACAGCTGTTTGTTAACTTTTCTTCACTGTAACTTGCTTAAGTTTTTCCTGTGCCAGGTGAATGTCATTGTTGCAACATCAATTCTTGAAGAGGGTCTAGATGTGCAGAGCTGTAATTTGGTCATTAGGTTTGACCCATCCACCACAGTTAGCAGTTTTATCCAATCCCGAGGCCGTGCCAGAATGCCGAATTCGGACTATTTGTTGATGGTGAAGAGGTGATATTTTTGGTCTTCCTCATTAGCTGAACTCAGCTTATATAGTTTGGTGTCCCTCTTAAGCTGTCACTGCTGAAAATTATAGTGGATTCCAATAGATTATTTTGTCTTTTCTGTTTTCATTTAGATTCTATTCTTTGTGTAACACCTTCTTTGCTATGAGTTAGAGGGGATTCTTCAACACATTCTCGTCTTGAAAAGTACCTGTCTAGCGCGGAGACAATGAGAAAGGAATCTCTACGTCATGCTTCCATTCCGTGTGAACCTCTTAATGGCACCTTGTATGATGAAGAACACTATCAGGTCGCAGGCACTGGAGCAATTGTTACTCTCACTTCCAGCGTTCAATTGATATACTTTTATTGCTCTCGGCTTCCTTCTGATAGGTTAATTACGTCCCATTTGTGTTTTCGATGCTATTTTCCCTTCAATCTTTGATTTCTGCAGCTAAATGTATGTCTATAATGTTCTTCTATGTGCTTTATGGTGCTTTAAATTATACAGTTACTTCAAGCCTGCTCCGAGGTGTGTCATAGACAAGGAGATGAACATCTGCACTCTTTATCTTCCAAAGAGTTGCCCCCTACAAACTGTCTGTGTCCAAGGCAATCCTAAGATTCTGAAGCAAATGGCATGTTTTAAAGCATGCAAACAACTTCACATGATTGGTGCTTTGACAGACAATCTTATCCCTGCTATTGTCGTGGAGGAAGCTATTGCACCAGTAGTTGGTATTCTGTTATCTAGCTTCTAAAGTTCAGCATTCTCTTTTTCATCCTTCTACTTTCTCTAGATGATAATGGCCTTAAGACATATAAATTTTTTCTTCCCAATACTTTTGTCCTAATTACATTTACTATACTTTTTTTGGCTTGTGTCTCTTGCTTGATGATAGGCAATGAACCCTATAATGAAGACCACCCTGCTTACTTCCCTCCTGAGCTGGTCAATCATCTTAATAAGTCCAAGACATTGTATCATTGCTATGTGATTGAGTTGAGGCAGGACTACAATTATGATGCAACAGTTGAGAATATGGTTCTTGCCACGAGGAGTGAATTGGAAGCTGATATTTGTGATAAGTCTTTTAAGTTACAAGTTCCGAGGGGATTGTTGTCGGTGAATGTGACGTACGTGGGAGAGATTCATCTTGATGAGAAGCAGGTGAACTGTTTTATTAGTCTTTTATTGGACAAGAATGATATTTTTGAACATTGTAACTGCCTTTGTTCTAGAAGGGTAGTTTGTTGTAAAAATTTTGCTACCTACTTGAGCTCTGAGTAAGTTCACACAAAATCTTGAGGTGGCTCTTATTTTACCTCTTTCTTAAATCATGTCACAGGTGCATCTCTGCAGGAAATTTCAAATAACTCTTCTCAGTGTGCTTTTAGATCACAATATGGCTAAACTGAGGGAAACATTAGCTGGTTTAAATTTGGTGAAAGCTTCTGATGTTGATTATCTACTCCTACCACATGCTGGAGCTCATCCAACGCCAGGCGCCATAGATTGGAGATCTGTCATCTCTGTGTTATTTTCAGTTGATGATCACACCTGCAGGGATTACTTAAAGTGTCGTCGTCATCGTGTAAGAATGAAAACTGGCCTTGTATCTCGTTGTCTGCTGGAGGGTTCCCTGGTCCATACTCCCCATAACGATCGGATTTACTGCGTTACTGGATTTTTTGACGATATGAATGCCAATTCATGTTTGAGGATGAGAGATGGGACAGTTACAACATATAAAAAATATTACGAAGAAAGGTAAATAATTCTAATAAAAATCTTGATTGGAAATAAAACTTCAACATTTCTGTACCTTTGCACAGAATATCCATAGTCAAGTTCTCAGTATGTTATTATTTCAGTTATGGCATCAAGCTATGTGTTGAAGAAGAGTTTCTTCTTAAGGGGAGGCACATGTTTCATGTGCCAAATTGTCTTCAACGGTGCAGGCAACAGAAGGAGAGAGGTTTTTATCTGCTCTCTTAGTGAATTATTTCTGCTTAAATGAAAATAATATCATTTTTTTCATCAGGAGGAAAAATGATAATGTGCTGGTTTCTTCACTCAAAGTCTTATTTCACATAGTAAAACATATCAAGAATGAGCTTGATTGTACAGCTCTTAGTGAACGTCCCCCATAATGATTTCTCTCTTCTTTATTTAAAGATGCTATTATAAAACTTTATGCTTCAATGCCAGACTAGATGATAGCCTTTCTGATCATCTCTGACACATTTTCATTCGTAAATGTGAAAACACAAATGCGAAAAGTTGTTAAGATAGAGCAACCTGTTTCATAGCTCAATGTTAATCATTAACTTGTCTCTGAATGTTACATTTTGTTTATGCAGAACCCAGTACTGCTTCTGTGGAATTGCCTCCCGAGCTGTGTGACGTGATTTTGTCCCCGGTATCTGTAAATACATTGTATTCCTACTCATTTGCTCCATTAATTATCCACCAGCTTGAGGCTTTGCTTGTTGCTGCTAATCTGAAGAGGGTGCTTTCGGACAGTTGCCCTGAAATTGCCATTATTCCTACTATGAAGGTCTTATATTCCTTTGTTTCTTTATATAATGACACTTGATGCTCATGAATGTGTGTGACAAATATTTTTTATCCTTTGTTAATCTTGGCCTTATTATCTGCTTTTTATATGAGGTGACATCATGCATCTGAGTGCGATCCTTCATATGCATTGGTTAATCTTGGTTCTTGGGTTTGAGATTCAGAAGGTCTCAATATAACTCTCGGTATGAAACTAGGAAATGCCCTTTCTGTGGGTGATGGAATTCCCATCAGTCTGCTTTTGTAGGTAAGATGGGGCATTTGATGTTGACACTTTGACTTCTGCTATGGCTGTGCCCTATGTCTTCTGATATTGTCAAATTGACTTTAGATAAAAGGAATGCATAATGATAGGCAGGAAAGTATCTTCATTAATAGCTTGTTTTTATAATTTGATTATTTGCTGCCTTTATTTTCTCTGCAACGAAGGAAGTAAGCCATAGGGCCTGAAGAGTTTCCTTACTTGGCCATATTTTTGAAAAAGATCTTGACCACCCCCCACCCCCTTTTTTCTATCTTCCCTAAAATACGGCAACACCTCTTGCATTATCAAACTTAAAACAGCACATCCCATTAAAATGTGTTGGCCAAATTCAAATAATAAAGTACATGGATGGGCTTAAATAGGTTTAATAGTTTAGGCAAAACTAAGGGGATACCATGGCAATTTACACCATTTCTTTGAACTTTTTCTGGGCTTAGTTTATATTGATTGTAACCCTGCTATTCCTTGAAGCCTGCAATAGAGAGCTTGTCAGCTTTATTCGTAATCAAATAATAAATGTAGTCCAGGTAGGTTAGTTAAGAGCTAATCTGATTAAGGCAAGAGAACCCTGAAATAGTGTTGTAGTCTTGCTTGACTCTGAAAAGGGCTGGGTCTTCAGATTAAATGTGGCGGTATTTAGCTATAATTCGTTCAGTTGATACATTTTTGTTCTTTTAGATAGACAATGCATCTCTATCAGCCTACTATTCATTGTTCTTCTAGTTGTTTTTGTGTAATACTGGCATCTTTATATTTGGCAAGTCAATCTTCATGAGAATGAGAAGGTAATACGATGATTAGTCATCTGTAGCAGTTTCATCTGATCACATGAAGCAGCTGCTGGCCATGTAGATCTCTCCTTGCTCTGGATGTTACGTATATCAAGAGAACGTTGGTTGACTGTCATTCTCTGTGTTGTAGATCCTCGAAGCACTTACTACAAAGAGGTGCCAAGAGAGATACCATTTGGAATCTTTAGAAACTCTCGGAGACTCTTTCCTGAAGTATGCTGTTTGTCAACAATTATTCCAGACATACCAGAGTCATGATGAAGGCTTGTTAAGTGTCAAGAAAGACAAACTGATTTCTAATGAGACACTTTGCAAGTTAGGGTGCGACCGCAAACTGCCGGTACTGTCTTCTGCATTATTTTGTCTGCAATAATGGCTTGGAGACTTTGATGCATCTCATTTCTCTATGTGCTACATAATTTGTTTCTCTTTCATCACTTTTCTCCGACATATTTCTCGTATCCATATAAAGAAAGAACAGCAGAGTTGAACCAATTCATTTGGGTTGTATGGGCTGCTTGCTTTTTTGTTGACTGGGAGAAATATTCAAGGACCACTAGACATTGGGTTGTAACAGAGAGCTTTATAGAGATAACTTCCTGGTATTATTGTGACTGATAAAATTTTGGAAAAATATTTAGAGTTGGGCCTTGTAGTCATTCTGCTTGTCCAAAGTAAGTTCGATGGTTCTATGATTTTATTATGGTGATCTTAGCTAACAAACAATAGTATTTCTCAAGATATTGAGAGTGGAGTTTCAAAAATTACAGTAAATGCTTGATTTGGAAAATGGGGAAATAAAAATGATGATTTTTCTTTGCCCAAACTTTGTTTTTGCCTCAATTCCAGTGAGCTGGTTGAAAGCCCTAGAAACATAGTTCTTTTCCAATGATTTTTCTCAAGATAACTTTGACATCTTTTTTTGGACAACAATTTATCTAGCTATTTCTCGTGCTAATTCTGCTCTGTTTAATATTTTTGAACATAGGGATTTATACGTAATGAACCCTTTGATCCTAAAACATGGATCATTCCGGGTGACATATCTAGAGGAGGACTGTCCCTGTGTGAGGACTTGCTCCCTAAAGCAAGAAAAATGTACACTATGCAGAGAAGAAAAATAAAAAGAAAGACAGTTGCCGACGTTGTTGAGGCACTTCTTGGTGCATGTGTCAGTAGTGATGGTGGTGAAAATGCTGGCTTGTTTTTTGTGCATTGGCTGGGTATTGAAGTGGACTTTGGAATCCGCCCATACGACAGAAATTTTTCTGTAAATTCAGAGAGGCTCGTTAATATCAGGCATATAGAATCCCTGTTAGGCTACTCATTCCATGACCCTTCTTTGCTGGTGGAGGCTCTGACTCATGGATCTTATATGCTTCCAGAGGTCCCAACATGTTACCAGGTACTTTGAATGTTAACTTCTATTTATCCATATATACTGTACCTTGCACCTACCGTTTGTTGAGGCAATGGACTACTCTCTTATGGTGGAATTTACAATTTATAATCGGAGTGTATTTTTGGTAATTCTCTAGCATGCTCAAGTAGTCCGGCAATGGTACTGCCATGTTTACCCTTCTTGGATTCGTATTGGTCCTGTACGTTGGCATTTGGACTTTTAAGCAAAATGGCAGATGAAGCAGCTACTTGTTAATTTTCTTTAAAAAATCATTATTGTGAGATATGGGTGTGTTTTTGGGAATTTTGTCCCTTTGATTGAGCCTTCTGCATAAATTTGTGACATCTGCATTTGTGATGCTCGTTTAGCTGTGAATTGCCTTGTATACAGGATGTATTGTCCCCAGGGAATTTGTACCATGATTTATGGCCTCATCCCATCACTTGAATACCATTGCTGTTAATAGGATCTCTGTCGCCATTGCACATCCAAATATTTGTTGATATTGCTGACTAGCTGGCATATTTGATGATTTCGCATGTGGAAAGAAAGATTGCTTTGAATGCCCTTGGCAAAACCAATCATCCAGTGATCCCAAATGCTTATTATCTTCTGGTCTGAGCTTCATTTTGAGCAGATCTTGACTGATGAATATATCGAATAACATATTTGTTTTGTGCAGCGACTGGAATTCCTTGGAGACTCGGTTTTAGATTATTTGGTCACGATCCATTTATACAGAAAGCATCCTGGCTTGTCCCCAGGAGTATTGACTGACTTGAGGTCTGCTTCTGTCAACAATGATTTCTATGCTCAGTCTGCAATGAAGGTTGGATTGCATAAGCACATTCTCCATGCATCACATGTGCTGCACAAGCACATTGCTGACACGGCCAACAACTTTGAAAAATTATCATCAGAGTTTACCTTTGGATGGGAATCTGAAACATCCTTCCCTAAGGTTAGTCTGGTCACTTGTGCTTCTATACTTGTGTTCAGTTTTGTATCTTTCACTTACGTAGCGAATCCCAATGTACTTCCTCTAAAATGGTTTTTATGATTTCCTTCTCTTTACGGTGGTGCATCGACACAATTTTCTGGAATCTGGCAGGTTTTGGGAGATATAATAGAGTCCCTGGCAGGGGCAATCCTCGTGGATTCAAATTACGACAAGGAAAGAGTGTTCCAAAGTATTAGGCCTCTTTTAGAGCCATTGGTTACGCCGGAGACAGTGAGGCTGCATCCCGTGAGAGAGCTGAGTGAGCTTTGCCAGAAGGAGCGTTTCATATTGGGAAAACCCATCGTGTCTCGTGAGGATGGCGTGTCTTCCGTCACAATTGAGGTCGAAGCCGAAGGGGTGGTGTACTGTCACACGACGAGAGCAGCTGATAAGAAGACGGCTAAGAGGTTAGCTTCGATGGAGGTCCTCAAGTCCTTGAAAGAGAACATCGGCAGACTGTGAAGATCGATTCACGACATCTTGTGCCTACAAATCAAAACATCAGACACGATGTCTTCTCAGGGTCAAATCTTCGCCATTCGACCTCCATTAATTGTGGAGTGGCATTCTTGACTGCGTTTTCGAAGTTAACTGCGGTTTTGGCTGCGGCTGCTGCTATTTTTATTTTTTATTTTTCTATTTTTGCGGGAGGGCACATGTTGTCACGAGGGAGGGAGATATCTGTTATGTTAGGCACTGAATTTTGCCAGGTTTGCGATACATTGTGGTTATATAGGCCGTGGTCCAACGCATATTTTACTGTAAATAACGGAAAGTTGGTCTAGTGCAGAAATTTTTTTGCCGAATATCGCAAGATTCAGCTTAGCTTTTGCCCCGTGCATAGTTTGCATTCGTTTCACAGAAAATGAATGAAAATGAATTATTTGGATAATATTTTTAAAAAAATAATCGCTTGTATTGCTTACAAAAATAAATGAAAGGAAATCGTTGTCAATAATGAAAATATTTTTTATTAATTACTTATTTCAAATGATATAAATAGTTCATTTTTTGTTACTTTCGTTTGTTTCGTGAATTACAATTTTTTATTTTTATTTATTTATTTATTATTATTACTATTATTATTATTATTATTATTTGCGTTTGGTTTGCTTAGAAGAATGAGTTAATGGAAAAAAAAAAATTTCCTACCAAAGCTTAAATTTAAGAAAACGACTTGTTCTTTGAAAGAATTGAAAAACGTTTTCCAAAATATGATTGGGTGTTTGCACTTGGACCTTGAACTCTATGCTTAGGTACAGAAAACCCAACATTCATTCTTGAGTCTCGGCATTTAGGACCAAGTCTTTGGCAGCTGAGCTTGGATCCATCAAAGCCAAGCCTTGGACCTTAGTTTTCGGGCCTAGGCCCTCGGCACCCATGGATGAGCCAATCAAGATTAGGCTCAAGCCCCTAGTGCTTGTAGCCAATGCTCCAACATCTAACTCTGGGTCCATAAAGGCCATACTCGAGTCCTCGATACTTGAACTCTAGTCTGGGTCCACAAAATAGTGTGCAGGTTCTTGGCGCTCAAGCTCGAGTCCTTGTTAATGAAATGTTTCTTTTTATAAATATATCTTATTAAAAAAATTAATTTATTATTTTAATTTTCTTTTCCTTTTCTTTCTTTTTATTTTCATTGCTTTTTCTCTTCTTGCTTCTTCCTCAACTTACGAGCTTGGGTCACGCTAGATCGCAACCTCTGGTAGTAAGGCTTGAGCTTGCCTAAGATTGGAGAACATGGGCCTTGCAAGATCAGGTGAGTTTGTGGCCTTTAGTAACAAGCCTTGAACCTCGCCGGCCTTGAGCGAGGCTTGAGCTGGCTTATGGCCGATCACCTGAATAAAAAAAAAAAAGAATAAAAAAATACAATTATTTTTTGATAATTTTCACTATTAGATTTTCCTTACCAAATGACAAAAAAATATTTTCTGGGTCTTTTTCCAAGTTTCAACCAAATACCAAAAAATAAGGTCATTTCCTTATAAAATGACTTATGGAAATAGTATATCTTTTTCTGAAACAAACAGAGCTTAGGATGCATTTGTTTGAGGAAAATTGTTCTCTTGGGATCTTGTAACATCATCAATTTCAACCTTTATTCTGGACCCCACTAGTAGGCCAAGGACTAGTACGCCAATGGTGAGACTAGGCTATAAGCCGGCTCGAGGGCCGATGGTCATGAGTCAATTAGCCTGTCGAAGGATCGATAACCAAAGGTTCAGTTATAGAGTGTTTGATCATGGAAATGTTATTTGACCATAAGGACCAGTCATGAGACGGTCATGTACCATCATGGATTGGATTAGCGGACGATTATGGCTAGATTTCGCTCGGTCGATGTACCGACCGCAGATGATTTCGCCTAATCGGTGTACTGGTCATGGATGACCATGGGTCGATCTAATGCGACCGTGAGTCGAGGCAGATCGATTGATCCCACATGATTATATGACAACCGATAATCGACCATGGATCGAATGAACTCAACATGGTTCAATTTTGGACTGATCATGACGTGTGGTACAAGACCTTAGACTGGCCACAAGACTAGCCATAGGACTGGCCAGGGGAAACTAGCATGTAGATTGGCCAACGAACTAGCCAGAGGATTGACCGACTAGGCCAAGGCCTGACCTCAAGACCTAGTTGTGAGCCCCTTTACTTGATAAAGGGAAGCTTGAGCTCAATTTGGCCGATCGAGCCCAGTTGCGTTCGGCTTCATTTGAGGATGGCCAAGGCACAAACCTCATGTCAAATGAGGTGGTCAATCATGGTCAAATTTGATTAATTCATGTCCAATGACAAGGCCTTCAAAATTTAAATATTTTCCAAGTTGCATTTAATGCCTTCGTCATGTAGTAGTTCAATGAGCATTGACTAAGCATGGATACTTGACATGTTGGGCCTTAACCTTGGAAGATAAGCTTGGACTTGGACATTGACCCATTAATGAGGGGGGCACCTTGGCCTACCTATGGAGCCTTATGCCTAGGCCTTGGACTAGTCTAATCCCCATAGAAACGAAGTGTGAACAAGTGCGAATACATGTGAATGCATTAAATGAAGTGTGGGCTACTAATGAATATGTGTTTCTATAGTCCCAAGCCTAGTCATAGCCTAAAAACTAGTGTGAAGTGGACTTGGAGCCCACAAAAGAGGGCCATATGCCCGCCATAAAGAGGAGCAAGGCCAAATCAAATTTTCGGACTTAGCATAAGCTCGCATTTAATATCTTTGGAGTCTAGCCCTTAATTGGCCAAGGTGAGGTGTCCAACCTATTTAGAACCTAATTTGAGCCTTGATGCCCAAGTAAGGTCCTTTATAAATGCTCCTTGACCGAGTTTATTAGAGGCCAATAATGGAGACAACTATGTGCTAGGCTCAGAGCCAATCACAAACCTGGTCCTAAGGCTGGCTGAAGGGCCCATGGAAGGGGGCCATCAACTTAGCTTGCCTATAAATAAGAGGGCATCCCTCTCTCATCCCCATAACACACCACCTTATTTCCTCTCCCTCAATCGACCAACCTCTCCCTCTTCTCCTCCATTCAGCCTTCTTGCCCTCTAAAGTGTTCTTGCCGTGGGACTTGCCACCCCCACTACCGATTGAAACTGCCAACTTAGAAAGTTGTAAGTAGACTTATTTATGTTTGGTTATGATGTTGTGTTACAATAATCTGAGCATGTAGCGAGTCCATGTTTGAATTGTTATTCTTGCTTGAGGTTTAAAATATGTTTGCTTGGATTGTCCATGATTAGGTTCAGTACTTATTTATTGGGCTTTAGCCTGGCCTTTAGCTTGAATTGACTTGGAAATGGCCTGATTATTGTGCTTGTTTGTTGTGCCTTGACTTGGCCTTTGGCTTGACTTGAATTGGAAGAGATCTGGTTCTTGGGCTTGTTTTATTATGCATTCGTTTTACTTTGATCAGAATTGTTTTGATAGATGTTTTAGTAAAAGCTCGTTATTGTTTTGTAAAACCATTTTTAAAACACTCTTACAAGTGTGTGTTTTAGTTCATGCCCTAAGCTACGAAAAGGGGTTTCGTTGGCCTTGGATGAACGTGCGATCACGACAGATCAGTCCTTTTTTGGTCTCAGTGCAATATTGAGACGTATCGTTCCCAAGTCAAGTTTAGTATTCGATCGGTGCCTCGAATAGGTCGAATTAAGTCATGGCCTTAATTCACACTCAGCATGTTCAACGACTCGAATTCGATAAAGCATTTCACACGTGTAAGCATGGTACGCCTTCGGGCAAACTAAAAGCGAAGATAAGAATTGACTTGTAATGCTTGATGCATGGACACATAAGGGACTAAATTGTCTCATCGATCGATGGATTTCTATGACGATGCCCGATGGATTTTAGACGCCCGGTGAATTCTAGAAGGGTCGATGGATTTCGATCATTAATAAATGAACCCCGCGTGCCTGAGTTCCTTATATATGAAAGGGATTCTTGGTATATGCTTGCATATGATTGAGTGAGGTGTAAATTTTCTCATATTGTTTGCTGAACTTTGGCTTATGCTTGCATATGATTGAGTGAGGTGTAAATTTCTCATATTGTTTACTGAACTTTGGCTTATGCTTGCATATAATTGTTTTGAGGATTTCTCATGTTCTACCCAAGACATGGCTTTATTTTGTTATTGGTCTGCCATTGACAATTGATTGGGATAAGTTATGTGCTTGTTAAAGGGTGATTCATCATCCTACCCAGATTTTAGTGGGTTTACTTATTGGGTTATACTCACTCATTATTTTTCTTTAGATTTGTAGGATAGCTAAACCTCCTGTAAGGTTCAATGTCCCTATGGACATGGCTGTGTCAGAGACCATGATTTATTTTACGAGTATTAATAAACATTACCAAATGATCACTACAACCATTTGCTCAAGACCACACTTCGACCTCAAAAGGAAAGTCAAAGCAAGACCCCCAATTGGAAGGGATTTTGCAAGCTCTTGAGACCATAGGTGGGCTAATGGAGCAGAAGACTCATCAGCAAATAGCTTCAAATATGACTACAATGAATGAAAACAAAAATAGAAATGGTAACAATGAATGCTCGATGCATAGCTTGGTGGAACAATTCCTAAAGCTTCGAACCCTAAGGTTTGCCAAGACTAGAGATCTTGAGGAGGTTGCATCTTGGCTCGATGAACCGGAAAATATGTTTGCACTATGTAGTGCTCTGATGAAAACAAGGTGACCTTGGCGGCTTAGCAACTACAGTGTAACACTGGTTATTAGTGGAAGGCCACAAAAGGAAGAATCTTTCCTTAAGGTGTTGTACTCATGTGAGATGCTTTTGTTGAGGCATTCGATGGAAAATACTTTTCCATCTGCGCTTGCGATCGGATAATGGAGGAGTTCCTGTGGCCTATGTAGCACCGACACGCGACACGCGACACGACACGACACGGCACGACACGGCATAACATGACATGACACGACACGACACGCCGACACATCATTTCTCAAAAAATAAAGAATTCCGACACGTTGGGACACGTTATATAATAAATAAATATTTTTAAATATACATATGATTGTTTCAAAAATAAAGAGTAGAGTCAATTTATTTAAATAAATTTATAATTTTTCATGGTGATCATAATTTATTATTATTCAACATTATTTATCTTTTTTCTTTCTTGAAATCACCCTCCACCCTCTCCCTCCAAAAAAGAAAAGAAAAAAGGACAAATCCCGTCCAAGACGAGCATCCCATTTTAAATTGTTTTTTCTCTTCATGGCACCATCATTTTTTTTTTTTTTCCTGCTCTTCTTTCAAAACTCAAACACTAGCTGCCTACTATTCCTCCTAGGTGCCTCCTCCTTGCACGGTACCTCATTTTTAATTTTTTTTTTCTGCTCTCTTTGGAAACCCAAACCTAGCTGCCTCATCCTCCTTTGACTCCTCCTTTACAGCACCCCCCCTCCTTGGAAAACTAAATTGTAGCCTCCTCCTCCTTGCATGGCACCCATTCTTTATCTTTTAGAAACCCTTCAAGAGCAGCCTTGAAAACTCTCGAAAAACGGCCGCTCCCTCCTCCATTGCACAATCCTCTTCCTCTCAATCTCTACTCTCTCTTGGTCGCCTCGTTGCAATTGCTCGTTGCCTTGCCTCTGGTCCTCTCTCTTTTGCAGTCGTAGCCTTGTCTTCGGTCCTCTGTCGCGTCCATCTCGGTCGCCTGGTTCTCTCTTCCTCCAGCCTTCTCTCACCGTCACAGCCTCACTGTTGCTACCTCGCCTCCGCAGCTTTGCTTCCTCACCCTCGCCTCGTCTTCACCCTCCATTGCCAATGATTCACTCTCCCTTCACGCTTGCAGACCTGCTCCAGAAACCCAGCCTCTTGCGATTTCAGACACGCTCCGACTCGTGTGTCAAGAAGAGTTGACCACGTGTCGAATTTTCGAACACGTGTTGACTGTGTGTCCGAGTGTGTACGACACGTGTCGGCGTGTCCAACACACAACACGGAAGGTTCCCGAGCGTGTCTGTGCTTCATAGCCCGCGGCTTTGACAAAATAACATGACGGTTGATCAATATGAAGCCAAATTTACTAAATTGTCCAAGTACGCTCCCATAATGATTGAAGACCCAATGGATGGGGTGAAATGATTCCAAGACGACCTGAAGCTTGATATCCGAAGTCAATTAGCATTGTTGAACCTAAAGGACTACAATGAGTTGTACGAGCAAGCTCAACTCATCGAGAGAGACTCATTGGAATGAGTTGTAGTAACTCGACCCTACTATTTAGTCCTTAAAAGCCACCAACGTCGAGGCAAAAGGCCAATGGCAAGAGGTAGGCATCAATTCACCTCCAAGAAGAACAACAACAACCAAAGACAACCCTTTACCTCGGGCGATGTATGTTGTACTTGCGAAAGATGATGCGGTAATGCCTCGTGTCTCATTCAAATGGGAGCATGCTTTGAATGTGATCAACAAGGCCATGTCGTACGAGATTTTCTACAATGCCAACAAGGGATGCAAAATGGAGCATCGCCCCATAACAACCCCAACCAACCCCTGACCCAAGGGTGTACGCCATGATGCAGACACGAGAGGAAGCTGAGGCCTCCAAGACCATTATCACAAGTATGGTCTCTCTACATGATCATGTTGCATATGCGCCGTTTGACACGAGTGCCATGCATTCATTTGTTTCCGAGAGATTCATGCGGCTAGCGAAATTAGAACCTTAACCTTTGGAAATCACCCTTAGCATTTCTACCTCAATAAAAAGATGAAGTGTTATCCACAGTAGGGTGTCAGGGATGTAAAATTGTCATAAATGGGCAAGAGAAAATCATAGATTTAGCGGTGTTATCCACGTACGACTTCGACATCATAATGTGGACGGATTAGCTCAGCAACCAATGAGACAACGTGGATTGTTATAGCAAGTTAATCTAGTTTAGTCCATCTAACTGTCTTAGCTATGAGTTTATAGGAAATAAGGGAGGACCTTCATCACCTCTCATCTCTTGAGGATGGTTGCCAAGGTTATCTGACAACGGTGACCAACATCTCAAACAAAGAACCAAAGTTGGAAAATATTGCAGTGGCACAAGAATTTTCCAACGTCTTTCCTAAAGAATTACCGGGACTCCCTCTATAACATCCTCAATTCCAGGCCATGAGAATAAGGTACTTGGACAATTTGAGTGATGTGTGGCACTAAACTTATGCATTGGACATGAATTGGCTCTTCGACCATGAGATTTAGTTGTGGATTGATCCCACAACATCGTGAACACGAAGGATGATCATAGATTGGTTATGTGTGGATGGTAAACCGATCATGGATGATTCCGCATGGAACCTATTTTGACCATGAGTTGATTTTGTTTGATAACGGATCAGTTGCAGAAAGATCAAGTCCACATGACCAAGTGACAACCGAGGGTCAATTATGGGAATCAATGACATAAACCTTAGATAGACCAAGACATGACATGTACGGCTTTAGATCTAATCTGCCCGACCGAGACTTGGTTAGGACGAATGATCGAGGCCAACCACGAATATCATTTTTAAGATATCCAATGGACCAATTCTAATCAAGAATGGTCATGGACAAACCCAAGAGGGGTGCCGACTTAGTCATGCTTGTTTGGTTAAAGTTTAGTTAATTTTGGCACGAACCTCGGTTCTCATGGAACCGTCGATCGTGTACAAATATGAATGACTTCTCCAATAGGGAGACACCTTATCTTAGTCTCATGAATGCCTTGGATGAATTTTGGACACAAATCAATTAATGTGGGGATGAGTCATTAGACAAATGTCAAGGTATGATAGGAGTTCTAGAATCTTCCATGGTCTTTTAACCTAGTCCATCCGTATCTCTTTAGGGCCATAGACCATTTGCAAGGAAGAAAGAGGAAACTTGTTTTCCAAGTAGCTTGGCAAAAATATTAAGGCTTCATTTAATAACTTTGGACCTTAGTTCATTAATGACCTTGATGAATCATCAACTTAGGTGTCCTCTAGAATCTTTGGTGAATCTTAGGTTATGATGGCTATAGATTATAGCCTTGGTGAGCAAGGCAAGGGCCAACCAATTAAAAGAGGACATTAGGCATCAAAGGAGTTTGTGTGTCCCTTAGAGCCATAGGCATATAATGAGCCTAAATTGAGCCTTAAAGGACAAGCCAATAGGTGGACCAATCACAAGTGAACACCAAAAAACATAAATGCCAACTCAAGAGGATAGTTTGGCCAACTCGCCTCTTAGGCATAATCATGAGCTTGCACCAAAAATCTAAGGGGAGAAGGCCTATAAATAGGAGGAGCCATCCTCACATTTTGAGGTTTGGATATTCTCTTCTTTCCTCTCCTTCTCTCCCCTCTCTTTCACACCTTCCTCACCAAGCCGCCCAAGAGCCTATCGATTCCCAAAGAAGCATCTTGGAGCTAGGTCCAAGTGGTTGTAAGTAGACTTTCCTAAACCTTCGACAGAGTGATGCGCTATGGTATTGATTTTAGGATCTCGTCATCATATATTTGCTTTGGCTTGTATTGTTATGTTTGTTGTGCTTTCATTTTCTTGCTCTTGCATTAAGTAAGTTCTTGGTCTCGCATGAGTGTCAAGCATACCTAGATGTCAAGGAAAGGTCTCAGTGACTTTGGACTTGTGCCAAGGTAGGTGCACGACCCACACTTGGTTACAGGACAACATAGAGGTGTTTTGTTACTCGAGACAAGTCACGGGTCAATGCTAAAGCCTGAGCAACGATTACAAGTCAAGATCATGAGTCTAAATTGCATCCGGCATGAGTTTAATTTAGTAGGGAAAAAGAGTCGTTTATTGATTCATCTTGCATGGCACGCCTTCGAGCCTTGCATCTGGCTAAAGATTCAAGATAATAAATGAATTGATTGATGCTTGAAATTCATGGACACACGATGGACTTATATGCCAATGCTAGGGGATGTCAGGTCGTTGCCTAAGGTAAAGCACTGGATGCCATCCTAATAATGAGATCATAGATGATGCCGGCCAGGGTGAGGCCGATGCTTGAGGGCCGACCTTGATCCCGTCCTGATAATGAGATTGGGACAATGTTGATTGCCAAGAGGGGGACCGATGCCCAGTTGTTACCGAAAAGGTCAATTGATTTCAACTAATATGAAATTGAAAGAAATTGCAAGTCCACGTGTGATGCTTGAATTGATGCATACACCAATGTTTGGATTTATGCTTGCAAAAGCTAGGTTTGTTTCAATTTTAGTCATCGGGTCCTTGCATCAATTTGCAAATATGTTTGCATTGGGTCACCTAGTGCATAAATGAGTCTTGCATGGTGTATGCATCATTGTAGAAGCAACAAGAGCATAGACCATAAATTTTTGGAAAGCCCGTTCTTTATGCACTAACCATTTGTTCTTGATTTTGAAAGCACATAGTTGTTAAGAGCCTTTCGTGTGCATAAGCAAGGCAAGGCACGAGCCTTGCTATTGATTTGCCATCGACAAGTGGGTAGTGATATTGTATCCGAGGATTAACAATGAGACGTCCTCCTATAGGAGAATTAAGGATTTTTACTTACTGAGTCGTTGGCTCACTGTTGTTGTTTTTCACCATTTCAAGTGTGTGATGGATGAACCGATCCCACCACTTGTCCATCCTGGCCTTCCTAATTATATGGTTACCACCATGACGGACATAATAGATATAGAAGGAGATATCACCTACTGGAAATACACCACTATCGTATGAGTTCAAGAAGAGGTAGACACTTTGGTTGCCCATGTGTATGAAGTTTAGTGCCTCATTTTTTTATGGGGACATTATAGGTCCCATTCATGGTTTCATCCCTTCGATAGATCCCACAAGATCTTTTTAAGGGAACGGGCCTAGGATGGCGACCGCTTTTGGAAGAAGCTCAATAGTGGAGCTAGGCTACTCAAGTGCTTTTTGATCACCGATGTATAATAATGAAGATAAGTAGCCCAGCATTAGGATAGGCATGTAATCATAACAACTTTTGATATGTGTATATATTTATGAATACATGTTACTTTTGTTTGTTTGGCTTGTATATATTTTGCCTAACTTCCATGTTTGTTGGTACGAGAATTTATGATTTGCTTCCGCATGTACTTAATCAAAGATAAAAGACTTTTGGGACGTTCGACGTACCTGGGACGTCGATAGTAACCCGTCAAGTCACCCTCTCCTTGCGAGGGGTGGAGCAGGGGTGTGACACCCACTAGAAAGAGAAGTGGAATTCATGATCGAATTAGTTCCTAGAACATAACCCATCTCTAAAGCTCCCTACAAGATGTCCTTGTTCGAGCTCAAAGAATTGAAGGTGCAACTACAAATATTGCTTGACAAAGGGCTCATTCGTCCAAGTGCCTCACCATAGGGCGCATCGGTCTTGTTTGTGAAAAAGAAAGGTGGATCATTATGCATTTGCATCGACTATCAACAATTTTATAGGGTAACCATAAAAAATAAATACCCATTACCGAGAATCGATGGCTTGTTCGATCAATTTCATGAAGCGTTGGTGTTCTCAAAGATCAATTTGAGATCAGGCTACCATCAACTAAGGATCAAGAAGGAGGACATCTCAAAGACGGCATTCAGGACCCGATATAGCTATTACGAGTTCACGGTGATGCTGTTTGGCCTTACTAATGCATTAGCTGCTTTTATGGACCTTATGAATCGAGTGTTCAATCCATACTTGGATCCTTTTGTGATCATGTTTATTAACGACATCCTGGTGTACTCAAAGAGTTCGAGTGAGCATGAGCAATACTTGAGGATGGCTCTACAAACCCTAAGGGAACACACATTTTATGCTAAATTCAGCAAGCGCGATTTCTAGCTTAACCACGTGATGTTTCTCATTCATGTGATATCCGGCAAAGGGATTTCAGTAGACCTAGCCAAACTAGAAGCAGTAATCAACTGGCCAAGGCCCACGACAATCACGGAGGTACAAAGTTTCTTAGACTTGGCTAGTTTTTATCGAAGATTTGTGGAAAAATTTGCAAGCATAGTTGCTTCCCTCACTCAACTTCTAGAGAAAGATGTGAAGTTCAAATGAACGGAGAAATGCAAATGGAGTTTCCAAGAGCTCAAGCGGAGACTAATTGCTGCCCCAATCCTAGCGATACCATTCAGCCTAAGAGGATTCGAGATCTACAATGATGCCTCTCAAAAAAGGCTAGGTTGTGTCCTAATATAACACAAAAAGGTGGTGGCTTATGCGTCCAAGCAATTGAGGCCATATGAGTTAAACTACCCAGCTCATGGCCTAGGTGGCAGCCATCATTTTTGCCTTGAAGATTTGGAGGCATTATTTATGTGGGGAGAAGTTTATAATTTACACCGATCACCAAAGCTTGAAATATTTATTCTCTCAGAAAGAACTCAACATGAGACAAAAGCATTGGATGGAGCTCTTAAAAGACTACGACTATGACATTTTATATCACCCAAGAAAGGCAAATAGAGTCGCAGATGCCCTCAATTGCAAATCGACCATCTCCCAAATGATGGTTAAAGAATGGATGCTTCTCAAAAAAGTGCGGGACTCGAACTATAAGTTCAAGATTGAAAGCCTTTCAAGCTTATTGGCTACCCTCCGAATAGAACCAGAAGTACTATCAAGAATCAAGATGCTTAAACAAATGGACCCTGAAGTCCAAAAAATCCGAAGCGAAGTCTTGGAAGGAAAAATTACTTGACTTCCAAGTAACTAAAGAAGGAGTGCTAATATTTCGTGGGTGATTATATGTGCCCAAAGACGATCAACTCCGGGTGGAGATTTTGGTGGAAGCTCACCAGAGCAACTACAACATCCACCCAAGTAACACCTATAGGAATCTTCAACAACAGTTTTGGTGGAGTGGCATGAAGGTGGATATTGCCAAACACATTGCCAAGTGCTTACCGTGTCAACAAATAAAAGCACGACATTGCAAACTCAGAGGACTTCTGCAACCTCTTGAAATTCCAGAGTGGAAATGGAAGCACATCATGATGGATTTGTGATGGCTGACAAAGTCGACTCATTCCCTCGTGCTTCGAAAGGATTACACCTCAGAAGAATATGCCAAGTTATATGTTCGACAAATAGTTTGAACATGGAGTTCTAGTGACCATCACATTGGATCGAGACCCTAAATTTGCTCCAATATGGAATCAAACTTCAATATATCACAGCTTATCACCCTCAAACGGATGGCCTAATTGAAAGGACCATCCAAACTTTAGAAGACATGCTTCAAGCTTTTGTCATAGACTTTAAAGGAAGTTGGGACGAGTGACTCCCCCTCATAGAATTTGCTTATAACAACAGTTATTAGCAAAACATTAAAATTGCACCATTGGAAGCCCTTTATGGCTGAGCTTGCAGAATTCCAATATGTTGGGATGAGGTCGGAGAAAGAAAGATTACTGGTCTTGAACTAGTTCAACTCACCGTAGAAGTTGTGTAGGTAATTTGAGATAGACTAAGAGTTGCCCAAAGCCTCCACAAAAGTTATGCGGATAGGTGTTGTAAACAAATTGAAATTCCAGGTAGGTGACCATGTGTTCCTTAAAGTGTCGCCAATAACAAGTGTGTCATGGTTCGGGAAGAAAGGAAAACTGAACCCAAGGTACATAGGACATTTCAAAATTCTAGAAAGAATATGAAATTTAGCCTACTGGTTGACTTTACGGCCGAGACTTGCTTAAGTACATGATATGTTCCATGTCTTGATGCTAAGAAAATATGAGCCTGATCCAGCACACATGCTAAATTTGAAGAGATCGAAGTAGACGACTGAGTGTCGTATGTTGATGAGCCAATACAAATCGAGGATCGAAAAGAGCAAGTCTTGTGTAATAAAGTCATTCTCTTAGTTAAGGTCCTATGGCGACACCATACTGTGGAAGAAGCAACTGGGAAAGTGAATAAGTGATGAAGCGACAGTGCCCACATCTTTTTGGATGATCAAATACATATTTAAAATTTTGGGGACAATTTTTTTTTGGAGGGGAGAGTTGTAACGTCATTGATTTCAACCCTTATTCTAGCCCTGACGAGTAGGCTAAGGACTAGTGTGCCAATGGCGATACTAGGCCATGAGCCGACTTGAGGGCCAGTCATGAGTCAATTAGCTTGTCTAGGGATCGGCAACCAATGATCGTGTAAAGGTTAATCGACCATAAGGATTAGTGGTGGGATGGTCACGTACCATCATGGATCCGTAAATGGTCATGACTCAATTTTTTATGGTCGATGTACTGATCGTGGGTGATTCCACTCAATCAATGTACTGATCATGGACAATCATGAGTCGATCCAATACGATCGTGAGTCAAGGCGAATCGATCGATCCCACATGATTACATGAATCGATAATCAATCATGGATCGAATGAACTCAATGTAGTTCAATTTCAAACTGATCATGACTTGTGGTGTAGAACCTTGGACTGGCTACAAGATTGGCCACAGGACCGGTTAACTAGCCTAACGACTGGCCACAAGATTGGCCAGAGGAAACTAGCTCGCGGATTAGCTAACGAATTGACTAGAGGATTGACTAACTGGGCCAATGCCTGGCCCCAAGACCCAGTCGTGAGCCCCTTTACTCGATTAAGGGAAGTTAGAGCTCGGTTTGGCAGATCGAGCCCAATTAGTTTGGTTCTATTTGGCAATGGCCTAGGCACGAACCTCAAGCCAAATAATGTGGTCGATTGCAATCAAACTCGATTAATTTTTGTCTAATGACAAAGCCTTCAAAATTTAGATATTTTCCCAATTGCACTTAATGCCTTCGTCATGTAGTAATTTAATAGGCGTTAACTAAGTATGGACATTTGGCACGTTTGACCTTGGCCTTGGAAAATAAGGTTGGATTTGGACATTGACCCATTAATTGGCACCTAGGCGTACCTATGGAGCCTCATGCCTAGGTCTTGGACTAGTCTAATCCTCTAAGAAACTAAGTGTGAACAAGTGCGAATATGTGTGGACATATTAAATGAAGTGTGGGCTATTAAGCAATATGTGTCCCTAGAGCCCTAAGCCTAGTCATACCATAAAAAGTAGTGTGAAAAATGGACTCGCAGCCCACAAAAAAGGGCCATTCGTCCACCATAAAGAGGAGTAAGGCCAAGTCAAATTTTCGGACTTAGGATACGTTCGCATTTAATGTCTTTGGAGTTTAACCCTTAATTGACCAAGGTGAGGTGTCCAACCTATTTACGACTTTATTTGAGCGTTGATGACCAACTAAGGCTCCTCATAAATGCTCCTTGATTGAGTATAGCCAATAATGGAGACGACCTCGTGCTAGGCTTGGAGCCAATCACCGGCTTGGTCAAGAAGGCCAAAGTCGGTCCTAGGGCTAGTTGCAAGGCCCACAAAAGGGGGCCACCAACTTAGCTTGCCTATAAATAAGGGACATTCCTCCCTCATTCCCACAACACATCACCTTCCTTCCTCTCCCTCAACTGACCAATCTCTCCCTCTTCTCCTCCATTCAGCCTTCTTGCCTTCTCAGTGTCCTTGCCATAGGACTTGCCGCCACCGCCATCGGTTGAAGCCGCCAACTTAGAAAAATGTAAGTAAACTTACTAACATTTGGTTAGGGTGTTGTGTTACACTAGTCCAAGCATGTAGCAAGTCCATATTCGAATTGTTGTTCTTACTTGAGGTTTGAAATATATTTGCTTGGATTGTCCTTGATTGGGTTCAATACTTATTTATTGAGCTTTAGCTTGGCCTTTGACTTGAATTGACTTGGAAATGGTCTAGCTCTTATGCTTGTTTTATTATGCCTTGGCTTTATTTTGATCCCAACCGTTTTGAAAAATGTTTTAGCAAAAGCTTATTATTGTTTTGTAAAGCCATTTTTAAAACACTCTTACAAATGAATGTTCTAGTTCACGCCCTGAGTTATGAATAGGGGTTTCGTCGGTCTTGGATGAATGTGCAGTCACTTGGATTGGTCCTTTGTTGGCCTCGGTGTGATATTGAGGCATATCATTCCTGAGCCAAGTTTGGTACTCGATTGATGCCTCAAACAAGTCGGACCAAGCCATGAGCCTTAATTCACGCTCGGCATGTTCAACGAAACGAATTTGATAAGGCATTTCACACACTTAGGCATGGCACGCCTTCAGGCCTTTAGCTAAAAGCGAAGATAAGAATCGGTGTGATACTTGATGCATGGACACACGAGAGACTAAATTATGTCATCGACGATGGATTTCAGCAATGATGCTCGATAGATTTCGGAAGCACTGATGGATTTCGGTTATGCCGTTGACCAATGGATTTTGACAATGATGCTCGATAGATTTGAATGCACAGTGGATTCCGAAAGAGTCGATGGATTTCAATCATTAATAAATGAACCCCATGTGCCTGAGTTCCTCATATATGAAATGGATTCTTGGTATATGCTTTCATATGATTGAGTGAGGCATAAATTTCCTCACGCTGCTTGGTGAACTTTGGCTTATGCTTGCATATAATTGTTTTGAGGATTTCTCATATTCTAACCAAGACATGGCTTTTATTTTGCTATTGATCTGCCATTGATAATCACTTGGGATAAGTTATGTGCTTATTGAAGGGCGAGGCATCATCCTGCCCGAATTTTAGTGGGTTTACTCACTTATTGTTTTTATTCAAATTTGTAGGATGCTTATACCTCCTGTAAGGTTCGACATCCTTATGGACATGACCGTGTCGGAGATTGTGGTTTATTTTGCGAATATTAATAAGCATTATTGAATGATCACTACAACCATTTGGGTGGATGAAAGATTAAACAAATTCCTCCCTCATAAATACCGTGCCTGGTATGAGTAGGTCGACAGAGGCTTTGTCGATCCACTTCATGGCTTTGATGGCCCGCTAGGGCCTGATGGGGACGCTCCATCCGATGGCACTTTAGAAGACTAATTAAGTAGTTGGTCCTTAGGGGTACTAATTTTGGTAAAATATCGTTAGAGGAGATTAGGATATCCCAAAGCTGGTGTGTTTTGTAAGGACCATACATATTTGATAGCATGGAACCTTGCCCAAGTCAATAGGCTTGTAAGATAAATAAAGCATGTATGTAAAATACAAGTAGTTGCCATGTATAGGTAAAAATATGATTGTATGTTTGTTTTTCCTACTAATTTGTTGATATTGTGAAGTTTTATGATTGGATATTGATTGCTTCTGCATGTGCATAACTCGAAGATGAATAAAAAGGAAAGAAGTATTGGATGGCGACATGCCTGGTATGTCGTGAAAAATATAACCCTCATTGCTCGTGACTTGGAGATGAGTTGGGATTGTTATAGATCTATTGTCCTTGCTTTCATCCATTTCGTTCTCCGAAAATAATTAGTTAACGAAAAACACTTTCCTTTCAAGGAAAATACTCATGCGTAAAATTAAGAAAGTAAATTCCCTAATCTAAGAATGTGAAAACACTTCCTGAGAATTGCTTATTTGAATTTGTTAATATTTTATTTTTCTTTTCTTTTTTTTCCGCTTTTCCTCCCTTTGCCCATTGCCAGGCCTCGGCGACAGCCGGCGAGGCCACAAGCCTTGCCAAATCCCAAGCTTGACCTCACCCAAGGCCAACGAGGCTCGACCTCGCCCAAGGCAGGCCAAGTCGGCCCTCGCTTGCTATTAGGGGTAAGCATCGGTCTAGGGTCAACCCTAGACTGGCCTAACCCTATTGGTCCTAGTCCGGTTCTCAGGAAGATTAGGTTGGTCATTGGTCCTAAGATTCCTGAACGAGCACTATGTATATATATAATTTTTTTTATAATTTTTTTTTTATATAGGGAAAACCTTAAAATAAACGATGTCAACAACATTAAACAGCTCTTTAGTGAGGCGTTCAAATAATTTTACATTATTCTTTAATAACTTAGATTTTTAATGTCTTTTACGGTGTCAATAGTAATAATTTACGAATGAGAAAAATGTTTTGTAAGGAGTCCTCACTGTATCAAAAAGGGCATAAACAGCTCCTTACGGCATCATCCTCTAGAACTCGTTCTCTTCTGTCTTATTTGTCCTCTTAGTGTTCAATTTACCAAAATCGAAAGAAAAAACTTTTCCGTTCGCCACTCGACACTCGCCTTGCTCACTTTAGGTCACTCGTGCCGCTCGCCTCTTGATGCTCGCTTGGCTTGTTGCTCCTCACTCAACATTCGATGCTTACCATGTTCGATGCTCACCCCACTCGACCTTCGCCGCTTGCCTTTCTTAGCTGACCTTGCTCGTCATCGAACCCATTTGGTCGGTCCGGTCCTCAATTTCCCTTTCAAGGAGTACAAAAAATGAAATAAAAAATTATTAATTAGTCTCAGGTTGATTCTCAAATCGAACCGAACCCATTGGGTCAATCTAGTCCTCAATTGCTTTTTCAAAGAGTACAAAAAATGAAATAAAAAATTATCGGTCAATCCCAAGTTGATCCTGGAAATAGACCGAACCCATTGGGTCGATTTGATCTTCGATCTCAAGCTCAATATGGTCGATTATCGGTTTCAAAAATTTGAGGACCGGCATTGTGCGGGTTGGTCCTAGGGTTAGTAGGTGGACCGGCTAAACCTGGACCATGCTCACCCCTACTAGCTATGAGAGGAAGAAGGAAAATGAAAAAAAAAAATCAAAATTAAAATTAAAACTATTTTAAGTTTCATTTTTTGGCCTAAAATAAAGTCATGAGATTGAAATAATTTTCCAAATGAGATCTAAATACCGGAATCTTTTTTCAATCACATATCACTAAATAAAAGAAAACTAATCATATTCCTAGAATATCCCTAAAAACATTTTCCATCAACCATACAATTCTGCAAAATAAACGCGCCTTGTAGTATTGTCAAATTCTTCGCGCCCAAGCTTCAGTGCGATGCCTGCGGGCTTCGACGCGAGCCCAATAAGTTGGGCCAAGAAAAGAGAGAAGTCCGCGAGCCCGTTCTCTGCCTTCGAAGGAAGTCCTTGGCGAATGCACCGGCAAGCGAGCCTCCCCGCATAAAAATGCAACCTTTACTGGCCAAGAAACGGTGGAACGTCATCACCGTCGTCGTCCCGACCCAGAATCCAGACACGTAGATTAGATTAGACGAAACCCAGAAGCAGAGACAGTTTCTAGTTCGCGTTTCGAGTTTCGGTCGGGTTCGTGGGGTCGAAAGAAATGGAGGGTCTGTCTCTGGTCCGACCCTTGTGCTGCTCAAACGTGTCATTCGTTGTCCCTCCGCGAGCACGACCCTTTCTTCCTCCCTTTCGTCTGCTTCGCCAACTTCGCGTGCCTTCTTCTTCTCGCTTCCGTTCGGTCGGGTCGGTCGTGTGCTCGGCCTCTAACGACCAGCTCAGCCAGAGCGTTGAAGCGGATTCAAGTGAATGGGCAATGCAAGGTCCTCTTTTCTTGATTTCAGGGACAGTTTTCTTGTTTTCTTGTTTTGGGTTTTGGACAGTTGGTGGTGGTGACGTTCTTTTTTTTTGGCTTCCTCCCTACATGACGTTTGCCTTCCTTCAGATTTCTATTCCTTGAGAAGAGAGGTGGAAGCCGCATCGGCCCGGGTTGAGGATATACGGGCGTCCGCCGGTCTCCAGCAGTTGGATAAAGAATTGGCAGATTTGGAGCTTAAAGCATCTGATGCCTCCTTTTGGGACGACCGTGCTAAAGCCCAGCAAACCCTCTTGGCATTGACTGATGTCAAAGACAAGATCAGACTACTCTCTGACTTCAAAACACAGGTCTGGACTCCCTACCAAATCTGTCTTCTCCACTGAATTGTCGTGTTGAGTACCATCTATTTTGTGGCACCTAAATTGTTGAAAAATCAGCCTTTTTGCCATCTGCCACTAAGAATTCGAGCTTTTTGTGTTTCTGCTGTCTTTTGTAGTGATGCTGTCGAGCGTCCATTAAAGGGAAAGTTTCTCATTGACTTATGGTTATACCTTCCCTCTGGTTTTGCAGACCACGTTCTCACCGATGAGTTTGTCCAATTCAAATTTGAAATAGCTTAGGGTCAGGAATTGATCATGGCAAAGATACATGCATTTTTGGCATTTGTTGCCACTCTTTGTTTTTTTGTGGTGCATGATTGTGTGTAATACTTATCAGTAGCCCAGAAAAATAGGGGATAGAAAACAATAGTTTTGCAATCACCGTTGATGATTATCGCCATCGTCATGGATAGCGGCATCAGGTTAAATCTTCAATTGTTGATGAGGGGCTTCTGAAATTTGGCATTTTGTAGTTTGACCTTGCAGATTGATTGATTTGTTCGTATGCGAAGCAATTTTCCATAGATAACGTAGATTCAGCATATTTTGATGTCCCTTGGAGAATTCAAGCAGTGATATGGACCTTCTTAAGTTGTATCTCGGTTTAGTAGACCTAGTGTAAATGCACAAAAGGTCTAGGGTTCACCTCTTATGATCCATTATGCTTATGCTGAAAAATCATTAGCGTCGAAGTGAAATTTGAAAAGGAAACCCTTTTGATGCAGATCGTTCTGAAAAGCTTCAATTAAATATGTTCTAGAAATGGAGATATTTTCATTTGGAACACATGCTCTCTAAAGTACGCACTCCTGATCAGGTTGAAGAGGCAGAAACTGTAGTCATGTTGACCGAGGAAATGGACTCTAAAGATACGGGACTTCTTGAAGAGGCTGCCGGTATTATCAAAGAGCTGAACAAGGCATTGGATCGCTTTGAGTTAACTGAACTCCTCTCTGCTCCCTACGACAAAGAAGGTGCAGTTGTTTATATAACAGCTGGTGCAGGTGGTACCGATGCACAGGTAATTAAAGATGTGCCATCTCTGGTGTTCTCTTTTGTTGACCATAGATTTTGATGGAGCATCAAGTTACATTTATTGAAAGATGTACATGGTTTCCTATTGAGGCACTGAGAAACTCAACGACTTGGCAATGTGATCTAGAATTCCACTTTGATGGTGCAGGTGGTACCGATGCCTAACTTTTGAAATTGTAATAATAAGATTCTGTTAATTTAAATGGTGATGTCAATGCCTGTGTGAATCTGGGAATTTTCAATAGGATAATGAAGAATTGGTGGCTGCAGGTAAATTAGGGACAGGCATTTCCTTGGGTGACTAAGGGGGTTTTGTTTCGTGGAAAACTTATAGATGGAGGGACATGTTTTTCATTTTTAAGAAAAATAGTTGGTTTTGAGATGATTAGTGGTGTATTTGAAAGTGAGATAGAAAAAGTTTTACGATGTTTAGATCTTTCTTGCATTATTTTTTTTTTCGTAATATTGTTCCTGATATAAGATACTAAGATGATATTGACATGATTATCAAAGATATTACCGCTATATGAAATATAAAAAGGATGCCCAAAAAATGATAGAAAATGCAAATAATTAACAAACTTCTGTCGGTGCTCATAAAACTTAAGGAAAGTCCATTACAGAAAATTAATCAAAGCGTGATACCACAGCAAGCATCCAAACAGAAGGTACCAAAGAGAAGTGAAGATCAGATTGAAGCTGTGTGAGCGTGCGTGGAAGTGGAGCTTAAGACAATTTCTTCTTATTTAGGATGGAGAAATCGTTTTCCTCAAATTTTAAATATACTTGTTTTCCTTGACTGCAAAGTTTTTTTTCCATTGATTATCCACTTTCAGCTAACCAGATATATGAAAGTTTGGAAAATCATTTCGTGAAAATTATTTTCATATATGCTAAGTAGCAGTAAGGTTTAGAAAATTATGCCTTGGTGATGCAGTTAATTTTCAATCTATATTGTATATTTCTGAAGGCTTCCTATTGAGTAGATATCCGTCCTTTGAAGAAACGGTGTGAAGCCTTTTCTTCTGTTGGCTTAGTGCTTACATGATTATCCGCCATCATCCACATGCCATAAGCCATATTTTTTAATTTGATTTGGTTATGGATATAGAATATTTTAATAGTGTAATATTTAGAACTACTTCTGGAGCCTAATGAAATGATTAGATCTGATGGTTTGTCAAACGCAGTTCTCTTTTCGAAGTGGTTCCATAATGGCCACAAGCCTCATGTCATACACGTCTGCACTATGTCGATTGACATTTGAATTGTCTTTCATTTTCTAAAAAAAAATCTATTTTTAATAATGTTTAATAGCATTTAGTTAATACAGCTGAGAATGCTAATCTACGCTTTAACTAAGCAATGTATGAATCCATCTAGTATGGGAGCTGCGGTATTCTCTTTTCTTCTTTCTGTAAATTATTATGATCAACTTCAGTGCAGGATTGGGCTGACATGCTTCTCAGGATGTATGTGAGATGGGGAGAGAAACATAGATATAAAACAAGAGTTGTTGAGAAATCCATGGGAGAGGAAGCTGGGATCAAGTCAGCAACTCTTGAAGTGGAAGGGCGCTATGCATATGGATATTTATCCGGTGAGAAGGGGACTCACAGGATTGTCCGACAATCTCCATTCAATGCAAAAGGTCTTCGTCAGGTAATATTGATTATTGTGATGATTCCACTGTTTCTGAAGTTCGTGTTTTTAAGGAACCCATGAAAGTGCTCCCGGTTAGTCATTTTTCCTTTAATAACAAGAGCAGATTTACTACCATGTTTTTCTATCTTTAAAAACCATGCAGACTAGCTTTTCTGGTGTTGAAGTCATGCCTCTTCTTCCTGAAGAATCTTTAAATGTTGAAATTCCCGAGGAAGATTTAGAAATTACTTTTTCAAGAGCAGGAGGGAAAGGTGGCCAGAATGTGAACAAGGTAGAAACGGCAGTGCGGATCACTCACATTCCCACTGGGGTCACTGTTCGCTGCACAGGTATCTATCGCCATGTCTGAAATTGTCAAGCACAACGGCCTTGTTCATGTCTAAATTCTTCTTTTCATTATTAGCCGACTGGCCATTGATATATCTCTAAAATACTTTGTAGGATATATTGACTTTTTTCTAGGACTATGATTTGATTCTCTCTAGAACTTTGAAACATAGATTATGTTCCATTTAACCTCATCTTGGATAGTTCTTAACTGTTACCTGAGGTGCAAGGGTGCTCTTGGAAAGTATTTGTTTGAATTCTCTCTCGATGGTTCGATGGTTCTTATAAGTGGTTACACGAACTCTTCAGACTTCAAATTTTATTATCTCACTTATGTTGCGGCCACATGAAGTCTCAGCTTGATCTGTGTGAAATTTTGTTCTCAAGATCTATGGATAGCAAACTGAGATTTCATTGACTGCAAACACAGAGGAGAGATCCCAGCTAGCAAACAAGATCAAAGCGCTCAGCCGACTGAAAGCAAAGCTACTTGTCATAGCAGAAGAACAGAGAGCATCTGAAATCAAGCAGATACGGGGAGATGCTGTCAAGGCCGAGTGGGGCCAGCAAATTCGAAACTATGTATTCCATCCGTACAAACTCGTGAAGGATGTGAGGACTGGATACGAGACATCGGATATCTCATCTGTAATGGACGGTGAGTTAGATCCGTTCGTTAAAACATACCTCAAATACAAGTACAGTATGTCACAGTCAGCTATTGAAGCTGTTCAGTAGGTTGTTTTCACCATGCCGCTCGAGTTGCCCGGTAGGGCGTGTACCATTATATTTGTTGAAAATGTAACATAGCGAATGAAGTTGGTCCGTAGGGTATTCTTGATATGCGGTCCATTTTTTCCAGAAGAGGGATTTGTGTCATGGTACTTTCCCCACTAAGAATGTATATAATTTACATCGGTCGATACCTTCATAGGATCCTTGAACTTTCTTATTTTGATAATTCAACCCCAACGAGGACCCAATATGATCTAACCCACCCAGTAAGGCACAAGCAGAGCACAAGCTTGAGTTCACATTAGCTGCCTCACTAGCATTTTCAAGCATTGTTGCATCAAATTTTGGCTCTTAGCAGGTATTTAGAGCACCAACTTCCCTTGAGCCTGACGGCTTTGAGAGCTCTCTCTCAAAGTTCAGGTATGTGGGTTCGGAAGTGGTGGAGAGAACATTCATCGACAGTAGTTTCACTTTAAGTCACCTTACCTGTCGAAGAGCCAGACCATCTAAACCCTAAAAGAAAGGGGAAAAAGATAACACAGGACCATGTTCGAACAATCGTCGGAATTTGCCGTGTGACATGTGAGATTAATCCTTGAACCGGTCGGCTCTGAGGCCATCAAGATGGACACCCAGAAAATCATGTTAAGAGAGTTTGCATTGAAATCGACTTATTACAAATTGGTCAGAATGACTATTATTCTTCAGGTGCCTGCTTTCATAGTCAGCTCATACAAGCATTCAGCGGGCATCTCTTGCCCCCTAAGGAGGAGAATACAGAAGCTCTTTTAGCTGTAATATGTGAATATAAAACAACTCGAAATGTGTACAGTACAGTGACAAATTAACTGTGCCGATTGATGGTTTCATGCTGCCTTTCCTTTCCCAAAAATCAAGCCCAAAGAATAGATGTTGCCTTTTTGAGCAGCTGCTTCGACTCGATTCCCACCAATCTAGAAATCAATGTCACCAAAAAACCCAAATGAATTCAAGACACAATAAATTGGAGTGACCAAAAACACAAGGACAGACCAGAATTTTGTCTTTTTGGCTAGTAAAACGGTTTCTGGGAGAACATAGCATTTCAAAGCACCAAGCAAATACCAAAACTTCATTTCTAGAACTGAATGTGACAATTCCTGTATCAGGCATGCATAGGAAGTACCTTGTCCATGAGAAAATAGCCCATCGTTGGCATGTACTGCACCAAATACATCACAGCAAGTACAGGCTGCAAAAAAGCCACTTACTCCATTAGATGTACATGCATTGAAGTTGAGAATGAGAACAAAGAGGCCTTGCATCATATACTTCTACTGGATGACATATTCAGCATGGAACTATCCGCAAGCACATATGTAACCTTCAAAAGAGCACCAATAGAGTTTAACCAAAGTTTGTTAAACTATAAGCTACCCGCAGTTCACCACTTAGCTCCTTCCTGTTTTGAGAGTACATCACATCAAGAATTCTTAGCTCCTTCCTGTTTTGAGAATTGAGAGCACATCAAACTAACAATTCTGATCCATTTCATTAAGAGTCTTCAAAAGTACTCCCTCCAGTGATCTGACTTGGCCATTATTATGCATGTTGGCCACAAGAAGTCATCTGCTATGGAAAATATACATTTCATCTTAAATTGTCTGTTAGATCACAGAACCTGCTCTTTTAGAAGCACTCCTGCTATTGAAGAGCACCTGTCTAATGAAATTGTCAAATTGAATATGCATCGCCTTACGACACTTTAAAGTGTTGCCACTCAGGAGCAACTATTTTTTTATGATAATATCCAGAAATTTGTTGATAACTTGGATTTATCAAACGCCAAGTTGAAAAAAGTGTCTTCCTCACAAGAAGAAAAGAGAGAAGCAAGCTAGATGCTGAGATTTTATAGGACTTCGCTCCTTCAAAGCATAAATTTTTTTAAGAAACATCATTGGGACGTTTTCCAGTTCTAAGACAAATCCTAGATGTCATTAATTTGACGTGCATTCTGCCAGGAAATTTTTCAACTCCTGAAATAGGTTAGAGCATGATGTTGAAAGTCACGAGAACTTACAAAACAAACAAGACATATTACAAAAAGTGGAGGTTAGTCCAAATAATGTAATGATGAAGCTGGCAAAATAAACTAAGTTCAAAAAAGAAAAAAAGGCAACACCAACCTGATATGATATCCAAGCTTCCTTTAAGCCATGAGAGGCTGCAATTATTGTCAATTCAGCACATCTTTCAGATGACACACGCTTCTGCAATTATCCCAAGAAGCCACAAACATGACAAAAGAAAGAGAGAATATGTCATAGTGGGTTGAAATTAACAATTATTAGGTGTTGACTGAATGATGAAATTTGTAGCATCACTGACTGGCAGATTCTCTTTTGGCCTGTTCGAAGAGTGCAGAGAACCACTAGTTTTGCTACTGACAAGGAGGTTTATGCATAGCAATATAGAAAATAACAAGGGATATGGAAGTAATCAATCAAGGAAAATTTCCTAAGTTAAGGTTTTGGTTTTTGGAGTCATTAATTTCTTTTCCCTGTTCTCCAGGCCATCAACGTCTCTAAAGAGCTGCTCACAGTATCACAAGAAAACTTTCAGTTCTGCCAGCAATGTAATCATCATGTTTGGATGGATTATGCAACGAATGCTAATTGAGTTCTTTGATCTAGCTTTTTCTACTTCTTGGAAAAAATATGACCTCTGCATGGAAGTGTCTTTTTTCCATGGATGATACAGAACTTTCAACACATGTTGCATGTAAATCAACCTCTAGTTGATGACTTATAAGTCCATCACACACTGGAATCGGGAGAGAAGTAAGGTCTAAATCGTGAGTGATTTGCTATTAGAAATAGTTGCAGTTGACTAACGAAAGCAAGTAAACACTTGGCATCTTCTTTGGCCAAGAATTTTGAGAGCTGTATCAACAGCTAGCATTCTTATTCTGTGGGAAAAATCCAAGAACAGTGCCAAATCACCTCTGAGGAGCTTCTCTTCGTTGATGCTGTCGCTCCAGATCCATTTGATGTCTCTATTGGTCCAGGACAAACAACAGTCACCTTGATTCCTTTCTGGAAGAGCTGCAAGCAGGGAAAGAAATAGGCTTCTTTTGAAAGAATTACAACTGAAGGAAGAGACAAGCAACGTGTCCAGAAGATGCACTTAAAGAGAAAATCAATGCATGAGAATCCTAAACTTATAGAGGTATTAAACATCAAAGCACTGCTCTCATTTTTTCAAAAGAAACAATATCATACCCCCGTTGTGCCTCACATAGTTGCAAGCAGGGACCCTTTAGGACTTATTAGACACACATAAGACTAGGACACCTGTTCATCTTAAAGACATCAAAGACTTCTCTAATTACAACAGTTGCAATGTACTTCATCATCAGAAGCTTTCCATAACTAGATATTTGTCTTCACCAAACCTTCTCAGATGCAACCCTATAGGCACATTCCCTTCTGCCACAAGTTTTCTTGTAAGGCTCTTTTCTCGTGTTATTCCAGATAGGCGCTGTTCAGGCTAAAGCATAAGATTCTCTCATCTGTCCTCACTACCGAGTACCTTTGGCAAGTTCAAAGGATCCAAATCCAATTATCCAGTAAAAAAGGAGCTTATAGATATCCCTATAATGGGACAAGATCAGATGTTAAGATATTTTAACATCAAAGGAAGTGGTAATACAGACAATTGTGAAGTAGTCCCAGTTTTTTTTTTTTGATCTAAGTAGTCCCAGTTGACTAATGGAAAATATTAAGTTAACTCTCAGTTTCAATTATGAAAGGATTTATGGTCATAGCCAGGGAAGTGGTTGATAGAGATTTGCAACTGTGAGGCACCCTTTCTCTAGAAAGATGCTTGAAAGGTACCACGATAGATAATCTCTTTGTTCCAAGTTTACATGGTAGATGCCTTCCCTTGTAATTCACTTACTGATCAACTTAGCATTGACAAACTTATCTAGGTTACTCGTGCGAAGTTATCTCTATTTACAGCTTGAGAACTCAAGCACACAATTCTCATAATCAATCATTTCACATAATTAATTCCTGTATTCCAAAGCTGCTGCCACAGCCATTCTTTAGTTGATCAAAGTGACGCATTATTCCTTCTCGCAGGCTAGTGACATGATTCCTACTCACTGGCTACTATCTCAGTGATAGCTCTTGCTCCAACCTTTTTAGTGAGAAAGTAAAGAAACTACCAAACTGACCATCACAAATATACCCTTGAGAACAGAACAGCCTGTATACCTCAGAACGCAAGGTATGGAAGTAGCCATTTAGAGCAAACTTGGATGCAGAATACAGAGCTTGACCAGGTGCAGGTGTTTTCCCAGCCGCACTGCTCATCTGCGATGATGCAAAAACAGAAAGCTTTTTGACCAAGACATGATTAATGAACTGGTTATTGACGAAGGGAAGAAAAATGGATTCAGTATTCAACTAGAGGCATTATAGCAGTGAAAACACAGTAAAACTAGCATATTAAAGTTCCACATCTACTTCTAATCTGTAAATCCAAGGGCCAACAAGAATATGGCAACAAAAAAAATGCCTCTTTCTCATATCTGATGTAGGCTCCGGAAAATTTAGAGACTACAAATCAAGAATTACCCAAATCTCAACATAAAAGTTCAAATCTCCAAACATATTTCCTACTAAGGACAGTCAATAACCAAAAAATTATTAGCACGTACCACGACAAAATGACCCCTACCACGTCTGAGCATGAAAGGTGCCAAAAGCCGAGTCAAAGATATAGTCCCAAAGACATTAACATCGAACGTTGCCTAGTTGCAAAAAAAAGGAATATAGTTGGTAAGTTAAGATAGTTAACTTGCTAATCTAATTGTAACAAAAGGACCGTCAGTGCATAATACGAGAGAAAAAAGAGCTGTCTATGAGATTAAAATCTGTGATTGTCTTGGAAATTCAGCCAAACTGTCCATGTCAGAGCTGCTGCAAGATTCTTACATACCTTAAGGCTTTCTTCCGTCGCATCCAAAGCTGACATTTTCTGCCACAATCAAAGAGATTGATTATAAAGGCCCATCTACTCATGGTATACATTCACCCTCTCTTTTGACACAAATGGTTTCAGGGTTACAAGACCATCAAACCAGATGATGGGATTGGTGCAGACCAGGCTAGCATCCATTCTAGTTCAAAACAGAGACCCCCAAAGAAAAACCCAGTGCATTGAACAAGAGATTTAGAAAGTTTTCCCCACATGGTACTGAGAAAAGAAAGTTTATAGCCATTTTTCTATCCAATAATTGGAGGAAGAATGGTATTAATCATTTCTTGTATATTCAAACAGCTTAAAGCAAAGCTAATTTTGTTAGTAAACTTTTCCTTACCTTTCCTGTTGGGTTCTTTTCAATGAGCTTCTTTGTCTTATGATATTAATTTGAATTGCCATGCGTTGTGATAATGGACCTGTTCAATCGTTGCAGTGATTATATTCTGTCATTTGACCTCATCTTCCAAAACTTTTGTTTTCCAGCTAAATAACTTTACTGTACCTCCAGGCATCACACTCAATCTTATAAAAGCATATTTTTACCATGCTGGTTTGAGTAAACATCCACCAAATGCAAAGGACCGACTTCTTAATTCTGCTAATTCCAGCATCCTCATTGCACGAGTGCAATGTGCATTTTCCATTAGTATTCCATTCAAAAAGGGCTCTAAACTTACAGGGCGCTCAAAAGCTGCATTGTGGATCATAATGTCGACGCCAGAGCCACTGAAGACAGATTCAGCCTTCTCCACGGCCTGCCGGAGAGAATCTTCCCCAGACGCCAAATCGAGTGGCAAGATTTGAACTCCATCAGGCGCATGTTTACCTGCCAACAATGCCATACACAAGTAGTGTCGAGTCACGGGCACGCCAATCATTGGCAACTCCGCCGCAGTATAAAACCGAAAATGACATTACCAGTGAGCTGAGCCTTGACACGCTCTAATTCAGCCTCGTTCCGAGCAGAGAGTATGAGCTTCGCCCCAAGATTCGCAAGCTGCTTCGCAAGAATCTCCCCTTCGAGAATCCAGCACGAGGAGGAGTATACCCGATAAGGTGAAGAGCTAAACGAAGCAACAGGGTAGACATGGGTGCAACGAGAGATGAAACCATACCAATTCCACGGCTGGCACCGGTGATCCAGACAACCTGCGCGCACGAACAAAAGACCAACCTCAACGGATTAAGCCAAGCCAAGCCAAACCCACCCAACCCAACCCAACCCAACCCAAGAAGGGGAAAAGAGCAGCGACAAGATGACGAAGGATCGTGGGTTGCTCACCTTATCTTCAATCTCGTCGCGCTTCACGTGCTTCTTCGACGTCAACGTGAAGTCTCCTGGCCAAGGACATAGAAAGAAAGGAAAGAAAGATGAGATTAGAGGAGGAGCTCAGGAGCCGAGCAGGAGGGAGAAACGGGGGACGGCGGCGGCGGATGAAAGAGGGACGACCATCGGCGGTGACGAATTTGAGGAGCAGAGCGGAGACGCCGAGGAAGAGCAGGGGGAGCAGGAGGAGCAGCATCGTCGCCGGCCGTCTTCTCGTCTTGGTCTTGCGCCGCAGCTCTCTCGCGCACGCGCGGTTAGAATAGAACCTCGACCGACCGCCCTTTTCGTTTAGTTTGTGCAGAGTTCTTTGCAGCAACGATAGCGTCTATGTTGAATTGGGGGAAGATTCCGAAATTAACGTATGGAGTGAGGTCACTTCGGCGGAGATTCCAATTTTTTCAAATTAGAGCGTGAAATCAGGCCTGATCGGTTTTCAATCTGGTCTGATTTCAAGGTGAAACTGAAAATTTGATTGGAAGGACCGTTTTGATCTAATGGAACCGGTCACTTTCTTTCCCCTCATGCACAATAAAGTGATGATAAGTGAAAAGTTATTGTGCCATAACTTATGGTACCGCTAGATAAGGTAAGATGAGTTTAATAACGTTTATGTTTTCATTCTTTTTCAAAAATAGTTTCCGAGTATTTTAAGATGTTTGGTAATTGTATAAAATCTTTATTTTCGGAATAGAAATGTGTTTGGTACGATTCCAAATATTTTTATGATTTAAAATTTCTTTTAATTTATTAATAATTTTATTATATTTTTTCTTTCTTTTGTCTTTTTCTTCTCCTTTCTCTAGCCGGTTGCCGGCCTTGGCCTTGGCAAGCCATCATCAAGGCCGACGACAGGCTAAGGGGAAGAAGAGAGGAAGAGAAAAAAAAGACAAGAAAAGAGAAAATACTTGTTTATTGAGTTGCTTTCGAGAATAAAAAGTAACATTTTCTTTTCTTATTTATGTTCTAATTCTGGGAACAAAAAAACCTACCAAATGCATTCCCATTCTATTTCTATTTCAGGGAACAAAAATATAGAAATACTTATTGCGGAGAGTGTTACCAAATGCAGCCATAATATCTAGTTCACACTTACTAATTTTTTTGAAGAAATAATAGAAAAAAAAAAAGTATATGTAGTAGTCAGTTTGGTTTCCTTAAAACTCGAAACCAGACAGATTAGCTGATTCGATTTTGTTTGGGCGATTCTTAGTTGGAGCTCTACCTGAAAAAGCCTAAATTGACCATAGCAATTTCACATAAATACTTGACCTTGTTGGCTGGCTTAATATTCCAAGCGGTGAAAGGTATTTTCATCCAAAGACAATTTTAATATAAATTTTAGTTAAATTGGATTAAAAATTACAAAGCGCAAGGTTTTTTTAATATATATATATATAAAAGGACTAGGGCCAATCCATAATATAAATTTTAGTTAAATTAGATTAAAAATTAAAAAGCTAAAAGTTTTTAAAAAAAGAAAAAAACATATAGAGATGTGAAAATTAGGGCCAACCCTCTCGCTTGTTGGCATTGGCTATGGCTAGTGGGGTGTTGGCCATGGCCAACGAGGTTGGCGTGGGTCATGGTCCCTCCCTAACGCACCACCAGAGATGGGGCGGCATTGACGATGGCCGGCAACCATAGGTGAGGGGCTTGAGATTTTCTTTTCTTGTGTGTGTTTTCTTGGGTGGGGTAAGGGCTTGTAAGCTCTCATTGGCCACTAGCAAGGGTTGCCTCACCCAAGTCCTCACCAGTCATAGACGAGGCAACCATCGCCTAGATCTAGTAAGACCCGATCTTACTTGTGGCTAATGAAGGTCACCCAGGTGAGGCTTGTCCTCGTCTATGGCTTTTAAAAGTGGCCTCGTCTAATCCTCATTGAGTATCGTTGATGGCTGGCCATCACTTGAGATTGACAACAAGTGAAAAGGAAAGAAAAAAAAAATGAAAAAAGAAAGAATAAAATGAAAAAGAAAGAAAGAAAAAGAATTCACGAAAATGTCTTTTAACTAAATAGTGAGGTCATACCCTTCTTTGATATTGATATGACCATTTTGAGATCTTATTTGAAATAATGTCTCATTTAGAATTTTATTTAAGAAAATAACAATACTTCGCGCATCTATTTTAAATTTTGCTAAATCAAAAGTCAAAATCAATATGACAATTTTTTTGTAGAGAGATTTTTTAAATTCATCGCTTGTACAAAGTCTCCAAAGTCGAGGTCCATATCAGCTTTGAATTTTAATATTTTCGAAATGTTGATGTATTTTTTTTTTCTTTTTGACTTTGCCCTCGCTAAACTCTTGTTATTCCAAAAATGACTTTGTCACAAGCTGTAGCTTACGAGGGTAGCTTTGGCCACTGAGGAGCCAAATCTGACGGCTAGTATCCTTTGGAGGCTGATTAGAGATGATAGCAAAAATACCTTTACAAACGTAGTTTTTTTTTTCCCAAATAGCACTTAAATTAAAATACACGTTTATTAGATTACACTCTACCAAAAACACTATTTGCATTTTTAAAAGAAATATTTTACCTAAATTTTTTTGCAATTCCCCAAAGTCTTTTCTCAAAACCATGTAGGCTTTTTCGAATAAGAGTAAGTAGATATTGATTTTAATAATTGTTGAAAGTTTTGCGACCGGCTTCAAAGAAGGGTTTAAACTCATCGGCCCGCCAAATATCCGTGGGCCGACATTTCTGGCGACTAAAATGAAGGTAATTTTGTCAGAAATTTACAATTGGATAAAAAAAAGGGACAAAATCCCCAAATTGAATAAGATCAGGCTATTCCCCTTCAATGTTTCAGTTTTCTTCTTCCTCTCCCACTACTCCTCAAATCTTTAAAGTATATGGGGGAAGTGAAACAGAAATGGGCCGAGTATTTGGGCCGAGGTAGACCGGAAGGCCCAAATCCCTAACTCGGCCGACCCTGTTTAGAGCGCTGCGCGGTTCCGACCTTCCCATTTTCCCCTGCGTTTCGTCTCGCGAGTTCGAGAGAGAAAGAGAGACCGAGAGCCGAGGAGGAGTAGCGGCGCAAGCTCCAATGGCGGCGGCGATGGCGGCGAGGTCTGCTCTGCTCAAGTACCTGCGGGTCCCGGTCAAGCCTTCCCTCCCCTCCGGCCCCCCGCTCCCCTCTTTTGGCCTCGCCCTCCGCCGGTTCTCCGAGGAGGTCCGGGGCTCCTTCCTCGACAAGTCCGAGGTCACCGATCGCGTCGTCACCGTCGTCAAGAACTTCCAGAAAGTCGACCCCTCCAAGGTTTTTCCTTTTCGCTCCCTTCCTCTCCTCCTCCTCCTCCTCCTATTCCTCCTCAGTGTATTGCCGGGAGAGGGTTTCGTTCGATTATGCCTCCTCGGATGGAGACGCGTTTGTGATGTCCGGATTGGTTTGTGCATTTAGCCCCGGTGGGGAATGTGCCTGAGGTGCTGGTTGTGCTGATCGCGTGCTTAGGGCAAATTTGATAGCGGAGACTTGTGTGTGTGTGTCGACTCTGCTGTCGAGCAAATGCGATGGCATTACGGCTAGGGTTTTGGGTTTCTTGAGGGTCGCGCTATTCGTGCCAAACCACTGCTAAAGAATCGAAACTTTATTTCGGGTTCCCTCCTGAAATGGTACTCCAAGTTGAAGTAGCAAATGCGAGTAAAGACGAGATTATTAATTCGACTATGAACAAATCCTAATCCAAATTAGGACCTTTGTATGGGCTATGGAGCAATGCAACGCTCGATCTTCATGAAGGATTTTGTGTGTTGTAATTGGGACTTGTTGATTGGGTGTCGTAGTTGATATTCTGTGATGAGCTTGTAGCAGAATGCTCACCTGATTTGTGGTTTTGCTGTGAAGAAAATCTGAATTACTTTTGGAAAAAAAATAATCTGGAAAGATTGGTAACAATCTCACTGTTTGAAAAAATATCAGCTTCATTGATTTCCTGGGCTGCATAAGTGGGGATGGGTCTTCTTTTCACTTGGCTTTTGTCTATGCCTACTATAAAGCCACATATGAGAGGTTGTCAGTTGGCCTTTTCCTTCCTGACTCCACACTAATGGGTACCTTAATGAGTGTAACACAATACCGTAGAAAAAATGGTGTTACGTGGTGCCGATGAGTTTTACACCATATCAGGAAATATATTCATGTGCATTGTTATTGTTGTCTCTCCATCGGGCTATTATTTTGGTCCCAAGTCTCTCATAATGTACATTTAAGTTATCATGCTTGTGTGTACTGCTAGTGGTGGGTTGCATTGCTCCATGTGTTGTCTTTCATCATTTTTCAAAGTGCAATGTCTTGAATAAACTATGAAGCCTCCATTAACTTGCCTCAATACCAGCAAGGCTTGTTGAGATGGTGCAGCAGAGCTTTTAGCAAGCCTCTAAAGAGGCGCATGGTATGGAATAGCTATTTTTGTTGAAAATAGGTATAGAAAATAGCATTATGGACCCCATGTGGTCGCTATTGGCTCACTTATGCAATATTGTGATACCTAGATCACGTGCTGCAATCAGCACTTGCTGGAATGAGTGTGATTCTTTATGAATTTCATGTTTGTGCTTTTCTGGTGCAACCGCATGGCTGGAATGTTTGACCAAGGTAACAACTGTGTCAATCGTCAAGTTCTAAGTTGATTCTCTTTTCCTAGGTTACGCCAAACGCGCATTTCCAGAATGATCTTGGATTAGACAGTTTGGACACCGTGGAGATAGTTATGGCTCTCGAGGAGGAGTTTGGATTCGAGATTCCAGATAATGAAGCAGACAAGATAAACACAATAGAACTTGCTGTTGACTTCATTGCTTCTCATCCGCAGGCAAAATAGGAGAAGCATTGAAAGCCCATGTTCTTTCCTTTTCTCCTGAAGGATGGGCGTTGTCATTGAGTTTTCATAAGTGGCACATTGGCACATTTTAGAATCTTTTTTTTGGCATGCTTCCCTCCAATGGACGTGTTCCTTTTTTTGTACCAAACTGCTGTGGCTACTTCGGAGCCGGGTGGTAGCTGCTGTTACAGGCTCTTAGAGTCCTTGACACTATTTTGAAGTGTATCCAGAATGATTTTTTGGTTGCATTAAAGTGGAGTTTCTTATTTTTTATAAGTCCAGCGTTGGGAGACTGCTATCATAGAGGAAATCTTGCATATGCAGTATGCACATAATGACAATGACCTGAATTTTGTCATATATACACATATTGGGCTGTGACTTGAGTTCTCTGTTTTCAGGGTTCCTCGAGTGGTACTAGCAAGTTAGTTATCGAGAGAAAGAGGGAAAGTAAGAGACTCTTTCTTTTTTAATTGATTTATTGGGGATTTTGTGATGAATGGTTGAATGATCCTTGCTTTTTTGTGTTCTGCCTGCTTGAGGAAATTAGATGATATACTCTTTAGCGAATAAGATTACAATTTTTTGACTTCTAGTGATTAAAATGTCCCCACGTTACTTGTTTATAGGATTTATATGGACGTGTTCTGATTTTCAAATTTTAGGTCAGATTCTCTAACAATCATTTCGCATTATAATATTCTCCATGGCCCTTTAATTAGAATTGAAATGGTCGAGCTAGCTCTAGGCAGGCAAGCTCGAGCATTGCTGGCCTCGAGCAAGGCTTGACCTCACTAGATCTGGAGAGGTAAGAGTGCCGATGTCAAAGAGGTCGAGCCTCGAGCAAGGCTTGACCTCACTAGATCTGGAGAGGTAAGAGTGCCGATGTCAAAGAGGTCGAGCCTTGCCAACCTCGGGCGATGTGTGACCTGGTTGACCTTGGGCAAGCTTGAGCCTCACCGGCCCTCTCCTGTGGCTAGTTGTTGAAGAAAGAGAGAGAAAGAGAAAAGAAATTATTAAAACATTCAATTTTTTTTTTCAAATTGCTTGGGCGTGGTTGTGGTTGTTGAGGTCTCGAGTGTGGCCTAGATGGACCTACGCCCAGCCTTGATGGCCCATGGTGCTAGGACTAGGCCCTGCTACCAAGGGCCAATAAATGAGTATTGGGATTTCTATGCTCAAGTGTAAGTGTAAAGTTTTTGGTCCAAGTGTTGATGTATGGTCATATTTTAATTAATTATTTTCAATTTTTGAAAGAGTTCATTTTCCTTGAATTTAAATTTTGAAAGAATTTTTTTTTCTTTGACTCATTTTCCTAAACATATAAAATGTCGCAAAAATGTTTTCAGCAAAATAAAAGAAACCTTGGTTTTGTAATAATTAATTCTAATGATATTGAGCATATTGCAAACTTAATTTTGGCTGTGGCATTGTTTTATTGGAAATGCTCATGCGACGGAACATATTTCATCGAAAGTCATTCTTCGGCCTTTAATTAAAGAAAATCAGGGTTCTACGCCAACATGGGATAGAAAATATCAATAACGATTAGGAATCAACAATCTTATACGGGATAAAACTATATAAACACAAACCATGACATAATTCAATCAACTATACGACTTGAAAAATGCAGACTAGACAAAGTAACTTGACGTATATAAACATGTACTGGGATTTTATTAATGAAACAGCCTAAGAGCATAAAAGTATTATGTTGGAATCTAATCAACGACACAATAATTGAGATAAAGATATATGCCGGAATTTGATCGACGATGCGAATATGGAAGCTACAATTAAGGAGAATATATCGGAGTGTAAGAAAGATAAAAAATAGTACACATGTTTGATTTGTATCGGAGGTTTCCTAATAGACGACTAGTGTCATTTACAACGATTAATATAACGAAAAACCCTAAATTACTACACTTGTGATAAATTTACTAAAAACTAATTTTTGACAACTAAAAATCTTAAATAGGTACATTTGTGATAAATTTACAAAAAACAAATTTTTTGACTACAAAAAAAAACAAAACCAATACATTTATGACAAAATTACCGGAAAAATGATATTAGAAGGGCTTTAACTTGTGTACGTAGCAGCTCAAATTCATTTCAACAAAGTGAAGAAGAAGGCGAGTGTTACTGACATTGCGGAGTACTTAGTCCAATAAGAACATTCTGGACTCGATTGAATCCTGGTTATGAAGCACTGACACTTTTTAGGAGCTTTCGTATTAAATTAGATACTGCGACACGTGTCCGATACTCTCTGATACTCTCTAATACTGTTCGACACTAGGTCAACATGTGTCAAAAAAGCTAATATTTGGTCAACTCTTCCGACACTTTTCGACATTTGAGTCTGGAATCCGGACATGTGAGTTTGAAATTTCGACAAGCACGGGGTCAATTTTAAAAAATTTCAATAAATGAGGGATCCAAATGTATATATGCAAAATAAATAAAAATAATAATTAAAATAATAAAGGGGGAAAGAAGAAAACCTAGTTTTCTCTTCTTTTCCAACTCTCACTTCCCGTGACACAATATTCACCCCACTATTTTTTTCTCTTTTTTTCCGACTTTCTCTAACATGCGAGTCCAAAGGATTGTTTTTTTTTTGCCCCTCCAAGTTTTATGGATTATTGGAATGGAATTGAATTTGTCAAATTAAACGATAAAAGATATTAACAAATGGTGGATTTATATTTTTAGCGTAAATTCATTCTAATCTCTTATTTATTTATTTATTTGTGAATTTGAATCAAATTAATTTGATTAAAATAATAAAAATGATGATTTATCATGTACATATATATAAAATATACAACGCATCTTAATATATCAAAATTCTCTATTTTTTTGTGTTAGTGAGTCGTGTTGTGTTGTGTAGTGTGTCGATATTGGTGTTACTTAGAATCTCGGGAGAAGATTCCGTGAATGCGTCAAGAATAAATAAGGCTCGAAGTGCAAATATTTCAAATGGATTGATGCGAAATTTACTAGTGGAGCGAGAGAAGTGATCTTGGGGTTACTTGAACGACGGCATGAACCTCCACCTATAATAATGGGTGAGTTAGAGGATATCGACTCAATGCGAGCTCGAATGAATTTTTCGGAATCTTTGGCCAACCAGTTGAAGAAGGTAGTTTCAAGGATGAAAATTGAAAAAAAAGTGTTATTAAGCGTTGATTATATTCTTATTAACTTGTGTAGCCTATTTTACGGTCAAATGTAAAGTGAGTGATGAGAATGAGTTTTTTTTTGTCTACCATAGTTAAAGATCAACGGAATATGTGCTTATATTGGGTAATTAATGAGTATAGTTGTGTTGTTCGTAAGCTGTAATTTTTGTATGCAATCTATGGTGGACATGGTGAAAATGGAAGGTTGGAATATTGGTAAGCTGTAATTTTTGTATGCAGTCTCTTTCTTAGTTATGTATCAAATTTGGTTTGTTTAATTTTTGTTTGAGACGTTTGGTTTGCTACAATTGTTTACTGATAATGGTTTACTGCAATTGTTTGCTGATAATGGGTGTGCTGGCTTGCTGTAATCTTTGTTGCAAACGCTGGTCAAATGAAGAAGTGGCGACAAGTTCTTTAGTGTTTATTTCAGTATCATAAGTTGTAAATAGTGATTGTTTAAATGCCAAGTTTAGCTGAAAGTGATCACTTAAGGACTAGTTGTGGTAAATAAAATGATCACTGTTGCTGCATAAGTTTTTAGAAATGATCGTTTGAGTGCCAAGTGTAGCTGAAAGTGATTACTTAAGTATCAATAAGCTGCTAGTGCAAGCACAATGTTGCATTGGCACATGTAAGTGCTCGTGTATTTTGTGCTTATACTAGCACACCCTATACTAGTAAGCTGCTGCATCCTTATGTTTGCACCAAGCACTGCATCAACACCAAGCATTACACTAGCATCAAGTATAACCAAGAACAAACTAGCGCATCTATGAATACCAATAAAACCATCACCACCAGCAGAATTAGCACACCACCATAACCAAAAGCAAAATATGTAAATGGAAAAAACATAGACAAAATAAATATTGGTCCATTGACTTTGAACATAGTGTCTTGCATTGGGTCAATCTAAATAACCAATTAAAATATTCACCTCCAAGGGTTGGCTTCCAACCAAACAAAATAACATTAAACTAATTGGACACCTAATAATATCAACTTCAGTCAATAGCAATCTCCCATTAGTTAATATGCACAACCTCCCAACAAAAAATAGAAACAACCATATCCAGTATCCTCTCATCCAATCCATTTTCTAATTGATAGATCTTTGGCTCGAAACCTTGCACTCTTCCTAACTATAACTGGACTTGGAGCTTGTTGGATTAGTTTTTCTATCCCATGCTTTTGCTTTTTTCTTCTTAGTAGCTATCACATTCTTAGTGGTGATGCCGCTGGCTATTTTGGAACTGTCAACATCAGTTCCTTGAGATGGTACTGGCGCTAAATTCCTTTTTTGTGGTTGTTTTGGAGCTCTTGCTTGTGTTGTTTGTTTTGAAGTACTCTTCTTACTCAATTGTACTCTTGTCGTTGGACCTACTGCTCATGTAATTTGTTTTGGAGCATTTTCTTAGTCAATTGTGCTCCAATTGACATTGTTCTAGTTCTTCTTTCAGGTGCAGCCCTTGACTCTTGACTTGGGCCATTTTGAGAGATGAGCACCTTCAAGGTTCTCCCAAGTTATAACAATATAACCATATTGTCAGTAAAATTCAATATCATAAATTAAATGCACGATACCTACAAACTTACATTAAAAATAGTCATTCAAATATGGAAGTCTATATAAAGGCCATAACCATATTGCTTTATCATTTTCCCAATAGCTCATCCAGTTCGAAGTAGTGCCTCAATTTCAGCAACCTGAGCAACTTGTGTAGCTTTTCTTTTTCTCACTTAATAATATAACATGTACAACCGGCCCATAAAACAATATAACACACATCCAACCCATAAACAACATAACACACACAATAAAAATTGTATGACTTACAAGATATTTACTCATCGTCTATGCAACATCAACTTAAGGCTTGGCCCTTTAGTGTGGCCTTCAGTTGATACTTTAATTGTCCCTTTACTTGGCTGTTCAATTGTCCTTTTGGTTGGCCCTTTAGCTGGCTCTTCAGTTGTCTTTTTAGTTGGCCCTTCCTCAACCTCTACAGATGGTTTTTGCTATTGATGTAGCCTATTCAAATGACAAGTAGCACTGTTGTGCCATTCCTTATGCACTTTATCGTCAAACCCATCCTGCCCATCCTCTTACTTGAGATTTCCCTCTTTTGCATTCTTCGTTTCTTTTTTGGTCTACCAATTTGCTTATTTAAGGGCAAAGCTTGAAAGGCTTTATGAGATGCGGGTTCCCAAAATCTATTGCTTCTAACTAATTGCAACATATACTAGTAGGAAGCAACATATGTGCTTCTCTTGTAGTAATCATGCAGGTCGTACTTTGGAGTATGATGCTTCAGCTGGATGGGACATAGAATTCCAGTCACTTACTAGCCACAATTTCTAGCATTATCTTATATCTATCATCTTTATTCCAGATTAGATGACAAAATCTACTATCAGTCATGTTCTCCTCTAATCTTTTTGCAATCCTAGGACCACACTCTCTAGTCTACTTTGTAACCTCATTCCTTTGCCTTTGAAGCGTAGTCATAACTATTATTCTTGTATTTTCAAGCATGCTGATGATTGGTTTGCACTTGGTCTATAAGATTCTCCCATTGAATGTTTCACTGAAGTTGTTATCAATGATGTCGCACTTGAATTGTTCACTGAAGAATGTCCTACAACAATGCTTAGGTTCACTTTAGAATAATGATTCAAATCCTTCCTTAGTCAACTCAAGCAACCCCTATTTATGTATTCTAAAAATAATCCATGTTAGTGTTTCTTGCTATAAGCCAAAATTGCTTCTGCAGTCTATCTTCTCTATAGTTCTTTGCCTAGTTTACATAAATGTGTCTTGCACAAATTCTATATTTAGCATATGGCATCAATTAAGCTAATGCTAGAACAAGTACCTACAATAATTCCAAGAACAAATATTTGTAAGCTAACATGAATAATATGAAAAAGCAAACAATTGGCAATAGCATTACCTTCTATTGGTTACTCATGAATGCCCAACCTTCCCTATTGTTAATTTCTAAGTTAGCCATTATATTCTTCAGGAATCAGAACCAAGTGCCATTGTTCTCTACCCTCACAACAGCCTAAGTTATTGGAAACACATGGTTATTGGCATGTCTCCCAGCGGTAGCCAATAACTCTTCTTTGCATTATCTTTTTAGAAAACATCTATTCAACTCTATGACTCCTCTACGACCAATTAGAAATCCTCTCTTGCATGCATCAAAGAAACAAAAATCCTATTAAACTTAGTCTCATGGTTAGGCAATGGCCTTTGGATAACTTCTACATATATTCTACTCATCAGCATAATCCCAAATTTGAGTATATTCTTCTGGTACTTACCTATTAGGGTTTACTTATCACCTTTTGTTTGGCTATTTTGCACTAGTTTCTGGACATATTTACCCCTACCTGCTCTTTCACTAATTGCTTGAACTGAGGACTCTTGATCTTAGGCATCGCCTTGATGGTGTTGAAGAAGTGTTTTGGTAATGATGCACTTATTACCTTTTTGTCGTCAAACACAATGGAACAAATATTTTCCTCTTGGAAAGACCTAAGTTGGAATGATTTGCTCATATTTAGTGCGCCATATATCTTCCATGAACAATTTCGTTGTGAATACCCTGCTCTCACAAATTTCTTGATATTTCTAAAGAATTCAACACTCCTCTATTCAGCAAAGGAATATTTGACAATAGCTTTCTTTGAACTGCTTTGTATCATCAAATTTGTATCAATAGACAAAACAAGACAAGCAACAGTAGGATCATAACAATGATACTTATTCTTCCTCCTACGCATAGCTCTTTCCGCATCTTCATTCTTTGAATTGTGAATCTCGTCATCACTGGCACTTTCTTCATAATCGGTATGATTACCATCAACTGGAGCTCCTTAATTCTCATTATTTATGCGATTCTTCCAATGCTACAATTTTATTTCTCTGAAAGTCCCTCTGCTTTTGCTTTGACTATGCAATTTCTTCATCATCATCATCACTTGGGTAATTCACATCTTGCAAAGTTTCATCATCTGATTTATTGAATAAATCTACTTCTCACTCTAATCCAGTGAATTCTTCGTCACCTGAGTCTTCACTAGAGACTTTTCTTGACTGTGCTATATGTCCAACCTCCCTCTGCTACCTCTCCTGTCTTTCTTGCTGTCCTTCATCTAAAACATATCCACACCTAATTTGAGTAGTCGGTTCAACACTATCTCCTACTTCTCCTACTTGAATATTCTCATCATCATCATCATCTTCGTTTTCATCATCTTCATTATCACCGTAATACTCAACATATACTATAGCTTTCTCGCCATGAAAAGAATAGTAAACAATATCCTTTATACCATTATCATCATCGAAGGTTCTCAAACCCTTCTTCAATTCTTTCCCAAGAAAACAGTAGTGCAATTCTTCTAATTTGCAATATTATTGATACACTATTTTCCTCATGAAATTAATATATGATGGTTTACTACATCAACATAACTAGTCTCTTCGTTTCCACCAGTATATTCTCATTCATCGGCGCCAATGACGAATTCTCCATCATATATGACAATGACGCTTATGGTACTGTTGTCCACCATAACTTGACGCTTGTCTTTTACTGGATAGAAAGCAACAATAGAGCAATCGAGAGTTGATAAAATAAATCGAGGTCCACAACTTTAGTGTAAAACGACAAGGTGGCGAGAACCAATAACTCTAATTTTTCCCTCCTCACTCGAGCCCCAATTTTTTCCCTCCTAAACACCTAATTTTTTCCCTTCAATTGACTGACTTAGAGTATCATTTATGACTAACTTGATTGATTGAAAGCAATGAGGTGGTAAGCAACGACGGCAAGTGAGTAAGCGACAGGCGGCAAGCAAGTGGCAGCAAGCGAGCGAGCGAGCGAGGGTGAGTAACGTTCAAAGAGAATTGTCGATGATGAGGCAACATGATCGGAGCCCTAATTTTCGTTCAGTTTAGGTAGCATTGTGTGGCGTCGTTTTTGGGCAATGACGTGGTGCGGCGCTGTTTAGTCCAACCTAGCCACGTTGGACTAAGCGATGCCATTTTGCCAGTTTACATGGATTGGAATTTTTAACAAAAAATCCAACTCAGCCTTTTTTTAATTGTAAAAGCCACGTAACTATTTTGGCTGAGATATCTCGTTATTGGAACTTAAGTGATATTTTTTTCTCTAATTTGGCACTTAAGTGAGATGGCAAAAAGTTGTGTTATTGAAGTGAGCACCGTATACAAGTTAAAGCACTTTTAGTGTCACTCTCCCCAAATTTATCTTTTGTTGGTTTCCGTTAAATTGAATTATTATAACGAAAAACTACAAATTGCTACACTCATGACAAATGGAGGATAAAACCGTAAACTAGTATACCGATAATTACCATGTGTCATCTATCTTAATAATTTGATAGTAAAATTTAACGGAAATTAATATAGATAAATTTGTCGCAAATGTATTAGTTTAAGGTTTTTGGCGGCAAAAGAGCCATTTAAGTGCCAAAAGTTGGTACAAAAAGGACACTTAAGTGTCAAAACTTACGATAGTGACACTTAAATGCCACTTTTTATGAAAAATGGGACACTTGAGTGCCACATCTGGCGAACCTCACCAGAAATCCTACGTGGCATTTTTTTTTATTAATTTTTTCGCTTACGTGGCTCGTTGGAAGGCTAACTTAGCAAACCACACACAAAAGGACACTTAAGTGTCAAAACCTATGAATGTGACACTTAAATGCCACTTTTTATGAAAAATTGGACACTTGAGTGCCACATCTGGCGAACCTCACCAGAAATCCTACGTGGCATTTTTTTGTTAATTTTTTCGCTTACGTGGCTCGTCGGAAGGCTAACTTAGCAAACCACACACAAAAATGACGTCGTTTTGGTATAATTTGAATTTTACTATAATAATTAATTAAATTTAAATTTAAATAATTAATTAATTAATTAAAGGGGAGAGGAGGAGGGAGGTAGCCAGCAGTTGAGGGCTTAGCCCCCGGCCGTCGCCCCTCCGTCGTCGGGAAGGTGGGGGAGTCTCAGCCAAGGCCGTTGAGCCCTGGCTGGGGGCTGGCAACCCCAGCCGACTGGCGGCGAGGGCCTATGTGCCCTCGCCCAGATCTGGGGCGAGGGTCACAGCCCTCCAGCAAGCGGTGGCCCTTGGGTTGGTCGGGCGAGGGCCAACGACCCTCGCCGGATCTAGGGGAGGGCCGCGACCCTCGCCGTCAATCGGCTGGGGTTGCCGGTCCCCAATCGACACTCCCCCACCTTCCCGGCGACGAAGGCGGTGGCGGTGGCGAAGAGGGCTGAGCTCTCAGTTGTCGACTGCCTCCCTCCTCCTCCCCCCCCCCCTCTTTAAAAAAAAAATTATTATTATATTAAAATTCGAATTATACCAAAACGACATCGTTTTGACACATCAGCATGCAAAATGACGTCGTTTCGTGTGCAGTTCGTCGGAAAATTGCCACGTCAATGTTTTGGCCGGATTTTCTCGCCGGTGGCACCTAAGTGATCAATTTTGCTCCGATTTTGGTACTTAAGTATTACTTTTGTAACTTTTGGCACTTAACTATCCATTTGTGCACTCCAGGGGTCCGGGTGTTGGTTTTTGGCAGTCAAAGAAAAACTTTAAGATGAATTTGTCACACGTGTATTAATTTGTGATTTTTCGTGGTGTAAATTCTATATATAATGGTCATGTGGTAACTACTCCCTAGCTGACTCCATCCTTCTCCATTTCCGAAAATCTTGTGCTTATATCCCTTGATCTTACTTCCAAACAGTTGTTGTATGCCAACTTTCCCTGGTTGTCCCACTATCTTGCTCCCTAACAATAGCTGTCTCACGATCTTCTTCCAAGTGGTGATTGGCAACTGCTCATTGATAATTGCCTCATGATCGCTCATGGGCAACTATTGTTGTTTAAATACTGCTTCGAATAGGGTAGAATAATGAAGACGGATCTTTAGAGTACTCGAGTCAGACTTTGAGGCCTGATATCACTTTCTTTAAGGATTTATTTGCCCCACAAAGTTGCTAATGGTCACCGACAAATATCCTCCAGGATACAACAAAGTCTCAAAATAAGAATACTAAATAGCAATTCTAGTATTTCTCTAGGATTTCTCTAGGAAACAATTGAAAAGATGGCTGTCGTTTTTTTAGAAGAAGACTCGAAAAGATGAAAAATGATCACACTCATTCTTCCTCAATGTGATAAGTATATATAAAACAATCTTAAAATGAAGACCTCTTCGTTAAAAGTTGCGAAAATGAACAAACACATTCTTTCGAAATTTGCTCAAATGAACAAATGCGTCCATTCGTAAGAAGTTAAAAATCTGAACAAATGCAACATTTTGGGAAAGGTTGCAAACTGAACGAGTATCTTATTCAAAGGTTGTCTTTAAAAAGATACAAACAAAAATTCGGAATAAAAAATTATTATTATTATTTAATAAATAAAATTTCAAAATTATTATTTATTAATTAATTAATTTCCGAAAATTCTCAATAAACAAAACAACCTTTGAATTGATTAAAGTTAATAATATAACCGTACGAAATAAAAATAAAATAAAATAACAAAGGGATTAGTGCTAATTAAATCGCGGGCAAGCATGCTAAGTGCTAAGTGCGCCAAAATTGCGCAATTATTCACGCACCCACACACGGATATGGTGAGGGCTAGCTCACACCCAATCATTCATTTTGGTATACAAAAGAAACCTCACACTTATATATTGCCCAATTTCCTCCCATTTTTCCTATGTGGGACAGAGAAAAATGCACCTAGTTTGTTTTACAAACAAACTTCCAACAATCCCCACTTTGTTTGTAAAACAAAGATTTCAAAAAATAAAATTTTTTAAAACCGTATAGCCAAAATTTCAGTAAGATTAATATACATACATAAAAGTCTCTTTCGAGTTAAACCTTTACTTAGTGCAAGTATATCAAAGCTCTATCAAAGTGACAAGTAGCTCGGCTTTAAACTTGTATTTTTATGTAATAGAACTGGATATACCGCACATACACCAACCTCTTGTTTCAGCGAGAAGTTTTATATTACTCTGCACTATTATGGCCTTGTGCTTGATCCTGTTTCATGAGCTCTCTAGAAAGCAACCCTCACTTTCGTAAGAAGCGGCACCACTTATATAGGTGAAGTATCTACCATGCGTTTCTGTTACTATCAACACATTACAAGTTTGTATTATACTTCTTTAAGAATTCAATCCAACCTACAAAACGTAACAGACAATACTGACATCTCATATCAGGGTTACGTTAGTATCAAACAATCACATTCAATAACATGTTCTTACCCATTAAACCTTGTAACTAGTGATGTTCTAGAAAAAGATCGGGTTACCATTATTGGTGATTTCAATTAAAGGGTTTCGGCCCCATTTCTTGTGAGGTCATTATTACCATGTGTCTTGAAAGCCTTTGTCAAAGGATCGGTAAGATTATTGCTTGACCTCACATAGACAATTGTTATGGTACCATCTTTAATCAATTGTCTCACATATTCATGTCTTAGACTAATATGTCTAGACTTACCGTTAAAATTGCTATTATAGGCTCTTGCCAAAGTAGCCTGACTATCACAGTGGATAGAAATAGGAGGCATAGGATTAGGCCATAATTTGATATCCAACAACAAATTCCTAATCTATTAGCCTCTTTCCCAGTTGCCGCTAAGGCAATAAATTCATATTCCATTGCTGAGTGAGTTTACATGTCTGTTTCTTACTTGCCCAAGATACAGTACCTCCAGCTAGTGTGAAAATCCATCCAGAAGTGGAACGCTCATCTCCCACACTTGTAATCCAACTAGCATCGGTGTATCCTTCTAGTATAGCTTGATAATTATTATAGAACAATCTTAAATTTTTAGTTCTCTTAAGATAACCAAAAATTCTGATAATAGCTCTTCAATGTTCTATACTTGGATTACTAGTATACCTACTCAACTTGCATACAGAATAAGCAATGTCAGGTCTAGTACAATGCATCGCATACATTAAAGACCCTATAACACTCGCATATTCTAATTGTGCCACCGCTCTACTAGTATGATGATTTAATTCAATACTGAAATTAAATGGAGTATTTATTTCCTTGAAACTAGGATGTTGAAATTTATTTAATAACTTTTCAACATAAGTACATTGGCTTAAAAAATAACCCCCACTATGTTTCTTAACTTTAATACCCAAGATAGTATCTACTTCACCCAAATCCTTCATTTTAAACATGGAAGTTAGATACTTCTTAGTCTCAATAATTCAAGTCATATTCGTTCCAAAGATAAGCATATCATCAACATATAAGCACACTAAGACACCATAGTCTTTAGTGAATTTAGAGTATATACACTTATCAGCACTACTATTGATGAAATCATTTGACAATATGATCGAATTAAACTTTTCATGCCATTGCTTAGGAGTTTGCTTAAGCCCATAAAGAGACTTAATCAATTTACATACCTTTCTTTCATTTCCAGGAAGAACGAAACCCTCTGGTTGTTCCATGTAAATTTCTTCATTTAAGTCTCCATTTAAGAAAGCAGTCTTAACACACAAAGATCATAAATGGAAGCTAGAGCAAAAAGAACTCGAATAGAAGTTATACGTGCAACATGAGCATACGTATCAAAATAATCTATTCCTTCTTTTTGTCTATATCCCTTGGCCACAAGACTAGCCTTAAAAGCTTGAATAGAACCGTTAGGATGATATTTTCTTCTAAAAACCCATTTGCTTCCAATAGGTTTTGATCCTTTCGGTAAATCTACTAATACCCAAGTATTATTGGACATAATTGAGTCCATTTCATCATTCACAACTTCTTCCCAAAAAGAAGCATCTCTAGAAGACATAGCATCATCAAAGCTACTAGGATTATCTTCTAAATTTAATACTAAAGGATATTTATTTATCACGTTATTATCTCCATCTCATTCAACAAGAAAAACATGAGTAATAAAATTAGGATCTAAGTCTTTTAGTTTCCTAGCTCTAGTACTTCTCCTTGGTTCAATCATGTCTCTAGAATCATTCGTTTCTTTCTCTTGAGAATCTCTTTGAGTTTCCATAGATTTTGAATTATTTTCAATAATTTTCAGAACTTGTGAAACATCTATTCTCAAAGAATCCAACATCTCTTGATTCTACAATGACATTGGACTCTAAATCAAGAAGTCTATAAGCTTTACTATTTTCAGCATACCCAACGAAAACACTTTTGATAGCTCTTGGACCGAGCTTTGTTCTCTTAGGATCTGGTACTCGGTAGTATGCCAAACACCCCCACACTTTAAGATATGACAAATTTGGTTTTTTACCTTTCCATACTTCATAAGGGATTATGTCATTTCTCTTGGAAGGTATTTTGTCCTGAATATAGCATGCGGTAAGTAATGCTTCTCTCCAAAGATTAATTGGTAGCTTTGAATTTGAAAGCATACAATTAACTATTTCTCCAAGAGATCGATTTTTTCTTTCAGCCAAACCATTTTGTTGTGGAGTATATGGTGCTGAAACTTGATGAATAATACCATGTTCTTCACAAAATGAAGAGAATTCATTTAAGAAATATTCTCCACTTCTATCTGAACGTAGAACTTTGATTTTCTTTTCTAATTGATTTTCTACTTCAGCCTTATATTTCTTAAACATAGTAAATGCTTCATCCTTCGATCTCATGAGAAAAATATACAAAAACATACTGTAATCATCCACAAAGGTAATAAAATACCTTTTACCTCCATGTGTTAGCATACCATTGAATTCACATATATCATTATAAATCAAATCCAATAAATTCGAATTTCTTTTAATACTAGGAAATGGTTTCTTAGTAAGTTTGGACTTAGCACATATTCAAATTTTATCAAATTCGCCATTGAAATTTATCAAGTCTAACTTCTTCATATTCTTCAAATAGCGAATATTTATATGTGCCAACCTACTATGCCATAAAAATGAAGACTCAACAATATAAGCAGAACTAACAATATTATTATTGATACTCAGTTGATACATGCCATCATTGGCATAACCCTTTCCAACAAACAGCCCATTCTTCGACAGGATAATCTTGTCGGATTCAAACAAAACTCGAAACCCCCTCTTACAAAGTAAATCAATAGAAACTAGGTTCTTCCTAATTTCGGGTATAAATAACACATTAAGAAGAGTAATCTTCTTTCCAGAAGTGAAGTCTATCTCCACCGTGCCTTTTCCAGCAACCTTTGCAAGAGCATTATTCGCCATCAGGATCTCTTGAACATCCGAGTCAACAATCTCCTCAAATTGCTTGAACATGTATTTGTCCTTGCACACATGGACTGTTGCTTCAGAATCTAACCACCAACCAGATTTGACAGTGGTAGAATTAATTTCAGAAATCATAGCCATCGTATCATTAATTTCAGAAAATTTCATGTTCGAAAACTTGGTTGAAATCATGGCCGCATAATTTTCTTCAACCAGATTTGCATCTGCCTTCATCGTCGAAATATTCTTGTCCTTGGAAATGCTCTTGCGGTGAATGCATTCCTTGGCGTAGTGTCCCTGTTTGCCATAGATAAAACAACAACCCTTTTTCTTCTTTTGTGTTCTCTTAAATTTATGCCCGCCTTTTACTTTGAAGTTCTGGCCGATTTTCCTTTTCCTTTCCATAGCATTCACCTTGGAATTGTACAAAACAGAATTATCACGTAAACGTGACTCTTCCTCAATGCGAAGATGTTTCTGTATTTGCTCCAAAGTAAAGTCTTCTGACTTATGCATCAGCTTTTTTCCATAGTCTTTTCAATTTGGAGGCAATTTCCAATTTGAAGGCAATTTCACAATAATTACTTCAACTTGAAAAGCTTATGGAATATCAATCTTGAAGGCATGAATTTTATTCACAAGTACTTGCAATTCATGGACTTGTTCTAGCAAGGGTTTAGTATAAATAAACTTGAAATCAAAATACTTTGCGATTAGATACTTGTTGGTACCTTGCTCCTCCGCTTTGTACTTGAATTCCAGTGCATTCCAAATTTCTCTAGCCGACTTCATTTCAGTGAATAAGTCGTACAAGTTATCGGATAGAGTATTCAGAATGTGTCCTTGACAAAGTAGTTCGTCCCCCGCACGTTTCTTCTTCTCTTTATTAACCCTCTCAATGGCTTCCGCACTTGGCTCTCCTCCTTCAACAGTAGGCTTCGGATCTTTTATAGGCGCCAAGTTAGGATCCAATATGTAAGAAATCTTCAGAGCAGTGAGTAAGAACATCATTTTGTCCCTCTAGCGAGAAAAGTTGTTCCCATCGAACCGGCCATGTCTTGATTCATCACTTTGATTGTCTCCGACTCCATTGTTGCGAAATAAATCCTTAAAATTGTTGTTTAAATATAGCTTTGAATAGGGTAGAACAATGAAGACGGATCTTTAGAATACTCGAGTCGGACTTTGAGGCGTGATATCACTTTCTTTAAGGATTTATTTGCCCCACAAAGTTGCTAATGGTCACCGGCAAATATCCTCTAGGATACAACAAAGTCTCAAAATGAGAATACTAGATAGCAATTCTAGTATTTCTCCAGGATCTCTCTAGGAAACAATTGAAAAGATAGTTGTCGTTTTTTTGGAGGAAGACTCGAAAAGATGAAAAATGATCACACACTCATTCTTCCTCAATGTGACAAGTATATATAAAACAATCTTAAAACGAAGACAACTTTTCGTAAAAAGTTGCGAAAATGAATAAACACATTCTTTCGAAATTTGCTCAAATGAACAAAGGCATCCATTTGTAAGAAGTTAAAAATCCGAATAAATGCAACCCTTCGGGAAAGGTTGCAAACTGAACGAGTATCTTATTCAAAGGTTGTCTTGAAAAGATACAAAAAAAAAAATTCGAAATAAAAAATAATAATTATTATTTAATAAATAAAACTTTGAAATTATTATTTATTAATTAATTAATTTCTGAAAATTCTCAATAAACAAAACAACTTTTGAATTGATTAAAGTTAATAATACAACCGTACGAAATAAAAATAAAATAAAATAACAAAGGGATTTGCGCCAAAATTGCGCAATTATTCGCGCACCCGCACGTGGGTATGATGAAGGCTAGCTCACACCCAATCATTCATTTTGGTATACAAAATAAACCTCACACTCATATATTGCCCAATTTCCTCCCATTTTTCCTATGTGGGACAGAGAGAAATGCACCTAATTTGTTTTACAAACAAACTTCCAACAACTACCTCGTGATATTATCTCTCCATGATCTTGCCTTTGAATGATAACTACTTTATAACCTTGCTTCCAAGTAATTGTCATCCAAAATATGCAAATATATGCATCCCGATTACTCTTCAATCCTCAATTGCTTTGTCCCCCAGTAATATTGAATTCGCAACTATGTTCCTATCTTCTTCATGCCTGCCTCCAGAGTGTTTTGGTTTGCCGTCCTTCGCTTATCGGTATCTATATCGATGGCTATTAGCCATTCTTCATCATTTATCAATAATTGACTAGCAATTCTTGTCAGTTTGCATCACCGATGCGTGTCAATACTGATTGTTAATATCAATATTAATCCCTATAACGGGCGGCTAGATGTCACGTGCATGATAATCGTCACACATTAATCAGGTGATTATTTATATTCATGTGTTTGTGTCACGAGTTGGTAGTTCCTTGGCCATGGAATTGCTCGTGCAATGCCTGGTGAGCAGTTAACACTAGGCCAACCTTCCTTTTATAGTTTTCCAAAGAACAATATGACAAATAGCTTCCTTGTATCAGATCTGCACCCCCACACAACTTAGCTTGGGTGTCTAGTCCATCGAGTGAGACAACAAATCACTTTAGGCACAACTGGTTTTAGTCTGTCATAGCCTTATTAGAAGAGCGACGTCATTTCTCGACCAGTTTATGCACGAGAGGCCAATCCCGCCTTTAGAGTTCCATAGAGATGTACCATTTGTATTCTAGAACTCCTACCACTAACTGTTTTGACGACACTTCCACAGACCAGTCGTATTCATCTCCTCTGCATCACTCACTCTTCACTCGATACGAGAGAATCACAAATCATGACACTTGCTTGTGTCGACGGTCTGATTACTTTTGGTGTAAATAGGCATGGACACATTTTTTAAATGAAGGAGACTAATTCTGAAATTTCTAAACTCGAATTATCAAGTAATGTCAAACTGCATGCAAAAACGAGTCTAGAAATACCTTGTATCACTTATTGGAAAGTACATTACGCAACATAATGTATATTGTTTTTCGCGGATTAAACATACCTATTGCAGTATCGTGAGAGAGATCAAGTAAAAATAATTTTCTTCACGGGATGAGAGGGCCAGTTTGTTCTTTTTCTTTTACTTTTAGAATACACAATTCTATACTTCCACATACTTAGAGAATAAACATGTTCTTTTTTCTTTTAAAGAAGTAAGCAGTTATTTTATTTGAATTATGGGCTATGGGCCCCTTTGAGTTATGGGTTGGGTTAGCCCAACATGGGCGGCCCAATAACAATAAGACCCATCGTATCTCCCATTCGCCCATGATGGGCTCAATATAACTCTATATTCTTTGCAATATTCATGTTAGCAAATAATCCGTGCGACCAACATACTATAAGAACTCATTGTTGTACATTTATTAGGAATATATAGTAGCTCATATTGAGCATAATCATTAAGAGTAGATCTTGTATGCTGTACCTTAGATCAATTGGTCGCATTTATATTTCTCTTGATCTCTTATATATGTATGTATATTTTATTCACAATTACAATTAAACATAAATAATCATAATTGGTCGACTTGTGAATACAAAATAGAATGTGACACCAACAACATATTAATCTTCTTTTTCCCTTAAAACTCTCAATTTCAGTTCAATTTGCTTTTCTAGAAATGTTCCATTAGATCGAATCAATTCATGATCACTGACAACATTCTAATATAGTGATGTGAATTGCTGCGGAAAGATCGTTCTACGAAGGCCCGGATGGTGCGAATTGCAAACCTCGACCTCCAATCAAACCTGTGATTGGCAACATCGGTATGAATGTGACCTGCTGATGAATGCGTGTCAACCAACCAACGTTATAGACGCCACGAGCGAAAGAATTCGCTTTCTCGCTCGATAAGTCGAATCGACCGTCACAAGGGAACCTTGATTAGGTCAAGTCCTCAAAAGAACAGTAGAAGATAATCTCTCAACTTTTTCCTCAAAAATAAAATATATCTGTCCCCAAAGGAATTTGGTCAGTCTTATATATAGGCCTTCTAGCCGCCACACAAACCCTAAAATCAACCCTAGAAATATAATGCGTCATATTCTAGAATATTCCTAAACAAGAAGATATATATTTGACTTGGTCAAATATTTGGTGTCCATATAATCAAATTGCGCCAAGATTTCCAAGATTCTTCAAGATTTGATTCAAGGTCATCTCCACGCTGAAAATCACGAACCATGATGCCAACAGCTTGCCTGAATTGCTTGGCCCGCACTCGAGTAATCGAACCAACAAGAATAAACAATGGGTCTCTAGCACCTCCTCTTCGATATGGCTTGATGTCCACATCATTCCCTCCCCCATGCAAAGGATTTGCCCTCAAATCATCACTGGCATCGAAAAGAGTCAAGTCAGAAACATTAAATGTGGCACTAATGTCATACTTACTTGGAAGATCAAGCTTGTACGCGTTATTGTTAACTCTTTCCAAAACCATGAATGATTTATCCCCTCGTGGTAATAACTTGAAATGTCGCTGCTCAGGAAATTGTTCCTTGCGCATATGAACCCAAACCTAATCGCCGGGTTCAAACACCACTTCCTTACGCCCTTTGTTGGCTTGACTTGCATATTGCTCAGTCTTGCGCTCAATATTTGTGCGCGTCTTCTCATGCAACACCTTGACAAATTCAGCTTTTTTTGCTCCATCTAAATCCACACGCTCATCAATAGGTAAAGGGGTTAAATCTAACGGAGTTAACGGATTAAAACCATAGACAACCTCAAATGGTGTAAATTTAGTAGCAAAATGCACACTTCTATTATATGCAAACTCAACATGTGGCAGACAATCTTCCCAAGATTTTATATTCTTTTTAATAATAGTACGCAACAATACCCCTAAAGTTCTATTAACTACCTCGGTTTAACCATCGGTCTGTGGATGACAAGTAGTAGAAAATAATAACCGTGTTCCTAGTTTTTTCCACAATATTTTCCAAAAGTAGCTAAGAAATTTAGAATCTCGATCTGAAACAATCGATTTAGGCATGCCATGCAAACATACAACCTCCCTAAAGAACAAATCAACAACATGAGATGCATCATCAGTTTTATGACAAGGTATAAAATGAGCCATCTTTGAAAACCGATCAACGACCACATAAATAGAATCTCTACCATACTTAGACCTAGGCAATCCTAACACAAAATCCATAGAAATATCAGTCCAAGGATGCGTTGGAATAGGTAATGGTGTATACAAGCCATGCGGTTTAGTTGTAGACTTCGATTGCTTACAAGCAATGCATCTCTCACAGACACGCGTGACATCTCTCTTCATATGTGACCAATAAAAATGTTCATGCAGCACTTCATAAGTCTTATTAATGCCAAAATGCCCCATTAAACCACCACTATGCGCTTCTCGCACCAACAATTCACGCAAAGAACACCTAGGCAAACATAACTTGTTTTCACAGAAAAGATAACCTTCACGCCTATAGAATTTATCAAATGCAGCATGTTCACATGCTTCATACACTCTCCCAAAGTCATCATCATTAGTATATAAGCCCTTGATATGCTCAAAACCTAGACACTTTGCTTCTAAAATAGTTAGAATCGCGTACCTTCGAGAAAGTGCATCGGCTACCACATTCTCCTTACCTTTCTTGTACTTGATCACATATGGAAAAGTCTCGATGAACTCCATCCATTTGGCATGTCTTTTATTCAACTTTTGCTGCTCTTTAAAGGACTTCAAGGTCTCATGATCAGTGTGGATCACAAACTCCTTTGGCCATAAATAATGTTGCCAAGTCTCCAAAGCTCGCACTAAAGCATACATCTCCTTATCATAGGTAGGATAATTCAATGTTGTTCCACTCAATTTTTCGCTGAAATAAGCTATGGGATGCCCTCCTTGCATCAACACGGCTCCAATTCCTATACCAGAAGCATCGCACTCTATCTCAAAAGTAGCACTGAAATTCGGCAAAGATAACAAAGGAGCATTAGTTAACTTATCTTTTAGCAGATTAAATGCTTTCTCTTGCTCTTCTCCCCACGTGAAACCCACGTGCTTCTTGATAACCTCAGTTAAAAGTGCGGCAATGGTGCTAAAATTTCTCACAAATCGCCGATAAAAACTTGCCAATCCATGAAAACTACGCACCTCTCCTACGGTCTTAGGCGTTGGCCATTCACGAATTGCTTTGACCTTTTCTTCATCAACCTGTATACCATCAGCACTAACAACAAATCCTAGAAATACTAATTTGTTGGTAACAAAAGAGCACTTCTTTATATTAGCGTATAGTTGTTCAGCCCTTAAAACCTGCAAGACAGCTCGCACATGCTCAATATAGTCATTAGGGCTTTGACTATATATCAAGATATCATCAAAATAGACAACCACAAATCGACCAATAAAAGCACGCAAAACATGATTCATAAGTCGCATAAACGTGCTCGGTGCATTAGTTAATCCAAATGGCATGACTAACCACTCATATAACCCATACTTGGTCTTAAATGCAGTTTTCCATTCATCACCTTCTTTCATCCTAATTTGATGATAGCCACTTTTCAAATTGATTTTAGTGAAAATGCAAGAACCATGCAACTCATCCAACATGTCATCTAACCTAAGAATAGGATGTCAATACTTTACCGTAATATTATTGATTGCTCGGCAATCGACACACATTCGCCAAGTTCCATCATTCTTTGGCACCAACAAAACAGGGATGGCACACGGGCTAAGACTCTCTCTCACATGCCCTCGCTCCAATAGTTCGCTAACTTGCCGTTGAAGTTCCTTTGTCTCCTCGGGATTGCTTCGATACGCGGGTCGGTTAGGTAATGGCGCACTAGGAATCAAGTCAATTTGATGTTCAATGCCTCGAATCGGTGGTATCTCTCTAGGAAGTTCATCGGGAAAGACATCTTCAAATTCCTGTAATAAAGACGCAATAGGACTAGGCAAACTTGGGTCAAGATCATTAGTAGAAAACAAAACCTCATTGTACAAAAGTACAAGCATTGGTTGGTCTAAAACTAAAGCTTTCCTCACATCACTCGATTTTGCATAAAAATTCTTTTGCCTATTTTCTTTCCTCTCTTCTTTTCCCTCGATTTTTACCACAATTCTCCTCTCGGCCTCTCCTTTTCCTTGCGTCTCAAACACACCACGCAAGCCCTCGGATTTCTCACCTTTTCTCTCTCTCTCGACTTCTCGTTGTAACTTTAACTGATCTTGATACACCTCACTAGGTGTCATTGGTACCAAAGTATAAGTCTTTTGATTCATCACCAATGATTAACGATTAGTATATCCATCATGATGTACCTTTCAATCATATTGCCATGGTCTTCCAAGTAAGACATGACCCACTTGCATAGGTACAACATCACACTCTACCTCATCCTTGTATTTCCCTATCTCAAATGGAATTCGAACTTGTTTCGACACCTTTATCTCACCACTATCATTTAACCATTGAAGTCTATAAGGCCTAGGGTGCTTTGTCGTTTTCAAACCCAACTTATCCACCATAGTACAACTTGCCACATTCGCACAACTACCTTCATCAATTATCATACTACATATCTTACCATTCACCACACATCTTGTATGAAACAAGTTATCTCTTTGTTGATGATGCTCCTCCTCTTTTACTTGCACACTTAGAGAATGCCTAACCACCAATAAGTCTCCTTTTATAGCCACTTCTCCATCACTACAATCCTCCAACGGTGGCATCTCATCATCCTTTTCTTCCCTCTCACTTTCGGACTCAACATCACCATGTCCAGTCATGATCATCACCCTCCTATTAGGGCATTGATTCGCCATATGACCCCTGCCCAAACACTTAAAACATTTAATCTCACGAGTTCTAGTGTTAGGATTTTCAATTTTACCTGAAGTCGGATTCGTTCCAACTTTATCATCCCTCTCCTTCTCCTTTGAGGTTTCGGTTTTGGTGTTGTTTCCTCTCCAATTCGGCTTCTCATCTCTCTTCCAATTGAATCTCCAATTCTGATTTGAACCTCCTCCACTCTTGTGATTTCGATCCAACTACAATTGCCGCTCAACTTTGATGGCTCTGTCCACTAATTCCTCCAATTCAACATAGTGTTGTAGCTCCACCACCCTTACTATGTCTCGGCTCAAACCACTCAAAAATCTTGACATTGTGGCCTCACGATCCTCCACCACATTAGCACAGATCATGGCAATCTCCATTTCCTTGTGATACTCTTCCACGCTCTTATTGTCTTGTGTGAAATTTTGTAACTTTTGAAACAAATCTCGATGGTAATGACTTGGTACAAAACACCTCCTCATCACCGCTTTCATCTCATCCTACGTCTCTATCAGTCTTTCACCATTGCGCCTTCTACTAGTCACAAGTTGATCCCACCCAATTATAGCATAATCAGTAAATTCAACAGCTGCAATTTTTACCTTTTTGAGCTCGGAGTATCATTGGCAATCAAATACCATCTCCATGCGTTTCTCCCACTCTAGATACATCGGGATCATTCTTTCCTTGGAAAGAAGGAATCTTCATCTTGATATTGCCAAGTTCATTATCTTCTCGATGTCTAAACCCTCGGGCTCCATTCCACCTTCCAAATCGAGCATCTCGATCATCCTCCATGTCAGCCTCATCATCATCATAATGCCGTTGCCTTCTAGGTTGTGTTCTAGAGGCATCTCGCTGATGCTACGGCCTTCCTTGGGGTATCTCTTAGTCACCATCAACCCTCATGCCATTCCCCATTATTCGGCCACTAAGCTCCTCCACTACGACCCTCAATTGCTGGATGCTTTCCACAAGCACTTCATCCCTTCGTATGGAGTCAACCTCCCTTTGATTCACGCTTTCTTCGCACGACATATTTTGTACCTGCAAATAAACGTTAGTCACAAAAATCCTCACCAATCGCTCCCTCACGTGTTTCTCTCAAGGTGTTTGTCACTCCCCTCGTGTTTAACTCAAGTCTAGGCTTTTTTTTTTAACCCTCAATTAAACTCACACACTCTTACCTTTTTCCTCTCGTATTCTCTTTTCACAAGCTCTTTATTGGACTCAAAACCTATCTCTCAATCCCCTCACGACAATCAATCAAACTAATCAAGCAAGATTAGATCACTACTGATTTTATTTCAGCAAGTAACAATATCAAACCAACAAGTACAACTTTCAAAATTCCAATTGAAACGCAAATCACTACTAATTTTGTTTCAATTCGGTCCACTAACAAACGAGTCGCCTTCTTGATTTTTTTTTTGTTCAGCTATAGTTTTTTTTTTCCAAATCTGTGTTTTTTTTTTCTCTTGGGCACTTTTTTTTATGCGTTTTCTTTCTTCTTTGTTTTTTTTGAAGAACTTTCTCTTTTTTTTTTTGACAAACTCAAATACAATTTAAGATGCTAGGAAAAAATTAAAACTAACAGCAAATAACTACGTATGGACGCACAAAACCAATCAGATCCCTAAATTGGCTAGAACCGAAACCCTAGCTCGATAAATGTCAAATTGTTGAATATAAACAGAAAATTAAAGATAAATATACCTTGTAGAAGCAAGCTCCGACACCAACTGATGTGAATCGCTGCGGAAAGATCGTTCTACGAAGGCCCGGATGGTGCGAATTGCAAACCTCGACCTCCAATCAAACCTGTGATTGGCAACCTTGGTATGAACGTGACCTGTTGACGAACGCGTGTCAACCAACCAACGTTATAGACACCACAAGCGAAAGAATTCACTATCTTGCTCGATAAGTCGAATCGACCGTCACAAGGGAACCTTGATTGGGTCAAGTCCTCAAAAGAACAGTAGAACAGAATCTCTCAACTTTTTCCTTAAAAATAAAATATATCTATCCCCAAAGAAATTTGGTCAGTCTTATATATAGGCCTTCTAGCCGCCACACAAACCCTAAAATCAACCCTAGAAATATAATGCGTCATATTCTAGAATATTCCTAAACAAGAAGATATACATATATATTTATATATATTTGACTTGGTCAAATATTTGGTGTCCATATAATCAAATTGCGTCAAGATTTCCAAGATTCTTCAAGATTTGATCCAAGGTCATTTCTACGCCAAAAATCACGAACCATGACGCCAACAGCTTGCCTGAATTGCTTGGCCCGCGCTCGAGTAATCGAATCAACAGGAATAGACAATGGGTCTCTAGCACCTCCTCCTCGATATGGCTTGATGTCCACATCATATAGCAAACGTTGAATAGAAATTTTGAGAATAAGTAAGAGTTTTGAAGGCACTTAAACAAGGAACTTTTATCCTCAAGAGTCTCACATGACTTAAAAGTTGAGATCAAAACTTTTGCTAACTCTTATTAGTCATCTGATGCATACTTAATATGAAATACGTATTATGATATTAACTCCTTTGCCATAGAGCGTATGTCTTTACATTAAATATCGTACATATGATAGTTAAGACATACCCAATATCTAACTTGAGTTCACAAATATATATATATAAATATATATATTAAAAAAATATCCATCAGAATTTACACTTGGCGTTAAAGACAAATAAAGTAAAATATGTGAGTTATTTTACTTTCGAACATAATAAATCTTATGACCTCATCTTAACATTTAGTTAAGGCTAAATCTATATTTTAAGCTTGAGCTCTCAATTATCTCCTAGATAATAAGCTTAAAATTTTCTCATCTTTATTTATCACATAGTAAATAAAATTGATTACTCATGTGAGTGGGCTAATCTCCTATCTGTCTGACACATTTTCTCAATATAATGCATTAAGCATCAAGATGCATTAATATGAAATGAAACGATAGGCATTAATGATGATTGAAACCTTAATCAATAATGAAGACTTAGGGAAATTACAATATTTAGTATATTAAACTTTATGCAGTCCTGGAGATTTTATATGATCATGAAAAAGATCTCTAAGAATTGATTTCATCATATGTCCCATATCATTCTATGCGTAGATATGTACTATAAGTTCACATCTTTTCGTGTAACCATATCTTTGACAAAGTTGTACTTGATATTTATATGTTTAGTTTTGCAATATTTTGGATTCTTGGTGTAAGTTATCATTGTTTGGCTATCACAATTAACCAACAATGAGCTTACAACATTTGTGATTACAGCATGTGTGTGCCGAGCATGCGCTTGGAGAGTCCCTTGCACGTGCCGTGCACACGTTGACGACCCTAGTCCCTTTTGACCATGCGTGGAGGTGCATTTGGCCTCTTCCAGCTGCATGCCACCACTTGTTTTTCTCGTCTTGACAAGAACTACAACCCTAAAATTTCAAAAAATAAAAAATAAAAAATTCATCACATGTAGCATCAAGAAACAATCTCGAAGTATGATTAGGTGTTGATTTTTTTCGCAGCTGAGCATTCATTAGCGTTGTTTCGCAATTTCCAACCAACAATTCGATTATTAAACATGTTAAATGATCAGGAAACAAGAACACATACTCCAGTACCAATGAAGGAAACTAATTCCAAAATTTGAATTATCGAGTATCATCAAACCGCATACAAAAAGGGGCCTAGAAATGCCTTGTACCATTGATTGAAAAGTACATTACGCAATGGAACATACCTTGTTTTTCACATATTAAATGCACCTACCGGAGCATCTTGATTCTTTTTTTTTTCCTTTTAAAATACACAATTCTATATTTTCACGCACTTAGAGAATAAACACATTCTTTTATCTTTTAAAGGAGTATCCTCAAAATAATTGCCTTGGCGGTTATTTGATTTGATTTGTAGGCTATGGGCCCTTTTGAGTTATGGGCTAGGTTAGCCCAACGTGGACGACTTAATAACAATAAAACATATGATGAAAGAACTGTGAAATGAATATGCAATTCGTGCGTAAAACGTGGCCGATTAGATTTCGTCAACATAATCACGTGAATTCACATCATTGTTACCGTCGGTGTATTCTCTGGGAAGGTCGGCATATGTTTGACCTGCTGGTCTTTGCCCCCAATTTCATCTGCCGACTTTTATGGAGTTGACTTGACTTTATGGCCATGACGAGATCTGGTCTTGGCCCCCAATTTCATCTGCCGACTTTTATGGACTTAACTTGACTTTATGGCCATGACGAGATCTGGTCTTGGCCCCCAATTTCATCCGTCTGGTTTATGTGTGTTTCAGATAATGCTTGGCTCTCTTGTTGTAGAATCAATGGAGTCCATGCCGCTCCCTTCAAGATTCATCTTCTTCCTCTTCCTCTTCTTCGCTTCTTTTTTCTGGGTATTCCCCGTCATGGCCATGGCTCAAGCTACTACAGATCCACTTGAAGGTTCTCTCTCTCTCTCTCTCTCTCTCTCTCTCTCTCTCTCTCATGCATGCAAGAGGTTGAAATGTATCTAAAAAGGTGATCACAAATAAGAAATGCTTAATATTACTGGCCTTTATCATGATGGAATATTGAAGAACTTGAGTTAATTTTTCTTGATGTCCTCTTCTGGGGTCTTCTATTCTATTTTATCAAGTGCCACTTGTTGTATTCAGGTCCCATATTATCTCAATATTCAGTTGAATATCGAAAAATTATATGAGGGAAACTTCCTCCTTCAATCATGTAATAAGTTGATTCTTGTAAAAGATTATGTGCCAAGACAAGCTTGAATATAATTCTTCACGCACACCTCTCCACTACACCACCGTAGCTCAGCCACCGCTGCCGCCATACCCCCCCACCCCATCTTCAAGACCACCACCGCCACTCCGACCATGGCCCCGTCAGTAGCCTCTTGCTCTATCTCACCCACTCAGCCGCTCGCCATCACCAGCTTAGTCGCCTAGCCTCACCGCCTTCAAGTTTCATCCAACGTTGACTCATGCTCCTCGTCGTCTCCGCCATCAATAGAGCCCTTGTCGCCCAGATCTGCACAACACCAGCATCGATTGACAACGGGGGTGTCCAGATCTGATGGGGAGAGAGAGAGAGAGAGAGACCTGATGGTGATGGATAATGTCAGGGTTACTTGGATGCGTAATATCTGAGATAACCCAGTTTGGCTTAGTATTGAACTCCATCTGCCACTTGAACTTCTTGCGGACATCCTGACGATAATTTTGCTTTGTGCTTGTTACTCAATCACACAGTAAAAGCTTTGAATCGTGTATTCCAACATTGGAACCTGGCTGCGCCGCCGAACGAGTGGAACATTAGCGGAGAACCATGCAGCGGGGTTGCCCTCTCTGCGACCAGCATCGACGAAGCCGGCTACAAGCCCTACATCAGATGCGATTGTTCTTACGACAACGATTCCACCTGTCATATAACTCAACTGTGAGTACCACCGACTCTCTCCTATCAGATTTAGTAATTAAGTACGCTGATGCAGTATGCATGGAAATGCTTGCTACGCAGATTTAATTAGATAATTCAAATGCAACATGAAATTTTAATAAACTATTTTATCAGTCTCGATTCATCACATAATCTAAAACACTAAAATGGTGTCGTTTTGCAGGCGGATCTATTCGCTGAACATTGTAGGTTCGATTCCGGAGGAGTTATGGAGTTTAAGCTACCTCATGTCTCTGTATGATTCCCATTTTGCTTCCATCTTCCTAAAGTTTTTGTTATTTAGTCTTAGATTCGTTAAATGGGTGGGTTGGGTCTAATCATAAATGGTTCGACCCAAATAAATCTATTTAACTAGTTTTGATCCATTACTATGTTATGCAAATCTTGTGACTTATACTAAACCCAACTTTTGTTGTTAATCTAATTTATGAAAACTGATGTGAGAGTGTGAAGTTAATAAGCACAAGATTGAGTGAACATGAGAGAGATTGAAGAAAGATATAAAGGTTGGTTTAGTCCAAGTAAGTTGTAAACCTATTTAACACCCATATTGTGTTTAAACCCATATATGACTCATTTACTCAATATAACCGACCCATTTAATCCTCATATAGGTTAAAGAATGAATTTATGACCCATTTTAATAGGTCTAGCAGTCTCACAGCCTTATCATCTTGGCATCTTGCCCACGTTTAGCAATTTAAGATAAAAGATACGCGAAAAATTGAAAGACAGTGAAGAAAAATGAAACAAAAAGGAAAAATTATTATTTCGTTCTGTAGTTTGGAAATCGAGGTGAGGGGAATTCTTGGGCCTACTCATAACTTACGACTGATTAGATATCAATTGAGTTAATGCGGTCTATGTGGAGGTTCGTTCAAGAAATTGACCGATTATATGACGTACACAAGGATGGATATAGACTTAGAATCCACCGTTGTACCTTGTCGTAAACGTGAACCTTAATTACGATGAGATATGACGGGAAATTAGTTCCAATAGTGAAAATAGAAAATCTCATGCCAAGATATTATTAAGGCCCAGTTTTTTTTTTTTTTTTTTTGTCAATACCATCAATCTTCCTCATATAAATACGGAACAATAATAATTTGTTAATTTAGTAAAACGCTTTAACCAGAACTGATCCCCTGAAATCTCAAGAGCTACGGTTAATTTTAAGGGTGCTTTCTATATAATTTTAAAATGAAAAATAAAATAAAAAATCTATTTTTTGTAAATGGCATAACTCTTAAAAAACATTTACTTTAGTAATGTCGGTGATTTTTCTTGCTTAAAAATCCTACAAAACATTAGCTTAATATAAAATCGTCCGATGTGGCTGGAGGGATGTAGAACAGCATTGTTTGAGCCATTTCCTTGCCCCCAATTGAATATCGAGGCCTAAATTAGGTTCCAATAAAAAAAAAACCTTGGACACCATTTTCATCTGAACGTAAAGAATTGATGGTCTGTGAGAAGTTGGTTTTTGAATACCCTGAACCCCATTTTCATGCCTTTCAACTACATCGAACACCTACCAACCAATCCTCTCATTTCAACATTAGTTTTAGAGTAGAGACAATAACTCAAATGATCCTTAAACTTTGGTTTAAAGTGCAATGTGATTCATGAAATTTTAATTTGTTCAATGTGGTTAATAAATTTTAGTCCAATGTACAATGCGTCTCTAAATTTATAATTTGTTTAGTATAGTCCTTGAACTTTTGATAATTGTTCAATATAATCTCTGAACTATATGAAAATATTCAATATTATCCCTAAATTCAAATTAATGAAAATAAAATACTAAAAATTTTCATATAATTTAAGGACTAACTTGAACATGTACCAAAAGTTTATGAACCATATTGAACATATTGAAAGTTTATGGACAACATTATACATTGGGCTAAAGTTTATGGAACATATTGAACAAATTAAAACTTCAGGGACCACATTATATATTGAATCAAAATTCAAAGATTATTTGTATTATTATCCATTTAGAGTAGGGAAAAGTGTAAAAAAAAAATCTTAAACCTATTGTATTTGTGCCAATTGAGTCTTAAACCTTTTGACTTAATGTCAATTCAGTCCTAAACTTTTGAATGGAGTCAGTTTAGTCATAAATCTTTTGAACTAATACCAATTTAATTCTAAACGTATTGACTTAATGCCTATTTAGTTATTCCGGCTAATTTTGGCTGGATATTTCTAACACAGACGCTCATTAGCTTACGTGGCACCGTCGACTTTGAAAATTTTTTTATAACATTTTAATAAATTTTCGATTTTTAAATTATTTTTCTGATTTTTTTTTTCTTTCGTTTCTTCTTCTTCTTCCTTTTGCTAGTGATTGGCCATTGACTATAGGTGATGGTCGGATGGCAAGGCCGAGCCCTAGCAAGGGTCGGCCTCGCTCCATCGTCGGGGCTGCCTTCCTCTAGCTAAAGGTTGCCCTCGCCCAGGCCAGGGCGACCTCGCCTGGTGTCGCTTTCGCCTGAGCAACACCCAACGAGGGGAGCCCTCACCTAGGCCAGATTTGGCGAGGCTAGCCCACTCGGCCATGGCTGATAGCCAGCTATTGCCAGTGGCCGGTGGCTGGTCACTAGTAAAAGGAAGAAGAAGAAACAAGAGGAAAAAAAGAAGAAAAAAAATCATAAAATTAATAAAAATCAAAATTATTAAAATATTATTAAATTTTTCCACGTCAGCGTTGATTGGCATCCACATTAGTAATATCTGGCAAAAATTAGTCAGAATGACTAAATTGAGACCAAATTTTAGGACTAAATTGCCATTATTAAAAGGTTTGGAACTAAATTAGCACAAGTGCAATATGTTTAGAACTTTTTTTTTTATACTTTTCCCATTTAGAGTACACGATCAATACTCTTCTATACTCTTCTAATGACATCATTTCTTTTGTAAGCCACATCAAAAGATGTTATATTAAAATAATGTTATGTAGGATTTTCAGGTCAGTAAGATGATTGACGTTACATGAGTGAATTTAAGTGAATGTTTTCTTAATGTTCTGGCACTTAAATGCGACAGTTTGAAAAGTTATGACATCTGAACATCCTAGAAGTTTTGGGGCTGCAAGTGCTATTGCGGTTGTCTGAGAGGAGATTCCTTACTTCCTTTTCGACTTCCCTTCCAACCAAAGTCACAAGTTTAGACCGGTCCGATGACCGAACTGTCCGGTTCAAGTAATCGCATGGGCCGGTTCGCCGGCACCGTCAAGATCACGATCGAGACGCGACGGAGAGTGGTCTCCGGCGAGCGAGTTTTGCGGATGGAAAAAGCTAAAAGCTCGCCGGAATAGCAACGGCAGGGAAACACCTGCAGTCAGCTTGTGTCGGCGAGCACGGATTCCTGTGGGGTTGGATCCTACAAAGTGAATCGATGGAGGGACAAATGAAGATTAATGAGTTTTTATCGATATAATTTTTTCTGGAACAGTTTTTTTTTTTTTTTGCCTCATTTTGTCACATGAGTAGATGTCTGAATGATCTGAATTTTCACTTATTTTCATCGCAGGAACTTGGGTCTGAATCTCTTGACGGGATCAATAACGGGGGGGATTGGCAATCTGAGTCGCATGCAATACCTGTAATTCCCCTACTGTGACAAGAACAATGTGATTTGATTAAAGGGTTGCTTTTAATGGTTTAATGATGTTAAGTTGTTTTTGGTCCGTCCCTAATTATTGCCACATTCTACTGTTGTTAGGACCCTTAATGCCAATGAATTTTCTGGGGAGCTTCCGAATGAGATTGGAAATCTTCGTGAGCTGCTAGTAGTGTAAGTCATGCTTGTAGCCTGACTTGATGTTTGTTTATCTTCCTTCGACTAGTTGAGGCCTATCAGAGTCTGATGTTTTGATGTGACTTGAGTGTATCTTGATCATTAAGAATCGATAGATGTAGTCGTGGAGTTGCTTATATTCCGTTTCTTAATGCATGTGTTAGTTGTTGGAATTGAGGAGATAATTAAAATTAATCTACGTTAAATTCTCGGGACATGCTTTTAGATTGCATACTGTGGAGCTCCATTTTTGTACACTCAAGAGGAATGTGAGATGATATATAGTCTGTTGCTACAGAGGAGACATCAAGTTCCATGTTTGAGTGGTCCTTCCCTGTTATAAGAGATCTATAAGTGATATGTACTGCTAAAAGATGGGTTTATTCTATGCTGGATTGGTAAAATTGTCTTAGAGCTATTGCTAAGGTGAAATTTAAAACTTAGAGGACAAAGTTAGTGAGTTCTCTTCCATCATCATAAGCAAAGCATGCATTTGTTCCAAATTTTTTTTTTGTACATAGACAAAAGATAATGCCAGAGGGCTATGCAAGTTTTGGCAAATGGTAGTTGGCCTTTATATTGACTGAAGCACATATGGAGGTAACAGAACACATAAGCATGAAAGGTTTATGATGATTGCATATGTATTAGTTTGTCCATGCTTCTGTAGATATGCCATGGAAGCTTTGCTTATTTCCCCATTAGATAGTACCGTGTTCAATCAAATGCCCCCAGTTACAAGAACTACAAATCCATTCTTCGTTCTCTTTTGCTCCATTAGATCCATCTGAATATAATGACTTTCGAGATTTGCACTTGTTGCAGGTCATTCGCAGAAAACAACTTCTCTGGTTCTCTACCACTTTCTCTTGGAAATCTCTCAAAGTTACAGCAGTTGTGAGTCTCTCCACATTCTGTAGTTATTTCTCAAAATTTGTTATGCGACGGAATTGCATATAGTCTTCCAACTTTTGTTGCCTTTTTTTTTTTGGTTCCCTTAAATTGCAATCCTCACTCATCCTAAATTAAAACACATGCTAGATGATGGAAATATCAGTGATGGTCTCTGGAGTTAGCTGAAAAGTCAGTTACTACTTCTCCATGTTTTCGAACTAGAAACACCCTAATTCAAAAATGTGTATTTTGTCTTAAAACTTAGGGTTAATACCTTGAAAAACCCCAAACTGGTACGCGTGTGATAAATTTACCCCAAACTAATTTTTTTACCATGAAAAACTTCAAACTGATACACTTATGATAAATTTACCCCAATTGACCATAAAAAACCCCAAACTGGTACACTTGTGACAAATTTACCTCAAACTAATTTATTTGGCCGCCAAAAACCCCAAACTAATGCATTTGTAACAAATATACCCTCCATTAAATTAGATTAATACCACAAAAATCAGAAAAAAACTTTATAATTATGGCAAACGGAGAGTAAAATCTCAAATTGGTACCGGTCAACTATCACGTGTCATTCAACTAAGTAATATGACAATAAAATTTAACGAAAATTAGTAGATGATAAATTTGTCATAAATATACTAATTTGGGGTAAATTTATCAAAAGTGTGCTGATTTGGGATTTTTAGTAGTTAAAAAATTAGTTTAGGGTAAATTTGTCACAGATGTACCAATTTGTGATTTTTCAATGTATTAATCCTAAAATCCATTTCTCTCTTATCACGTTTGTATTATTTTCCTATTTGCCAACTTTACTAGAAAGGGTGGATGTCATAGATTGATGTTATGAAGTTGGCATCAACTGTTTTCTTGTCAAATTAAAGTGAGGAAAAGGTTCCTTCTTTCGTTTAATAGTCATCTGCTTCTACTTTATCACCATTTATTGCTTAGTTGATCCATTATAATTGTCTTCTTTTATCAAGAGAAAACATGAATATTTTTCATTTAGCTTTTCGAGAAATTTTCATGTGGACAGATACTTCTCTAGCTCAGGAATCAGCGGTGCAATTCCATCATCTTTTGCAGATCTTAGAGATTTAAATATCCTGTAAGAGCCTATAAAACCTTTTGTTCCCAATGATGTGTAATCTTAGGACCTTTATGTGAGTCATCACAGACATCAGGCATTCTGATACTCTCTGAACCTCAGGTGGGCATCTGACAATAATCTCACAGGCTCCATCCCTGACTTCATAGGAAACTGGCTCAAACTTACTGTGCTGTACGGTGGCATAGTTTGATTTATCATCTGTTTTCCTGTTCTTACCCTTATGGAGATGGTTGGGTTCTTTTTATGCTGGATCTTACTGCTGAAGTCAAATCAATAATCATCTTGTCCTAATTGTATATGTAGGAGGCTGCAAGGCAATTCTTTTGCCGGTCCAATACCATCAACCTTTTCCAAATTAACCTCTTTAAAAGAATTGTAAGCATGTTCATGGTTAACCCAGTACTATCTTTTTTTCTTCTTTTTGGTGTTTCTATATGGTTAATTTTTGGATAACCTCATATGTAACTTGAATTCTAGGAGAGTATCCGACATTTCTAGTGGCATCTCTACGCTAGAATTTCTGGCTGACATGAGGAATCTCACAACTTTGTAAGGCAGCCTTAGTCAAATTCGACACTTACCAGTGTTTTCCTCCATTCAGTTATACTTTATCTGAGGTATCTAACATATATAGGTTTAACTGCTTGCAGAGTTCTGAGGAATAACAATATTCATGGTACTATTCCACCATATGTCAGTAATAACAAAAAATTAGAGCACCTGTAAGTTGTCTACCAATTGATGAAAGCATCTGCAACTAATAGCTCCCTCTGGTTATTCTTTGAGACAAATAAAAGATGCTAAAACATATATCTTGTCGTTCCCTGCAAGAATTAGCTCATTTTGAAGCCCTTATTTTGCTGTTGTTCCCATGAAAGGGAATGTTTATTTCGGCTTTAGGCCAACAAACTAAGCCACGTCGGATTTCCTCCTGAAATATTTTGTAAAAGATGAAAAAATTTGGGGTGACTTTAAATGCTAAGATACTGGTCTTCGTAAAATATAGAAGGTTTAACACATAAATAAGTCCAATTTCACTTTCTAAAGGTTTAAGAAAAAGTGAAATATTAAAAGCAAATGTCCCACCAGAAACCCACTAAGCTAACTGTTTAGTTACCAAACATACCATACCGTTTCTATTTATTTATTTATTTTTGGTTGCTTTCTGGGGAATTTTAAATGAAACCTTAATCAAGCACCTCTTTTTTTATTTCTTTATTTTTGTCACGCTCAATAATCAAACACTGTTCTGTTTAATAAGATTTATTTCCAGCGGTCTCAGAGTTTTGGTTGACTTACACTGATTCTGATAGATTGATTCCACCTGCAAGAAAATCATTAAATTTTTCGCATTGCTTATTGACAATTTTTCGCCTTGCAGAGACTTAAGCTTCAATAATCTGAATGGATCAGTTCCAGATTCCATATTCACATTAGATTCACTTTCTTATTTGTAAGGCGTCTATTTTAATTAGTTATCCAAATCATTTGAGATGTTCTATCCAATATTGAATAATGCCTATTTTATGCTTAGGTTTCTTGGAAGTAATAAGTTGAGTGGAGCCCTCCCCTCAAAGAAAGGCACCTCTCTTGTTTATATGTGAGTGAATCAAACCAATGAGCATCTACTAAACTGTGGGACATTGTGGGATCAATTTGACTGAACAGGTTTGTGTAACAGAGATCTCTCCTACAATAACTTATCTGGCGACTTTCCTTTTTGGGTCAAGGAAACTATTCAAAGGTAAGTATAGAAGCTTCAACTGAATGTTTTTTCTTTTTTGTTTTGCCCCCAATGTGCATATTTGATCGTCAAGGGTGTTCTGTATATTACTGGTATCCCTTCCAGACTAACCTTATGCTTTTGTCATGCACATTCAGTAACTTCGTTGCCAACTACTTCACAGCAGAAAGTTCAAATAGTGGGTAAGGCCCTCTAGTCAATTTTACTAATGGTCTCCCATTTAGTCTAGATGATTATTATGATGATGTCTTATTCTGTTGTATTGGCATACAAGATGAATGAGAGATGGCTCTTTCTCTGATTTAAAAGAAAAAGGAAATGATTCTTTCAGAAAGAAGTTATGTAAAACGATGAGTTACAAAATGAACGACTTAATAGAAATGGAGCATGTCAAAGTATGTAGAGTCTGTGACTGGAAAAAGGGCCTATAAATCATGAATTTCATAGTTTATACAAAAATTTTCATCTGGAAGGATCAACATCGATCAACATAGCTGATCCCATGTGGGAGAAAGTGCTTAATTGTTCATTGATAGGGCATTATGCTCATTTTTCACTGTGAGAAAAGTTTCTAGCTCAGAGTGATACCATTCTCCTATTTGTTTGGTTAGGGGTCAATATGTTTGCTGTAGTGTGCTTTTTTATAATCTGCTCTGGTGGCCAGTAGCTCCAACCAGGAAAGTATACATAGTAACAAGTAAAGTCAAGATGTGTGACATATGGATATTGGCATTATTTAAGTTCAAGATAATAACATAACGACAACTGGAAGGATGGGGAAGTATACAAACATATGTACAAGATTTAAGCAGCTCAGTCAAAGATTGTGCCATTTCCTCTAAATTGCTGGCGTTTAGTAGCCTTTGCATTTAGCAATGACTCATTTGCTGGAAAAGTTTCATAGATGACCTTTTGACAGCATACTCATGTCGTAGACTCTTTGTTTGCCTTTTGCTGGAAGCCACTGACCCTCCTAAAACTTAAACTATGTATAAGAGAATAATTGAAAAATGCACCTTTAGCTAACAAAAATGAAGACATCACTTGGCAAATCAACTATTTTTTCCATGTTGCACACCATACGAAAGCTGACACCTGATTCTATGTAAGAACTTGTATGTTTGTTACCCAGTACTGTTAAATATCATCTCTCTTTGTTTTGAACTTAGGGACTTGCCTTCGGGATGGATTTGCCTTCAACGACCATTTCCTTGTAGAGACACAGGAGTCAGTAAGTTAAAATTAATTTTATTTTTATTTTTCCTGAACATAAATTTTAAGGGAATAAAATGTCATCAGTAAGAAGTTTACACGCAATGCAAAATAATCTTGTTTCGATATTGCATTCATGATTTGTCTCTTTTGTTGTGAGTAATGCGAACTCTTCTTCATTATTCTAAAGTTGATAAGAACTGTTGGCTGTCCTATAATTAGTTCTTCTGTGCCAAAGTATCATCTCACTATGGATTTATATGGATGGGACCCTTGGAAAATGAAAAAGCTGATTGGCTGTGTTAGGGTAATTAAATACTATATCATGCATTTATCTAATAGCTTAAGCTTTTGAAATAATTAGCAAAGGTCTTATAAAATCTCACTTGATATCAGAGTAGGAGGTCCTGAGTTCAAATATTTCCGAACCCCTATTTGCCTCCCCAATTATATATTTCCACACTTTAGGCTTGGCCAAAGTCCAGCCTACATGTAAGGGGAAGTGTTAAGCGTCATCTAATAGCTTAAGCTTTTCAAATAGTTGATAGCAGTCTTATAAAATCTCACAGGCTGTGCCACTCTGAGGGCCTAAGGAAATAGTTCTACATTAAATTGTCACTCGTCTTCCTTCTCAATTGAGAATCTAACCTTATTATATATAAGTCATCATACCCTACTATAGAAGGTTTCAGTAAATATGGAAGCTAGTGAGAAGGAGCATCAATCATCGTTTTAACAAGTCAAAAGCCCTCTTTGAACCTGTGATTCATGATTTCTCAAAAACTGTCTGAACAGGCGGGACTCGTGGTAGCACACTGATGCAATTGCAAATAAACCTCCTCTAAAATGTGGCCACCTCCTGGAAGCTACTAGCATCACTGTGTAGGTTGTAGCCAAACCAAGAGATAGCACCTCGTAATAAAGGGGTACCAAAATTTTTAGACTTGCACAATGTTGCTCCTAATGAAGAATCTTGATAAATTTGCAGATTTGTCAAGTGCTTCTTGCAGGTTTTGTCCTAATTATTTTGGTTCATCAGATCAAAATACAACAAAGTTACTGAAGAAAGGGCTTAAACAGTCACGTGTTTGCTTTTTAGAAATGTTTTTGAGTATCACATTGCTAAAAAAGCTTAGGAGCCACTTAATGCAGCTTTTTATATCTCTCTGCTTCTCAACTTAAAGTAGTATTATGCACTCTGCGTGGCACTGAGGACATTGGTTGCTATCTGAAGCAACCAGTGCAGTCAACTATCCATGCTCCATGTACAATATTTGGAGTACAAGCACATCCAGCATAGCATAATTGCTTTTACATTCTTGCATGAGACCTCGATCAACTCTACCAACTGCCATTATATTTGTGGTCTTGCCACTGGTGAGAATGTTGTTTCTTTTTTAAATTGTTGCAATAAGTACTTGAATAATGAATGGCATGATGTACAATTTGTCATCTACAATCAACCTCGTTGAAGTTCATTTTAATGGCTGACATGGTGCAGTGAAGTGGAATTGCTTTGCATTTTCAAAAGGAATTGGTCCTACTGGCAAAGGACTTGTGAGCACATGCATGTGTCAATGTTAAGTTTGAGCATGTGGTCTTGGTAAAGATTGCTAAGAAGAAACTTTGTCAGTAAGCCATTCAGAGTGTAACATAGATGTTTGAGTATTTGTTAAATTATCACAAATCGCTTGTCTATAAGGTTCATATTAGCATTATATGCACACGATTTGCCTCCGCCTAACAACTTAAGCTTTTGGGATGGACATTCTAAGTCAGGTTTCTCCTTGGTTTGTTTCACTTGTGTGGCTACCCGTTCCTTATTTCCATGTTGCTGTTCTCAGTCATGTATGCATAAGAGCAGGGATGGTAATGTATTCCACTCTACTTGTCACGAGTTTAAGTGGGCCTTATATACGGTTTCCCTCCACCAAACATTTTAAGGTTTTGAGTGGACATTCTAATAGTATCCAATCAGATAAACTATGTATTCCATCGCAGATATTAGTTTTGCAATCAATTCCGGGGGTCCACTAGTCAAATCTTCTGATGGAACTCTGTTTGAGGGCGACTACAACAACGGCATTGGTCCAGCTTCATTCTTTGTCAGCGAGACAAAGAGGTGGGCACTTAGCAATGTTGGGATTTTTACTGACGCTACCAACTACCAATTCACATGTTCAACCTCCAACGCCATCTTGAATACACCAGAGCCAGACCAAGCTCTCTTCCAAACAGCAAGGACATCTGCGTCATCATTGAGATACTATGGGTTGGGACTCCAGAATGGCAACTACACAGTGAACCTAGGGTTTGCAGAAACAGCTTTTCCAGATGATAGCCAGTGGACAAGTCGGGGGAGGCGTCTCTTTGATATATACATTCAGGCAAGTCTTTAGACCTGTATGCTGCATAAAATATTTTAGTGGCATGAAGCTCCAATAAGACATCCTGGATGCACAACTATAATATCATTGGCATGGCTATTTATGAGCTTATGACTTTACCTGAGACTGCTCAATCTTTGTTTCACGATTCTTCATCAACAACGTCAGGTTCATGATGGACATTTACCTTTTTAAAAATCCTTGCATGAGATTGCTTATCGTATATGTACCTTGAATAACTATATCCTCACTCCAATGAATTATCTTTTCCAGTTTGAGATGGGAGAAAAAATCACTATCATTTGTTGTCTTGTGTTTTCAGTGCGCCACTTTTTACAATTGTTGATACTAGTGTACAAGCTCATAAATTACAGCCTTTAAATTAGGGATGAACCTTTCAATTTTTAAGATAAGTTTCTCTGACATTCCCACAGTTAATTTCTCAAGAAGTAGGTAGACAGGGTTTTTGTGAAAATCCACCACAAAAAGCGTTGTTAAACTTTATTCATCTATTGCGACAAATTGTACTAGGTAACCTGATCTATCTTTTTTGGCTTATTTAAGGGGATTTTGATGTCAAAGGACTTTGACATTAGAAAGGAAGCGGGTGGAAGGTCCTTCCGAGCTGTTGAGAAGGCATTTAATGTTCAGGTATCTGAAAACTATGTTGAGATTCACTTCTTTTGGGCTGGAAAAGGGACGTGCTGCATGCCTTCTCGAGGAACATATGGACCATCTATTTCAGCTATCCGTGTTAGTCCAGGTAATAGATTCCATTTCTTACCAAATGTCATTTTCTGACTAGTGCACATTCACCACATGTTCACTCACCTGAAATGCTTCTACAGATTTTACAGACAAGAGGAAAAATAAGATGCCTTTGGTCACAGGGATTGCAGTTGGTGTTGGAGTCACGTTATTTCTATCAACTTTTGTAGCTTTTTATTATCTCAGAATAAGGAAAAGACCAAGCTCCAATCAAGAGACAGGTGATATAATTTGCATCACGGGTGTTTAATAAATGTCAAAATAGCCATATTGCATGGTTGCCTGCATGATGATTATTTGATGGTTCTTAATAGCAGTTATGTTGTTTTGAAGTGTCTAGTAATGTTGTTATGGTGCTTTATATGCCAACATTTATGGTTTAAGTTAGTCTCATGTAATTTCAGACATACTTACCCAGTGCTAATTGTTTGTCGTATTCCTTAATGCAATCACATGGTTCTACTCTTGGAGAAGATACCCTTCCATATAGGACTATAGTTTTGCCCGAGAAGATACTCTTCCATATAGGACTATAGTTATGCCTAGTGTTATTCTATAGATGAATTGACGGAAAAACCAATGAAATAGCCAAAAGATGAGTCAAGAACATGTGTCCTTTTTCAGCCCAATGTGAGTCCCACTGTTTCTCCTTACGTGAGTGGCTTGATTTAGTAGAATGTGCCAATGCAACCATTTTTATAGTAGAGCAGGCCTCTGCTTTTTTGATTGGTTTATCAGTTATCTTGCTCGAAAGTTATATGTCTATTTTGAAGTGGATGACGTAGTCTGTCACTGGTGAGCCTCTTCTGTAAAGGAGATGTGAAATGTTTAACCAGGGATATGCTTCCAAAAAAATTTCCTCGACGAATGAGTAAAGGGTATCTATCATCTCTTTACCTTGCTCATCAATGCCAATAACCTTTGAAGTAAACGTTACGTTAGGGACAGCAAGACTAAAATTTCCAAGGGAAGCTCCAGAATTCAGGAAATAGTCCATCTATTTAATAATATATCTGCCAAGGGGGAGAGCATGGTGGTGACCTTGCGAAGCAGAGTCACTTCTTTGCAGACGGGTGTGATGAGTATACTCAAAACTTGTTCTAAATGATTATGTTATGCAGATGCCCTGAGAGTTGCTACAGGGGCATTGACTTTCGACTATTCAGAGCTACACAGTGCAACAAATGGTTTCAGCCTTGCCAATAAGCTGGGCCAGGGTGGTTTTGGAATTGTTTATAAGGTAATTTTGCATCGATATTTGGAATATGGCTAGAGACTAAGCTTTCTGTGCTTGAGGGCTTTGCAATGCTTTTCAACTGTCCTGGTCTTGCTGGTAATTCTTGTCCACAGTATAATGTTTTTACATTTAATTCATGTTAAATATTGAACTGAGTGTATTATGTCATGTTATGTTTGTGCTTTTGTCAATACTGATTGTCTCTTATTGTGTTCATGTGATTTTACGAGCTGCGGTCATCAGTGCCATCCCAAGTGCATAGAAAGTCATTCTCTTTACTGTCTCTAAATATGTTAGCACCCTCTTTCTAAACGGTAAAATTGTCAGATTTTAGCTGAGACTAAGAATTTATTTTCAAAAATGGAGATACTTTCCTTTTTGGGGGTCGCCGCATGGACTAACGCAAAGGAAGGGGGGCTGGGGGGAGTTATTCAGAGAATGGGGTTTTCTGGTTAAGTGTATGGAAAGGGTGTAATAAGTGATAATGGAATGAAATGTATGGGATGAAGGATATGGAAGGTTTGCCGCCAAAGCTTAAAGGCACAAGCCACCAGCCAAGGATAAAGAACCGAGATAGATGGCAGCTCACCACCAAGGCGTAAAGGATTGCTCCGCCGGCCAAGGATAAAGAACTGTTTGATTCACCACCAATGACGATGGATAAAGAATCGGGATAAATATTCACTCACATAGAGAAATTCTCAGATATTCATCAAATCTGCCTTACAGCTAAGAACTCATCTCCTTTTATAGGAGAACTCAACATAGAAAATAGACAAACATTAAAGACATGGGAACTACCTAGACATTAAAGACATAGGAACCGGAAAACTCATTAAAGACTCAGGAACTAGGAAATGTAATAAAGACATGGAGACTTTTTTTTTTTTTTTTTGGTCTGTCCTACACTAATCCTACTCTAACACTCACTCTCAGACTTTTGCCCTACCTCCTTGTAGGGCGTGGGAGTCGAAACCCACTCCTGAAATGAAATCGTCCTCACCCCAATCCCCCCTGAGAAGGTGGGGATTTGAACCCCCAACCTCCCCCTTCCAAGATGGAAGGGTGGCCACTGGGGCGAACCCCCAGTGGTTAAAGACATGGAGACTTGAAATCTTGACTTTTCAGCCTTGTGGTTCATCTTCCAAATTCGTCCACCAGTCTTGATCAGTAAATAACCATCTTAGAAGATCAACAAATATATAAGGAAATTGCTCAGAATAGCATCCCATCGATATGTTGTTGATTAACTTTGAAATCAGCAACTATTCCGGTGAATTGGTAACTTTAAACGGCAAGGGAAGAATCGACAACTCCTTAATAGGGGTCGATAGTATCCTAATCAACAACTTCATTCTCGACCCACTGAAGCAAGTTATGACCTAAATTTGCTTTGACTTGAATGAACATCGATTGTGCTGAGTTTGTCATTGGACTTAAGTCAGATGCTTCCTTATCAATTAACTTATAAATTTGCATCATCATGATGAATGAATGCAGACTTTCCAGTTTTTAAAATAACCAAACTTACAGCTACTTCATAATCTTCTGTTTTACCTTTGAGTTATTATCTATCTTTTTTCTGAGCCCTAGGCCCTGTGTGCATGCTAGCAACCTACACCTGATTATCTCACTGGAAATTATCAGCTGACAATGTACTATGTGAAGATTTGGTTCCCATGGGCCCACTCATGTCGTCTCTACATAGTTAAGATAGAATCATGACTAAACACACAAGTCTGTTATGCAACTGAATATTATCTTCTTCAGTGGATCATTAATATTTTAGATTAACAAATGGTCGAATACCATGAATGAACACTTATCTATATTGTTTCATTGAGGTGGGACAAGGTGGTACTGGCTTGTGCCAAAGGAGGTGTTGGTCACAAGTTTGATACTGTATATGCACTCAGGAATGTGGAGTATTAAGTAGTCTCGACAAGACAATGCTCATCTGCATACATTGAACTTCTGTAGTAAGAAATATTCTCTTGGTGGTCAACCATTAGAGGAGATAAGCAATAGCTCCAGTTCCCCTGTCTTGAAAAGTTCTGTTCATATCATCTTAGAAATTACTTTTCAGTATTCAAATGCTGTGGTTTCTGCACTATTGACATGTGATCAAAGATCGTCTTGTTGTGAAGCAGTCAGCTCTGTTTGGGAGAAAACAAAAGACAATAAGTAGAGTTCATTGATCGAAAGATATTTAGGCTGAGCTGTGGTGCTAATGGCCTGAGGAACAGAAACTACTCTAAAAATATGCTCCATCATTCATCATTAGTACACTCTCCTAATTTGTACTTTAGGAGATTAGACCATCCAGTCTGCTATACAGCCCTTATTACACTTCTTAACATTCTCTCTCAATTGAAACTTTCATGTCAGATCCTTTTAGCTCGTTACATATGTATTTGACCTGAGCCCCTGCCAAGTTACTGGTGACCAAATTAACAGGTTGATGCTTTTGACTTAGCACGGACTATCTTAATGTTCTGCAGAATTTGCTCTTCACACAAAGTGACATTGACTCAGCTTTTCCTCTGAGCTAGTTGCATTGTTAATTCCACTGTATTTGGCAACTGGAACACTGCAATAGATTACTGAAGGATTGTCATTCCTCAGGTTCATGATTCATCTGTCTGATGGACCCATAGTTGAGCCTCAAGATGATAAATTGTAAAAGAACAGGCTAGCTAATTGTCTCTCAAATTGAATCTCCGTGCAACTGATACTGTTTTCTCAGATATATGCATGTTCCATGAAGCTTGTTTCTCAAACATGATTATGTCCCTAAGCCGTGGAATATTCTACACTCTAGGGAGCACTTGGTGATGGGAGAGTTGTTGCTGTGAAGAAACTCTCTGTGACCTCTGACCAAGGAAACGATCAATTTCTAGCAGAAATTGCGACGATATCTGCTGTTCAACATCGGAACCTCGTAAAGTTGTATGGATGTTGTGTACATGATGATGAACGCCTCCTTGTGTATGAGTTTCTAGAGAACAGTAGCCTCGATCATGCCTTATTTGGTAACTGTCAATACTCTGCTTTTAGTGAATATTCCCCATCTATGCACAAATGCTAGACACAATATCCCTAATGACATGAATGGGACAGGGAAAACAAGCTTTCTTGTTGACTGGGGCACTCGTTATGACATATGCTTGGGCATAGCACGAGGACTAAATTACCTTCATGAAGAATCAAGAGTTAAAATTGTGCACAGAGATGTGAAGGCCAGCAATATTTTGCTTGATGCAAATCTTACCCCAAAAATTTCAGACTTTGGATTGGCAAAGCTTTACAATGATAAAATGACTCACATAAGCACTAAAGTTGCAGGGACAATGTTAGATACTGAAACTTGTCTTCTTTGCTTTCTGATTATTAATGTTTTTATGAATATATATATTTCTATTTTTATAAGTACATTTGCATTTTACTTTTCTGGGACTGGAATAGTGGGTACCTGGCACCAGAGTATGTCATGCGTGGGCACCTGAGTGAGAAGACTGATGTCTTTGCCTTCGGCATGGTGGCTTTAGAGATTGTTGCTGGAAAGCCAAATTTTGCATCCAAAGGAGCGGAATCTCTGCTTGAGTGGGTAAGTATGAGTAGAATTACTTTCATATGGATCTTTTAAAGTTGTTTAGCTCATTTTTATTTTGGCCAATGGATTTAGAGGATCTGGAACCCTTCTCAAGTTTCTCTCAATGAGTATAAGAATTTGCAAATGAATTTTCAAATGTGTCACTTGTATAGGCGTGTGCACCCTGCATGTTGTATATATGCGGTAATGCATATGTATCTTTATGCTTGTCATGTGTAGGTATGGATTTGTGCATAGTTGTTTGTATGAGGGGAATGTGAGATGTCACTGTGTACTTATCGTTCTCTGATGATAAAGACAAGTTGTATCTGTGTCAACGTTATAGCCACTGCACTTATAAAGTTTTCTAATTAACTGATTCTGCTTCATTAAAAAGATCTACTCCATACCTTAATGGATGTGCTGAACTATGGATATATAGTTTCTTTGACAGAACCACCACATTTCGGATTTAGATTAATGATGTATATCAGAAAAATCAGCAAGAACATTTTATTCAAAAGGGTGCAGATAATCCGCTTCAATCTGCAGATTAACTGAAAAAAATGGGCGTGTTTCTTGGGAAAACAACAGTTGGGAAGGGATTGATTCCTCCATTGTCTTCACCTTTTGGGGAAAAGAATATGAGCCAATCCACTTCTTTTCTTCTTTGGTAATAGTCCTCTGGTTTTCGATCATGCACTTTAGTTTGCTTACTTTGCTGCATTTTTTTTGCTTTTAAGGCCTGGCACCTGTACGAGAATGAGTGCCATGTTGAAATAGTGGACCCTAGATTATCAGAATTTGAAGAGGAGGAAGTAAAAAATATGATTCACGTGGCTCTCCTCTGCACCCAGATGCAACCATCTCTAAGGCCACGAATGTCCAGTGTAGTGGCAATGCTTCTGGGACGTACTAATGTCATACCTGTGCCTTCAAAGCCAGGTTACTTGAATGACCACATGTTTGGCAGTAATGTCAATTCGATGAGTGAAACAGTGACGCATATAAACTCGCACAACGACTCATCTTCAAGTACAACGAGCCTGATCGACACTGGAGAAAAGCGCTCCGGAATGCTGCCAAACCAATCCTATGTGAGTATCGGCCCTAATGGCTAAGTTGGTCATATGTCTTTTCTGTCTTCCCACTGTGGTTAAAGCTCAATGAAACTCCTGCTGGTGCTAAGTTTCTTTTCTTTTCTTTTTTTTTTCCCCTCTTTCCATTGTTTTACCTGAATCTTGTGGTGACACTTTGGGTCTGGCGGTGGTACTTAAAAGTGATCATATATCTTCATCAAAAGTTATATTTTTCCTGTTTTTGTAATATAATCTGTCGTCAAGTCATTTATCTCATAATCCTTGCAGGTCGCCTCGGCAAATCATCTCTTGCTATTTCCTACTTTTATTTTTCGTCAATTACATACACGAATGAAGTATAAACTTAGTTTTGAACTCCTCTTAAACAAGGAGATCCAGAAAGCTCAGTGGTGAAGCAGCTGATTGAATTGAAGGGGTGCTGCATGTCGAGACGTGACATGACATGTGAAGATTGATATAAAGCATTGTTCGATGTCTAGATACTGTATTAAGAATGAACATCGATATTGTGTCATTTCTTTCACAATAACAACCGGTTGTTTCGTCAATCCGGCAACCGTTTAGGGGCACCGAATAGTGAAGCTGTTCTGTGTAAATCGGTAAAGGAAAATCAAACTGTTCTGGTTCCTAGCATAGTCTTATAGAAAAGCAGTGTCTACAATGTCTTATTAGATGTTCAAGTCAATGACCATTGAGGAGTTGACCGACCACTTTATCACTGGGGGAGTACATTTGCCAATCTTAAATTGTTGGAACAAGAACATCAAATTCATATGTAGATGTGGGTACAAATGGGACATTGTCGAGAAGTCCCACGAGCTAGTGCTAGCACTTCTACCCGGAAAGCAGAATAATTTGGTAGCCTTTGCCACAGGGACAAATGAAATTGATGGAGAAGCGATTGCCGACGACTTCCGCTCTCATGGTTTCGCGACTCTCCGACTCCTTGGATTCGCGATTCTATGCCTGCATAATTTAATGAGTCAGAAACAAAAGAAAAGGAAGGAAAAAAGGAATAAAATAGTTCTTTGAATGAGATCTCAATTCTAGTGACGGTTTCATTGGGTATCTTACAACTAAGATCCCTTCTCTTTTTTTCCAATTCAGTCTCTACACCACCGTGAAATTCAGTTAGATTCAAGCATGATACACTTTTTTGTTGTTAGAAGAACCATTCGCCAATATAAGCGGCACGGCGAGTATAAACCTTTCCAAGTGTTAAATTCAGTGATTTATACTTTGTCATCTATCAAATAGGTTTACTGCTTATCGATAATTTTTTGTTACATTTTCAAGAATTAGAAAAGCCGTATGATGGTAAATTTAAATAAGTTTCTGAAATTAAATTTAAACTTAAGAGAAATGTGGGATGAGATAAATGAGGCCGTGAAATTCGATTGCTCCGCAAGGATGATGGTGAGGCAAATATAGGGGGCCTCTCACACGAAAAAATAGTGGGGTGATTGGGATATAGTTTGCAAGCACCGCTCATTACGTGAAGAGCTCTACCTAGTTGTTCAATATCTCTGAAATAAAAGCTAATTGATGAAATCACTCTTGATTGTACCTCGTAGCATATTACGTGGCATCACATCGCGTCATCATGTGTATACATCTCAACAGGCCAAGCATGCTCAGAAAGTGAGCCCAGTCGTGGAGCGACATGGTCCTTGCCTATGTAGCAAAGATGGCCTTGTATACTACGACTGACTGGGTAGCATTCATTGAATTTTCCATCTGTTTTGCCGATGAGAACTTCATTGAATTGACTTGCTGAATCTAGTAGCAGCAAGAATAAGGTCTCGATGATGTGTGTTTCACATGAACCCCGCCTTTTCTTTTATCTTAGTTCAGCTGAGTTGATGTACCAGGTAGGTTTGGCTGTCTGTGTGACAGAATCAATGGAGTCCATGCAGCTACCGTCGAGATTCTTCCTCTTCTTCGCTTCTTTTTTCTGGGTAATCCCTGACATGGCCATGGCTCAAGCTAACCATAGATCCACTTGAAGGTTCTCTCTCTCTCTCTCTCTCTCTTTCTCTCAATCGTGCATGCATGCAAGAGGTTAAAATTTATCAAAAAAGGTGATTACAAATAAGGAATGCTTAATGTTACTAGCCTTTTTGTCATGATGGAATATCGAAGATCATGAGTTTAACTTTTTTCTTGATGTCCTCTTCTGGTGTCTTCTATATTTTTTTATCAACTGCCACTTGTTATATATCCAATCTGTTCTCAAATTATATTAATATTCAGTTGAATTTCGAAAGATTATATGATTTTGGCCGTGTTTTCGTCCAATCCTAATCGAGGGAAACTTCCTCCTTCATCCATAAGTCGACTCATGCAAAATATCATGTGCCTAGATAAGCTTATATATAATTATTAACGCAGACCTCTCCACGACATCACCGCTGGCACCACAGACCCTACCTCCATCACTAGGTTCTCGCCCTCTCTCACCTACTCAGCCGCGTTGAATCATGCTCCTCAGCCGTCTCCGCCATCAATAGAGCCCTTGTTGCCCAGATCTGCACAACACCAGCATCGATTGGTGACGGGGAGAGAGAGAGAGAGACCTGATGATGATGGATAATGTCAGGGTTACTTGGACGTGTAATATCTGAGATAGACATTCTTGGGAGCGACACTAAACACGACCAGTTTGGCTTAGTATTGAACTCCACTTGCCATCATGAACTTCGTGTGGAAATCCTAACAATAATTCTGCTTCGTGCTTGTCAATTAATCACGCAGTTAAAGCTTTGAACCGGGTATTCCAACAGTGGAACCTGGCTGCACCAGAACGAGTGGAACATTAGCGGAGAACCATGCAGCCGCGTCGCCCTCACTGCAGCCAGCATCAATGACACCGGCTCCCAGCCCTAACATCAAATGTGATTGTTCTTACGAAAACGATTCCACCTGTCATATAACTGAACTGTGAGTACCAATGACTCTCTCGTACCAAATTTATTAATTAAGTATGCTAATGCAGTATGCATGGAAATGTCTGTTATGCGGGTTTAACTCGATGTTTCCATTGCAACATAACATTCTGACAAACTCTTTTATCAGTCTCGATTCATCATGTAATCTAAAACACTAACACGGTGTCCACTCTCCTAAGCTCATTCTCTAGGAGGTTAGACCATCATTGCCTGCTATACGGCCCTTATTACATGTCTTAGCATTGTCTCTCAGTTGAAACATTCAAGTCAGATCCTTTCAGCTTATTATATATGTATTTAACCTGAGCCCCCACCAAGTTGCTGGTGAACAAATTAACAGGTTGATGCTTTTGACTTAGCACGGCCTATCTTAATGAGCTTCTGCAGGATTTGCTCTTGCACAGAGAGACATTCAGCTAAGCTTTTCGTCTGAACTGCTCACGTTGTTAACTCCACTGTATTTGGAGGCTTGGAACACTAATAAATAGCCGAAGAATTTTCATTCCTCAGGTTCATGATTCATTTGTATCTGATGGACCTTTAGCTGAGCCTCAAGATGATAAATTGTAAAAGCTAAGGGTAGCTTATTGATTCTCAAATTTTATCTAGGCGTAACTGATGTCTTTGCCTTTGGCGTGTGGCTCTAGAGATTGTTGGTGGAAAGCCAAATTGTGCATCTGAAGAAGAGGCATCTCTGCTTGCGTGGGTAAGGATGAACGGAATTATTGCATATGGCTCTTTTAAGTTCGTTTAAGTTCCTTTTCATTTTGGCCAACGGAATTTTAGAGGGATTTGGAACCCTTCTAAATTTCTTTCAATTGACTATGAGAATTTGATAACCAAATATTGAGTTGACACAGCAGAAGCCTGATATCTTCACATGAAGACATCACCAACCTAACATGGGACTGATTTCATTTAAGACCTTAAACGTGCACTTCAACAAATCTACACCACATTCCTAACGTGGGACTGATTTCGTTTAAGACCTTAAACGTGCACTTCAATAAATCTACCCCTCACACATGAGAGCAAATATTTAGTAGAGAGCCCAAGTCTGAACTCATTAATTTATTCAATTAGATCCACATTCACATAAAAGATTAAGTCAATGAATTATGGATCAATTAAAACATATTAATTGCTCCATATTACATTGTGTTCCCAATGTGGGACCTCACATGTTCTCCTTAGCATGTAGATGCGTGCACCCTGTATGTGCATACATAAGAGGTAATGCACATGTATTTTCACGCTTTATTACGTGTAGGCATGCATTCGTCCATATTTCTTCATAAATCAGATTACAAGGGGGCGTGTGAGATGTCATTGCATACTTGTCATTCTCCGATGATGAAGAGAAGTTGTATGTGTTAACTTTACAGGCAATGCACTTATAGAGTATTCAATTCAACTGCTTCTGCTTCAGTTAAAAGAAGCACTCCTTATTTGACATGCTGAACTGAGATATATAGCCTCTTTTACAGAACCAACATTTTTTTAGATTAATAATATTATAATAGAAAAATCAGCAACCAAATTTGATTCGAAAGGGTGCCGATAATCCGCTTCAATCTGTGCATTGAGAGAATGAAAAGGGCATCTTTCTAAAAAAGACAATAGTTGGGAAGGGATTGACTCCTCCAATGTCTTAACCTTTCCAGGAAAAAGAATAGGGGTGAATGGCCTTTTGTTCTTCATTGGTAATAGTCCTCTGGTTTTTTGTCATGCACTAAAGTTTGCTGATTTTGCTGCAATTTTTTGCTTTTAACGAGCGCCGCATCGAATTAGTGGAACCTAGATTATCAGAGTTCAAAGAGGAGGAAGTGAATAGAGCGATTCACGTGGCCCTCCTCTGCAACCAGATGCAGCCGTCTCTAAGGCCGCCGATGTCCAGTGTAGTGGCGATGCTTCTGGGCCGTACCAATGTCATACCTGTGCCTTCAAAGCCAGGTTACTTGACTGATAACGTGCTTGGCACTTTTTGTCAATATGATGAGCGAAGCAGCGATGGAGGTAAGCTTGCACAACGACGACTCATCTCCAAATATGAGCCTGGCCAACACTGGAGAAGAGTCAACCCCGAGGACCATCAAGCCAATCCTAAAGCGAGTATCTACCCTTACTGCTAAGGTCGTCATATCTCTTTTATTTGTCTTTCCACTGTGGTTAAGCTCATGAAACTCCCGTAAGAGCTCAGTTTTTTTTTACCCTTTCCATTGTTTTTCCTGAATTTTGTGGCGACGCTTTGGGTTTGGTGGGGGTACGTAGAGTGATAATATATCTTCATCCGTCGTCAAGTCATGAATCTCATGACCCTTCCTACTCACCTCGGCAAATCATAGGCATGCTCCTTTCTGTTAATCACATACATAATTGGAGTATAAACTTAGCTCTGAACTCTCCTCTTAAACAGGGAGATTCAGAAAGCTTAGCAATGCAGCAGCTGATTGAATTGAAGGAATCGCACGACGGAACGAGAGATGTGAAGATTAATCTGAAGCGTTGTTTGACGTCTGTAGACAACATAAAAATGAATGTCGACAATGCGTCATTTCTTTTATAGTATTATTGACCGATTGTTCCATCAATCCAGCTACAGTTCTGGTGAGGGAAAATAAACAAGTGTTCTAGTTACCAGCATCAAAGTGTCGAAGACAAGCAGAGTATAATTTCTTCTTATTGAATGTTCAAGTCAACGACCACAGAGCTGACCAATCACTTACCACTGTTCTAATGCGTACTTTTGCCATCTTAAATTGTCGGGACAAGAAGTACAAATTCACAGGTATTTGCGTGTACAAATGGGACTTGCGCAAGAAAGCTCACCAGCTTGTCCTAGCACTTCTACCCAGAAAGCAGAATTTGGCAGCCCTTTGCCATAGGGACAATTGAAATTGATGGACAAGCAATCGCCCACAGCTTCTCGACTTCACACTTCTCCTGCTGCGCAATGTAGCAATTCGAATCTGAAAGAGAGGAAAGGAGATCAATCGGAACGACGAAATCTTTTTCTTCTGATTTCACGGTGTTTCACTGGAATTGCTCCTGTGACGAAATATCTTTTACCGAAAGTCGTTCTTTGGTTTTTATTAAAGGGGACAAGGGTTCTCTGCCAACTCTATACAGAGGATATCTCACGCAATAGTAAATTCAAAAAAAGATGTTTTGCTGAAATTGCTCCCGCAACGGAATATCTCTTTATCGAAAATTGTTCTTCGATATTTATTAAAGGGGACAAGGGTTTTGCGCCAACTCCAGAGAAAAGATATCTCATGCAAGAGTGAATTCAACTTCTATGATTCAAACAACACTATTCAAGGGCCGAGTTGAAATTTAATCAACAACGAGGCCCATAAGTTATAAGACCGATCTTGAACTATGCCAGAAGTAAAATACAAGCCAAAATCTAATAGACGACATTGTATCAAGATAGTGAGACACAACGCCGGAATTTAATTAATGACGAAACACCATGATAGAGAAACACACCAAAATCTAATCGACGATGGAGCAACCACTCTTTCATAACGGGCACCTTTAGTACTTACCATCCTAGCTCCCTGAGTAATAATTAAAGTGTCTTTTATTAAAAAGTTTGCCGCCAAAGTCCACACAGGCAGCCACCAACCATCCATCGTCGTATTTCAACTATTTGGACAAGGTGCATTTCCTTATCTCCTAATCCATCACTGGGTATTTACCCACCATGTCCATCAATGGTCCAGCATGTATCAAATATTACTCACATGTCATACACAGACGAATGCCAAAACCAATGTCACTTTAATCAGTTCAACACCAGATATAGGAAATGTGTAATTCACTGTGATAATATCAAGATTAGGGTTGGCAATCATTTCTTTCACAATTATTGAACTAGATTTATTGTCATAACCTGCATTTTCGAACAAAATCGATTTATTTAAACCATGATCATGAGCAAGTGCATAAATATACTCTCGAAAAAGAAGTGGGTATAGGAAGTCATGTTGTCTAGAAGTCAAGAGAGCAAGTCGGGTTTTTTTCCGCGGCTCATCGGGTCGTTTTGGTGAGATTCCCCCACTTATTTGCAACATCCGAGGTGAAATATTGAAAAAGCCACGTAGAAGCACGCTTATCATCAACATAATCTCACGTCTTCTTTTGCAATACTAGAAGCCATTGGAGTAACTTATATGACGTAATTTGAAAGTTAAGAAATTAAATGAGCAATTGAAAAGTTGATGCACCAAACAAGGCACCGTATGAATATTTCAGTGCTTCTAGGGTATTTTTTCCTAAAATAAACTAAATAAGGTATTTTTGTTGTATGGGATACGAACAACGAAACAACGATTATTATCTTCTCTTTTTTTTTTTTCTTTTTTTTTCACTTTGATGAGAACGTAAAATATGTATATTACGAAAAAAGGGAGTCTTTTTAGACAATTCAAACACACCTTGGTTCAATTATATTAAACATGTTGCTAGAACAATCTGTATAATATATTTAAAAAATGTACCTTGAAAATTGCAATTTGTAAGTTCTGGGACCGAGATGGGGTCAAAGATATCTATGGGACAAAAAGTAAACTTACTCATCCTTGCCCCCAAGGCCTATGCTGTCCCGCACGCTATCCCTACTACGTACTAAATTCAGTGTTTTTTATACTATATGTCATTTATAAATTTAGGTCTACTGCTTGGCAATGATTTTACGTTACACTTTCAAAGATCGCGTGATACTAAATTTTAAATAAATATCTTAAAGTAAATTTAAACGTAAGAGAGATGAAGGACAAGATGAGCGAGGAGGTGAAAGTCGAATGTTTTTGTCCCGACTGAAGGGCTCAATGGAGTGTTCCATTCATGATCAGCTCTAGCAGGACATGTAAATAAAGAAGGGCAGGGGATCTATGAGATCAACTCGAGAGAATCGACTCACGGTTTTTATTTGATTTTTGGTTGAAGAAATTACCTTCGTTCAAACGTTACTCTTCATGCTACGAAATGTCCAGAATTTAACCACCTAGACCCTAAAATCTAAGGATGGCAAGCCTATCATCATTCATCATAGCCTTGTCGACCCGTCAACCGTCCACGACTCTTGTCGACCAGTGAGTGGTGGACACAATTGCCACGGTTACCTCTTTTGGTTATGCTAATTTGTCTTCAATTTTCAAAGTTTTTTTTTCCTGTTTTGCCGTCGTATTTCTAAATAGTAAAAGAAGAGTATGCAGATGAGATGTTATTGCACATTTTATCAAATTCCCCCCCCCCTCCCCCGCACACTAACTTTACGATTATAATGACAAATAACATGAAATATTGAAGAAATAATCTTTTTATGCAAAACAAAATCTACAAAAATACCCTACTTATTAATCTAATTTTCGTGTGTATAATGTAAGAGTTTTCCTAAATGTGGACTACATTAATTGATATTGTAATTTACCGTTTAACGTTTACCGTTTTACGGGGATTGGTCTAAGGTGAGATAGAAGGTTTCTTAATTAGTCTAATATGGGCTGGCTAGTGTGGGCCGAGTTGAGCCTGGCCCGTAATGAGGGGGCCTAGCTGGAAACTCTATAAATAGCGCTAAGTCTCTCCTCTAACCCAAATTCTCACATGTATCCTCACCTAAGGGGCGTTTACCTAACGCTAAACGTGAGGGGGCCGCCTCATTGAGCCAGTGATACAGAGGGCAATAGAGGAGAAGGACTTGCGCGTGGAACATTGTGTTTCCGCTTCCGCTTCAAGATCAATGGATTCCAAAACAGGTGCGTTAATTCTCCTACTCAATTATGCATGTTCTTGTTCTGGTTATGGAGATCATGGGATTGCGTAATTTGCGTACAACACGTGGTATCAGAGCCTCCATAACCCTAGAACTTGAACGCATTGAATTTTGCCCTAATTTGTGATTTTCGAATTTTTTAAAGACTGTAAAAGTAAAATTAAAATCACAAATTCGGATGATCGTGAAACCATGGGGTTTTTGTTCTACATGTCGAGATCTTTCTAACCATATATAATTTGTATAATTTTGTTGAGAATTGAGTGAGAATTTTAAATTTGAAATTCTAGGGTTTATACATAGAAAAAGTTCTAGAATTTTAAGTTACATTCTAGCGTTACCTTCGTTTTTCTTCTCCACTCTTTGCATCACGTCGTGTCGTTTGAATTATGAACTGTCGATCATCGCGCGCACTCTTTTGCTCATCCGTCTCTGATTTCGGAATTGACTTTCTCCTCTTGGCGGTTTTGTTCTATTACCGTGGTAAGTTTGCCCGCAGTTGCTAGTCAATGTCGAATTCGTTCGCGACTAGGATGATGGGGTTTGTGAAGATTTGTATTTATATATATTTTTCGCGCGTGGTCGGTAGTGTTGGACTCGTATCTTCATCCTTTACATCGAGGTGTATTTATTTTAATTTTTTGATGATTTTATGGATGTTAAAATACATATGGAACCCTAAATACGTGTATTTTTAGTGTATTTTTGCGTATTTTTCTTGTATTTGTCTGTGATTTTCGAAATACAAGTGCTGGGTTACTAGTATGTTATGTCATGATCTTTGTGAGTGTTGTTCATCAATATTTTACAATAAAGTTTATTTTTTATGAAGCAATGTAATTAGCATGATATGTGATTTTGGTGATATGCTGCCCCTATCACTAAAGCTAAAATCACATGTATATGGTGTATGTGAGGAGTAAAATTTATATCCCTGGTATGAGAGAGTTTCAATGATTCAATTGAATAGTGACCGCCAAAGTGGCACGCTTGATTAGGTTTGAGAAATTTCGGTCTCGTATATTGATTGGAATGTCTCATGCTCTAATGTGTAGTTATACTCCCAAAGGGGGTGATTATATATTAGTTCATGGAGGGATACATGATTATGTGGTGGAAGATTGACTGATCCTAGTGGTTCGTCTGCCCAAAGGTGATGAATTCACGAAGATTGGAATATATTCTCATAACCGCTATCATGTGAGGAGTTTACAACAGCTTATCATGTATTCTGCCCAAAGGTGATTATGTGATTTTGCATGTAACTTTCTGGATGTGTACTTGTGTGTCAAGTTACACATTGCTCACATGATGCTAATTATATACATTGCTTGTTATTTTAGTCACTTTTTCTGTAATTTATAACTCTATTGTTATTGAGGTTTTTACTGCTTCAAATTTTAAATTGTGGACATATGATTTGTTGTTTGAGAATGCAATAAAATTTGCTTACTGTCCATGAAGCGTTTCATTCTGGAATACTAGAAAAGAGGTTTGCTTGTGGACTGCACTGCTATAATATGATGGAAGCCTTAGTTGCTTGAAATTATGTTTTGTATAATATTAAAATTAGGACATATCTGTAAAGATTGTGTTTAAGTCCTAATGATATATATATCTCATATAAGGATGAAAAAGTTGTTTCCAAAATTTTTTCTATTTACTCTTAACGGTTATCTAAAGACTTCTATGGATTATTGTGGAAGTAAAATTGACCGAGATAAAGAATGTCCTTATCAAAGTTGTTTTATAAACTTTTTTTGAGTTATAGACTGGGCATAGATTACTTGAATCATATCAAAATTTAGAGGTGTCATGTATAAGTGAGGTTATCTAATCCAATTTTAAGTGTGTTGGAATTTAGATTCACTCGTTATTATTTTGTATCTTATCCAGATTGTTAAAGGGGTATTGATCTTATGACCCTAAAGAAGATACAAGAATTATGGAATCACATACTCTAAAGTTTCTTAAGATCGACGTAATTGTAGAGTATAGCTGCTCTCAAACTATTAAAGATAATAGTATGATGGGGTTACTGTGTTTTTTTTTTTTTTGTCTTTATCTATACAGATAATTATGGAATCTTCTGTACCATAGACTAAACTTGTTGAGGTTTAATGTACTATTCTTGATATAGTTTATAATGAAATTTCTTAAACCTCTCAAGTGCAGAATGAAGTGGTTGCAGCTTTATTAAGGAGATTTGTTAGGGAAAGACAATTAGTTATACCATCAGCCTATATAGTCTATTTGTGAGAGCATGATTACAATATCCATTACATGGTTGTTTTAGCAACTTATATAAATGTCGTTTCTTGTTCTTAATTAAGTATGTGATTAAACGCCATAAAAAAAAGGATAATAATATTTTTTACTCTGAAAAAGGGGTGGATAGTTTTATATGGAGTTACATCAAAGAGATATAAAATCTATATAAGTGCAACTGGAGAATTTTGCAGCAGATTCAAGTAAACTTGTGTGTAGACTGAAAAGTCTTAATTCATGGTCTTAAGCAAGTTTCCAGGCAATATTATTAAAGTTTCATAGTGTTGTTATTTTGTTCAATCGGGAACAAAATAATTCAATATACTGCAAGGTCAATAATTCAATATACTGCAAGGTCAGTGGGAGTAATTCAATATACTGCAAGGTCAGTACATGATATTTTGTTTACAAGTAATGACATTGATGCATCTTATATCTTTTGTACTAAGGTTTGTAAGAATTGTTTTTGCTATATTATATTAGATTTTCTCGGAGAACATTTGCTGATTGTATATTAGAAATATTCAATATACATTATTGCAAGTCAGGAATTGCTCCTGTTGTTAAGGGTGATGGGTTGAATCTATTACATTATCCTTATTTAGATATTGAGAAAATCTAATTAAATGGTGTACCTTGTGTCAGTGCATTTAAAAGTAGATTATATTCTAATAGATGATATGGTTGTAGATCCACTAACTAAAGGCCTACATCCATGTATATTTGAGCGACATGTCATTTGCATGGGCTTATGAGTATCTTGGGATTCTGTTATTTAGTGGGAGCTGTTTTATTTTTCTTTAATTAATGTTTATATCTGTTTTTTGTTACAATTTAGTAACATTTTGTTATATATATATATATATATATATATATATATATATATATATATATATATATATATATATGTCAACTTTTGCATTCAATAAAATGTTTTTGAATGGTTTGTTATTATGTTGAAAATATATATATTGTTAAAGTCTCAAGGTATTGCTTAAACCTTGAGTGAAGGCTATGGGCATACGGTTATTAGCCTTGTCCATATGTCTTGTTATACATAAAGAATGGTTAACTGTAAGGACAAGACATATGTGGGTTCATGGAACCATAAATGCATTCTCTAGTGGCACAAGTTTTTTGTAACGCTTAAGGTAAGAGAATGGTGACTGACAAATGAGATCTCTCTATGAGAGATGTTATCCATTTGACACACTACCATATTGGATCCATATCAATAGAGTTGAGAACACTCGTGACCATGGAAGGCTCTGTGTGTATACATGCAGTTACCGCCATGATTTGGTGTTTGAGACTTTATGGGATAGGATTGACTATTAAGAATTATCTCTAGACTAATGTGCGCACATACAGTACGATTTCAATTAATATAGTCCAAGTGGGAGAATGTAAGAGTTTTCCTAAATGTGGACTACATTAATTGATATTGTAATTTACCGTTTAACGTTTACCGTTTTACGGGGATTGGTCTAAGGTGAGATAGAAGGTTTCTTAATTAGTCTAATATGGACTGGCTAGTGTCGGCCGAGTTGAGCCTAGCCCGTAATGAGGGGGCCTAGCTGGAAACTCTATAAATAGCGCTAAGTCTCTCCTCTAACCCAAATTCTCACATGTATCCTCACCTAAGGGGCGTTTACCTAACGCTAAACGTGAGGGGGCCGCCTCATTGAGCCAGTGATACGGAGGGCAATAGAGGAGAAGGACTTGCGCGTGGAACATTGTGTTTCCGCTTCCGCTTCAAGATCAATGGATTCCAAAACAGGTGCGTTAATTCTCCTACTCAATTATGCATATTCTTGTTCTGGTTATGGAGATCTTGGGGTTGCGCAATTTGCGTCCAACATATAACCCACATATTTATTCTTAAACTACTAAGACTCATTTATTTACAATTAGACCAAGGTAAGGGCGCGAAGTGAGTGATGTGAAATCAAGTGAGGATGAGATGAGAGAGAGAGATGGAGTAGGTCTAATTTACTTGTGAATCCATTTAATATCCATATTATTTTGAATTTTACTATCCTAAATCTATTTATGACTAATTTATTAAATATAACTAACACATATAACAACCTAGCCCATCAAATATAGATTAATAAATGAGTTTATGATATATTTTAATAGGTCTACCACAAATGTCGGGAATTCTACATGAACTAGTACTTATGTTAAAAGTTTTTTTATTTTAAAGTTATGCACTCAAATGATAAACTAAAAATTTTGATACTCAAGTAAACGTTTTTTTAGAAGTCGGTACTTAAATAATTAAAAAAGAAAACGTTATCGCAGTCAAGTGCGTGCTTATCTCCTTATTGGCCCAAGTGCATACCCCATGATCCAACGGATGAAGTCTATCGAGCCTACTGCTGCAGGCGCAGGCAATAATGTCCCACGTCCGAGGAGCGCCACGTGGATCGCGGAAGTGGGACCCGAGCACTGTCCCAGCCCTCGTGATCGGGGGGAGGAGGAGCCTGCATCGTGCCTTTCCCGTGAGGCCATCACATCATTTCATTCGAATCTCGAAACATGGGGCCCACCATCGTCCTGGTTTTTGGGCTCTTTTTTGTTGGGTTTTCTCCTTAGTCTCCATCCGGAATCATTGTATGGGCTGATGATATCCAACAATACAAGAACCTTTCGAAGGTCCATTGATATTTATTTATCTCCGACATAACAAATCTTTTACCGGGTTGCTTTTTTTTTTTTGGTTTAATCTCCGAGAGATAATTTAATCGACAAAATGGGTCTCTCAACAAGGTTATGGATTCATTTAACATGATGGTAGTGTAAACCAAAATTCAGTTTCTTCATAAAACTCGTGATCCGTTTTCAATTTCAATACATACAGAAAAAAAAAATGGGAAAAAAGTCGAATAGCCATGAAGTTACTCCTATTCCTCTCATTTTGTTTGCCAAATGATTTGTCTCATTGCCCTTAATTTAATATACATTGGCATTGATTATAAATAATTGTTACCTACGTCATTCTCGTCCGCCCGATAATCTCAACTCTTTCGAATACGACTTTCTCAAACATACCCTGGATTCCGAGGACATGTCACATGCTTAATAAGGATTCATGTGTTTCACAGACAATAAATTATTTGCAAAACACTTTCATAAATTTATTGTTCGTATCGCTTGAAAAGGAATTTTACTTGCGAATAGAGTCATTCTTGGTGACCCAATGAGTTGGGATTTCCTTACTCTCAGTCTCACTATTGTTGGAATGTTTTAAGATGTGCTTGAAGGTGTTCTAAGCTTAAATGAATGCAAAGGATCATGATTTGAATGTTTGAATGATCTCTGGAAATTTGTAGCTGTTCTAACCTTTAGGTGTTCAATGATAGATATTTTCATTTTCATTCATTTGTTCATTTTTTGAATGCGATACACGAGATTATCTTTTAAAAAAATATTTTTTAAATCATTCATTTTTTCTCTAAACAAACGAAGGTTTTGAGTCAGATTGGTCTAATAATCACTCATATACAGTTCACATTATACAAATTGGCTTATTTGGTATCAAGGAAATGTAAACGTTATTTGCTTGGTCTCCCAGAGTGTCATCCACGAAATCATTTTACATGCATGGCATATATGTACATGCGCTATATAGACCTCTTCTATATAGATCTAACTTCATAACCCTAGTTAATCCTAGATATAATGATATCAGAAACCCCACGATTTGATAAAAGTACTGTTGTCATCACCGTGAAATTATCATATTGCAGATTAGAATTGTCCTCTCGCACGTCGTACATTTTGTCTTTAGTCCATATTATTTTGACGCACAATCATTTTCTTTATATATATCTCCCCGCATCATTATTATATTCGAGGCAAAAATAAAAAGTTGACCTGGTGCATCCGATTCTTTAGCATTCCAAAGATATGCTGCATCATTCGAATTTTTTTGTTCTTATGGACAAGGGAAAAAAAACCTTTCCAAAGGGAGGGAGAACATCCAAACCAGACAAAGAACATCATGTCAATAGTGGGACAATCTCGACACGACAACATTTTTCGAAATTAAGATAAGAGCAAAAATCTCAAATTATACCAATTATATTATATTTATTTAATTTTTTTTTATACTTCAAAAATGTCATATTTATAATATGCGATACATTTACGCTCCATTAAGATTTCATCAGTTAGCACCGTTAGAACTCTACCTACATAGACTCTAAAAATCAAACGATGTTGACATGGTATTCACTTGACTTAAGTGAAATAAAAATGATATTGTTTTAACTGAAAAATCATCTAATGGAATCTTAATGGAAGGTAAATATGCCACATAATAATGAGGTTTTTGATGAATGCGTCACAATAGATATAGTTTGAGATTTTTAATAGCTTTCTCCCTTAGTAAAAACGTTACCCAGATATAGCAAGAAACGAAAGGGCCAAGATCGAAGTAAGTTCCTCTTACGCTATTAATTTAAGTTCCACGAGCATTGATTGAGATATTCCCACAGTATCGTCGTCTTTTCCTCTCTATCCTTTCTTATTTTGTTATCTCAAGTTACATATATTTCTTGTTCCCATGGTAGATTGTTCTGTCAATCATCTCCGCATGTAATTTTATTACGATGATGCCGTTTTCAAAATATACCCTAGTTAGCTTTCGCGCTTCGTGGGTTTTTTGTTACTTTGGATCGCTACGTAACTTGACAATGCCCTCGTGCGCGTAAGCCCTGGAGCATAGGGGAGCATCTTGAACCCTAGAGATCACATTTGATGTCACGAGAGATAATTCATATTTAACCTCGCAGAATAAGTTAGGGCTTCTAATAAATAACAAGAAAAAGGGCAAAAGCAAGAATAACTTAGACGCGTAGGAGGGAATTGCAATAATGTCTTAGGGCGTACGAGGGAATTTCAATAATGTCAATGATTTCCATGAAGGCAATCTGAGTTTCGCGAGAGAGAGAGAGAGAGAGAGAGAGAGAGAGTTTTGAAGAAGCAGCATGCAAGAATCTGGCAACAGAAGAAGAACCCGTGAACAAGGTATGCGTGGCCCATCGTGGGTCTTTCGTGAATGAATGAATCCTATAATAATGATAATAATAACAGCAAAGGTCGCTCTGTTCAGACACATCGAAGCCAAAAAATCATATAAAAGAAGGGCATAAAGAACAGGTGAACAGCTGTAAGTGGATATGGTCGCCAGATCAGCTGTAATAGACTTGCCAAAGGCTCACAGATTTTTGTCGCCATTGTTTCGTCACAAGCCCTAATCTCTCTGTCTGTCTGTCTCTCTCCCTCTCCCTCTCCCCTTCATAAGAATACACACGACCAAGATCATGTCTAATGATCTTGACAGACTTCAGCACTTGGTTAGGTGGGGGTAATTACTTTTCTATAGAATGAGACAAGGGATTGCGCGCAGGATGCGGGCTTTGTTCTCATTATTCTAAGTTGGTGAGTAGGTGGAGGGGGCTGGGGAAGAGTACCTTTCTCATACATTTTGTTAGCCACACGGGGAGTGCTAGGGTATACTAAAAAGTATATACGCCGGATTTGGAAATTAGTCAGAGTACCGAAGGAAATCCCATCTTTTCTTTGGAAGCTGCAAAGTCAACCATCTTCCTGGATGATTAGGGTGATCCATGTGCATGCCTTTTCTACGAGGGAAAAGATCCACTACCATGTTCCGTGTCTCAACAAATCTCGTCCGTTGTCGTACTTTAGCATCACTTAATTAAATTGATGATTTTGGATAAATGAGACAAGAGATGGCGACACAAACGGGGATAGACGATCTTACAACTCTTAAAGGCATCATCGGTAGTCTCTCTTTAGCCGCCCAATAATTAGTCAAAACAAAAGCATATGCCAGTCTTGATTAGGCACCTTAAATTAATGACATATGGAAAGTGGTTTATGCGATACTTATCTAATTTTTTAATGATACTTTGAAGCATGATTGGATTGGATTGTATACCTTAAAGCTTTGACACCTGAAACTTTTGCCAACTCGAGCAAGATGTTCCTCGCATCAACCTGAACTTTTTTTTTTTTTTCCTTAAAGGAGAATCACGAAGGATAAATCTCATCTTATCACAAAAGAAAAGCGACATGAATCTCCCTCACTCCCAAAAGCCAATTTGATATAGAAAAGATTTAGATCAAAAGAGCCGACATTGGATTCCATTGTTCACAAGAGTGAGCCAAAAATTCAAATGCAAGCTCCCATCAAATTATTCAAAACCCTACATCATAATCTGGAATGCATCACTTGATATGCAATCATTTATGGGGGTAGCTTGAATATACCCTTGAGTGCCTCTCTTTAACCTTTACGGGCTAAAGTGATGGTTAGCTTGAGGCCACGCATGCCCTCTGGAGAAAGGGAATATTATCTCTCTCTTGCACTTTTCTTTTTTGGGCAACCTTGATTGTATATAGTCATCTCTATGTGAGAATGAAATATCATGAAGATATAGATTGTCATGCAAAGGTAGTTGACAAAATGAACAGGAAGAATAAAAGGGTCTTGCACACAGTCTCTCTCTACATGGCTTTAGTTTGAGATTTCGAATAATAAAAGTTAAAGAAGAAGGGGAAAGAAAAGAGGGAAGAGACCTTCCGAATTTGCCTTGGTGGGGTTTGCTTGTGCACTTTCACCAGAGAGAGAGAGAGAGAGAGAGAGAGAGAGAGAGAGAGAGAGAGAGTGGCTGGAAAATTTCAGCGTCTATAAAATGTGGTGATTATTCACATAGTTTAGCAATGGCAAAGCTAGAAGAAGATGTTAATGATTCATGTAAAAATATATGGATATGTAAGTTAATATCTTCAGAACTAGGAAACCTAACCTCTAAAACTAGCCAAGGAAGAAATATGGAATCCTTAATATATTATGAGGGTAATGTTAGACATAGAAGCATGTGCACAAAGAGATGGTGATGTGACAAACTAAGAGTTATGTTTATTTAATATGTTACACAAATCCGTCCTATCATTTCATAAATCAATTCCATAAAAGTTCTTACATATATGGCATGATGCATTAAATAAGCATCATAAAAGGTAACATAGAAGTTGATATATTAGGTAGATTGGTAGAACTTGATGTTATATTGTATCAATTATCATACACACATAATGTACTTTTGGGGAAAATTATAAATGAAAACAAGATTCAGGCAATTGATGATTCAATCATGGTTTTGTGGGGTTCCAAAAAGTTCAAAGGGCGTCACACATCTTTAGCAAATGCCTTTGCCTCCTCTTGAGCTTTATAATCTTGCTCATTCTCCAAGGTATGATGTCTCAAATGCTCGCGTAGGCTTCTTTTTAATAAATCATTCCATTCAAATCAATACCCTTTTATATCATCTTTAGCATTTGGGCATTTTATAACAGGAACAAAGGAACAGACAGGAAAGTGCCAACGTCATATTATATATTGATTATTTAAATAAAACTTATACGAACAAATCCAGTAGGAAAAAAAGAAAAAGCAACTAAAAAAAAAGGAAAAAAAAATGTAAACATGGCCTATGATGAGATGGTGAATTTCCCCAAAAAACCAAATAATGATAAAAGATGGCGAGGTAGGAATTTTCCTATTGTAATTTGTAACTCGGGATAAACATTCCACTTATAAAATCGTATATGCCTTTCTCATTTGTGTTATTCGATCTGATTCTTGGAGTTTTTTAATCTGATTGTAAGAAATTGTGTCAATTCTTGATAATTTTGAATTAAGTTATATCATCTTGTATTTTGTTCAATTTGAATTTCTCTCGTAGAATTTATGATGTATTCGAATGTTGGGCTTCCTGTCGTGTCAGAAATATCATCCTTACTTGCGATTCTCTGTCTCTCTTTGCAGCTTCTTTAGGAGTTTTTCTTAACTCCTCTTTTCTGAGGCTTATTGCAACATCATCCTTTTTTCTTTATATATATATGTGTGTGTGTGTATTGCTAATTGCCAACCTCAGCCTCCCGGCCCTCCCCCGTGGGTCTGCCACTGTAATCATGATCTTTGTCTGGGCCTTCTCTGCACACATAATTATCTGCAACAAAGCTTCTGAATTTCTTTTTCTTCCTTTTCTTTTTCTTTGACCTACAAATTAAAGATTCTCTCTCTCCCTTTATGCAAATTTGCGGTATATAAAACGACAGAAACGAGAGGGTTTTCGGGAAGTAGTAGCAACAGCCGAGAGAGAGAGAGAGAGAGAGATGTTTTTGAGGAAACGCACATCACCATCTTAATACTGTGTCTGCTCTTTCCGTGTTTTGATTCATGCATGGTGTGAGGGACTGATAGAGTGAGTTAACGTTTGATAGCTCTTGATGGGTCTTCGGAGGGTTACGTATGAGCTCCCTTCGTAGCTTTAGCCTTTGCTTAGAGACAAGCAATCCATGTGTGTTAGACAGTGACCTTGGAGAGTAGCCCATCATCGCCATCTCTTCACGAGAGAGAGAGAGAGAGCTTTCATTTTCATTTTTGTTTTCTTCTGGTCTAAATTCGTGTCTTTGTTTAGCTGCCCAATGAGTGACGCCTTTCTGTTTCTTCTCTGTGGCCTATATATTCCTGCACTATTTGTCACCTCCCATTGACTAAACTGCTCTTCATCTCTAGCTTAGCCGGCACTCCCCACTTCTCTCGATTCTTTCAAAGATGCAAAATATAGGACCCTCTTAAGTATATAATGAGCCAAAGTTTGAATTACACAAGATAGAGATAGAAAGAGAAGCAGAAGAAAGAGAGATCAAGATCAAAGATTTCTTTGTTGATATTCCCCCTCCCCCCCTTCTCTCGGATCAGTCTTTGCCTTTAAAAGACCATGTTTCCTGCAACCATGTCCAATTCCACTACTTTGTCTGATGAAGCAAGTGTCTCTTCTGGTGCAAGAGTGTTGGATTTTTGCAGCTTCAACTACAACACCGATACTACCAACAAGAACAACCAAGAAAATTCACTGCAACAACAGCCTCAACAACTGATCACCACCGTTCACAACAACTCTCCACAGCATCAGCAGCAGAAGAAGATCAGGAAGAAGAGAAGCCTCCCCGGAAACCCAGGTCAGTCGTTATTAATACCCACTGGATTTAATCAAAGAAAAACGAATACCCACTTTATTTAGTAAACTTGTATAGCATCTTCATTCGTAATTAATTAAAGAGGAGGAGAAAAATTAATATGTTGGGTAATCAAGATTCATCCTTTCTTGGCAGACCCAGATGCAGAAGTGATTGCGCTGTCCCCAAAGACCCTCATGGCCACGAACAGGTTCGTGTGCGAGATCTGCAACAAGGGTTTCCAGAGGGACCAGAACCTGCAGCTCCACAGGAGAGGCCACAACCTCCCATGGAAGTTGAAGCAGAGGAGTGGCAAAGACCAGGTGGTTAGGAAGAGGGCTTATGTGTGCCCCGAGCCTACCTGTGTCCACCACCACCCTTCGAGGGCTCTCGGTGACCTCACGGGGATCAAGAAGCACTTCTGCAGGAAGCATGGAGAGAAGAAGTGGAAGTGTGAGAAATGCTCCAAGATTTATGCGGTCCAGTCTGATTGGAAGGCTCACTCCAAGACCTGTGGAACCAGAGAGTATAGATGTGACTGTGGCACTCTCTTCTCCAGGTAATTAATCATCATTTCGATTAATTAATTCTCGTGATTACTCTATTTCTATCTCTCTCAACGATTAATCTCTTATTTTCCTTGATTTTGTTTTAATTGTTCTTTCATAATGCCTCGTTTAGTAAATACTATTTGCTTTAGCAGCAACTGACATTCAACATTAAATACTGATGGTTCTGGTCACATGCAGCCTTCTTGTTATGCATTTATAGGATGGTTGCGTACCCAGTTTTTGTTGACACGCTTCGAATCCCTAGCATTATCTTGCTCCTTGCAAGAATGTATAATGGTGAGCTTCAATTTGCATGGGATTTATGTGGGGATTATGCCCTCCACTGAGGCCAAGTGTCTATTGCTATGGTGATATTCCAAGAAAAAAGTGAGAGAAAATCAGTTTTGTCGAAGAAGAAAAATATAAGTATCATACTCGGTAATTAATGAAATGATTCATTTTTGAAGTGAATCATTTCCCCAGTGACCCTTTATGGGTAAAAATGAGCTGGTCTTATGTAAGCTTCTGATGAATCTTGCAGTTCCTGAGAAACGAAGAAAGAATCACCATGCATACCCTCTCTCTCTCTCTCTCTCTCTCTCTTTCTTCCCCCACCCCCACTCTTGCTCTATTCTTCTGTATCATCAGCCAAAAAATAAAAGAAAAAAGAGGGAAAAGTGAGGTAATATTACTACTTTTCGGTACTTAGGAACTGCAGTCACGAGGGCAATGATAGAGATTTCTTCTTGCTCGGTGAAAAAAGTAAAAGAAGTTCGACTTTATTTGGAGCCATGAAAAGTCCTCGACGATCTGCTTTCTTCATTGGAAAAAAAAAAGTTTATATTTTAAAAAATGCCATTCATTAATTCATGCTTTTTGCAGAGAATCCTCTTAAACAACTGTGGAACTTTCGTCATCATGAAAACTGTTGAATCTGCCATTGCCAATGCTGACCAGTTTGCCTGTATACTCAGGAAAACAATAGAATTGCACATAAATTTTTCTTGGGTTTGCATAGACAATGATACGCACCTTTCTTTTCTTTTTGGGGTTGCACAATTATCTTGAGTAAGATGGTGGATCCACTCGAATTATTTGGCACCGATATCGAGATTTTGAGCCGACTGTGTCTATGTCCACACTCCCATTCACATTTTGCATGCACATGACAAGCCTCTCTCTCTCTCTCTCTCCCTCCCCTTTTATGTTGACCATTCGAGAAAACTCCTCCTTTGTGTCTGTGTACGCTTTAACGACGTCCTTAGGTGCCTTTTCTAAACCTCATGCAAAACTGTAGGCCCTCGCTGTATGGTGATGATTTCTTTCTCTAAAGTCATTTGACAGTGGTGGTCTAGTTCCTTTCTAATTGTTTCTTCTTCTTTTTTCTTTGAAAGATTTTCACTTATTGCGTCCTCCCTTTTTGCATGAACTTCCCAAATCCCGAGAGCTTCATTATTTGTGTGCTTTGTATCATTGACTGTTGCACGAATGGAACTTACAATTTAACTCCTTAGTGAGATCAGCGTCACTGATGCATCATAAGTGCCTCGCTTCCTCAACTTCTGATTTACTAATGCTCTTCTAATAATACCAGTAAGACTCGCGAGCATACGTTGAATAATTAGTACCTCTTTGTAGAAACCTGGGAAGTTCTTCCTTGGGTTTGTGTAAAAGATTAAGTCGATCATGGTGCAGAAAAGTATTGCAACTTAGAATACAAGTCGAGGATGAAAAAGACATGAACCTCACGTTCTTCTAGCATTTAAGAATGGATGATGCTTGTGGTGTTTTCTTGTATCAGCAATCACCTTGACAATTGAAGTGCTATTCATAAAGATGCATGGAAAATCATAAAAACCTTGCAAATACACTTATTCAGTTTGTTTCGCTTTAATAACATCAGAATTCACATTATTTACACACACATGTATAACTTTTTTTGGCATATCTCGCAGCTCTCACCGTGGAAATAAGCAGTTCAATTATTTATGGAAAATAAAGTTAGCCATATTGCCGGTGTTAGATGTAAAGTGTGGACAATAATGGTTCCACAACCTTTAGGAGTTCATATTCATCCATTACATTAGCCTTCCATTCTCTACCTTTATAGAAAGTTTGAATAACTCATCCAAATCTCTCTTTGTTGTACACAGGAAGGACAGCTTTGTGACACATAGAGCATTTTGTGATGCACTAGCTGAGGAGAGTGCAAGGCTCTCGGCGAGTCAACTTACCACCGTTGACCCAAATATCCCTCTTCACCGCCGCCACCTTCACCCACCGCCCACTCTCTTCCCTCTCCCCTCCCTCCTCTCCAACCCGCCGCCGCAGCCAACAACCCACGTTTCCCTCACCCCCAACTGGGTTCCACCCCAAAACCCTAGCTACCCTCCGCAGGTCCATGTAAAACCCGAAACCCTCCGTTTCCAAGTCCCTCTGCTCTCCTCACAACCACAACTCATCTTTCAAGAGCGGCCCGGCCACAAGGCCATGATCGCCTCACCCTTCCAAGCCCTCCACGGCACTGCTGCTGGCACGTTGCCGCACCTCTCAGCCACCGCGCTGCTCCAGAAAGCCACCACCATGGGCTCGGTGGCCACTTCTGCCATTGGCCACCATCATCATCATCACTCAGCTCGCTCGGCCGGCCACATTGCATCGCTCAGTGTGGGGGGTGACTATGGCGCACCAAGTGTTCACCCAGAGCTCGTCAAAGAGCTGGCAGCATCACCCTTGGAGAGCCTTGGGGCTTGGCGGAAGAGCGACGGGTTGACCAGGGACTTCCTGGGGCTGACCGGAGAGGTCAACGCCGGGAGCGGGAGGGTCAACGTGGGGGACTTGCTAGGGTTCACTAAGGGGATGGAGCTTCAACAGGCGTACAAGCGCGAGCAATCTGCGTTGAAGATTAGTGACGGTTTTGGCTTTGCGGATCAGAACAATGCAAGCTGCTTCTCAGACTTGGAGTGATTGTTGAATTCGAAATATGGCATGACCAAAAACAGTAGTAATCTTCAGTGGGTTTTAGTGTTTTTAACTTTACGGTGAATCTTTAAGGCGTGGTGGGTGGTTTGACAGCCATCTAATGTCATTGGGAAAATACTAAATGAAAAGACGCAGAGGAAAAAAAAAGCAAATTAGGGTTTTTTCCCTCGTCAAGTAGGCATTATCTTGTTGGAGTTAATTATTTCTTGGGGAATTTTCATATTCTTTTAGATGCATAATTTTGTTACTCGTGGAAGAGTGATGCATTTTCCTTAGTCTAGGCTTTGTTTTTACTTAAAAGTATCTTCCCAAGCGGAAGCAACAATGCTTTGTATACTCGAAGCTTGACAAGTACCCTTTTACTGGACCGCCCACTAAACATGCAAGTAATTACATGTGATAGAGAGAGATTATTGATTTTGAATTGATGTCTATCTGTAATGTCTCATCAATCAGCACTCAGCAGTAAAAAATTAATGGGCGTTTATAAGGGTTTAATATTGTAAAATTTATATTATGTACACCTCTTGTGTGTACGAGGATAAATTGCACAATACTTGTAAATCAATGAACAAATATAGACATTATACTTTTTATTAATTATTTCTTGCAACCTCGTTAGTTGCTCCACCCGAACTTGTGGAATTTATTTTTAGATAATCTCCGTGCACAATTTTTATTTTTATTTTACATGCAAGGTTATGTTTTATTTATTTAGTTAAATGACTTGAGAGTTTAAAAACCATCAACTCATGGACGATGTGACTTCAAATTGTGCTTGCATGAGCTCAAGGTCATTTTCAAGCTATAGAAGTTGAGGAGGGTTGAGAGTACTGAATTCGATGCATATATGCATGAAGATTGATTGAGATGAAAATTCGGACATGAAATATTATTCAAAAAGAAGAAGAAGATTGAAGTGACACAAGTTGACATTGTTGTCCCTATTATCAATCTACTACAAAAGTTTCGTGCCTCTAACTTGCCAAAACAAGGCATGACATAATAATGTATGGAGTAAATGATAAGGTAAGCATGAATTAAAAGAAAGAAAATAGTGACAAAAGATAGAATTGATTCGGAGGGTATGCCAAGTTCAGTACCATCAAAGCAGTTGAAATAGCTATAGTTCAAGTTGAACTAAAGCATAATATGTGTTCAATTCTCCTAATTGTAACAAAGATATGTCACTGTACTTAATTGCACCATCTCCTTTCCAATATGGTGATTATACTTCATAGTTCACTAAAGATCACTTTTGAGGGCTTTTAAAGATCTCTACAAAGGCCAATACATCATTTTAACGTATTTTATTCGTACTTTTAATATAAAGTGCCCTAATATATAAAAAAAATTAGAATTTTAACATACATTGTTGAATTTTCATTTTCAATCTTGTGATTCAATTATTTAGAATCATATTTCGAAAAAAAAATATAAAAATCTTTATCATCCTAAGCACGTAGGGAGAGAGAATTCTAAGAAGAATTATGAAAAAGAATTAAAAGACAATTTTCACTTTTTTTATAGAAAAGGTAAGAGAGTATATTCTTGGGATTTAATCGAGGATGGCAAAGTGACCAAGATAAGACGGGGGATGATGTGAGCATGTCGGTGGAGCGGGCCCCACACAACTTAGCACACTAATAATTGTGGTTGACGATCTAACCCCTCCTTCAGTCCAATCCAAGCCAGCCAAGGTGACAATGACCGCCCTCATTTCTTTGAATAATTCGAATAAAATAAGGAATGAAAGTTTTCCCATGCATCCACATTAGTCAAATTATTGACAAGGATGATACTAATAATAGTAATATCACGCAGTCCCAATGAAAATGACTGCTCTCATGTTCTTTGCACAATATATTTATAATATTAATTGAAGACGTTGGTACCATCTTATCAAATTTCTGGTGAAATCTACTAAAACGGTATGGACTTATATGAAATATTCGGGATTGATGGACCATGGTAAGGACTGATGACTATCTAAGACAGTAATCCTATAGGATAATAAACAAAATTCTTAATGTATAAGAAAGAAGTCGATAAGTCTAACTAAAAAGCAAACCATTCTATTAAAAAAGTTAAATAAGTGCGTCCAAATAATTAAGCTTGCAAAAAAGATGCCTGTCATCAGAGCTCTTGAAATTCATATCTTCTTAAGGAAATTATGTAGTTTCTGCCCTCACTTACTTCACTTTAAATTATCAAATTTAATATCAAGCTACTAGAGATAGAAATATCAAAAATGCCATAATTTCGTACGGTGTTCAACTTGAGTGTTATAATTATTTGTTTTCGACATTTCAAATGCTATAATTTTTAAGAAAATGTTTATTCATGTGAAGATAATGTGCAAAAAGTTAGCATGCCTAATCTATATGCAAGCTGATGTAACATGGGCCATCTTAGGGTTATGACACACATTTTGATGGGAAGTTCTTGCGACAGCTTGAAAAGGAGAAAGAGAGGAGTAACGTAGCAATTGGACAAGTGGACTGAAACACTAGGGTCTACAATGCATCATCTAATAAGAGGACATCGACCTGCCAAAATCCTGATGGGACGTAAACTGTTGGCGAGTTCGAGGAAGCGAGACGGGTTGAGGCCAATTGCTAAAAACCCTATATGGTTTAAGGGGAAAAATATTTGAAATGTTTTAAATTTATCATATGAATATCAATTCATTTCTAAATTTCTTATTTTAATTAATTTAATTTTAACTTTTGACGATTTATCCATATTGTCATTCCGACCAATTTTAATCGGTAGTCATTGACATGAATGTCGATGGCTTTAGCTCATATTAACGTGAATCATCTTGTTATAATTTTTATTTATTTCTTTTTCCTTTCTTTTTCTTCCCTTATCTTCTAAAGTTGGTGAGGGTTGCGATGACCCTTGCCGGGCTGAGTGGGAAAAAAAGGAAAAGAAAAGAAGATAATAAAAAAATTATTAAAAAATTTAAAAATATATATAAATTATCAATGTTAACCCTAGTCATATCACGTAATATAGCCAATGTCCAAATTAGCAATTTCTGATCAAAATTAAATGGGAAAATTACATCGACAAATTATCAAAAAGATTTAGTATTCAATTGACAAAATCGAAAGGCTTAAAATTAAATTGACAAATACAATAGGCTTAGGACTTTGATAATATCCCTAGTGTGAGATGAGTTCGGGATTTCATATCAAATACGAAATGTGTAACTACTAAAATGCCCTCTGTTTTCTTTACATTTCTTAGGTGGTTGAAAATAGAAATGCCGAAGTTTATCCCAATAGTCACTCTTCCCACATGTGAAGGGAGAAATAGGAGGTTCAAAACCCCACCTTTTGAAGAGGTTGAGATAGGGATGGTTAACTTTAAGTGTAATTTTCGACTCATGTCTTATAAAGAGGTAGAACAAAAATCTAAAATTAAATTTTGCTCTGAGATTAAATTGAGAGCTAGAGTTAGACTAACAAAAAACGAAAAAAGAAAAAAGAAAATATAAACATTTTGCCCTTACTCTATTAAAACTCTCAACGTTCCTATGAAAATTTGTGAACGTTAACCAATTTTTTTTTTGTATAATATAACATATTTCAACCAGCCACTATTTCACACCTCACTTCTAATTGTTGATAGATCTTAGATTTCTACGAAATTCATTAAAAAAATACATTATGAGACTCCATGAAGATTGACAACGAAAATTTCGAGTAAATGGTTGCCATTATTTACAGATTTGAGGTTGTGTATTATATCTTACATAAGATTATTGTTTATTACAAAACTCTACAGCAAATTGCGGGCATCCAACAGGAACTGGACTACTTTAGTGAGACGGGTTCGGGATATTACATCTGAGCTGGTAACGAGTTTGAGACCCATTTGGAGAGCAACGAGAAGTTAATGAGGGGCACGAGCTCTTCCCTAATTGCATGCGGATATCAGAATTAAGTGCAATCAAAATCCTGGTCCGAGTGGATTCAGTGCGGCGACCATAGAAAATTTGCAAGGTATGATAGTGAAGCATATAATTTTTTTTATTTTCCTGAACTTTCTAGACATAGTTTATGAATAATATCGTGATACAATTTCATGTTTTCCAATATTTATGTGTACTTGGTGATAATCACACGTCGTTGTCCCATACAGACATCATTTTCCAAGGACACCACCAGATTTCAATCCTGGAAGTGACATAGTGGTCTCTCTACTGGACCACAAGGGTTTTTGGGGGGGAAGTCAAAGCTGAAAAGAGAGCAATTGAGGACTTTCGGTTTTGACGGTGGCGATGCCTTGACTTGTGAGGAAAATCACTAGCTTTAAGCAAAAGTGAATTACATCCAGTTAATCTACTTATTACAAGCAAAGAAGAAAACCAACTACGGGTGTTCGATCAAACACTGATAGGTCGAAAAGATTAATCGGTTCATTTCAGTTCAGCTTAGTATTTTTTATTGGGATATCAACTTCCTTTTAATTTCACGTTCGAATTCAAACCGAGGATAATTGTCCAAAAAGTTCTAGACCTATCGTACATCAACCAATTTGATCCTAAACATTTTTATTATGTCAATTTAGTCCCAAACATATTGAATGCTGTCAATTTAACTATAAACCTTTACATGACTCCGGGTGATTTTGGCCGAAATCGCCAGAAGGACTACAATGCAAATCATCAAAATGTTTAGTACTAAATTGACAAATCGCCAAAAATGTTTAAGACCGAATCAGCATAATTGAAAAATTTAGAACCGAATCGACTGTCATACAATAGTTTTAGGACTAAATTGGCACACTTGAAAGGTTTAGGATTGAATTAGCCACCATAGAATAGTTTTAGGACTCTTTTGGATAATTTTTCTACCCAAACTGACTCAGCAACTAATCAAAAATCAATTAACTAAGATTTTTACTGGCAAAATAATTTATTACAACTACAGATAGCTTCTTTCAAGATGACAAGTTGGAGTTTGGCTCAAGTTGGGTTGTTGTTGAAACATCGTTGAATCTTGAGGGATATTAGCAGCAGCAGCAGATGGCATGTTCTTCATGTGTTTAACTATTCAGACATCTATGCCTATTCTTCCTGTTATATTCTGTAGGGTCAGTTGGATTCGGCGGGTCTTGTTTCTGGACATTTTGCTTATTGGTTCAGCAAACTGGTCCTATATCAATCTCATGACTCGTATTCTACAGAAAGAATCAGATTTTCTGGTCGTTTTCGGTTCGATATTTCGAGTGTCGCAATTGCTAGCATGCAAATAGGGACTTACAGCAAATTGAAGCCATTAGTTTGGTTTGTCTTTGTGTGTTATTAGTTGGAGTTGAAAATAAAGTTTTCCCGCTAAAGTAAAGCCGAACCGCAAAAGCCGGGGGGGAGAGAGAGAGAGAATTAAAGAGTTGAACTGGGTCCATGAGGGGTATGGTATCCTATGTTATCAAGGTACATTCATATGCTTCCATATCATATGAATGCAAACAAAAATTGGGGTCCCAGAAAAACTAAAGACGGTCGTCAGCTTGCACCTTCCACTAAATTTACGTACATTTGAACGCTGAATCTTTCATTCTAAGAATAATGAGCCAATCAATCATTTTCAGTGAATACCCTGAAGTGATGAGATTCTGCTTTTGGCACTTTATTTCTATAGAGAGGATCACCTTCGAATTACAAAACTAAACAGCATGGACATAAGCATCTTGACTTTTGGTTATGCTAGTGGTGCTGCTAACTTAGCTCTAAGTGACTCGATCCCTTGAATGGATGGGCAATAAGACAGTCCATAATGTCCACTCTCGTGACCCCAATCCAGCACAGTGGAAGCAATAATGCAAGAAAAAAGGAAAAATTAACCTCCTCCAAAAGGGGAGAAAAAAAATGGCTGCTTTGGATATCCCAAGCATCTCACTTTTATATCTCCAAGCCCTTTTTTTTTTGTTGAATGCTAGGAATTTACCAACTCCAAGAAATTCTTTTCCTCATCACCCACTTTCTTTTCGAGAGATTTAGAAAATAGCGCCAGAGGGATAACGGAAGAAGAAAATCTAAGGACATGTAACCTTTTCTAAAGAGGAGGCAAAGAGAGGCTGCTAAAAAAAATGCTGTAATGCGAGCGTGAGTTAAAAAAGGCAACTAAGTTGATGGTGTATGTGAATTTGTGCCCAGTGGTGCTGGTGATGGTGGTGGTCCGGGGCAAGAAAGTGGTACTACTAAAACCAAAAGAAAGAGAGAGGCAAAGAAAAGAAGAGAAAAAGAGAGAAGAAGGGATGAGGAGGAAAAAAAAAAGAAGCACACCAGAGAGAAATGTCAACGGCTACCGAAAAAGATGCTTCAATAGAAGTATGAAAGTTCTGAAGTATTACCCACATTCCTCTCGAGTCCTCTTTTTTCCTCTTCAAACTTTATCAATTTCCGTGCATGTCCCCATAAAACGTTTCACAGGTTTTTGTTGGCAGCGTAAAACCTGCAAACAAGATGATAAAAAGAAGACTTGATTTAGCACATAAGCAGAGACCAAATTTCAGAAAATAAAAGTAGGCAAAGAAGGGATCGACCTTACGCCTTGGACCACAACCATTTGGATGCTAAACTCTTTTAGAAAGGCTGGCAATTTTGTGCATGTGTGACCCTATGCATGCATATTCTAATTCTACATGCTTTACCTCCAAATTCCAGCCCCATTTGGTAGGTTGGTCTGCTTGAATTTAGAAAATAATAGTAAAGAATTCAAAATGCCAAACTTTCTTGAAGAACCGGAAGCTTTTCGGCCACTTAGATATAAATGTAAGTGAATAAAATGAGAGTTCCCTTAACTGATATCCAATTGACACGCAAAGGAAAAAGTGCTAGCATATGATTCCATAAGGTGCCTACAGCTTTGGCATAACAAAAAGGGAAGTTCTTAGAATAACAATGCATATTCAGCACCGCCTGAGAGAGAGAAAGAGAGAGAGAAGGGGAGGCGGGACCTAGCTTTTAAAAAGTACATGTATAAGTTGCAGTGTTTTAGGTAAAATACATGCCATTTTGCCCCATAAAAAAGATGTCTCTTTCTTTCTCAAACTTCTTTTTTCTCATAATCTTCTCATGAGGCACAACCAGACAAACCAAAAGCTTCTCTGCAAAATTCCCCACTCTCACCTTTCTCACAGACAAGCAGTTGTGTCAGCTTCCATCAGGGAATCTCATCCCATCTCCTCCTCTCAATAAACCTTCCTTTTGCACCTTTTTCTTTCTTCCAATCCTCATCATTGCCAAACCTTCTTTCCTTCCTTTGCTTCTGCTCTCTCCCCAGCACCGCCGCACCCCCCCTTCCCCTTTTAAGCTTCTGCTGCAAAATCCCTACATAGAACTCATATTTCACAGTCCTCTCTCGTATTCCATTGGAATTAAACAGTGCAACTTCCAAAAAGGAAAAGGGTGATCTTTTTGTCATCACTTGAGAAAGACTCCCGGTATAATTCTAACCAGCCAGTTCTGATAATAACTCATCCCATTAATATGTATACTTTTCTTCGTCCCAAATTTTTTAGGGCATCTTGACCAATGTGATGGAAGAGAAAAATAACAAAGAAAGACGAATAACATGGCAGGAAAAGGGTAGAGGAATACACTAACATCAATTTAACAACAAAGAGAAAGAAACGTACTGAAATCGCTAGTAACTCTTAGCATGTTCAGAACCAGTACAGAGTACCGTAAATAAGGAAATCAGTTCTTTCAACCCCATAGAACATCTATAGCATCCAATACTACAGAATTTTCTTATCATTCAGCTCCATTTTCCCAACTCACACTCTCTTTTTTTTTTATTTCCAAGTAGGTTTCAGATTTCCACCCCCAGCATAAATATAATTTTTTTGAGAAAATATGAACTGTAGAGATAATAACTGTGGAGATAATATTCCAAATTCCAAGTTCTTGTATCCTGCAGAATTATGGACAGCTGAAATTCAAAAGTACCATTCAGGCAAAAAGCTTCCTATAAGATATGCATCTTTTGTCAGCACATGGTATCTCGCGGGACCAAATTCTTTAACAAAGCTTTCTCGTTAGAATTTTACCAGCAGTCACAATCCATCAAAGTTTCAGTCCAAAATATCTGAATAAAACACATTCCTTAATGCACAGTGATTCTTATAACAGCACATCACCCTTTTGAACACTCATTAAGCATATTTTAATTGTGTAAGTACAGGGAACAGTGAACAAAATTGGGAAGACTAATCAAAGCTTAAAACTGGAAAGTGTGATTCATTGTGTGCTGAAGAGTATAAAATATAAAATTATTGATTAACCTGCTAATCAAACATTCATCAAATTCATATGATCCAAGTGGTAAAGTGAATGGTATAGATATGGCAAACTATAGTCATTCTATAAAGTGTTGTAGCTTATGCATTTGATACTATATATTCTAACGTTGCAGCACCTGCCAGTGCTGTAAGTTGGCACAACAATGAGGGCGCAATGCAGGCATTGTGAAGTGTTTGCTAAACTTCTTGAAAAAAACTACACTATCTCTTTTCATAGTTATGATTGTTGCGCGGGAACTATACCAAATGCTCTCGTAATATAGAAAGTTTTGTTTTCTTGGCGAAGGTGCAATTGCAGGCTGATTAAAATCTGTCATTTGAACTGCCCTAGTGGTGGCGGCGGCTTCTCATGCATAAAATAAGAATGACAATTGCAGACGAAATTTTGTCATTCTTATTTTTTTAAAAAGTCATGTCTGAGACTAAGTTCGAGAAAAATCTAATCTCAATAATGGATACATCAATGTCAAGAAAGCATAGCTAAAATATCATGCACAAAAAGGCATCTACACGATATAGTACTGCCTCTAGCAATATTTTCCAAATCAAGCAACCAGCAGGCTTGAAGACACCAGATCCTTCTGGTCTTGTATGCTTCGCCTAATCTATATAAGTTCTGTCTGAATAATGCAATTTCTTAGTGGTTTCGCTTGTTGCTCTTACAGGCTAGAGATGAAATAATCTTTGCACTCCAAATTGGCTACAAGTGTGCTATTATCAAATCGATGTAGAAGACGGCTGTTCTTCCTTTTGTTTCCAAGAAACACTACAATAGTTAGTGCTATACTAGCAAAAGTGCACAATATTTAATTTTTTGAGATATCAAAGGAAACATTGTTTTAAACAAAAACATTTCATTCTGGAAATAATTAGCTCAGTTGGAGGGCCTATATGATGATCTTCTTATAGGCCTGATAACAGTCCAAGGGTCTTGTCCCATCAAAACATTAGGAGATAAAGATCATGGTCCAAGACAAAGACTATACCATCTTCCTTGGATTAAAACTCAAGTAATCCACCGATGTTATGGCATATTGTTTAATGCAAAACAATCTGTTATCTAAGCAACATACTTTGAACAGCAGGTGATTTGCCAATGATTCACAATAAAATTCACAAGACAGTCAAATTTTCAAAATTCAAAAGGCTCCAAAATACCTGCAGTACTGGTAACATTTATCTGTTCATGGCCTCCCATTTCTGAACAAGTTCACTGATAGCAGTTGAAAAAGCACCAGCAAAATCTTCCATGGAGGAAATTATCCAGAGAATCAACACTTCTCAAATGACATATCTACCAATATTCCTCAGTGATATCTGACCAATGAAAGCAAATAGTGCTGCTGAAGGAATGGAAATACTAACATACCACACATGTTAAGAGAGTATTTAAAGACTTCAAAGCTGATATACCAACAGTTTTCAGCTGAAGAGTAACCCAAAGAAGGTGATATATCACTGCTTCTGGGGCTAGCACCTTATCCATTCCTTTCGTTCTCCAGCAAAAAAACAGAAGAAAAAAGAATAGAAAACAACAAAGCTAGCATCCAGTAGAAGAGCAAAGGAACAAAGGCAAAAGAGCAAATAAGAAACAAACAAGAACTCAAGTATGTCCAAAATAATTTGGACATATACGAAGTGATCTTCAAGAAAGCATTGAATCTTGTCCCATTGAGAATGTCATATGTGAAGCTCCATAGCCCAATCAAGTAAAAGTGAATCATACATCCTTAAACAGGATAATAAAATAAGGAATGAGGCAAGACAGATGGACAAATTATAAGGAATCATATTATGAAAAGTAAGATCGTTCCAAACTATTTGACTGTCTTCTTGCTGTTACATAAGAGAATGAAGTGGCTGGATGAAAACAGAAAAAGAAGAGTCCTGTCATACTAAATGATTGAATAACATATGAGGCAGTTCTCTTAAGCTTCAAGAGAAATATTACAGAGTCAACGGAACAACTAAGAGATAAATATCAACAGTTAGTTTGATATGAACAGCTGGACAATAAAAAAACAGACTTGCCACAAGTTCACAAGAAAAAATCTAAATGATATCTAGGTGTAAGCCCAAATTTTTGGCTACAGAGTACTCCGATGTAAAAAGATTATCTGCGGATGTAATGTTTGTACTCTTGATCATGCAAAAAGAACAGCACAACATACTGGGAGCGTAGAGTGGAGAGTTGGATGTTAAGGACCAAGTCACAAACTTCTCCTTCGTGGATGTAGTTGTCTCTCTCTTTAAGTCTTCTCACATATTGCCTGGTTCACAGCATGTACTTTATGGCCAAGTATAAGTCTGATCTGGCAAAAACATTATAGAAACAGAAGTAAGATTTCTAACCATCTTACGCCTCAACACTCTGAAGGAGTAACTTCAACAGACTTCACCTAATGGCCTTATCAGAAACACTTGTAACCAATACTTTCATCATTAGCAAGCTCATTGTTGTGCACTTAATATCCTGTCAAGCCAGAAGGCTTAATCAACAACAAATTATCTCCTATTTGCAGATTTAAGAAAGAGATCCCTGCATCATTTCTTTCTGAAGCTCAAAATGAAACTGAGAAAATGAAAAGAAAAGAAAAAAATGGCACAGCATATCAAGTGTGATTACCTGTTACAGTCAACTACACTTGAGTACCCCAAAGAGATGGTTCCATCCTATATCAATATTCATCAGATTTCTGATAAACGTCCAACACTATAATCATCCTACATTAACAAGGGATAGACAAGAGAAGTGAAGAAGAGACCCCTTGTATCACATAAAGCACTATTTTCCACCACATACAGTCATTATAACACAGGACATCTGACAGGATTAGCTTGTTTATAGTCAGAAAACAGTAACTAGATCTTATAGACTGCAGGAGGGGACACTAGAATTAAAATCAACACAATGGTCCCCAAACCCAACATCACCCCAATTAAGTTTAGAGATAAAGGTTCACTACCATTTGGCATGTAACCATTAAGTTGATGACAACTAACTCCTGAAATGGCAAGCATGCAAATTGAGATTGAAATTGTATCTTGTTAAACTGCATGAGCAGAGTCCCCCTCGAAGTTAAAACATCACACATACGTAAGAAACAGAAAATCTTAGAGATTCTAACATGAGATTCAGTGATAAATCAGAAAAATGTCTTTCTTAACCAACCCGCCAGGTAGGCAGGTCAATCTGAATGCTGAAGTTAATATGTCTGTTCCACATCCAGCTTTAGTCAAAGGGTCTATCCAACCCAGCTATCGTGGTTAGCATCAATTTACATATGGATTTCTCGCTCGAGTGGCGTAGGCAGCAGTGGCAGATTAGCAGGCTTTTTGGGCGTTAGGGTTAGACTCAAGAGGTTAGAGAAATTCAAAAGGCCATGCTAGCAGAAACTTATGTTCTTTTGCTGCTGAAATCTTACCTTTTAAAAATGACGACCCCGTTAAGAACAACTTTTCTTGCGCTCTCGGTAGGACAAAGAATTGATAACCTCCATGCAGCTCAAGCAGCCCAATCAAGCAAATGCAAGTAAACACGTTCTCCTCTACTTGTTCACTGTAAATCAATATATAAGATCCCTTCTGGCTATTCGCTTTTCAAGCAGCAAATACACATATCCTTTGCATCTGAAACCAGTTGAAATGTCACTGTTGAATAGCCGAGTTCAAATAGTCAGACAGCTATCCACAGCTTTTGCTTGAACATCATTTCCAATTTTCCACATTCTATCTTGCTCAGAGGCTGTCCTTGATAAAGTTATGCCCAACCTCCAATACCGAAGATAGCAAGTATTGGCATACTGGCAAACAGTGGCAGATATTTGGAGTTGGTAGAGATGACTTTCTGTATTGACATAATTTTTAACACTTTCTAGAATCGGTACTCAGACTCCACTGCCCCTATACCGCCGCTTTAAAAGAAACACTAACTCGTCAATAATGGAAAGATGCAGGAGCCTGAGCTCTTACGTCTTGGATGATAACTGATAGACCATCACAGCAGTTTCATGAGTAAGCTGTGAAGAAAATTTTGTCACTATTACGATAAAGGGAAAGACAATGAGGGGCTCATATTGTCTAATCTCCCACTTATTGACCCACTAATATCCTCTCTCTAGTCAAATTGTATATCCTCCATGACTCAACATCATTAGACTTTAGAGAAAAAACCAGTGAGAAGACAATGTTGACTTCATATCAGGCAACTGTCTCCTTGCCTACAAAGGGACAACTGACTTTGATCTCTGTACACGCACTATCCATGTGTCGACGGGCATGACTACAGCAAGCTCAGCTCATAGGCAGCCCCTTTGTCCATGTGAAGTGGAAACTTCCCAACTGCAACAAAATCTAATTCATCCCTCTGGGATTTTACGACTGCAATTTCTGTCGCTCCATCATTTCAGAACAAAATGACCGATCAATGACACGGTAAGGGCCTATCCGGCACACGAAGCACGCATCAGACAGTTCGATATAAAGGGTTCAATCCCAACATCCAGCATTATCCACCCAGTCAAGCTCACAATGCCTGTTGTCCCCAGCATAAAGCACCGCGACCCATTGCATCCTCGGAATTCACCTACGACAGTCACCGAACCATGCGAAAAACTGAAGAACCAAGCATGAAGATCACCTGCCCGTGAATGATTCGGCATTCGAATTCGCCTTGATCCGTCTCCACCGACCAACCCATTTAGCGGGGGAGTCTCGTCGCTCTCGGATCCCGCATTCTCGCTGCCCATGCCGGGATTCTCCCGCGAGCTCGCCATTTTCATCGACACAACTTGCCCGACGAGATCGCCCGCGTTTCTGTCGAATGACGAAAGGAAAGGAGGTGCAGTGGGAGAACGGAGCGAATATTACTCCCATAATTTTTTGCTAAAAATAAGCAATTTAAGAAAAAGCTAATAAAACAAAAAAATCTCAAATTAGCGCACCTGTCACAAATACATCCGAACTAATTTTTTGACGATTCAAAAATTTTACACGTATGATGAATTTACTTTTTATTAATTTTGTTAAATTTTTACAATTAAATTACTGAGTTGAATGAGATGTGGCAGTTGACGAGTGTAATAGTTTGGGGTTTTACCCTTCATCTGTCACATTTATATTAATTTATAATTTTTCATAATATTAATCAAATTTAACATAACTTAATAAAGGGTAAATTTCCCCAAATGTACTTTTAGTGGTGAAAATATTTTAATCTAATTTTTTTGTCATATCAAATAACAAGAGAAATTATTTATATGCCATTTATCCAAAATTAGGTTAGGGTATTTCTTTACTTAGTGTTATTATGTGAACTTAGTTATGCACACTTCTAGTGTAAGTAATAGCATCCATGATCATCTTGAGACAAATAAAAAAAATATGAATCTATTTGAATGACCAAATTCATGTATAATATAATGTATTGTAACTTGTAATATTTTTCCTTAAATATGTAACACTATACGATTTGAAGGGATATAATAACTTAAACACGTATTCATCAATTAAATTTCTTTTAATCGAGTTTGTGTGCTTTTTCTGTTTGAGATTGAATGTGTGTATGTCAAAGTTCACCATATAAAGAAGATTTATGACAATTTCATTAATTATGTACTAAATCACAAAAAAAATTGTATGTTTTGACAACTTTTTGCTACGAGGCGTATCTTGCTACAAGAAGTGTATAAGTTGGCATGAACTTTTTATTGCCACAATCTAGGCAAATAGTCTAAAAATTGTGAAAAATGTCCTTTTATCTCCATATCCCGTCATGATGTGTGTATTTTTTACAACAAATAAACATATGTTGCTACAACTTGATGCGATTTATTTGGTGGGCCAATTTAAAACATAATATCGTGATAAAAACAAATTGTAATAGTAGTGTTCGTCATAACAAACTAATTTTCCATGAATTATTTCGTCATGATAAGTAACATATTGGGTGAAAAAAATTGTCAGCACTATGTACAATTAAATATCCTTAAAAAAATGACAAAAAATATTCATAAAATTAAATATTTCGTCACCTTTCTTGGGTTTCAAAATTGTGTCACTAAAAACATTATATCTTCATAACAGAACCTTTGGTCTTGAAATAAGTCAATCGAATCCTTGAAATAAATTCTTTTGTAACAAAAAGCAAATCGTCACGAAATATCTATCCAGTTGGGGTAAGTAACTTTTGTACATTTGTCATAAATTTACTAATCAGCCAAGTTATATGACAAAATCAGTAAGGAACACATAACGCACAATTCAAAACGACAAAAAAGAAAGAAAATTTAAAAGGAAATTATTCAAATTGGGTAAGTATATTGAAATAAACTTACGTAGCTTTACTAGAAAATTCTTCAATTTGGATCAATGAATAGATAAAAGAAAATTCTGAAAAAGAATCTACTGTTAGGGAATTTCAAGAATTTCAAATTTATATTAAAAAAATTACATTACTTTGCTAGTTTATATAGCCTACGATGGAAAATATTTATCAAAATACTATGCTAGTTATTTTAGTACTTACTAATTACAATATGGTCATGAGTAGACTACTAGGAAAGGACTCGATTTTGATAGTTGCATAGATAAAAGAAAAGTAAATTTACATTAAGGGTGAGCATATCAGACTGCTCGAACCAGGAACTACCTAGACTGGACCAAACTGGCCGGTTCAGTGTGGTTCCCGGGGGCGTCGCTGCGATTTCCGATTCCATAAAAATGGAATTGGTAATTTTCGGTCCGACTCTCACTTTCGGGGAAGAACTGGATCGGACTAGACCGATGGACTGACAGGCTCTTTTTTAACAAAAAAAATATATTTTTTAATTTCTTAAAAATAATAATAAACCCTAAAATTGTAATAACTCTAGTATTTTGAATTTTGAATTTTTTTTTTGCTAAATGGCTGGTTCCATTGGACCGAATCAAATCGAACCTGACTGATTGGTCTAGTTTGGTTCCCGGTCCCAAAAAATGGAAATCGATCCTCTCGATCTAGTTCTCGATTCCTAAGTGGAACTGGACTGGATTGGGAACGGATCACCCTTAATCTACATTATCCAAAAAGAATCTACAGCTCGGGAATTTCAAGAATTTCAATATTTTTATTTGAAAAAATTTAAGTAGAAATTGGGAATAGGATTAGGAATCGATCACTCTTAATTTACATGTATCCAAAAAGAATCTAAAGCTCGGGAATTTCAAGAATTTCAATATTTTTATTTGAAAAAGTTTTAAGTGCTTTGCTAATGTATAAACCTATGTACACAATGTTTTTTAGGGGTGATCGGATCTAGGGTGGGTAGGGTCTAGACCTGGGCCCTGTACCCGACCCTATTATAACCGGTTCCTCTTTTCTAGACCCTATACCCGATCCTATTTGTATTGGATCCTGTTCCCGATCCACCCTGTTTTTCCAATCTGGTTCCAAGGTCAACCCTATTTTCACTGAAACCTGTTTTGCAATCTCTCGATATTCTATACAACTTTGAATTTCATATTAATACGCGAGAAAATAATGTAATCCTCATAATTCGTATTGAAACATTAAGCACTTGTAATAAATAAATACATGAACTTTTTGACTAAACGAAAAATTAATGATCCACAGGGCTAATTATAATAAATAAAATCATAAGGCAAAGAATTAGCAACAAACATGGGTCTAGTATTAGTCTTATTCCCACAACTATTACATGAAGATACTCATTTATGTAAGCATAACTCCTCCTACAAAAGAGAAATTAGGCGAGCCCAATCTATGTGATACACAAGAATTTGACGGTAACAAAAATCGTTAATCCATCAGACGGTGCGAGAAGGAACCGATGAGGGAGGGAAGCAAGTGAGGAAGAGGAATGACAAAGGAGGAGTGTCGTGCGTGTTTGAGAAAGTCAAGAGGAAAAACGTTGTGTGATTCCGGGAGTAAGAATAGAAATCGGGAGAAAAAAAAAAGGTTTTGGACCTCTACTTACAAAACCGGTCCGGGAACCGGTTTCCGGGTGGGTAATCACTTGGAACCAGTTCCCGAACCGATTTAAACTGGTTCCGAATTTTGGGAACCGGTTCTTGGACCAGTTTCAATGGGAACTGGTTCTCGACCTTGTTTTCCGGATGGATTGGTCCGGGAATCGGGTATACCCGACCTGATTGCACACCCCTAATGCTTTTCAAAGTAGTTCCCAAGTAATATTTATAGCCACTAATCATGATATATCTTGGTCACATGCCTTGCACATGCCTATCATTCCCGCGACGTCTGCACATACTAGCAAGCGCATGATCGGGAGCTTTTAGAAGCTCTTATGGCTGGCTACCCTTCGGAGTTTAAACCCCACACTCAACCTTTTGGATGAGATTAGGTCGATTACGAAATCCAAGGTTTTCTCACTTAATCCAACGGTCAGCTACCCTTCTTCATCCGTGCACCATTGGATCTGTTCGAACTCCTGTCTGCACCTCAAATGGCCTACCAGCTCTCCTATCCCCATATCCGCCGTCCATTTCGCATCCATTCTAATATTTACCGTACATCCGACCCCAGTACGCTTAGAAGACAATAACTAATTCGTTCGAACTCTCGTTAGGTTATCTCTCGGTCTAATTCAAGTTGACCTTCGGAGCCTAGGCCCTATCTGATGATTCACACCATCTAGCAGAGTCCCAAGGCGTCCCTAACATTGCCATAATTACAGATAAAAATACGAAAGAGAGAATTGAAAGATATTAGTATATTTCAATATAAATATATATATATATATATATATATATATATATATAAGAGTACATAAAGAATCTATTTATAAGTTTAGATAAAGAAAATCAAAGGATAAATCAGATATCCATAATCAAAATAGAAATAGAAAATCAAATATCTTAAATATCTCTAATAGACATTTTGATATCATTAACATCTTTAATATCCCTAACATGTCTACTCAAATTTAAGGTGACATTGTCAACTGGAATTTGAATTAATGTCACGAAAAACTTGTTCCTCTAACGGCACTGCGAGATGGGTTTGTTGCTTTGTGGTGGGGTGGTGTGTGGGGCAGCATCTTCCAGATCTAGATCATTTGATGGGGTGGTATGTGGGGCAACATCTTCCAGATCTAGATTGTTTGAGGGCGGTGAGTCATTCGGTGGTGGTGTTGGCTTCTCAAAATAACGTGCGAAATGTCGAGAATCCAAGTGAAAAGAGAAAGGGCTGATGCGGCGGTTGGCATCATAGCATCAAACGGCCTATACAACTTGCTTGGGAAGATAGTTGCTTAGAGATATGGCATATGCGGCTAGCATCAAAAGAAAGCCTCCTCCATAAAAAAGGCTCGACTATGCAATGCAGTGGCACGAATAGCATCAAAACATAACTATTATAGAATGGACTTGATTAAGTACTTCCTCAAATAAAACTCGTGTGCACGAAGTAAACAATGTTGAGATGTGGAGATGAATTTATTTGGATGTATAGTAGGACGGTCGGGGTGCACCGGGTGCGATGTGCACCGGGTGCACTTAGGTTTCAACAGGAACGAAAGCTCTTATATCAAGTTAGAAATTTAGAAATAAGAATGTGGAAGAGAGAATTGAGGGATTTTCATATATATATATATATGTATGTATGTATGTATGTATGTATGTATGTATGTAAGAGTACATAGAAAATCTATTTATAAGCTTAGATAAAGGAAATCAAATTAGATGTCCATAATCGAAACATATATAGAAAATCATGGGATATATCCTAAATATCTCTAATAGATATTCTAATATTGCTAACATCCCTAACATAGCTAACAATTGTGACCAGCCACCTCCATCCCTCTAATAGGTTGCAATATTAACTTAGTGTGTATATTTTATAACTTAGGTTTTTGGATATAGAATTTGATGGGGATAAGTATATCATGAGTATCATAACTTTCGTACAGCCCTTACTTAAATGCCATAACTTTCTTTTCGTTCACTTAAGTAGTACATCGAAATAGAATCAATCATTTGAGTGTCATTTCTAGCAAATAATCTTATGTTGATTTTTTTAAATTAATATCCCATTATGATGTGGATTTTTTTTTTAATTAATTATCTACTACATATGATAATTGGCATCCACATTGGATTTGCTAACAAGGCAAATCACTGATGGCACTTAAGTGATTAATTTTTTAAATTTGTGGAACTCAAGTAAGCATTGTATAAAAGTTATGGCACTCCCATTGTATTTATCCCGAAAATGCTTCTACATGTGCCCATTGAATGAATGATTATTTAAATATTTGTGAAAATTATCAATTTAGTCTTAAACCTATTATGCAAATGTCAATTCAATTTTAACTTTTTGATTTTGTTAATATAGTCCTACACATTTGCGCGAAAATTACATGTAGTCTTTCTTGCCAATTGGCGTGGCCAATTGTAACTTGGAAATCAACAAATTGCCTACATTAGCAAGCCACTTAAGACGACCAGTGATGACTAGATGCCACATTGGCGATTTTTTGTGGCAATTGACAAGAAATACTACATTGAAATATCACCCAAAAGTTATAGAACTAAATCAACAAAACTGAAAAAAGCAGAGTTGAGCTAATTAAGTGGAATATTAACAAGAAAATTATGACAATTGTAATTGCTTTGTAAAACAATCCAATCAAACCATTGGCAAATACATATTTTTTTTGGTCAATTCTAAATGCATAAGAATTTTCAAAGAAACATAAGAAAAACGGTAAGAAGTAATCTTAAATGAATGGAAAAAGCGCCAGCTTTTATGTGTTTATCCATTTCACATAATTGCTTATTTAATGTTAAACCTAACCTACTTATTTATATTTGAGTTGACGCAAGTAAATTAAGGAGAGAGTATGATGGGTTTTTAGATTCAAGGACCATAACGCGGTTGGGAAAAAGAAGAGGCAAAAGAGGAAACTTGTAATTAATACTACTTCAACCACTGGGGGTTCGCCCCAGTGGCCACCCTTTCATATTGGAAGGGGGAGGTTGGGGGTTCAAATCCCCACATTCTCAGGGGGATTGGGGTGGGAACGATTTCATTTCAGGAGTGGGTTTCGACTCCCACGCCTTGTAAGGAGGCAGGACAAAAGTCTGAGAGTAAGTGTTAGAGTAGGATTAGCGCAAGACCGACAAAAAAAAAGTAATTAATACGACTTATGTATCTGCACATAATAATTTTTTTTTTTAATTTCAATCTTTGTTGAAAATTAAATTTAAAATATTTTGGAGTTTATATGCAATGGGCCTAAGTACTTAGTTATATATATATGATACACATTTCTATTAATATGTCTTATAAATAATTAATTAATGCAAGGCATTTGTCTTCGTGGGACCCTTATGGTAAAGTTAAGAGGGATTGTTGCATTAATCAACCCTCCCACTTATGAATAAAAATGCTTAGGATAATGATAGTGTCACATCCCGATCCTCGAACGCGTGCCCATTTCTCACCTGGTCGATTAATAGCGACGTCCCAGGATGCATCGCCGACCATGTTCATTTATAATACGCATGTAGAAGCAGATATAAAATCCCCAGACAATAAAACAATGGGATAGAAAAGTAGAGCCATATTTTTCACAACCGAAAAACCACAACCACACTTTTATACAATACAAACCACATAGTATATAATACAATACTATTCACAGAAGTCTGATCTATCATATATTAATCCACAACTTCAGGTTTGCAAAACGGGATGGGATCTCAATCCTCATCCGGGTCATACTCTAGCTCGAGATCCTCCTCTGACTCCTCTTTAGGTTCTTATTCTTCTTCAGACTCCTCATCAGGGTCTTCCAATTCCTGATCCTCCTTAGGCTCCTCCTCTGGCTCTTCTTCCCATGGCTCATCCTGTTCGACAATTTCCCCTTCCTCTTCGCTCCAATTAGCGCTCCTGGCTGAATACATAGGAGTACTAGCATCATTCTCAAGATTTGGGTCCTTTGCATACACTACCGATCCATCCTTAGGATTTGTTATCCCCTTTCCAAAGGCTATCTCCAAAACAAACATAGGCACATCACCTTTTGGCATGGGACCCTTTCTTCGCCCATCATGATACTCACGATACCACAATCGATATTCGTGGGGCCTCAAGCTATCATTACCCACGTCAACCCAGACGGTGGACTTAACTAGGACGTACTCTAGTCCCTCGGGGTGGGGGTGTATCGGAAAATTATACACTATCTCTGTGACCTCTTCGGGAATGCCAAAATGCATGGGAGGACGAGGAGGTGGATGTGCTACCATCTAGGGGCCTGAAATGTTGTCCCACAATGGGGTGAGATTACATCTCAACAAGTTCTATTCCACTAAGACTCGATTAGGAAGTCAATACATCTTAGGCTGCCTAAGTACAACACGAGTCAGGGGATTTACCTTGGCTTCAGTTTCCTTCCTGCAAGTCAGTATATTTCAAATATACATTAATCACATCAATTCACTCAAACAGATCGAACTATCGATCAATTGACCTCATCAATTACATGTCGGTCAGACCATTTCCTGGTCATTTAAAATAACACCATATATTTTCCAAGATGTTATATCTAGTCATCGAGATACGTGCATTCTCAAAGGCGACGTACTTAGTCACCGAGCCTCGTGCATTCTCCAAGGCGAGGTACTCAATTACCGAGCCACGTGCATTCTCTAAGGCGATATATCCAAATCACCGAGCCACGTGCATTCTCCAAGACGATATACTCAATCACCGAGCCACGTGCATTCTCCGAAATGACATATCCAATCACCGAGCCACGTGTATTCTCCGAGATGATATACCCAAATCACCGAGCCACGTGCATTCTCCGAGGTGATGGATCAAATCAACAAGACACGTGCATTCTCTGAGGCGATTTCACTAATCACCGAGCCACGTAATATAACATTCTTTTTCACTACTCCCTATAGCCCAATCCAAATATTGTTGGCACTATAGACCAATGCTAATTTAATTTCCAATCAATTATTGAAATTAAATAATTTAGGAATAAAATCCTAAAATCACAAATTATTCAATTCAGCTTAAATTAAAGCTCAATTAAATAAACAGACTGCACCACGATAATCAGAATAAAATTCCAGTCGTCGACCATCCCGGTCTAATTTCCGGAAAATAAATAAATAATTAAATAATTACGAAAATTAATTAATAAATAGCAATAAATCCAACTTAGGCCCATAATGCCTAATTGGACTCCGAAACGGACCCAGAAAAATTCCGAGACTCGTTCAATAATTACTCAAGCTTATCTACTCGCTAATTACACTAACTATTTGCCTAACATGCATAGGTAAATCCCTAATTTAATCTATCCACCTAATTGCACTTAATTAAATCTAATCAACCCCTAAGCATCATTAGCAAACTAAGTAGGGATTAGTGAGTTAAACTCACTTGATTAGTGAGTCGAGCGGTTCCAAATGTCGGGAACGTTGCGGGGGTCACTTTTCTCCAAAGTGGGCCTAGGTTTCGGGGTCGGGATCGACCTCAAAACGGGCTTTGAAGCCGCTATGAAACCCACAAAACCAGCTACTAGTTGCTGCTGCAAAACAAGGAAAACAGAAACCGGTTTGGTGTGGTGAGGCTCGGGAAAGGTAGCGGGAAGGTCGAGTAGGGCTAAGCGACGACTTACGGCGGTCCACGGTGGCTGAGGTTGCTCCAGTTTGGCTCTACATGACCTAAGACCTTAGCTGGCACGGTGTGAGGGTGAGAGGAGGGCAGAGGAGCGGTTGGACGAGCGCAGGTAACGCGCGCGAGCAATGGTGGCGCGCGAGGTTGGCGACGGCAACGAGCGGCTCACGGTTGCTCTGGCTTGCTCCGGCGGCTTCCTCGGCTTCTGTGGTGGTCGAACAACAACAAGAGAGGGAGATGGAGGTGTGGATGGTAGGTGAGGGAGAGAGAGGAAGGAAAGAGAGGGAAGAGGGGGCCGCATGCCTTGTTTGTATTCTCTCTTGTCCCCCACTCTTCATCCACAGCCAAGCAAGTCCTCCTTGACTCTCCTTAGGCCACCCATGCACTCTTCTAGAAAGCCGAAATGGTCCAAGGTTGTGGGTTGGTGGGGGCACACGAATTTGGAAGCATTTTCTCTCAATCGAACATCGATTCTTGCTCGATTCAACTCAATTTGACCTCAATAAATCCCTTTAGTGCTTCAATAATCAAATTAGTATTTTTCCCCACCAATTGATTCATCTTGCATCCCCATTGCGCGATTACAAACGATCCCGGCCTTTTTCTGAATAAAAACGGTCCTATGTCGACTTTTTCCCAAAAAGTCTCGGGTTATAGAAAAATATTTTAAGATTGAGTCGACACTCCTAGAATTTATTGTAACATGACAGAATCTTCAATTTCTGAAATCGGACTCGAATTCGCGGTTAATTTCCATTCGGTGCGTTTTTAGCGTAACCTAGGCTACCGGATAACTTTCAGAAACTTTTAGTGCAAATGACTCATGGTTGATTTTCTTCGAACCACAATGAACCCACTAGACTCATTGGCGACTCTCGGTTGTTGTGAAAATCTCGAGGATTCAAATACAGACACAATGTACCAAAACAATAAGAAAATTAGTTTAGTACCGGTCGATGAGAATTTTCCAATTTAGTGGTGTCACCCATGATTAGCCACACATCTCAGTCGAACCAATCTATCTCTGATTTCAAATTGATTTTATATTGTGCCATAATGGCCTCTAAAGATGAGCACGGTCGAGAAGTCGATTCCTAGTCGAATTCTCAAGTCTATTTGTCTTAAAGTCCTTAATGGTTTCCCTAGATAGTCTAGTTATTTCGAGAGTGATCAGCTCTGAGAACAGCCCTATAAGCGCGTCAATGAAATGTCCAATTTATTTAGTAGAAAACAGGGTTGAAAATTTGGAATGTCACAGATAGTATGAGTGCTCTAACTTTCATATAGCGTTCACTTGAATTAACTTTTTCTTTTCACTCACTTAAGTAGTACATCGAAGTAAAATTAATCATTTAAATGTCATTCTCGACAAATCATCTTACATGGATTTTTTAAAATTAATTTTCCATTTCAACATGGATTTTTTAAATTTTTTTGTTAATTGTCCACATCAACACCAATGCCATAAAAGACAACCAATGTCCAGTGTCGGATTTTTTAGTAAGACAAATTGCCAATAGCACTTAAGGCTGCGTTTGGTAACGCTATTGAGAACAAGTGTTTCTGTTCGTTTGTTCCTGAGGGCAGAAATAGAGCAAAAACTCGTTTAGTAAATTTTTTGTTCTTGGGAATAAATTTGGAATATAAACAAGAAACAAAAAAAAAAAATAGTTATTTCTTGTTCCCGGGAACAACCCAAGAAACAATAATCAAGAATCAAGCCTTTTTTTTTCCTTTTTTTTTTTTTTCTTCTCTTCCTCTCTTCTTCCCCTAGCCAGTTGCCAACCTCGACGCCAGTTAGCGATCGGCTAGATAAGGCCTGACGACCTACCGAAGCCTCACTGGCCCCCATCAAGGTTGCCTCGAGCTCGCCGGCCACTGGCAAGGCTTGGCCTCGCCTAGTCACAGTAAGGCTTGAGGTGACCTCACCAGTGGCCGGTGAGGCTCCCCCGAGGCCGGTGACCTCACCAGCCCTTGTCTAGCCAGTCACCGACTGACGACCGATTGGAGGAAGGAGAAGAAAAAGAAAAAAAGAAAAATGTAATAAAATTATTAATAAATTAAAAGAAATTCTAAGTCATAAAAATAGATGGGGTCGTACCAAATGCATTTCACTCCTAGGAACAGAAATTTTGTATAGTTACCAAATGCATTCAAATGCTCATAAACTGTTTTCGAGAACAAGAACAGAAAAAACTGTCTCTGAAAAAAAAAATTGTTCTCTAAAACAAAACCAAACGCACCCTAAGTGATTGATTTTTCAAATTTATGGCACTTAAGCGAGCGAAAAAAAAAGTTATGACACTCAAGTAAATATCATAGGAAAGTTATCATATTTCTAGTGTTCTTGCCCTGAATTCAATGCATATGGGAATCATGTAGTAATTTAATCTATGCATGCTTTATACATGATACTTTTAACTATAATTAGGACTTCTTCTTTTTTTGGGTCTGTGTATAATTAGGACTTACAACGTGGTTTCCCTCTTTGATTTCGGTCAATCTGGTAGGGTCTTGGGTTAACTTAGGTTTTGTTAATTTAATTAATGAAGAAAAATCCAAAAATATTTCATTAGTATCTCATGTAGGTTGAATTTGGCTATATAAATAATTCATGTTTAATTCTATAATGTTCAATTCATGCACGTTGCAAATTGCAAATTGTATATCATTAGTGAGTCACATATCTTTAGAGATCAATTTTGATTGATATTTCATACATAGATTGCACTTAGTTAATCATTGCATTCTAGACATAATTCATGTTCATTTCATAAAGTTAAATACACATATAGTTTAAAAGTGCATATGTTTAAGGGTTAATACGAACAAAAATTTCGAACTAGTACATCCATGACACATTTATCCTAAATTAATTTTTATGCCATAAAAGCTCTCAAATTTCTAACCCGTGCTACATTTTTTCCGAATTACATTTTATATTTTTAAGACTGAATTAGTGTATTCGCGCCACTTTTACGCTGAAAAAATCCCAGATTACTGCAGTTTGTGGTAAATGGGGCATATGTATAGTAGTTTATGGTAAATATGATATGGGTGTATTAGTTTAAGATTTTTCATGATACGAAAATTAATTTGGGGCAAATGTGACAGGGTATTAGTTTGGGGTTTTTTGTGATATTAACCCTATGTTTCATGCAAGTCATTTAGTGTTTAGTGATTTAGGTTATGCATAATAGAATAAAATATGCATGTCACGCCACTTAAGAATTTTGGCCATGTCATGTCTCAATTAGGTTGTGTTTAATTCCATATAGTTGCATGCTAATTAGGATAATTTTGATTATAACATGTTTTCAGGTTTAGTTTCAATTCATCATTACGATTAGAATTGCATTTACGTTACATTCACTTATTTGTTGTGTCATTGCATCAGTTTATGTCATGTAGTTCAATATGCATAATATTTGTTACTTAGAAGTTCATACTAAAATATTTGTATATGTTTTAATTAAATCATTCGTGATAGTTTAGTTTTATACATGTCGATTTAATTAGATTTTCATGTCATTCCATTGCATTACATTGCATGCATAGTTTCGGCCCTTTAGTGTGCTAGACTCTAATTGTGCACTTATTATGTTAATTAAATAAGAACATACCAATGCGTCGGTTAAAAATTTCTATAAGCAAGAAGAGAGGGAAAAGAAACAAAGAAAAATAAGACTATAGCAAAAAGATCAGTATAGGATGCATACTAATTAATTATGCGTTATAGTGGTAAACAAGTTGCGCAATCATGCATGATTTCAAGCATCTCATATAGTCTTGCGTACATCAAATCATTGTATATTTGCTTTTGACCCATGATTTGCTGAAACTCCTGTCTTGATGGTCAATAATGTGGCTTTCCTATGTTTTTTTTTTTTTGGTCGGTAAATAAACATAACATTCAAGAGCCAAACAAGTTGCAACCCTTAGAGAGGGCATCAGTACAGAGCAAATTAAAGAGAGCTGGAGGGGGGGGGGGCAAGAGCCCAAGTAGAAAGCAAAGAGCCACAGCCTTGGGCCTTGGCGGCCCAATCGGCCGGCTTGTTGGCTTCACGCCTACAGTGGTTGAGGCTCAAATTAGGGCAACGTCGGAGCAGAGCGATGGCGTCCGTGATCAGCGATTGGCAATCCAGGGGTGGTGTCCAACGGAGATTTGCAGCCTCCACCAACTCCATACAATCCGATTCAAGAATCAAGTTAGTGTGAGCCAAACCCTTCCTGATCAACAAATTGAGAGCGAGTAGAAGAGCTTGGGTTTCTATTTGAAGGTGTGAGGAGGCGTCAATGGATTGGGAGCAGCCGTCGAGCAAGGTGCCATTGTGATCGCGACAGAGGCAAGCTATTGATCCCCTGTTAGAGCCTGGGAGAAAATCCCCATCCATATTGACCTTGAGAAAGCCAGGCGCTGGGGGAATCCAGACGGTGTACGGGTTCGGCTTAGCCACTCCGGGGTCGAGATGCACCGGTGCAGAAGACAGATACAACCGTGCGGATGTTAGTGCTCTTTGACATTAGAAGACATAGAGATTCCGTGCCTTCCACATCTGCCAGAGGAGGGCTACAATGATCTCCATCCCAGGTGAGTGAGTTCTAGATTCAACTAGGTCAGCCAACCATATTGCCATACTGTGGGTGCGAAAAGCAGAGATCGGGAGTTGGATATCAGGATGATTCCAAACCTGCTGAGATCTAGGACAGGACAGGAATAAATGCTCCATAGTTTCTGGATCTTGAGTGGAACAAAGGGGACATACTGGGTCCTCTATAACATGTCGTCTGCAAAGATTGTCCTTGGTCGATAATGCATTATGACATATCGACCAAAGGAACATTCGGATTTTAGGGGCTGTAGTAAGTTTCCAGATGTGTTGCCAAAGACGGCAGGGTGCAATGTAGGAGGAGGAAGCCCGGGTAGTGTTTGTATTGGTACTTGCCTGTCGAATATGATGATAGCCGCTTTTGACTGAGTATTTGCCTTCATGTGAGCCAGTCCAAATGAGTTTGTCTACGTTAGATGTTGCCTGTAGGGGAATGGCTGTAATTTCTTGGACTGTCTGCCTATCAAAGCACTGCTGGAGTTTGGGGATGTCCCAAGTGAGTTGGTTCAAAGAGATGAAGCTAGCCACTGTCTCAGGTTCATGTCTGGTTGCTGGCCCAAAAAGCACCCCTTGGGCCAACCATCTGTCCTGTCTGACCTTGATTGTTGTACCATTGCCCACTCGCCATTGCACATGGTCTGTAATAGAATTTCGTCCTAGGAGGAGGCTATGCCAGCCCCATGATGGGCGATGGCCCTTAGCTGAGTGCCAAAAGTCTATGGAGTGGTAATATAAACCTTTAAAAACAGAGCTCCATAAGGAAGAATTATTCTCATAGAGCCTCCACGCTTGCTTGCCCAAAAGGGCCTTGTTAAAGGTAATTAAATCTCTGAAACCCATACCTCCACTTTGTTTGCTTTCTTTCATAAGATCCCATTGTTTCCAGTGGATCCCTGCTTTGTTGTGACTTGATTGCCACCAAAAACGTGCGATGCGCTGTTCGATAGCTTTACAGATAGAAATAGGAAGCTTAAAGATAGACATGGAATACTGTGGCAGGGCTTGCACCACTGTCTTCAATAGAATTTCCTTACCTCCTTTAGATATAAGGTTCTCCTTCCAGCCTGCTATCTTTGCATTAACTCGAGCCATAATCCATGAACACATGGCTTTTTTAGAGGCACCCCAGTCAGACGGGATCCCCAAATACTTCCCCAATCGATTTGTCAAAGGGACTCGCAATTCTGTAGCCAGGTTCTCTTGTAAAGTCAGCGGGCAGTTTGGACTGAAGAAAAGGCCAGATTTGTTCCTATTTATAGCTTGACCTGTGGCTAGGCAATACTGCTGCAAAATATTTGACAGATTTTGACACTCGTGCAGTGTTCCATCTAGGAAAAAGATGGCATCGTCGGCAAAAAGAAGGTGAAATAAAGTGGGACACCATCTATTAAGTCGAATCCCTTTGAGATGGCCCATGTCTATAGCTTGAGTGATCAGGCTAGAGAGAAGATTGGCTAGCAGGATAAATAAATAAGGAGAAAGGGGGTCACCCTGTCAGAGGCCCCTGGAGGGTTTAAAGGTAGGTAGAGATTCCCCATTTAGCTTGATACTAATAGACACTGAAGTGATACACTGCATTACCCATCGTATCCATGTTGGATCAAACCCTAGTTTATGAAAATACGCTTCCAAAAAATCCCACTCAACCCGATCATATGCCTTCTGCATATCCAGCTTGAGAATACCCTGGAATTTTTTCAATCTTTCTGGTTCGCAACTGGTGTAAAACCTCTTGAACAATCAAAATACTATCTTGAATTTGTCTGCCAGCAATAAAAGCATTATGTTTGGGTGAGATGAGGTCAGGCAGCCATGGTTTGAGGCGGTTAGCCAAGACCTTGGATATAATCTTATAAATAAAGTTGCATAGACTAATGGGTCTATATTGGTCTAACCTCTTTGCATGAGTGACTTTAGGAATCAGTATAATGTTGGTTTTGTTAAGGGCTGGAGGCAGCAGACCGGAGGAGAAGAACCTTTCCACTATGGTGACCAAGTCATCTTCGAAGAGATCCCAGTGACGTTGGTAGAACAATCCATTGAAGCCGTCGGGTCCAGGGGCTTTAGTCGCCCCTAATTGAAAGGCCGCCAATTTAATTTCTGCCCTTGTTACTTGTGCTGTGAGGTGTATGTTCATTTCAGTAGAGACTAAGGTACTGCATTGTGAGAGGATAGGATCAAAGTTTCGAGGGCCAACCGAAGTATATAATCTGTGGAAGAATTCATTTGTCATGTACTTGAGACGCGTAGGATCACAAACCCAAATATCATTGACATCTTTCAGCATAGTAATGTGATTTCTCTGTCTCCTTTGAATCGTAGTAGCGTGGAAAAAACCTGGTATTTTTATCACCCCAACGCATCCAATTGATCCGCGATCGCATAGCCCAGTATTGCTCCTCTTGTTGCCAAACTTGTTGAATTTGATCTTTCAATGTAGACACATGTTGTTTATCATAGTTATAATCTGACTGATTAATTTGATCATCCAGTTGTTGCTTTAATAGGTTGAGACGAAGATGACCATTGCTGAATTTCTTCCTACTCCATCATTGAAGTGCGGTGGTAACAAGCTGAAGCTTGCGGGAGATCGAGGCCTGACAAAGAGGGAGAGATGTCCAGGTAGCAGCTATAACTTGGCGGCACTCAGAATGATTAGCCCAGAAAGCTTCAAAGGTAAAGGGTTTGGGGCGTTTCTTCACAGGAGGTTCCAGCACTAGCAACAACGGACTATGGTCGGAGCCTATAGCAGGTAAGGTGTACACCTCAGCAGTTGGATATTTTAGTCGCCATTCCATGTTGCACAAGGCCCTGTCAAGTTTCTCCTTAACTAACTCGTCGCCTTCCATGTTATTAACCCATGTGTAGGCGCAACCTTTGCTGTCAACCTCCATAAGACAGCAATCGTTTAAATTTTTTTGGAATGAACGCAATCTATAAGAAGGAGCAAACCTTTTCCCCATTTTTTCCCAGTTGTATAAGATTTCGTTAAAATCTCCAATGCATACCCAGTGGGGCTCACCAAAAAGCGATGCGAGTAATGTAGTTTCCTTTGCACTCTGCCTAAAACAAAGTCTTGATTTTTGGATTCCATCAAAAAAATAAGGGCGGGCCGGTCGTGGACAACTAAGTCCTGTAGGGCTTGGATTGTCAGGGGGTTGCCCAACCCCTGACAGTTCCAACTAATGACCTTCATTTATCCTATGGTGGCTTTTTAGGGCAAGCCACCATCGCCCAATTCGAAACCCCTTCGACCTCAAGGATTGGGGTGTCCATTAAGTTTTCATCATCCAGTGTGACGAGTCCAGAAGCAGGCACATCATAAGGTGAGTATCGTTTAAGCCTCTTCTATGGACTTGCTCTGCCCACCTTCCTTGGGCTTTTGAGCTTCTTAGCTGTGGAGGATTCTGCAATAAAATCAGGGTTGGTACTGTGTCGTACTGAAACAGGGGATTTTAGCTGTTGTGGTGCAAGCGCTACTTAAGGAAACACTTTTGGTGAAATAGGCTGGGGGCAGCAATCGGGACGGTACAATGCTGAACTGAGTCAGCCTCCAGTTGTGCAGGTTGCTCATGGAGATTGCTGGGGATAACAGGCAGCATGAGAGGGGAAGTCAAAGGTGTTTCAGGTATAATTTCATTCTCTGTGTCAATATTGCTTGGAGCAGCATAGAAAGCTTGCCAAAAGGGACTCTCTTCTCTGACCTCCGCCCGAAGCCATTGTCCAAAGTAGAGGTTGTCTCGGCCCTCCAATTTAGCATCATCATAAGGAATGACTGGACAGTAAGACGCATAATGACCAATGACCCCACAAGAATAACATAAATGGGAGAGACGTTCGTAGCGAAAGTCCAACCAAATGGGATTCCCTCCTATTCTGATAAGTTTCCCAGGCTTTAGAGGGTCGTTCAGATTAAGTTCCACTCGTGCACGCCAAACACGGAGGGGAGAGCCTTCTTTAGCTGCATTCCTGACCTCGAGGACCTTGCCAACATGTTGTACAGCTCTACTGACTAGGGATTCGGTACATCTTTCTAGAGGTAGACCATAGATTTGAACCCAAAACGCACATGTGTTAAAAGCATAACAGTGGAGAGGAGTATTGGGAACCCAGGGTTGAACCATCAAGAGATGGTTCGCAAAATGCCAAGGGCTAGAATCCAGAATCCTCTGTTTCGCTGCTTTAGAGGGTAACTTGAAAACAAAAAGGCCAGCTTCCCTTTGTGTAATTTCAACATGGTCGGTGCGCCATGCACGTTTGATAGAAGTCTGGAAAGCCTGAAAGTTAATTGAAGGGTTGGATTGGAGTTTACCTATTAAGGTTTGTTTGCATGCTGTTAGAGTATCTGCTGGAATAGCCTTTGCCCAGTCGTCTATCTCTTGATCAGCCCATAATCTGCCCATTCTGTTGCAGAGAGCTGCGAGCTTGGCGTCATTTTGCTGGTCCATGAAGTGTCAGCGAGAAAATCCAGGATGCTAGGAAACCCAGTACAACAAGGGTTACGATAGGGAAGCAATTGGAGCCAATAGCGATGGAGATGGGCTTGCGATGGAAGAGGAAATCAGTCGCGTGAAAGTGGTAGAGAGGATGGGGCGGTGCTAATGAAACAGCGTTTTGGCACATGCAGAACCAAATGAGAAGAAGGCATGGCGAAGAAAAGGTTTGCGTAGCTACCAAGGGCGAGTGGTCCAGGCGAGCATGAAGAAAAGAGAAGCTGGCGAAGATGGTCGCAGAAGAGACGGACTGACCGAGGTGGAGAAGGAGATGACCATGGCGGAGGACGAGCAACAAGCGAGGGTTTAAAATGCGAAAGGAACTACCAGAGGGTAGAAGAACTCTACATGACGAGAGAGAAGGAAAACTTGAATCGACCTGGCTTTCCTATGTTTACTCATTGCATCTTAGGTTCTTCAATTTTCCCGCAATTTATTTGTATGTAGTCTCTTTATCATATTTTCCTCCACTGTCATTAGAGGATATACAAATGGAACTATTTTATTGGTCATGCTTCAAATCGGTTTTGATTTTCATAATTTATTATTGAATTTGTGCTGACTAAATCATTTCTCTGCTTTTCTACATTCAACTTGTATGAAAGTATAGTATTTTTTTTTTGAGTCGATAAAAAGATACTAGAAATATGAAAAGTTGTGTATGGTTCTCAATTTAGTGCCAAAAGTCTTAGCTATATCACTTAAATGCCAAATTAGAGAAAAAACAATCACTTAAGTGCCTCCGATAATAAATTTCGGCCAAAAGTCTTACGTGGCATCTGTAATTAAATGTTTATTCCAACATGGCTTTTTTTAATCATATATATATAATTACGTGGCTTTATGGTAAAATTGAAAGGGTTAATACCCTGAAAAACCCCAAACTGGTATATCTGTGACAAATTTACTCAAAACTATTTTTTTTATCACCAAAAATCCCAAACTGGTATACCTTTGGCAAATTTACCCCAAGATGGTACACTTGTGACAAATTTACCCTCTGTTAGTTTTTATTAAATTTTACTGTCAAATTATTAAGTTAAATGACACGTGACAGTTAACTGATATTCTAATTTGGGATTTTACATTCCGTTTGTCATAGTTTACAATTTTTGTGATTTTTTTTTGTGATATTAATCCAATTAGCGAATGGTATATTTATCACAAATTTACCAGTTTGGGGTTTTTTGCGGTCGAATAAATTAGTTTAGGATAAATTTATCATAAATGTACCAATTTATGATTTTTTATGGTTAGTCGGGGTAAATTTGTCACATGTGTACCAGTTTTGGGTTTTTTATGGTAAAAAAAATAGTTTGTGGTACATTTGTCACAAGTGCACCAGTTTGGGGGTTTTTCAGGGTATTAACCCAAATTGAAAAGCCAACCTGGGAATTTTGGCCCATGTTGTTCCTATTGCTGATCTCTATCCATCTCGAGCTCCTATATTTCCCATCAATGTTGTTCTCTATTGGACTAGTTTTTTGAACTTCACTCGTTTGACACCTCAGAACGTCACACGGGACACGTATTTTTATCGTTTACTCATTATAGGATTATAAAGGCCATGTCATACTATGATTACACGAGTCATGTCATTATAGGATTTCATATAATATCAACCTTGTAGAGAACCGTCTTATACGATAGAATATGTGGCTAACTCTAGACTTTCATCCACATACTCATACAAGGGAATTCGCTCGATGGAGAATAGGTTGTGGCAAATGTCTCAATCAAGTGGCATCAAAGACATACAGAATTGTCATCTGCATTACAATATTTGCCCTTTCTCATGCAACAAATAATTACATGCACGCATGTACCTTCCTCCACTTTCTATGCTAAGCCATCATCATTAATTGGAAGCCATAAGTAGGAAATCAATACTTAAGACCCATACTTATAAATCAATAATTGTTGTAAAATATTGCGTGGCGAATAAATAATAGAAAGAATAGAGAGATTGAGTAGAGAGAATTAGACACCAGAGATAGTAGAGAAAGCTATAGAAGAGGGTGTGACTGTTTATTTTGATGGTTGTTCACAGTAGTGATTGTACATCAAAACTAAACTCCTATTTATAGGAGAACAAGAATGTACTTATCATTAATATCAATGTATCGAATGATACATGTACTAGATAAGGGAGATGAACGTTCATTGTATAGGGAGATGTACTTAGAATGTATGATACAAATGTATCATAATAAGTACATTAGATAAGATGAATATAATGAATATTCATTCATGTATTTCATCCATTCATGTATTTTAAAACACTCCCCCTCGAATATTCATTGTATTCATTATGATTGTGCATCAAATGATACTGCCTCATTAAAAACCTTAAGCCGGAAAAACCCAGTGGGACAAAAACCGGACAAAAGGGAAAAAGAGTGCAGAGCACAAATGTTATGATCTCTCCCATTTATAGATGCATTAATTGTCTCGTTAAAAACTTTAAGCTGGAAAAACCCTGTGGGAAAAAACCGGACAAAAAGAAAAAAAGAGTGCAATGCATATATAGACACTGCAGGGGCTAATCAATCTTGCATCTTGTGAACTCGCCGCATATGAATGCTGCAATGTATAGTTCATAATATCTCCCCCTCAATTGAGCCATATAGCCACTTTTGGGGCTAATCAATCTTGCATCTTGTGAACTCGCCGCATATCAATGATGCAATGTATAGTTCATAATATCTCCCCCTCAATTGAGCCATATAGCCACTTCTGGGGCTAATCAATCTTGCATCTTATGAACTCGCCGCATATCAATGCTGCAATGTATAGTTCATAATATCTCCCCCTCAATTGAGCCATATAGCCACTTCTGGGGCTATTCAATCTTGCATCTTATGAACTCGCCGCATACCAATGCCATATACTAATTTCTCAAAAGTTGATGTTGGCAATGATTTGGTAAAAATATCTGCAAGATTATTTATAGATCGAATCTGTTTAACATCAATTTGTCGACTTTCTTGGAGTTCATGAGTATAGAAAAATTTCAGCGAGACATGATTGGTCCTATCACATTTGATATATCCTCCCCTGACTTGTGCAAGACAAGCAACATTATCTTCATAAATTATAGTGGGAGAATTTGTAACCGTTATTAAACAACAAGAATTATGAATATGCGTTATAACAGATCTTAACCAAACACACTCTCTTCCAGCTTCATATAAAGCAATAATCTCAGAGTGGTTAGAAGATGTAGCTACTAGCGATTGCCTAGTAGAACGCCAAGAAATAGCGGTGCCGTTATAACAAAATAAATACCCGGTTTGAGAGCGAGCCTTATGTGGATCGGATCTATATCCAGCATCAGCATATTCAACTAAACCAGAGTTAGTGGAATCTTTGGAATAATATAATCCCAAATCTATGGTTCCTCGGAGATAACGGAAAATATGTTTAATTCCATTCCAATGTCTCCGAGTTGGCTCAGAACTAAATCGTGCCAATAAATTTACCGCAAAAGCGATATCTGGTCTCGTACATTGTGCCAAGTACATCAAAGCCCCAATTGCATTGAGATATGGTACTTCAGGACCAAGTATCTCTTCATTTGATTCTCTAGGACGAAATGGGTCTTTTGGAGATCTAGAGACCTTACAACCATAGGGGTGCTCAATGGGTGAGCTTTGTCCACGTTGAAGCGTTTAAGCAATCTTTCAATGTATGTTGATTGATGGACGATTATTCCATTTGCTTTATGCTCAAGCTCTAGACCAAGACAAAGTTTGGTTTTACCCAAATCTGTAACTTCAAACTCCCTTTTCAAATATTCAGCAGTTTCAGCTAACTCTTCTGGAGTTCCAATTAAATTTATATCGTTGACATAAACTGCTACAATAGCAAATCCGATTTCTGATTTCTTAATAAATACGCATGGGCAGATAGGATCATTATTGTACATTTCCTTAATTAGGTACTCACTTAGGCGTTGATACCACATGCAACCGGATTGCTTTAACATGTACAAGGATCTTTGCAATTTTATTGAGAATAAATTGCGGGGAGTGCATGCTTCAGGCATTTTGAATCCCTCGGGAATTTTTATATAAATATCAGAATCTAATGAGCCATATAAATATGCCGTCACAACGTCCATAAGACGCATTTCCAATCTTTCAAAGATTGCTAGGCTAATGAGAAAACGAAATGTAATCATATCCATCACAGGTGAATATGTCTCATTATAATCAATTCCAGGTCTCTAGAAGAATCCTTGGGCAACGAGTCGGGCTTTATACCTGACAACCTCGTTTTTCTCATTTCGTTTTCGGATAAATACCCATTTATATCCAACGGGCTTTACATTATCGGGGATACGAGTTACAGGTCCAAAAACCTCTCGTTTAGTTAGGGAAGCTAATTCAGCCTTAATTGCTTCCTCCCACTTAGGCCAATCTTGCCTTTGACAACATTAATAATAGATTGTGGCTCACAATCATCATTCATAATTTTATGGGCAACTGAGAATGCAAAAGCATCATTAATGATGATTTCATTTCGATCCCAAATTTCATTATAATATATAATGGAATTCTCAGTATTCCCGGGATTGGTGTTCCTTTCATGGGTTTGCGCCTCTTCAGGGGCAATAAACTCTTCAGGAGCAAGCACAACGCTAGGCTCTTCTGGAGCGGATTCCTGATTATTTCTCCTTCGTTTTCGAGGAGCAGTATCTTTTGATCCTATCGGTCTACCACGCTTCAAGTGCGGGAGATTTTGATCCATTTTAGCCTGTTCTTCGGGAACAACTATCTTAGCTGGAGCATTTGCAGCTAGAATATGATAATAGTGCAAATAAACGTGCAAATATGACATTGCGTGTAGATAATAGGCAAACGTGGGACCATCTACAGGATGCGTCCACTAATACCATAAAATATTGAAATGGTCTTCTTGGTGGTTGTATTGATCCACAAATATCACCCTGAATTCTTTACAAGAATAGAGGGGATTCAAGATTAACCTTTGTTATAGAAGGTTTGATAATGAGCTTTTTCTTGTGAGCAAGCCTCACAATTATAATCTTTGGACAACAATACCTTTATATCATTTAAAGGGTGCCCTTTTGTATTTTGAATTATCCTACGCATCATTGAAGCGCCAGGATGACCAAGGCGATCATGCCACAGTCCAAACTGATCAAGGTTTACCAATCTCCAGGATGTGGTGGCGTAGGTTTCAACAGTCTTAATCATGACACAATACAAACCCATAAAAAAAAGCTTCTAGCTTCTCATGGATGGTCTTCAGGCCCATCTTATAAGAGGAAATGTCAATATATTCCTTATATTGCTCATAAATAGTTTCAATATGGTACCCATTACGGCGTACATCTTTGGAACTGAGCAAACCATCAATAATCAGAACAGGACCAGATGTTGTATGGATTTGTGCCTTCCACAATGTCATACTCGAGAAAAAAAAGTGTCTACTACGAAATATAGTATGTGTTGTTGCACTATCAAGCAAACAAACATCTCCATTTTTCTCGGTATTTTCCATTTACATTTATATTGACAACTTCAGGTGTCAAGTATCATAAAATTTGCATATAGTCCTTGCAAAAATAAATCCTTATTAATTAAAAGGATTTCCAAATATCCACCGCCACTTCAGGAGCATAATGATACTTTTAGATTTAAAAATTTGGCTTCGGGCCAAGAAAAAATAAAAATGAAGAATTGATAGAAGAAAATGAAGTATAAGTTAATTAATAAAATAAATACCCACCTTGCAAAAATTACTTACTCAATCGATAGTCTTCATGCTTGCAAAAATTACTTACTCAGTTGGTAGATCTTCATGCTTGCAAATATTACTTACTTAGTCGGTAGATCTTCATGCTTGCAAATATTACTTACTTAGTCAGTAGATCCTCGTGCTGATAACGTGTTATAAATATTGCGTGGCGAATAAATAATAGAAAGAATAGAGAGATTGAGTAGAGAAAATTGGGACACCAGAGATCGTAGAGAAAGCCAGAGAAGAGGGTGTGACTGTTTATTCTGATGGTTGTTCACAGTAGTGATTGTACATCAAAACTAAACTCCTATTTATAGGAGAACAAGAATGTACTTATCATTAATATCAATGTATCGAATGATACATGTACTAGATAAGGGAGATGAACGTTCATTGTATAGAGAGATGTACTTAGAATGTATGATACAAATATACCATAATAAGTACATTAGATAAGATGAATATAATGAATATTCATTCATGTATTTCATCCATTCATGTATTTTATAACAATAATGTGAATATTGACAATCCAAATAATCGACAACGTGAACATCAACTTCTCAAATGATTAACAACATGAAAATCAATAATTTAAATAATTGACAATGTGAACATCGACAACACTTAGCTAGTAAATCGATAACTCAGTCAAATTGGAAAAATATTACTTTTTAGTTTAATCTCATCATTTCCACTTACTATTTAATTGAATTTTATGGAAATCGATTGATTACAACCTTGGCATGCAAAAACTCATCAATTCAAGCCAAATAAATACAGCGATTCAACACCCAATCATTGAAACTTTCTCACGATTAACATCAAAGTTCAAACTAAAATTTACAACCATCAAATAATCAAGTCAAGAGTACAAAGTATATTAATCTAACTTAGCTCCTAGAGTTTTCACTTACCATTAAACTAAATTAACAAACATCAATCAATCAAGTCAAGAGTACTAAGGGTGAGTTTGGTTCAACTTTGCAAATGAGCATTGGTGTAATGCAAATGTTGGAACCCAAAACCCTTTGAACAAATGCAAATTGTGTTTGATAAAAATTCTTTGCAATTGACTTTGGGTTCAAGTAGTATTTGGCAAAAAAAAAAAAACTTTTGCAATGAGCTTTGGCTATATAATTTTTTTTTATATATTAAAAAAGAACTCAAGCCCTTTGCCTCAGCTAGCAAAGGGCTATGACCATCAACTAAGGTCGCTTGACCTCAGGCAAGGGTCACATAACCCAAGCAAGGACCGCCTAAGGTTACACGACCTCGAGTGACCCTCAACGAGGATCGCGTGACCCAGGTGGTGCTCAACACAAGCTATTGTTGCCTAGGTTGTGCGAGACTTGGGCAAGGGCCACTTGAGGTTGCAAGACCTCGGGTGACCCTTGTTGGTCCCTCGTTGGCCCTTCGTAAGGTAGATCTGGCCTCACTGGCCCCTCGCCGGCCTTTTGCTGGCCAAATATGTCCTCATTGACTACCCTCATGTGAAGAAGATGAATAGTTAAAAGGAGGGGCCAAACTAGAAAACTAAAAAATTGGTGATGGTAGTTTTAGAAAGAAAAAATATATAGTTTCAGCATTTCACAAATGCTACTTTGGAATGCTAGGTAGAAGTAGCATTGGCCTTTTCAGCATTCTCAATGCCAGCATTTTGGCCAAAAGCTATTTCAAAATGCTTGCCAAATGCTCTGGAATTTCCCCAAGGGACTTTGGAGGCTAAGGTCGCCTAAGAAAGCTGAATCAAACGTACCCTAAATAGATAAGCCCAACTTAACTACTAGAGTTTTCACTTACTATCAAATTTAAACTAAATTAACAAACATTATCAACCAAGTCAAGAGTATTAAGTAGATCCATCCAATTTAGCCCCTAGAGTTTTTGCTCACCTCAAATAGAATACTTGAGTAAAATCAAAACTTTAACCACCTGCAAAACAATATAATCAAGAACAAAGGTTAATATCTCTTGACCTTTTTATCAAATCTAGTTTAATAAAATAAAATAACCCACAAGTTCACCTTGTAAGCTCTTGAAAAAATGGAATTTTGAAGCTTTGACAATACAAGGATAGAATCTTTCTTTTCACACAAGATTGGAATGTGAAAATAAAAGAGGAAGATCTCTTTTTCTTTGTTTGCAAGAACAAGTTGGAATTCTTTTTGAAACTTAAAGACATATGGAGACCTATTAATAAGCTAAGGGAGGTAAGAACAAGTAACTCAAGTTAAGAGAAATGATGACTTGAAGTTAAAGAAAATGTTAGGTGGAAGTGCAAAAGAGGTGGTCAACTTGAAAAAAAAAAAAAACATCACAAGTGGCGTGATCATATGACTCCATCCAATGATAAGGCTAAGGGAAATGAACCAAGTAATAATTACATTGGGTTAAAATCATGAGGTCTAAAAGTAGAAAGGGTATGTGTTCCAATAGAATTGCGTCAAGTGGCCCTAAGTGAGTAGGTAGGGTGCCAGTGGCCTAATAAGATTAGCCAAAAGAAGATATTTAGATTCAAATAAAGATGTCTTCTTCTTGGCCAAGTAAAGTGGGTGAGTCATCAAGGCATTAATATGCTGTTGTCATGAATGATGTAATGAATAATGCAATGCATGATCCCATGGTTAGCCAAGTTCAATGTCTCAAACTAAGGACATGTGACTGAAAATACATTGTGGATATGAAAGAGAGATGGTATAAATTAAAGAGGGACAAATGGCTCACTTGAATGGCTTCCAAAGCAGATATTTTGTTAAATTATCAAAATATGTAGTAAATTAGTATGTAAACAAGGAAATCAATGTTCGTTCCAAGCATTGACAAAGCAGAAAAATATTTTAAACTCACTAGAAACATTGGTGAAAAATAACAGATACTAGAAATAATCTTAACTCGGAAAATTTAAAACATGAAAACCATCAAACAAGTAATTTAAAGAATATCCATCCCTTTCTACAACTAATACAACGGCAATGGTCACAGAAAATCATCCTAAATACTATTATGGAAAGTCAAAAAATTTCGATGTCACAACTCATGTCGTCAATGTCCCTGCATTAGAGCTTTAAAGGCGGTAGCTTGTCTTGGCGAATTTTGATGCTTCTAGTTGGGGAAGCTTCTCAAGTGCACAAAGCTTTGTGGCTCCTTATTCTATGAGCGAAAGCTTTGAAAAGCTCGAGTCTCTAATGAAGATCACATATAGACTCTTATTTAGATCATACTCATATTTGTTGGTGGCCGTTAGTTACCATCAGTGTCATTGTTGAAAGAGTACCGGGATTACTCTTTTTCTTTTTCTTCTTGCTCCCCTTTCGAGAGCTTCAACGTGGTTGAATCTCGCTAAAAGGTTCCTCCACTATTGTCGATTCTACTCATCATCACTCCCCGAAGACTCTAATTACCAAACCAAGCCTTTTTATTAGATTTGTAGGATTTAATCATGGGCCTAAGTCGGCCCGGCCACGATGGGCCTAAGGGCCCGGCCCACGGGAATTAGGCCCGTGGAAAAGGGCACCTATAAAAGGGATAAGAAAGAGAATGAACGTACATTTTCGCATTTAGTACGTTCAGATTTCTCTCCCAAGAAGCTCTCTCTCTCTCGAAGGCCAAGAAGCGACGCCATTTCCACTTCATGGCGAATCTTCGACATCGGATCGAACGGGACTAAAATCTCTTCCTCAATACGGCATCGGTGTCTAATCTGTGGCCAACAAGGTACGCTCGAATCCGTGGCGTGCTTTTGATCGGTGATACGTGACATTCCCGGGCTTATCTTCCGCATATGATTTAGGGGTTCGGTTTCGGTGCCGAATCCGGTTTTCGGGCTTATATGACCACAAATCACATCTCTAGGTATTGGCTTTGTTATAGGATCTTTCCCGGTTCGTGTGAAGGTTATTTGTAAAATGTATTAGCTATTTTTTTATGAGTGTGCTATGTGGACATCCTATGTAAATGTTATCTACCAGATTGTTGTTGATGTAGCAACCTATATGTTAGTCATATTATGTGAAAGCCTTATTGTTATATTGTATCTCAATTATCTGTTGCTTTCTGTGATTGCTGGTTGCTGTGGTAGTTAGCTGTGGGTAGTAATAGAAGTTTTTGTAGCTTCATAGAATTGATTTTGCATATGACAATCATATTAGTGATAGTTTTAAGTTAGGATTTTTGGAGGATGATTGGAAACATAGTGACCTTTTGATTCTGAAACCTTACTTAAAATTATTAATTAATATGATGGGTTTTATGCAAAATAGATGCATAAGTGATAGGCATTAATAACTCGTGCATGTATGTCTGATGTGTTCAGATCAATGGCTTCAGCCACAAAGAGCATAGTTGTCGAGCTGAACAAATGTGAAAAGCTCAAAGATGACAACTATGAAATTTGGCAAATGAAAATTCAATGTGTGCTGGAAAAGCAAAAAACACTAAAAGCTCTTGACCATGTAATGGAAGATCTAGAGGATGCTATGCGCCACCTTGAGTTAGCTGATCATCGCCTCAAGGCATTAGAGCAGGAAACGAATATTTTCTGTGCTGCTTTAAGCTCAGAAGGGGTTTCATGCTCTAAGCGCAAGCGCATTGATTCGTTCAATATGTGGAAATGCAAGGGATCAAGTCCTTCTTGCAAGAAACCAAGAATTAACCAACAAAAGAGAGGAAAACGTCCTCATGTGAAGAATATCTCAAGGGTGAAATGTTACAACTGTGACCAGAAGGGTCACTATGCCCGCGATTGTCGCGAGCCAAAGAAGGAGCGACAGACCATGTAGCAAAGGATAGAGGATCCTTCGTGGAATTCCGACGAGTACCTACTGGAACTAAGTGGATCTATGTGGGAATCAACTCCAGAGCTGAAGTAAAAGGAATTGGCACATGCCAACTGAATATGCGTGATGGACGCACTTTGTTCCTTCATGATGTATTGTATGCTCCGGAGATTCCTCGGAATTTAGTGTCTGTTTTAGTGTTGGTTAAATTAGGTTTTAATGTGAACTTCCATAATAGAGATGTAGATTTGTATTTGGGTACAAACTACTACGGTCATGATTATTTTCAGGATGGTTTCATTGTATTGGATATTGATTATGTTAATGTAAATATTTGTTATTCCCTTCTCACGTCTCACAATTCATATGATAATGATGTGAATGTGTGGCATGCTAGACTTGGTCATATTGGCCAACAGCGTATGAACAGACTAGCCAAAGAGGGCTTGTTGGGCAATATTGAAAAAGTCGATTTGCCCATTTGTAAGCATAGCCTGGAAGGGAAAACGATAAGGAAACCATTTGGAAAAGGTAAAAGAGCTGAATTTCCTCTGCATTTAATCCATTATGATGTCTGTGGTCCAATGAATGTGAGAGGAAGGCATGGGGCTGTTTATTTCATCACTTTTATATATGATTATACTCGATTCGGATATGTCTATTTGATTTCTCACAAATCTGAAGCAATAAGTTGTTTCAAAAGGTTTATGAACCTGGTAGAGAATCAATTAGACAAGAAAATAAAAGCATTGAGATCCGATCGAGGTCGAGAATATTTATCTGATGAGTTCAGAAAATTAAGTGATGAAAAAGGAATAAAAAAGACAATTGTCTATTCCATATACTCCTCAACAAAATGGTGTTGCAGAGAGAAGAAACAGAACCCTACTGGAAATGGTTAGGTCCATGATGGCGCAAGCTAACTTACCTATCACTTTTTGGAGTGATGCGTTGTTAACTGCTGCCTATATACTTAACCAAGTGCCTTCCAAATCAGTTACTTCCACTCCATATGAGTTATGGACAGGTAGAAAACCGGACTTAAGTTTTCTTAAGCCATGGGGTTGTGCTGCCTATACACTTGAATCCTCTCACAAGTTTTGGGAAATTGGGTCCCAAAGGAAAGAAGAGTATTTTCATAAGATACTCAGAACACTCAAAAGGGTATGTGTTCATAGGTGAGCAGGAAAGTGGGAGTATAACTGAATTTGAATCACGGGATGTCACATTCTTAGAGGATGAATTTCCTTAAAAAGGGCGAAATAAGGGAAGACAACACCCTATTTGAAACCTCGGATCAAGATAATGATCTTAGTGGAGTTCGTCCAAGTGGGAGTAATATGAGAAGTGATGAATTGAATTCAACTCATTCTCAATTGCAACCATATGATGAGACGACATCATTATCTAATCCTAGTGGGAGCATAATGGGGAATGATGTGCATAGTGTACAAACTCCCATACGGCGAACAAGTTGCCAAAGTATTCCCCGTCGACATTTTGACATTGAAGGGGAAACTTTTATGGTTGCTCCACAAGATGAGGATGAGCCTAGAAATATTAATGAGGCTCTAAATTGCCCTAGTAAGGAAAAATGGATTCATGCAATGGAAGAGGAAATGGAGTCAATGAAATCAAACCAAGTCTGGGAACTAGTTGATCTTCCAAAAGGACGCAGAGCTATTGGGAACAAATGGGTTCTCAAAGTAAAGCGAAAGGCTGATGGCTCAATAGAAAGGCATAAGGCTCGCCTTGTAGCGAAGGGGTATAATCAACAGGAAGGGATTGATTATGAAGATACGTTTTCTCCTGTAGTAAGATTTACCTCGATTCGCATTATTCTAGCAATAGTATCTAGTTTGGATCTTGAATTACATCAGATGGATGTAAAGACTGCTTTCCTCAATGGAGAATTAGAGGAAGAAATTTACATGGAACAACCAACTGGTTTCATGGTAAAAGACCAAGAAGAAAAGGTGTGTCGACTTTTGAGGTCGATATACGGCCTTAAGCAGTCATCGAGACAATGGTATATACGTTTTCATAATGCCATAATGGCATATGATTTTACAATGATTGATGAGGATCATTGCGTATATATCAAAAGATCCAAGGATCATTTTGTGATCATATCATTATATGTTGATGATATACTGATTGCCGGAAGCAATATGGAGTTTGTTCATACTGTCAAGAGTTGGTTATCTTCCAACTTTGAGATGAAGGATATGGGTGAGGCTGCATACATTCTTGGAGTTAAGATTTCAAGAGATCGTTCGAAGAGATCGTTGTCTCTTTCGCAAGAAACATATATAAATAAAGTTCTTGAACGATTTCGTATGCAAGATTGTAAACCCATAGACACTCCTATTGCAAAAGGTGAAGGATTAAGCCATAGACTGTGTCCGAGGACTCCACAAGAAAAGGAACAAATGAAACATGTTCCTTATGCTAGTGCAGTTGGGAGCTTGATGTACGCTATGATGTGTACAAGACCCGACATATGTTTTGCAGTTGGAATGGTGAGTAGATACCAATCCAATACAAGTCTAGCACATTGGAAAGCCGTTAAGAGAATATTGAGGTATCTAAAGGGAACTGCTGATTATACGATGAGTTATCAAGGAAAGGATCTGCGACTCAAAGGCTATCCTGAAACTGTTTAGGGAGGAGGTTTAGACGAAAGGAAATCTACCTCTAGGTTTGTTTCCTTATTGAATAATGGCACCATATGTTGGAGCAGTAAGAAACAAACGTGTATAGCCTTGTCCACGATGGAAGATGAGTTCGTGGCATTATCAGCAGTAATATAAGAATGAGTTTGGCTTTAGAGATTTTTTGGATCACTTAGGTGTTATTGAGAAAGCTGCAAATCAATTATTAGTTAATTGTGATAGCCAAGCAGCTATAGCGTACACCAAAGATCCAAAATATCATGGCAAGACCAAACATATAGATACCAAGTATGACTTTGTCAAAAGATATGGTTGCACGAAAGGATGTGAACTTGCAGTACATATCTACGCATAGAATGGTAGCAGATCCTATGACAAAGCCAATACCTAGAGATGTGATTTGTGGTCATATAAAATCTCTAGGATTGCGTAGAGTATGATGTACTGGATTGTAATTTCCCTGAGTTGTTCACATGTATGAACTAGTGTTGTTTCATTATTAATGCCTATGAATCTTTTGTTTGATCTTTATGCATCTTAATGCTTAGTGCATTATATTATGTTTGAGAAAGTATGTCGGACAGATAAGAGATTAGCCCACTCACACGGGTAATCGCCTCTATTCACTATGTGATAGATAGAGATGAGACTGTTTTTAAGCTTATTATCTAGGTGATAATCGAGAGCTCAAGCTTAAAATAACTATGTCGCCTTAACTGAGTGTTAAGATGAGGACATAATACTTACGATGTCCGAAAGTAAAATAACCCACACATTTTACTTTATCTGTCTAAGATGCCAGATGTGAGTTCTGATGAATTTTGTGAATGAGTAAATATGTGAACTCAAGTTAGACATTGGGTATGTCTGAACTATCATCTGTACGGTATTGATTGTGTAGACATACGCTCCATGGGAAAGGAGTTGATACCGTAATACGTATTTCATACTACGTATGCATGAGACGACCTATAAGAGTGACAAAAGTTTGATCTCAACTTTTATGACATGTGAGACTCTTGAGGAAAAGAGTTCCTCAATTTTTGGTGCCCTCATGACTCTTACTTATTCTCAAGATTTCTATTTAGTGTTTGCTATCTTAGAATGTTGCCAATGGTCATGAGATGATTCGATCTAATGGGACATTTCTAGAAAAGCAAGTTGAACTGAAATTGAGAGTTTGAAGGAAAGAGGAAGATCGGATTTGTAGAATCACATTGTGGTTTTGTATTCACAGGTCGACCAATTATGACTGTCTTTGGGATAATCATAATTGTGAATACAATATATATATCATTGTTTAAATGAGATTAAGAGAGATATAAATGTGATCGATCGATCTAGGGTACTGCATACTATTTTTTACTCGGAAAATGATGCCCATTATGAGCTGCTATATATTCCTAACAGATGTATAGCAACGAGCTCTCAAAGTATGCTGGTCGCACGGATTATTCACCGGTATGAATGTTGAAAGAGGAACAGAGGGATTTTCAGTTGATGGGCCTAAGTTGGGCCTATCCGCCCATGCTGGTTTTTTGAACCACCATGTGCGAGTGGGAGATGTAGGATTTAATCATGGGCCTAAGTCGGCCCGGCCACGATGGGCCTAAGGGCCCGGCCCACGGGAATTAGGCCCGTGGAAAAGGGCACCTATAAAAGGGATAAGAAAGAGAATGAACGTACCTTTTCGCATTTAGTACGTTCAGATTTCTCTCCCAAGAAGCTCTCTCTCTCTCTCGAAGGCCAAGAAGCGACGCCATTTCCACTTCACGGCGAATCTTCGACATCGGATCGAACGGGACTGAAATCTCTTCCTCAATACGGCATCGGTGTCTAATCTGTGGCCAACAAGGTACGCTCGAATCCGTGGCGTGCTTTTGATCGGTGATACGTGACATTCCCGGGCTTATCTTCCGCATATGATTTAGGGGTTTGGTTTCGGTGCCGAATCCGGTTTTCGGGGATCATTCGATCCCAACAAGATTCATTAACAAGGGAATACTTTTGCTTGTTTGTTCTTTGAGTTGGGGGTTTGGTCAATTTGGCCAAATCAGGGTTTTATATAAGGGAAAATCATGCTAAACAATGTCATTTGGGGTCAAAATGCTGAGTTCGATTGCCAGCAAGCCACATCAACCCAAGAAAATGATAAAATATTATCATGTTGGATTTCTGGTGATCCAGATTAGGGCTAACACTTAAGTAATCGTTTTCTTTTAAAGAGTGTGATTTAAATAATCGAAAACAAAAAAACTTTTAGTACTAAAGTGAACATCATATACAACTCTTAGCATTTCTATTATCTTGTACCTTTACTGAAGCTCTTGTCTTGATGGTCAATTATGCGGCTTTTCTTATGTTTGCTCATTGCATCTGAGGTTTTTCAATCTTTTATGCAATTTATTTGCATGCAATCTCTTGATCATAATTGCCCCCACTGTCCTTAGATTCATCACTAGAGCTTGGATGGCTATTTGAATCACACTACGTGGATGATTAACTAGAGGTCTTTGTGGTTGTCCTTGTCTCACTTGAATTTCTAGGAGGTTGAGAACTTGCTTCATTCATCCTTGGAGGTTCCCAATGGCACAGTTGTGACATCCGGAAAATTTCTACCTATTTAATACCTAGAAATTTGGTTGGGATCGATGTCATGCGTTAAGAATTTTATGTGGTTGATTAATGTGACTATTATAACAATTGGTTAGAAATTTACTAAGTTAATTATTTACTTATATTTGGAAATTTTTGCCAAAAGTTTTGATGAGTTCAAATTAATTATTTACTTATGTTCGGAAAGTTTTGGTAAATATTTTGACAAGTTCAAAATATTGTTCGGATTTATCAATATTTAGAATGGACCCTAGTTTTATTATTTACGTATTGATTTTCTTGATTCTTTAGTATTTCAACCGAAAAAGGTTACTTTGGAAGGTTATTCTTTTAACTCCTCCTTTCTCAGGTAGGTCTTACTTTGCACTTATACTCCTTGCTTCTTTCCATCGGCAAGTGAGACAATTGAATGTAATCTTGTTGATGGCATGCCTATTTCATCTATGTTAACTTCTACTTCATTAATACAAGGCATGACTCACGTCTTATTTGGCAAAAAGAGATGAATTCCTCCCAACTATCTTCTCTTGGCTTATGAGATTGTGCCACGTGCTTAAGTTATTCACTTAGGGGTCACATGAACTCTTTTAATTGGAACAACAAGCCTCTCTACTCTTAGACCTCATGATTTTACCCTCGGTTAATTGAATATTTCATTCATTCACTCTTAAATACTTACTCTACGGAAGGTAAGTGCTCAACTTCCAAAGAGAGAACTTCCAAGAAAAAGCCCCACTTCATTACTCACTCCCCATTTTCCCTTCAACTCTTGATTTTGATTTCAAGAGTAAAAGTAAAAGATCCCACGTGTGTTTTATTAAAGTCTCGAGTTCATTTCCAAGTTTGAACAAGGTAAACTCATTTATTTACTCTACTCTTCATAAATGGGTTTGTCGTTTTCAAGACAAAATTGATTAATTATGGTTTTGTCTTACTTTGAAGTAAAATTAAAACTTTGATTTTACGGAAGCTATTTTCAAGGTAAGTGAAAACTATATGCGCTAAGCTAGGTTGTTCTACTGAATACTTGACTTGGTTGCTTGATGGGTATTTACTTTAAGTGAGTTTTATGAACATGTGTGAATAAATTTGGTGATAGCATGTTGGATTCTTCACTCGTGTGAATCTTGATGATGATATGTTGAGTTTTGCTTTGATGATTTTATTTGTTTTAATAAGAAGCACCCTTGGTGATCAATGGTGTTTTGATGAAGAGAGTGTTTTTGAAAAAAAAAAAAAACATTACCGAATATTGCAATATGATTGCCGCTTATCGAATATGAAAATTACCAATTACCAATTCTGGCAGCTTACCAAAGATGGTAGTACCGATTACCAATTATGACAAGCACCGATTATGACATGTATCGATTAACGATTATGGAAGGTTACCAAGTATGCCAGTTATCGAATTGGGAAAGTTATCAATAATAGAAAAGGTAATAATATATTTTTAAAAAATTATTGTAAAAAAATTCTTTGTTTCCTCATGCTTTCTATTTTATGGATGCCTTAGTCCTTCATTTTTTAGCATCATTATTTAATAAATACATATCCATTGTATGTTTGTTTGATGTTAGTTATGTAAAATGATGTTATGCATAAATGTTGACATTGAATATGTTCAATCGGTAATGGTTAAGTGAAATGATGTGGTGCGTTGAATATTGATGTTAATCATCTTCATGTGCATTATTGTTGCATGATAACATTGAATATCGAAAGAGAAAAGTGTCGTTATCCACATGAGTGTGGGCCACCCCGCGTGTTTTGGGAGTCAAGATGCCTTGCGTAAAATAATGATTTATGTATAGCGGGATGCCCTGTGGGCAGATGTTGTAGGATGCCTTGGAAGGTGAAGTAAATAAGATGATGCATGCTTGTGAATATACATACATGCATATTGATAAGGCATCAAGAAATCATATAACATATGTTTGCATTGAATAGATAATACCATGTATTCATATGAGGCACTTCTAAGAAGGCAAAATGTGTGTTCATGTATTGATTATATGCTTCATATGTTTATGATGGTTAAGTCAGGGCAGGTGCAAAGGTGAATTATTATTTTAGATTTAGATATTTCACTTACTGGGTTTTGGCTCATCCCTTCATTTTTCAAACATGTAGGATGGCCCTTTTGCTGCCACTGTTTTTTGGAGCTACTCACATAGAGTATGATTATGAGGAAGTTGTATTGCCCACTGTGATGTTTGTATATACTAAGTGTATTACCATGGAATGGGTCGATGTAGGACTTGCTGAAAGGGTTCCTTATCGGTATATAGCTTGGTACGCGACTTTCGACGGTAACTAGCTTGGACCACTTGAAGGCTTTGATGATTCTCTTGGTTACATTGCCGAGGCGCCGGCATTGGAGGAGGTTATTGATCCTTATATGATGGATCGGTGTTGTACATGCAAGCTTTTGAGAGCATGGACATGGTAGTGGAGATAGGAGTTACTAAACCTTCTTTGGTGTTTTGTATTGTGATTTGTTGACGTAAGTGATACCTGTGTGCATTATTAATAATGTGAAATAATGTTATGACTTGTTTATTTAAATTGTTGTGGTTCCGCTTGCGAATGAATAATTAAGAAAGAAAGAAATACGACACGCGTAGCGGGTGACATATCTGGGCCGTCACAATAGTCTTGCCTTTCATTATGGATTTGTTTTAAAGTCAAGCCTGGAGTACGAGACAGAGAATGAAAGGAATCACTTAAAACTAGTTTAACCTAGAAGTTCTTATACTAAATTGATGCGTTGTGAGATTTAGAGGCTAATGGAAAATGTTTAATATGTTTGATGGAAAGTAACATGACGGGTTATAAGATTGTGAGAAGCTAGAAAATTCTGTAACGTGGGGCTTGATGGTTTTTTAATTGTTTTTGAATGATAAAAACTGTGGGATAGATGAATGCACCGTCAATGCACAAGGGAATATTCTACCTGCCAACCATCTAGGACTTTAATGTTCACTTAATGTTTTTTTTTGGTAAAGATAATGTTCACTTAATGTTCACCTCCAAAGAATTGGATAAAGAACATGTTAAAGGAATTCACTCATTTGAGGAGGAAATCTCATGTTTCACTAAAACTTAGATCTGAATTCTACATTTTAGAATGTACCTCCTATTTATAGAGGAACTAAAATATAGGAACAAGGAAATATTAAAGACTTATCGTTAACAACATGTGAACTATGAAAGACATTAAATTAAAACACATGAAACATAAAATTCAACCCCAACCTTACATTTCGTCCTATAGCCGTGCATTGCATCCAATTTTGTCGAATGAATTCAACTCCAAACGTGTTGGGTTTTGGATCATGTTATGGTAAAAAATCTCTCCTAACTTGCCTAACTGGTTTAATTAATGAGGTTTGAGTTGGGATTGTGAGTTAATTATCTTTAAAGGAATATACAAGTTTTGATGGTCCACATAAATAAGAAGCGTATATAAGATTGCAAGGTTAGCATCACTTTTCAAATTTTATGATGCGTGTGCATGATGGGGAATTTGTTTTGAGTAATAATGGGATTCATGATAGATGATGATCACCATCAAGGCATAAAAGATGCACCACTAGTCAAGTATAAAGATCGAGATAGATGAAGTTCACTACAAAGTCCTAAAGGAACATGACCGGTCAAGGATAGAATTTCAAGATAGGAGATGTACACTACCAAAGCCTAATGGAAGCCCAACAGCCAGTGATAAAAGACTCCTTGAATCATCACCTAGGAACTTAGATAAAGAAGCATGTTGACACTTGATTTTTAGTCGATATTTCAAGTATTTTTATTTTAAAAAGAAAATATAAATAGTTAGTAAAAATAATAATAAAATAAAAAGAGGGAGAAGACGAAGAAGATAATTGAGGTCTTCAGATTTCGGTCAAAAGTAAGTAGGCTTGATTCAATCTGCTAAGCCCAAATAGCAGAGCCCGATTTGGGCGAAACATGAGCGTGCCCACTCAAGAAGCTTGCTGCATCCGTAGGAGCTTTCGCCCATTGGGCCTTATTGATAGGAACGGTGCAAATAGCGTGGCCCATCAGGCATCAAGAAAGAGAGAGTACTTGATCTTTTAGGTCTTTCATATCTTCCTTTGCTCGAACCTACATGACCCATGTTTAATCCATATACGTACCTAGCCCAGGTACCTCGCCCGTATCCTCTTTTGCACATAAAAGAAGAGGATTGAAAAATAAGGAAAAATAAATAAATAAATAATTTAACTTTTGAATATTTTTTTTTTTTACATATTTTTTTTATTGAAATAGAAGCGAAAACTAACTATACAAATTTTTATCTAGAGTAGGATGAAAAAAATATATATTTAAGAATAAGAATAGAAATAAAAATTTGAAAAAATAGAATGGTTTTTTTTTTTTGAAAGATGGATAGAAAAATAGGCTTTGATTAAATGGTTAGATCTTAGTATTAGATTTAGCTTAGTTTCATTTAGCCAGTACACACATAATTTAGGATATTCATGATTTTCTCTAGTTTAGTTTAGGTTAGGTTTAGGTGGATTAGTCTCTAAGTAAAAATTGAATTCGATTTGAATTTACTTCATGGAGTTGTTGTCATAAAGTTTATAATAAGGTTAAATTATATTTTTGATCAACTTATAACATATTACTTCAGTACATTTTGTCTTTTACTTGTTCTTTTATTACTACATTTCATGAATGGCTTACTAACAATGCATTATATATTTTTTACCAGGATAAGTGCATTGGAAAATCCTAAAATTTGTCCTGAAAATGCAATTTAGTCATAAAATTTTCAAAAAATGCAATTAAGTCATAAAACTAGTTACCAAAAAACAATGAAGTCCTAAAACTTTTAAAAAGTGTAATGAAATCCTAAAACTTGTCAAATTGATCAAATCAAGTCATTTCGCTTATAACATTTTTTGAAAGTTTTATGATTCAATTACACTTTCATAATGAGTTTTAGGACTTGATTGCACTTTTTAAAAATTTTAAGACTTGATGGCACTTTCATGACAAATTTTAAGACTTAATTGCATTTTTTGAAAATTTTAGGATTCAATGATAAGTTTTATGATTTCTAGTAGACTTATCCCTTTTTTACCCGACTCGTATCTGATTACTTTAATGCACTTTGTCTTTTACTCGTTCTTTTTTTTTTTTACTATTTTTCATGAATTGGTTGTGATTTTTTTTTATATAGCTTTTGTGTTATTGTATGCTTGTTTTAGTTAAATGGTTAGGTCACATCTTGAGATTGTAATAAACACCAAAAACATTGCTTAGACACTTAGCGGACAAATAAATAATTGAGTTCAGTACTGAAAGGGCATTGGTTGAATCACTAGTGTAATCAAGTCCTCATATATAGATCTATGATCATGTAGGAAATTAAATATACCCTCACATCTCATTTGTGGCTTCTAACAAACCCTAATAGGTTGGTGGCAATTCCTTATCACGTAAAATTTCCATAAGATTAATCAATTAAAATGACAATTCCAACATTGTGCAAGGTAAGGATTGGGGAGAACCCGTTTCAATTGAGGATCGTTGGTCCCTAACTCAACATTATCTCTAAACTTGCTCCTTGAATCCCTTCGGGAGGGTCATGACAAAGCAAGATATAAATTCGCTCAATTGAAGAAAATCTCATATATTCATCAAATTCAAGTCTTGCCTATGTACAAATAAGATTATACCTCTATTTAGAGAGATTTTGCTAAATGAAAGAAAGTGACTCTTGAAATCCTAAGAATCAAAATGATTTTTGGAGTATTCACATAATTAAAACTAAGATCATAATAAAGACTCATAAAAACTAGGATTAAATGAATTTTACAAGGACTAAATTCATTTAATTATGACCAAATGCATGGTAACTAAAATTAGACTTTCCAAATTCGTTCACCAACCTTGGATGCTAAATAGGTATCTTAGAAAATCAACAATCGATGATAGAAATTGACCAGATTAGCCTTTAATCCTAGGTAGTTGATAAGCAATTTCAAAATCGATAACAAACTTGTAAATCGACATTGTGCTAGTCGACCAGCAACCACAAAATCAACAATTAGTCTTGTGAGTCGAAACTAGCACATTGAATTGACATATTCAAACTTGGACACATTGAATCATGTTGTAGTCGAAATTGGCCTTTGCTTATAGAGTAAGGATAGGGTTGCGTCAATTGATGAAATATGAGTTGAGCTTGATAATTGTTCCATTGAGTTTAATGCTCCTAGATCAACTATTGAGATTTGATCTCAAATCCGATATGCCTTCATCTTCGAAATAAGGAGAAAAATCTCTCACATTGAAAGTAGCCGAGTCGCCATATTCTCTTGCGAGATCAACTTTGTATGCATTGTTACCTATTCTCCCGAGTACTTTTTAAATGGTCTCCCACATTAAAAGTAGTCATATGTTTGTGGATGATAAGATATTTGTAGTCATATGTTTGTGGATGATAAAATATTTGGAATCACGATCTGACAGAACGGTCTTGGGAACCCAATGTAGATGAATAATCTCCTTGAAATGCAACTCAATCACATGAGAAGCATTATTCGTCTTATAGCACCTAATGAAATGTGTCCTTTTCGGAAATTATTCAACAACTATCATGGTGGCATTTTTCTTTCTGTTCTTGGGAGTGGCAGTATAAAATTCATACTTGCATCTTCTGAGGGTTGTGTCGAAATTGGGAGTGGAGTATAAAGGCCTTCTCATGGAAATGAATCTTCGCACCATAACACGTCGAGCATCTAGAAATGATAGCACATATATCTCCATTCATCTTTGGGCAATCAAAATGTTCTTGAAGGGCTTCAAGAGTTCTATTCATTCTAGTGGCCTGCCAATCCTCTACCATACACTTCTCGAACTAATAGCTCTCTTAAGGAACTCGTTGGTACATAGAATTTGTTTTCCTTAGAAGGGAATCCATCTAGATCAAATAGGCACCATAATCTCCACGTTTGCAATTGTTGATGATAGATGAGAATTCTAGATTTTCAATAGAGTTCTTTCATCGAATTGAAGCCAAGGGATTGAGAGACTAGAATGGAGATCATTAAGTACCTTCTCGACAAGGCATTTGCTATAACATCAGTTTTGCCAACTTTATATTTTGAGACAAAGGAAAAAGATCTCTTTTGGTGTGTCTCAAGTTGAGTTTGTGCTGGCCACTAATATATCCTAGAGCCTCATAATTAAAATGAAAAACAAATTATTTGGGCCTCAAATAATGATCCAGTGATCGAGTGCCCTGACAATTGTGTAAAACTCATTGTTGTAGGTAAAATAATTCTTCCTTGACTTTGTCGGTTTTTCACTGAAATATGTTAGAAGACTTGGGCTTGGATGAGAATAACCTCAAATGCTGACTCCACTAGCATCACATTCAATGTCAAATAATTCATCAAAGTCTAAAGGGGAAATGACAAGAGACTAAAAAAGCTTTGGTTTTATGATTGAAAAGGCATTGTGGGCAAATTTACTCCATTCGAAAATTCCCTTCTTCATGTGTTTTGTGATTGGAGCCATGATGGTGCTGAAATTTTTCACATACTATCAATAAAAAGAAGTTAATCCATGGAAGCTCCTTATATTGGAAATCGATTTAGGAACCAACCAAATCCCGATTATTTCCACTTTGGACTAATCGACAAAGGTCCCGTCATGGGAAACTACATGATCCAAGAATACGATACTTGTAAAAAATAAATGGCATTTCTCTAATTTTGCACAAAGCCTCTACTTTCTTAAGTAGCTTTTCTCCCATTTAGGCTTTGTTTCCTATTTTGTTTGCTAGGATTTCTCTATGCATTAGCCTATAAATATAACATTGTAAAGCAGCGGAATATATGAACGAGAATAAGAATTTCTTTCCATCTAAAATTCCACATGATATCAGAATAGGAGATCTTGAGTTTAAATCTTTTCAAGCCCTTACTTGCGTCCCCAATCATATATTTAAATGCTTTAAACTTAGGCAAAAATTCAGCCTACGCATAAGAGGGAGTGTTAGAGTAATTAAATATTAAACCACACTTTCATCTAATAACTTAAGTTTTTAGAATAGCTTACTATAGTCCTACTAGAATTTTACATGGTCTCGTGGAATTTTAGATGAAGGGAAATTCTTATTCTTATTCATACATTATGTTGCTTTATAGCATTATATTTATAGGCCAATACACAATCCTAACAAACAAAATAGGACACAAAGCCTAAATAGATAAAAGCTACAATCTCATGATTAGTGGGTTAAACACCAATTTAATCAAAATCAAATTAGGATTAAAAAAAAACTTCCTAAATGAGAAAATCCTATGTATTTACAATCATATAATCTAGCCATTTACAGCTCAACACTCTTCCTCAAGCTGGTGAATAGATATCTTCCATTCTCAGCTTGGTAACCAGCTTGTGAAAAATTCCACCACTAAGCCTTTGGTCAAGACATTTGCTACTTGCTATCCTAAATGGACATAAGACAAACAAATCAATCATTCTTCAATTTTTTTCTTGAGGAAGTGCCTATCAATCTCAATATATTTTGTTTTGTCATGTTGCACAGGATTATGAGCAATATTAGTTGCAAACTTATTATCACAATATAACTTCATAGGGCTCTATCATTTGACCTTCAAGTTATCAAGAATGATCTTGAGCCATAAAAACACACATATTTCTTGAGCCGTTGCTCTAAACTCAAAATTCTGCATTTGATCTTGCCGACACATTTTATTTTTTACTTCTCCAAGTTACCAATGATAACCAATTGTAGACCTCCTGTCAATCACAAATTCAGCATAATCCGCATCTATATAAGCCTCAAACTTGAGATCTTGACTCTTCGTGAAAAGTATTCCCTTTTCTAGACTCCCTTTTAAGTAGTGGAGGACTCGATGAACAGCTTGTAGATTTGACTTCGTTGGATTATGCATGAATTGACTAAGCAAGCTTATAGTATAGGAGATATTTGGTCGGGTAAAAGTAAGGTACATCAACTTTCCCATCAATCACTGATACATTTCTCGATCTACTGTTGCTCCTCTTTTGCTTCGACTAGTCATTGGTTTGCAACTAAGCTTCCCGATTTCTTCCAAAATATCCTTCACATACTTCCCTTGTGAAATAAAGACTCTTTGCCTTGAGTACGTAACCTCAATTCCCAGAAATATCGGAGCTTACTCCTTTATTTCAAACTCCTTAATCAAGCATTGTTTTAGCCATTGTTTCTCACTTTCATCATTATCCATGATTGTTATGTCATCAATGTATACCAACAATGCTGTAATTCCCCTATGTCCAAGTGTTTTATGAACATTGTATGAATTCATTCGTTTTGTTCATATCCAGATACCTTCATGACTCTAGCAAACTATCCAAACTAGGCTCAAGGTGACTACTTGAGCTCCTATAATGCTTTCTTAAGTCTACAAAACTTTTCAGTTGTTTCCTTTTCCTTCAAAACCAGATGGGATGTTCATGTAAATTTCCTCTTCCAAATCTTCGTGTAAAAAAGCATTCTTTACATCATACTGTTGAGGTTCACAATCAAAATGAGCAACTATATACAGTAAAATTCTTACAGTCTCTTGATAATCCACTCCATATGTTTAAGCGCAACCCTTCGCAACCAATCTTGCTTTGTACCTCTCCAAAGAGCTATATACCTTGTACTTTATAATATATATCCACTTGTAGCTAGTTAGATTTTTCCTCTTTGGCTTGTCAACAATTTCTATTTTTATAGTGCCTTCATCTCTTCTTTCATGGCATCCCTCCATTCCTCTTTCAATAGTGCTTCAAACAAAGTATTAGGGATAGCAATAGTGTTTAAACTCACAATAAAATTCCGGTATGGTGATGGTAATCTATTAAGGGACACATAATTTAATAGTGGATATACTGGTTTCTCGGTGCACTCTCTAATCCCTTTTCTAACAGTAGTAAGTAAATCACGATCACTCTTGGGTATATCACTAAGATATTCATTCAAATGAGATTTAGGACTTATTGTGCTCTTATTGATAGTACTCGGAGTGGTATTTTGGACTTGCTTTTGTGTTGGAATGACTGTCCTCCTTGAATACACCTGAGAAAAATCTCATAGAATCATGAATATGAGTTGGACTAGTGGGAATAGAACTAGAAATAGGTTGGTATGTGGGAGATTGTGGTGGACAAGATATAGGATTTAAGGTAGGTTCATGAGCAACATGGGACGAGTTTTGGTTGATAAGGACATTGGACAATAAATCCAAGTTATCAACAATACCAAGGCCCTTATCTTCAATGATTGAAAACTCCCCCCGAAGATAAGGTTGTGAAAAATAGGGTTTATTCTCCACGAAAATGACATATACAGAGAGATAGAATATTTTGGAAGAAAGATAGTAACATTTATATATTTTTTGTGTTTGTGATTAACCAAGAAACACACATTTGATTGCACGAGTATCTAATTTTCCTCATTGATGATGACGAATGTTGACAAAGGAAGTACAACCAAAGACTCAAGGTGTAAGACCATTAGACATACAAAAGTGAGGATAGAACTGAGAAAGAAATTCCATAGGGGTCTTGTGGATGTACATGAGGGTAGTCTATTAATCATGTATATAGCCGTAAGAACAGCTTCCCCCCAATATGTTTTAGGGACCTACATCTAAAACAACAAGGCACGAGTTGTGTTAAGGAGATGATCATTTTTTCTTTCAGCAACCCCATTTTATTATGGTGTATTCACACAAGATGACTTATGGATAATACCTTCCTTTTGAAAATAGACGAGAAAATACTTGATTGAAGCAAGCTCTAGCATTATCAAATCGAAAGACCTTGATCTTGACCCCAAATTGAGTTTGAATCCTGGAATGAAATGAATGAATAATGCTACTCACGTCAGATTTATGTTTGAGTAAGAAGGTCCATGTGACCTAGAGCAATCATCAATTGGAGTGACAAACTAATGAGTTCCAAAGATGTTTGGAATTGTGCAATGTCCTAAAATGTCACTGTGGATTAAGTCAAAAGAATTAGAACTACGGTGATTGCTAATAGGAAATTGTACAGATTATGCTTGGCTAATTCACAAACATCACAATGGAAATCTTTAATATCCATATCTTTAAACAATGATGGAAACATAATACTCAAAACTTGGAAGAACAGATGACCAAAACAAAAACGATGAAGCCAAATAGCTTCTTTATTTGAAGTACTAAGAAACGCTGAAGATAGATATTCATGATTCTTCTTGTAAAGAGAGGTGTCTCAAGGTTGTATAGCCCATTTTGTTCCTTGACAAGTCCAATCCTTTTGTCCGAGTCCCTATCCTAAAAAAATATAGTAAGATGCGTGAAAAATAGCTTGACAATTAAGATATTTTGTGAGTTTTTGTATTGAGATAAGGATTGGTAGATAGTTTAAGGACATGAAGGACATCTTTAAGGACAAGATTAGGTTGGAGATGTTCCATCTCCATCACCTACAACAGTGGCAAGAGACCCATTTGCCACAATAATCTTCCTATTGCTAGGACAAGTTGTATAGGTGCCGAAATGGGATAAGGTGCGAGTCATATAATCAGTAGCCTAGATTAATAAATAAAGAATTACCTAATAGTGCTAGTGAGCATGCACCATAGGGTTTTTTAAGAGACCCTAACAAATCTCTTAATTTCTTAATTTCTTCACTATTGAAGGTTGCTTTCTCTTGAACTTCTTCATGACTAGCTTGCTTAGTTAGGTGGAACTGGAGCCTTGGCTATGTTGCCTAGTTCACCCACTCTCGGCCTAAAGTAGTTGGTTTGCCATTCAATTTCCAACATTGTACCTTTGTATGTCTCGGCTTCTTACAGTGGGCACACCACAAAGCTGTCCCAACTGTCTCTCCTTGGCAGGCACACCACAAAGGTTGACCCTTCTACTGCTTGTGGTTTGAGCATGATGGATCAATAGCTTTCTTCTGCCCAAATCAAGGAAATTGTATCCTCTAGTGACGACATTTTTTCCTTGCCAAGTATTTGAATTCTAACTTGGTCGAATTTAGAATTATACCCAATTAAGAAATCGTAGACTCTATCCTTTTCAATAATATTCTTCAGAATGGTTGCATCTTCTGGATATTGCATCCGGAATACTCAATAATTATCGAGTTCTCGCCATAAGTTTTGCAGAAAATTAACATACTCAGTTACAGTCTTACCTCCTTGCTTTGTCCCACTAGTTTTCATCTTAATTTCATACACCTAGGCTATATCACGAGCCTTTGAGTACATCCTACGAATGGAATCCCATATCTCCTTTGCTGGTGGTGGAAACATGCAAGTATCGCTTATGGCTAGTTCCATAGAATTCCATAGTCATGACATGATCATGGAATCAGCCTCATCCCATGCATGGAAATCAGGATCTCCTCACTAGGGTCCCGTCCCAAGTAAATGGCTAAGTTTTTCTTTACCCTTCAGATACGTCTTGAAAAATTGTGACCACTTGAGGTGGTTCTTCTCATTCAATCTATAGGTTGGCTTAATATTCTGAAGATCACATGTCGCGTGTGTTAAGGCGACCTCCTTACATTGGTTCATGATAGGAGAGGTAGGATCTATGGCTGGTGTGGTTTCTGATGTGGTCATTTTGGAGAGTGAAGGTAAGGAAGAAAACAAGAGCAGTAATGTAGCTATGAAGGTTGTGTAAAGAGGACAAAATTTTCTAGAGAATAATAGACATCAATGACGGTTGCAATTTGAAACCTAGGAATCTAGCTTAGGGCTCTAATACCATGTAAAATTTTGGTGGAACCATAGTCAGCTGTTCTAAAAGTTTAAACTATTATACAGAAACGTGGTTTAATATGTAATTACTCTAACATAGAGACATGTCTTAAATGAAATATATGCTACTCCCAATTCCCGCCACAAATAAAAATGTCTTCGTAAATAGAGAATGATGGCAAGGCTTTTCTTCGATGGTTCTTGGAACCAACATAGCGAGAGTGAAGAAACTGCCATGAAAGTTACTCTGTCTAGAGAGGGTGGTTGATGTTGTAAGGTTTATATTCTTTGAAAGACATAGAAGAAAGTAGAGAGCGAAAGTTGTATTAATTGAAGAGGCAGAGGATGCTGGAGTTTGAATGAAGAGAAACGGTGATTGATCACGCAAGGTCTACTTTTTAAAAAAAAAAAAAAAACGCTAAAGAAAGAGGAGAGAAGGTGTTGTATTAATCAGGAAGAGAGATGATGATGTAGGAGTATATACCGGTTCGGTCTAATTCGAATGGTCGGATGAACGGTTATTTAGAATCGGGATCCGAACCTGTTCCGAGGGGTACCGACCGGTTTCGGTTGGGTTCTTTGAGCGTAGCAACGAAAGAGACCAGCGCTCACGCGTTCGGAGAAGAATGAAGATCCTCTCTCGACATGATTCCCGTTCTCTCTCGCCCGTCATCCGCCGCCGCCGCCGCCGCCGCCGCCGCGCGGCCGTTCGTCATCCGTCGCTCCTCCCTTTTCGTGCCGTCATTCCTCGCTCGCAGCGGCACGGGGGGCAATCCCTTTCTCAGCTCGCGGTTCCCCTCCGTGGACATCGCCGGCCGCTGGGACCTCTTCTTCCGGTTCGAGATCGCGGCTCGTTTCATCACCGGAGGCTTACCCCAGGGCTCGACGGCGCTCGCCTCACCTCGCTGCTGGCCACCGTTTGTCGGATCGCAGAGTTCTCCTCGTCGGATGGAATCGATATGACCTCGCCGAGCTTTAATCACGAGTCTATCGCCTGGATTTCTGGTTTCTCCCCCCATTCGGATGAAACTGGTCCGGATCTTCGAGAAAACAAGGCCGAGGTGGATCTCGCTCTCCTGTTCTCCCTCCGCTTTTCCTCCTGAGACCTAGCTTCGAGCGAGATCTGATGAATTGTGCACGATCTTGAGGTTCGCGAGACGGAGCTTCAATGGATACCGTCGGCTCCTTTCTGGAGATCATCGCTTTGCTGGTTCTCTTAAGACGGTGCGTTCCGGTTCACGGCTTGTTGCTTTTGTTTCCGATTAGTCCATATTGGTGCGAGCATTTGTGAGCGAAAGTGCTGATTTTTTGCTGATTCTTCCGCCGATGAGAGAATTGAGATAAAACGGTGGTTTGAGGACACGCATCTTCTGTTTGACCTATCGTCCGAGAGGTTATACACCTGCGCTCGGTCTTGGAGGACACTCGCCTTCTGTTTGGCTTGTTTAAGCTTTTCTCTATCATCTTGTGTTGGTGGGACTGGGTTTTGTGGATATTTTGCTCACTGGAGTGGTCAGCAGTTATGGGTTTGATTTGCAATAGACTTACATGTTGAGGTCAGTGAAGGGTGATGAAGAGATGAAGGATTTAGCGGGGACTTATACTTCCAATTTGAGCAAGCCCCATCATGAGCTGTAGGAGCATAACCGGAAGCTGAGTCAAGTCAAATTGTGAGTCAGACTTGGCAGTCCAGAACATTGCCAGGGTGGAAGTCGAAATGCCGGAATGAATAGTGTTCAGGACCAATCTGTTCACTGTTACTGTTGCTGCATTATCTCGAGCTCACGTTCGTGTTGAGGACATCAATCATTAAGCTAAGTCCAATGCTTTCGATCTCTTGATTTTTCGTAGCCTCATATGTGCATGTTGCTTGCTTTGTTTAAAGCTTGTCATTTCTTTTTCTTTGATCTGTTGTTGTCTTAGGCAAACTAGCAAACGGAAAATAGGGGCATTATTGCTGGGAATAAATCACTCATGAATCATTGCCAATCCAAATTATATTGTGTGTTCTCTTGAACAAGTAAGTTTTGAGACTGGTCTGGATTTATTTGCGGGTTCAAGTTGGTCCATTTTATCATTAATCCATTGAGCTTAATAGAAGTAAAAAGTGAGACAAGAAGGTCACAAACTTGGCATATAAGTTTGAAGGATCTCATCTAACTTGTCCGAGTTAGTAGAATTGAGATAATGGGAGTTAACTTAAAGTATTGTTGATGTTTGATTCTAAGCCATCCGAGCATACTATGAATTAAATGAACTGAATGCGAACCAAGTGTCACTTTGGACATTCAACTTGCCAGGTTTGAGTCAAGTAAAATCGATAGTTGTTTGATGTTTACTTAAACAGAAGAGATGCAGAATTGGTGTATGTCTGGAAAAGTTTATCAATATGCAAAGTACAATCCCATGAACGTTTTCGTGTGATGGGTTAATAAGTTGACTTCTGGATGTTAATCATTGATTTGCTTCAATAATAATTACCTCCATGAAATTGTTCACCACGTGTTTGTCGAAATGCACAAACCAAAGTCATATGAATTTGTCTCTGATTTTGGATCATTTTGAATGCATACCAACATGTTTTACTTGTAGAAATTTCTCATTAGTTGTTAAGCATGAATTCTGCCATTTTCTTTTATTAGTGAGTATGAATCTGAACAACTTTTCTTTGTATTTGTCTGTGTTGTTTGTGTGCTCCGGTAAAGGTGTGGTGGTTCTGGACAAGATAATGGCATAGCGTTTGTGTGGTCTTCTCTGTCGTGTTTCATCTTACTGTTCATGTCCTGCACATCTTCTTTAAACTATGTTGTGAGTGGTGAATCGATATAACTGTGGTGATTCCGCGTGATCAACGGTGGTTGCTGGTGGTCTTTATGCAACTCTGGTGATGTTGTGAATGCCTATAGAAGTTCATCGTTAAACGTAATATACAAGGTCAAAAAATTCGTGAGGTGCTCTGAATGGACTAAATTGAGGAAACTCGTCAAGGACAATGATGAAAGAGAGACCGGAGGAGAAGGAAATTATAAATTCAGAAATTCAGAAAAAGAAAAATCAGAAAATTGGCTAGAGAAGAGGTGTTGGTTAGGTTATTGCGTTTTAGTATTAGATTTAGTTTAGTTTCATTAGACAGTACACACATGATTTAGGATAATTCATGAGGTGCCGGGAACATTCAATGAACAAAATGACATGACTAGCCCCTCATAAAGGCCTCTGGTTTTGGAGGATATTTTTCATTTATCTTCTTCTCTCATCCAGATCTGATGGTAGCCACACCTCATATCAATCTTTGAAAACACTATCGATTCATGGAATTCATCAAGCATATCGTCAAGTTTAGGTATGGGGTACCTATACTTGATCATGATGTCATTGACAGCTCGACTGTCTACACAAACTGAAAGAACCATCCTTCTTCAGCACGAGTAGGGCCGGAACCAAACAAGGAATCACGCTTTTCCTTATGGATTGCATCGATAAGCGGCTTTGTTGGGTATAAAAGCACTAAAAAACATATCAGTTTGATGCTCAATTTCTCTTTTCGCAAGATTTAATTTGACTTTTTCCTTGCTCGAACTTTGGTTCTTCAAGCTTTCCCACCAAAGTGAGATATACTTCTTCAACTTGAGAATAACAACTTTGCATTGCTTTTCATTCGAGTATGAGTGGAAATCAAATAATCATTTGATATTGTGTAGTCAGTAAACAAAATCGTCGTGATTGAGGTTATTATCAAATTCCATCATCTTCACTTTGACTTCGAGGTCATTTTCCTCGCGCCTTCTTCTCCTCCTAACTCAGTGATTCGAATCACCAGTCACCTCCAATGTCATTAGAGGTGACCGGTTCCCAGTCTAGTCCGATTCCTAGTTGGAATTGGGAAACGGACTGGGAGGACCGATTCCCAATGTTTGGGATTGGGGATCACATTTAACGGTCCTAGGACTGGGAATTGGACACGTCAATTCGATCTGGTCTGATCCCATCGAATCAATCATTTAGCAAAAAAAAATTTAAAAAAAAAATAAAATAAAAGATGCTAATTTTTTTACTATTTTTAGGGTTTATTGCTATTTTAAAAAAATTAAAAATATATTTTTAAAGAAAAAGAATTAATCCAGTTCGTCAGTCCAATACCATTAACCCCCCCGGGGGAATTGGGAACTGGACCGACATTCACTGGTTCCATGAACCAGACTGATTCCTCTAGGAACCGAACCAAACTAGCCGATCCGGTCCGGTCCGAATGGTTCCCGGTTTAGGCAGTCCGATATGCTCACCTCTAAGTGTCATTAGATTCATCACCAGAGTTTTTATGGGGACTTGGATTGTCACGGTGTGGTCGGAAAAAGTATAGCACAAGTGCCAAAATTTAGCACGAAGAGACACTTAAGTGTCAAAAGTTAGGAAAGTGACACTTAAGTGCCATTTTTTAAAAAAAATAGGACATTTAAGTGCCATCTCCGACGAACCCCACCGAAAATTCTACATGACAATTTTTTATTATTTTTTTCGTCTAGCCACAATGCTGACTCAACGAACAAAGCCAAAAATGACGTCGTTTTTAAGTGGATTGAAATATTAATATAATTAAATTATAAAAATAAATTATTATTATTACTATTTTAATAAAATAATACAAAAAAAAATAAAAGTGGGGAGAGGAGGCAGTGGCTGAGGGCTGACCCCTCGCCGCCACCGCCTCCCTGGCGTCACTGAGAAGGGCCAGCGACAGTGGGGGGAGGGTCGGTCGGGGTCGCTAGCCCCTGGCCGACTAGCGACGAGGGCCGCGAGCCCCCGGCCAACCAGTGGCGAGGGCTCATCCGTCTCCCTCCCCCCCCTTTTTAATTATTGTTATTATTATTTATTTATTTATTAAATATTTGAATTTGTATTTTTTTTAATGTTTCAAATAAATTTAGTTTTAAATTTACTTTAATTAATTTTTATATTAAATTTTTACCATGTCAAAGGCAAAACGATGTCATTTTGCCATTTTTTAGCCACATCAGGGTGCAAAACGATATCGTTTTGCACTTACCTTGTCGGAAAATCGCCACGTCAATATTTTGGTCGAATTGACACTTAAGTGATCCATTTTGTTCCGATTTTGACACTTAAGTATCTTCTCGTGCCAAGTTTTGGCACTCCAGATGTCCGCAACTCCGGTGTGGTCAATTAATAGGTCTTTCTGAGCAAAAACACAATGAAAGGTGTGACCGAGCATTAGAGGATCTTTAGAGACAAATGGAGTGAGTCTTCAACCTCTTGGAAATTGATCCACCATTTTTATCATTGAATGGAAGTATGAGAAGGATATCAGAAAAACTTACTCAAAACGAGGTCAACCTTGAGTTTTGATACAAATTGATACATATGCGTGATGGGAAATGTGTTTTGAGTGATAATGGGATATGTGATAGACGATGGCTACCATTAATGCATAAAGGACACGCCATCAATCAAGAATAAAGATTGGGATAAATGAAGCTCACTACTAAGGCCTAAAGGAACACCACCAGCCAAGGATAAAGAATTTCAGGATAAGAAAAGTTAACCACCAAGACCTAAAGGAAACCCATTAGGCAAGGACAAAGGACTTCTTGGTACACCACCAAAGAATTTGGATAAAGAATTGGTATAGAAATTCACTCACTTGAGGAAAATTGCAAGTATTCATTACATTCAAATATTGTTTGTCATACAAATGAGATTACACCTCCATTTATAGAAAGATTCTGCTAAACAAGAGAAAGGGACCCTTGGAATCCTAGAAATCGAAATGACTATTGGAGTATTCACATAATTAAAACTGACATCATAATAAAGACTTATGACAATTAGGACTAAATGCATTTAACAAGAACTAAATGAATTTAACTATGACCAAATGCATTAGTGACTATTATTACTCTCCAATTTCTTTCACCCGCCTTGGAAGCCGACTACCATCTTAGAAGATCAGCAATCAACAATGGAAATTTACCAGAACAGCCGCAAGTTGCTAGGTAGTCAATAAGCACCTCAGAATCAATAATCGATCAGCAACCATGAAATCGACATCTCGTCTTGCGAGGACATCTAGCATGTTGAATCGACACCTTCAAATTTGGACCCATTGAATCATATTGAAGCTGAAATTGGCTTTTACTTGCAGGAGTAAAGATAGGGCTGGGTCAATCAATAAAATATGAGTTGAGCTTGATAATTGTTCCATTGAGCCTGATGCTCTCGTATCATCCTGCATTCATGGCATGGAGAAAGAGGACTACGTCCAGAATAGCCCGCATAAGCCTCACGACTAGGAGTCATGGCACTTCCCTAAGTTGACTCGAGTTGACTCGAGGCCACGTGACTTAGTCTTAAGGGATGTGCAAGCTATTTACCAAATATAGTCCCGTTTCTCCATGCTTAGAACTTCACAGAAACTCAGGAGACCTCCATCCATCCGTGGTAATCAACCTATTGACTTGAAGGTCAAGATGCGCATCTTAGGCACTATGTCAAATACCTACTTGAAGAAAGACAGCGAAGTTGATCAGGAAACTAAGCCAAGTCTAGATTGAAGCTAAAAACAGATCGAATTGAGACGAGTGATGTTAATCTTACCATGATGACCAGCGTGGGTGAGATCTATAAAGGTCTTGGGACTGCTGAAGGGATGACTTGGCCCATCGTCTGCTGTATTTCTCGTCAGGAACCATGCTTAGAACTTAACAGAAACTCAACCGACCTCCGTCCATCTGCGGTAATTAACCTATTGACTTGAAGGCCAGCATGCACATCCAAGGTGGTATGTCAAGAACCTACTTGAAGAAAGGCAGCGACCTAGAACCAAGTTTTCTACAGAGTTATTCTTGTGCATTCCGGCAGGTGTTGCCGAGCATAAAGGTAGACGGCTTTCTTCGGAAAATGTTTTGCATCAGCTTTGTGAATCCCAGCCTTGACTTCTTAAGATAACTAAAGAATGGCTTACTTGATACGGGTATTAACTTCACCAACCAACCGATCGGCCAAGATGCTGCGGCCAGCAGAATGCAAGCTGCCCATTGCCGCCAATTTAGTCTCTCGGTATCGGCAAACTTCTTCAGAAACTCCACCATAATCACTTGAAGCACAATCGTAATCCCAATAATTGCAATAAATAAGTTATTCTTATGAATGCCTTTGAATACATTCTGCTTCTCTAAGCTCCTTGAGTTGAACTCATTAAAAACTTGGCAAAGCACGAAAATATTGAAAATTAAAGTATCATTCACCCCTGCACTGACATTGAATATGGACTCACCCCTGAATTGCAGGGTTAGGAGGACTGCTATCTGGTAAAGTGCTTGGGCTAGGAGATTCCTCCACATCACATTGGTTATGAGTGGTTCTGTCCGACCCACAGGTGATTTCTCCATCAATTCATTGCTTGGTCGCTCTGTGGCAAGGGCAAGGGCACCTAGTGTGTCCATGATGAGATTTACCCATAGTAATTGCACTGCGGTTAAAGGAACCTCACCTGCTGAAACTGCTGCAATGAAATTAATTACCAAAGCAGCAACATTTACCGTTAGTTGAAACTGTATGAATTTCTGGATATTGTTGTAAACACATCGCCCCCATCTCAATACTGTCACAAGGGAGGTGAAATTGTCATCCAATATGATGATGTCGGAGCTCTCTTTGGCAACATCAGTTCCTTGAATGCCCATGGAAAGTCCAATATCTGCTTCTTTTAGTGCTGGTGCATCATTTGTACCGTCTCCGGTGACTGCAACCACATGGCCCTTTTCTTTCAGGCACTGCACCATCAGCAACTTGTCGAAAGGGGAGGACCTAGCCATAACACGGATTTGATTGACTTTTTGCATTCTCTCATCATGGGTGTAGTTTCGAAACTCTGAACCCTCCACCACCTCTATGCCATGATTTTCAGTATCTGGACCAAGAATCCCGCACTCAATTGCAATAGCTTTTGCTGTGAAGGCATTATCTCCAGTGATCATTTTTATGTCCACTCCAGCTGATACACAAGTTTCTACAGCTTTCTTGACCCCTGGTCGGCATGGATCCTTGATGCCAACTATTCCTAGCAGTGTCAAGCCATCTTCCTGCAGCATTCTCTTGTCCTTCTCATCATTTTGGAATCCACTGTCCCTGGCTTGCTTGTAAGCAAAAGCAATGCATCGGAGGCTACTAGCCGCCATACCTTGGATTATTTTCTCGAAATTTCTTCTTGCAGCATCGTCCATGCATTGTATGTTACCATCAATTTGATAGTAAGCTGAGCACATCGCTAGAATCATCTCGGCAGCTCCTTTCCAATGCACATACATGGTGGCATCGCTCTTCTCATTCATGAGGACACCACTGCGTTTCTTTTCTGAGTTGAAAGTTTCTACATAAAGAATGTTGTATTTCTTCTTGATTTCTTCCATTTGCATATTCAGTGAATAGAAAGCCCAAGAAAGAATTGCTTTTTCAGTAGGACTACCAGAAATTTCGGGTTCAGCTACTGATGAAGGCATAAACACACTACCTGTAGTGTTTAGTCCAACAGCTTGATGGAATAGCTTAACAACATTGGGGGCAATTATGTTGTAGTAATCTTCTCCAATGGATTCTTCTCCCAACCAAAATTGAGTTACCTTCATCTGATTCAACGTTAGTGTGCCGGTCTTGTCTGTACAGATTACGGTGGCCGAGCCCATGGTCTCGCAAGCAGAAAGTTTTCTGACCATCGCCTGGTCCGCCATCATCCTCTTCATGGAATATGCCAACGTGAGCGTTACGGCCAGGGGCAAGCCTTCAGGGATTGCCACCACGACTATTGTGATGGCAGCGGCAACAATTTGGACGACCGCATTCAATATGTCATCCGTACTAGTTTTGCTACCATTGTACTCCTTATTTCCATTCTCATCTTTAGTGTTCCCAGTAAAATAACGGACTAACAGCACAACAAGGACTAGAAAGGCTACAGCGAGGCCTACCTTTCCGATGGAAGAGGTTAGTTTATCTAACCGAGCTTGCAATGGCGTTCTTTCATTTGAATCTCCAGATATGGAGCTCATCATCTCGCCCCACGCAGTGTTCATTCCGACTGACACCACGAGCATCCTAGCGTATCCATCAACCACCTTAGAGCCGGAAAATAAGAATGGATTCTGATCCGGATCGATTTCAACATGGTCACTCTCTCCTGTCATGCTCGACTCATCAATTTGCAAGGAATGGCCGTCCAAGAATAACCCATCCGCAGGAATCTGGTCGCCAATAGTTAGCAAGACGACATCCCCGACCACCACGTCAAAAATGGAAATCTGTTGAGGTCGGGTGTCTCTGACGACTTTGACTTTTATGTTGTTGCTTATCTTGGATAGCTTGTCAAACTGCGTCTCCTGTCTATAGTTACTGAAGGCGGAGACAGCTATGACCAGGAAGACGGCAACGAATATGCTTCCACCTTCATACCACCCTTCTTGTACCCCATGTTCTTTCATGCCGAAGCCAAGAGAAAGGCCTGCGCAAACTAGTAGAATGAGGATCGTGGTGTCTTTAAATGCATCTATCACGAAATGTAATAGCCCTTTTGGAGGCGGCTTTTGATAAGTGTTTGAACCAAACATATCCCGCCGCATGGTGACATCAGAGGCATCCCCTCTAATCCCCTTGTCCTTCTCCGTCCCAAGACTGGCCGCGATGCCTTCGACTCCGCCAACCTGACAAAGAGTCGCGAGGTCCTTGTCCTTGACCAACTCAATGAGTTTCATATGATCGGCACTTGAGACCGATGGGACACTGGCAATCATTAACGCCGGGTGCTCCAGACCGACCAACCCAATGTCGAGGGCAGAATGATTGCATGATATGTTAGTATCAGTCGGGCGCTCCAGACTAACCAACTCAATGTCGACGACAGTGTGAGAATGACTGCATGATATGTCAGGATTGGTCGGGCGATCCGGACGGACCAATCCAATGTCGAGGGCAGTGTTGGAATGACTGCATGAGATGTCGGGATCGGTGCAGCTCCTACGGGACACGATCTCTTTGGCAAGGGAGAGCATGACTCGGTGGGAGTATATTGCGAAACACGCAAAGCGCCATCGCTTCTTAGCTTTGTTGAGGGATGTCGTGGTGATCTCTAGGAGGAAGGAATAGTAATCAAGAGGAGAATAGGTATTTCTTTCCATTGTTTTGGGTTCTTTCTCGTAGACAAAAGGTGGCAATCAGAGTGAAAATGCTGTAGGAAAGAATTTCATTCCCAGAAGGGCGTGCGTTAGGACGTTTTATAGCAATTTCAAAGGCGGTTTTTGGCCCCAATGCACTGGGAACTTCATTCCGATAATATCCCTTTACAAACAAGGCGTTTGATACCTGAAGTAAAGACAAGTCAACGGTCAGCCATCAACAACTAATGCGACCGAAGAAGAAAATAATCGATGACAAGTATTAATTTGAACTTCTCTGATGACTTGCAGAGCTGCGAAACGCGTCTTTGGATTAGATTCGGGCAATTTCTTGGGAAATTTCCGGTCGTCCCAATTCCCAACAACATGCGAGGCTTGATTTCAGCTGTTCTTTAATGAGACTTGTGCTGGAAGAAGCGAAAGATGTGTACCTGTCAATTAACCTTTGAAGATTGAGCATGTCCCAGGCTCAAAATGTGTGCAAATTAGAAGCCTTTGAAGTTCAATTTTCTATTAAACTCAGACGAGGATCCAGTGCAATTTGCATTCGTCCTCTCAAGGGGATTCAGATTGGAACCCATCGGAAAACTCAATCCTGTACCTGTCAATTAACCTCCCAAACTCTCGAGGGGATCAAGATTGGAACCCATCAAAAAACTCAAACCCCTACCTATCAATTAACCTCCTAAGCGCTTGATCGAAGTGTCGGAAGGTTTCTATCTCAATTTTGGAACTCGACTCTGAAAATCGACTATTTAAGTCTCGCAAATAGCGCGTCGATTGCTGTACATGAAAGCCATTTGCATGGTCCAAAGGCTTGGATTCACTTGATCCATAAGACTTACCGGATATCCCAAAAGCCTTTGGCAATTGACCTTTGCACCCTACCCTATATTATTAAGAAAAAACGGACTATCGGACCCAAAATCATCCGATTTTCCTAGACTCCCATGCATCACTAATAAACCTTGTCAATAGTAACGTTTTGAGAATTATGGTTGTACATTAGTCTGTAATATTAATGCTACCCAACACCCTCTAGAATAAGACTTTTTTTTACGACGAGAAAGTTCACCTGAGCCTTGTGGACCAGGTAACGCACAAGCTCAAGCTCAAGCTAAAAGTCCAAACATTAAAATCGTAGAGGCGGTTCAACTACCCTTCATTTTCCCACTGACTCCGTCTAACAATTGAAATTTCCTTTCCAATCCTCGTGAATAAACAAGGCTCAAGTAGTTGCACACCCAATTCAATGTGCGAGGACCCCAAGGATTAAATTTCCCATGTGCCATAACTTCCAAGAAATTCCCAATTCGATAAAAAAAAAAAAATCCAAAGTTGCGTAAAAAATCACTTTTTTGGGAAAAAATCCGCGAAAGTTGCGTAAAAGTGGCTTTTTCGCTACTTGTCAAAGTGGAGAACGAGATCGGGGGCATGTCGACCACGGCTCCCTTCCTAAAGGGACGTCCGTAATCGGAGACTTTTCACGGATTGCCGTGCTTGAAAAGTCCAGCCGCGCGTCTGATAAAGAAAATTGGCGACGAGGTTTTCAAGGAATATTTTAGATAGGGGTCAGAAACAGGATCATGCTTAAAATGGATTTTATTTTAATTAAGGGTAGTTCGTTTCACGGAAAACGACTTCCAGGAAAACGTTTTCTGAATTTTTCAGTGTTCGTTTCACGGAAAATAAACTACTCGAGGAAAATGTTTTCCATCATTAAGAAAAACAACCTTCAAAGATGAGGAAAATTTTCCATAACTTCTTATTCTTTTCATCAACACTTTTTTGTTTTATTTTTATGCTTTCTTTTTCTTTTTTCTTTTTTTCCTTTTCTTTTTTTCTTTTCTTTCTTTCCTTTTCATCTTTCTTCCTTAGCCTTGGCCAGTCGCCGGCTAGCTCGAGCCTCGCCCCATGCCAGCGAGGCTCCGCCTAGCCCGATCTGGCAAAGCCGAGCTCAGGTCTCGCCAAATTGGGAGAGGCGGAGCTCTCACCGACCTAGGGCAGAGCTCGGCCTCGCCAGATCCGGCGAGCTGGGCGGGGCTCCGGCCTCGCCCGAGCTCGCTAGAGGTTTGCTAGGCTCTGGCGAGCCGCGAGATTGCCGGATCTGGCGGCAGAGCTCAGACTCCCGATCCAAGCGAGCCCAAGCTCTGCCACCAGATTCGACGAGCCTGAGCTCCGCCGCCAGATCTGGCGAGCTCGCGGCTTGCTAGAGCCCGACGAAACTCTGGCGAGCTTAGATGAGATCGGCCGAGCCTCGAGCTCGTCGGATCTGGTGACCGAGTCTTGGTCAGCCGCCGGGCAACCGGTTATCGTCAGGCATGCGGTGGCGTAGGAAGGAGGAGGAAGAAGGAGGAGGAAGGAAAAGAAAAAGGAAATAAAAAATAAAAAATAATAATAATTTCGATTTTTTAAAAATACAAATAATTAAAAATTCATTTTTTAAAAAAATATAAAAAATAATAAAATTAATTTTTTGGTCAATATAAATATTAAAATTCAATTTTTGATAATTTTTCTCAAACAATTAAATTAGCTAACGAACGGTGGAAAATATTTTCTACTCAAAGTTTAGGTTTCGGTCGAACGCCGGAAAATTGAGTAATTTTCTTGGAAAATTATATTTTCTACTCAAAGTTTAGGTTTCAGTCGAACGCCGGAAAATTGAGTCATTTTCCTGGAAAATTATATTTTCTACTCAAAGTTTAGGTTTCAGTCGAACGCCGGAAAATTGAGTCATTTTCCTGGAAAATTACTTTTAGGAGAATGTTCTCCGGAAACATGATATTTTCCACGAAACGAACGGACCCTAAGAACCTAGAGTGACCGATATAGTCTCAAATATGTGTAAACTAATTCGAGCCTTTCAAACTTGACGAACACGTGCATGTATCGTTGAACCAGATGAATTTGGACAAGAGCACTTGCTAGGGGGATTTGTGCTATCAATTTCACGAAGCGACTTTTTTTTTTTTAAGTCTTGAAAGGACTTCGTCTGATTGGAAGCATGAACGGGGTGAGCAGTTCTTGGAATTGTTCAATTGTGGTTTTCTGTAAGCATTTTCCTCGCTCTTCCCTTCCATCCATTCACTGGGGTTTATGTTTTTCTTAATCATCTGAAAATGAAATGAAAGCAAAACGGAATGAGCAAAAATTGGATGAAGTCGAGGTCAATTTCAGTTTTTTATTCGAAGTTAAGTTGTCAACTTTATGTCATTATTTGAGAGATAAAGTCAATATTGTGCTCTTTATTTAAAAAGCGGCCTCACTTCAAGTCTTTATTAGAAGTTTTTCCAAAGTAGTACCGGAATGGAAGAAGACGAGATGAAATTAGAAATTTTTCGAAATGAAATTGGTATTCACAAACCTAGTAGCATGGGTAAAAAGTAGGCCTATTACATTGCTTATGAGTATAAGGACAGTTCAGTCCGAACATTTGATTTGTGTAAGTGATCCCGACCGAAACCAATTTGCATGCATGAAATCGGCGTTCGGGCATGCATAAAGTGTTTATAGAAGCTAAATTGACACAAACGTGGTGCAAACGTAATTAATCCAAAAATAGTTGGAATGCAGATTCCGTAAAGAAAGACTTTGTTGAAAGACTTTAGCAGTTCGTATTGGTACAATGCATAAAAGTCAAGGGAGTTGCAAACACCCTCACAAAGTCTTGCATAAGAAATCATGAGCCCGCACTTTTTCTCTATGGCAATACACTTGAACTTTCCGGATAAAATAACATCTCGTCAGTTTCTTCGAAACTGCGTCCCTGAGGACTGCCCAGCTCCCAAGGCACGCACCGTGAAGGACGTGCCCCCGACATGTGCTTTTGTAACTTTTGTGCTGTCTTGTCGGCATGTTGCTCATGATTCTGCTTTTCTCTTGGAAGCCATCCGCATCAAACGCCAAAAAAGTCTATGCCCAAAAATCATAAATTTATTATACTTTTATTGATTTAATTATACATCCTTAGTAATTAAACTTAAAACTTTTTATATTTTGTCAATTGAATTTATTTAAAAGAAATTTATTGACATAAATGCCGATCATTCTAATTTTTAATAATATTTTAATATTTTTCGATTTGTTCTTCTTCTTTTTTTTCCTTTTTGGATTAACATTACGAAAAATCCTAAATCGGTACACATAAAATAAACTTATCCCAAATCTGTATTCTCGTGATAAATTTATTATAAATTAATTTCTTGACCATAAAAAACTCAAAATTATTACATATGTAATAAATTTACTTCAAACTAATTTTTTAATTGTCAAAAACCCTAAATTGGTATATTTGTGATAAATATGTCTTTTGTTAACTTGGTTTAATATTACGAATTCACAAAACTGGTACACTGTGAGAAACCCTCAAATCAGTACACTTGCCAACTGTTACGTATCATGCAAATCAGCAATTTAATAGTAAAATCTAAAATAAACTAACAAATGGTAAATTTGTCCAAAATATATCAATTTTGGGTTTTTAATAGTCAAAAAATTAGTTTGGAGTAAATTTTTCATAAATGTATTGATTTGGAGTTTTTAATGATAAAAAAATTAGTTTAAAATAAATTTGTTACGGATATATCAATTTGAAGTTTTTTGTGATATTAATTATTTTATGTTTTCTCTTTTATTTTATTTTTTTTATCGCAACTAGCGAGAGTCACCTTGGCAAGTGTCACCACGTCCTCACCGGCCACGAGCAAGGCCAGCCTCTTGATGGCCTCATTGGCCATGGGATCTAAGACTTTTACTTTGGAACGAAAACTTCATCGCACTCAAGGGAGAGCTATATTGGAATGGTGATGCCAATGACCATATTTACAAGAAAGGTAAGGAACAGGGAGGCACGAGTGCAGATCGAGACCAACCAAGTCATCTAGCTATCAATAATCACTGGAAGGCGTGGTGGCCACATCGTTGTGGGCTATGGGTGCGATTGAAATTGAATAAGGTGTGAAAATAGTTAAAGAGTACCCCCAAGATCAAGTGCAATTGTTTTATAATCCTCCATGGCCGGTCACTTGATCTTGAAGCTCGCAGTTTCCATGGCTTCGAAGCTTGCTTCATGGCCATTTGAGCTCGAAGCTTGGAGCTGCTCTGCTTCAAAGGTCATGGCTATGGTCATTTGAGCTCCAAGCTCATGACTGCTTAAGCTCAAAGGTTAATGTTGTGGACGAGGCAGCCTCGCTCAAATCAGGCGAGGCCAACCTCACTTGCAGCAAGCAAGAGCCTGGTAACACTTGCTAACAATAGTAAAAAATAAAAATTAATACCCTAAAAAAACCTAAAACTGGTACACATGTGATAAATTCATCCCAAACTAATTTTTTAATCACGAAGAATCCCAAACTAATATATTTGTAACGAATATATCTCAAATGATCACAAAAAAAACCCCAAATAGATATAATTGTGATAAATTTATCCAAAACTAATTTGTTCAATTGCTAAAAATCCCAAACAGGTACATTTCCATTCGTTAAATTGAATTAATACCATAAAAATTCTATAATTGTGACAAATGAAGAGTAAAATCCCAAACTGATATACCAATCAACCGTCACATGTTATCCAACTTAACAATTTGATAATAAAATTTAACATAAATTAATATATGATAAATTTGTCAAAGATGTACTAGTTTGGAGATTTTCATGGTATTAACACTAAAAAATATAATAGGATAAAAAGAAAAAGAAAAATGAATAAATAAATAAATAAATCGAAAATTAAAGTATTATTATTATTGTTATTATTATTATTTACGTCAACACTGACTGTGCCACTTAAGACAACCTATGTCTACATTATTGAATTCTAACTAAAATTGATCGAATAGACTTAATTAGTAAAATTGAAAGACTTAAAATTAAATTAATAAAATTAAGAATTTTTCAATAATTTTTCCAAATGGCATCAATAAAGTCTTTTTACTTTCACAAATTTTTAATTAAACTCGCCTGACATTAAATCCGATTAAATCCGACCGACATGGCTATGGAATCCATTTGGAAAAGTTGCGGCTGGTCTGTCCAGTCCGATCCGGTTGGACGAGATGGCCCCACGGGGTCCTATAAATGTGAACGGGATTCACGTCTAGCTAGTTGGTACGGTTTTCTAATCACCGCGTGTCGTGGGGGGCAAAAGTTGCTCCCTGCAATACGTCACTAGAAAAGTCGGCGTTGCTTTGCGTTCACGCAAACCATTAAGATGCCACATTTATGGAGGATTGGTACATGAACACCATCATTATCCAACTCCATATCACCAGATTTTACAATTAAAACACACGAGCAAGAATTGATTTTAACTAATGGTGCTTGGCTAAACTAAAAAGGTAACTTACTTGCTTACCCATCATTCAAGTAAGCACGTATAATATATATGCACCAAAAAAAAAAAAAACTCCATTTAGTTTATCAAGGATAGAGATTTGACTAATATGAATCCATAAAATACCTTACAAATTCTATGAATGAGTTAATTATGATGAGTGAGCCTTTGGCATGCGCAGGACGATCTTAACCCAAAGTGAGATTTGAACGGATGGACTTCAATTCATAAGCTGAAAATCTTATCATGCCTCACTAAATATGCTAACTCATGAGGTTATAGTAACTTGATTTACACGAATTGTGTCCACTACATATTATATTCTTCTGAAAACTATAGTTGAGCAATCATAATGCATGCATTGGTGGTATTTGTTTCATTAAGAGTAGGTAAAATTGGTAGGTGATTTTGAACCTATAACATACCTCCACCAATATCACGAACCAAACAAATCAAAATCCTCTTCCTTTTACACACATAACCTTGATATATAATTTGGTTGCTCTTGATACGAATAAGGAATCTTATTGTTTACTTTTTGTTTAATAAAAAGGGTTGGGAGCTGACAACCAACAATATAATTACTCTAGATAAGCGTTATCATAGGGGTCTTTTACCCTCTATAAAATATTCATTTTAAGTCATAACTGCTCAAATCCCCACATTAAGTATACAGGCCTGTCACCACCACCGTCGATATGTTAGAAGAAAGACATGATGTAGCAAATGTCCATGGTATAATATGGCCAAAGATTCACTGACGACACACAGATCGATTTAGTCACTTGACAAAATACAATGTGACCCTTTTCTTATTAGCCAAAGAGGGTCGTCAACATCTAAGAAATTTTAGTTTTTCTTCTATGTCGACCAAGAGTCACAATACAAATTTCCGCGAAAAATCGACATTGACTAGTGGGCAAATCCAGGACATGCAGCCACCGCAAACGAGAAACATATGGATGGCACGAATTTTTGGGCCATCGATATATATTTATATAATGAGGAAGAAGGTCAGTGGAGTCATCAATGCACCTTCCATGCAACTTCATATGTTTCGTTAGTCGTGCAAGAAATTGTGCACGGAAAAGATGGTGGAAATTTTGTCTAGCACGATGTCTCAAGCTGTCCTTTTGGGACCCAGGCCATTACGACCTTCTACGGTTGTCATTACCATCGCCTGACTCAGAGTGTGAAGCCCAGATTGAAACACGCAATCAACTCCGGAATCTATTCATTCGTACATTTAAGTTTTTTTGGCACATTTATTTAGCAAAAAATAAATTATTTAAAAAATATTTATCTTAGAAATAACAGCTATATCATTTGAAATAATTATTTGATGATTTTTGTATCATCAATAATAATTTATATCTAGATATTTTCATAAATGATAAAAAAAAATTATTCATTCAATTTTATAAACGATACAGATACTCATTTTTAACATAATATTTTTTAAATTATTTATCTTTTTCAAAACAAATGGATTCTAAATTTTCTTTTTAGAAAAGTAACTTCCTTTGTATGATTTTGTCAATATGACTGACAGAAAGTAGCTCAGACAACTCAAAAGTTATGGAATTGAAGAAGTGACGATTACAATTGGGCTTAATTTTTATTGCACTTTCTTTCTTTTTCTTTTTCTTTTTATAATGGTTTTAGGATTTGATCGCCAACCGGAAAGTTTGGGATTCTATTTCCTTATGTAGTTTAGTCTAGTATGCCAACAAAACCTCATTCATTAAATAATGAATTTACTTGTTGATTTGTAATGTCAAGCATTTTGAATGGTTAATTTACTATTTAATATTTGTAATTGTGATCTCGTTAGCGCAAGTCAATTAATACTTGTAGGAAATTATATGGCCTACACCTTTATGTGCTATTATTGCATATGATGACTGAATAGGTAAATAAGTGACTGTGATGTAACATTTCACGATGTGAATTTTGCATACAATTGAAAACTCGGAAAAAGTAAATAACTAAACGCAAATGATGTACACAATTCTTGTACTATACATAATAAAAAATCTAAAAGTACGAAGATGCATCCATCCTTAGCTGCGCACACCTTTACGATAACATTAGTCTTCATTATATCAACGCAAATATTCAAATGAAAACATAATTCATTGCATTAGCCCTCGGGACAGGGATAAAATTACCTAGCATCATTATATTAACTTCTAAATAAGGATCTACCCGTACAATACTTAAAACTACTACCCTAATGGTCTATGACTTTGAGCACCATTTCGTCACCTCCATCATCGATTCATCATGACTGGGTGGACTATCAAATTCTCCTCCATCATTGATTCATCATGACTGGGTGGACTATCAAATTCTTTTAATGGCCCAATGAACTTGCCGTTTCATAAGCCACACCAAGCTACAGATGAGGGACAACAAGTGGTAAGCCAACATGGACCCAAATAGTAGAACTATACTTGATATACACTATTACAAATCCGGATACATGTACTTGCCAATAGTCACAATCGAAATATAGATGTGGTAAATGAAGGCCACGGTGGATCCACACTACATTTATGTAATCTAAACGGGTGAACTTAAGCTTGTTAAATAAATGTAAGTTTAAAGTAGAAGATCATCTTACGAATCAACCCGATATTAAATACAACATCATGAATTCAAGATGAATAATAATTATTTGCATATACAAGACAAAAATGAGTAAATGCGTTAGCTTTCTCCAGCCACATAATGAAATAACTTGTTGATATGACATAAAATTATTCATTCAAATGCAAGTGGAGGACATTTTATTTTATGATGTTCGATTACCACATAGTAGCTCATCGACATATAAAGGTGAGTATCTAGCCCTACTCATCTTTGATAGGACTTATCTCGACTATCAAGGCGTGTGACCATCAATTCATGGAGGACAGAATTATAAACTCATATAACCACGCCTCAGCTCATCCATCACAAATATCCTATAAATCAGCTATAATAAATACTCTATCGCACATCCTCATGATGACAGTCATTTCTTAATCAACTACTCAAGCCATGTCATACATCATGTATGTGAGTCACAGGTCAACACATGCAAGAAATTATTGGACCTCATGTACCCCAATCTTGTAGAGACTCATCTTTTTTCTCTTTTTTTTGGTCGGAAAAGGCAAGATATATATTCAAGTAGGAAAGAAAGTACAACCCTTGACTAGAGCATCAGTACATATTATATCCAACATAACTTGAGGAGGATAATGAACCCAGTTGGATGGAAGGAGGCCTTGCCCGTGGGCTTTCACGGCCCAATCGGCTAGGGCATTTGCCTCACGTCGACAATGCTTCACTGAGAGATTGGGAAAACAGGGCATTAGGGCCGCACATTCGGCGAACAGAGCACGGCACTCCCATGGTGGCAAATGACTCCGATTAATGGTCTCGACAAGGATAAGGTTATCTTATTCAAGCTGCAGGTGAGAATCGGTTTTGCCTTTCTGCAATAGATCCTTAAGCGTATGCAAGAGTGCCTGGGTCTCCGTCTCGAGTGCTGTAGATGCGTGAATGCTGCATGTAAATCCGTCGATCACTCTACCAGTGTGATCTCGAGCTAAGCTTGCAATCGCCTCGATATGATTAGGGCTAAGAAAAGCGCCATCCATATTTACCTTAATAACTCCTCTGTTTGGTGGTTGCCAGATGCTATTAGGGTTCTGCCGAGTAGGCTCTGTGGGTGCTTCCTACTGATGAGATCTGAGACAAAAATTGGCCAGATTCAAGGATGTGTCAATAAGAATATCCGGATGGGTACGTTGATAGTGAAAGATAAACTGATTCCGAGCCTTCCAAATTTGCCACAAAAGAGTTGCAATGATCTCAAATGCTGGTATGTTCCCCTTCTGCTCAATAATATGTGCAAGCCAATTATATATGCGGTTTGTTGTAGAACTGGAAATTTTGATCTGCACTTTGGGGTTGCGCCAAATAGAACTTGTCGATGGACAAAGGAGAAACAAATGTTCAGGGGTTTCAGGAGTATTAGATGAACAGAGTTTGCAAAAAGGGTTAGGGGTAATCCTTCGTTGAAACAAATTAGCTTCGGTAGGTAACGCAATTTGGCATAAAGACCATAGAAAAGTATGAATTTTTGGGGCCGCTTTGTCTTCCAGATCTGTTTCCAAAGCTTTGTTGGTGGAATATAAGAAGAGGATGCATGAAAATTTACCTTGCCAGATGTTGATTGTTTGATGCAATGATATCCACTCTTAACAATATAGTTTCCATCTTGTGTAGCTGTCCAATATAGTTTATCCTCAGATGAGATTGTCCATAGATTAATAGTTAGAATTTCCTCAACAATATGTGGCTGAAATGTCCGATGAAGAAGCTCTACATTCCATTCATTCTGCTCAGGAAGAATATACCCTGCTACTAATTTCGGTTCCTCCCTATTCGTTGGCCCACCTAGAATGCCCATATTCAACCATTTATCCTCTCTAGCACTAATTGATTTTCCATTTCCAACTGACCATTTAAGTCCATCAAAAATAGAATCTCTGCACATAAGAAGACTCTCCAACCCCAAGAAGGTCTAGTCCCCTTATCCGCTTTCCATAAGGATGTAGAATGAAAATATAAAGCTTTAAAAACACTGCCCTATAGAGATGAAGGGTTATGAAAAAGTCGCCAGGCTTGCTTCCCCAATAGGGCTTTATTAAAGGATATTAGGTCTCTAAATCCCATCCCTCCTTTCTCCTTACTCTCTTTCAGAAAGTCCCAACTTTTCCAGTGAATACCAGCTCTGTTACTATTGTTTTGCCACCAAAATCGGGCTATTTTTTCTTAACAGATTTGCATATAGAAACAAGAACTTTAAATGTCATCATAGCATACTGAGGTAAAGCCTGAACCACTGATTTCAACAGAATTTCTTTCCCGCCTTTAGAAATTAGACTTTCTTTCCATCCCTCCAACTTAGCATTGACTCTTCCTAAAATCCAAGCAAACATATCCCTTTTTGACGACCCCCAATCAGATGGTATTCCTAGATATTTGCTAGTTTTATCCAACAGTGGTACTCTTAATTCGCTTGCCAAGTTAGTCTTAAGGATATGAGGGCAGTACTTGGTTAGAAACAAACCTGATTTGTTCCTATTAATTTCTTGACCTGTGGCTAGGCAATACTGATTTAGAATACTTGTTAAATTTTGACATTCTCGAATTGTACCATCAATAAAAAAGATAGCATCATTAGCAAAGAATAAATGTGATAAAGTTGGACACCATCTATTAAGTGTGATACCTCGTAGATTACCCATGTCAACAGCTTGTTGGATGAGGTTGGAGGGTAGATTAGCCAAAAGTATAAACAAGTAAGGAGAGAGGGGATCACCTTGCCTGAGTCCCCTTGATGGTTGAAAATAAGTAAGAAATTCGCCATTGAACTTTATGTAGAGAGAGGTTGTAGTAACACACTGCATCAGCCAATTTACCCAACGATCATTAAATCCCATTCGACAAAGATAAGCTTGTAAAAAATCCCACTCCACCCTATCATATGCTTTCAGCATATCCAATTTAAGAATCCCCCGAAACCGTTTCTTTCTTTTTCGAATCTTTAACTGATGAATTACCTCCTGAACTAGCAGGACATTGTCTTGTATTTGTCTGCCCGATACAAAGGCACTTTGTTCTTTAGAGATTAAATCTGGCAACCAAGGCTTCAGGCGATTTGCCAACACTTTGGAAATAATCTTATATATGAAATTACATAAACTGATAGGGCGAAATTGATCTAACCTCTCGGGATTTGGGATCTTAGGGATTAGAGAGATGGATGTTCTATTAATTTCCGCTGGCATTCTTCCTATTATGAAAAAATTCTGGACTGTTTTAAAAACATCTTCCTAAATAATATCCCAATAACTATGATAGAACAATCCATTTAAACCATCAGGTCTTGGGGCTTTTATGGCTCCTAATTGAAAAGTTGCATTCTTGACTTCCTCTCAAGTAATTTCAACTATTAGGTACATGTTCATGGCTTCTGTTACAACCGGAGGACATTGCAATAGAATAGGTTCAAAGGCTCTCTGACCACACGAAGTGTAAAGCTTTTTAAAGAAAGAAAGAGTCATATGTTTCAGTTGATCTGGTTCTCTGATCCACTCTTCATTGTCATCCTTCAAGATACTGATCCTATTTCTTTTTCTTCTTTGTACAGTGGTGGCATGAAAGAATCTGGTGTTTCTGTCTCCCCATCGCATCCATTTAATTCTAGAACGCATCCCCCAATATTGTTCTTCCTGTAACCAGCTTTTCTGTATTTGTTCTTTCAAAGATCTAACTTGATGTTCATCATAATTACAAGCAGGTTGATTAGTGTATTGTTGAAGTTGCTGCTGTAGAAGATCAATTTGACGATGACCCTCTGTGAAAGTTGATTTACTCCACTTGATCAGTGCTCTAGTCGTTGCCCGAATCTTCTGAGAAATTGAGGAGCTACTGAGTGATAATGCGGACCAAGAATCCCCTACCACCTATTTGCATTCTTCATGTTCAAGCCAAAAGGATTCAAAGGTAAAAACTCTTTTTCCCCTCCCTGTTTTGATAGTAGTAGTTAACAGAATCGGACTGTGATCTAACCCTATAGCAGGTAAAGCCACAACTTCAGCTTCTGGATATGTTAAACGCCATTCAATAGTGCACAAAGCTCGGTCCAGTCGTAGAGACTCATCTTATATTGTAGAACATTTGTTTTTCCCGGAGTCTTACTCACAAACTCGTACGCGGAATTCACTTTTTGGAGAATAGGCCATGGTATTGATGTTCAGTACATGGCATCATTCACACGTAATTCATCACTATATAATAAATGCCATGTATATTTTGATAACAACAGGTGCAATTAAAACACAATAATCTCTTGGCATTTCCCGAGTAAATGGGGGCAATCGAATAATTACATGCTTTTCAACAAACAAACCTTCATCCTCTAAACACTATGCCATCATTATTTAATCGAAAACTTTTGCAAATTTATAAATCATTGAGATGAATATTCCTTAGATAATTATTCTTCTATAATTTAAATGACTCATATAATTTTCATTTCTAAAACCTTAACTTGATTAAAGTCACATTAATAATCAAAAATGAAATCCTATAAGTCTGGATTTGCAAAATTACATAATTGCCCCAATAGAATTTACAATTATTACCCATAACTTCCATTCCTTATTTAATCAAGTCATACTAATTAAATTAATGACTAAGGCCATTTATTTTTTATCTAAGGCATATGATTTTTTTTTCTTGTTATGAAAAAGCTTAAGAGGAGGGGAGGTTACCCTATGCCAAGACATGGGCATACCATAGGCATAGAAGGTCTTATAGTGGATTTACAGATCGCCGGCGGCCGGCGCGAGGCTCGCTTGGCCACTGAGGCCACCGGTGAGGCTCATCCTCGCCCAGATCTAACAAGGCCGAGCCTCGCAGTGGCCTGGTGAGGCTCCGGTGAGCTCACCGGAGCTCGCCTAGCCAGTCGCCGACCGTAGCCATGGCTAGCAACTAGCCATAAAGAGAAAGAAGGTAAAAAAAAAAAGAAGGAAAAATATAATAAAAAATATTGAAAAACTAAAAGAAACAACAAAATTATACAAGTTTACCAAATGCATTTCTATTCTTGGAGTAGAAATTTTTTGCAGTTACCAAGCGCGTTCTTATACTCAGAAATTGTTCCTGGGAACAGAAACAAAAAAAAAAAAAACTATTTCTGTTCAAAATTATTCCCCAGAACAGAAACATTACCAAACGCGGCCTATATAATATGAGGGGCAATGCCAAACGGTCAACTCATCAATTTTTTGGAGAATTTCAAAAGGCCCAATTAATTGTGTACTCAGCTTGCTCTTCTTTCCAAATCCAATACATCCTATTAGAAAATATTAGATGACAAGAAAATAATAAGATTTGTTAAAATACATTGAAAAAGATTAGAAGATAAAAATAAATGTCCGAGGCGTGCAAGCACCGTCCTTAAGAATAATTTCGCCCTTCGAAATACAAAACTCAATACGTAAGGCTTTAGTGGATATCCTCCCAAGATACGATAGGCTTTCTTCTATACTTCACACTAGGGGTGAGCGGTTCTCGGTTCCAGTTTGGTTCCGTCTGGAACCTGGAACCTACCCTTGGGCACAGGTTTCTCATTTTTTGGAACCTAGAACCTACCCGTTAGAACTAATAACCTGGAACCTACCATGTCACAAGTTCCGGGGTCGGTTCCAGGTTCCAGGTTCCAAGTTCCAACAGGTTTTTTTTTGTTTTTTTTGTTTTTTTGTTTCATTTTCAAAATAAACTATGCAACAATTGCTCGGTCCCGCTATTAGGTAAGATCTTAAGGAAAAACTATGTTTGATGTTATAAACCAGCATTTTCAGGTTCCAACAGGTTCTGATGAGGTTAAAACAATAAAATCAGACTGGCTTTGTTTGAGAAACTGCACATAGGTTTGAGTAGAATGTAAAACCAAAAACATAGTAACTCATTTCCTGAAGAAACTACGTAAACACAACCATAGAGCCCAGCATATCAAAAATATTCATTTTATTTTGGATTCTAGTAATTTGTTTTTCATAAACACTACATCCCTTTACAAAAAATGGGCGACAAATAAATTGTGAACAACCGAAAATGGAAGAACATACGGTACTTGTCCCATTCAAGGAAGAAATCACAATGAACAGAAAAATGGAGGAATTGTACAATGGGTTCAAGAATAAACTTACGACAAAGTGGGGACAATCGAGAGTTGAAGTTTCATAGTCCCCTCCTTCTCCACATACATTAATTCCATACAACCTGGCCGAGGTTCAAAAGTAGAAGTTTAATTTAATTTAGGAAGGTAGATGTATAACTCAAAAAAGGGATATATTTATGCACAAATGTGGACAAGGCTACACATCGACTAAAGTGTACCTTAAATGCAACATGGTTTTCTGTGTTGTTCACAACTTTGAGATCGCAATGGCTCTGCTTTTCCAGCTCAACTGTTTACATAAATTCGAACATCATAATCCATCAATTAACATGAGAGAGCTAGAAAGGAAGGCCCTCCTAGGTCACAAAGTAAGAAAAAGCTTACATAAACAAACATTTTTCATATATCATAATCATGCAATGCAGTATATCCTGCTTTCCAGTCTCTTCCTCCATAAAAATAGCAATTCTTTGACACATTGTTTACGAGTAGACATTAAAAGATCATGCTTCTAGATATCTAACCTGATTTTACCAGTCAAAATGCAAACAGGATAAAATTTGAATCTTCCCCATATCATGGAGAAGAATGAACAATTTATTCCATTATTAAGGACGAAAGAGACACCATTATGCAGTTTATGTCCATAAGCACGGATAACCAAATTATGAAAGGAAAACAAGGGTGCAATACAAGTACACGAGCATTACTAAATGCAGAAATGATGTGACAACATGCCTTCCCCTACAAATAAAGAGTCCAAGTTCACTTTCAACTAGCAAAAGGAATGTTAAACAAGTATTTGGCTCTCAACCAAATAAAAACCTCACAGTCATTGGCCTCCTTAACAACAGGCCAGAATCATGTCCATTCGGAACAAGAGATACCCTTACTACCCTGAAGTGATATTAAGGCTGGAAGATCTTGCACAAGTAGAAATTGAGTGCACCATTCATCACAAGAATGCTAAACTATGTTTTCAGTAGTCAGGGTTGAGTTTAGAACGTTTCAAAAAGCACCATCTAATTACACTTCAGACAAATGTCTATGCAAATTAACCATGAGAGTGCATACTTCAATGTTCTATTAGATCAAGGCTGTTCTCGATTTGGAGGTAGCAATCTTTTAGGATGCGACGTCGGGGCGGCAGGGCGAGCAGCATCGAGGCGGCTAATTGAACCAATACGGAGAGATTCCATCCTTTGGATTTTGTCTTCCTTAAACCTGAGCATCATCTTGGTGCACCTAGTGTCTTAATCAGCATGATTGCACACAGCTTATGCCGTGAAGAAAATGACATAAAAAATGCAGAAAGTACCAAACGGTTCAAAGGCGTCGCCGAGTGGAGGGGGTGAGCGGTGACGAGTCGTTGTTGAGGGCATCGCTGAGCAGGGGGGGTGAGCGGCGACGAGTCGTCGTCGAGGACGTCACCGAGCAGAGGGGGGGGGGCCAAGCGACGATGAGTCGTCGTCAAGGGTGTCACTGAGCGGAGGGGGTTGAGCGGTGTCGAGTCATTGTCGGGGCGTTGTTGAGTGGGGGGACAAGCTGCGACGAGTCGTCGTCCAAGGCGTCTTCGAGCGAAGGGGGGCGAGCGGCGTCGAGTCGTCGTCAGGGCGTTGCTGAGTGGAGGGGGCCAAGCTGCGACGAGTCGTCATCGAGGGCATCACCGAAAAGAGGGGGGCAAGCAGCGTTGAGTCGTCGTCGAGGCATCACTGAGCAGAGGGGGGCAACGGCAACGGGTCTTCGTTGACTTTGAGGGCTTCGCCGAGTGAAAGAGGGGTAAGCGGTGACGGGTTGGTGGTGGCAGTGTCGTTGAGTGGAGGGGAGCAAGCGGTGTCTAGGGGGTGAGCAGGGAAAGCCAAGGAGAGAGGCGGGAGTCGAATGCTAGGGTTAGAGTGAGAGAGAGAGAGGAGAAAGGAATGGCCATGAATGAAATTAGGGTTTTTTCACAGTTCCCGTTCTGGTCCCGAAACCGAACCGAGAACCAAGAACTGAACCGGACCCTCCGGTGCAGTTCCCCAATTCCCGGTTCTATCCGAGAACCACGATCACCCCTACTTCACACTAAATATTAGAAGGGACGTAACAATATTATGAGTATAACCTATCGAAGAAAGGAAAGATGCGTAACGAGATACGAAAAGAGAAATATAAATATTATGGTTTTGATATATCGATATCACTTTCCAATTGTATTCATAGTAATAATTTATAGGTAAAAGAAAAAGAGAGCCATCAAGAAACGGTTATAAATAAATCGGTAAATGATGAAAAAAAATGACCATTGTATAGCTATTATAAAATAATGAAGAGTTTATGTAGAAATAAATGAAATGTTATTAAACCGTTATATGATCATTAGAAAGCTGTTATACAATCATTACATAACTATTAAATAACCGTTATAAAACGTTACAAAACATATTTATATTAATGGTAGACAAAAACCCTAACAAATTGATAACGGTAAAGACCATTACAAAATTAGTAGCTTACAATATTTCAAAACTGTTGAAATATCCAACAATCCCCCACATATTTCAAAAAGTTTTAAAAATAAAAAATAGAATAATGCCGGGTTATTGGAAAGTAATACATCAAAATTAGTAGCTTACAATATTTCAAAACTGTTGAAATATCCAACAATCCCCCACATATTTTAAAAAGTTTTAAAAATAAAAAATAGAATAATGCTGGGCTATTGGAAAGTAATGCATTGGAACTAGTGCGTGTTAGGCTATGAACCGGCCCTAGAAAGAATGAAATATAATTTACGCAATCATTGGTGAAGTTGAAACTTCTATGAACCAAGAATTTCTTTTTGTGAATTATAATTTTCACCAATCACATTACAGTCCCACACTTTGTTGTTCAATGTGGTTTTGTGCTAATAGGCCATGCGCGTGCTTGGTTTATTCATAAGCGCTCTAGAGATTATCGCCAATAATTCTCATAAAAGCGGCTCAACTCCACACTTATATAAGTGATTCCATAAGTGTATTCTGCAACTTAATACACCACCAATAATGATTATGGAATTTCATTAAGAGCCTAACATAACCCTTTTTTTCCTTGTAGTTTTGCACTATTCTCACCTTAGTAGGGACATAAAAATTTTAATGGTGCACTAGATCAACAAATGGTTTGTTATTACCCATGTGAATCTAATTTATGGGATCATCAATCACATAGGTTGGGTTACCATCACTGTTGATTTTCTTCAATTGGCTTGTCCCATTCCCCTCAATGTATGATCAGAGGATCGGCCATCACTTCTAACTTAACATAATCGATCAATATAATTCCTTCTTTCAGAAATTATTTTATCACATCACGTCTCAACCAGACGTCTCTTTTTACCATTGAAAGGTCCATTCTTTGCAATGGCTATTGCCTTTTAGCAACTACAATATCTAGACATAGGTGTTGTTTCATTTCCATAGGAATATATGCTAAGAAATTTCTCAACTACTCAACCTCAATTTTAATATGAGTTTGAGAAAATTTTATTCTTCCCAAAAACTTGAGTAGTTTTCAATCACCAAGATAAATATTTTCTTCTCCTTCCTAACTAGAGAGTAGGAGGATAAAGCATTCTATTTTTAACATAAATGCTTGGTAGCACTCGAGTCTACCTTCACTTCTTTTGCATTGGCCATAATATTGGCTTGGGAAATGAACACAATAATTATGTCATTAGAATCATCTATTTCAACCAAGTCAACTTTTGGTTTAGCAGGATTGTCATTACCCCCACAATTTTTGGGTGGTTGATTCCTAAGTTACAACATCTTCACCAAGGGTGAACACATATCCATTGGTGGATTTTGTCTCATCCGAATTCGAGACCTAGTTAACATCACTATATTCTTCTAATACAGTAGAAATCCACAATGGATGATGCTATAGTTTATGGTTTCTCTCAAATATATCATTGTACTGCTCAAGGCAGTCGAGTGATCTACTCAGTCTACACATTGCATAAACTATATTAGGTGAGTGAGCCCAAGGCTTCTTACATAACTCCCAACCAAAACTTTTGGCCTTGCCCAACGATATTCCACATACATAGCCCACATTCCGAGGCTAACTCGGGTGCATCGATGTGCACACTAATTGAGCTTTGCAGACGCTCTAAATAGAGTCCAAACCTAAATAATATCAATACTAAGCCAAAACATGATTTGGAAATTTGGATGTAAATCGTAACATGAAAGCTTGGATGAAAGGGTAACATGCTTTTGTCATAGCTATGAGGCACATTTACTAGCCAAGGCTAACTTGAGAACATCAATGGACACACTAATAGAGCTTCGCGGACATTTTAAATATGACTCAAATTTAGACAAAATTCATATTGAGCCACTATTCAAACCATGCAAAAGCGTTTTTAAGAATGAAAATTTCATACATGGACATCACATGAATGAAAATCGGGTTCGAATCAATTAGAACATGAAATTTCATATTGTTTTGCAACATTTGAGAGGTTTAAAAAGAATGGTAAAATGCTTTCTATTTTCCGAGAATTTTTGTATAAGGAATTCAGAAAATGGGGATCAAAACTCGTGAAGACAAGTAGTCTCAATTCAGCATGCAAAACAGTCTAAAAATCCTAGAATGGAATCACACCAAAGAATCACAACAGTAATCATCAAATGGGGCAAAGAAGATCAGAGCAATTGGAATAAGACCCATAGATAATTGGCCCCAAGAAAATTACAGGACATCAATCACACAATAAGGAACAACTTCTATGAAGGAAGTTTCCTAAGATAAGCTATGCATGAATTTATAAAAATCCAAAACACAAGGTAACACCTTAGAAACAGAACATGGTAACAGGATATCATGGCAAATCAATAGCAATTTGACCTAACAAATGATGTCTACAAATTCTGAGAATTCACCACAAAATAGGCATGAGGTAGAAAAAAAATCCATAAGGACTTGACCTCGAAATCCTTACCGAAAAATTCATACAAAAATAACAAAAGGTCTAACTCAACAAGGGGAGAACATGCATTCCGAATTTCACTCATGGCAGATTTCAGAGCAAATTTTGCAAAAAAAAAAAAAAAAACGGGTCAAATAACATGCAAATGGTGCAAAATTAGCGTCATTGAAAAGCTTAAGACGTGCCTATGACTTTCTTAGAGTCATCAAGTTTAATAAAGGTCAAATTCACGTTCAAATGATGGCAATTACCAAAGTGTCCAAATCAGTCATAAATTTGCTTCTTTGAACCGGTTTGATTTCTGTTAATTGATCTAAGTTAATAACCCACCAATTAATGCTTAGACTATAAAATAACACTCTTATAAAGTCCTCTCAATTCTGCAAATTCACAAAATTGCCTCTAAACATGTCAAAAGTTACTAAAATGCCCTTTTCGGTCTAGTTTTACCATTTTTGCATTTTTCCAATTCAAGATGCAACGAAACCTTTAAATAATCATTCAAACACGTCCTAGACATGTAGAATTTTTTTTAATTCAAGCCAAGAAATCACAATAACTCATCATGCCATTCTTGAAGTCCAATTAAGCTCAACATGAAAATTTAAACTAAATGAGCAAACATTAATAAACTAAGTTCAAGAGTACCAAGTAAATCAATCTAACTTTGTCCCTAGAGTTCACTCACCTTGAGTGCAATTTTGAACAAACAAAGCCTTATCCATCTTGAAAGAAAAATAAATTATAAAAACTAACAACTACTATTCTTTAAAAACAAAAATAGTTTGGTTAAAAAAATGAAGTCCCTGAATTTACCTTGGAAAACTTGATAGTTGAGACTAAAAGCACAACTCAAGTGGGCAGATTCTAGAGGTTAGTTGAAAACTTGAATTGGAAAATCGTTTTTTTATAAAAGATTGGAAGATAAAGCAAAAGTTAAAGTTGAACTTCATTTAGATGAAAGGGAAATGGATTGATACTCACGTCCAAATGGTGAGAAAAATAGGAAAACTTAATTCGTGTTTCTCAAGAGTTAAAAAGGATAGATATTAATAAAATAGGGTAAATAATAATGTCATCCATGATATAACTGGAGTTGAGACACTAGGTGAAAAATGAAGGAGAGGTGTTTAAGTAAGTGACACATGGCTTCCTTTGTATGAGTTTTAATAATATTTCACATTTCTATAAATAAACAGAAAAGTTGATGTCCGTTCTCAGAAAAAAATATTTTGAAACCAGTAAAATTAGTAGCAATGGCAATAAGTTTTTCATCGGTCCAACTGATGAATTACAAGGGCGATAATAAGTTTTTCAGCGTCACTCTATATAATCAATCTATATATATATATATATATATATATATATATATATATATATATATATATATATATATAAAGGTGTGCGTTAATTTAAGGGAAAATGACACAAATGGCCCCTATATTATTGCTTAATGTACAATTTGGTCCCTGAACTTTCGATCGGCTCAATTTGGTCCCTAAACTATTGATAAGTGTCCGATTTAGTCCTCCGTTACTTTTCTTTTTTTTTTTTTGCGCTTCTTCTCTCTTCCCTCCGCTGGCTCCGGCAAAGGGAAGCCGGCGTCCGGCGAGGGTCACCCTCGCGGGCGTCGGGCGAGGGCCGTCCTCGCCGGAAGCAGGCGAGGGGCTCCCTCACCAAATCTGCGAGGGAGCCCCTCGCCCAACGCTGGCAAGGGCAACCCTCGCCCGACGTCGGCTTCCCTCCGCCAAAGCCGGCGAAGGGAAGAGAGAAGAAGGAAAAAAAAATAGTAACGAAGGACTAAATTAGATATTTATCAATAGTTCAATGACCAAATTGCACATTAAGCAATAATATAGGGACCATTTGTGACATTTTCCCTTAATTTAAACATATTGAAATTAGTAAACATATATTTATAGTTTATGTCCTTGAATTAAAAATCCTCGTGATTTTGTAACCCTTAATGAAATCGCATTTTGAAAAGCCACAGACAAGGAAGGATCTTTGAAATTTTTCTACACGTCGCAAATTTGGTTTACCTAATTGATATTTCAGAAATGTCATCCTACAAAAAAAAAATTCCAAATAAATTATTTATATCTTTATATCCTAATTATTGTCAACTAATTTAGAAAATTTGGATATCACATAACATATATACTTTTCGTACTAAAAATGACCATAATGAGTATTGGCCATTTTGAGAGAGACAAGGATTTTGTGAGGTATTGGCCATGTCAAACAAGATATCGGCTTTACAAGTACAAATAAGTACACCAACAATTCTATAACATGTCATAAAAATGCGATTGAGTCTTAAAATTTTCACAAAGTACAATCAAGTCCTTCTGTTAACTATGCCAATTCGGCTAACGGAATATGTCGCTTTTACTAGCTGAGTTGACAAGTTCTGAACTTGGATCATGCTTGCTCGATTGTCAAATATACACAGACATATATAAAAGCAGATGAAGAGGCCGGTTTTTGAAAAACCCTTAAGCAAATTAATTTTGTAGTAATTGCAAGACCTAATTAGAAATTCTCCTATGATGACAGATTAGATTTTTAGATATATAACACAATCTCTCCCTTCTCCTAGAAACAATTATCTTAGGCTATATTTGGCAGTCAAGATAAAATTCGGGATAGAATAAAATTTATCTTATATTGCATTTAATGCCTACTTAAAATAGGATAAAGTTGGATATTTATAGAAAAGTTATATTTCTCGAATAATATCCTTCTTAAATTAAAAAATTTAAAATTATATTTGAATTCAAATATAATAAATTCAAAATAACAAAAAATAATAATTTAGTTTTTCAATTTAATTTTTTTTCTATGTATATATTCGAATTTAAATTATATCTCATAATGTAAATTCAATATATTAATATAGATATAGATTTATACTTATTACATATTTTAGGTGTTTTATTATTTTAGATATGTTAGTACAACTTACTATTTAATAAAATTTTATTAGAAAATGAAGGAAGGGGAAGAAAGAAATAAAAAAAAATTAATTAATTAAAAAAGAGAGGAAATTAAAATTAAAAAATAAAATAAAGTAGATAAGAGTGTTGCAAGAAATTTTTACCATCTCCATTTGTAAATTTTTTAGTTCATTTATATTAATATATCGTTTATACCAAATAATGTACATAATATGATATGAATATATCTTAATCAAACAGTGAATAGGATATAATAAAATTCATGGATTTCATATTCTATCATATACAACCATATTTTAATTAGAAATCTAAACAACCAAACATAGCCTTATTAATTTGTTGCCTATTTGGTATACGTAGGTTCACAATTAGTACAATGCCATACAATTAATGACATTTTAACTTCAATGCATAGGGTTTAATAATTCAAAAAGGTTGGACTTGAAAAATGAGTTGAAGGATCTCACCTTTTTCATTTCCTAATTCCTAGTTACCATATATTTTTACAGCTCGGTTGGTGAATGTGGACAATGTTTTGTCGAAAAGTGTCGACAAACTACCTTTTGAAGTATGAATCAATGAGTAAATCCATAGAGAGTAAAGATTTTTTGTTGATTCTTCGACAAGAAGTGCAAATGATGAGAAAATTTAAAGTATTGAGATAGGAGATAATTTTTCTTTATTGCATCTTGCACCGTTCGATGGACGGACGGTGCTCATCGTCGCCAAATTCTTGTGTACCACGTGGATCGGCTCACCTAATTTCTCTTTTGTAGGAGGAGTTATGCTTGCATAAATGAGTAACTTCATGTAGTAGTTGTGGGAATAAGATTAATATTAGACCCATGTTTGTTGCTAATTATTTGCCTTATGGTTTTGTTTATTATAATTAGTCCCGTGGATCCTTAATTTTTCGTTTAGTCAAAAAGTTCATATATTTATTTATTACAAGTGCTTAATGTTTCGATATAGATTAGGAGGATTACGTTATTTTCTCGCGTATTAATATAAAATTCGAAATTGTATAAGATATTGGGAGATTGCAAAATAGGTTCCAGTGGAAACAAAGTTGACCCTGGAACTATATCGGAAAAATAGGGTGGGTCGGGTACAAGGTTCAATATAAATAAGGTCGGGTATAAGATCCAAAAAAGAGGAATTGGTTATAACATGGTCAAGTATAGGATCCAAGTCTAGACCATACCCACCCTAGACCCGATCACCCCTAGTATATGGGGTTTCAAATGTATTTTCATATCTTTAAAACATAAAATATGTAAAATAAATACACCATATTGTGGGCATCTCAATAGGAGAATGCCGATACCATGAACACTCCAAATGGAGCCTGAATGCGCTCTCACGCACCGCTGGAGTGTGCGATGTGTGTAACGCACGTGCTATATGCTTACACCGGCTAAATAGTCAATCTTACCTGTCACAACCCCTTTTCTCAGAGGTTGAGCTGCGGGTTATTTTGCGACATCCCAGGCTTTGTCACTGTCCCAAATTCATTTGCTTCTTATTTATACACATGCAGAAAGTGTGAACTTACAAACAAACCCCGACAACAATTAATATGGGAACGTGAGATACAAACATTACCAACATACTAGTATATTACATAAGCAATGATGATTACAAGCCTATCTCACATACAAAAGGGGCTTGGGGTATCCCTATCTCCATTACGGCAGGTACTAACCAAAATTGGGAACCCTTGTCTTACTACATAAGGTCAGTATATCTAACTTAGTCCGATTCCTTGGACGGATCAATGTCATCGTTGTCACTCAGATTTGGATTCAAGTTGTCAAAACCTCGGAGTGGCCCTATCCAAGTATTTTCATACAACCTACACCATGCTTCAAATGCATCAGAACAAGCTCATCCAAGCCTTTTTCTATCAATACAATGGATGATATCTTGTGATAAGTAATGTCAATATCTACATCAAATACATCCGTCATAGTAGTTTCTATCTTTACAGGGCAACCAAAATGCACAATAGCCATGGTTCTAAGTACCTATAAAAGAAACAAGGGTGAGCACTAAGAATACTCAGTAAGTATAGCCTCTGGCCTCCAAATAGAACTATGGTTCATCATCAACACTAGTCAATCATATCGTGCAAATCATATCGAAGGCAAATCAATTGCAAAGATGCAATCAAGCACCAAGTACACATAAATGATGATTCTTACAATCATTCGTGAATATGATGCACGCCATGAGCTTGTGCACTTCTAGCTTTTCTCGTTTACTCATGCATGCCATTCTTAATAAATTTTCTCTTGTGCTCGGGACTCGAACCCAAGTCTTCTCGAAGCCGTCTTGGGACTCAAACCCAATTCAATTCAGGCTTTTTAACCGAGCTTCTAGCTTTTTGCTAGCTTTTGGGACTCAAACCCAGTTAATATGCTCTAGACTCGAACCCAAGTCTTATGCCAACCTTTGGGACTCGAACCCAGTTCTTGCCAAGAATTCGGGGACTCAAACCCCATTTTTATCTTTTCTTATCTTTGCTCAAGCACAAATCCCTTCTTGAGGGTGTACTCAAGTCTTATGCACGTGCCATGAACTATGCACTTTATGCTCAAACATGATGCATGTGCCATGAAATCATGAATTTCATCATTGACAACATCACGAACAAGCCTAAGCCCAAAGCTCCGCTCTAGTAACAAGCATAAAGGAACCCCGCACCAATCCAAGACATGAACTTGGTACGCCTCAATACCGAATCACATCTTATGGTTATGGGCGAACCTCAACTTGTACCAAACAAAAGCGATGAACCGTGACTTCGTTCCGGTCATGCAATAAGATTCACGTACATAAACAAGGTCATTGAGTACATCAATACATACAATCATCAATTGACTTACCCTTGGCTTATTCGCAAGAGAATTTCCTAGGGTCGAGGACTTCCCGAATGTTACTAAAAGAAGGGAGAAACTATACTTACCTGGATGAAACCTCGAGCTAGCGCGCAACCTACAGAGGATGGGCGACTTGGCTTGAGTTCGAATGAGAGAGAGAGCGTGAGGAGGGAGGAGGGGCGTTCTAGGAGAAGGAGGGTGGAGAAAAATGGGAAGTGTTCCTATAGCCCTTGGAGCCATCATTACCAAGCCAAGCAATCCTCTCCAATGTTTCCAAGTGTCCCGCCTACTTTCCTTGGGTGGCAAGCCTATTAGTCCAATAATCGAGGCCTAAGGAATGTGTTGGAAGGCTAAAAAGGCCTTGCTTGGCAAATCTAGTTCCTAGGCGTCATTGATGATGGCAAGCTTCTTGCTTTTTCATTGGCCCACATCTACCCTACATTTAATGAAGTCCAATGATGATACTACTCTAGATTGCCAATTCGGCAATTCTAGAATATTCGATCAATAATGAGAGCCCGTGTATCATTCTCCTGTTGGTCCATGTGTATGCCACTTTTTCTATTTATGTCAAGGATATTTTAGACGTAATCATGACATTTGACTTTTCAAGGGACAACTCACCCCTTCATTTAATGAGGAGTTTCTAGAGATTTCCTTATTTTGTCATTTTCTTCATTAAGATGTTCTAAAGAATTCTACCATCTAAATTGATTCTGGGGCTGAGAAAGGGATCATTAGGTACACCTCGAAAAGCTAATCCACGTACACCCAAGGTTCGGCCGCCACACCCCATACTCGCCCAAACCACCCCTTCGGAGAGTCAGTCGGCCTAAGGGGTCGATTGTCCTTTGATCGATTACGGCCTAGCACTAAGCCAAGGTGTCGATGAACCTTAGAATTAGTGATGGAATGGCCGGGTCTATCCTGAGGCTCATTCTGATCGGTACCCAATCCACCCGTGTGGTTCATGGCCGGTGTATTATTGATCCATGATCAGATATCACCAATTCAAGAATCATTTCTGATCACTAAGAATTAAATGGGGAATGATGCATTTTTTATTGGAAGACATTGCTTTTGATCGATTCAGATCGGCCGTGTATCGGTACATAGCCGAGCGGAATCACCTGCGGCCGGGTGCTATGACCGAGTGTGACCATCCGCCGATCCAAAATCATCCTGTGACCAATTCTCGTGATCCAAAAGTCATCTTATGGGCTGGTGATCCAATCCCATCAGTATGGTCGATAGGTCATTCATGGCCGACACTCAACCAGTTCATGGCCGATCGGTCGGTCAAACCATAACCAATCCTTGATTCCTTATCAATCGAACTGATCAATCCCATGGCCAATGGCCCATGGTTGATCCTTGCAGGACCTCATGGCATATCCTCACGGGGTCGGAATCGAGGGTGTTACATTACTGGTCTAGTTGGTTGATTGGTTCGGTTAACAATCAACCGAGTTAGGGTCTTGGGATGGGTTGAACTTAGTTTATGTCACCCTGGAGTCCACCTAGGTCAACTCATGTCACGGGTCGCTGACGTTAGCATGGCATTGCCCTGTGTGCGATGCATGTGCTGAGCTCTACTATGTGCTTGGGAGTGCGTGACAAGCACGCGTTGATGCCACAATGACGACCACCCCTCCCCTAGGGGTGCATCACCCATGAAGACGCTCATCTTGATGAGCCCAATCTATTTATGTAATAAAAAAAAATTCATTGGAAAAAATTTCCAAAAACTAGCAAAATTTGTACGTAGATAACGGTTATTCTAGTAACCCATTTAAGCCATATAAACGACACCATAGATTTCCATAGCTAGAATCTAGAACAAAGTAATTGAGAAAAAAAAATTACGCATCTGATTTATAATCTATCGTTCTTGATGCAAAACAATGACAATTTAAAGCTCAAGCACTACTCTATACCCTCAACGTTGAGTAAAAGCTCTTTATGGAGTGCTGGACACCACAAGTGCCGAAACTTGGCACAAGTTGACACTAAAGTGCCGAAAATTCCAAAAGTTATACTTAAGTGCCAAAATTGGAGAAGAATGGAATACAAGTGCTAACAGCGAGAAATTCCAATCAAACTACTGATGTGGCATTTTCCGACGACTTTTTTTTTATTAACATGGCATTTTAAAATTAAAAAAAAAAAATTCATGTGGTGCTATAAGCCCCAAAAATTAATTTTTAATATGAATAATAATTAAAATAAATTAAAAAAGGGAGGTAGTAGCTTTTGGCGAGGGCCTCCACAGGTCGTTGCCACCCCCACCATTGTTGGAAAGGGCTGGTGACGATGGGGTGAGGGTTGGTTAGGGTTGCTGAGCCCTAAGTAATGGCTGGCGACAATGGCCAACCATCGGCGAAGGCCTCCTTTTTGGCGATGATGGGGCGGTGGCGACGAGGGCTGTGGAGGCCCTTGCCAAATGCTGCTGCCTCCTTTTTTTTAATAATTTATTTTTAAATTTATTTTAATTAGTATTGAATTAATAAATTTGGGGGGTAAAATGACGTTGTTTTGCATGTTCATTGCTAAGTAAGCATTCCGGTGAGCCACATAGATCACTTATATTATTAAAATAAGCCACGTTGGATTTCCGGTTACCCTCATCGGCGTAAGCATTTTAGTGTCCCAATTTTTTAAAAAAGTGACACTTGCAGTCTCTTTATGTGAGGATATTTGCGCATCAGGGTTAGAGGAGAGACTTGACTGCTATTTGTATAGTTTTAAGTTACAGGCTCTCTCATTGCAATCACAAGCCAAGTCTACACTAGCCAGCCCCATATTAAACTAATTAAAAATCTTTATATCTCACTTTATTAGACTAATTCTGTAAAACGATAAATTATAATATCAATTAATGTAGCCCACATTATAAAAGCTCTTACAATATATACTATAATGAATAGTTCCATTCATGAATTTCTTGTTAAGTCTAAATTGACTTAAATTTACATTAATTCACTAAAATAATTCGAATTACATTTCATCTTTCTTTGTTGGAACTTTTTCATCTTTACCCACATTTTGATGTGCCACTCTTTTTTGGTCAAATTGATGTGCCACTTTGGCTACCATGAAATGCAAATCACAATTTTATGGGTCCATAAGCTATCAATGGTCAATTTCAAAGCTATATTAGACGCCACACGCGCATTTGTTGTTTAGGCTATTCTTTTGAGTAAACCATTGAACGGAGAAGGCTCATATGTGTAGTTCCCTGTCATGTTAGGGTTGGAACCGATTATACAGATGTTACATCACGTGCCATTGATGAGTGATCTAAAATTTCCCAAGTAATCGAGTACAAAAGAGTTACTTTTTTTTACGTGAAATCTTACTGTTTTGTGAAGATATGATTAAACTTCATACAAGACGTCAACTCGTGCGTTGGGTGAGACCCAATGAAATCAATAATAATTTGGTTAATAATAGGGATGGCATTTCTACTTTCAAGGAATATAAATTTCATGCATATATACTTGTTGACACCGAAAAATGACTAAGACCATGGCTGTCGACTCGGACTGGAAGAGACCATGCGAGATGCGATGGAGGGAAACTGGCTAAGTGTTGAAAACCTCTAGTTGGTAAATCCAGTCAGTCGATTAGAAAATTGGTTTTAGCCGACTGAAGGTATGAATGGAAACAGCCAAGTCCAAGAGTAGTATGTCGGTTCAAGTGACAAAAGACCACAATGAATAACCGTCGACAAAGTTTTTTTTTTGGTCGGTGTCGACAAAGTTAAGTAAGCGTCCTAATGAAGCCAACGCTTTCTGTCACACCCCAAAATTACAAAGAATAGGGATGACACGGCCGTCCTTCTACACAAAGGACACAGCCTCAAACACAACCAACAACCTGATATCAACTTATATATATATATATATATATATATATATATATATATATATATATATATATATATATATATATATATATATATATATATATATATCTCAAACTATATATATACATATCAGATAGACCAACAGATTGGTTGCAACATCAGAGTTTCTATAATCCACCAAAAAGAAAAATACAAATAGAACTCAGACAAACCAAACACTAGCAAGGAAAGTGCACCACTTCCTTTGGCCATACCTTAAAAAATAGAACTCCCCAAAAAGTTTCCCACCGACGGCACACTCGCTCTATTCGCCGCTAATCGAGGAACCTGAAAAGATTAAAGGAGGAGTAGAATGAGCAACAACAGCCCAGTGAGTAGTACATATCTTCTAAGCATATCGAACAACCACTATGCATGTATACAAAGCAATACCAAACTTCATAATGCCAACTCAATATATAAAATACACATCAAATCATAAATGGTTATTTGATATCATCAAGGCTTTATACTAATATAGAAAACTCATTTAAATCATCATCAAAAGTCAAGTATCAATGGTCAAGTCCATTGAATAATCTCTTAATCAAATATCACATATCAATGGTCCATCCATTGATTAATCTATTGCTCAATATTCCACCATGGTCACGACACAACGCCTTATGACAAGGCGACCAAGCTTTTCCCCTTGGCAAGGTCTCCACCTACAAAGCCGATGGCTAGACCCAGAAGGATATCCTAAACCTGGTATGCATACCCCAAAAACCCCTCATTGGGTTCACAGTCATATTGAGCATAAATGATCATTCTCCAATACCAGAAATCCAATCCAAAAATCAATATGTTAAATCAAACAAATAATATTTGCAGCATAGCCCATCATCCATTTCATATCTATTTCTCAAATCATCATAAACTTTTCCATCAATTGGTCGCAAAGCAATTTCATATATATTTCTCCATAAACTTTATATAATACGCTTTTCAAACACTCATAATCAACCAAAGGGTAGTAAATGCTCGATCCGACTTTTATGCAATAAAAATGCTCTTCTCAATTCAATAAATATACATATATATATTTCAAGACATGAATTTATAAAACCAAAGAAGATATAGTACCACTCACCTCGTCGTCTACAACCAAACGACGAACGATACCCGTATCGTCAAACTCACGGCCCTATCAAATAACCGAGGAATAATGTTAAAATCTAATAAAACTCTTATCTTAACTACAAAATTACTAACTTATGCCTTAACTCTAATGAAAGGACTTCTACGCGCTAACAAAATGCAACACGAAGTTTAAACGCAAAACTTGATCACGCCCTAACTTCCTCCTCCGAACCCCGATCCAAATGAATTTATAGTCAATAGAGAGCCCTTGACACATATTACAAGAATCTCAACTTCACTGTCCCAAAATCAAGCCGAAAGGTGACAAAATATAGGCCCGAAGCTGCTGGACGCTACTGTTCACTGCATGCGGGAAACTTTGAAATTTTGTTCCGGACAAACCACAAGCTCAAATCACGATCCGTAAAATTCTATGGCTCCACAATACCCTAAATTATCATTTCTATGAAAATACGTGGCTCAACGACTCCAAAATCGGACTTCACCACTTGATTTTCCAACAATTCCGAATTTGAGCCCTAAACCCAAAAATTACTTCAATTGGACAAACGAGGGGCCTAATCTCTTACCGGGTGCCATGTTATGGAGTCGAGTCGGCTTGGCGAGGCATCCGTGGCGTGCACATGCCAAAACCCCTTTTCCTTCTTCCCCTTTCTCTTCTTCTTTCTTCTTCTTCTTCTTCTTTTCTTTATGCCCGAACGTGGGCTTTCTTTCCCTTTTATCTCTTCCCCCTTTTTTCTGTTTTCTTTTTCTTTCTTTATTTAAAGTGGGTCCCACCACCTTTTCTTTTTTTCTTTCTTCTCTTTCCTTCTTTCCCCGAATGTTCTCCGTGCCTCCTCATCATTCTTCTTCTTTTCTTTGACTTTTCAACATTCTTTTTATTTTTCTTCTTTTGAGCCCACAAGCCTAATATTACACTTTCTAATGCAACCGTCAGAGAGATCTTCATAAGAAGGGCAATTTAATGCAATTGTCGAGTGGTGGTGTGAAGAAGTTGGTGAGCAAATGATGGTGACAATCGTAGAGAAGTGGAGAAGATATATCTGTAGGAGTAGTGGGGACAATACAATCGGTGAAGTAGTGGAAGCATAACTGTCGAAGTGGTAAACTCGGTTAATTATGAATAACTTCTTGTACATAGAGATTGCTCAAGTATAAGAATCATGTAGAATGTATTTAATTTTTCTGTTGCTTGTAATAATTATTGGCAGTATAAATACTTGCCTTCGAATTTTCAGGATGGATCAATAATAAATCAAAGAACATGGGTTGTTCAATTCTATCTTCCTGATCAACTTTACATTTTATGTACCCTTACATGGCTGGACGCAATTGTCGACGGTCTTAGTACTTTTAATTTTCTTGTCATTTGCGTGTCTTGTTCAAAAATCAACAAAGGACCCTTCACACCCTTTGTCAATTTACTCATTGATCCATATTTTGAGAGGTATTTTGATAACACTTTTAGGCAAAACATCTTTTTTGCATGCCTGGAGGGGCCCTTGTTGGTTGATCTAAGGAAGCTGACATGGTGGGAACCAGAGCAAGAGGGAAACAATCCTGCTACTAACAACAATCCGGTAACACAAATTGGAAATGTTGTTGTTGCCCTGTCTGAGTCTTTAGCCGCAGGAAGAGTGGCAAAAGAAGGTCGATGAGAAGGAGGTGATATTCCCATGAATCTTACGGAAAAGCAGTTAGGGGAAAAGGCACCAAATTCTGCTATAGTGTTGACCATAAGGAGGTTGTTTGAAGAACAATAGGGGGAGATGGCTATTGGCTAGTTACATTGAAGTTAAATGTCGGATGTGCACAAGCCCATAATTTTTAATGCTGTGAAAAATGCCTTGTCTGGGATTTCCATTGTGCCAGGGTACGTCCTTAGTTCTCCTTTATATAAAACTATGTGGGCCCCGGAAGAATTTTTCAAGTCCCGAGTCTTCAAATCAAGGCGAGAGCAATGGAAACGAGGTTGGTCAAAATATTCAGATCGGTAACAATAATTTGGCTAATCAGGCTTATCGACGGAATGGTCAAATGCCAGAAGTTGAAAACTTTAGATCGGTGGTAGTTTTGGCACCACCATAAGCGCCTGTCCCCGTTAGACCCTTGCCAATCAACATTAACACAGATAATTTGGTGAGGCCAACCTCACCGCCTAGGGGGCAAGATGTCCAACCCAGTGTCCAATTAGGCACGGCCTAAATTGCTGAAGGTCATGTAACGATTGAGATTGGGTAGAGTTATGAGACCCATAAATAGGAAATCATATCCTGTATGTGTCAATAACCTTTTTCCTAGAGTTATCAAGATCAATGATTTTGCCATTTTTGATGGTGAAGACGACCAATCTACCATTGAACATACTAGTCCGTTTGTGGCCCAATGTGGTGAAGCAGGTACGAATGAATTTTTAAGGTACAGCTATTTCCTTTGTCATTATAAAGAAAGCATTTATTTGGTATACCAATTTACCACCAAACTCGATGTATAATTGGGCAGAGATCAAAAGACAATTTCATCTCCCATTCTTTAGTATCATACCTGAAGAATCAATTGCTGACATTGCCAAACCTATCAATATAACAATGAGTTAGTAGATCAGTTCATTGCTTAATTTAAGATAGCCAAAAAAAAAAATTGCTGATTTCACTCTCAGAATAAGAATTTCCCAGTTTGATCTCTAATGGGTTGAAGTTCAACATTAAAGAGAGATTCAAAGGCCAAGACTTTGCCAATTTGTTTCAATTGGCGATGAAAGTGTCTAAATTCAGGCAATTATTAAAAGAGAGGGATAAGAAGCCACATAGAGAGTTCAAATAAAATGTGGCCTTAGACGACAACTATTAGTCGGAAGGTAACATAGATTTTGATGAAAACACGGAAGGAGCTGTGGCCAAAATGGTGTTTGATAAGCCTTATGCGTGTCCATCGTTGAGGCCTGCAAGAGTAAGAAGAAAAAATAATGGGCAGGGCTAAGGACACACAAATTTACTCCCTTGACATTAGTAAGTCAGAAGAAATCTTTGATTTGCTTATGAAAGACAAATTAAAATTCATTGAAGGCCAAATCATCCCAAGTATAGAAGATAAAGTAAACAGTAGATATTGTAAATTGCACTATTAATGGAGCCATAACACCATTGAAGCTATACGGTAAGGAAAATCAAGTCTGCAGATGACAAGGGAAAAGGAAATGAAGTTGACGTTGATCCACTTCCATAATTGTTCAGTATGGTATCGGTTAAATTCAAAAGAGGACAGCATCAGAATCTGCGTCAACTATGCAGGCAAGATATTGACATGGACTATGACTTAGTTAAAGGTAAAATGAAAGTGAATTATCAACTAGGCCAAGGTAGAAGAGTTACTTATGATTATACACTTGTGGATGAAGCATGACAATCAAGTGTGTTTGATTGAATTGACATCCCTGGGAGAAGACCAATCCAAAAGAAATCCTTGAAACAGCAGTACAAAGAAGATGACCCTGCTGTAGGAACACTTGGTCAGCATAGAGGAAAGTTTGACAACTATGTGAAAGATTCAAAGCCACTCAGTTGTAATGTTTGTATGAAGAAGGGGTTGATTAAGATCAAGATTTTTCACCAACTCAAGATCCCGGCCCTTTACGTTGATGAACCTGTAAGGTGCCTTCAATCCACTAGAAGGAAAATTAATCTAAGTAGGTGATACACCAGGGGGCAAGCTTACTCAAACGTGGAAAAGGAGGATGCAGAGACAGACACAAATGCTCAAGTAGCAAATGGATCGACCTTAACCTTAAGCACAGAATTCCAAGCCACGAAAGTTTGGGAAATCAAAGAATCTGGTTTGGAGGAGGCAAGTGGAAGGTCAGGCGTCCGAAAAGAAAGAAGAAAACCATCCAAGAAGCTGTGCTTGATAAAAAGAAGCAAATCGCACTTGGGACAATACCTCCTTTGAAAATAAATATGGTGCAAGCCTTGCCAACAGCTTTCATGGTATCCTCGAAGTGAGTTAATAAGAAGATGACCTCATCATCAATGAAAAAGCAATGGCTGAATTGTAGTCGGAATCTGAAGAAGTCATGCAGTTCAAAAAACCTTCATTTTACAAGACAAAGCATTTGAAGTCATTGACATTTTAAGGAAAAATTAATGCTCAACCAGTGGCCGAGATTCCGATAGATGGTGGATCAACATTGAACCTAATGCCATATAAGTTCTTCAAGATGCTAGGTGGAGATGATGATGAGATCATACCGTCCGATGTGACCCTTGGGGATTTTGCAGGGGAAGCTAGTTATGCTAAGGGAGCAACGATGGTTGATATTACCATTGTTACTAATTCATCTACAACACCTTTTTTTATCATCTATGCTGATGTCTCCGATTATATTTGGCTAGGAAAAGATGGTATTCATAATAACCTCTGTGAACCTTCAGCACTCCATTAGATGTTAGCATTTGGACCGAGATGAGATCTCGACTGACACGGGATCGGTTGTACCTACAGAAAGGTTGTCGGTGCTGGAGGGCCTCATCTCTGTTTGTTCGGGCTGGGAAGTCAGAATCAGAGTCTCGGATGTAGCTAACGGAACTGGAACAATAGCTGTATGATTTGGCTCCACTTAGCCAGACAGCAATGTTGATTCCACAATGCCGTCTTCTTCTTCTTCGATAGACTTGATTTCTTTTTCTTTCTGACTTGTGATTTGGATGAAGTGGGTTTCGATGAGGAAACTTTTGTTTTCTCGGCTATTTTCTTGAGGGCTGTCTTCCCCAATCCTCTTGATGGCCAAATGAGGAAACTTCGGTTTTCTCTGCTATTTTCTTGAAGGAATTGTCTTCTCCAATCTTCCTGATGGCCAAAAGAGCATCATTGGTGAAACTTTTGTAGATATAGGATTGTTGGGAGCATACAATAGCAGCCTAATACTTTCACCAGGGGAGATCACTAATAGGGAGCCTAAGTCCGATTCCAATCCAGTTTGGCCCACCTTCACTCAAAAACTTAAACCAATGAGATATGAGGCAATTGTTGGAATAATAGACAAACACAATACTATTTGTTGTAACCAAAAAAAAATAAATAGAGATAAATTTTTTTTTTTGCGAAAGCGATAACAAATATAATAATGACCAAGCCAATGTTTATATAATCTTTACATATAAAGATGCTAAATCACAATCCAAATACAAATGTGTTTGATTGTAATAAAATTGATAGAAAATTGAATAGATTCACGCATCCCTTCGGCTCTGGTTACTATTGCCTCAATGTTAATGCACTCGTCCCTTTAGCTCTGGTGCATCTATTTTATGACATGTTAATAGATAAAATAATGGATGTGTTGATAGATGCATCTCTTCATCTCTCGCACAACAGTTTTGTAGACACTTTAATGGAGAATTAATGGATGCATCTCTCAGCTCTCGTACAGTAGCTTTATGGTTCCGTTAATGGATGAATTAATGGACCATCTCTTCAGCTCTAGTGCAATAGTTTTAAGATGTATCTTTAGTTTACAATAATGAACTTATGAGTCTTCTTTAGTTCATGTGAGATAGAGTCATTTTGAATTTAAGAATTCATTTTTGGAAAATCGCTTCTTTAAGTGTGCTGGTGTAATGACCCAATGGGGATATTGTTGAGATGCCCCAGGCGCATCATCAATCCGTTTCTTTTTATCTTTTGTTATGCACATATGGAAGCATACAAACAACCATCTCCTAGACAACACAACAATCAAGCAACTAGGAAAACTCTACAGAAAGCATATTGCTACTATACTACATCAGTATATTTACAAGCCATTTTCTATGGGCATTTCCTTATTTCCATTAATTTTCTATCAGTTGCAGGCCAGGGGATTCCTATCTCCTCTAACGTGGCATCAGCTCCAAAGGGGTGAGACTTCCATAATTACAAATCTGAGGAAAAACAACAGGGTGAGTTGAAGACTTAGTAAGTAAAATCACTAATCCCCGGACAGGAGGACGTCTTGTCATCGAATCAAGCCTGTGAATCTCAACCTTGTTAAGGCATTGATGACAAATTAATAGCAAATCCATTGCATTACTTGACTATGTGCATGTGAACAACTCAACTTGTGATGCAAGCATTATCAAAATCGTCAAAACAAAACATAGAAACATGTACATGGAATTTGATTCATTAACTTAACCGAAATCAATCGGTTTATCCAAAATCCATCAAGCATCCGAAATCCATTGAGCATCCCGTTCTCATGAACAAGGCAACATAACGTGTCGTTTGGGATAGAGGCGTGCTCCTAGACCATCCGTCATCCTAACTCGATATTGTCCTCTTTGGAGCGTGCTCTTGGACCATCTCCCTCAAGGATTTGTTCTTGGTGTAGCCAAGACGCGTAGACGGCATTTATCTTTCCATTATGTGACCACACATCATGCATCAAACAATCTGACTCGTTATCTTTTTATCTTGGCTGATGCAAACAAGGCCTGAAGGCATGCTCATGCAAGTGCGCACGCCACGTCCTAGGACATCATAACTACTTATGTGTTGAGCGCAGCACGGAACTCGTGGCTTGAACCAATATGCCTAATCATTGATCCGAAGCTCAGCTAGACTTGAATTAACATGCCTCAATACCAATCCAAAGCCAAGCAAGGCTCGAACCGTCACGTCTCAACGCCGATCTCAAAATCGAGCAAGACTCATCCGTGACTCGGAGTGTGATCGTAATTAAGAATACAAGACATGAGCAAACCATTCAAAATCAATCCTCATCATGCACATGATTATACACAGATGAGCGCCCAACTAAATCTAACAACGTAACACATTGCCTTAGCCAAGGGTTAGGAATTCTACTCACTACTTTTTTCAAGCAGTGGCCACGGCCGAACGGTGGCTAAATGGCATGGGCGAGTGATGAGGACGAAAGTGGCTGAGAGAGAGAGAGAGGGAGGGAGAGAGGCATGCAAGAGAGGGGAGGAATCGGAGAAATGAGTCAAAGGTTGGGGAAATGAAGGGGTGGTGCTTCTATTTATAGGCTAAACCTCAATGATGGCCTTTACAAATGATTTGATAATTTGTCTTTGGGTGGCAAGGCTATTTGAGTAGAGGCGGCGCTCGATCTTGATTATGGCGCCTAGAATTCTAGAGAAATAATTGGAGTCTAATTTGTGTTTTTCTTATTGGTCCACCTAGTCACAAGACATTACCTTAAAGAGGTGGCATGCCTACTTTGATGAATTGACACCCTAAGGCCTTAGAAGACACTTGCCATTCTTTTCATCGGACCACTCATATAATGAGTCATCTTGCAATTAATATTTTGGCTAAACTTACTTTCCAAGGCTCGCTTTAGGGTAATAATGACCATAATTCTATAAGGACACCTAAGCTTATGAGTCATCCCCTTTATTAATTGCTTAGATTTGGTGCCATCATGAAGTTTAGATGCTAGACTACTTGTTCTCTTAGGCTTATTTTAGTGTAATGATGCCTATACTTCTATAGGGAGACATAAGCTTATGAGTCACCCCCTTCATTAATTACTTGGATGTTAATTGTCACGCCCCGATCCTCGAGCACGCACCCATCCCTTACCTAGTCAATTAATAGCAACGCTCCAAGACGCATCGCCGACCCTTTCATTTTATAATACGTATGCGGAAGCTGATATAAAATCCCCAGACAATAAAACAATGGGATAGGAAAGTAGGGCCGCAAATTTCGACACCAACACAATCCTTTTTTATAAACAAACAGGTACATATACACTGTCAAGTTGTTTACAAAACTATCGGCTTAACAAAAATGAACTTTCCTATGACCCTCTGGTCAAATATGTTCGCTGATCTTCGATCTCCACCTTCCCCAAACCTCGGGGCTTCTGGTCCTCCACCAACACCACCTAAGGACCTAAAAATGATTATTCAATAACCAGTGAGATAATGTCTCAGCAAGTTCTACTCCCTAAGACCCGATTAGTAAACCAATACGCCATAAGGGCTACCTAAACACAACAAGTCAGAGGGCTTACCTTAGCCTCAGATCCCACCTACACATCAGCACAGTTTGAATAGGCACCCAAATCAATTAAGTCACTGCAACAAATCAAATCATTGATCAATCGACCTAGTCGATTACATGTCACCACGACCCTTTCTTGGTCGGCTCATCTCATACTATCTATTAAGCCCGCGATATCAGGACTACTCACTGCTAAGCTGATAATTAGATAGTATAGCTCACTTCTGAGATGCTCGGGTATACTGCTCTCTGCTAAGCTGCCATATCAAAGCCCGTAGGATGATATAATATACCGACATATTCAATATAAACTGATAAGGTATATTGTTCTCTGCTAAGCTATCATATCAGAGCCCGTAAGATGATATAGTATACCGACATATTCAATATAAATTGATAAGGTATACTGCTCTCTGCTAAGCTGCCATATCAAAGCCCGTAGGCTGATATAGTATGCCGACATATTCAATTCAAACCGGTAAGGTATACTGCTCTCTGCTAAGCTGCTATATCAAAGCCCGTAAGCTGATATAGTATACCGGTATACTGCTCTCTACTAAGCTGACATATCGTCCGTGGGCTAATATAGTATACCCTTCCAAACATATATCCAAATCAATCTTTTTATCATTCCCGATAAAAATAGCCGTGTGTGGGTACACGATTGGCCTTAGTCAAAATACAATAATTTTTCTTTAGAACATCCTACCAGTTTCAACAGCCCATAAACATATTTTTGGCACTGTAAACCAACGCCCAGTAATTTCCCCATTAATTACCAAAATTAATTAATTTATGAATAAAATCCTAAAATCACCAATAAATTGATTCGGCACAGTTTAGTACTCAAATAAATAAACAGAATGCACCACGATGATCAACATAAAATTCCAATCGTCGACCATCCCGGTCTAATTTCCGGAAAATAAATAATTAATTAAATAATTACGAAAATTAATAAATAAATGCAATAAATCCAACTTAAGCCCGTAATGCCTAATTGGACTCCGAAATGGACCCGAAAAAATTCCGAGATTTGTGCAATAAATACTAGGACCTATTTCCTTGCTAATTACACTAACTATTTGCCTAACATGCATAGGTAAATCCCTAATTTAATTATTCTAATCTAATCTATCCACCTAATTGTACTTAATTAAATCTAATCAACCCCCAAGCATCATTAGTCTACTAAGTAGGGATAAGTGAGTTAAACTCACTTGTTTAAAGCGAAGACTGCTTCACTGCGACGACGGCCGAAATCTGAATTTTCGGCAACGTCGACGGACACTCGAGCCGAGCCTACAAGCCTCGCAAGCCCATAGCAAATTGATGGGCTTGGGGCTGAACTTACGGTTGGGCTTCGCTTTGCGGGCTTGGGCTAGGAATTGGGCTTCTAATGGGCTGGACCCAAGGCTGAAATTGCAAACTGGATTGCTGAATTCTTGGGCCGAAGTTGGGCTGAACTTCACTGGTTTGTGGGCTGAATGGACTTAATTCGCTGGGCCCGTGAGAATGAATTAGAGCTGCAAATTTCGTGGGCTTCCAGTGGCCCACTACTAGGCCTAGCAAAAAGAAATTGCTGGATCCGTGGATTGGAATTGCTGGGATGATCAAGCGTGGAGAGGAAGTAGCAAGAGCTGCTGTTAGAGAAGACCACACGGACGTGCGAGATGGAAGCTGGGACGTTGGTGGTGCAAAGAAGCTGCTGACGTCTTCGTGTGAGAGACACGGACGAACGGGCAGAAAAGAGCTGCTTCGTGGTTTTTGCCAAGGTGAGGTTTGGGGCAACCTCGTGAAGTTTCTGGGGGGTGTGTTGACCGAAGAACGGCGACACATGGACAAGTGGCGTGGAGAGGTTTCGCTGGCTTCTTGGGTCTTCAGTTGAAGTAAACCAACGAGATTGGGGCAGCAGCTTCGGTTGACGTCGCTGGGTCTTTGGTGGTAGTCTTTAAGCAGCTCGTTTGCGGTGTTTTGGTGGAATTCACGCGGCCAGATGGAAGCAAAGAGGGATCGGTGGCTTGCGGATGAACTGGGAGTTTCAACAAGGAAAATGAAAGAGACATAAGGCAGACGATGGGGAGCAGCTGGCGTTGGCGTGCAAGAGGAGATGGACAAAAGTCAATGAAACTTAGCCATCTAATTAAATGTTTGTCCCCCAAAGTCTTCAATATTATCCTATATGTCCCCCTAATACTTTCCAACTTATAATTTCTCTAAATTAACCAATTTTGAAGCCCAAAATTGCTGCCACTTGCTAAGCTCCGAATTTCCATTTTTGGTCTTCAATTTCCACACTCAATTTCCCAAATTGAGGTCCAATTTCGTTGAAGAAAAATCCTGAACAATTTTCTACAAGTCCCCGACATCCAAAGGCTCAGCTTAGAAGTCCAAATTTTCTTTAATTTGGCCCGTACGAATTTCCTTTAAATTTTCCGCAACGTCCAAAACGATTTTCCGTAAAAATCTCGGAATCTCTGAAAATTTTTCGGAAGATGAGTCGACATTCCTAAAATAGCTCGTGACACAACAGAACTTTTAATTTCTGAAATCGGGTTCAAATTCGCGGTTAATTTCAATCTGACGCGCTTTTAGTATGACCTAGTTTACCATGTAGTTTTCATAAATTTTTAGTGCAATTAACCCGTGGTCGATTTTCTTCGAGCCACAATGAACCCACTCGACACATTGGCGACTCTCAATTGTCATGAAAATCTCGAGAATTCAAATATGGACATAGGGTACCAAAACAATAGGAAAATCAGTCTAGTGCCAGTCGACGAGAATTTTCCAATTTAGAGGTGTCACCCACGATTAGCCACACATCTCAGTCAAACCAACCTATCTCTGCTCTCAAATCGATTTTTAACTATGCTGTAATGGCCTCTAAAGATGAACACGGTCGAGAAACCAATTCTTGGTTGAATCCTCAAGTTTATTGCATTAAAATCTCTTAATGACTTCCCCATATAGTCTAGTTATCTCCTGAGTGGCCATCTCAGAGAAAAGCACTATAGGCGTGTCAATGAAATGCCCAATTTATTGAATTGAAAGCAGAGTCGAAAATCTAGGATGTCACATTGATCATCAAGAAGCTTGGACTTTGGACCGCTTGTTCTCCAAGATAGCCACATGAGCGTGCGGCTCATTCCCCTTTCTTAAATTACTAACTTCCAAGGAACATCAATGCAATCAAGAGTCAAGCTATTTTGTTGCCACTCGGGTAGGTGAGTCATCCCCTCATTAGATGACTAGCTTCCAAAGAACATTAATGGAAGCATGAGAAAGAAGCCAATGGAAGTGCCGCCACTATCGGATGTGAGTTTATTGTGTTTATCCAAGACTAAATACCCTATTCGAATGGAGGTACGTGGCTAAATTATGATCGAACAAGGCTAGACGTAGCTGAGCTTGATCGACGTAACTAGGTTAATGACCTATCCTGCCCAGCTCATGGCCAGGATCGACTAGGCTCGGTGTCATGACCCCAACTCCATCTCCATGGTCACGAGCAACCTAGGTTATTTTTGCGATGTCACGGGCTCGTCGCCGTCCCGATTGTTTTTATATTGTTATCATGCACATGCGAAAACGTGACTAAACAACTCCTCGGATAAACAATAGCTGGAAGACTGGGACAAACATCACACATAACACATTGGTTTATATTATAACAGTACTTTTATAAGCCTTTTCTCTACAGACCCTATTTTCTGTTTACATCACTGTACAAGTTTTCCACATAGGCCAAGGGAAATCCTATCTCATCTAGCATGACTGCAGCTCCCAAAACTGACGTGAGACTTCCATGCCTATAAGACTGAAAGATGAAGGATGAGTTTTGGAGAAACTCAGTAAGTAAAATTCCTAGTTCTCTATGAGGAAAGCATCTCATCATCGAAGCTTAGCAAGTACAATACTCATAGACAATATTGATGGTAGATCAATTATAAACTTGTTGCCACCCTTGACTACATTCAAATGTCCATCACAACATGTTTCAATGCATACTTACCTTTGGCTTATCAATAAATATATCAACATATCATACTTATGCATATACCGGTACTCGTGCAAATTCATTTATCGTTGTCCTGGCTCGACCAGGGCATCTCGATTCGACTGAGGCTTCTTGGGGCTAGCTTCTCGAGGCTTCCGAGTCCAAGACCCAGGCATCCTGGCTCAACCAGGGCATCCTGGCTCAACCGAGGCATCTCGTTCAATGAACGAGGCATCACCGCCAATGCTGTGTGGCGACAGGCGATTTTTCCTCTTTAAGTGCATGCATAAATGCATAATACAAGCCGGTTCTTATCTTTTCTCTTAGTCAACACATGCATGGCGCGAATGCGTGCTCATTCAATCATGTGTTTCATGATTTTCTTATACTTCACTAGCAAACATGTCGGGAACGATCTTAAGTCTGTAACTTAAATCAATCACTTAGCGTTGATCCCCGCACCGGACAAGGCTTGGTAACGGTATGCCTCAATACCGATCCAAGATCTCGAGGCTTGGGTACACCTCGCTTTAGTGACGATCCCAAGCTTGACGGACCTCAGCTCCAATCCCAATGTGATTACACGTGTATCAAGAATGACCCTCGGCTCGCGGTTTCATTCAACGCCAAACACAAAGTCCTCGTGTCCATTTAAACTATGGAAATCGGCATGCTTGGAGCCTTACCAAGACCTCGTGGATTTGGCAATCCTCGTACCAATAAAGGCATAAGATCGACACGCATCAATGTCAACTTAGGACCTTACGGCCTTGGGTGATTCTTGTACCAAACGAAACTTAGATCCTATTTATGCTGAAACCAAGGCTTTGGGGATAAGGCGACTTTCTCTTGCGATGAAATCAATCCAAACGAACCTCGATTTCATTAATATAAATGACTCAAGCACACAGCTATGTCTAATAGCAAGCAAGATTGAACAAAAGACATCGCACACCACCTACAACTTGATGGGTGAGACTTAACTAGCCCCAACGATGAGATCGACTTTCTTAGAGGAAAAGGAGGAATCTTACTTACCTTGGCAAACCTCAAGAGCTAACTCGAATGACTTGAAAGGTTGGTGGTGCGCGGCCGAGAGAAAGGAGAAGGAGGAGGAGGGTAGGCGTGAATGGCAACGTGGGCTAAAGTGGTGGAAATGAATGGGAGCTCCTCTTATTTATAGGCACCAAGCTAATCATTACTCATCTAAGCGGTCCAATCACGTTTCTTAGAGTGGCACGGCTATGGCATCAAGGTTTTGCAAAGTGGCATGCCTAGGGTCCTAAGAGAACACTTGCCATCTTTTATTGGACCACCTATTGGCTTGCTCTCCAAGGCTCAACTTAGGCTCATGATGTGCCTATGGTCCTAAGGAACACATAAGCCCCTTTGATGCCTAATGTCCTCTTCTAATTGGTTGGCCTTACCCTGTTCACCAAGGCTATATTTTAGGGTCATTATAGCCTAAGAGTCTAGAGGACACCTAAGCATGAATTACTAACTTCTTCTCCAAAGCAAATCTCAAGCCATCATTACCAAGCCAAATGGTCCACTCTAATTTTTCCAAGTGTCCGACCTAAAGTCCTTAGTTGGCAAGCCTACTTGTCCAATAATTGCACCTAAAAGAATGAGGTGGCATAGCTAAAAGACCTTGGTTGGCATTCTAGCTTCTAGGCATCATCGATGATGGCCCGCTTTTCGCTCTTTCATTGGACCGCTTGTACCCAACATTTAATGAGCATTTAATGAAGTTTGGATAAGATGCCATCAAAGTTGCCAACTCGGCATCTAGATTCTTCGGTCATTAATGAGGGGCTTAGGTTTCGCTCTCCAATTGGGCCACATATGCACCGTCCTTATCTTATCCATTAAGGATATTTTTGACTTCATCATTACTTTTGAAAAGTCAAATGACACATCACTCTCTTCATTAATGAGGATGTTCTAGAGTTTTCTTCTATTTTGTCATTTTCTTCATCAAGAATATGGTCTAGAGAATTCTACCGTCCAAGTTGGTTCTAAGGCCGAAGAAGGGATCATTAGGTACACCTTGAAAAATCTAATCACGTACACCCAAGGTTTGGCCGTCACGCCCCATGCTCGCTCGAATCGTTTCTTTGGACAAACGGTCAGCCTATAGGGTAAGTTGTCCTTCAGTTGGTTAGGGCCAATCCTAAGGCTACCCATGGCCTAACACTAAGCCGAGGCACTCATGGACCTTAGAATTAGTGACGGAATAGCCGGGTCTATCCCTAAGCTCATTCCGGTCGGCACCCGATCCATCCGTATGGCTCATAGTCGGTGCATTACCAATCCATGATTAGACATCACCAATTCAAGATTCCTTTCTTTTCATTAAGAATTAAATAGAAAATGATGCATTTTTGGTCGGAAGGCGATCCCATTTGATCAAGTCAGATTGTCCATGTATTGGTGCATAGCCGAGCGGAATCACCTGCGATCGAGGACTATGACCAATCATGACTATCCGCCAATCCAAAATCATCCCATGACTAATCCTCAATCTTTGTGATCAAAAAGTCATCTTATGAGCTGGTGATCCTATCTCATCGGTATGGTTGGTTAAAAATTCACGGCCGACACCTTGACTAGTTCGTGACCGATCGGTCAATCGATCGGTCGGTCGGTCAATCGATCGGTCGGTCAGACCATGATCGATTCGTGATTCCTTGCCAATCGAACTGATCGATCCATGGCCAATGGCCCATGGTCGATCCATTCAAGACCTTATGGCCAATCCTTACAGGGTCATAATTGAGAGTGTTACACTGAGAGTTAGTTCATGGCTCAATCGATCAGCCTAGAATTGGGTCCATGGCTAGTCCATAATCCCTTCATGAATGATCCATGGTCGGTTCAAGACTGATCCATGTTCGAGTATAGTCGATCCATAGTCGATCCTTGGTTATCATGTCGTTGTATGGAGTCGATTGGTTCGACTCAATACACGGTCGCATGGAATTATTCCATGGTCGTTCATGGCTAGTACAATGATTGTGTAGAATCATTTGTGACTAGTACATGATCGTGCGAAATCGACCCATAACCGTTCATTGATTGATCCATGATGGTGTGTGATTGTCCCACGATCGATTCTCAAGGTCGAACAATCTATCCACGGTCAAATACTCTGATCAACTTGTATGATCGGTGGATCAATTCACTATCAATCCTGTGGCCGACCCATGGTCAATCTTTTGATTGAACATAGTTGATCCTTAGTTGCCATTCCCGATTCGGCCGATTAATCCATGACTGATCCTTGGATCGATCCATGGCCAATCCCCACTATCGGCGTACCGATCCCCTAGTTGCCTCCCATGATCGAGACAGGGGCCAAAACCGTGGATGTTACAATTGGTTTCTAGAAGTGTTTGACAGGGTCTTATTCATATAACGTTAATACAAAGAGATTCAAGGTGTTGTATCTTGAGAGGCATAGTTCATTTGGCCAAAGGTGTTTCTTCTTCTTCTTCTTCTTCTTCTTTTCGCTATCCCTCTTCTTCATAGCATGACCAATCAATTTACTTAAGCGAGGCTTGGTTGAAGCAAGAACAATTGAGCATAAAAATCGGCACATGAGGAATACAAGTTAAAGGTGTGAGTTCGATAGACTTGATTTCTTTTTCTTTCTAACTTGAATTTGGACAAAGTGGGTTTCGATGAGGAAACTTATGTTTCTCTACTATTTTCCTAAAAGGATTATCTTCCCCGACCTTCTTGATGGCCAAAAGAGCATCGTTAGTGAAACTTTTGTAGATATAAGATTGTTGGGAGTACGCAATAGAAGTATGATACCTTCACCCAAGGAGATCATCAAGAGGGAGCACAAGTGCAAGCCCCATCTAATTGGGCTTACTTTCACTTAAAAGCTTAAACTAATAAGCTATAGGCCAATTGTTGGAACAATATATAAACACAAACTAGAAAATATAAACATAAAAAAAAAAAAAAAAACTCTGAATGATCAACTAAGTCTGTAACAATGTCTTCATTCAAATATTGAGAAAGCCCAAATAAAAGATGTAACTTATGTTAGAGCACTTGGAAGTACATGTATACTCAAGTTTGCACTAGACCAGACATTACTTGTGTAATAAGAGTTCTAGGCAAATATTAGTCAAATCCAAGACATAATCACTCTATTATTGCCTAGAATGTTATAAGGTACTAAAGAGGACAAAAGACTACACGCCGATTTACAGATATATTTTATAGCTAGTAGGGTATTCAAATGCAAACTTTGCTGGCTATCAGGATGACATAAAGTGAACAATATAATATATCTTTATGTTAGCAAAAGGTGCATTATTATGAAAAAGCAAGAAATAGAAATCCATGCCATCCTTTATTGTGCAAGTGAAGTTTATAACATGCTTTTCGACCTCTACTCGGGCTATTTTGCTCCAGAACCTCATTGAGGAATTGACCGTATTTGATTTTGTGGATAGACCCATATAATTGTATTGTGACAATTACTCTGCAATGTTGTATATCAACAACAACAGAGGTCTTAAGAAATCTAAACATGTGGCGGTCAAGTTTTTTACTATAGAGATAACAGTTCAAAATGGTAACATTACAGTAGAGCATATTTTCATAAATAATATGGTTGCAAATCCACTAACAAAGGGCCTTAGCCCTTATGTGTTTGGACAACATGTCATTAGTATGGGCTTAGGAGCATCACAGGATGTTGTTTAGTGTGAGTTGTTTTGTTTTTGGTACAATAAAGTTTACTATTGTAGTTGTTATATTTAGTAACATTTTGATATGTATCAACTCTTGCATTCAATAAAGTGATTATGAATACATTATTATCATGTTGAATACATATATTTTATGAAAATATCAAGGTATTGTGTAGACCTTGAGTAAAGGCTAGGGGCGCTCAGTTATTAGTCTTAAGGATATGTCTCGTTGCACATAAAGTAAAGTTAACTATAAAGATAAAACATATGTAGGCTCATTGGAACTATAAAGATATTCTTCGATGACACATCGAGTTTTGTGACACTTAAGGGAGAGAATGTGGACTAACAAATAGGATGAAACATAAGGTATTACTTTTTTTGAGGTGTTATCTAATTACTACACTACCATAGTAAATACACATCAATATAGTTAAAAGTACTCGTGACCATGAAAGGCTTTGTATGTGTACATGTAATTATCACCATGATTCAATATTTGAGACTTCAAGGGATCGGATTGACTATTAAGAATAATCTCTAGACCAACATATAGGCACACATATATAATGCGATTTCAATTAATATAGCCCAAGTAAGAGAATATAATAATTTTTCTAATGTGGTTACATTAATTGATATTGTTATTTACTGTCTTATGGAATTAGTCAAATAATATGAGATATGAAAATTCTTAATTAGTTTAATATGAGTCTGGCTAGTATAGGAGAATTAAAGCATAGCCTATGATGAGAGGCATATGGCTTAAAACTCTATAAATAATGTTCAGATCTCTCTTATAATCCCAATGCACAAATATCCTCACATAAGTAACATTTACTCAATGCTGAGGGTGAGTGGATAGTCTCATTGAGCCAGTAATGGCTCAATAATACGGAGGGTAATAGAAGAAAAGTGCTTGAATTTTGAATTGTCTTTTTTCTATATCAAGAACGATAGATTCCAAATCAGATGTGCAAATCTTTTTCCTCGAATACTGTGTTCTAAATTTTAGCTATGGAGATTTTGGGTGTCGTTTTCACATATTACATATATCTTCACGGAATTCATGGCCGAAAGTTCAACATTGAAAAAAAGCCTTCGATAATATCACTTTGTAATATGGAGAGAGAATCAATAGATGAATTTATTGAAGACTTTCCCCACTTCTTTCACCAAAGCAACCTAATAAAATCACGGTCTTTCAACACAACCAGAATTCATCGAACCTTCTCTTGGTTCAACGGTCCAAAAATATGTTCGTTAGCCCCAAACGAGTGGAAATTTCCTCTCTTGTTTCCCTCATTTTCAACCTTTTCATGCTTCATTGGCCCCCCAATTTCCTTCTTTTCTGGATGTTTCCATTTCCTCACAAAATAAAGAAATTACCTATATTAAATGATACCCTTTTTCCAGAAGTGAACGCAAGATGTTCTCTTCGGTGATTCGTGCGCCTTACTCTAAGGTCAATGCCGCTGAATGAGCTAGGCAAAGTTTGACTCCTCTTTTTGACCATATTGAATCAGCCAAATTGGAATTTTCTCTCTCAGCATGAGAAAAGGCTGTCGGACTTGTGAGTTGTGTATGTCGCGGATCAAACAGGCACAGAGTCATTTTCTTTTTAGAAAGGCACTCATTTTATTTTTTGTGAATGTAATGTTACTTGCAACCGCTGAGGTTGCTCGAATGGTTACCCTTCCCACTGGAGAAAGGAAATATAGGGAGTTCGATTTCCCACATTCTTGGGAGCAAGGGATAGGAACTCTCAAGTAAAGGAGCCGGGTTTCACCCAACACACAATGGCTTGTAAAATAAATATAAGATGGGACCAAACAACTAAAAAAAAAAAAAAAAACGTAGAATGAGTCATAATCCTTAGAGGTATAGGCCTCATCCCGTCTCTACTAGATCTATCCTAGGAAGTACCCTAAAAAAAGGGAACATTTTCTCTCTTCAGCCATTTCAAAACGAGTAGATGTGAAAGCGGTCTTTCTCTATAAAATAAGGATGCGACCCTACTCATATGTGAGCGAAGGAATTTCGGGATTGTGGGTTTCAATAAAATGGACCTTTTTATATTTTATTACCTTTTCAATTATAATCGTATTGTTCATACTATTATTATTCATACTAATAGAGCAACAAGAAATTGAATGAAAGCATCGAAATCGTAATAGAGGATCGAGTTGGCCCTCGTGAACATCAATATTCATGGTTCATTTCATCAATGGACCTGTATGTATTATTGTACAACATTTATCTCAGGAGTGGAATTGCTTCATGATGAAAGTGAATGATCTAACATTAACTCGTCTATCCCATTTGTTCTGTTTCCGAGCGCAACCATGTAACTCTAGAATATCATCATCATCCTCACGAATTCCTCGTAGCTGACGAGACCATCGCCGTCCAAATCAGCTTCTCTAATCATCTGCTCCGCCTCTTCGTTTGTGAGCCGTTCGCCCAAATTCAACATCACATTTCTCAGCTGAACACAAGAAAAAGGCATGTCGTTGAATAGATTATCCGCTTAAAGTGAGTAGATTTGCACACTAAAGGAGTCTTAACCTTCAACACGAGCCAAAGTGAGAAACATTAAAAAGAACGTGGTTGTCAAGGGGGAAGACAAACCAGAAGTAGTTCTAAGTGAAAACGTTATTCTCTGGTCGAGGTGAGTGTCCTATAACACTTTTTGTAGCTTTTTAAGCTGCATTTCCTGATGCGGGGATCGAAGTTAATCAGTTTGGTTTTGATTGTCAAACGATTTTCATTTAACGGGCGGCGGTTCAAAAATCATGGCAATACTACAAATAAAGCATGTCAAAAGAATTTTTGAGCTTTTTGTCATGTGTGGGATAAACTAAAACCTGATTCTTTCGTTTCGCTCATTCGGGTCAAAAGAAACGAGTTCTCATGTAAAGTTTCTGCTTTCTCATACTATTCGTTGGGTGCATTGATCGCTTGAACTCAGTTGAGCAAAGTCCAAATGTACAGATAGCCATGCCTTTAAGTTGGTGAATATTTACCTCACTGGCAGATATATATCCATCTTGATCTCTGTCAAACACTTTGAATGCTTCTCTTAGCTCTTCCGCGACATTTTCCTGCAAAGTATAGTAGATGATTTTCTGATATTTTCCCTGTCTTTTCGCTTTCAAAAACTAAACGGAAGATACAAGAGTGACTCGTGGGAATCAACCTCAGAAGCCTTCTTCAACTCACCTTCAATTTCCTCCCCATGATGTTCAAGAACTCTGCAAAGTCTATCGTACCGTTCCCAACCAAATCCACTTCGCTGATCATTTCTTGGACTTCTTCTTTTGTGGGGTGCTCGTCAAGCGATTGGATCACCGTGGCGAGTTCCTCCATAGTGATCATGCCTATCAGAAGATGAAACATTTGTTATGACAGAGAGTGAGACAGCACATTTAGAATCTCAGTGAGCCACGACTTTCATCTGTAGTGTTGCTCGGTCATGACATCGCGTGCAATCATTTCATGCGCCTGGCTCATGAAATCCCAGGACGGGCAAGAGAAGTTTTTCCGTTTCGAACAACACAGGACGGTTTTGATCAAATAAAAAAGCAACATGAGATGGGAGGTGGAACAACAGATTCAGATTTTCTGTAGCTCAATAGCATCAAACGCAACTACACAGGCCAAAAGTTGCAAATCATCAGTGACTGAAAATCATGACATGAATACTCCAAAACATCTAGGAAAAACAAGAACCGAAATGAATTAGTACCATCGGAATCCTTGTCGATGAGACAGAAAGCTTCACGAAAATCGGCGACTTGATCTTCTGTCAACGCTTCTGCCATTGTTGGGTCTGAAGACTCTCTGGACCTGGATTTTGATCTTTCTTCTTTCTTTGGGGAAGAGCGAAAGAAGAGAGCGCCCAATCAGTATAACTTGCTTGAGGGTGTCTTGGTGTCGGTGTGAAGTCATTCCTCTAGTATTAAAAAAGCTGGAGAATATTATGAAACACGTTGGACGGAAATTCAAAGAACGACACCTAGAAAGTCATGATCCGCAAAATCAACGCACGTAATAAGAAAAGAACACCAACAAATATTGCAGATGCTTAACGTCGTTGAAGTGACGGTCTGAATGAAGGGCTTCGAAGTCAGCAAACTTGAGACTTGACTTTCTCGATTGATGGATCTTGAGGGGGTCACCGGCACCACAGAGCAAAACTAGTCATGTGGCCCACGGGATCTTAACTTGGAAGCATAACAGCAGAAGCGAATTCCGCTGTGCAAATATTATTGGTCGACACGAGTGTTCGGAAATAATTGACGAAGCAAGTATGCTGAAACAACAGACCAAACCTATGCACTAAACTTTTAGATTGGTTCAACAGGAAATGAAGGTTGACGCCATTTTTCTTCGTTTCAGTCCCCACTTTTTAGCTTCATGAAGGGGCTATCTCGGTTGCGTCGTCTAATGGGATTGCCATGAACATTTTAAGGTAAAGTCGTGTTGGAATTGTGAGTATCACATAAGAATTTTCAAAGAGATTCTCACTGAAAGCGATTGATTACCACAAAATATAACACGACACAAACAACTCTTTTCCCAAACAAGGACCAAACGAATTGCTAAAACGATGACATCCTCATGGTGCATGAGCTTTTTTTTTTTAACAGAAGCAGATAACACTCCATCCACCTGTACAACCCAATTAAACATTCTCAAAAACAAGACTCAGGAAAGAAGGATACGGCGAGCTCAATTATAGTTCACCAGACAACAGAAAAATAAAAAATGGATTCTTCGACTACAAACTCTTACAAAAGAAACATAGTCAGGAAGTTGTTATGAGCTGCTCCTTGCTTCTCAACATGGATATCTCTCTCTCTCTCTCTCTCTGTCTCTCTCTCTCTTAGATGGGTCTCCCTTTGGGGACAATCTGATCTTTCAGCCACATGTATATTGGGACTAGTACATAATAGGTAGCGGCCATTGCGCCCAAAAGGAACCGCAGCAGGAACACGAACGGGTTCACAGGCTCCGAGACATCTTCTGCCTTTGGACCAAGCTGCAATCAAATGCCAATATCTCATAAGTTTAATAAGGTGAAGAGAGGGAATGGCATGTGCAATGACAACGATTGTAAAGAACTCGAAACAAAAGCAAAGACCCATCTTTATCAACCAAAACATGAAGCACGCGGTTGCCATCATCACCCCTAAGTCCCAACTCCAAGACATTCTCTTACAACCCAATTTTTGGAAGCTCTCCTACCAAATGGGTTGTTGACCATTGGGCCTTCACTATTTACTGGTAATTACTTGATATTCACTGGGGTATTTTAAAACAACATGACATGAATTTTGTGTAGACGATGAAGTGACCCTGGTGTTCATTGTGATAGAAAACCAATAATGCAATTCACATCCAAGCAAAATAAGCAATACCAATACTACTGGAACGACAGGATACTCCTCACGATCTCCTCAAGATGAAAAACTAATCTACATTGTAGTTTTTTCCATCAAAATTAAGAGAGTTGAAAGACATCAACAGATTCTCACTAATTACAAGTCAAATGCACAAAATATCAAGGAAGAAACGACCAACTAATATCATCATGTGGTTTCAAATTGGATTAAAATTACATTCAAGAATATTATGCAACTTAGTAGAGCCAAGAAACAAAAGAGTCTCTGAACCTTGAAAGAATCTCAGTATTCTCCATCACTCCATATGGAAGACCAGACTAGTTTGTGGATGACAATATCATTGAAATATAAGAACCCAAAACAACAAACCAGCTACACCTTCTGAAAATAAGGTAACATCCAAAAACCAGCACTGTTTTTATGCATAACATAATCCCAGAATCCTAAAAAAATTATCATTAAATGTAACTGTCTACATGACAACATGAGCTTTGCCATTATAAGGCGTGCATTAACTGACCAGCTTCACATTTTATCCCATCGACTTGTAAAAGAATTTCCCCAAGTTAGAGTCAGACTATGACTCATTCTAATAATCCAAACTGTTCAGTAAACTAACTGATTTGTCTAGCATTAATGAATTAACCAGCTTTATATATTGATATCAAGACAACTACAGCTAATTCACCAAAAGACACCAAACAAAATGTCCAGTTAAGAGCAGGGAAGTGTGATTTTTTATGTCCTGCGGGGTTATGATTATGCAAGACAACAGATGAAAAGCTGATTGTTAAAAAACTTTATGTGCTATCACTGGGTCTACAATGGCAAAAGATCTGTAAAATCTTGTAACCAGGTTCCCACTGCCAGCCATATATTTTCAAATTGTCATTTGCCATGCAAGCCATATGCAAATTTGTAAGAGAATTTGAAAAAGGCTTTCACAATATAAAGATAGTCATCGCTCATATTATAATATGAGAGAACCCAATCTTCAGTTTCATGATAAGCAGAAACACTCTCTTGGCTTCATATTGGATCCTACACTCATAAAGGCACAAAACCAGGGACTGTATTCGGTCGGGCCACTTGGGGTTCCAACCAGAATGAACCCAATTAGAGGCCTGGGTTGATTGAATTAAGGACTTAGGAGAAAACAGAGGGTTTCAAGTCAGGCTTGGGTATATGTTATGGCAACAGAAAGCGACTCCTTGGCAATAATATAGCTTAAACACTCAGTTTTTCATCTCAATGACCTGTACTCTAGTCTATTCACTATTCAGAATAGAATTAGGGAAACATGTGTACGCGACTATGTGCTGTTGTTTGTTATGCACGATAGTAGTTACTTGGGAAGGATCAGACAAAAATCACGACCTTATTTTATTTGAGTTGGATCCTCATACAGAAACCCTATCTACTAGATATAAGCAGAATCAATGGAGCCAACAAGCAGCAGAAACAAACCTGTAAAGGAGAATCCCCAGACGCAGGTTTAACACCTGTCACAGAACACCCCATGATCAACCCATGCCGGCGAACACCGCGATACCATTTTGGGCCAATCCTTTTCAGCTGGACATCCTTGAACCCAGCCTTCTCAAACCACTCAATGTATTCTTCCTCCTTCGGAAAGAGCATCCACGCATCAGCAAAGAAGCGAGACAGCCAGAATGTTGGGTACACCGGACCTATAAGACATGCCTTTCCTCCCAGTTTCAGCACTCTGTAGGCTTCCCTAATACCACGTTGGGGATCTGGCCAATACTCGATACTGAAAAGGATATTATGTGAGACCATCAGTGACACTTCCAGAAATTACATCTCCTTTCTTACAACAGAAACTACCTCATACACGAGCCATAACCCCATGCCTAATACAAAGACATAGCTTCTCTGGCTTCTCCATCATAAAATGCCTTTACCTATGTTTTTATTTGCTAAATTATTTCCCACGATCTTAGGCTTGATAAATCCATTCAAGAAAACCAGCAGTGAAAATATCGCTATTATTTTTTTGCCAATGTGCAGAATATTGTTTAAAATTTTTATAACAATCAGCTTAATTCTTTATTTGATTCGTTTGCCTCGCTACATCAGAAATTATGCAATTCAATTGACAATCATCTGTCAGGTGTCACACTTTCAGACACTGCTCACACCGCATGCATAGACACAATTCTCCCTTCTTTGCATATCATGCCAAGAGACTACCTAGGTTTACCATCACTAAAATCCACTGCATCATGACATTATCCAGATGAATGGAGGCTTTTCAAAGAATGTTCAAATAGGTCAATGTGCGAATGTTTCAAAGCTGTAAATTATAATCCAAAAGGGACACTAAGGGATCACATGATCATCGTATCTAGATGCTCATCACTGACAGAGTTGATAATGAAATGTCAATACTACCGTTATCACAATAAAACTACGCAAGTATAGGTCATCAATTCTTTGATATATGTGAAACGCTTACCAAAAATTAATGTGTAGACCATTCGGCAGAACATACAGAATCACTCAGTAGAGATGCACATCGTCTTTAATTTAAAGGCAGGTTCAATTTCTATCTTGTGAACATTTGTTAAATGATGAAGCATCTCATTTTGCAATTGACTCAACTATTACCTCATCTTCACAGCTACAAGCAGAAGTGGCTATTAAACTTAAGTTACCCATTATGAAGCACAAAAACTTAAGATAAAGTCAGTCACCTTCCTGCCGAAATGTATCGGTCTGCGTAGTCAGTCTTAAATGGGAGATCCTCTGCATCCCCCTCAATGATTTTGCACTCCTTCAGGGGCTCCTTCTGCCTGGCCTTGGCGAGCTGATGTGGCGACTGGTCGAGGATTGTGACATTCTTCGCATCCACATGCTTAACTATACCTAGAGTGGTAAAACCAGTCCCACCACCGACATCGACCACTACCATGTTCCTATCATTGAGATCGGCCGGCTCGAGCGCGTCATCCCGCATGTCCTCGGTCCAGTGTCCAGGGTTTATAATGTGGTCATACACAATCGAGAGGAACCTGTAGAACCAAAAGGCCTCCTTCTTGTGCTGTATGAACCTAGGCTGCGAAGCAGGCCTAGAAGCTGATACGCTACATCTGGGCACCGCTCTCTTCACAACCCCAATCCTAGCGGGCGACACTAGGGCCAATCTACGCAGGTTCAGACTCTTCCCACCAAGACCCGACCCCCCAAAGCCCAACCCTTTTGGGGACACCCTCCTCATCAATCCTGCGTATTCAGCTCCATTAAGCAGCGAAGAAGCCATGCGTCACCGGTGATTCCCAACGAATTCTTGAAAAAAGTCGCGACCTTTAGCGCCCAGCAAGAAAAACCCACACGCCCGGACCCAGAAATTCTGATGGGTTCTCAACTTCTTGGGTCCTTCAAGCGAGACCCAGGACGAAGCAAGAAGATGTTAGAATTCCACAGTCCCCAGAATGAACACTTATAACAGAGAAAGCATCAAGAAAATGGAGATAAGAGCATACCAGACAGGTGCCCGTTTGTCGGGACTCTGCGGGGTGTTTTTCTCGAGCAGCAGCAGCCAATGGTTCAGTGGTCGCCAGGCACAGAGAAGCAGCAAAGCTACAGTTCCCCTGCCCGAATGGATCTTGTTTTTTTTCCTTTTTCTTTTCCTTTTTTTAATGTTTAATTGTTTTTCCCGTTAAATTTGTGGAACTTCTTTGACATCTTGCGAGGGAAAGAGAGCGGAGCGGAGACGGAAGCACGCGTGAGTGGTGAATTGGTCATTGATTATCGCCGTCCACACGAGGATAAAATAGTGACGTGACGTAGGCTTAGTTTCTCACTATACTCTTTTCTTTTCCAGTAGACTACCAGACTTAATTTTGTTGGACAAAATTGGGGTAATATATTCATATATGTACGTTGTAGAATTTGTTGAATGCTCAAACTGAGCAATTTAATTCTTCCGTTTCGTAAGAGTTGCATAAAAATCCCGCAACGCTAATTTTGGTAAAGGCAAATTGGTCGTCGAAAGAGACAGATCGCTTCCCACGACTCTTCACTGAAAATATTTTACTTTAAAGAAGGGTTTGTTAGAGTCTCCACTTGAAACTGCCTACATCAAGTGATTGAATTAGAAAGGGCTTGGCAAGTTTTTAAACTGCTCATCTGTGTAGTTTGAATATGGCGGCGGAATTTTAACAAGATAAAAAATGACCGAATTCTTTCAACTGTTTAACTCTTTTGGTTAAATCAATGAAAAGAAAAAGAAAAGGCATGAAATGAAGGGAAGAGACATAGGGAAGATTATAATATTATTTTATCATACAAATGCCGAAGGGAAATCATGTAAAAGAAAAACGAGCTGATGAATGGCATACGATTCCGTTATATCTGTTTTTTTAATTTTCTCCTTCTTTGTCGAAGGCCTTTTCGAAGGTGGGAGAGATAAACTCGATTTCCCACCAATTCTCTCCAACTTTCAGAAGTTTTTTCATAAGGCCCATGGAAGTAATTTTAGGATGTATTTGTTTATTTATGTTTCTCTTCCCCGGAACACAAATTTTTGTCCTTTTGTTTTGGGGAACAAAAAAAAACGGAAATACGTTTGTTTACACTTTTATTTCTGAGAACAAAAAATCTATTTTTTAGTTCTCTGGAATAGATTTGGAATAGAAAAAAAAGTAGAAAAAATTTATTTCTTGTTCCTAATAAATACTTTTGAGAAACATTTTTTTTTCTTCTCATTCTTCTTCTTCTTCTTGCTCTTTCTTTTCTTCTTCTTCTTTCTTTTGCCGATCACCGCCCTTGACCATGGCCGACACCAGCGATCGACCAAACAAGGGCCAGTGACCTCGCCGAAGCGTTGTCGGCCCCTAGAGAGGCTGAGCCTCACTGTGGCCGCACAAGGCTAGGTCTCACCTGGGCTAAGCGAGGTCAGCCTCCTTGGCCGACGTGAGGCTGAGCCTCGCCAGTGGCTTGGCGAGGCTCACCGGAGGGCAACCTCGCCGATGGCCTGGCGAGGCTCATCGAACGTCGCCTAGCTGATCGTCGGCCAAAGTAAAAAAAAAAATATATATATATATATATATAATAAAAATATTTAAAAATTAAAAGAAACAAAAAAAAATTATACAAGTTTACCAAACGCGTTTTTATTCTTGGAGTATAAAAAATTTTGCAGTTACCAAACGCGTTCTTATACTCAAAAATTATTCTCTAGAACAGAAATAACAAAACTATTTTTATTCAAAAATTGTTCCCCAGAAAAGAAATATTACCAAACGCACCCTTATTCGCTTTCCTCAATATCTTTTCTTTTCATCATATCTAATCATACCTAACCAAAGCATCCTTCTCCCCGGCATCATCTTAAATATAATATTTCGAAGCATTGTTGCAAGAAAATAAAAAAGAGAGCACCCATCAACAGCATAAATAATATTTATAATCTTAAGATTCTTTTCCTTTTTATCATGATGAAATGTTACTTTATTCTAGCAATTTTATCTAAAGATACGGAACCGTTTTATCCATGATATGATCGAAAGGAATACGATTATGGAGCAACATTTTATAGCGATGCCATATTATGTTTGTATAACTCGTATTATTCTCTTCATCCGTATACGTATTATGTCTATTCATGGATACGAAAAATTCCACAAGAAATTGACCCGAAGCCGAAGGGCTGCCACCATCCGACCACATGCCACGCTTTATGGTTTAATGCAGCACTTAACCGTAGACGCTACGCAGGCAAAGTTCAACGCGGAGGTAGCGCTGGAGCACCAGTGGAAAGCGGAAGCTACAGAAGCTTTCCCCCGATTCATTCCCGTACCTCGCTCGGCGGAAGAAGGGAGACGACGGAGAGACTTGAAGATCTTCTTCTCCTCCTCTTTTGCCCCATAAAGTTTCGTGCTTTTCTGTAAATTTCTTTCGCTTCTCGGTTCAAGAACCGCGAGATCTCTTCGCTTCTCTTCTCTTCGGCAGCGACCTCGTCCTGGGGACCCGGTGACGTGGGGGGTGTTCCTGGGTTGCAGCCTGGTGATGTTTTCGAAAGTGGGTTTTGCGTAATGTAGCTTGAGTTTCGATTTGAACGGTCAAATGGGTTATCCGGGTCGGAGCTGAAAAGCCGCTTCTTGGAGCCATTCGGAGAGAGGGTGCGAGAGAGGAAGAGGGAGAAAGGCTTTCGTCTTTGTCGTAACAAGCAAATGCTTTTGTGAGGATGGACTCTAACAATAGTGCGCCGACGGGAAACGAACATGCGAATAGCTCGGCATCGGATAAGAGAGGGAAGTATCGTATCATGGCGGAAATCAAGCGTCTCGAGCAAGATTCCAAGTGTTTGGAGGTACCCTTTTCCCTCTGTATCTCTTTTATCTTTGCTTCTTTGTTTGCTCTGTGCGTGGTCTGGTTGGTGGAGTGATTATGAAGCATGGTTTTTTGCCGCTCGAAGTAGCAATACCCGAAGTGGACAGTTCTGGAAATGGTTTAAGCGTGAGATGTAGGATGGGTTGTTGGTGGTTTGTAATTGGGAATATGTGGATTCTCCTGGTCTGTTTGATTGCAAAGTTAAGGTCTTTCAGTCATAGCTTTATCCTTTTATGCTGAATGATGGCGGGGGAAGCAGCGGCTACATGTTGACATATACTGTCGCACGCTGAAAGGCGGTGCTGCTGCTACCTCTGTATAAAGTAGCTTTAAAGGCTATAGAATATTGTAAAAAACAGAGGTGTAAAGAATTCAATTTACCAGTCTTAAGTGAGATTTCTAGCTTTGAAGCCTTAAAGGCCCTTCTAGTCTCTCATTCCAAACCATCACAATTCATAAGTAGAAGAGGGAAGGCTTCCTTTTCTCGGTGTACGCTCTAGTTCGAGCAGTTCACAATGTTCCTGAGCCACAATTTCAGCGGTCACCCTCGGCAATCCCACCATTTCCATGGCCACGTTCCACAAAACTCTGGTCCCACTCAAAATAATTCATCAAATTTGCCCAATTGACATATGCTAATTAAAATGTACCCTTTTCCTGAAAGATGAACCAATTGGTATTAGAGCTTGTACTCATGCTTTTGCAGCTTTTAGGAAGCAGTTTCAAGAACTATGCATTTGGGTCATGTTCTACCAACTTTGGAAAAAAGAATTTAGAAGATTTTGCAAATTTCTGGATGAAGTAGATCTGTTCTTGTGGAGCCATCAGCAGGCCCATTGAATGGCGACAACCAGACCTTGACTAAATTACAAATGAAAATCTTCCAGCCTATATTCTGATGGTGTCACTCATGATGTATTTAGGGTGAAAGGTGCCTTAAGCACCATACCTTGACTGACCAAGTTGGAGCATGTGCATGCTTCAGTTGAGTGTAGTAATAAAATATCGGAAGGGAAATAGTGGACTTTGGACTTTTTAAGCACTAACTAGTAACAAATATATCACACAGCGACAGTGCATAGTTGAATTGAGAAATATATTAAATTGATCGGGTAAGACAAAGTAAAATGGAGAAAGTGAAATTACTGAATAGTATTCATCTAATAATAAGAATCTGAGACCATAAACCAATCTTATTTTAGTTTATCTTCTATACTTACACTGTGAAACAGTTCCTGGAAGCTTTTGTTGATATAGAATGACATGCAATAACCATGTTTGGTGTGGTATGATATAACTCGTGTCATGGTTAACAATAAACTTGTTACCTAACTAACCATATGTCTTATCTTAAACGTAGAATTGAAGCATTTAACTTCTTCTTCCTGGATTTATATGAGTGAGAGATGAACACAACTGAATTTACATCAGAAGATATAAGATAAAACTGGTGTAGCACTATTTCCTCTCATTAACTAGTCATTGATGGGTCAACATCAGACCTCTCATGCAACTATGTTTTGTCTTTACCTATAAGTAATAAAGGAATTAGAAGTAACCATGCATTCAGTGCTTGCTTATCACGCAGGTGAAGTTGATTATTATGTTTATGATAAAGAAAGTTTGATGAACTGGATGCTAAACTTAGCTCTAGCTTAGTTGTAGCTGAGACCTTTTTAACCTCATCTTAGACCTAGGCATGACATATCCGTCTGATAGATAAACTACTTGTAAAAGATGTCTAGCTAAGTATCAGTTTGGTTTGTTTGATCTTGCTTTATGTAATATCAAAGGATGCCCTTAAAAAGTTTACCGTGCCGTTGTTGGGTTTTTCTCTGCTATAAGACATAGGTGTGGTTTATCATGTGAGAGGACAATTTTTCAAACAATGGCAGGATGAATGGATTGATATCTGAAATTACTTAATGGCAGCATTCCACATATTTTTTTTTATCTCTTTCGCTTTTGAATGTTGGACATTTTTTCAGATCCATCAAATGCACGGCAACCAGTTGAAATCCATTCAAATCTGAAACTTTCTGTAGTCAATCTGTCAACTTGGCCAGCCAACTCTTAATGCTTTGTACTTAGCAGCATGAAATAGTTTCATTAATATGCTCGTTAATGTTACATTCCATGTAAATGCTTTATTTGCCTCTTCTGATAAATTACAACGTAAATTAATCAAATGACTTAGCTAGTTAAGAAGCTGTTTATTCCTTCCCCTGAATTAATCTGTTTGATTTCAATGCATCTTTCAAATTAGCTTACAAAGGGGACAGTGTGACTGGTTCTCTCCCTGGCAGATGTTTGCCGGGCATTTTCTTTTTGCCAATCCATCTGGAGACTGTTACTCTGGGAAATTGGCATGTAAAACAAAATCAAAACAGATTGTTACTGCAAGTAGTGAGTTGAGTCTTACTTGATTAGTGGAAGGAACATCTTCCTGATAATGAGAATGTGCTGTGTACAAAAACTTTTCAGCTTGTCTGGTTGATCTGATGGCACAGATGTAGCTACCTTGTCCAGATATACTATTGTTATAAGGCAAGGTTGGACCGGTGAGGGAACAGCTCAAGTTACTTTGTTTACACTTCCCAGTGACTGTTAATAAATCTAGAGTAATATAATATATAAAGCAAAAAGGACCTCCTACATGTAAGGGATCTTAATTTGTTTCTTTTTTTTCCTTCTCCTAATATCCCGAATTACTTATGTCTTATAGCAGAGGAATTACTAGGACAAACGCACGAAATAGTAATTATATTTTATCTCTCACGCATTTCAATATTAAAATCTAATATTTTCTATCCAACAACTTCCATAGAAAGATTTTCGAATCTTAGAACATCTTTCTCTTTTCACATACATTTATATAATTTCATTATATTGGGTATTTATCAACAATCCGTTCCATTAAATATTTCTAATGAGGTGGTTTTGCTTAATATTTCAAATTTCAATTTTGCGCATACAAGGAACACTTGTGCACATTTGCCAGCATCAGTTGAATATATCTATTTCCAGATTCAAACTTACAATGATGCACAGTTGAGGGATTCCAGTCCATGCGTTGGTGTTTTTAGGAGTTCCCAGGTTCCAAAATAATTAGTTTATTCGTTCATACCAGTTGCGTGTTCTTATTTTTATTGTTTTTTATATCAATTTAGCATAATAGTATCATGCAGTGAGTTGTATGTGTGAACCGCCTCATTAATGAGGTGCTCGGTTGGAAAATACCTATTTTTTTCCAACATCTTTTCTGCTAGATGGGGTCATTTTCATATCTCTCTAAGAATTGAGATTTCCATCTACTTGCTATCTAGTATATAAACACTGCATCTTTTGAAAAACTGCATCTTTTGAAAAACTGCATCTTTTGACTTAGCTAACAAGGGGCACCGTGTGACTGGTTCTCTGCCTGGCAGATACTTCCTGGGCATTTTCCTTTTGCAAATCCATCTGGAGACCGTTATTCTGATAAACCTCCAATTTCCGGTATAAAACAAAAGAAAAACAGATTGTTACTGCAAGTATTGGGTTGAGTCTTATTTGATTAGTGGAAGGAACGTCTTCCTGTTAATGAGAATGTGCTGTCAAATTCTTTTTCAGCTTTATCTAGTTGATCTGATGGCACAGAAGTAGCTACCTTCTCTGGATGTACCATCGGTATAAGGACCAGGTTTAAAATTTTGACCGGTGCAAACAGCTCACGTTGACTTTCTCTGCAGTATTCCCTCTGAACTATTTGTAAATCCAGAGTATTATAAAAAGCAAAGAGGGCCTCCTAGATTTGACCTGAGAGATCTGAATCTTTTTTTTCTCTTCTCCTACTATCCACTATATTTTATTTTACAAATATTTTTCATGGACAAGTGTATAAATTAGTAATTTTATTTTATCTCTCGTACATTTCAATATTAAAATCTGATATATTCTATCCAAAAACTTGCAAAAAAAGAAAAGTTCAAATTTTGAAATATCTTTCTCATTCCACATATATTTATATAACTATTCATCAACAATTTCTTTCCATTAAATATTTCTAATATGGTGGTTTTGCTTAATTTTTCAAATGTCAATTTTGGGCATATGCAGCTTGTGCACGCTCGCCATTATGTATAGAATGATCTATTTCCACATTAAAACTTGCACTGAGACACGAATTAGTGGTTCAAGTCTTTGTTCAGAATTCAAATCAGTTAGTTTATTATTTCACACCAAATCTTTGTTCTTATTTTACAGTTTTGAGATAAAATTTATATCAAATAAACATAATAGTAGCGTGTGGTGAGTGTTATTGTGTGACTGCCTCATCAATGAGGTGTTCAGTTTAAAAAATAGCTGACCGCAATTTTTTCCAATGATCTTTTCTACCAGACTGGGTCGTTTTTAGTTCATGACCTGGTTGAGCCTCCTGATTTGGCTGAGTTCAACCAACTTCACACTGGTTTCATCCCATTTTTTAACCTCCAGCGCTTTGCTGGGCTAAACTGGACGGAACGTAGGAACAGTTTCCTGGTTTAACTGGTTAAACCAACCAACGTGATCCCATTGTCAAAGCACTGCTATCTGATATTTAAAATTCTCTAAGAATCAAATTGCCATCTACTTGCTATATAACTTAATGATTTGACTTAATCAGAGTCGATTGTGATGTATAGCTCCAAGAAGCATTGCCTTAGTAGATCAGATGCTTTACTTCCTCAGCCTTAACTTCACTATACTAGATGTCGTCATGTTTTGGCATGATTATGTCTTGAAGCAGTTAGTTATTTTATTGCCTGTGCTCTTTTCTTTGGCAATTCTCTCTTCTAAATGCTATACTTTCTTACCTGCTACTAATTCTTCCAATGCTTCTGGTAAATCGAAAGGTAATCTCTCACATTCTGCTAGGGAAGAAATATTGAATTGACTTCTTCAATCTCGACGATTAAAAAATAATAGATTATTATTATTTCGAGTTTTCTAAAAGGAATCAATAAAAGATGATCGGCTTGCAAAGTTTTCGCCCTGTTGAGTTTGCATTTACGCATCGAGAGTTTCTAAAACAGGAGGCGTGCAATTGGGCAGTTCAGATTCTTTGCTAATTTCAGATGGTTGGAAAGGGAGAGCTTGGGCAGCTGCTATGCAAAGACTGAGTTATTTAGTTGTATGACTTGGAAAAATTTAAACACCATCTGCCTAAAAATCAAATATTGGTGTTTTATTGAATCTGAATACTGCTTAATTTAATAGAAGTATAAGTTGTTGATGGTTCTTGTCTCTTGCTTCCTTTTCCTGGTGACAAGTGTGAAACCAATCCATAGATTTCTGTTAGGACCCCGCCATTTGGCTCAGCTGCCCACACGAGGAATGCTGAAGTTCGATTCAGCAGTTAAAGAAAACTAAAAGCCTCTTAGGAGTTATTATGTGTAGTTTCTTTTTGAGTGCCGTGGAACATGTTATCTTGTGACAACCAGAGTCCCGACACATTTGTGTGCTGATGTGATATATTGTCCTTGATTTTCTTTGCAGGAGGAGTTGGAAGAACTCGAAAGATTAGAAGATGCTTCATTCATTTGCAAGGAGTAAGTATATGAGAGCTACTTAGTAAGCTTCTCCAACTTTGCTGTGGTTCAGAATTATGGCTTTAATTCCAAATTACTCTTCAAAAGCAAAGTCTGAGTCAAAAGTTAAAAGCCCGAGTGGTTTCAAGATTGTGGCTCGGCCTTTTGGTCCTTTGAATAAATATTGAAGATGTCAGAATTATATATTTTAGCATTCTGCAACAATCTTTACTTGGAAGAAAGTCATTGTGAAGGCTACTCTACTGCTCAGACGAAATGCTGCAGTGGAGTGCATGACCCTCTGAAAGAGCCTCTTGCGGGGATTGTCTTTTTAAATTAATCATGACTTTGAAGAACAATTGTCAAAATGCCTTAGACCTATAGTTCAAACTTTGGAGTAGCGAAATGTGAAGTCCAGATCTATTGCTTTACAGGCTAGAGGTTTTAGTTGCTATATCCATCTTTTCCTTGAACGTTGGTTGTCTAACTAGTTCACAGTTACGGACAAATTTACCAGTAGTTCTAAATGTCCTACAGATTGCTGAGCTACGTAGAGATGAAGCCTGATGCGTTGCTTCCAGTGTAATCCCTTGAACCTCCGTGCTTTCGTCTTAAATGTAGAGTGCGGTTTGCTTCTGCCAGCGAGCCCTGTTTGCTTGTTGATGTCTTCTGTTCCCACTAATTACAGGACAAATGGCCCAGCAAACCCATCCTGGAACAGATGGTTTGAGGGGTTTCAAGATTCAGAAGGCTGCAGATGCCAGATAATGTGATGGATCCGATCCCGTCACATATCGAATTTCCCATTTCCTAGAGGAAGTATAACATTGTGACGAAATAGGGCTCATGATAGCATACTCAATGATGCACGTGCCGATGCTGTAATAAAGATGTTACTGTTTGATTGTAGCCAACGCGCAAGCAGGCTCTTTTGTGCCACCGAGACATAATGAGATTGTCACCTCAACCCAAAAGCGTGCCAGCCAAGGTTGGGAAGACGAATTCCTGGATGGTCTGGGCCATCTTAGCGACTTTTAGATGTGTTTCTAGGCAAATCTGTATTGTATATCAGGTCACTTTTATGTACAAGTGTAAATTTCAGCGGATGCTGTTCTAAAGTTGATGTGCCCTCCTATTCTTTTCTTCTTCACTGGAATCTAAAATGCCTTTGCCAGGGCTATTTTTCTCAATGCTTAAGTTCACTAACTGTTTGCTCGGATTCTGGTTCTGAACAGATTTTACGTTCTACTTGGCTTTATGTAGCAAAGTGATCTATTATGTGTTGCAATGTCAGGCATTATATCTCTGTATTATCGGCTCGCTGCGTTGCCCAGGATCATCAGCTCGACACGAAATTCGTGCAGAGATTAGTTGTTCTCTCGATAAAATTCATCGATGAGTTCTGTCTCATGTTAATAGACTCGCTTCCTATCCATGCAAGTTGGTTAATAGCACCTTGGTGGCTTTTAGTCTAATTAATTCCAAATATTTGTGTGTTCCTAACTTCAGCATTGGTAATTTTTAAGGCCGGGTTGGAATTTGGGCTGACCCGACTTGCCAGTGACCCAACAAATATTGGGCCAAGAGGGTAAGTAATCGAAGCAAGGCCCAGCAACACCTTCGGCCCAAAATGATCCAATTATCTTCTGCTTCAGCAAAGCCCCATTGAACAAAAACGCCAATTGCAACGACGAGCTCTTCGATTATGCTCATCATGTCCATATTCAAGTCTAATTCGTACTTACACTCTTAAGAATTTCAACTCTAAAAGGTGTCCGATTGCTTCAGATGCTTGATCCCAACGTGAATGGCTTGCCTACACGTTTTGGGTGAAAATAAATGGGTTCATTTTTAATGGGTTGATAAATGGGTCTTAAATGAGTGCAAAGCTGACCCATTTAAGATCCATATATCTCAGTCTTGACCCATTAAAACCCATTATGGATACTTTAGGAAATAAGGCTTAATCCATTAACGACCCATTTAAACATAAATGGGTCAATGACCCATTTTGACACCTCTACCTATAGCCGAGACGGCACTCGCTCAGTAATACTATAGCTTCTTACCGAAACTTTTTATGTTGTCATCGTGTTGTTTTTTTTTTTTTTTTGTCACTCTGGATTATACCTCAGAAGATGTTCATTTACATGTATCAACAGGTTTTTAAGGATCTCCAAGATTAAAGTCGTGAAATCTCAAAGAGTTACAAGATCGAATACACTCTCAAGATTCTATCGAACGCATTAAAAGAAGTCAAAATGCCTCTCCGTTTTTCCCCTTAACTTAGTGTTCTATATATATAAATTTTGAGAGTTGTGCATTCAACTATGATAGTAAATTATCGCGTTCAAATTAGATGCGGTGGTAATTATCAAATAAATAAATAAATAGACGAGGTGGGTGACGTTTGGTAAGGTTCCTTGATTTTCTCTCTCCAATTCAAAAATTACAAATTAACCCAAAAATGCCAATTTCTATCCTCTTTCATCATATTATATATTCTTTATGACTACAAAACCCTAGGATATTACTAATCTTTAAAAATTCTAGGAATCTCACGAAATTTTCTGTTTGCGTCATCATCTCATTATAAAATAATATCGATGGATAGTTGTGCCTGCCGGCATTACATATGATATGAGCCTTATCATGGCATTAATTTCCTCGTAAACCTCAATAACCACCTAATTTAATCGTCAACTTAGGTACTAAAAATATTCTATAAAGGAGATGGAAAAATATATAATAATATATTTATATGTTTATAAACTAACTCGGTCATGTGAAGTGACCATCAACACGAAGCGAAGCCCCCACTACTTTTGCGCTTCCCCATGCACGAAATTTTGGCTAGAGCCCTAAAAGAGAACACCCAACCCACGGTACTAAACAAGAATTTTTTTATTTTTTATTTTTATTTTTTCTTTGTGGCGGTCGCAAAGGAGAATAATTTATATAAGGAAACATTAAAATAAAAAATAAAATAAAAAGAATTAAATAATTGGGATGAAAAGGACCGTTAAAAGAATCTCTTTTCCACACTGTCACCATCACTTTGTCCTTCCTTGCCTCGTTAGTCGAAAGCAAACCCTAGTTGACACCATAGGGGGAATGAATGATATGGTACTTCCGAGTCACATGCTATACCAATGCTAGCTAGTCACTACGTACAAAGTACTTTTATTTCTATGGTCAGTCCATACTATCCCATTCTCATGTAACTTTGAGCTTTTTCTGCATTTATTTTTCTTTTAATTTTCCTATATGAGAGCTTTTCTCTTCTTCTTTTTTTTTATTTTTTTTATTTTTTCTTTTTGCATTTGTTTGCATATACTAGAAAAGGGAGGGTAGAGAACTAGGAGGAAAAAAGGCCTGAGAGGGAAGGAGATGGAAATTTCCTACTGTTGGGTTGTTCTGGGAAGGGAAAAAGTTGGAGGGGAGGAAAAGTGAAAAGTGGGAAAATTTGATTTATTTATGTGCAAAATCAAAGTTGCACTTCAATCAAGAAAGTGATAAGAATGACCCTAGAATAAAGACAGAAGTAGCGTTCATGAATTATTTTTTTTGGCTATGTCTTTTTAGCCTTAGTGCATAAGGGCCCATTTTGTTTTCAATTTGGTTTAAGCAAAAAGGACTTTTTTATTTTTATTTTCCTGTCATGTTTAAAATATTATCTAAAAATGTACGGATTAATATGAACATATTAATATGTTGTGAAAGTTTTGGGTGCTTTGGATTAAAAAGATCGAAGTGTCCATGAAGTATATATAGCGTACTTTATGAATATGGTCACTCCATGTTATCCATTTTTATGTAAGCTTGATTTTTTTGGCATTTACTTTTTAAATTTTTTTTTACGAGTGCTTTTTGTGCATTCGTTTGCATCCTAGAAAAGGTAGGAAAGAGAATTAGGAGGAAAAAGAGGGGAAGAGGAGGAAATTTTTGCGACCGTTGGTCGTTTTGGGAAGGGCAAAAATTAAGAAAGAAGTGAAAATTAGGAAAAGTTCATTTATTCATGTGGAAAATCAAAATTGCACTTCAATGAAGGAAGTGATGAGAATGACCCGAAGGATGAAAAAGGAAGTAGCATTCATGTATTTTCTGGTTACATCTTTTTGCACCCTTGCATAATAATTAAGGCCCCGTTTATTTTTAATTAAATTTAAACAAGAAGTACCGTCCTATTTTCTCATCAAAATTCTAAATTTTATGTATCCGATTAAAAAAACACAATGCTTATGCCACAACTTTTAGATAAAGTAAACAGTAAAAATCAATCCACAAAATTTTTTCACTGGCTTATTACATTGTTTTTCCCTTTTTGTAGAGATTGTATATTCAAAATTTAGCCAAATTTAAAGATTTTAGTTACACTCTATTAAATGAGATGTAAATTTCAAAAGTTCAAATGAAAACTATAAACAAAAATTTATTTCAAACACACACAACCATTTTACATTTTCAAATTTCTTTTACCTTTTTTTTTTTCCGGTCGCGACTTTGAAGTATAAAACTACATTCTATCTCTTATTTTAAATCTTATTCTTTAGAAATTTTATTCAGCCCATCGTCATTATCGAACCATGTATGTAAGCATGAATGAATTGGTGGTCCGTCCAATTGTAAAAACAATCGAACCAGTTAAAGATGAACGGTAAAGATTGTTGGCTTAAGAAGAAAAAGATGATAATCAATAAAAAAAGGAAAAAGTTATAAAAAAAATTCATAAAATTACTCAAAACAACATCGTCTTAACTAAATTTGTCCACGCCAGATTGCCAACATGCCATGTAAGACAATTGAGGATGACCGAACCATCATATCGACATTTTCATGCTAAATTGGCTAGAAAAACTATATTGAAATCTTACAAAAATGTTCATAATTATATTGGCAAAATTGAAGAGTTTATAATTATATTGGCATTCGTACAACAAATTTAAAACTAATATGGTAATTCCCCCACCAAATATAATGCTCTTTTTTACCTTTCTCATCGGAGCTCTACTCACAACTGATGCTTCATCTTGTTGTACGAGGCAATTTATAATATTATTTTGAGAAGTAGAGTTAGATTAGAATAATAGGTATCAAATAAAAATGTACGTACACATACGAACATATACATAGAGTATCCATAGCAAAAAGATGGATTGTTCGCGGGTTATTTTATTCAAAATATCATAAGATCGTGCGTTTACTCAAGTTTTTTTCACGTGATTCCGATACATGCATGTGCATGGAAACACATGCTGTCAGAGCTTGGACGGTGTCTTGGAGAATATCCATATGTTGACTCTTGCTTGAGATTGACACATATCTTGTCAATCTCTCCTCTGGCATTTTCATTTTGTTGATTTTAATTATTAATGCGAAGCTTCAATCCTTAGAATTATAGGTTGAACTAAAAAAGGGTTAATCCTAATTATTCCCCTGCTACATGACAAAGATTCCAATCAACTCCCCACATGTATATACTTAAAACATGCTTTTCTACGATCGAATTAAATATATATATGTAGAAGAGAAAAATAGGGTTTCTAAAGATTTATGTTGCTAGCTCCCGCCAACTTTTTCAGGAGCATGTTTTGTGTTTTAAAATTGATTGGGTATTAGAATTTATTATGCCATGAGTAGATCATATTTTCTTCTACACATGACAAACAATGATCTAATCTTAAAGGGGAAGCACTAATTTGTAGAATTACCCAAAGAAGAACGATCTACTCATCCTTCAAATTTCTTGAAAATATTATCTTTTGATCATCTGTACGTAGCAAGTGTCATTCAATGCGTTCAAGAGACTAGGCACCGATATCCCCGGTGCACTTGATTTGGTCTCGTTGATTTTCTAACTATGTATTCAACGTCAGCATTGCCATTCCTTTTAAAGTACAATAGCTGAAGATGTCAAAGATTCATACGTGGTCATGGATATCATATCTATATTTAGGATTTTACATGATTTTATTGTCCTCCTTAGTGTGGTTGAGTATTGTGCGCATGCAAAATCTTGTACTAGAACAAAGACATAACAAGAATTATAATCGAATGCATGGTTTTTGTTTGGATTCAACCAATTTGAATGTATGCCCAATTTTTTTTTATTAAAAAAAAAACATTTGAATTTTCATTCTATTGGTGAGGAAATTGTGATGCCCTGCCAATTTCATTTTCACATGAACTTTAAGGGCGCGCATGAAAAAATTTATACTTTTCTATTTCTCTGTTTATCTGTTTCCTAGAACAGGTTTGTAACAGAAATTCGTTTGGTAACGCAATTTGATTTTTCTATTTCTGGAACAGATTTCTATTCCAGAAATAGATTTAAAGAAGAAATCATAAGCTAAAATTTTTAACTTCTCAATTTCTGGCCAGAAATCAATTTCTGTTTCAGAAATTTTGTCATGCGCACCTTAAACAACCAAAATGAGTTTTTGGTTGGATTTCTTTCTTTCTTTCTTTCTTTCTTTTTTTTTTTTTTTTGCAAAATCTATTCTTGGTTGCTGTTGGTCCATATGGAGAGACAGACGACAGTAGTCAGAAACATAAACTACCCATTAAAATCCATTGATTTATGGTGTAATAATGGGCATTGGTCAAGTCCTCCTGGCGATGAAGTGTTGGGCCCTCTCAATTGCACTCTGCACAACACTTATAATACACAGAAGCCTCCATGTGGAAGATGATGGACTTTGCAGTCTCCTATGCGGTCCAACTCCTAACCCCCAGAGAGAGAGAGAGAGAGAGAGAGAGGAATCAGAATCCACATCTCCCCTATCTTCATGATTGATTGAGAGGGTCCCCAAGATCCAATCACCCAATCACCTTATTTTACTCTACTTGAATCTAGTCAGTCATTTTTATTAAAATAAATGGCACATTGTTTTTTCACCCTATTGGAATATTCATCTCATCTACTGCCTACTTAGCTAGGCATGGCATCAGTTCCCATCATTTATGGCATGCATGTGTGCTGAGAAATAATGGTAAACGCACAGGAGAGGTTTTTCTATAGGCATTAGGGATTATTGTAAATAAGTAGTCAAATTTAAATATCTAATCAGAATCCGTCGTATCTCATTTTACCAATTGATATTGCATGCATTCTTTGTCTTTCTATTAATATTCCTTCTTATTCTTCTTTTTTGTATTTAGGGTTGATCTGTCTCAACCAAACATCTTTAAAAATCAGTCTAACTCCAGCGCACAATGGTTCATAAGGAACAATGTAACTGGATTCAATGAACCCGTATATTGAATATTTCGTAATATCATTTACACATCTACCCTATCGTCATGATTGATTGAGAGGGTCCCCAAGATCCCAATCACTCAATCACCTTATTTTACTCTAGTTAGAATTTAGAGGGGCTATTTGATTAAAATATAGGGCACGTTGTTTGTTCACCCTATTGGAATATTCATCTCGTCTACTGCCTACTTAGCTGGGCATGGCATCACTACCCATAATTTATGGTAGGCTTGTGTGTTGACAAATAATGGTAAACACAGTTGCCCGGGGTGGTTTCTATAGGCATTAGGGATTATTGTAGACGAGTTATCAAATTTACATATCTAATAAGAATCTGTTGAATTTCATTTTACCAATTGCTATTGCATACATTCTGTCTTTCTAACATTATTTCTTCTTTTCGTTTCTTTTTTTTGTATTTAGAGATCGCCGTCTTAGTAAGACATCTTTGAAAATTAGTCTAAGACTCTGGCGCATGATGGTCCATAGGGAACAACGTGACTCGAATTCAATGGACTTGTTTATTGAATATTTTGTGATATCATTTACGGTCCTTAGGGTAACATCCGAAAGAGATAATTTGCCGTTGTTGCCCCCTCATTTTTCTTTTTCTTTTTTAATCAAAAAATAAAGAGTACTCGGGGCTTCTCTGAATCCAATTACCCAACCAGCCAATTTTATCGTACTAAATTCAAGGGTCTCGACTTTTTTAATGTGATAATGACAGAGTTACTTTCTTCCCCCCGACCCCATTGGAATATTCATCTCATCTGCCATGCCTACTTCACCGAACTGGGGCAACTTCTCAATTTCCAATTTCTTAATGTGATAATGTGATAATGCCCTAGAATAGAATGATAAACAGTGCATCAGTTGCGCACTTTCTGTTAAAATTTCTAGGGCTACCCTAAAACAATATTGAATACATTATCCTCCATAGTGTGGGACAGTGGGGGAGCCTCCTTTTGAGTGAAAAACAAAAAGCTGGCCAGCTAACATGTCACCATGTGGCTTCTCAGACCGCTGTTTCAATGTAGTACCATGAAATCTTTTCATGAATTCACTTGTGGAGAGAGAGAGAAACAAAAAAGGAGGAAAGGGAATGTACCTAAAGAATAGGGGGAGAGACAGGTGGGCGGGGAGAACATTGGAGGTGAACGTTGGGAACCGTGAAAAAATCTATCCACATTCATCTAACTAGGACATGGGAAGTTGAGGTGAGAGTGGGGCTCATCATGCCAAATTTTTTGCACTTCCCTTTTCTAATTGGAATAGTATATCCTTAGCGGACAGTTGTTGTATGATCTTTTGAGGAACAGCTTCTTGGGTCATTACGGGGCATACTTTCTTACATTTTTTTTTTTTTTCGTAACTCCTATACTAAATATCATAACAGACAAGAAGTCAAAAGTTTTACTATCGTCAATCAAGATTAATTTTTATTATCTGATGATCATGATGGGGTATGGGACCTATCTCCAAGGGATCCTTACGACCACCCTACACCAAGTGGACCTACTCATTGGATAGCCCATGTGACATCCCTAAATTGAATTATTTAGGCTATATTTGGTCATTCGGGTTTTTAATCATAATATGATATAAATTTTAGATATTTTACTATATCTTATTCACTATTTGATAACTACATGTACATTATTTAGTATAAATGGCATATTAGTATAAAATAAACAAAAAAATTTACAAATGGAGATAAAAAAAAATAATAATCTCTGAGACACTTTTGCCCACTTATTTTTATTTTTATTTTATTGTTTCATCTTTTTAAATTTATTTCTTTGTTATGTCTTTCTTCCCTCATATTGTTCTCTAATAAAATTTTGTTAAAGAGTAAACTATACTAATGTACCTAAAATATGTAATAAATATAAATATATATTTATATTGAATTATATTATATAATAGAATTAAATTCAAATATATAAGTAAAAATAAGATTAAATTAAAATAACTAAATTGTTATTGTTTTTTGTTTGAATTTCTCAAATTAGAATTCAAATATTATTTATATATTGAAATATAATTTTAACTTTGTTAAAAAAAAATTGGTCAAATAATTTTAATTTTGTTAATTTAAGACATTTGTTATTCAAGAAAAATAACTTTCATGATATGAATGTTAGAAATCTTACCACCTTTATCATATCTCCCACATTGGATAATTTGATCTGGTTTATATCCTTTTTTATATCCGACTTTATCCTGTCTTGAGCAAGCACTAAATGCAAGATAAAATAAATTTCATTCTATCTTGAATTTTTATCCCGACCGCTAAACGTAACCTTAAGATATTATTCGCTTTGACTCATCTCATACCAAGCCTCATGATTTTGTCATTTAGTGTATAGCCAAGCACTTTCCCAGGAAATTACTCATCCTAATAGCGCTCTAGCCTGAGCATGCTTAAATTTGAAGTTCCTCAATAAAGTTTGTTATTACATCAAAAGGTGCCTCCGTGAATTAATTATAGTCTTCAAATGTATACCCCAAGCATTGTCTCTCCTTGTTTGGTGTGCAATTTGATTCATTCATATCCTATTCACCATCTTAGAAACCTATCAAGAGCTACTTTTTATCTAAACCCTCTAACATTGACGACCACTCCCCCACCTTGTCAAACTGGGTCGTTATAAACTCTCCATCTTCCATGTGGTTCATCCCAAACCACACACCTATTGGAGGGGATCTCGCTCTAATATTACTATACTATGAAATATTTAAATTAACTCATTTGAGATATTATCTATTTTTGTCTATCCTATACATATCCTCGCAATTTTGTCATTTGGTATATAAGCAAGCACTTTTCCCAAAGGTCACCTATTATAAAAGTGCTCTAATCTATGCATGATTAACTTCGAAATTTTCTTGCCGTTACGTTAAAAGGCATCTACATGAATTAATTCCAATTTTCACACAGGCTCACACGTGCACATTTCAAGCACAGTCTCTCCTTGTTTGGTGTGTATACCACTCATTCCTGCCCTTTTGGCATCCCGAAAGCCTGCCAAGAGTTGCTCCTTATCCGAGTTCTCTGATCCGATGACCACTCCCCAACCTCGTCAAATCAAATCGTTACAACCTTGGTGTGTCTGCTTGGGCCAACCTCTAGAAGCCCACCTAGGCTTGCCGAAGTTAAAAAGCAGCAAGCTTGCTGATCTTTCCATTTTTCCAAAAAAATTCCGCCAAAAAATGCCTAAAATTATAACATCAATGCTGAATAATTTTATATTTCGTGTTATTTTATTTTAATATCCTACCTACGAGTTATATAAGATTGTCCTCTCCTATATTAGAAATTTAAGCTCATTTAGCTTATTGCTATTTGTAATTTTTATATATCAAGGTACAATTATTAAGAAAACATATCTTATAAATGTTTTAATTATATGGGCAATGGGGCCCGGGCAAGCGTCAAGGTCCTTGCCAGGCTCGGCATGCCCAATGATAGAGCGTAAATCATTTTTCTAGGCGTGCCCAACAGTTGGGGAAATTCCAGTCAAGCCGGCCTATTTTGAATCAAGTTTAACACTAAGTGGAGATGAACGATTTTTCGTCCTTTGCATATTTTACCGCAAAAAACCTTAAATTATACTTATCATGACATAAATATCCCAAACTTCTTTTTTGTGGCATGAAAAATCTCAAATTTATATCAGCTTGACAAATATACCATGGATAGAATTGAAATAGAGGGTATAAGTTTATTCATGACACAAAATAAAGTTGGGGATATATGTATAACGATAGTTATGTTTAGCATTTAGTTTATGGTATTTAAATCATAATTGGGATAATTTAAGATTTTTTCTGATTTTTTTTTTTTTTTGCACATTCATTCTGTTACTAACGTTAACATTATTATTTGGTTCGCTTAGTAGTCGGATTGAGATCAAAATTGGACAAATATATTTAGGGATGGAGAGTAAGGCTGGGCAACCAGATCTGAAATGCATGTTGGTTAAAATGAAAAAGGTTAAGCAAAGGTACAAGGTGTTCATGATGAGCTTCTCTTTTGCTTATGAGAGAGGCTGGGCAGCAGATCTGAAATGCATGTGGGATAGAATGAAAAGGCTATATGAAGGTACAAGGGCTTCATGATGAGCTTTTTTTTGTTCCTTATGAGTTTGGCCGTGTCTTCTTTTTTATTTTTTATTTTTTATTTTTTTAACCTTTAGTCTAACGAGGCAACATTTCTTAATGACAACCAGAAAGCTATCCCATGTGTTTTGATTTTCAATAATCTTGCATGTCCATTGAATTTGGTAAATTAGATAAATCATTATACAATGCAACAGATGGTGATCGAATATTTGAACGACAGATGGTGACTGAATCTTTGAACAGGGGAGCTATCAATGCTTTATATCTAGTAAAAATGCGTTCATATATGGTAGGGAAGAAATTTAATAAATCAATCTTAATGTATCTAGCATTATTCTTTCTTTTTCAAGTCAAAAGTTATTTTGGTCCGGACGAATTGCCAAAAAGCTATACTATGTGCAACCTCCATTGGGGTCAATTCGCGAGGACTCTAATATTTTAATTTTCAGTAATCTTGTATGTCCATTGAATTTGGTAAACTAGATCAATTATTATACGATGCGGTAGATCGTGACTGATGTCCATAATTTAATCAATTAGATCAATCATTATACGATACGATAGATTGTAACCGAATCTTTAAACAAGGGAGTCATCAATGTTTGGTATCTAGTGAAATTGGTTCATATCTGTTGGGGAAGCAATTTAATAAATCAATCTTAAGGTATCTAGCATAGTTCTTTCTTCATCTAGCCAAAAGTTGTTTTGGTCCGGATGAATTGCTAGAAAATTGTGCAACCTCCATTAGGATCAACTCCTCAGGACTCTAATGTTTTAATTTTCAATAATATTGTATGTCCATTGAATTTGGTAAATTAGATCAATTAATATATGATACGACAAATTGTAACTAAATCTTTGAACAGGGAATCATCATTGTTTGGTATCTGGTAAAAGTTGGTCATATTTGTTAGGGAAGCAATTTAAGAAATCCATCATGATGTACCTAGTATAGTTCTTTCTTTTTCTAGTCGAAAGTTATTTTGGGTTGGATGAATTGCCAACTTCAAGAATCTATTCTGTAGCTGCAGAAAAAAAAGGGAAAACCTAGAGCACTATGGTTGATTATGTTCCCATAAGGTAGAGGAAAAGAACCGTTTTGAGAAGCTTCCTATCTTGAAGCCACTGATTTTTGGGTATCGAGTGATGGTTTTTGATTGTCGTGTCGCTTCTCTTGTTCACGCTAATTTTGAAGCTCAAAGCTGTAGCTTTATGAGTAGAGTACTGCACGATACACACACATATATACATGAATATGACAAACTTCATGCATTTGTAGAAATTAGCAGAGACATATTGTGTTTGGTTCAGCATTTGCAAAGGGCTTTGAGTCCAATGCAAATGCTAAAAATCCAAAGTTACTTAGGGAAATGTAATTATGTTTGGTAAATTTTTTTTGTAAATGGACTTTGAGTTGAATGTGCATTTGGTAAAGAAAACTTTCGCAATAGGCATTGATGGATATATATATATTAAATTGAACTAAACCCTTCGCCGAACCGGCGAAGGGCTGCCTCCTTTTTCAATTAAAAAAAAAGGGGGGCAAAATCGAAAATATGAAGAATTAATGAATGTAGTTTTGGAAGATAAAAAATAATTTCAACATTCGGCGGAATACTGAAAGCTCAAAGTTAGTCCCTACTAGCTTTGGGCTTTCAGCATTTTGAAGGCAAGTTGAAAGCAAACCAGTATTAAAGTTGAACCAAATGATCCAGTATTTCCCCAAGGAGTTTTAGGGCTAAAAGCCCCTTAGAAATACTGAACCAAACGCACCCATAATAAGGGATATAATATCCCGCATCATCAAATAGCAAGTAGTCTTCAACTAGATCATCGTTACATTCAAAAAGTTGCTCTCAACCTCTCCTTAAACTCGATATCGGGCTCGACGTGATCGATTGCAAGAAGATCTATGGGGCAAAACGTCAGAAGTCCTTTCAAGGAGTGCATTTTAAAGGCCAAGTAATTGCCTCTTCAAATTTCAAAAGCGATGTCATGACATTCTCGGGCACCGACAGGACGACGAACGAAGAGACGTCGTGCGCGACATTGTTCTCGCAATTTCGTACCCAAAAAGCAAGGGCTGGAAGGGCGAATCGCGTGACTCACATGTATGGAGACTTCTTCGTCGTGGGAAAAGCGAGCGGTCGCTTTTTGTTCTGTCCTCGGGACAATCCACATGGGTCTCCACAGGCTCGTACCCGAAGCTTTTGATGATAGCATCCGCTGGCGATTGTCGTATGTCCCTCTTTCATCTTCCGCACGAAAAGGTGGTTCCTAATGAATTCAATTGATTGATCGCGAAGTCCTAATTATAAAAAGGGCACGCATTAAGTCCAAAAACCAATCTTCTCGAATCCCTTTTCAAGGAAAATAATCGTGAAGCAAGAGCTTATAATTCCATTCCCCAAAACTGCATAATTATGGGATAGCGACTCCGTCACGTGATATAATGAAAATCATTAAAAAAAAGCATAACCTTATTATCACTGTGTCCACTAAATTTTAAATTAGTTTTTTGCCAATTGAATCGCAAAATTTTTGTATTTATACCAATTCAATTCATCCGAAAAATTTTAAAAAAAAATTATTCTTAAATTTTCTTTTCCTTCTTTTCCTTCCTTCAACCACTATGGCCGCAAAGCCCTTGCTGAGCCATGCCTAGATGTGGGCAAGGCAGCCTAACCATGGCCTTGCTAGTCAGCTTTGCCCGCAACCGGCGAGGTCCCGGCGTTTCTGATTGGTCGAATTGGGAATGAAATCTCAACACGACTCTTCCACCGCCGAACTTGAAGATAAGAGTAGTTATTGGCGTTAAAGAATCTCCAATCATCCCCACCTCGATCGATTCAAGAAAACGACATCCCACGGCCTGAAAGATCTTTCCAAAGCGAGCGCAACATAAGACTAGGAACGGTTGTTCCTAATGACTCTCTCCAAAAAGGAAAATAATTGGAAATGCAATCGACAAACGCCACGAGAAGCGTAGAAGATGCAAACCGATTGAACTCGAAAGATGGGTTTTTATTCTTACCTTCGAAACATGCCCAATGTTCAAACTCACTATTCTAGGCCAACCTTGCCAAGATCTCGCCAATCGTAGCCTTCCCAAGTCCACGGCCGCCTTCACCTATGGCCAACAAGGCCATTGTGGTAGGCCTGCGAGCTTCGGCGACCCTCACAAGCCATAGTGAGTGAAAGAAGGAAAAGAAAAGGAAAAAAATAAAAAAAAAATTGTTAACGTCAGCACCATCCATACCCCTCAGAATAGTTGAAGCACATATTAGTGCAGCCAACATTCATGTTATCATTGACCTGCCAAATTAGTCAAATGAGCTGAATTTGACAAATGCTTATAACTCAACTAGCACCAAAAAAAAATTATAACTGAATTAACACAATTACAATAAATTTATGACTTTTTTTATAATTTTTTCGTGATATAGGACACCGTTGAGGCTTCTTAACGTGTTAACGAATTATTTTTCTTTAAGCAGAGTCTGAGATGTTAAATAGCTCCGTACATCTCAGCTTAATCTCCTTTTACGACGAGGAAGTCTGCCTTGAGTTTTTTTTTTTTTTTCGGTCATGCGCTAATCCTACTATAATACTCACTCTCAGACTTTTGCCCTGCCTTCTTGTAATGCGTGAGAGTTGAAATTCACTCCTAAAATGAAATCGTCCCCACCTCAATCCCCCCTGAGAATGTGGGGATTTGAACTCCCAACATCTCCCTTCCAAAATGGAAGGGTGACCACTGGGGCAAACCCCCAATGGTTTACCTTGAGTTTGTTAGTCCAGACTTATAGCACCACAATTCTCCCAAACCATATAACTCGTGAGCTGATGTCAGAAGGGATGACTCAGACATAGGAGGGTTTCTACTTCGTTTGCATGAAAGATAAAATATGGGTCATACGTCTAATGTCCACAAATCTCTTTTGTCTATGCTCGTCCAATGTGAACAAGGGCGAATCGCTTTCTTCTTTCAACTTTAGGACGTCCTCTACAGAATCCAACAGCTTCTAGTTCCGCATACACAGGGTTAAAGCTTTCAAGTTTGATCACAAGTCGGTGATTGTGCGACGTGATACATGACGTTCTCGACAATCATTGAAGATTTTCTCAAATCATCGACTTTGTTAGTATGATAGCTATGATGAACATAGTAACTAAAGATCGAATGCTTGAAGCACCCAGCTTCGGTAATTCACAAGTCCATTTACCTCTTCCTCTTACAAATTAGAGCACAATTTTACATGAGATCTTTCTATTAATTTCATTAATGTAAGAACCGTATTATATTTGTCATCGTCAACAATCCCCCCTCCCTCTCTCTCCCCACATCCCTAATGGAGAGAATCCTATATTGAACCCTCAAAGTGATTGATCGAGATATTTCTATTAATTTCATTAATTTAAGAACTGCATTGAATTTGTCATCTTCAACAATTCCCCCATTTCTCTCTCCCCACATCCCTAATGGAGAGAGCCCTACATTGAACCCTCAAAGTGATTGATCGAGATTGTAGAATTTCGAGTCGAGATTGAAAGGTACTTGACATTTAGGTCACACCATCTCGTGATTGCACGCCCCTAACAAAAAGGACATAGATAAGATAGCCAATTATTATTTCTTAATTCAGACCGTAGGATTAATCATGAATTGTGTACCCCAAGATGCTAGATCTCATTTGACCGTTTATGGATTAAGACCCACTTGCGTAAATTTCACTTCTAACAAATCTTGCTTGGGAAAAATAAACTTCGAATCAAGAAAATTCGCGAAAACCGCTTTTTTTTTTGGCCATTTATGTACAAACCTTTAGATTTCTTTCTTGCTCTGGAAGTGATGTTACTTTAGCTTTTTCCATTTATACATAAATTTAGTAAATAATCATTATTTTATGGGACGGAAACGGTCACTTCATTAATGAAGCTGGATGGTCAATAAATAATTCCTCAAATAGTATAGTTTCTTGCGATCGTGTCTCTTTCGACTAAAACATAGATTTCGAGGTAACATTTTTTTGTGATGGCAATTTAGGCGTCACGTGTCGATATTTTTCATGCGTCATTCACGGTCAAATGGCGTAAGCACACTACTGACACTTATTTATTATAATTTCAGTGTATACGGCGATTATGAACTGCAAAAATATAATATTTCACGCTGACGACGTTGCCGAATTGAGATTTTCCTCCAGATTTTCTGAGGGTTGACCGGAACAAAGGTACAATTTCCCAGCTTGAATAGGTGGTACCTGAAAAATTCAGAGTCGAAAGGGGTCATATTCACTGGACCAGGGATGAACCCACAGGGACAATTTTGTTCTTCATTGACCCCCCCGGAAAGAAATTTTGGAAAAAAGAAAGAAAGAGAAATAAACAAAAGAGAGGTGAGCCAAAGTAAGTATAGCCAGCACATCAAAAAAAGTAAGTATAGCCAAAGTATACCTATGCTTGTAAAAACGGTTCACATCAACATCAGTCACATCAATAATTTTTAATTAAAATTGAGTGGAAAGACTATATTAGTAAATTTTCTAAAAATTTAAACTAATATTTAAAACTAAATTGATGTTTGTACAATAAATTTATGATTTTTTTTTTGTAATTATGCTCAAGTTGTCCTTTTCCTTTTAACTATATGCCATATGTCTATTTTGAGTGTTTTCCTGATAAGTGGCAGTGATTTTCATTTACATGTCTTGATTAGAATTACAAATTTATTATATTGTTTGATAATATTTTGGACAGATAACATTAGCAAATCGACTTGTTTTGTGTGTGCAAAAATATAATTACGACGGCTGGTCAACAAAACACAAAAATATTTAACTTAAAAATATCACATGTGCGTGTATTACATCGTATAAAAATGAGTCTCGAATGCTTGAAATGCCAAAACTTGGCATGGAAGAACACTAAAGTGTTAAAATCTGAGCAAAATAAATCACTTAAGTGCCAATGGCAAAAAAATCCGACCAAAATATAGACGTGACGATTTTCCGGCAAGGTAAGTGCAAAATGACGTTGTTTTACACGCTAACATGGCTAGATAAGGGCAAAAATGATGTCATTTTGTTGTTGACGTGGTAAATATTGAATATAAAAATTAATTTAATTTAATTTAAAACTAAATTTATTTTAAAAATTTATAATAAAAAAGGGAGGCAACGGTGGTGAGGGCTCAACCTTGGGCTTCCTCCCTCCCTTTTAAAAAAATTAATTTTAATTTTTAGTTAATTATTTTAATTTTTTTGTAATTTAATTAATTTAATTTTATATTAAAATTCAAATCCGCATCAGAACGGCGTCATTTTTGCATTTCTTTGCTGAGTCAGCTCTCCGGCGAGCCACGTAGGTGAGCAAAAATAATAAAAAATTGCCATGTATGATTTCCGGCAAGGTTGGCCGAATGTGATACTTAAGTGTCTTACTTTTCTAACTTTTGGCACTTAAATATCCTATCGTGCCAAGTTTTGACACTTAGGCTATAATTTTTCTATATAAAAATTATGTAAGTTGAATAGTAAAGAGCCGGCGTTGTAACTTTTACACAACGTTCTAAAAAATTAAAATTTAATTGTTTAAATATTAATGACATTTACTCTGGTTATGCCATAGTCCCCCCTCTCTCTTTAAAGTTTGAAAACCCTCGTAAATTATAAATTAAGAAATCAAATGATCATGGTGTTTTAAATTGCGTTAGAATAATGTTAGAGATATACTAAAAGTTCCTACTAGAATAATACTAAAACTCTCTTTATTTCACAGAAATATATGATTTCGAAAATTTTTTCCTAATAATAATCGTTTGTACTGTTATAAAATGAAATGTTTAGACATAGAATGAAACCAATTTTCATTGATTGATTATTTTGAACAATATATGCAATTAGTTTAGAAAAATGGTTTCAAGATGAAGTCTCGTGTTTGTTTCACGAAAAATGAATGTTAAGAACATTTTCCTACTTATATCACTTATCAAAATGGACAAGCAAAAATTGTATACCAAAATTTTTAAATATAAATTGTTATCAATAATGATAATAATTTTCATTGACTGATTATTTTGAGCGATGTATGCGATCATTTTTAAGAAAATGGTTTCAAAACAGAGCCATGCGTTTATTTCATGAAAAATAAATTATTCGAAGAACATTTTTCTAAAAATGATCATTTCTATCGCTTACCAAAATGAACAAACAAAAAATATTTTTATCGTTTACTAAAATATTTAGACAAAAATTGATATTGATAATGAAATATTTTTCATTGACTAATTATCTCGAGCGATACAAGTAATTATGTTTAGAAAAATGCACTCTTAGTCAATCATTTTTCGTGAAATAATCAGATCAAGTTAGACTCTTGCTTTTGCATTCATTCCGGTTGGGGTGAGCCGAGGTGAACGAATTTGTACGGAATGGTTGATATGGAGGAGGAACGAGTTGGCCGAGAGACCTGGATTGAACTATGCGTCGTCGTTTGAGTTCTTCTTCTTCTCCTTCTTCGGATCGCAACCGCAACTGAAAAAGGTACGAGAAAACTCTTGGGTGTGTCTATGCGTGTGTCACGGGAGCAACGCATGTCTCGGACGCGTACGCGAGTCGCTTTTCTGAAGCGGTCACCCAACCCCACGTATACTCCTAAATTGTAACTTTACATGACCCTAATTAGGTTTTTTTTTTTTTTTTTGTCGGTTCTACGCTAATTCTATTCTAACACTCACTCTCAGACTTTTGTATTGCCTCCTTGCAGGGTATGGGAGTCGAAACCCACTCCTGAAATGAAATCGTCCCCACCCCAATCTCCCTTGAGAATGTGGGGATTTGAACCCCCAACCTCCCCCTTTCAAGATGGAAGGGTGCCCACTGGGGCGAACCCCCAGTGGTTACCCTAATTAGGTTCAAGAGAGCGATTGTTTCACTGAAAACTTTATGGCGCGATAAATTTTTCTCATGAATTTATTTATTTGATAACTTAGAAAAAATGAATTCTTTTTACCAAAAATGGGAAATTGTTCTCTCTCGGATCTAAACCTGTTATTTTTTATCCAAACACTGAAAAATCAAAAGACAATTTACCAGATATAGTTTTCCTTCGAACAAACGACGCTTAATGATTTATACGCCCTCAAATGATCACCCCAACTGCTCCTGGTAGGGTTTTGATGAAGTGTTAGAATAATTAAATATTAAACGAAACTTCCATTTAACAACTTAAACTTTTAAAGTAGTTGGTGGCGATTCCATAAAATTTCAAAAGTTATTAGAGTTGAAGGTTTTGAATTCAAATGTTTTCAAACTCACTTTGCTTCCTCAATTAAATGTATCTATGTTTAGTATTAGGTAAAAAAAAAATCAGACTAAACTTGAGAATAAATGTTAAAAAATTAAATATCAAATCAAATATTCGATATTTCACCGAGCAACTTAAATTTTTAGAATTAGTAAGGATGGTCCTCCAAAATTTTAGTCGGAGAGAGCATAACTGTTGCAGCCGCTTCGTTAGAATCGTGGTTTTCGGACGGCCTTATGCTCGTACCCGATTAGCCATCCCCTTGTGGAGATATTCCGAACGCTCCTTTTTAAGCATGGAATGTACACGTAATCCGGCCGGTTGTCACATCAATCAGTATCGGGAAATTCGCCGTTAGTGGTGGGAAAGCAGTGTATTTGCCCGAGAAAGCGCAGGCGATCCGGTGGCGGTGACGCATCGGCGGTGGCGCCGGGTGGCGCTCGGTGCGGCCCCACTTTGCTTTGCCGATCCTGAGTGGCGCCCTGATAAGGGCTGCGGGAGACTTAGCTGGATCGCTTCCACTCCACCTTATTTTATAATTTTTCGACCATATAAAAGCCAAATCCAGTTGTTTCACTTGATATATATATAGTTTGATTTGATATGTGAAGTGAATTTACAAAGGGATGCGTCCCGAATTTTTTCGAAGTTACTATAATAAAAAATGATTATTTAATTTTAGAGAAAATTATTGTCGTCCAATTCAGTTTATAAACTTTTTAATTTAACTATTTTAGTCATAAATTTTTTGACTATTTGTTAATATAGTCATTCCAACAAGTATTTGTTGAAGGTCGTTGACGTGGTCGTTTTATATGGTAGAATCAAACGGCCGATGTTAATGTGGATAATTCTTTTTGCAATATTTTATGTTTCTAATTTTTTTCCTTTCCCTTTTTCTTTCATTTTTCCTTTTCTCTTATTTCCGTATGTTGGTCCCCCACTATGGTCATGGTCGGTGACGGTCATAGGCGAGGGGCGCAATGCCCTCATTAGCCACTAGGGGAGAGCTGCACGGATCAATTGAGGGAGGAAATAAAGAAAATAAAAATTTTGCAAAAATTATTTATGTTAATATCAATCATGTCATATAAAATAGTCAGCGTCAACATGGTAAATTTTAGAAAAAAGTTAGTTGAAAAAAATTATATTAAATTGATCAAATTAAAAAGTTTAAAATCGCATTAATTACAGTATATATAAATTCAGGACTTTTTTAGTAATCATCCCTCGTCGAGGATGAATAGTTAATGATGCCCGGTATGAGATTACAAGGTATCTATTATCTAAGCAAGAAGAACAGGACACGGCCGACTGGTTCCTCCTGTCTAAAAAAAAAAAAAAAACAGGACCCGTCGATTGTTCATCATTGAGGTTGTTGTCAGATTCATCATCATCATCGCCGGTACAAAATGAACGGAGCCAAAGTGCCCAGAAAATTATAGGTAGTCCTCAGAGAAAACAGGCGCGACCCACTGCCAAAAAGGACAGGACCAGGACATTCACCATTAAAATTGCACTTGAGAATGGTAAAAAGAAAAATAACAAATTAAGGCCCCGAAATTGCACCCTCATTGATGACCAATTGAAATATCCCGAGTCATCCCACGATAAAGTTTATTTACTTTCTACGTGGCTAGCGATCGTCACGTACGAGACTTTGCAGCACCGACATTTTCTGGAAGCCTCCGTGTCGTGCCGACACGTTCCAACATGCACGAGGTCAATTTAAAAAAAATTTAAATACTTGAGAGGTTAAAATATAAATATATGAAAAAATAATTAAAATAACAAAAAAAGGGGAAAAAAAATTATCACTCTCAAGTTTCTCACTTATAAGTTTTAATATTCCCCTGAGTGACGATGGAACGCCTCTCTTCTCGCTAGCATCGCTCCGCCACCCCCGCAGACTTAAAGTTGTGATTTTTTTATTTTCTTTATTTTTGCTTATTTCCGCCTCTTGTAGGCATCGCCTATAAGTTATCTCTTTTGGTCTATGTCATTAGCTTGTGAGTTATCTCTTACATTTTCCATGGCGAATTTAATTATTTCGTTTTTCTTTGGTCGTACTTCGAGAGTTCTTGTTCTAAATTTTCATTTTTCTTGAACTTTGTTTTGTAGAGGAGCTCCAGGCCAATCTATATCGTGAACTCCGAACTTTGTTTGGGACTATAAAAAATCTCACTAATTTCCAACAAATGTAAGAAAACATGGCATCTTCATTCAAATTTACTTTTTCGTGTTTGCAATTTTTGAATTTCTATCAAATTAAAATAATGAATGATATTAACAAATGTTAAATTAATATTTTTAGTATAAATTAATTATATTCTAGTTTTATTATTTATTTTTGCGTTTATATATAAAAATATATATTTAATAGATAACATGTCGAAACGTGTCGCAATTATCTATTTTTTTGGAAAAGACGTGTCGGCGTATCATGTCGTGTGTCCATGTCGGTACTACATAGCCTTCCACCCGTGCGTCCAATCAATTAGTTAAATTTCACGTGTTACTCTTAATCCGGCTTATACGTAATGGATTTTCTAGCAATGATTTATGACTTAAGAATTAAAAATTGCGCAGCGAGTCTTATTCAATGCGTGCAAATCACTCTAGATTGGAGGGGTCTACATCCATTGACCGAATGCTTTGCGCTCATGCAATTTTATCTCGTGGAGCACAACTCCCCCGCGTGGCATGCGTGAATGGTCATCATCTCGCCCTTTGCTTCGTTGGTCCTTGCGGGCTTTAAATGGACTCATGCGCGTCTCACCTCACTCGTGTAAATGAGATATAGTATATATATATTTTTCATATAATTTTAAGTTAACATGACGAAAAATCTCAAATTAATATATTTATGATAAATTTAATTTAAATTAATTTTTTAATCGCAAAAAATTCAAAATTAGCATGTTTGTGATAAATTTATTATATGTTAATTTCTATTAAATTGGATTAATACAACGAAAAGTAACAAGCTAGTGCACCTACAATAAACGGAGGCAAAATCCTAAATTGATACACTCGTCAATTATCACGTGTTTTCTAACTCGGTAATTTGATGATAAAATATAACGAGGATAGATAAAGAATAAGTTTACTACGAATGTATTAATTTGAGATTTTTTATGGTTAAAAAATTAGTTTTGGATACATTTGTCATAAGTATACCGGTTTCTTATAGTACAAAAAATTAGATTGGAATAAATTTATCACAAATGTCCAAGTTTGGAGTTTTTCGTGGTATAAACCCATTTTATAATTCACTTTGTTAATCAAATTTCATGTGCTACTCATCGATCCGTAGTTATATAATGTTGAGCACCACTGGCATCTATAATGGAAAAGCAAACCTTGTTATTATATGCATCAAATATGTGACAGAGATTAATGTAGACAGCCACCCCACCGCATGCCCATTTCACTAAGAATAATGAATCGTCTGATTGGAAGTCATGATTTTCATGTAAAATCGTTGTAATATTGCCATATTTCGTTTGATAACATGTTTTATATATTTTTTATATTTACGTGATCATCTCTCGACGACGGATTCTACGTACTCTTTATATTCACGCGTTTTTTTGCGCTAGACTCTCTAGCAAACGGCTTTGAAAAAACGTTATTTATGACGTCATAAATGAACGGAACGAATGTGTAGGCGAGAACGGGTCGTTGGGGTCGTCGCTCGAAAGATGATGACCCCAAGAATCAAGGAAGCGGGTTACTGACACGTGGAGAACGCGCCCGCTCCCCTCCTTCGCCCTTTAGCCTGCGCCCTCCCGCCTGCGATGCAGAGGGCGGTCCACCTGCAAATTTTCAGTCCCTCGTCCCCCAACCAACGGGAAGAAAAGAAGAAACAGAAAATAATTAAGAAAATAAAATAAAATAAAATAAAATAACGACACCCGTTAATATTAATTATGGGTTTATTTAATTTTATTCAATTTTTTTACGTTACGTTACAGTATGGTCCCCGACAGCATTTCCATCTATCCAAGCACCTCCCCAAACATCAAGGACCCAACCCCATGCGCTCGAGTTCGTATTAGATGACGCCATCGTGCGATTTAGAATCTATCCTCTCCTCGGCCGCGGAGGCAGTGGTCTTGTAGCACGAGCCGTGTATTTCGTAGAAACCGTCGCCTCCTTAACTTATGACAACCTTGACCCAAAAAAAAAAAAAAAAACTTATGACAACCTGCATTACTTGTTTGTAACTTCCATGCGTTCCTCATATTTATGTCGAAATATTATCCTGCAACGTATCCCGAATGATTTATATAATTTATATACTTGTCAGCTCGAACTTTTGAGTTTGATTTTCTATTATGGTATCAGAAAGAAACAGTACTACTCCTTTCGTAATTATGTGTGTCAATCCTCTCTTGTCAAATTCCATGGTCCGTGATCAAAATTTTATGGGCTGCGTGTGAAAATGAGTGTTCAAGTATTGTCCCACATCGCTTGACAATGAGCCATGGATGTTCTATATATATTTATGTGATCTCCTTCTATCTACGGGCTTTAAACTTTCGAGTTGCAATTTCTACCATGTTTTCCTCTCCTACAAATGATCTAAGTTAGGATTTACTAAGATCATGTTAGAGTTGAGTTTTGTCTAAAATAATATTCATCTAAAAGACCCTATTCAGGTTGGAGTCGTCAGTTTGATCCATGAAGATGAATGAGGTTATGTGCGGCTCTGTTCGGCTTAGCCGTTTAATGTAACAAATTGAGTTCTAGTGGAGCTTTTTTTTGACACAATTAGTAAACGGTCGTGTTTGGGTTGATCCAACTAATCCTTGAGTTGACATGAATTGAGCATGATTTGTGAACATGAATTACCACCAAGGGAGTCTTGGCCATAATCTGTTAATAATTCTATTAGCCCGTATATTTAGTAAAATTTACCAGGTAAATAGTAAAGAGGTATTTTTCGAATTCCAAGTCACTAATTTTTGTTGGAAAATCACATGACTAATGATCCGAAAATTGAACTTCTCCTTTTAGTGTATGCCTATGGACATAATTATACGGTCTTACACGTAGTTGTATCAAATGAACTTTCTTTGAAAAGTGTTTGCCGTCCATCGATATATATATTGTGAAGTGAGCACGAGTATAATCACTTCCATCTAGTGAACTTACTATACAAATGCTCATTATTAGAATACCACTGAGTTAAAACCACGCGTGGGGTTGATAGTTTTCATTTCACGTCATCATAAAAAATGCTTTTCACTTTGCTTTACCATGTCTTTTCTCCTAGGGTATTTCTATGATAGGCTTTATAGGAAATCAAACTCAACCACAAACATCCTATGTGCCTTTTATTATGGTATTTCTAACTAAGTTTATTTTACGGATAATATTAAATATTTTAATATAATCTAGAAACTATATCGAATACATACAAAAAATTCAAGTATCGCATTGAACAAACTACAATTTTATGGATTAAATTACATTTTGGGTTAAATTTTATGGACAACATTAAACAAATTAAATGTAAAACACAAATAAGTCAATGTATAATGAATATTTCAATACGTAATTACCTATCAGTGGTCAGGGGGCATAATTTCTTAGGGGCTTTAGTCGTCGTGAAATGACCTGTGCCTTCAAAGGATAGGTAGGACAAATTAAAAGTTAAGGGAATCACGATATATATTTGATTAAACCTCATATCATTATTGTCATTTTTTTCCTTGACTGAACGAGTGCCTTCAAAGGATTGGCAGGGCGCTGGTCGTCGTTCAACATAAAAGAGTTGATGTGATAATGAAGTGATAAATGAATATTCCAATTCGTAACTGCTGTCCTGGTCACTGGTCAGGGGCGTAATTTCTCCGGGGCTTCAGCCGTGGCGAGACGACCCGTGCGGGGTAATTTCCGGGAAAGTCGAGGGCGAAATTAGTCAATTCGAGAGGCGAGGAGGCTCCCAAATTTTGCTCCTTTTTCACTTGCCTGACAGCGCTCCACCCACCGTTTAAAAGACCAGCAAAGCGGGAGTCATCAGTAAAGCGAACGGTCACACCCCCACACTCTTCCACACAGAGAGAAAGAGAGAGAGAGAGAGAGAGAGAGAGACCGAGGGAGAGAAGGAGAGAGGGAGGGAGGAATGGAGTGATGGAGATCTGAGCAGCTTCGCTTCAGCGAGCTAGAGAGAGAGAGAGAGAGAGAGAGAGTTGCAGAAAGGGAGAGAGAGATAGAGAGAGAAAGAGGGTGTTGTGTGTGTGTTTGAGAGAGAGAGAGAGAGAGAGGATTGTAGGCGAAGATGATGACGGGGATCGTGCAGGATCAGAACCTGGAGAAGCACATTGAGAAGCACATCGGGTGCATGGCCGGCTTCCTCCACATCTTCGATCGCCACCAGGTCCTCGCCGGCCGGCGCCTCTACGCCCCCAAGCGCCTCCCTCCTTACACGGTCACTCTCCCTCTCCCTCTGTTTGGCTCTTTCGCGTCTTGGGTCATCGCTGTTTTCTGATGGGTAGTGTTCTTTTTCGGCTTTTGATCTTCAGGGAATGAATTCGGGTCGAGAGACGCCGAAGGCCGTCGATTCTCCGGCGACGTCCGGAGAGCTCGCGAAGCCTCCGGCGGCCAGGGCGCCGCCGTCGCCGGATCGGCCCTGGCCTTCCCCGCTGAAGGAGATCCGGTCCCCGGCGCCGCCGGAGCCGGGGACGCCGGTGGAGGCGACGACGCCGGCCGCTGCCAGGTCGCCGCTCGCGTTCCCGGCGTTCGAGTTCAAGGAGGGCACGCGGTCTCCGTGGAAGTTCTCGAAGGAAGCACCGCGGCTCTCGCTCGACAGCAGGGCGACGACCGACGCTAAAGGGAGCCTCTACCCTCGCGAGATCCGCACGAACGCCGCGATCCTATCGGCGGCCAGGCCTACTGACAGGGCCGCCGGGGGGGCGGCTGGCGGCGGCGACGACGAGAAGCAGGGGCGGTCGCCGAGCGTGATCGCGCGCCTCATGGGCTTGGAGAACTTGCCTCGCCCGGATCCGGAGCCAGCGAAGAAAGCGGAGCTCCGGAGATCCGCTTCGGAGTCCAGAGTCAACAAAGACATCTACCGGTTCATGGAAGGGGCCTCGAGCGGTTTCCACATGAATCAGCCGCAGCAATTCAACGTGCAGAGCAAGGTCGCGAGCAATGCAGTGGGAGGGAATGCCGCCGCGAGAGGGGACAACAAGTCGAGCCTCGCCGGCGGCCATGGCTCGAGGAACGTGAAAGCAGAGACGGCGAAAGCTGCCCACAGAGGATCGATCCAGAGGAAGAGCTTCTACGACTCGACGGAGTTCTTCCCGGAGCTGAAACAGGCCGTGTCCATCTACGAAGAGATTGAGAAGAAACTGAGGATGAGAGGCATCGACGAGCCGTCGAAGGATTTGGAGACGCGGAAGCAAATCCTCGAGGCTTGGCAGCTGAAAGGCCTTCTCCACTCGAAGCCCAACGATGCGAACCCGATAAACTTCATCTACGAGAGAAGTTTCAGCGACTCTCCAATCGTGGTCGTGAGGCCGTCGAGGCCGAGCAATCTTTATGGCAGGAATGGGAGCAATTCACCGCCTTCGAGCTTCAGATCGAGGCCGGCGGCGGCTCGCCGGAGCCCTGGAGCGGTGTCCGTGGAGGCGTCGCCGGCGGCGAGCCCTCGGCGCGAGAATGTGAGGAGTCAGAGCAAGGGGAGGAGTTCGGTTTCGCCCAGTCGGAGCGACAATGGCGTGATGAGTCCAAGCAGGAGGAGGCCGCTGACGGTGGAGCCTCAGAGGAGAGTAAACAGCGTTGTCGCGGAGCAGCGGCGGGTGTCTCCAGTTCAGTCCCCGAGGATTGGTTTGAGAAGGGCGGGGCCGGACCAGAGCACGACGACGAGCCGATCTCCGAGGACTCGGAGATTGACGGCCAAAGCTTACCAGGAGATGGAGGAGGAGGAGGAGGAGGAGAAGGTGTTCTTTCCCACAGAGGACGAGTCGTCCACCATTTCGGAGAGCAGCATCAGCACTCCATCACAGACCGATACGGAGGTAACCCAATATACATTCCATGTCCAATTACAAGCCCTTTCGTTTCCCTGTCTCCTGAATGGATTCAATGAAAGTTCAGCTCATGTTGGTTGATCCCAAATGGCGAAAACAGAGATCGAAGATGGAGGAGTACAAGGAAGGGAAGAGCTTGCTGGAGAGGTGCGACAAGCTGCTGCACAGCATAGCCGAGATCACGGCGGCAGCAGAGTCGCAGCAGCAGCAGCAGCCGAGCCCGGTGTCCGTGCTCTTCTACAAGGAGGAGTCGTCGCCCTCGCCCATAATGAAGCGCAGCATTGAATTCGAAGGTAACATTTATTACCCAGCAGCAGGCTTGGAAGAAAGTTTATAGTTTCACAGATTGCTTCATAGATTTCGATGGTTACTTGCGAAATTTTCGATCATCGCGACCCTACTGCAGCATCTGTAGCAGCCGCAGAAGAACTGGACCTGGTCTCAGTCTCCGGCCTTTCTTTCTTTGTTTCTTTCCCCGTGTTACAGCTTGGTCCCCCCCTCCCTCTGCTTCCCATTTAAAGCCAGCATTGTCATAGGTGTCGTTGTGTCGTCCATGGCTTTGAGAAAGCGTTGGCATTCTTGCTCTCAAGCATTTTAGAAATGTCCAGTACATCATTTTCATCTGCTGGGAATGTTAAGTAGGCCTGTCATACCGCTACTGTCGCGTAGTCATGTCCATGTCCATGTCCTTCTCGAACTGAATAGCGAACTCGGGTCCGTTTCGGTAAAAACTGCAGTTCGGGTTTGTCAAATGTAGACCTCTGTATGAATTATGGGGGGTTGTCTTGCAAATCTGCGACCCGCGTCTTACGTGGGCGCGTGTGGAGGAAGCTCTTGTGTGCTTTTTCGGCGACACATGAAGGTGGCCAATTCAGGCACAAGAGCATGGATTAAATTAGTAGGCTTGGGGGGTCCAACCCGATGAGCTGGATTGTGACTAGAATGAAGAGCCAGAATCATTCGGCACCCGCAAGCCTGTGGGGACCGGACCCCATGAGGGTGTTGGGATATATACATAAAAAAATACCCACCACGTGTTCGGTGTAATGATAAAGAGTGACCTCATATATTACATGCGTAGAACATTGCATAGTGCTTATAATACTTATGTATTGTCTGGATGTGTTTGATGGGGGTTGTGCTGTGCTGCTGGATCTGTCTAGGTCTAAGCCATTTGCGACAGTCATGTGATCCTAACGTGAGGAAGTGATTGGCTGGTCTATGGAAAGAATGTGTTTTGAAATTTCTCAGAGGACACCATTCTGGTTGGTGGGTCATTCGGTGGTCCCTCCTTTCTTAATGGAGTTCGGATCGTTTTCTTCTGCCCAAGAAACGTGAAAATGTCTTCTTCATGAGCGCAGTCAGCGTAGAAATGAGCCCTTGTTGCTTTCCTCCATTTAGTGGCCTTTACCGATGTCGACAATGTCCCCTCTTTAGGCTAACAAAATCACCCATTAAGGCTATTTCTGGTTTATGTTAGAAAAACTTATCAGTTGATGGCATATGAGGTGATGGGTCGCGATGTTTATAAATTTCGACTGACTCTGTTGATGTCTGGTATGGTGCAGATCAAGCGGCTGAACTGGATGATGATGCTTGGAGTCCCATTTCCCCAATTTCCTTCAAACTCAATGAGAATGCGGAGGACGGCGATTATGTTTACATCTCCGACATTCTCCAGGCGTCCAGCTATCTTCACGAGGACTCCGACTTGTTCTTGTTGCTGGAGAAGCAGCAGTATCGCAAGGGGAAGGACATCTCCCAAGTCTCGAGACTCCAGAGGAGGCTAATATTCGACACTGTCGCTGAGATCCTCGACAGGCAGAGGCAATCCCTCCGGTGGAAGCCCCTTTCCGTCGCAAGCTCGGCTCTTGAGAATCTGTCCTTACAGCAGATATGGTCAGAGTACCAGAGGATCCGAGAGCGGGACACGTCGGACGACCTGCTGGAAGTGATCTGTGGGGTGCTGAGGAAGGATCTAGCGGGGGACGCGAACAACGGTTGGGACGGCTGTCCTGTGGAGATGTCCGAGGCAGCTGTGGACGTCGAGCGGCTCATATTCAAGGACCTGATCAGCGAGACCATCCGGGACCTCGCCGCCTTCGCCTCGGACACCAATAAATTCCAGCCTCCCAGAAGGAAGTTGGTTTTCTGAAAAGCCAAAGAGGGGGTGGGGGAGGGAGAGAGAGAGAGAGGCCTGTGGTTGTATTTACCATTCTTCTGCCTGCCCTTTTGTTCTTTTTAGCTTTCCCTCCTTTTCCTTTCATCATCCTTTTGCACTTCCCTACTCCCCAAGCTTGATAAAAATGTTTAAATCCTAGTGTTATAAGCCAGAAAACCAGGCGATTTGCAAACCCTGCTTTGGGCAAAAGCGAGAGATGGGCCCGAGATTGTGTGCATGTGCGAGCTTGCATTGGATATGGCAATCGAGGCTAATCATACCCTTTTGAGCGTTCGATTAAGTGTAATGATGGAAAAGCTGAAAAGGAAAAGGGCCCTTGTAGTTTGCGCGGAATTGAAGCGTATACATGTGTTCTTTTTGGGTTTGTTGTTGACTTTGTCAATTGAATTTTTTCTTTTTAGCTTGGCTCTCGGCACGCTCGCGTCCTGTAGCTCATCATGTTCATAACTGGCCTTCGTCTGCTTCGTTCTGCAACCACCTGCTCTGGTCCCAGTACTTTAGTTTGGTGCTAATTTACTGTTCTTTTCCGATTTTCGGGACGTGGGTTTAGTATTCTTTTACCCCGTGGATCGTTGTCCGATGAAACGTCCGTTGTAACATCGGATGAGTCATGGCACAACAGTTATGTTCTGTAGCAACTCTCGTAAGTGTCGCTGGGAATCAGATGTCTCAGTAATTAATTGACCATCAGTACTTATTGATCAATGTGGCATACGACTTTCTTGGCGGCTTCTTACAACATCTTGAAAACCCGTTTTCGGGGAGGATTGACGGTCTTCTGATTGAGTAGATCTCAATTAATTACCCAGAATTTCTCCTATGCTTGTGTAACCTTGCTGGATTGGTTCCTCCATTGGTTCCTTTAGGGATTAATGATACGAATAATTTCTGAACTTTACCAAAATATGAAATGTGATTCATGAACCTTAAATTTGTTCAATGTGGTTTGTTAAATTTAGTTCAATGTGTAATATCATCCCTAAACGTTTAATTTATTCAATTTAGTCCGTGAACTTTTGATACATGTTTAATTTAGTCCATAAACTATATGAAAGTATTCATTATTTAAAATTTGCTGAATATTTTTATGCAAATAAAAACTAAATCAAACATGTATCATAAGCTCGAGGATCAAATTTAATAAATTTAGAGTTCAAGAATCATTCTGTCCATTGGGTTAAACTTCAGGACCATCTGTGTTATTTACATTCCCCTTGGGTCACAGGAACCCGCCTTTTCTCATGCAGAAAAGGCGGGAAGCTGATGAAATGCAGAAGACTACAGTGGGACAGTCCCCCGCGCCCCCCTTGTCAGGCGGCTTCAGGACACTCTGAACCTCCGCCTTCCCTGGCTTCGTCCTTTCTTCGTCCCGATCCGAGGGATTGAAATGGCAAAATTCATGAGCGACCCCAGTGATCACTGCACGAAAGAGGGGAAAGGGATGGGAGGAGAACGAGCGAAGAGTGATGGCCCCATTCTTTCAGCCCCAGTGGAATTCAACTCGTGGGGCCACTGCTGTCGTCTCCATGGCACTGCACTGCACAGAGCACGAACCAAACTCTCCAGCACACCTGGCTTTTGAGGGCCCTCTTGACTGAGGAGAAGGGAAAGGCAACCGGTTGCAGATGGAAAAGATGGGGGGAGTTTAATGCCGATGCCTGCAAACTGTGGAGACACACGAAATTAGATGAGAGGGGGTGTCTTTAAGTGAGTGGGGTTGGTCACTGTTTTAGAATGCAGAGCTCTCTCTCTCTCTCTCACTCTTTCTCTCTCTATCAGCTTTAGTTCAGTCAAATGTGAGCTGTTCAAAAGGTCTGCCTGATTCTGCTGCATAATTTTATCAGTTTTGAGCAGGTCTGCGGGGAGGTCGTTGGCCTTTTGCATAGCACTCGGTGTCACATTCTGAGTGGTGTCCACGTATGGACCGGGCCTCGTATCATACATTCAAGAGATAAGCACACGGGTTGATATAATGGAAAAATCAATTCGTTTCGACATTATTCTTATTTCTTTTGCCGCGATTTGGATGATGTCTGTCCCACGGTTTGCGTTGTATGGTCATCTTGACCATATCCATACGTAGATATTTCTCTCTCTCTCTCATTCATTCATTCATTCTTCAATTATGAGCAGTCCCCATTCCTCGGCATGATGTGCTTTCGCGCAATTTTCATCATGCTGTTTTGGGCATTGCGGATCATTCCATTGATGAAACGTGAGGAGGAAGAAAGTATTTCTTCATTTCGGGTGGGGCTGCAGACAATAGATAAGGACTGCATGTGCCGCAGAGCAGTTTCCTCTTTAGCTGTGGGCCTCATCGTCCATCGCCTTTTTCCATCATCTCTTTTTCTGCCCCGCTCCAAGGCCCATGTTCCCGTCCGGTAGGCCTTTGGCCACATGGCGTGCCTGCCCAAGTGATGGAGCCGATCATACCGGAGAAAGCAGCACCCCACGCGATTCATTTTTAGGGTAAATTTTCTGGACAGCCCCCATACTCTGGGGGTTTTACCCTATGTGCACTTGTTCTTTTATTATTATTATTTTATTTTATGATTTTATCTTTACTTTTTGTAGAATCGAATCTCATACTCGGAACTAAACATTTTCACTCCCAGTCCATTGAAAATGTGGGAAATTATTGAACTTCTCGCCTATTCTTTCTCGTATGGGAAGAATGACAGCTTGGACAATTGTCAGTGATTGATTTTGTCCTTCTGAAGAAGTTATTGCACTCTCCAGAGTCCTTTCTGGCAATTTAAGATGCTTGCATGTACACCATAAGTTTCATCGAAACCCTAATGAAGAGAAATCTTATGGTGCTAATTGAAAAGAAGCTAGAAACCGAGGGTGGGGTCCTTGTCATCCTCAAAGGGCACAATCTCATTTGTGAAACAGAGGAGATGGGGATGGGTGCTCTGCCACCAGGCACATGCCGTTCGGGAGACTCTTTCCTTCTTATCTTCTCTTCCTAATAATAGGTTCTTTCGCATCATGGGTTGCAAGACTTTTCAAGCAACGTGTCTTCATTGTCAATCGTCATGATATACAGGCTCATAAACATTATGTGAATATAATATTACTCCATTATATCTGTTACTTTTTTAGCATAAAATAGTTACGATTCAAATTGAATATTTCGTAACGAGTATGAAGACCTTACAACAATGCTTATAGAGAAATTGTTAGCACTAGTGGCCTCTCGATGCCTTTTACGTATAAAGGAAAAAATCAGATGGTGATTTGACTGGGCAATGCTAGATTGATACGGAGGTTGGATTGAATGCATGGTTTTACTCTTTTGGGAAAATTCTAATTAGGTGCTTGAAGTGCCATTATTTTATCAAATAAGAGCCTGAAACGAACATTATTTCAAATAAGGATCTGAAGTATTCTCATTTTCTTAAATAAAAGCTTGAAGTGGATCTTATTTGAATTTTTTTTTTGAAGTAATCATATCAATCTTGAAGAAGGACTTGAATTCATTGTTTGGTGAATGGTAATTTTGTCTTTTTTTCTTTCCAAAATGAAAAACAAACTAAAAATCAAAAACTTAAAAAAAAAAACACACACACACATGGAAAAGGGGGCCTCCCTCCTGCCTTTATTTTTGTTTTTGAGAAACTTTCAAATATGGGCCTAAAGCCTTTTCATTTTCTCAAATAAGGACTTGAAATGTACCTTAATTTAAATAAGGGCCTAAAGTGGTTATAGCTATTTTAAATAAGGGCTTAGCCTTACTAGCCAGCAAAATATTTGAGTCGATTATGGATATTTTCATCAAAACACAAATTAAATTTAAATGAAATTAGATTAAAAATAACAAAAGGGTAAGAAAAAAAGAAAGAACACAGGGAGAGGGGGATAGAGCCCCTCCCGCTTGTGGACGCCGCCTCATCACCGGTGGGGCGGTGACGAAGGCCAATGGGGTTGCCGATGCTTGGGTGAGGGTTGACGACCCTTGTTGACTAGATGTGAAGGTAAGTAGGCCCTTGCTAGAAGTGGAAGAGGGCAGCGACCCTTTCCTAAGTTTGGGTGAGGGTTGCTTAGCCTTACCCCAGCCTGGGCGACAATCACCCTTATGTAGGCCTGGCGGTCCTCGTTTTGGGGGTGTTGGGCGAGGGTCACCAGGCCTATGTAAGGGCTGGTGATCATCACCTAGGTTGGGGCAAGGGCGGGTGACCCTTGCCTAGATTTGGGAGAGGGTCGTCACCCTCTCCTGCTTTTGGATTGCCGCCATCCTACCGGTGATGTCTGGCCCCTCCCACCTATGTTTGTTTGTTTTTTTTTTAAGTTTGTTTTTTGTTTTTTAATGAAAAGGAAAAACTAATTAGAGAAAGGAAAAGTAAAAAAATTATTCTAAAAGACTTAATTGCCCCTTATTGTTGGTGAGTTTAGGTCATTCTCTGAGATTGATATGAGCACTTTAAGCCTTTATTTGAAATGAAATTTATTTTAAGTCATTATTTGAGAAAATGAGGGCATTTCGAGTTATTATATGAAACAATGTCCACTTTAGACCCTCATTTGAGAATTGAGGGCACTTCAGGTCCTTATCTCTTTAAATTTTAATTAAAAATGTGTTTGAGCAAAAATACCCTTGATTGATTGGAATAGTTTGTTGATTGTTGAGTCGATAAGGTTAAGCCCTTATTTGAAATAATCTTAATTACTTCAAGTCTTTTATTAAAATAAATTTCATTTGAAATCTTTACTTGAGAAAACGAGGACACTTTGAGTTCTTATTTGAAATTTCCCTTACTATTTCTGTATTCTTGTTATTTTACCTTTCCGACCTTGATTTTCCTTGACAAAATATTAGATCGAATGCTGCTCCTTCGCTTTCAATTCTCAGTACGTATTGCTAAAAGTTGAACTTATGCGGGTGAGAGAGAGAGAGAGAGAGAGAGAGAAGAAATGGGTCCTGCTCCCTGCTGTACTCCTTTTTATTCAATATTGATAGCTTTCGCTAGCGATTGGGGGAGTTTTGCTCCGATAACACCAATTCACTGCGAGTTTATATATGGTTGTGTACACATCTTGGACAGAGCGTCCAGAAATGGACTAACAAATCCATATCAAACCTAATTTTTCGGAACTTCCTAAGTAACTAGGACCATTTGCAGGAGTAAAACATGTAGGCATGTCAAATAAGTAGGGTGAATCGAATTATAAATAATCCTATTCAAATTGACTCATTTAATCTATTTTGACCTATTTATTTGCAATACATATTTCTCGATTCATACCTTTTCTGACTTGTCTCGAGATTCATTTTTAGCATTTCCCCCCTAAATTGTTGCTTTTGAAGAATGGATGGCTCCATGAATTGGCTCATTGAATAAGTGATGAGCCCAGGTGTCAGGTCATGAATGGGGGTGTGAACGTGGTGGCGAAAGTCCATCCATAAACCATGAAATGGATCTGGGCTTAAGTTTTGGGTCAAATATAAATGGGTTCTCTAAACACTACTTACCCTCTTTTTGGGGTTGGTTTTAGGGTGAGTTATTCCTACAAATTAGAAATCGAGAACTGCCTACTTGTTCCTAGACCCATCCGGGGACTGACCCATCGTTCCATTTTGGTTCCTGGGGGTTCTTTGGAACCAGCCGTGTCCTGAGTTGGTTGTACATAGTTCATTGCCAGACTAATTCAATCGAACAGGTGATGTGCGAGCGATTAAAACAGAATAAAGGGCATACAGAGTATCGGATCAAGCAGAAGGGAATCGAAGCAAGAAAAAAAGAATGAATAATCATATTGTCTTAATAGGAACAAGTGCACGCGAATTAAAGAAGGGAAGCGCACCGAAGAGAATTAATAGACAGTTCAAAACTTGAAAGAGGGAATGCCGCACCTCCTATAGTAGTTTGGTGTTAAGCGAGCGAGGTTGTGAGAGAGAGAGCGCATGACTGCGCGAGAGGAGAGTGTGAATTAGGAATTAGGGAAGGCCCAAGACTCTCTAATTAGGGTTTTCAAACATAATTTGATTCATTATATATATAGGTTTGCTTTAGATGAGTGAGTTCACATTTGGAAAACCGGGAATTCACTAATTTGATTCATTTTTTAGATATTGGAATCGGAGATTAGAAAAATTCAAGATTTCAACCCAATTTCAAGATTTCGAGCTCAAATGAGTTGGCCAACTTTCAAGCATGATCTTGTAAAATCAACTGCGTGCTTTACTATAATTCATCTTGAGTTGAATTTTGCTCACAAACTCAAACTTGAGATAGATTTTAAGATTGTGTATTCATTACTTACTGATTCATGCTGAAATTTCGAGGAGGACATCTATACATCTGGTTCTTCAACTTGATGACAAATATAACATAAATATTATAACTTTTGTATTATGTTCATTTAAATACCATAATTATTTTTTCCTTACTTTAATGCCATTGGCGAATTTGCCTTGTTGGAAAATCTGACATGGTTGTCCTATGATTATTTTTATTATTTTTGATTTATTTTGAATTTTTTATTTTTATTTTCCTATTTTCTGCTCTTTTCAGTGTTGGCGAGGGTCAATGGTGAAAAAAAAATTTAAAATACAAAAATAAAAAAATAAAAAAATAAAAAAATAAAAAATCCAAGTCAAATGGAAAATTGATTAACACCTCTACGTAAGATGATTTGTCAGAAATGACACTAATAATCGATTTTACTCTGATGTCATACTTAAAATAAGCAGAAAAAAAGTTTTGACATTAAAAAGTTGTGACACTTGTACTGTACTTGTTCTACCAAAAGGATATACGTGGAAGACTCAAAAAAGATTGATTTTCATCACTAGATCGCAACTAGCCTATTAGTTAGACCGTTTGTATTTGTCATTTTTGTCAATTATTTCTGTCGGAAGCGTACACTGGATCCTTATTAACATTGTACAACTTACATGGGAGCCAATCATTTTCTATTTTGAGATAAACTTTTAGGGTGGCGCTATTTCAACCCCCATTTTGGCTAAGACACTCCATTTTTCCAATAAACTTACCGAAATACTCTCTCTCTCTTCAATTTATTGTTTTTTTTTTTTTAAATCGGGCTAACCCATGTAACTGGTTTCATTTATATCATCTCTTATCTTATTAATTTGACAATATAAATGTCAAATTACACCAAACAAGACATATCTTATTTTGCATCCTATTATCACTATGCCTAGAGTATGTTATTGTTAATTTTAATTTATGATAAATTTTTTATCACAAAAATTCATAGAAGGTAAAAAATTTCTAGTTATGATGGCTTATGAACACACATAATTAATTGCTTTTTTTGTTTTAAATAGTGTCGAGGGAAACTTTATTTCAAAGTTGAAAGTTAAAATTCAATCTAATTATCTAGCCAATTTTGACATTGTGGGTGCTTTTCTGGAATAAGTTTATAGGTTTTTAAAGTCTTCTTTTTGGTCTTTTTGTAGGTTTTTAAAGTTAACTTCGCTGATTTTGTGATTCCATTTGAGCTTTTTACATTTTAATATGAATTGCAAGATGGGGTTTGAAAATTCAGTTACACCTTCTTCACTTTCAAGCTCACATCAAATTTTTTCAAAGGGAAGTTTTAAGTATATGTTAAAGTTTTGATCCACTTGATATGAGATTGAATCTACAATTGTCGTGACCTACCCCTCAGGGAGGGAATAGGTTTAGGGGTATTGCCTAAAGGATGGGCCTATGGCCCCTGGTTAGGCGCGGGCTCTTTCAAGTCCATACCTTGTGTGCCATTGGGGTATTCTTAAGAATTTTCAAAAAATGAGTCACCACTAGTCTATTGAGGTTGGCTAGAAACCAAGTGAGGCACATGAGTATGCCACACTTCCTATGCAACCAGAGAATCTAGGGTTGGAGATTTGATTATACTAATTGACCGATTAATACCATTTCAATACCTAATCTTGTTCATTTTGAAAGAAATTATTTTTGTCAGGCAGTTTGGATTGATTTTATATCTATCCACTAACATGTGAGGTGATCATGCGGATGCACAATCATTAAAATAATAATTATAGCTACCAAGATCCTAATTGCCATAAAATTAAATACGTGCAATTAAACATAATAAAATATGCAAACTAAACATGCGATATATCAAAATATGAACAAAAAAAGGCTTAATTACACTAAAAAGGGAAGACATGTCAATTCCTAACCAAACCTTACATTTTTTAATTTTCAAATTTTTTATTTTTTTACAAGATATTTTAAATTTTTAATTAATTTTTTTAAAAAATAAATTTTAATTTACAAAAAATGGGCGAACCGGGTCGGGGTCAGGTGTGATCTGATCGGACCCGGCCTGGTTGGGGGAGGGCCAAACAGCTGCCAGGCCTGACCCAACTCGTTAGGCCCTAATAGGGCTGGGCCTGAACAACGGGCCCAGTCTAGCTAAAAAATGAGCCCACCTAAAACAAGAAACCTAAGTAAACTAAGCCCGGCCCAACACAAAAGGAAAAACTAATATTAAACCGGTCCAAAGGCCTTGCTTCAGCCCAGACGCGGCCTGCCCGAAGAACAAACAAAGCCCGGATCAACCAAAACCCTACTCGATTGATTGCACTCGGCTTGACTCTTTTGACTCGGTTCGTGCCCTCTTCTCTAGGGCTTCTTCGCGGTGCCGAGGGGGAATGGCAAGGACGTCAGTGACTCGGCGGCGGAGACGCGGTGGGCGACGGTAGTGTGGACGGCGGCAACGGTGCGGCGGATGGTAGCTGTGGGTAGCGAGGGGCGATGACGATGTCGGGGTCTACGAGGACGGGCAGTGACGGTGCGGTCCTAGGGGGTTCGGTGGTGACGGTTGGGATTAGGGTTTCGTGACGTCGGAGGCTGAATGACGACGGCGCTGGGCTGGTGCTGTGACGGGGCTTGATTGGTGCTGCGATGGCGACAGAGGGATCGGGCTGTTGGCACAGTGGTTGTCGCGGCTGCAGATGCTGCAGTGGCGTCATGGCTTCAAGTTGCTGGTGGTTGTTGCGGCGTCAGCGACGAAGCTGGTTGCAGGTGTGGCGGTGGCGCGGCGAGGGGACTGCGAGCGGCGGCGACTGGCAGTAGCGTTGGCGAGTGTTGCAGGTCACGCGGCGAGGGGGCTTGGCGATCGGCTCGGGTTGCTGGCGTCACGAGTTCGGGTGGAGGGGAACACGGCAGCAGTGGCGGCACTCGGGCGGGCAGCTAGTGGTCGGAGGGCGACGGCTCGGATGGCGTCAGGGTCGGAGGGGGGCAGCTCGGACGACGTCGGGCAGCGTCGACGACGCCTCCTCCCTCCTCCCTCCTCTCGGTTTTTTCCTCTGCTTTTTTTTTTTCTTCTCCTTCAATCTTTCCTTTCTCCTATAGTCGTCTTCGACTGCTCCACACGGCGCCTCTGCTCCAGATCTGGGTTCCGGGGAGACTGCGACGGTCGGCGTCAGTCGGGTGGCTGACCGGCGACGGTTGGACGTACTGGAGGTTCCTCCTCACCTTGGCTTGCCTTTACCAGCTCCCTCTTCCCTCTGTTCTCCTTGTTTCACTCTCGGTCACCTCTGCTTTATGCTCTTCTCCCCCCACGCTTGCTGTTGCTGCTTCCTTTGCTTTTTGCCTCCCATGCGCGAAGAGGGCCAGAGGAGGAAGAAGCTGGGGCACGGGCTGGGCCGAAAGGAGAGGGGGGCTGGGCCAGGCCGTGTGCGAGAGAGAGAGGAAAAAAAGGAGGGGCGGGTTGGGCCAAGGCCAAATTCAACCCGACCCGGTCCCTCTAGTGTCTTTTTTTTAGAATTGTTTTTGGATTTTTTTTAGCGACTAATTCCTAATTTTTAATGCTATTAAGTCTTAAGTAAAATGGCGAAATTTAGGTGTTAACAACAATCGATATTCATTACTTTTTTCATACTAGGAGTACAACAGTAAGAATTTTCCACCTTTTTTCCCCCATTATGTGTTTTTCTTTTGTTAATATTTAGATATGATCTAAATATAAATATGTTGACATTGGATCATGTTCCTGAGAAATTAACCTTTTTCATATTTTGATCGATTTTCCTTTTCCATTTTTGATCAAGATTCGGCTAGATAATTAAACTGAATTTTACTTTTCAACTTTGAAATATAGTTATACTCATACTATTTGATAAAAATAAACAATTAAAGTGTGTTCATAAGTTGTCATATATAAAAATATTATGTGATTGAAAATAACTTTAGGGACGGTATTTTGGTAAGTTCACTGGAAAAAAAAGAAAAAAGTGTCTTAGTCACAATGTCTTACTCATGCTTTATTCACTCTCTCGTGAATGCAGCAGCGATCTCAAGGGGTCGGGAGGCCAAAACTTAGGCTGAGTATCCCCAAACCAGATCGGCCTTAGGTTTGGTCTGTGGGATTTCAACAGGTTCTTTGTTCATTTCGAGCCTTGCGAAGTCGGTTGCCATGTTTTATCCTCACGTGTCTCGGGATCTGTTTTAGATTATTTCTAAAGCTTAATTGTGGCCATTTTTACGAAAGTATATATGTTGAAACGTTTTAAGCAAATTTAATTACATAAAATTATTTTGAACCCACGAGGGCATATGATTAGTTACTATTATATACCAAACATGAGATTGAAAATCAGACCAGAAATGAATATTTTCATTTTAGATTGATTCATTTTCATTTTGGGCTGATTCTCTTCAACAAAACAACTCATTTACTACGTTTTTGTTTTTTTTTAATGGCAAATGATTGAACTGCAAACATTGTGAGATGACAAGGCCCTCAATCCTTGCATTTATTGCAAGAGAAATAATTGTACATGTTATTTCTGAACCATAACTGATGAATCTCTTTCATTAATGCACTACTTCCCTCAGCTATATAAGTTCTCATCTCTATATTGATTGCACCATCAAACAATCAACAATCTCAAACAATTTTCTAACCCTTCTATCCCCAAAAGACCATAATGGCAACGCCCAAGAACTTGTCTGCTTTCATGATCTTGTTGGTTGTCCTTGTTGCATTGCTTCCTAAGGCTACCTTCGCCAAGGTTGGAAACCTTGATTGCGGAAAGGGAATAACTTACAATTGTGGGTCCGGATTCTTTCAAATCATAATCCTTGCTGACACCTTTACACCCAGCGATGAATGTTGTCATCAGCTCTTAAAATCGGGGAAGAATTGCCACAAGCAATTTGTGGAGTCGAGCGTCTCCAGCTACAAGAAGATTAGGGGGACAATATCTGATGTCTATAGGAGGAGCAATGAGACGTGGAACAATTGCGTTGCGGCTATCAGTCCTGTGTCCCCTACCGAGCCTGCTCATTGAGAGCTATTCCTATTTTGTAGTATACTAAATGTGTAAAATAAAAAGAACGAAAGAATTATAATTTCTTTTATTGGATTCTCCTCAATTTTTTATTTTATTTTATTTTTTGCCTCTTAAGCCTTATGGTTAACTATCCGCAAAATTGTGGATGGATCATATTTTCAATGTTCAATGTGCGTAGAAACTTGTAATTATTTAAAATGATCCGCAAAATATAATCTGCCCCTCAAGTTGTTACTTACTTTCGAGTCTAAAAACATAGTCCCATACAAAACTATAAGAAAATGTCACTTTATTTACTTATGCTTTTAACACAACTTTTGAAACAAATACCTAAGTGATCAAAAGATTAAATGATGGTTTGATAATCATGCATTCATCTCGAATAATCACATGAATACGTAGCTAACGTTAGTCGATCTAGCACACTATTAAACAAAATAAAGTAGAGTGGACTTCTTACTTTTAAGGTTTTTTGACAAAAAAAAAAAATTCCCGATAGTTGTTTTATATAATACTCTATTAATGGATAAATGTATAAATTAATAATCTTATATAAATCTTACTTTGAATCTTGTTAATCCTGTAAACAACCATAAAAAAATTCGAATCTCGAAATATATTTCTCTCTTTATATATGTATGTATTCAATTGCTCCATCGGTAACTTCTTTCTTTTTGTTAACTGATAATTCAAATAGTTTATCCTAAGACGATTTAGCGAAACCTTTCAAATGCTAACTGTATATTCATGCGAGAACGCGTGTGCAGTTTTGCTAATCATACACTCTGTAAACTTGACTTTTGAACATTTAATGAGGTTTTACTGGGATCAAGAATTGAGAAATATGTAGGGCCCAACATCTTTTGTAAAATGAGTTCGTAATAATTCTGACCATGTTATTATGCAAGAGTAGGTTTAATTTAATCAGCCCAAACGAAATGAATGTACGTTGCTTCACCTGGAAGATGACGGCGACGATTAATATTATCATTATCATTATTAATATTATTGTTATCAACTTGGCTTCTCTTCATTAATGAAACCTATTAATTATCACTAGTTTTAATGTTTTTTAATAAAATAATTGTCCCACCCAAATATCTAGTCAATAGTTTAAATAATCAATAAATGTGTTGAGTAAATCTGGAAAACAAAAACTCAAATCTTGTTAAGTTATAATTAGCTAATATATAAGTTCAATTCACGTGGAAAACCAAAGGAAAACCAAAGCCAAGTTTGGTTTAGTGATATACGCGGAAAACAACACTTGTTATAACTCTGTAATCTCATTAACGCAACCTTTTCATTATTTAACCTTTTTTCCACAAGTTGTTAAAGAATAATTTAATATAGTACAAAATAATACTAAAATATCTGGTCAATTTGTTGAATAATTAATAAATAAGTTCACTAAATCTGGAAGACCATAATTAAAATACCTAGTCAAAGGTTAATTAATCAATGAATAAGCTCAATGAATCAAAAAACTAAAGTTAAATTGGTTGAGCAATATATGGGAAAAAGATGAAATTAAACAATACGACGGTGGATACTAGAAAAGTTGATGAGGTATCTATTTTTATGAGGTTGACCCATGTTGATAGAATAAGCAGTGTGTAGATGGATCGGGTTAACCATTGGGGTTTGTTCCAGTAGCCACCCTTCTAACATAGAAGGGGGAGGTGGGGGATTCGAATCCCCACCTTCTCGGCGGGTTGGGGTGGGAACGATTCACTTTCAAGTGTGGGTTTCGACTCTCACGCCCTACAAGGAGGCAGGACAAAAGTCCGAGAGTGAGAGTTAGAATATGAGTATAGTATGACTGACAAAAAAAAAAAAATGGATTGGGTTAACTTGAGTTAATTATTGTCGGGTCATCTCGAAAGTGTTATGTTTCATTCGAAATGAAAGGACATCCAATTGTTGTGGCATCCCAGATTTTCAGTCTTGTTTTCTACTGAATAAATCGGGTATTTCATTGACGCGCCTATAGGGCTATTCTTAGAGCTGATCACTTTCGAGATAACTAGATTATCTGGAGAAACCATTAAGGAATTTTAATGCAATAGATTTGAGAATTCGACTAGGAGTTGGCTTCTCGACTGTGCTCATCTTTAGAGGCCATTACGACACAGTATAAAATTGATTTGAAATCAGAGATAGGTTGGTTCGACTGAGATGTGTGGCTAATCGTGGGTGATACCACTAAATTGAAAAAATTCTAGTCGACCAGCACTTAACTGATTTTCCTATTGTTTTGGTACCTTGTGTCCGTATTTGAATCCTCAAGATTTTCACAACAATCGAGAGTCGCCAATGAGTCGAGTGAGTTAATTGTGGCTCGAAGAAAATCGACCACATGTCATTTGCACTAAAAATTTCTGAAAGTTACCTAGTAACGTAGGTCACGCTAAAATTGCACTGAATGGAAATTAACCGTGAATTTGAGTTCGATTTCAGAAATTGAAGATTCTGTCATGTCACAATAAATTCTAGGAGTATCGACTTAGTTTTAGAAGATTTTTCTACAACTTGAGACTTTTTGGGAAAAAGTCATCCTAGGGCCGTTTTTGTTCAGAAAAAGGCCTGGACCATTTTTTGATTGCACAATTGGGACACAAGATGGTTCAAGTGGTGAGGAAAAATATCAATTTGATAATTGAGGTGTCGATTGAAATTATTGAGGCCAAATGAGAATGAATTGAGCAAGAAATCAAGTCCAATTGAGAGAGATTTGTAACAAATTCGTATGCCCCCCTTCCCCTAGCAATTTTGGACCAAATCAATGTTGCAAAGAGAGCCTTGGTGGCTAATTGAGAGCCAAGGAAGATAGCTTGGCCATGGATGGTCAAGGGGACAAAGCATTGGAAGAAATGGGCCATGGTGGAGCCCTTGTCCTCCATCTCTCCCTCATCTCTTCCTCTTTCCCTCATCTTGGCCAAAACCCTCTCCATCTTCCTCCTCTTAGCTTGTTTGAACACCACCGGCAGCCAAGGAGAACTGCCGGAGATAGCAGGAGCCGCCGCATGCCTCGCCGTCCACCGCTCGTCGCCATCCGCGTGCGCACCATCACTCGCGCCAACCCGTGCAACCCCGACCCCCATCCGCACCTCACGTCGTCCCAGCCTCTGTCTAGTAGCTTGTGGAGCTCAACCGGAGCTCGTGCTTCGCCGTTCCGCCGCTGGTAAGCCCCACCAAAGCCCAGTTTGCTCTTTTTCCCCTCCCCCGCTCAATTCCCACTCTAAAGCGGCTTTCTTCTCTTCTATTTCAGCAAGAACATAATAGAAAGTTTGTGGGTATCTCAGCTCGATTTAGGCTCATTTTGAGGTGGTTCTGAGCCTCGAAACCTAGGCCCGCTTTGGAGTTAATCGTTCCCCGCGACGTTCCCATCGGTTTGATTCGACCCGCTTGCAAAACAAGTGAGTTTAACTCACTAATCCTTGCTTAGTATGCTAATGATGTTTAGGGTTTTATTAGATTTAATGAAGTGTACTTAGGTGGATAGATTAGATTAGGTGAATTAATTTAGTGCCTTACGAATGCATGTTAGGCAAATGGTTAGTGTAATTAGCAAGGAAATATGTTTTAGAATTTATCGAACGAACCTCGGAATTTTTCCGGGTCCATTTCGGTGTCCAATTAGGCATTACATGCCTAAGTTGGATTTATTGCATTTATTTATTAATTTTCGTAATTAATTAATTAATTAATTTCCGAAAATTAAACCGGGATAGTTGGTAACTAGAATTTTATGTTGATTATTGTGGTGTACTCTGTTTATTTATTTGAGTGCTAAATTGTGCTGAATCAATTTATTGGTGATTTTAGGATTTTATTCCTAAATTAATTAATTTTGGTAATTAGTGGGGAAAATTACCAGGCGTCGGTCTATAATGCCAAAAATCTATTTTTGGACTGCTGAAAGAAGTGGGATGATCAAAAGTGAAATTATTGTATTTTGGCTAAGGCCGACCATGTACCCACACATGAATATTTTTATCGAGTACGATAAAAATGATAAATTGGTTGTATAGTTGGGTGGCATACTATATTGGCCAGGGGCCTCTATTATATTAGCTTTGGGTGAGCAATAATTATCAGCTTTGGGCGAGCATATATAGTATACTAAATTGGCCCGAGGGCGCTAATCTATTAGCTTTGGGCGAGCATATACATAGTATACTATATAATCAGCTTTGGGCAAGCTATACTATCTATACTTTCAGCTTTGGGTGAGCACTGCTCACTGAGCAGTCCTGATTTGATAGGACATTATAGATAGTATTGAGAGTACCAACCAGGGGATGGTCGTGATGACATGTAATCAATTAGGTTGATTGATCGATGTTCGGATCTGTGGTGTTTGATTGGGTGCCTATTCGAATTGTATTGAGTTGTAAGTGGAATCTGAGGCCAAGATCTTTAGATGGTGTTGGTAGAGGACTAGAAGCCCTGAAGTCTGGAAAGGTGGAGATCGAAGAATCGACGAACATGTCTGACCAGGGGGTCATAGGACAATTCATTTTTGTTAGGCCGATAGTTTTGTAAACAACCTGACAGTGTATATGTACCTGTTTGTTTATAAAAATGATTGTGTTGGTGTCGAAATTTGCAGCCTTACTTTCCTATCCCATTGTTTTATTGTCTGGGGATTTCTATATGTTTCCGCATGCGTATTAAAATGAATGGGTCGGCGATGCGTTCTGGGACGTCGCTATTATATCGACCAGGTAAGGGATGGGTGTGTGCCTGACGATTGGGGCGTGACAATCATCGTATGAATCACGGTTGTGAAGAGTCCATCCTTTCTCTGTTTTTTCTTTTCCTTGAAAAGTGACCACCTTTAGCTTTTGTAGGCCTTTCAAAAAGCTTGATTGAATGCTTCTATTTAATGGGTTCAGCACACGACGGCATCAATTGCGAACCTAAAGCTCTTCCTAGATCCTAAGCATTAGCGTGTAGGTTTGGAAAGGATAAATCATGAATAAACAACGCTTTATTGAGAAGACACCTCTTTGAAATTTGGATGATTCTAAAACCATCCTTGATTTAATATCTCTATAATAATGTAGATGTTCGTCATAATGATGTGATGAAGATTTCATGAAGACTGTGATGATATCGACGGGCTTCATAAGATCAATAAGAACAAATTACAAGGATGAGGATTTTAATAGGAGGAGAAAAAGTTAAATATGATGAAGTATTCATAAGGACATGGAATCACCATCGATCTATCATCAACATATAGTCTTTAGAAGCTTTTTTGCTCAAGAGGATGATTAAATGATTAATTGCAAGGTCCTTCCACACAGTTTTACCGAGGGCAATATGTAAAGATAGGTGATAAGGAGCATATGATATTGTCAAGTGACAAAAAGCATTTGATCATGCAGTTGTCAAATCTCGGAAGGTACTAATGAACGAGTAAATTTGCATAAGTATGGATTATGTGGCTAGTTAATTTAGATTAGTGATTTAATTGTTTATTATGCATGTTAGGTTGTTAGAATAGACTAATTAAGGGCTGGATAGATTATACTAATAGATAGGTGCAATAATTTTCTAGGCTGTTTAGGTGGTTAGATTAGCATTTCCGGCCTAAGTGAGTATTTATTGGGTTTAATTTGCATTATTTAATTATTTTTTCTATTTATTTAATTATTTTATATTTTTTGAAAATTATACCAGGATAGCCGGTAACCAGAATTTCGTGCTGATTGCAATGATGTGCTTAGTTTATACAATTAAGTGTTAATTTGTGCAAATTGAGTGGTGATTGGAATTTTGGTTATTTATTCCAAAATTGTGAAATTTTGATATTTAATTAGAAAATTCCGGGTGTCGGGTTTTGATACCAAAAATGGTTTTAAAAACTATATCAAACAGTGGGATTTTAAAATGGAGCATATCAGTTTTTCTGGTTCAAATTGACTGTGGACCCACACACAACTATTTTACTGTGTGTTTTTAATACGAAGAAAATGGGCCAAGCACATTATTTTAATTGGGACATTTGAGTGCAAAGCACGATGTCTTGGCCGGGATTGGATATATGCATGAATGGTTATGAGAACCCGTCCTTGAAATGAGTCAGGTGGACATTGCCCTTATTGGGATGCCCCTCGTCAACGGATGCCGATCGCAGTAGATTCTGGACGGATGCTCCTTTGGGATTGCCGTCTCGAGTAGATGTTGCCATGCTCAATGGGGTGAGACGATGCCTGGTTACACCAGAAGATCGCCGAACGTCGAGTAGGCCGTGCCCGTTGGGCCATGATAAAAAAAATTGGAACGCATGAATGAGTGAAATTGACGTGCCTGATTATGGGACAAAATTGTGTGGCACGTTATAAGACGTGTCATAACGATTTGGCCTTATAATCGGGAGCCCTTGTGTTTATTGAGATGAAAGTTGAGGCGTTCCAATTGATTGAGTATCATTACTGCATATGGTTGAGTATATGAATTGTGCTGACATGTAGGGAGGATCTGAGACAAGGTGAGTCTTTATGGTTGTGTGGCTAGGCGTATTTCCTTCCTAGTCGGAGCTTAGGGGATGGACTTGCTGAGACGTTATCTCACCCCGTCGTGGGCTCAATTCTTTTCAGGTCCATAGATAGTGGTCCCTCTAGTGCGTTTTGGAAAGTCGAGGGGGGTATATGGAGCAGAGTACTAACGTCCCTATCCCTAGGAGTCCCTGGCTCCATGAGCTCATAGTGACCACTATCTTGGTAGATGAGGGTCCACCACAGTTGGTACCTCATCGATTTAGGGCGTGGTTTCGTCATGGGATCAATGGGATCAGAGAAGGTCCCCTGCAAGGTTCCGACATCCCTGCCGTTGCGGTCAACGCCACAGTAGGTGAGGAGGTAGCTGATCCCCCTGATGGTGTCGTGGAAGACCTAGATTCCCCGGAGGTCTCAGAGGTCTCAACTGAGGAGTCCTGTGCCTAGTTAGCAGAGCGGCTCTTCTTTTTGGAGTAGACCTTTGTTCACAGACTAGTATTGTATATAAACTAGTTGGTTGTTTATGAAAAGTGTTTTGTGAAAATGGTATCCTGCTTTTCTATCTCATATCTGTGTTGTCTGGGGATTTGTTTATACGTTTCCGCATGTGCAATAAATTGAATGGGTCGGCGACGCGTCCTGAGACATCGCAATTTTATCGACCATCGAGGGATGCGCGCGCGCTCGAGGTTCGGGGCGTGACAATTAGAGTAGCTTAGAAACACAAATAAAATATGGAAGAATACTTTACTTGCAAACTAGAGATTAAATAAATATGAGGACTTGATTATGTTAAATTAATCCAACATCCTTTATGTATCTTTTTTCTATTTCCAAAAATACTTTGCAAGAAATCTTGGTCAATTTTAAGCTTAAATCCACTTACATGCAATGGATGTTCATACATGTGCAATTATTAAAGTAACAATCAATAAATCAAAGAAATAAATAAATTGCTAAAGATGGGGCCAAGACTTAAATAACTCGATCCAAAGGAAGCCCTATTAATTCCAATGGTTTTTTTGGGAATATGTCAATAAGAGACGCATCTATATCCTAAATATGATTTCTAATGCAAAGACAATAAATTCATTTTGGGGTTTTCCTTGTACATAGAAAACTAACTATATGCTATGCTAATCTAACTTTAATATGCTTGAATTATTAGACTCATTGTAGTAACTCGCAAAAATTATGGACTACTCTAACATGATATGCAATCTAACTTATATGAACCTAAATATGCATTTTAATAAAAAAAAAATTGGTTTGTCCTACTCTATCTCTCAACTCACTTTTAAACTTTTACTCTACCTTTTTGCAAAGCGTGAGCCCCAACCCACATGGGAAGGGCAACGGTTGCATTTTATTAATTGGCATATGATGGCAAAGCATAATTTACATGATAATGCAACTTATCCAATGAGACATGTGTCACGATCCGTGAATCATTCTTTACTCATGACACTTGTAAGTGGTGCTTGGGGTTATCGAGTGAAGAGTGAGTATGCAGAACAGACGAATACAACTGGACTGTGGGAGTGGCATTGGGACAATTGGTGCTAGATTTCTAGGATATAAGGATTATATTATTTAGGAGCTCTGAAGGCAGGGTTAGGGGCTGTTTGATAACCATCCAAACAGTACCCGATTTTGATGGGAGAAGTACACTAACAGTGTCATAAGTTGTGTACGGTGCTCACTTTGGTGCCAAAAGTTTCTGTTAGATTACTTAAGTGCCAAAATTTTGAAAAACGCTCACTTTGGTGCCAACTTCAATCCGGTTGGCCGGAAATCCGACATGGCAATTTGTATTCATTTTTGAAGCCGATGTGGCTCGCCGGAGAGCACAGTCAACATCCTAACACCAAAACGACGCCGTTTGGTGTCTCCCCCGATTCAAAACCCTAAATCTTCAGCGCCGTCCTCGATGGCCCTTGCGCTCGGCGGCCACGACTCCGACCCCGACCCCGACCCCGACCTCGAAGATGGCCACTTGGCGGCCGCGACTCCGACCCCGACCCCGACGATGGCCACTCGGCAGCCGTAGCTCCGACCTCGACCTCGACCCTGACCAGCGAGGTCATCCATGTAGGACGGCATCGAGGGTGTCCGAACAGCCCGAGCAATGGCGGTTGAGCAAGCGACAACGGCCCAGTGACGGCGAAGGCCGAGCGACGACGGCCAATCGAGCTAGGTCGAAAAAACCCTAGGACGGCGTCATTTTTGTGAGGCCATTCATGTAGGATGGAAAAATGATGTCGTTTTCTTAAGGAGGACCGAAAACGACATCGTTTAAGGCCTTGTCGATTTTTATTTTTTTTTTTATAAAAAAGCCACATAATCATTTTGGTCGGAATCTTTCGCCGGTGGCACCAAAGTGATCGTTTTTCCTCTGATTTGGCACTTAAGTGATCCGACAGAAACTTTTGGCACCAAAGTGAGTGCCGTACACAACTTATGGCACTGATAGTGTACTTCTGCTCGATTCTGATTTTTTGTTTTCGGGAGTAGTTTTGGAATAAAATTGCATTTGGTAAAAATTTTGTTCCCGGAACAGATTTGGAGTAGAATCAAGAATAAAAGAAAAGTTGATTATTTGTTCTCGGGAACAATTCTAGAATCAAATCTACCTAATTTTTCCTTTTTCCTTCTCTTTCTTCTTTTATTCTTTTTCCCTCTCTTGTTCTTCAAGTGTCGCCGCCGCCGCCATTGCCGTCTGTCGTTGCCACCGCCCCTCTCCGAACGCCGCTGTTCGCTGGCCATCGGCGAGCCTCACCTAGCTGCCGGCGAGGCTCGGCCAACGAGGCACGGCCTCGCTGAGGGCTATCAATGCTCTAGTGAGGTCGCCAGCCCTCATCTGGCCGGTCGCGGGTCATCCCAAGGCCGGCAACCGGTGACCTTGAAGAAGAAGAAGGAAGAAGAAGAAGAAGAAGAAGAAAGGAAAAAAAATTAATAAAAAAAATGATTTGAAATACGAATGGAAATTTTTCTTTATATAGAATACATATTTAATTTTGTATTTTAATTTATTATTTAGTATTTATATTTATAGTTTATACTATAGTTTATTATTTACTATTTAATAGAAAAATTATTAGTTAATATGTTTATTACTTAGTATAAGTATAAGTAATTAATAGAATTACTATGATTTGATAAAATTTTAGAATTGGAATAGAAATTTTATGTAATTATGAAACGCATTTATATTCATTTTTTATTCCAAAATCAGAAATTTTGCGCAGTTATCAAACGCGTTCTTTTGCTTAGAAATTGTTCCCAGGAACAGAATAAAAAAGAATAATTTCTGATCAGAATCTGTTCCCAAGAACAAAATCATTATTAAAAACGCCCTTAGTTTCCCGTGAACAAACTGGTCGGGAGCTAATGTTGCTCTCTTGATGAGACAATGGCAGGCCGAAACTAATTGTTAAGTCTAAAGAGATATGTTGTCTCGCTCGATGAACTAGACGCTCGAGCTAAGTTAGGTGTGGTATAATCTCATATAAGGAAGCTATTTACTGTTTGTTCTCTGGAACAACTATAGAACAAAGGCTGGCCTAGCTAGGCGCTACACGGGTTGAGTCGAAGAAAATCTATGGCCTACCCAATCCTACAAGGGTAGAGAGTGAATCACCAGGGCAAAAGGTGCTCGGACAAAGCGTGGCTCTCGACCATCTTCTAGGATGGCAATAAAGGCACGGGAAAGATCTGGTTCCTTGCTAAATAGGATAATATTCTTGGATTGATCGGTGAATCTAAAGAAGAGGTCTCTACCATGTTTTCAACAAGGAAGGAACCTCCATTGGTTTATTAGGTCAAGATGCTTAGTAGGCAAAAATGGTGTTGCCAAAAGATAAGGTTAGTGAAAAATGCCACACTTGCGAAGTAGACCATAGGTGATTGAAAAGGGGCCCAAACAGCTAAGATCAAAAGAAGCCGCCAATGGAGCACAACTATTTTGTTGGGTGAGCATGACCATTTGATGTATGATCCAAAAATTGGTGCATCAGTGGTTAAAGGATGCAACGAAGCGACAAAGCAGATTGCAACAAGGGTGTTGCGAAATTGGGTGGGGGAGAATGTCACAGTTCGTGAATTCTCCTGTACTCATGACACTTGTGAGTGGTACTTGGGGTTATTGAGTGAAAAGTAAGGATGTAGAGGGGATGAATACAATTGGTTCGTGAGAGTGGCGTCGAGACGGTTGGCGCTAGAAGTTCTAGGATAGAGGGATTATATTACTTATGAATTTTGAAGGTAGGGTTGGCCTCCCGTGCACAAACTGGTTGGAAGCTTATGTCACACTCCTGATGAGACCATGGTAGGTTGAAACCAGTTGTTGAGTTTAAAGAAATCTGCTTTCTTGCTTGATGGACTAGATGCCTGAGTTAAGCTGAGCGTGGTATGATATCGTCTAAGGAAATTATTCATTGTTTGTTCTCTTAAACAACTATGGAATGAAGGCTGACCTCATGAATTCCGCTTGCCAAGTGCCGCACGGGTTGTTTTGCGGCTAAGGAATTGCTAGCCCATGACACGAGCATTTAAATCTCGATAGATAAGTATACTAATTGGATAATGCCTAACAATCACAAACCAAATAAAGTTAGATCACGAGATTTGAAAATCAAACAATTTGAATATTCAAATGGTTAGGAAATTACCTAGACGGACTTTCTCCAATTTTTTTAGGGACAACCGATGAAGGGTATTGTGACATCCTGAAATTTGACCCCATTTCGAATATATGAAACGATTATTTCGTCGACGGGCCTATGGTCATTTTACTCAGAGCTGGTCTCTCACGAGTTAACTAATTTATTAGGTGAGACTGTTAAGGGATATAAACACGACATACTAGAGAATTCGATTAAAAATCAACTGCTCGACCATAATAATCGGCAAGGGTCAATACGACACCGTTATAATCGAATTACAATAGGATATAAGTCGATTTGATGGAATTACCTAGTCGAATTGCAGGTGGTTACACACGATTGCGATATTCACATCGAACGGCAATAACCCGATTTTCTATCGATATTATACTCGGGATACATAATTGAAACCTCGCAGTTTTTATGACAACCAAGAGTCGTCTATGATTCGGAGATACATAAACATGAATAAAAAATTATTGACCATGGGTCAAACGCGCTAAAATCCCTAAAAGCTACCCGATAGGTTAAGTTGTACTAAAATCGCGTTCGGTCGATTTTAACCACAAAATTGAATTCGGTTTCGGGAATCGGATGTTCGAGCGTGTCACGATTCATTTATAGGACGTCATCTCATCTTTCGGCGAATTTTCGTCGAGTCCGAAATTTTATAGAAAAATTTATTTTCGGACAAAAAAGAAATTAAAGGTGAAATTCAGATAGGCTGAACAAAAGGGATTTTCTACCCCTAATTTGGCTTATTTTGGAAAAAATAGAGCTAAATTGTGAGTGGTTGGGCCATTGACATTGAAGGATGAAGACTTTAGGGGAATGTGATGAGTGCATAGATATTTCTCAAGGCTTTTCATTGGCCAGTCCTTTGACTTTCACTTCCCCTCTCTCTCTCCAATTCTCCTCTCTTCTCCCATGAGTGTACCCCTCAGCCGACCCCCTCCCTTCTGCTTCTTCTTCCCTTCTTCTTTCTCACGTTCGCTTCTCTTCTTTCATTCCATCGCCAGCCCCCTCTCTTCATCCCTCTCCATTTTCCCTGCTGCCGACCATGCATCTCCTCAGCCAGCGTTCAACTTCACGCCAGCAACTCCTTGGCCACACGCCCACACCACCACCAGCCCACCGCCTTACCCTCACCGCTCGTCCGACGCCCAACTCACCCCCGCGGCCAACATCCGTCAACCACCACCTCCGCGACCCCACAACTCCAGCACCACCGTTTGTTCCAGCTCAGCCTAGCGGCTCCCATTCACCACTAGAACCCCTTGGCAGCACCACCACAGCCGAGACCGACCAACTCCACATAACCGAGTCCCCCCTTGGCCGTGAGCCCTCCTTGCCGATCCAAGCCTCTGTTTGAGACACAGTAGTCTCGAGTTCGCGTTGTCGTCGCCGTGAGCCCGCCGTCGTCCTAATCCGGTGAGTTAACTCTCTAATCCTTGATTAGGTTGTTAATTACTCTTAAGGGGTTAAATTAGTGTAATGAGGATTAGTTATTTAATCCTAGGTTAGTGTAACTAGCTTGGTTAGTGTAACTAGCTTGGTTAAGTTAGTTAGTTTGGTTAGGTTAGTCTACCTTAGTTAGGTTAGTTTACTTTGGTTAAGTTAGTTAACCATGGTTAGGTTAATTAAGTTGGATTAGCTTAATTAATCGCAAAATTATTTAACTAATCATAATCAGTGTAATTAGTGACAGATTAGCCGTTTTGCATAATTTTACGCTCGTTCTTCTGGATGGAATTTTGTGTGATTTTGATGACTTATATGTGCAATTGATTGCTTGATGGTAGTTGTCGATTATTATTGCAAAACTCGATTTTATAGGCTTTTAAATAGAAAAATGCTAGGTGTCGGTTTTAGACGTAAATTTTATGTACTATATAAAATCACGGAGTTTTAAAATAGGAGCATACCAAGTTGACGGTTTCCTTTGGAATATGTGATCACACACGATTATGTTATTGGGATTTTTAATACAAAGAAAAAGTGGCCAAGTTCATTATTTGAAAATGAGGTATTTGAACGCAAAGCATAGTGTTCTTACCTAAAAATGTATTCGTATGGTCACTATCAGAACCCATCACCCGACGAGAGTTGAGGAGGTGATGCCTGATTAAGTTCGGATGCCCCACGTCAACGGATGCCGAGTCACGGTGGAGGCCGGGCTGATGTTCCTTTATGGAATGCCGTCTAAGCATGTAGTGCTAGACGTTGCCGTGCCCGATAGAGCGGGACGATGCTTGGTTACGTCGGATGACCGCCGACTTTTGAGTTGGCCGTGACCGATGGGTCGTAATAATTGGGACAAGCTTGAATGATTGTGATAGTTGCGCCTAATTATGGGGCAAAATTGTGTGGCATGGTATGTGACGTGTCATAACGGTTTTACCTTATAATCGGGACCCATGTGAATGTTTGAAGGATAAGAGTTATGTGTTCCGGTTATTAATTACGCTTGTTATATTTATAATGGCATATGTGATGTACTAATATGCAGAGACACGCCGAGGTGAGGTGAGTTTTGTATGGTGCGTGTTTAGGACCGCCTTCGAGGCGAATTTACATCCTAATCATGGTTTAGGGTTTTGACTCACTGAGATTTATCTCACCCCGTCGCGGTTAATGTTTTTCAGGTCCTTAGTATAGAGATACGTCCAGTCTGGTTCGGGTTTCCGTGGGTAATGGATTACGAGTCTACCTTTTTCCCTATTCCCGAGACCACCCAGACTCGCGAGTTAGTGGTAACCACAATTTGGGTCGATGAGGGTCTCCTTCATTTGGTACCTCATCACTTCAAAGTGTGGTTCATTAACGAGCACAATGGTGCGTGGGAGGGTCCCCCGCAGGGTTTTGACGGACCGCCCGTCGGGACGGAGGATGGGGAGGTAGGGCACCCCATGGACATCAACATACCGGACGGTGTTGTAGAGGATCCCGAGCCCGAGTTTGAGGGATCCGGGGTGTAGGTTGCCTAGGAGTTCTTTTTTAGACAGATTGGTGTATATAAACTCGTAGGGTTAACTTGGTATGTAAATAAATCATACTTTATAAACAATGGTTGTATGTTTTTACTATCCATCTTTTTGATGATTGTCTGGGTGTTGTGTTTAATTCACTTCTGCATGTGCTTAATTGAAAGATAAAAAGAATGGGTCAATGACGCATTCTGGGACATCGCATTTTTAATCGACCGCCAAGGGATGTGTGCGTACTCGGGGTTCGAGACGTGACAGGTATTCTCTAGTATTGATTGGGTGGTTTTCTCTCACTAATGGCAACACCTTTGAGATCACCGGAAAGACCAGCATAAGGGAAATTTAGGAACAACCACAAGGAGAATCAAGTCACGGTTGGTGGTGCGAATTGGCCGAGCATGAACAACAACAAAAATCAAGGAGTAGAACTACCATGGAAAATTCACAACAACACCAATCGTTCTAGTAGAAAGAAGGACAACACCTGGATAGCAATAAGCATTGAGTGAATTGTGGAAAATTGTTCAAAAAGTCCTGAACTTATTGCACTTTTGTTAATTTAGTCCTAAATCTTTTTAATTTTGTCAATTGAGTCCTAAACCTCTTATTGTTTTGCCAAATGAGTCAATCTAGCCAATTTTGGCCGTAAATGGCTGACGTGGATGATGATCGTCCTATGTGGCAAGATTGGTGTTAACATAAACAATTTTAGTAATAATTTTTTTATTGTTTATTTAATTATTTCTTTTCTTTTCTTTTCTTTCTTTTTTACACCTCTGGCTTGCGACTATCACTGGCCATAGGCCTAGTCTGGGTGAGGGGTTGCACCCTTGCTGGCCACAGTTAAAGGCTACGAGCCCCTCACCTTTGGCCCCTGAGGCGTCATGGCCCTCGCTTGGATGGCCAGAAACCTCTCTCCCCTAGCCCCCCTCCCTTGCTTAAGTGCTTGGGAAGAGAAGAATTGAAGACAATGAGTTCATCTTCAATGGCATCAAAGATGAAGAGTCAAGGGTTGATGCGCTCACCAAATCCAGGCAAAAGGTTTGCGGCCCTTGCTTGTGGCTGACGAGGGCTGCGAACCCCTCAATTAGACTAGGCGAGGATGGATGCCCTTGCCTTTTGGCCAACAAGGGTGCGGAGGCCCTTGCCCATAGCCGGTAAGGGCCACGACGCCCTTGCCCCAACCAAACGAGGATCATTAGCCCTCGCCAGCGAGAGGTGTAATAAAAAGAAAAGAAAAGAGGAAAAGAAAAAGAAAAAATATTTAAAAAAATCATAAAAAAAAACAGTACAATATTTTAAAAATTATTCACATCAGGGTCATCAATTACCATGTAGGATAATCGGCATTCATGTTAATGATTTATGGCTAAAATTAGCTGGATAGACTCAATTGGTAAGATTGGAAAATGTTTACGACTCAATTGATAAAATTAAAAGGTTTATGACTAAATTGACAAAAATGTAATAGATTTAGAACTTTTTTGACAATTTGTCCGAGTGAGTTGAAACAGGCAGCAAGGTTACAGGCAACAAATGGAAGAAGACAAAACTCTAGGAACTGCAATGGAAAGATTTGCAGCGAGCCACAGCCAGCCACCGTCGTTGAAAAGAGAGTAAAGACTTGCAAAGGGGAGGGCGTCGCCGGAAAGGAGGCTTGGTTGGCCGTACGAGTTAAGGCTCAGCTTGACTGGTTGTGACACAGCAAACTAGAGAGTCAAACTTGTTCGGACGCATGCTGGAGCTACTGGGCGCTGTTGGGAATTCGACTAGACCGGTGCAGGACTCGCCGTACTGATTTGGACGAGCGGATGGGGCTGGAGATTCGTAATTGTTGTCGGAAAACACCATGAAGGGCACTCCACAAGGGCGACAGTCTTGGTGGCTGTGACGGCAGTTGGAAGCTACTGTTGTCTGCGGGTCTGAGTCGTCGAAGTAATGCTGAAGCTCGCCATGTTTGGGGCAACGCTGGTCTCAGCGGGTTCACGCCGAAGTAGGGACAACGTGAAGATTTAACACAAGCGACGCAGAATCAAGGACGGGCACGATGATTTTTTTTTTTGTCTCCTCTCTCATTGTTTATTGCTCTCTTTTTACTGAATGTGTCGTGCCCCCTGAGAATTTTGTGAACTGGATGGTGATTTGAAGATGTGCAGTAAGCAGATGAAGATAAAGAACTAGATCTAATGCAGAACAATCAATTCTGGAAATACTTCATGTATCAATGTATTAACGAATCATTGAAATACAATGTACATAGAACATCAATGAATACAGATCCTCTGTTCTACTTGCTTTGTTCTATCTTACTTGAGTTTTCCAGTAGCCTTTGAACATCCTTCTGAAGCTTTTCTGATACACCAAACATCCATGGAGGATTCTTCTTTCTTCTTTCTATCTCTCTCTATCTTATTATTAACTCCACTTTTTCTATATCTTCATGTATCATCTCTGATCTCAAGACTCTAGTTATATGAAGAACAAAACTTCTAAGAACTAACAACTAACTGAAAAACGAATGTAAAACAGACTACTTCTAACAGATTTTAGCACATAGCACATGTGTATAACTTGGCGATCCATGTCATTCTTTACTTCAGATGTCTCCTTCATTGATGTCGATCCAAACTGATCTTCATCATAAGTTCTTCACCGTTGATCATCTTTTCTGTATCGCCAAGTCCTCTGTTTTCTTTGTTGATTGTTTTTCCAACACGTGCCGTTCTTCTTCTAGACTTGAAATGAACCAGAAGACACTTTTTCACGAACAAAGTGAAAGTCAATTTCAATGTGTTTTGTACAAGCATGTAAGATGGGATTTGCTGTGAGAGAAATGGCTGATCTGTTGTCACAGAATAAAGTTGTGGCTGCTGGAAGGGAAATACCAATATCACGTAATACAAAGCTGATCCAAGTGAGTTCAGCTGTGGTAGAAGCTAGTGCTTGATATTCGGCTTCTGTAGAGGACCTTGAAACAGTAGATTGTTTCTTGGCTGACCAAGATAACAAATTAGATCCAAGAAAGGTGCAAAAACCTGTAGTAGATCGGCGAGTGGTAGGGCATCCTGCCCAGTCAGCATCTGAGAAGCCATACATATTAGTTGAACTCCTGGAATGGAGATAGAAGCCAAGGTGGATAGTTCCTTTAACATATCGAAGGACTCGTTTTAATTGGAGAAAATCTGCCACTGTTGGATGTTGCATCTTTTGACAGAGAAGGTTTGTTGCAAAAGCTATATCTGGTCGAGTGATTGTTAAGTATTGAAGACCACCTACCAGGCTTCTGTACTCAACAGGATCAGTGAGCTGAGTGTCAGCATTGTCCATGAGAGCTGATCGAGGTGGCAAGGGTGTTGAGATTGGTTTGCAATCTGTCATATGAGCTCTTTTGAGTAAATCAACAGCATATTTTGTTTGGCATAGAAATAAATGCTGTGGTGTGCGTTTGGCTTCAATGCCTAAGAAATAGTGAAGATAGCCAAGATCCTTCATATGGAATTGAAGACTGAGAGTCTGAATTAATGTAGTTAGAAGTTGAGATGAACTTCCTGTCAAGATAATATCATCGACATATAGCAGCAGTAATATTGTATGTGAGTCAGTATGAAGAACAAATAAAGAAGGATCAGCTGTACTGCAGAAGAAACCAAGTTCAAGGAGGAAATTACTGAATTTGTCAAACCAGGCTCTTGGAGCTTGTCGAAGGCCATATAAGGACTTGTGAAGTAGACAGACATGGCTTGATTTTTGAGGATGTATAAAGCCAGGAGGTTGTTCCATGTAGACAGTTTCATTCAAGTCTCCATGAAGAAAGGCATTTTTCACATCAAGTTGATGTATTGACCATTGTTTTGTTAGAGCTATGGACAACACTATGCGAATTGTGGCATGTTTCACAACAGGGCTGAAAGTCTTAGTAAAATCAAGTCCTGCTTCTTGATGAAAGCCTTTAGCTACTAGTCGAGCCTTTAATCTGTCTAGAGTTCTAGCAGATGTCAGTTTGGTCTTGAAGACCCACTTACAGCCTACTACATTCATCTGGTTAGTTCGTGGAACTAGTGTCCAGGTGTTATTGTCATACAAAGCAGTCATTTCTTCCTGCATTGCACTATACCAAGCTGGATCAGCCAATGCTGACTTAAGGGATCTTGGTTCTGTGGGAACTTGATACTCAACTAAACAAGCATATTTTGGATTTGGTTTGATAATACCTGTTTTGAGTCGAGTCTGCATATGATGACCCACAGGATTACCTTGAGAAGAGGATAAGCCAGGGTTGGATTGTTCTGGTGCAAGACTAATATTATCAGATGATGCAGGTTGTGAGGATGGAGGTTCAGAAGCTGGTTGTGCTTCTGTGATAAGTTCATCCTGCATTGGTGCTGATGAAGTAACTTGGGGAATCTGTTCATTGTAAGAACTATCCAGTGTAGGATGATACTGACTTTTGATTGCTGACTGATGAGTAGAATTAATGATTGTTGTGTCAGTACTTGGAGGTTCGAACAACTGAACTTCTTCAATCCATTGTCTGTATAGAGGTGTGTACTGTCCATATTCATTGATGACCTTCTTTGTGAAAGGAAAAAGTGTTTCATCAAAAACCACATGCCTACTGATATATATACGATTATCAGTAGGTACAAGACATCGATATCCTTTATGTAGGTCACTGTACCCCAGAAAAATACAGGTAAGGGATCGAGGGTCAAATTTATGTTTCGCATATGGTCTTAAGCATGGATAACAGGCATAACCAAACACCCTCAAATGATTATACTGTGGTTGACTATTATGAATCTTGTTATAAGGTGTATCCATCTGTAGTTTTGGTGTTGGAAGTCTATTGACAAGATAATTTGCTGTAACAAAAGCATCCACCCAGAATTTCAGTGGAACCTTGGAGTGATACAACATGGCTAATCCCAGTTCTACAATGTGACGATGTTTTCTCTCTGGAATCCCATTCTGTTATGGAGTATGTGGACATGAGAGTTGTTGTTTTATGCCGCAGTTTTGTAGATGACCTTGGAATCTATTGCTGACAAACTCCCCTCCTCCATCACTTTGGAAAATTTTGATTTGATGATTGTATTGTTTCTCAACTAATTTCTGGAATTGAACAAAAATATTATAGAACTCAGACTTCAACTTCATAGGATATAGCCAGCTATATCGTGAGAAATTGTCAACAAAAATCACATAGTATCTAAACTTCTGGAAAGAATTGACTGGTGAGGGTCCCCATATATCACAGTGAATCTTTTCTAATGGCAAGTTTGATGTAGAATCTGATAAAGGAAAGGATAGAGCTGTACTTTTTGCTATTTGACAGCTGCTGCAAACATTAGAAGAAGATGAATTAAATTTGATCAACTTCTGTTGTTGTAGATGTTGCACTGTCTGAGAATTTGTATGAGCTAGTCTCTGATGCCATATGTCTTTATCAACAGTTTTCTGTCTTTGAGTAAAGAAAGCTGCAGTTGTCTCTGTATCAACTTGATAAAGACCTCTATTTTTCCTTCCGAGCTTGACTGTTACTTTGGTATTGTTGTCCTTTACATAAACACCAAATTTGTCAAAGATAAAAGAACAAGGATAGTCATATGTGATCTTTGAAACTGAAATTAGATTCTTCTTTATTTCTGGTACTATAAGAACATCATTCAGGGGTAATGTATTGCCTTATGTAGTTAAGCAGGTATTACCAATATGTGTAACAGGTAAGCACGATCCATTTCCTACCATCACAGTATCAGATCCTTGGTATTTAGTAAGGGTATGAAGAATACCAGGATTAATGCTAATGTGGGTTGTAGCACCAGTATCAGGGTACCATTCACTTCCTTTTGGATCTTCAATATGTATTGCTGTCAGTGCTGCTGGAACATCTTCTACTTGATAAGAGTTATCAAATCGGTACCAGCAGCGAAGAGCATCATGACCAGGACGTTTACATATTTGACATTCCAATCTAGCAGAATTTGTGTCTTTCTCATCCTGCAGATTTTTACTTGAATTTAATGAGAGAGAAGGATAAGATTTGGTAGTCTGGTACCTTTGGGAGTGATTGGCATAGGGTCGAAATCCCTGATTGTAAGTAGACAAGTTATTTCTTTGTCTTAGGTGTTGGTCTGCTTGAACTTGAATTGATGCTTCTCCTCTATAGCTTGGACTTCTTTCAGCATAACCAAAACCTCGACCTCTATTATTAGTAGTTCTTCCCCGACCATAACTGCGACCACCTCTGTAATTTCCTCTTTGGGCTATGAATCCAGAGGTTTGAGGAACATACTCTTCATCAGTACTTTCTTTAGACTGTACTTGAAATTGTCTCTGCCCAAAGTAAGCCATATTTGGATTGAACTGACTTCTGGAGTAAGTCTTCATTCTTGATTCAAACCTTTCTAACTGAGCAATAACCTCATCATAATCAGGTTGAGGCTTCAAACAGTATATGGTGGTTCGAAGATTTTCATATTCAGGACCTAAACCTTCCAGAATACCAAAAATTTTGGTTATTTCATCCACAGGTTTGCCTATTGCATTCAACTGATCACATATAGACTTATACTCTCGAAGATAGGTAGAGAGAGTTTGATCAAGCTTCTGACAGGACTGCAGTTTCCCTCTGAGTTCAAACTCTCTAGCAATTGACTTCTGTGTAAATCGCTTTAGAAGAGTCTGCCATACTTCAAAAGATGTATCTAAGCCAATTATTAGACTTAGGATATTTTCAGTGACAGCTCCACTGATCCATGAGGATATCAACTGATCTGTTCTTGTCCAGTCAGTATAGTCTGGATTAACTAGTTCAGATTCACAACTTTCAGTTTCATTTTGCAGCATACGAGGAGGTGAAGGAATATCACCATTAATAAAGCCAAATAGCTCTTGGCTTCTCAGAAATCTTTGAATCTGAGCTTGCCATAGCAGAAAGTTTCCTTCGGTAAGTCTGATTGTGATAAAGTTCGAGATGTTCACATGTATCGGAAAAGGATACTTTGGTGTTCTTATTGCCATTGTCACAAGATTTCAACTTGAGACGAGATATCAGGAATGCTAAAGAATCCTTATAGAATTTGAAGATGCTTGTTGATACAGTGAATCAACAAGGCTCTGATACCATGAGAATTTTGTGAACTGGATGGTGATTTGAAGATGTGCAGTAAGCAGATGAAGATAAAGAACTAGATCTAATGCAAAACAATCAATTCTGGAAATACTTCATGTATCAATGTATTAACGAATCATTGAAATACAATGTACATAGAACATCAATGAATACAGATCCTCTGTTCTACTTCCTTTGTTCTATCTTACTTGAGTTTTCCAGTAGCCTTTGAACATCCTTCTGAAGCTTTTCTGATACACCAAACATCCATGGAGGATTCTTCTTTCTTCTTTCTATCTCTCTCTATCTTATTATTAACTCCACTTTTTCTATATCTTCATGTATCATCTCTGATCTCAAGACTCTAGTTATATGAAGAACAAAACTTCTAAGAACTAACAACTAATTGAAAAACGAATGTAAAACAGACTACTTCTAACAAATTTTAGCACATAGCACATGTGTATAACTTGGCGATCCATGTCATTCTTTACTTCAGATGTCTCCTTCATTGATGTCGATCCAAACTGATCTTCATCATAAGTTCTTCACCGTTGATCATCTTTTCTGTATCGCCAAGTCCTCTGTTTTCTTTGTTGATTGTTTTTCCAACACGTGCCGTTGTTGTTGTTCTTCTTCTTCTGGTTCTTTATATTTAACACCCCCTTCTCCTGGTTAGTGCTCTCTATTTATAGGGAGAGAGTTAATCCCTGTTGATGATTTCGCTTGTTGAAACTTCAATTAAATTTCGATCTTAGTATGTTCATCACGATTATTTCCTGAAGCTTCAACAAGACCCCTTGCTTTGATCATGCAGTCACCATTTTAAACTTTAACCCTAATTATCTTCAACTTATGTCTCCGTTTCAATTCGATTATGCCCCTGTCGATCTCAGCGGCGTCAATCTAGAAGAAAGATTCCATGTGCGCTAGCTCATGGCATGTACAACATATGATCCGTATGAGATGCGAATGCAATGATATTTTTGTTTTGAAGTCGGACTGATCTCAAATTTTCCTATGCAATAAATGTCTGAGAGCTTTTCTCTCCCAATCTTAGATTTGGGAACTTTTTTTCTCCTATCTAATTCTAGATTTAGGAGTCCTAATGAACAAATACTCTATCTCTAGTTTCAATATTATTCACAGCAGTTTCAAAGTCAAATTTGTGCTCATTCATTGTGAACTTGCTAAAGAGCTTGCCTTCACAAGCAAATCTGAACTTCTTAAGCATATTTATATTGTGAAGGAGTTGGAGACGCCGCATCTAGGCGCACACTGTCGAAAGGCAAAGCTATAACTAAAAATAGATATCTCGGCATATGCTCATTACCGATGATGATGTGTAATTCGACAATTTACCACTCATCTGTTTGCTTGGATGTAATCATAGATCTGCTCTTAAAGGACGGGTGTGTGATTATCTTTGCCAAAGTATGATATACCTTGATATTCGGTTTTTGGTTTGTTTTGGAGCTCTGCGCATTTACCTTAGTAGGGTGACTTTTGAGATTTTATATGAATCTTTTCGTATATCATTTTGGTAATAAATTAAATTTTCTTTTGACAAAAAAGGGAAAACACCTATTTAGCACAACACTGATGCTTCTGAATTTCGTGTCAATCTCTCAATCTGTCTTGCAAACCGAATGACATCCAAAAACCTGTGCTTGGCCGAAACTATGGCAAATCGAATAACATCGTGTATCGTTCGCGAGGGGTCTGATTAAAAATATCATCGATTCTTATTCTACTACCATGAGAATGCCCACAAGTTTTTTGCAATTCAAGATTTGCTAGCGTTAAAATTAATGGTTTTTCACCAAAAAAGTGTCAATGAAATATTATTCTCAATGTGGATGAATCAATATGAATCCTACAAAGAAGGGCTTTTGCTGAATTTGGACCCAAAAGTAAATGACAATAATTTTTTAGGTATGAACCCTCGAAACAAAATCATTGCCACTTGTGTATATCGCAGGATTATAAAGATTAAGATTAATTCAGAGAAGAACATTGAGCTCTGTAATTGTCTGGGGGTCCTTTACAAAGAGTACAATGTGGATATTTCTAATCCACAATCAACGATTACAAATGGTTGCTAAGAAATTAAACATGTTTACGTGATTCCTAGTATTTAGCAATACTTAGCTACAAACGATTACATCTAGGATTGTCAACTCCACTACTCAACGGATGCCTAGACTCAGTAATCTACGTTTACATCAGTGATTATATTGACTCAACTATTTGCAATTGCATTGACTCTACTACTCGACAGAAACCAAACTGCAACTAAAAGACTTGGACATTGGTTAGTGTCCACGTATTCCCCCTTTTAAAATAATTGAATAATTGATCGATCATCTGATTCTCTTAAATGAGATATTAAAGAGTCATCATATGCTCATTATCATCAGCAAATTTGATTTTTTCTTTGCCAGATTGCCTCCTGAATTGTTTTCCAAAAACAACACATATCATTAAGCCCATATCATTACATTAGACAGGAGCTTACAAAGTTAAGGGAGGAACAAGCCCCAATTCCTTGAGATGGCCAATAATTGCACCTGCTATGCACGTGGGTGTGCTAAAATAGGCAAGTTGATTTTTCTTCAAAATTGGAATCGATAAAGCTTTATATTATCAAATTTTCAGTCATAGAGGGTGCTTTATATCATAAAGGGCTACTTGGGGTTTCGAAAAAAGGATTTTTCAGATAGAAAATACATTCACTCCTCCACTGAGTATACAGAGACGATATAGAGATGAAAAATCAATTATGAGTCCATTGTTTCCTCGTACTTGGACAGTTTTTTGTTTGTCATTTTCGGCCATAATTTCTGTCGAAAGCGTCCCATGGATCCTTATTAACTTTGCATAACTTACATGTGAGCCGGTCATTATCTACCGTGAGATAAACTTTAATTGCTTGGAGATTGGAAATTCCTAAGCCGTTATTTCTTTTATTGTACAGCAGAATAGTCATGCTTTATTCACTCTCATGAATGCAGCGATCTCAAGCGGTCTAATCCTAGACTCGAACCACTGGGGTTCGCCCTAGTGGCCACCCTTCCATCTTGGAATGGGGAGGTTGGGGGTTCAAATCCCCACATTCTCAGGGGAGATTGGGGTGGGGAAGATTTCATTTCAGGAGTGGGTTTCGACTCCCACGCCCTGTAAGGAGGCAGGGCAAAAGTTTGAGAGTGAGTGTTAGAGTAGGATTAGCGTAGGACTGACAAAAAATAAAAATAAAAAAATCCCAGACTCGGGAGGCCAAAACTCGGGCCGGGTATCCCCTGACTAGACCGGCTTTAGGTTTTGTTAGTGGGCGTTCAGCACGATCTTGGTTCATTTCGAGCCTCCCCACGGTTTTCGATATTCCCTCGTCGTATCATCAATTAGGGGGTCCAATGATGTATCCTTATGCGTTTGAGGGTATGCTTTAGATTATATACACAAACTTATTGTTGCCCTTTTCATGAAAGTATATATGTCGAAACCTTTTAAGCAAATTTAATTTCATAAAATTATTATAAACCCACGTGGGCATGTGACTAGTTCCTTTTATACACCAAACAGGGGATTGGAAATCAGAATGAAAATGAGTGTTAATTCATTCCAGGCTAACTCTCTTCAATCGAGCAACCCATTACTACTTGTTTTTATGGCAAATGATTGAAGCGCCGACAAAATGAGATGAATAGGCCCTTGATCCAGGTATTGAGAATAATTTACTGCAAGAGAAATAATTATAGATCTACATATAACTGATTAATCCATTTCATTAATGCACTATTTCTCCCCAGCTATTTAAGTTCTCTTCTCTAGACCGACTACAGCATCAAACAATCAGCTATATCAGACAATTTCCAACCCTTCCGTCTCCAATAGACCACCATGGCAACGCTTATAGAACTTGTCCGCTTTGATGATCTTGTTGGTCGTCACCGTCGCATTGCTTCCTAAGGCTACCTTCGCCACAACCAGAATCCCTGATTGGGCAAAGAGAATAACCTATGATTGCGGGGCTGGGTTCTTCCAAATCATAGTCCTTTACGACAACTTTGCAACCACCGATGAATGTTGCCACAAGTCCGTGAAGGCAGGGAAGAACTGCCAGAACCAATTCATGGAGTCAATTGTCTCGAGCCACAAGCCGATCAAGGGGACGATATCTGATATCTACAGGAGGGGCAATGAGACGTGGAGCAACTGCATTGCGGCTATTAGTCTTGTACTCCCTCCCGAGCCTACTCATTGAGAGCTATTCTTATTTTCACGCTAAATGTGTAAAACAAAAGAGACGAAAGAATTATAATTTTCTGTTGGATTCTCCTCATATAATTTTCCTATATTTTGTGCCTGCGAAGCCTTATAGTTAACTATCACAAAAACACGATAATGGATGAATCATATTTTTAGTGTGAAACATTAACTATTTGTTCACGTGAAAACGCGTGTAAACTATTGCTAGTAATACACTACGTAAACTTAACTTTGGAACATTTAATGAGGTTTTAATAGTATCAAGAATTGAGAAATATGTAGGCCCAAACATCTTATGTTAAATGACTTCGTAATAGGTCGAACGATGTTGTTATGCAAGAGTGGGTTTTTTTTAATCAGCCCGAATGAAATGAATGTATGTTGCTTCGCCCCGCAAGATAATGAATGATTGTTATTATTATCATATCTTGGATCCTCTTCATTAATGAAACCTATTGGATGATTTAATCACAAATTCATAAATGAATGAGTTCATTAAATCTGGAAAACCCAAATCTGGTTAAGGAAACTTAGCTAATAAATAAGTTCAGTTAATCTGGAAAACCAAAGCCAAATTTGGTTTGCTATATACTGGGAAAACGCTAGATTTGTTAGAACTTTGGATATATAAATTTGGTAAATTTGGCTCCTTCTCAATAATGAAGACCTACGAATTGTTTAACTTCTTTTCCACAAGTTGTTAATAAATTATTGGAAAAATTACCAAAAAAATCCTAAACCTATTGCAATTGTGTTAGTTTAGTCCTAAACTTATTTCTTTGACTAATTGAGTCCTAAACCTTTTAGAATTATTCCTGATCAGTCCATCTGGCCAAAATTAGCCGGCCGGCGTTGGCGACCTTTTTTTTAATAATATTTTATTTTATTTTATTATTTATTTTTAAATTTTTTTATTTTCCTTTTTCCTCTTTTTATTTTCCCCTTCTCCCTCTTCCTTCTTCCTCCCTCCTCTCTCCTCCTTCCTTTGGCTCCGACAATCGGCCAGGCTGGCGGGTCGCCGGACTGAGGCAATCCGGTGAGCTCGCCTCGCCAGTCGGCGAGCTTGCACCGAGCGACGGCGGGGTGAGCCCCTGTCGGATTTGGCGAGGGCTAGCCTCGCCTGACGATTGCGAGGCGAGCCCTCGCCAGATCTGATGGGGGCTCGCCCCGCCGTCGTTGGGCGTGAGCTTGCCGACTGGTGGCGGGGTTTTGCCCCACCGTCGCTGGGTGCGAGCTCACCAGATCTAGCGAGGGCTCGCCTTGCCAGTGGCTGGGCGAGCTTGCCCTCGCCCCACGACAGCGAGGCAAGCTAGCCCGACCACCTTAGTTCGGCGACCGGCCAACCCTCCCCTTTGGCCGGTCGCTAGAGCCAAAGGAAGAAGGAGGGAGGAGGAGGAAGGAGGGAGAGGGAGAAGGAAAAAAAAAAAAAAAAAAGAGAAAAAGAGAAAAAAGGAAAAAAAATTAATAATTTTTTTCAAAAAATAAAATATTATTAAAAAAAGTCGTTGGCACCGGTCGGCTACTATGTCAGCATCGGCCGGCCAATTTTGATCGGATGGACTGATCGAGAATAATTGTAAAATGTTTATAACTCAATTGGTAAAAAAAAATAAGTTTATGATTGAATTGACATAATTGTAATAGGTTTAGAACTTTTTTTTGATAATTTTCCCATAAATTATTTAATGAATCACACTCAAATATCTAGTCTAAGGTTAACGAATCAATAGATATGTTCATCAAATCTGGAAAACCAAAACCAAAAAATCTGGTCAAAGGTTATTTAATTATAAATAAGCTCAATGAGTCTAGAAAACCAAAGCCAAAATTTTGTTGAGTGATATGCAAGAAAATTAAAAAGGAATTAGAGGGCACTATGGCCTAGATCTATCAAAAGGAATAGATCCATTTCTTAACTCATATTTTATGTGTTGAGTTGCTATATAGGTCGGTTGTATTTACTAAATGTGTTACTTTATAATAGTAGAGTCCAAAGTAATATGGGTGTTAAATGAGTTCACACTTACTTTGACCCAATTCACATCTATAACTCTTTTTGCACTCTCACTTGATATCATTGCACTCACTTCGCCCTCTCACCTCAATTTGAATATGAGCTTTCTTAAATTAGATTAATATGAAAATATTTTAACAATATAAGATGGGTTAAAATTGTCTAGGTATAGATTGAATTAGGTGTGAATTACTATATTTGTATTGCATAGAAATATGTTAAATGAGTCAATTTGAGAGTCCAATCATTTTCGACTTAACCCAACCTATTCGTTTGACAGATCTATTACGACGTTACTTGTAGTCTCATATGGGATCAAAGGGGAAAATGACTTATAAAATAAATACTAACTCTTGAGTTTTTACCATTTTGAATGTTGGAATCAACATTGTAAATGAAAAAAATATGTAAGAGTTTTCTTAATGTGAACTACATTAATTGATATTGTAATTTACCGTTTAACGTTCACCGTTTTACGGGGATTGGTCTAAGGTGAGATAGAAGGTTTCTTAATTAGTCTAATATGGGCTGGCTAGTGTGGGTCGAGTTGAGCCTGGCCCGTAATGAGGGGGCCTAGTTGGAAACTCTATAAATAGTGCTAAAGTCTCTCCTCTAACCCTAATTCTCACACGTATCATCACCTAAGGGGCGTTTACCTAACGCTAAACGTGAGGGGGCCGTCTCATTGAGCCAGTGATATAGAGGGCAATAGAGGAGAAGGACTTGATGCGTGGATCCCCTTGATATGTGGGAGATCCATTTTCTACTTCCACTTTATATTTGATGAATCCCAAAACAGGTGTGTTAATCTTTCTACTCAATTATGCATGTTCTTGTTCTGGTTATGGAGATCTTGGGGTTGCGCAATTTGCGTCCAACAAAATATTCCAACGCGGTCTTACCATCCTTAATCCAAAGTCATACTTATTTATTTTCTTATTAATTATCAAACGAAAGTGGACAAGGTATTTGTTATCGTGACTCACGATTCGTGAGGTTGGTCCATGCCGATACAACGAGCGGTGTGTAAATGGGCCGGCTTGACTTGAGTCGTTTATTGTCGGGTCATATCGAAAATGTACTTTTCGTTCGAGGAAAAGGACATCCAACCGCTTGATGAACGACGGTTGATTTCTGTCTGTTTTTTTTTTTTTTTTTTTTCCGGGTAAAAGGAAGAGCGTCGCTTGGTTCTGACTCTGGTGGCATGGCGAGCCTTTCTAAAGGGAAGAACCATTCTTACACGGGATTTCCTCGATAAGGTGAAGAAAGAAAAAAAGACAAAAACAAAATACACCGCCAAAGTCATTGGTCGAGTGATTTAAGATTTGATTTGTATGGCAAAAGTCCGAGGCTCGATTCTCTAGCATATTCTTGATCTCAAAATACCTTAATTTGTCGGTGAAGGTTCGGATGTATTGTCAATCTCAAGTTTCACATTCACGTTGCCCGAGAATAAGGGAGATAGGTCCGACCGGCACAATTTGCAGCCTTAAATTGAACATCCTTCTATGGATTCAGCGCCAACTACCCTTTTGGCGAGCAATAATAATTCAAAAATATGCCACACGGAATGATATGATTAATTAATTTTGATTTGGCACTCACCTATCCATTCGAAATTCTTGGTTTACCTATAGTTGTACTATAGTTGCGATACTTTATCATAATATTATGAAGTGTTATAAATTGTATATTTCTGGTATTACATAATTTAAAGCTACGATCGATGTTTTTAAATCCATAGTGGTCAAAGAAGCGGTCTGGCCTCCAATACACGTGTAATGGGTTTGATCGTTGGATCAATTAGTTGGACAATCTATAAAAATAAAATGCACCATAAATTTAAATATGCCTATTTAGACCAACATTAATGTTTAAGTAAAGGGAAAAGTACAAAAAAAAGTTCTAAATCTATTTTATTGATATAAATTAAGTTCTAAACATTTCAATTTGATTAATTTAGTTCGAAACATTTTCATATTGATACCAATTTAGTCTATCTGGCCAACCCAAGCTAGAAATTGCCAATATAAACATCGGCGATTCTACGTGACATGATTGGTGCCAACGTTATAATTTTTTAATATTTTTTCAGAATATTTTATTCTTTTCTTTTCTTTTTCTTTTTCCTTACCCTTTGGTCGATGTTAACAGGGTTGATGGCTGGCCATTGCCAACCACAAGCTAGTCTAAGGCCTTTGCACCCTTATTGGCCATTGACAAGGGTGTCGGGCCCCCGCTTAGATCCTGGCGAGGGTTAAACCCTTGTCTGTTGGCCAATGAAGGCCTCTGCACCCTTGTCGGCCACTAGTGAGGGCATGAAGGCCCTCATTCTTGGTGGGCAAGGGCTGCAATGCCTCAGGTGAGGGAATTGTGGGCCTCGCCTAGAGCCAGGCAAGGGCGTGATGCCCTTGCCAGCGCTAGCGAGGGCTTGATGTTCTTGCTCGTGGCTGGCGAGGGTCACGATGCCCTAGCCTAGTTTGGGTGAGGGCATCACGGCCCTCACTGGCCAATAGGTGAGGGTTTCAGCTCTTGCCTGGATCTAGGTAGGGGCTTGACACCCTCGCCCAGATCAACTTGTGGCAAGCAATGGTCGGTTGGCGTCGGCCAAAGAGTAAGGAAAAAAAAAGAAAAGAAAAGAGAAAATAAATAATAAAAATTCTAAAAATATTTAAAAATTATAAAATTTGTTCACGTCAACACCGGTCATGTCACATAAGAACGCTTGAGTCTATATCAGTAATTTTTTGCCTAAAATAGCCCAATGAACTTAGTTTGTACCAATGTGAAAATGTTTATTACCAAATTTATCCAATTAAAATGTTTATGATTAAATTGATAACGATACAATATGTTTATGACTTTTTTAATACTTTTCCCCTTAAATAAAAGGCAAGGGGATCTTTTCTTGTTGTCTCTTCAATTAAGCTGTGCACCTTTAAAGTTGCTACATGCTTTCTCTATCTCTACCATCTTGTAAAACAAACTTTTGAATCTTGTGTACAGCAAATTGGGTTAACATAATGTTTCAATTGCAAGGGCTACCTTCGCCATCGTAGGCTCGGGCAATACCCAACTTCATTGTCACATCTCGTGATCCAGATGTGGCCGTTTAGAAACTTACTAAGGTCCTATCGATCTACACTATCTTATAAAATGAACCTTTGAATCTTGTGTATGGCGAATCAGATTACATTGTATTTCAATTGTGAAGGATCTCATTAAAAAAAAAAAAGAAAAGAAAAGGCATCGATGCTCACTCTACTACTAAGGTGAGAATGCCTACCTTGTGCTGAGGCTCACTGTTCCTTCATGCTTTCTGCGCTTGAGAATATGCCGTCGATGGGATTCAGGGATGAGGCTATGACAATTACAACAGTCCATTGCTACCAAGACAGCTACATGTATACAACAAGATTTGGATACACGTCAATCCGTGCAATGTCCAACTTGAATTCTGTATTTCCAAGTCTTCTTTCTTTTTTCTTTTTTCTTTTTTGGGTCGAAGTATTTCCAACACTTGATTTGCTGTCAAAGGTTACAAGTTCGATTTCCCAATTCATCCGTGGTCTCCGAAAACATTATTTAGTCTGAAAGATAGATCAGAGTTCATGCGTATTACCGGTTTAGGCTACCCACTCAAATCATGATGGGGTAAGAGTTACGAAGTTCGCGCATTGGGCAGGGGTGGCCGGGCAAGTTGCTGCCTTAAATTTAATTGTCTCATGTGGGAAAATCTATAGTTTGACTAGACCTGTCAAAATATGTCCAAAACCCATGTAATAACCCAAATATACTTAAATGGCCATATTAAATTTCAGGGCCAACATGATGGGATTACAAAATAAAGAGGCTGAAACAAGTGGGTTGTAATAAACCCATTTACAACCCACTCTCACCTCAATTTGAATATGAGCTTTCTTAAAGTAGGTTAATATGAAAATATTTTAACAATATAAGATGGGTTAAAATTGTCTAGGTATAGATTGAATTAGGTGTGAATTACTATATTTGTATTGCATAGAAATATGTTAAATGAGTCAATTTGAGAGTCCAATCATTTTCGACTTAACCCAATCTATTCGTTTGACAAATCTATTACGACCTTACTGGTAGTCTCATATGGGATCAAAGGGGAAAATGACTTATAAAATAAATACTAACTCTTGAGTTTTTACCATTTTGAAAGTTGGAATCAACATTGTAAATGAAAAAAATATTCCAACGCGGTCTTACCATCCTTAATCCAAAGTCATACTTATTTATAACTATTTATTTTCTTATTAATTATCAAACGAAAGTGGACAAGGTATTTGTTATCGTGACTCACGATTCGTGAGGTTGGTCCATGCCGATACAACGAGCGGTGTGTAAATGGGCCGGCTTGACTTGAGTCGTTTGTTGTCGGGTCATATCGAAAATGCACTTTTCGTTCGAGGAAAAGGACATCCAACCGCTCGATGAACGACGGTTGATTTCTGTCTGTTTTTTTTTTTTTTCGGGTAAAAGGAAGAGCGTCGCTTGGTTCTGACTCTGGCGGCATGGGTAGCCTTTCCAAAGTGAAGAACCATTCTTACACGGGATTTTCTCGATTGAAGAAAGAAAAAAGACAAAAAACAAAATACACCGCCAAAGTCATTGGTCGAGTGATTTAAGATTTGATTTGTATGGCAAAAGTCCGAGGCTTGATTCTCTAGCATATTCTCGATCTCAAAATACCTTAATTAGTCGGTGAAGGTTTGAATGTATTGTCAATCTCAAGTTTCACATTCACGTTGCCCGAGAATAAGGGAGATAGGCCCGACCGGCACAATTTGCAGCCTTAAATTGAACATCCTTCTATGGATTCAGCGCCAACTACCCTTTTGGCGAGCAATAATAATTCAAAAATATGCCACACGGAATGATATGATTAATTAATTTTGATTTGGCACTCTCCTATCCATTCGAAATTCTTGGTTTACCTATAGTTGTACTATAGTTGTGATACTTTATCATAATATTATGAAGTGTTAAAAATCGTATATTTCTGGTATTACATAATTTAAAGTTACGATCGATGTTTTTAAATCCATAGTGGTCAAAGAAGCGGTCTGGCCTCCAATACACGTGTAATGGGTTTGATCGTTGGATCAATTAGTTGGACAATCTATAAAAATAAAATGCACCATAAATTTAAATATGCCTATTTAGACCAACATTAATGCTTAAGTAAAGGGAAAAGTATAAAAAAAGTTATAAATCTATTTTATTGATATAAATTAAGTTCTAAACATTTCAATTTGATTAATTTAGTTCGAAACATTTTCATATTGATACCAATTTAGTCTATCTGGCCAACCCAAGCCAGAAATTGCTAACGTAAACATCGGCAATTCTACGTGACATGATTGGTGCCAACGTTATAATTTTTTAATATTTTTTTATAATATTTTATTCTTTTATTATTTTTCTCTTTTCTTTTCTTTTTCTTTTTTCTTACCCTTTGGTCGATGTTAACAGGGTTGTTGGCTAGCCATTGCCAACCACAAGCTAGTCTAAGGCCTTTGCACCCTTATTGGCCATTGACAAGGGCGTCGGGCCCCCGCTTAGATCCTGGCGAGGGTTAAACCCTTGTCTGTTGGCCAATGAAGGCCTCTGCACCCTTGTCGGCCACTAGTGAGGGCATGAAGGCCCTCATTCTTGGTGGGCGAGGGTTGCAATGCCTCAAGTGAGGGAATTGTGGGCCTCGCCTAGATCCAGGCAAGGGCATGATGCCCTTGCCAGCGCTGGCGAGGGCTTGATGTTCTTGCTCGTGGCTGGCGAGGGTCACGATGCCCTAGCCTAGTTTGGGTGAGGGCATCACGGCCCTCACTGGCCAATAGGTGAGGGTTTCAGCTCTTGCCTGGATCTAGGTAGGGGCTTGACACCCTCGCCCAGATCAACTTGTGGCAAGCAATGGTTGGTTGGTGTCGGCCAAAGAGTAAGGAAAAAAAAAAGAAAAGAAAAGAGAAAACAAATAATAAAAATTCTAAAAATATTTAAAAATTATAAAATTTGTTCACGTCAACACCGGTCATGTCACATAAGAATGCTTGAGTCTATATCAGTAATTTTTTGCCTAAAATAGCCCAATGAACTTAGTTTGTACCAATGTGAAAATGTTTATTACCAAATTTATCCAATTAAAATGTTTATGATTAAATTGATAACGATACAATATGTTTATGACCTTTTTAATACTTTTCCCCTTAAATAAAAGGCGAGGGGATCTTTTCTTGTTGTCTCTTCAATTAAGCTGTGCACCTTTAAAGTTGCTACATGCTTTCTCTATCTCTACCATCTTGTAAAACAAACTTTTGAATCTTGTGTACAGCAAATTGGGTTAACATCATGTTTCAATTGCAAGGGCTACCTTCGCCATCGTAGGCTCGGGCAATACCCAACTTCATTGTCACATCTCGTGATCCAGATGTGGCCATTTAGAAACTTACTAAGGTCCCTATCGTTCTACACTATCTTATAAAATGAACCTTTGAATCTTGTGTACGGCGAATCAGATTACATTGTATTTCAATTGTGAAGGATCTCATTAAAAAAAGAAAAAAAAAAAAAAAAAAGGCATCGATGCTCACTCTACTACTAAGGTGAGAATGCCTACCTTGTGCTGAGGCTCATTGTTCCTTCATGCTTTCTGCGCTTGAGAATATGCCGTCGATGGGATTCAGGGATGAGGCTATGACAATTACAACAGTACATTGCTACCAAGACAGCTACATGTATACAACAAGATTTGGATACACGTCAATCCGTGCAATGTCCAACTTGAATTCTGTATTTCCAAGTCTTCTTTCTTTTTTCTTTTTTGGGTCGAAATATTTCCAACACTTGATTTTTTGTCAAAGGTTACAAGTTCGATTTCCCAATTTATCCGTGGTCTCCGAAAACATTTTTTAGTCTGAAAGATAGATCAGAGTTCATGGGTATTACCGGTTTAGGCTACCCACTCAAATCATGATAGGGTAAGAGTTACGAAGTTCGCGCATTGGGCAGGGGTGGCCGGGCAATGTTGCTGCCTTAAATTTAATTGTCTCATGTGGGAAAATTTATAGTTTGACTAGACCTGTCAAAATATGTCCAAAACCCATGTAATAACCCAAATATACTTAAATGGCCATATTAAATTTCAGGGCCAACATGATGGGATTACAAAATAAAGAGGCTGAAACAAGTGGGTTGTAATTGGGTTGTAATGAACCCATTTACAACCCACTTGGCCCATTTATAATTAAAAGCCTCGCTCACCTCACTCGGCCTCACTTTATAAGGTTTCATTTGTTTCACAGAAAATAAATTATTTGAAATACATTTTTTTTTAAAAAAATAATCGTTTGTGTCACTTCAAAAAATAATGAATAAATTTTTTTTACCGTTCATGAAAGATATTTAGACATAAATATTTGTCAATGAAAAAAACATTTTTCAATGAATTATTTTGAAGAAAATAATTTTCTAAATAATTTATTTTCTGCAAAATAAATAGAGCCTAAGTTTCCGACCATATAAATAGAGCCCAAGTCCCACGCGCAACCATCTTCTTCTTGTTCAATTCTTCCCTTTACTCTCTACAACTCGTAACCTCCAGTCTTAAGACTCTCCATTCAGCCATGGATCTGATTTGGTGCCGTGGCTCATATCGGGGCCCTCTCTCTACACAGCTATTACAAATCGTCCAATTCAATAGAGGTGTCAAAACTTAACCGTATATCCGAACTAGAACCCGACCCGACCCAAAATTTTGGGGTCCTTTTGATTCGGATTTTGTTTATGTTCGAGGAAATTATTATAAAACGGGTAGTGTACAGGTTTCGGTTCGGTTCGTGTCAGCTTGTGGACCAGTTGTCGGGTTTTATAACTTCTTTTCTGCATTACAGATTTAATCCCTTGTGCTCATATCTACTCGGCCTGGTTTTCGCGTTTGATCAATGTAAAACTGATGTTCAAGATCCACATTTTGGCAGTTAGTCCACTGACTGGTTGATGAGTTTGTCTCTACGAATGTTGCGCCATCCAAATTTGGGTAGATTTGTATGATTTAATGACTTTTGATGGCCTAATTAGTCACAGCTAGAGAATGTTTTGTTGCACTTGGGTCCCTCATTCTTCTTCATTAGGTTTGCTAATTTTAGGATAGTTGGAACACATTCTTCTCACTAAGAAGGGCGGAGTCCATCGAGATCACACTTTTTGTTTTTTTTTTTGGTACCCAGGACTCCACCGGCTAGGCTATCGATGGCGTTGACCACCTTGGCACGCTAGGCTATTGACTTCGCCGACCACCTAACACCACTGGGTTATTGACCAGTGACGGCTGACCACCCAACGCAGTGACTATACTTGGAGGGAAGCTAGCATAAGATCTCACCACCATGATCCCCCACTTAAGACGTGTTAGCAATGCGGAGATTTGAACCCATTCCCTCGGCATTGAGGTAGTAGAGCCCAACCAACTGCGTTGCCCACTGGTGGGTATCAAGATCACACTTTTGATAAGTCGCAAGAGTGATAATGAATAAAAAGCTCAGGTTTGTTCTATGTTGTTTATGTGTTGTCGCTTTTCAATTTTGTTATAGTCCCGATCCTCTGCTATTCTGTATCCACGCGTCAAACTTGTTCTCTTGTGTTCTCCTCCGTTCGTGTATATGCGTGATTTAGTCACAACACGTTCTTTGTCAAATTATCTTTGTCCATAACCTGACCCTCGAACTGCCTCATTGATTCGGTAAGCCAATCCATAGAGCTACCCATTCTTCAAAAACAACAATATAAAGAGAAGATTGCTAAAAATGAATCTCGAGATGGGTTGGGCCAGGTATTTGCGTTGCAAATGAATGGGTCAATTTGGGTTTGTCTATTTATGACCCGACCCAACTCACCCATTTGACAGGCCTAAGTTTGACACGCTGAGGACCCTTTTGATGCTAGAGAGAGAGAATGTAAAAATAAGATTTTTTTTTTTTTTAATTGGGTGCTCACTTAACTATCTTTGCATTCATCTAGTATAGCTGTTAGCATACCGAATAACCGTATAGTGAAGTGTTGTAACTTGTGTACTATGTTATATATATGTTTTAAAGCTACCGTAAATTTTCTAAAAGATGGAAAATCAAGGTAGGCGGAAAACCGGTTCCTGAGTCATTAAAATGAAGACCACATATCCACATATATTAAGTATGCCTTTAGAGCAACGCTAGAGCTTAGCTTAGTGAAAAGGCACTCTTGTAGTTCAAAGAGATAAAAGGTGTTCTATTGATGATATCTCATCCATCAAGCTTTGTGTACAAGCTCTATCCATCAACATCATCCCATAAAGCAAACTCTTAAATTAGGTATCAACCCTTAATCCACACCGCAAACCCAAGAATCTGGGACAATCCAAGGCTTGAATGAGGCTATGGTGAATCGAATTGCTTCGTGTGTCAATTGCAAACGGTCCAATCGCATTAATAGCATTGACGGTTCTTATAAGTTTCCCCTTATCAGGATTCACTATCGATGGGATTCAAGAAGAACACGTTCTACACAAGTTACCCGCATCATATAAAGATATACATCGATCCGTATAAGGTCGCTCAACTCAATTTTGTATTTCCTTATATTGCTAGAGATTGTTCGCATTAAGTATGCATAAGAGTGTGCATGATAATTATTCTATTTCTGTTCCAGAACTGTTTTTCTCTTTTAGACTTGTTTCTGGAATAGAAATCTATTTGATTAAATTATTTCATTTTTTTATTTCTAAAATAGATTTCTACTCCAGAAATAAGTTTAAAACAAAAATTAGAAGTAATTTTTTTTTTTACTTTTGTATTTCTAGAATATAAATAATAAATAAAAACTTTTCTTATCGTTCGTCCTCACTACTCCATCCATCATCGTTGGCCACCATTCGCCGTCCATTGCCTCCACTACTCGCCGTCAATCGCCTTTCGCCATTGCCGCCTGCCAGCCGTTGCCATCGCAGCCGCTTGTCGCCCGCCCGCCGCAGTCATCACCAACCACCGTCGAAATGGAGAAATTTTTTGTCATTATTAAATACGTATTTTTACTTAAAAACTTATTCAAGAATAGAAATAGAAAAATTCGCTTCTCTCCCAAAAATCAATTTCTGGTTAGAATGGTTATTACTCACACCCTAACCTTTTGGTATCATAGGCATTGGAAAAGTGAAATCTACTTAAAGTCTATAACGCGGTTGTGCATTTCCTTAGTCAAAGAAGAAGATGATCGCTTTTTCTTCTTCTTCTTTTGACGAAACGTTGCCTAATTTTTCATCATTAGGGCTGAGGAAGCATTCCCCTAAAAGCAACGAATGGGTTTGAAGATGAATATGGTGGGCAAAGGAAACGAGGAACCAGTGGATGCGATCTCTTTCTTCTGTACGCTCTCCCTCGCTAAAGTCTAATACGTTTTCATAAGCTTTCAACTTCGTAATCACGCGCTACATTTTTCGGTCGCAATTGACATGACTATCGATTGGGATACCTCCCAAATTAGACGGCAGTTTTACCATTTGAAAATACCCCTCGAATGACCCAAACTCTCATTTGTCGAAAGAATTTTCACTAAGATATTCCGACCTCGTAAAACCCTAGCTCTCGCCGACATCCCTTCTCTCTCACCTCCGCCTCCGGCCACCGCCGGCCTATGATCACGCCCCGTTGCATGTCTCCTTTCGCCACATTGCTCATCGCCTGTCGACTCCTGTCCCCTCGGCATGGTGACGATCTCTGCCCCCTCTTTCTCTTCGAGAACACAGCTCAGATTCGGGCTCGGCGGACGTCCGAGCCTGTATTGGACTCGCGACTCGCAAAGAGAAAGGGTGGGGTCTCGGGACCAGGCTCGGTGGGGCGGGGCCGGGCCCAGACCGGCAGTGAAGAAGGCAGGGCGAGAGAAAGTAGCCTATTTAGTAGTAGGCAGGTAGTGGTATGAGGTGTATGAGCACTCCCACCACGAGTATCTCCCCAAAAGTAGAAGTGTCAACGGTTTGGTTTAGTTCGATTTTTTTGAAAAATTGAATCGAACCGAACCGAAATTTTGGGTTTGGTTTGGTTTGGTTCGGTTCGGTTGTTTGGTTTTTAGTTTTTGATTTTTGCATTTGTTTTTTTTTTTTATTGTATTTTTAAGAAATAAGCTTTTATCAGTTGTCGGTTCGGTTTAGTTCAATTAACCGATAAAAACCGAATTGATAAAAAAAATTTCGATTTTTAATGAGAACCGAATCGAATAAAAACTGAACCAAAAAAATCGAATTTTTCGGTTCGGTTCGGTTCAGTTTTTGGTTTGGTTTTTGACACCCCTACCCAAAAGCTATCTTTCATTCTCGGGACTGGTTATGTGCATAAAGCCATAGCCTTAAGTTACGTTCTACTCTAAGCAAAAACCTGACTTTAAGAGGACGAGATAAGAAAAAATTGCAATACTGAATCTACGCGACGATATTTTTGAATTTTCGCATGCATTCTCCTCTAGCCCTCCCAATCCATGATTGGCTGAATTGTACTTGTAGTCATACCTGTTCGAGTCGTGTGTCATCAAACAAGATGATGTTTTATAAGTTGATTATTGCTCGTAACATGATAGACGTGGTCAGGTATGCATTAACTTTGAATCTACTAGCACTCCACAATTTTCTTTTTTGAATTATTGAAAAGAGATTTAATGGACAATGAAAAATTGTATAAATTGTACTATAAAAAAGATAGGCAATTTTCGATTTATTAAAAAATATTATTTTTTATTATTCGAATTGAAAATGCAAGAAAATTCGATCCGATTGAATCCGATTCAATTTCGGTTTGGTATCCGGATGCACTCAATCGCATACGTACCTCAATGAACAGCTTCGTAAAACTCCATCATCTCTTATTTCTTCACAAAATAAAAGCACCAAAAAAATTTCACGCATTCCCAAAGATGCCCTCCGTCACATCAAATCGCATCACGCTTTACCACTTTTTCTTGACGTCACCCTTTTATCAAGATAAGGAAATCGCAGGCGCAGGAAAAAAGGTAACCAGTCACCTGAAAAGACGATGATGCCCCCCGGGCAGGTCCCCGTTCCGTTGCCGTGAAGTTTCTGATCGAAAAAAGCCAACGTCAAAATTCGGTTCTAATCCCAACCGTCTCTTTCGCAGTAGAAACCGAAGTAGTCGAGCTTTGAAAGCGATAATAGTGGCCGCGCCCTTCAATTTTCTTCTAGAATCAGTTCGAATACACTTGAATTTTTATTTTTATTTTAAATTTTCGAGACGTTTTTCTTCGCACGAAATGAAGACTCAATAAATGTCCCGGTCTTTAAGGTAAATTATTATGGCAGAAGGACTGGGATTTTGAATCATTTGATGAAGAAAATAAGTGCAGACGCAAAAATCGCGGGGAGTTTATGCGTAAAAAAATAAATGAATTTTGGACATACTTTTCTGTGAGAGAAGAGGACTCGATAAAACTCATAATCTTTACTGGGGAATTATTATGGAAGAACTTAATCCAAAGATTCAAATTATTCAACGTAGGCAATAAATACATACATAAAAAACGTTGTGAGTCTTGGAAGTCAATAAATTCATGCATAAAAGGTAAACGAAACTGTTCGATTGGGAAATTACTTGCACAATTCAACATGACTCTCTTTTTCCTTTTCGAGCCATACATTCCCAGTTTGTTTCACGTAAAAAAAATTATAAAACATTTTTGAATGGATGGTTATCCTTACAAAAAGGTAGCGAATGAGAAATGATTTTACTATTAATAATAATTTATGTGTAAATAGTTTCATGAATAATAAAAGATATATTTCGTTCATTCATTTTTATAAGTGATATAATTAATCATTTTTTTTAACATTTTTCAAATTGTAGGATTTTGTTAAAATAGTTGCACCCTAACTTAAAATTATTGCATATACAACTTGCTAAATGAATGAATGTAAAAGTATGTTGATCATTCAAGTTAATGTTCATATTTTAATCATTATTGATGATGAAAATATTTTCATTAATTAATTTATATTAAGAAATATCAATAATTACTTTTATAAAGGTATTTTTATAATTATCTATACCTTGTTCCTACATGATCCGATCAATTCGATCATACACGAATCGCTTTAAATACAAGAAGCCGAGTGGGCGGATTAGTCCGAGTGGAGAGAAAAAAAAAAAGGATTGAACTGAAAATCTTTTCTGGAGATATCCATTTTCCTGGAGAGACAGATAAGATATCCCGACACAGTGGCATATTAATACCTCAGGAACAGGAAATTTTTTTCTGATAATGTTTTTGAAAATTTCATTAATTGATTTAGAATATATTTTATTCGCTGATAGTATCTTATCTATCTTTCAAAGTTCGAAGAAAGAAGGAATCGCTCGATTTGATTTTCCTGAATAAATAAATAAAAGAAGTCATAAAATTCCATTCAAACAACCTTAGTCCAATTCCCCGAGAGCAAAGCAACAAGTACATGGGACGAAAAGTCAAATGCTTTCCTCGTTGAACCCCGCGTCTCATTCGTTGGGAGGGAGCCTCAAATGTAGGCCGCGCCCATAAATTCGATCGTACTCCAAGGGCATTCTGGTCAATTCGCCCGAGATATCGATCGCTGAGCGGTTGATCCGAAGTCCTTCCCCTCCCCCTTGTGTCACGACTCACAACAACGAGTCACGAGCACTCCCGCCGGTGGGCCCCCCGCAACCGGAGACAGGCCGAATTTCTTTCTTTATCGTTTTTTAAATAAAGAAATCGAAAAGAAACGCGTTACGAACTTACGAGGGCCCAGGGGGGGGCACGGTTTCGAAATTTGGCACCATCCGATCCCCCCTCCCCGATGACGTGGCGCCAGGGCAAGCGGGCCACAAAAGCGAAACACACTCCTCCCCTCGACGCGTGCCCCTTACTGCAGCCCGACCCGCTCGGGCGCCACGTAGGACTTTCACGTGGGCCCCCCCACCCCCCTACCCCTGGTGCCTATAAATTCCTTGGGGTGCCCTCTTCGTCTCGACTTCCTCCCTCTCTCACTCGCCTTCCGCCATAGCCGAGCACGCTGCACAGACCCCCGCTCTCTCTCTCTCTTTTCCTAAGCACTCCAGCTTCTCGTCGTCGCCGGAAAATGATACGGCGCCGGTGAAGCCAGCCTCTGTCGGCGGGAGAAGGACTCGGAGGCAGTCGGCGGACGTGATCGCGTGCGCTCTCCGTGACGTTGATTGAGTGCGCCCGACGGCGACGGTGAGTGAATCGAGGTTTTTGCTTGGTTAAGTTCGCAAGTTATCCCTCGCTGCGCCCTCGCGATCGGCGCCGAAAGCGCCGCGGCGCTAGCGATCGCGACTTTATCGCGTCTGTTTCGGATCATTTTTCCCCGTTGTTGTTAGGTGGAAAGTCTCTGGGGTTTTTTGGTTTGGTTTGGATTGTGATGGTTGGTGCTGATCTCGGCTTGAAGGTAGATTTCAATGGCGCGATCGATGCTTAGATCGGCGTGGGGAGGAATGATCGGAGAGTGAAGTGAGGTCTGTTTGTGCGCCTTTGATCTCGAGTCCATGCCGTTTTCGATGAAAATCCAGCCGATCGATTGTCCCGTGGACGAGGCGATCGGACTCGGGCCGGTGAAGCCGGTCGTGAAGTCACGGCTCAAGCGGCTCTTCGAGCGCCAGTTCACCAGCGTGTTGAAGAGCTCGGCGACGATCGAGAAGGTGTGCGGCGACGGCGGTGCGCCGATCGATAAGGACGGCTTTAATGCCGAGCCAGCTGAATTCGAGCCGAGCTCCCTTTGCCTGACGAAGATGGTCCAGAATTTCATAGAGGAGAGTAACGAGAAGCAGCCGTCTCCCGCCGTGAGGTGCGGACGCCACCGCTGCAACTGCTTCAACGGGAGCGGGACCGACAGCTCGGAGGAAGAGGAATCTGAGTTTCCTGGCGGAGGAGGCAGAGGTCATTGGGGCGAGTTCCATGGCGAAGCGTGTCAGACACTCAAGGTATGATCAGTCGTTGAACGATCACTTTCATGTCTATCTTCTTCTCTATGCATGTGCTCCGCTAACTTTTAGAGATCGCACACGCAGAGTTTGGTGATGTGTGCGACGCTTTGCGAGAGGAATTTGCTAGCGGACAGTGCCAGGATTGTGGAGAAGCAGAAAATGTCCAAGCGCGAGGACGAGAGCGTCCTGAAGATCGTGTCGGACGAATTGTTGGCTCTGGGCTACGACGCCTGTGTGTGCAAGTCTCGCTGGGAGAAGTCTGCATCCTTCCCTGCCGGTACTAGCTCTCTGTTCCATTCCATTTTATCTCAATAGTGGTTTATATTTTACATAGCGATTGAAATCCTGGGTCTCGCTTGGTGAAGATTGCACGCACCTGTTTCTGGTTTATTGCATGCTTTGGTAAAGAACTAGAGAGTAGAATGTCTAGGACGAATTATTAGTCTGTAGCAGCGATTGATCGCCTTTTGATTCTGGGTTCTTCCAGTCAGTCATTCATTGTTTGCTGCGAGATTTGTATGGTGAATTTGTATAGTCTGTTCATTGATTATTGAGTTTGTAGGCACAGGGATATATCCGCCTGGGATATTGCTTCGGCCTGAATAAATCGCTTTATATTACATATACTTACTGTAACAACAGTTTCTTGCCCACTCGTCTCGACACCTTGTATAGTCGAAGCTAAGAACAAAATACATGTTTGTGATGTTCAGGCGAATACGAGTACATAGAGGTGATCATCAAAGGCGAGAGACTCATAGTCGACGTTGATTTCCGATCGGAATTCGAGATTGCCCGGCCAACAAAGACATACAAGTCCGTCCTCCATGCCCTGCCCAACATCTTTGTCGGCAAGCCCGAACGCCTTGGCAAAATCATTGCCATCGTATCAGAGGCGGCAAAACAGAGCTTGAAGAGCAGGGGAATGCACATCCCTCCATGGAGGAAAGCAGAGTACATCGAGGCCAAGTGGTTCGCACCTCACGCGAGGTCCACACTCCCGACCCCCTCGGAGGGCGCGCAGCATCGCCTCCTCGAGCAAAAGGAGCAGTCCCCAGGTGGGTCGGGGTCCTTCGGAGAGAGCATCCGGCTGAGTCGCTCCACCGACGGCTCGGAGCTCGACTACACCTTGTCCCTGCCGACCGGGTCCTCCGAGAAGGACGAGGGGATGGCGAGAAGCAAGGCGATAGCAACCGCGAAGCTTAGGAATTCGCAGGCTGGTGTAGAGATTGTGAGTGGATTGGCTTCAGTAATAGAGGACTAAAGAAGCCTTTAGTAAGTGTGAGTTTTTTTTTGGGATTGCGTGGTGAGGCTCCTACCTTTTTTGGGAGCTTCCCCTTTACCTTTTTTCTTCGTTTCTTTCTTTTTTCGGATGCGATGCCTATGAGGAGGATCGTATATTTGCAGATCCCGTATGGCTTTTCCTAACCTCTTCCGATGAACCCTTCTACTGTTTTTTGGCTGCGTGCAAGGGTCGACGGAAGAGTGATAAGACAGTTTGTAATTAGCTTCTGCTCAGTAGCTGCATGCTATTGAATGAATAGATTTGGTGTTTCTAGTTCGCTAGCATTATCGTTTTTCCGTCGCTGGGATTTCGCATTTGGATTTGGATTTGTCTCGTTGATTCTTAAGCTCCCTTTCATTTTTTTTTTAAAGTTGAACGTGTTCTTCGTGAAAAATTATCTGCTTTGGCGGCCGACACGTGTTGACGAGTGCTGAATGGTTTGCCACAACCGTCGGCCTTTGCACGGCGGCAGATGCGGCAACTCGTCGTCGTTGGGCGTTCCCCATCACCGCACTTTTAGACTTTTTGATCACGGAGGGGGCATGGTTTTTTGTCCTTTTCTAATCTGCCTAGAAAAGCACGCAAACAAGGAGGAGAAGGCGGTGCACGATAAATTAAGAAACAATACTAAGAATGAAATTATTATTTTTATTGTTCTTGTTGTTCTTGTTGTTTCTATGAATAATGCAATACTACTCCTACTAACGGTGAAAATGGTATATGTCAAGAACTAAACTAATAAGAACAAAAATTAAATATAATAATTTTACAAGTCTTTTTCCTCGTTATCTTGATAACATAATATGTTAACATAATATTCTCATGTGCCGATAACATAATATTCTCGTGTTTTGACAAAGTATAACATGATATTCTTGTGTTTTGACAAAGCACGACACGATATGATCAAACACCAATTCGGTACAACGAAATATGAAATAAGATATTCTCGACACGATATGATCAAACACCAATTGGGTACCACGAAATAAGAAACAAGAGGGTAGAATACTTTGCGGAAATGATTCGAGTGCCTTCTTCAGGTTATCCCCAAGTTGCGACTCAGATTGATCTCGACCTGAAAGCGAGTTAAACTATACCATAAAATTTTCAATTTGAAAAACTACACTGCTATTTTATTTTCACTTTTTTATGTTTCTCGGCGGAAATCCTGCTTACCAACTATTCAAAAATGTTATAATACCGTTCCGGATCATGGTCAAAATCTTCAGCCGGATCCTACGGGTTTGTTTTTTGTGGCCTCATCTTGTAGGCTGACGTAAAGGTCATATCCACTAAAAGTAAAGAAAGAAAACAAAAAACCAATGACGTTAATAAAGATCACTCGGTTATATTTCTATACATTTGAATAAAGTTAAGCTCCAATTTTTTAAAAAATATTCTCGTATCATTCGAAACAATGTTAATCGAAAATAATTTAAATTTAAAATCTTCACGGAAGATAAAAATATTTTTTTAAAGTATTATTATTTATTACTTAATAATATCTCATTCCCCGCCCATGTAGAATTTAACTGCTGCTTGCAAGTCCCAAGGAAAATTCCAACCCAATGACCTAAAAAGTCCTGAAAGGTGCTTGTTGAGGTGAGGGGTGCGCGGGTGCATCGCCACCCCTTTTGTCAATCGCTTGAATGACTTTGGGGATGAAGCTTTTGGCCCCTTTTCTTCTTTCATCCATTTTACTTGCGAAAGGGACATCCCACCAAACTCCATTTATACGCTTCCCACGGGATCTGACATTGCTTGTGGTTGCAATATATCAAAGCTCTCTACTCTTTTACCCTTTTCTCTTTTTTATCGACAAAATTGAAGTCGCAATTCCTTGTTTTTTAAGTCAGACGTGCAATCATAAATTCCGATTCGTTTGAAGAAAAAGAAAAAAAGTGCACTAATCCCTTGAACGATCTAGAATTGGTCCAATCATAATCTTTTCTAGGCAACTAAGCCAAATTTGTCGACAGGGTACTTCGAGATTTGAAGTGGTTTATTTAAGTTTTTTTTTTTTAAATGTGGCAATGGCACTGCTGTTGCGTTATGTCAAAAAACATCAATTTTTTTTAGAAAGAAAAAGTAAAAAGCTAAAATCTAAATAAAAAATTGAATTAAAGTAAGAACACGTTGGTTTTACAGAAAATGAGTGAGAGCACATTGATTTTACGGAAAATGAGTGATATAGAAAATATTTTTCGAAAAGTAATTGCTTATATTATTTAAAAAATAAATGAATGATGTTTTTTTTGAATTATTGTAAACGATATAAAATAATTATTTTTTGCAAAATGTTTTTCAAATACATTATTGTCTGCAAAACAACCGCACCCTAAAAAAAGATACGAGGGGAACGGTGGTTTTTTTTTTTTTTTGGGGGGGGGCTTTTTTTCTCTCATTGGGCTTAGTTTCTTTTATTCTTCATTATTGAGAATTTTTGGCCATTTTTGGTTTGCTTTTTCTTTTTGGCTTCCTCATCTTTTCTTTATTTTTCTTGTTGTTTTTAAATTTCGATTCTTTCTTACCTGACAAAGATGTTAGCACCATGTTTGTACCACATATGCCAAAGCTATTGAATTTAAAAGAAGAAGAAGAAGATTGTGACAGTGGATTCAGGTGAGCCACATTGGCAAAATTAGCTAATAAATTTAATTGCATCGATGATATAAGTTTTGGAACCTGATTGCACATTTTCACACGTTTAGGCTCGATTGCATTTTCTCAAGCATTGTAGGTATGATTGCACTTTGAGACAGAGCCAAATGTTGGGGACTTCTCGTGCAATTTTCCCTTTTTTTCTTTCAATTTTTGTTTTTATTTTTCCTTTGGGGCGTGTAGTTGAAGTTAGAGTATATTAGAATACTTTTTTCTCAAAGTCAAGGAAAAAGGAACAAAAGAAAAAGAAAAAAAAAAAGAAATCTCTAATTGTTCCTTAGGAAGTATCCTGGAAAATGCATTTGTGCCCCCATTTGAGATGGAAACTTGGTCAAACACAAGAATTTTGCTCCTAATCGATAGTCAATTTGATATGATTTTGAGTGTGTAGTACGAAAGTGAATCGATTTTAGACTCTTCCAAATTAAGGTTTCATCAAATCGCAAATGGTGAAACGTTCAACTCAAATTAAGGACTCCCAAACTAAAACAACGACTTCGCGTCATCAATGAGTTTGGATTTAGTAAGGAAAATGTCTTGTCCAATTTTTACTCCATCTCTGATGGATCAGAAGGAACAATCAAAGCCATAGAATAAAAAATAAAAAAATTAAATTGGGATCTCTAGGGTTCTTTTTATTTTTATTTTTATTTTTTACATAATAAATTTGGTCCTACCAACACCTGCCTTCTTTCTCTTTATGAAGAGAAGTGTTGGTTATTTTATAAATCACCATTTCATGTACACACATTACTTAAGCATCGATCAATATGGAACAAAAAAAAGAAAGAAAAAAAATTTGGTGGGTCCGAAAAATATGATTATAACAGGCATCTCTATGCAAAAGCGGTCTTTTAGAAATCGCATCGAAATGGCTATACCAAATAGCTACGGCTTGACATATTAAATCGATAGAACCAGTCAAATCGGGATATATGTAAAACAATATAAAATGAAATTTATTATAGAGGCATCTCTATGCTTAGCCCTGCCGGCAGAGGCATTGTGCATGTTTTGAGAGCGAAGGTTTTGAGTATTGAGGACTGTATGAGAGAGCTCAATTTCACATTCCTTTAGTGCATGGTTCGAACCTTGCCGCCACCGTCCTTCAATATTTTTCACAATGACCAACTTGATCTGGGTTTGAATTGAATGGCACTAGTGGCTAGACCAGTTTCAACCACGAACAGCACAAGGCATTGAACGGGACCCGAGACCAGGCGGGTACCCAATTTGATCGGCTAGTCTAGTTCAGTATTTGAAGCATTATTTGAAATCCAACCCGAATGCAAATGTGCTTTAAGTTTTGAACGGAGTATCTTACTATGCTTAGATGGTTTGTAGCAGTTTTTCAAATATGATAATAAAGTATTTTTTATAACAAGTAACCATGTACTACTCGTCTCATAAATAAGATAAGTATATATATATATATATATATATGTACCATCAGATTGATGTTGCATACACAGCTTGTCCAATGTGTGTGTAATCTGATGGTATGTATTTATACTTTATTACTACAATATGATTTCTTCTATTTCCGAAAAGAGAGAGAGAGAGAGAGAGAGAGAATGACCTACCCTGTCATTCGTGGTCGACCATTGGGCTGGGCCTATGGTGGGTTTCTTCAATTTAATATAAACCATGAATTTGCTTCTTTTATGTGTGGTGGTCTAAGTCGCACAAACACACGATATGACACAACACGATATGTCAACACGTTATTTCTTAAAAATTAGAAAATTCCGACACGTTGGGACACATTATATATTAAATGAATATTTTTATTTTTAATTAATTTGATTCAAATTCATAAATAAATAATTAATTAAAAAAAGAGCCTACAATGAATTTACACTAATAATATTAATAAGTCAATTCATTGAAAATTCGAAAATATATTCATAATTAATGTGTATCCATGTTTGGAAACGTGTTTTTAACCTTATTGGTGAAACTAATGATTAATAAGAAATTATAATCAATTTATTTAAATAAATTCTACAAATGACCAAAATTTATCATTATTCAAAATTCAGTATTTTTATTTTTCAAAATTATTTTTTAATGTCATTTATTTAGTTTTTCGTTTAAAAAAAAGTCTCCACTCTCTAGTCCCTACTTTCCCTCATTCATTTCGGCATTTCCCCCCACCCCCAAATTTATTACACTTTTATTTGCCTCCCCCACCATTGATAGTGATAGGTAAGCTGTCACCTCCCTTCCTCCCAAAATTAAAACTCACGCATCAGATCTCCTTTGTTTTTTTTTTTTTTTTTTGAGTTTTCTTATCAGAAACCTTAGCCAGCCCACCTTTTCCTCCTCCTCCTCGCCGCTCGCTGCACGACCCCCTTCCTCTCCTCTTCCGTCTCTCGCCGTCTCTCACCGTTGCGGGCTCGCCGTTGCTCACAGCTCGTCTTTGCTCCCTCGCCCTCGCCTCTTGCTGTTGCTCACAGCTCATCTCTGCTCCCTCACCCTCACCTCCACCCTCCATCTTCTAGACATGTGTGTCAAAACGTGTTTGACCACGTGTCGGAAAATCTGACACGCGTTGACTGTGTGTCCGACCGTGTCCGAGCTTATCAACGTGTTCGACATGCTCTGACCCATGTCGCACACGACACGGAAGCACAGGCAACGTGTCCATGCTTCATAGGTGGTGGTCCCTTACCCGTACCTAGAGACCTCTGCTAGTCATTACCGAGGCCTAGTGATTGACAAAAGAAAATGACCAAAATAAATTAGAAAGTATTAAAAAATTATTAAAATCACCCAAGTTAGGACCGGTCGTCAGGTCATATTAGATGATTATGTTGATTGAACCGTGATGTTAATAGTTTCCAACCAAAATGAGCTAAAAGAACTATGTTATAAATCATGTAGATTTAGAACTAAATTGATCAAATTAAAAAATTTACAACTAAATTGGTATTCATATAATAATGTTATGATTTTTCTTTTGTAATTATCGTGCTTGATCCTACCCACACTTTCCTTCTTTCTCTTTATCAGAAAAAGAGCTGCTTATTTTGTAAATCACTCATGTCACGTGCACGAAATACTTAAGCATCGATCAAAACGAAAAAAAGAAAGCAAAAGAAGAACTTGGCAGGTCCTAAAATGATGATCATAATAGGCATCTCCGTGCAAAATTGGTCTTTTAAAAGTCGCAAATGGCGGCTTCATGTAAAATATGCGGTTTGACATTTTCAACCCGTAGAACCCGCCGTGACAGCACACAGTTAAATAACTTGTATAATAGACGTCATACAATGCGTGCACTACATATGAGACGATGCTTAACCCTTTGCTGGTAGAGGCATCACGCTTCTTTGGAGAGTGCGGGGTTCGAATCCCGAGGACCGCAAGAGAGAGCTCACTTTGGCACTCCATTAGCTTCAGACCTTGCCACCGCCATCCTTCAATAATTTTCACAATGCCAATTTGATCCTATTTTTAATGAAAGTGGCACAACTGGCTTTACCATTTCAACTGATTTGGACTGCAGATTGCGTGAGGTATCCGGATTAGATTGGAGGTTAAGATAGTCTAGTTCAAAGTTTAAGCACTATTAGAAATTTAACTTGAATCTAAGCGATTGCTTCATGATAGAAACCCAACTAACCAACTATATATATGCGCTTTAAATTTCAAAACGAGCATCTTGCTACGCTGGGATGTTTGTGGTATTTTTTGAAAGATAGTTATAAATATTAGATCCACGGGTTATTTATCCCTTTTTTTTTTTACACATCCTGCATTCAACAAGTAGTTTTTACCTTTAAGATGTAACTAATTGTTCATCTCAATGGTAGGATAAATTGTACCATCAGTTAATATATTGTACGTATGCTAATTCAATTTTAAACATTGTAATTGTTTGTTATTCCAAAAAAAAAAAAAAAAAACCAGAAAGGGCTTCCCCTCATTCCTGGCTGACCATTGGGCTGGGCCCATAGTGGGTCTCTTACAAGATCTACTGCAAAGTCCGAAAATGGCCTTGTCCTTGTCACATGGAGAGAGAGAGAGAGTACCCATTCCAATGACCCTAATTGAGGCACGACAATGAGTGCTTTAAGTTTTGCTATACATGTAACCTACGAGATAGGGATATGATTTCCAAGCATTTCGCGGGCTTTCATGTAACTAAACCTCTATTTTCATGCCCTTGAACTTTTATAAGAAAAAAAAAGAACACGATTCACTCAAAACTCACATAGGTACACTTAGAATGTTCATACCAATCGATTAGACACTAGAGAACATTTATATTATCCTACATCGCTAGGGCTACGTTTTGGCCACAGATAATTGTGATCATTTATAGACCTACAATTTCAAAAAGTAGAATGATAATTGCAAATGTATTGATCTAGTCTTTTGGTCTTAGAAATAAGGAATATATATTTTGGGTTGATAAAATCTCCTTTTTATTTGAATGAACGCTCTTCGTACTCTTTTTTACATTTTACTATTCTATTATCGATAATTGCATAGTTGCCAATAATCGTATTAGCATTAGAATCAATATATTTGGTTGAAAGCATGGTTTCATGCTTAAAATTAACAAGAAAGTCATGGTCTTAGTTTTTAGATGTAAGGTCAAGCCCTAAATAAAGAAAATATAGAGGCTTCAAAGTCAAACTTATTGAGCAAAGAAATTCACATAAAACGCTTTATTGAGAAATGAAAAAAATATCGCATGATAATTTGATAGATCATGCAATGGACTTCTAGAGGGAGATGCATACAAAGAAAGGGTCATATTCATGGACGAAATGGAAGCTTCAAGATCAAATTGATGGATAATATTATACCCAAAGTCATAGATTCTATTCAATTAGAGATGCCAAAGTCATCTCTAGTAAAGTTCTTGGCAACTTAATGTGTGTCTACTTGTTCAGACCATATACGATTCACATGGTTTTTCCGTTGACCAAAATTTTCTTTTGATAACAAAGGAGGGCCAAGACTAAGACAAGATAAATTTTTCTTGGACTCCATGTGGAAAACTAACTCCAACTCGATCACCTAACGAGAAAAGAACCGACCATTAGGCGTTGTATCCCTGAAATAATGTTCCGTACTAGTAATCGGAGCAAAGTATGCTAACCAATTAACACACCGGTTGTCTTCTTTATAGACGTGGACCACCTATCCACTGAAGAATCGTGGATCAGACTCCATGTCCATATACGACATTATCACCACATAAATTATTCTGCCGACGAAGTTGTAACATCTCCAGTAAAGCTTGTGAGTCCGCTGCCAAAACTATGTCGTAGAATCAGAAGGAGATAGCCAAGAAGAGACCCCAAAAAGCTCTAGACTTCAGTCTTGACTGAAGAACAAATGTCCAAAGGTTTGGCCAATCCTCCTCTCCCAAGTTCCGAATTCATCTCGAATCAACGCTTTGGCCCTGGGATTAATTTGACTTCAAGTCTTTTCGGTCCTCGGATCATAATATGACATCCGAAGTTCAGGAGGAAAGAAGACGATGATGACATCGTTTCAGCAAAATAGTACATTGAGTTCAAGATAGATTTAGGACATAGTTTATATGATTTCTGTGTCGGGTCGACTCACTATTTAATCGTCACTTGGAACAACTTTTCCTTTCTTCAGAAGAAGGAAGATGAACTATAATAATGAAAAGTTCCATAATGGCCTCTATTGCATTTGTCGTGAGGAGAAGCGGTTGTCCGAACCAATCTGTTGTGAGATTCTGTAATCTTTGCTAAATCCATCCGCAAGGGATTGAGAATCCGCAAATCAATGGGACTGACGTGATCTAAGCTCCCCAAAGTAACACCCAAAAACAATGAATGCCTTTTGTCCCTGGAATTGCTTATATCGACCCATGTCATTTAGCGTTAAGGAAGAAGGTGGGAAATTGATCCCCTCAACTTCGGATTATTCAATGTTCCCATTCACACCATCAGAACAAGCAACCACAAAGACCTGACAATGACCCTTTTGTTATAGTTTGACTCGCAAGTTGCTAGAGGTCTTTCTTTAATCGATCAGTTGAACCGATCCACACGTATTGAACACTTCACGCCATGTAGAAAAGAAACCAAACAATTCTCCAAAACCATCTCTCTCTCCCTCTCTCTCTCTATCTCTGTGTGTGTGTGAAGATGGCACCCCAATCTCCAATCCAATTCATAGAAGCAGCGCTATGGTGCACAGGCCCTTTTGAGCTATCCTACACAGACCCTGACCAGAAATGGCTCATAAGAAAGGACATGCTCTCACTCCTTCAAGACTTCCCAAACCTCAGCCTTTCAATGGACGCCTACATCCACAACGATGGCTCAATCGTGAACATCCTCAATGCCCATGGAACAGTCCATGTCTCCAGCTCTTCTCCCCAAGTGCCCCTCACCATCTGGCTCCATGAGAACTACCCTTACGCTGCCCCAATCGTAATGGTGGGCCTGCCGGCCATGCCCCCCTCCTCGACGATCCACCAAAACCACCCTTTCGTTGACCCCTCGGGGCTCACCACTTCACCGTATATCCAAACCTGGCAATTCCCTAGGTGCAACCTCAAGGACCTTGTCCACAACCTTGTCAAGATATTCTCTCGTGACCACCCTTTTTCATATTCACCCACTTCTAGCCCCTTCACCCATCCATCTGTTGTCTCCAAGAAGGAGGCGCTCGATCGCCTTGCGGGGATGCTTCACTACGACACCATGGCCTGGAGGTCCGAGACCGATGAGGAGATTGAGGAGTTGCTGGCCTTGCAACAGGAAATGGACCAGCGGGTTGCAATCGTGACGACTATAGTCCAAGTGCTCGAGCGCGAGAGGTGGGAATTGAGGGATAGGGTGGCGCAGTTGGCCGAGGAAGCCGATGTCTTGATCAACTGGATCAAAGTCCACGACGTCAAACGGGCCGTGGCCACAGGGGACGACGGCATAGATGATGTGTTTGAAGGAGTTGACGAGGAGTCCAGGTTGAGGCTTCAGTGCTCGGCTGTAGATTTGTCTATAGAGGATACTATTTATGCATTGGATAAAGCAGTTGATGAAGGGGCTGTTAATTTTGAGACTTACATTAGGCAAGTGAGGAGTTTGGCGAGAGAACAGTTTTTCCACAGAGCCACGGTAGTTAAAATTGAGACATCCCATCAACTTTTTCGGGACTTTGTATAATAATCTTTCTGGTAATTTCTTTCTTCTCGGTTTACTGTGTATATGTTTCAGTTTTGGAATGAGTCAATGATTATGTTTGCCTTCAGTGGAATAGTTTTATTTAGTTTAAAGCTAGATCTTGTATTGGATATGAAGCTTCCTGACCAAGTCGATTAAGTGTTCTCATTTTTATTTTTATTTTTTGTAAAATCCTCCAGTAATTGGGCCGCATTCATCAAAATTCTCTCTAGACTTAGCTCGAAAAAAAATTCCTATATAATTATTACTTTCATCTAATAAATCCCCGCGCTCATTGCGGGTGACAAAAATTGACCGCACACATGCATATTTTGTACCTTTCGTAAGGCATATTTGTCAGAAGAAAAACCTTGAAGTGGGCATTTTTTGCTCGTTTTAATTTTGCAGCGAGCTAATCGCAAGTTCTTTAGTTGGGTTGTAATTGACGCACGGGTTTTGCCACTCGGCAAATTTTTTTACATGTGATAAGCTAATCAAGGCGTTATTGAATCAAATTGATCACCTACAGGGGTATGCTGAATGAAGGTCAAGTGCGAGGAGAATTTTGAGAAATGAACATCTCTTCTGGGGGTTTTTGGAATTCCCATGTTTTCTTTTTGTCTGTAGCGCAGGCATCTGAAACCTTTTCTCTGACTAATCCTGTGGCGATTAGGTAATGGTGATCAAGCGCTTGTTTGAGATAGGGATTGCTCTGAATTTTAAATCCAATAATGTCGGTATCGCAGTAACCAGCGACGGTTTCACAATACAAGAAGAAAGTTCTGTAAAAGCAATAGGAGTAATTGCTCTTTATAATTTTGCCTTGTTTGGTTGGAGGAGGTAGGATCTAGTTGTAAAAAGCAGAGGTTGCTTGACATCTTAGAGTTTTCTTATTTATAATGTTTGAAACCTGTCAATGTCGTGTCCACATTTCATTTTCACTGAAATTGGCAACCAAGTAAAAACCTGGTCTGACACGATTTGATTGGATATCGTATGATCGGTTTGGTTAGTTTTAGCCAGTGGCATGATACTAATAAGCAGAATGAAGAATTAACCGTATTTCGACATTCTGATCCCGTTCGTCTAACATCACTACAAACCAAATTGAGAAATAATAACTTTTATTTGACACAATTGCATAGCTAGGGCAAATCAATGCAGATGAATAGAGATGATCGATGGATAGGCATGTCGCGACCCAAATTTTCGGGGTTTGCCACCTAGAACTAGGCTAATGGATTGCAAAGCCAAGCTGGACCCTTGAATTAGGCCAAACACTTCTAGAAAAAGAAATAAATGAAATGTGAGTGCTGAGTGGGCTTGGTTCGGCCCTAGCTGAGTCGAACTAGGCATTATGTCTATAGGTCCTTGTCGAAACTTGCCAACAAGTAACTAAGATCATTTCTACCACCAAGCCGAGCCCATGATTGGGCTTGGATTTGAATAGCTGGCTATTTTTATCACTTAAAATTAGGAGTGATTAATTATTGATTGGTCTAGTTCCCACTTAGGAAATGGAACCAGTTCCTAGTTTCTAGAATTGAGAACCGAACCGACCAGTCTAGCTAGTTTCCAAGTGGTTCAATGGAACCAGTGGCATTTTCAATGAGAGAGAGAGAGAGATGCCATGTGCATGGACTAGCCACGAGTGATGTTGGGTTGAAGAAAAAATAATGATGCGGATCACAACATGCACAATATGCAACGAATTCAAGACTCCATTTCACTACTAGGACATTAGAAGTGCCAAAAATTGTATACGACCCTTACTTTAATGTCAAAAGTTTTTTTTGGATCACCTAAGTATCACTTTAAAAAAAAATCATTTAAATGTCAACTCCGATTTGTGTCGTCGAAAATTTGATGTGAACATATTTTATCAATTTTTCAATCTTACATGGCTTGCAAGTGTGCCTAGTCAGCATATAGCCTCTAAATGACATCGTGTGGACAAGTTGATGAGCGATTATTTGAGTACCAAAAATTGTGAATATGAATAATTTAAGTACCTGTTATTGTTAAAAGTGATTACTTAAGTTCTCAATAGTCATTAAAAAATATCACTTTAGTGTCGTTGTTAAAAGGTGATCACTAGGGTGCCAATCTCAATTAAAAAGTGATAATTGTGTAATGTCATTTGGAACGTTCACGTGAACTAATTTTTTTTAATAATATGCCATGTTTATTAAAGTTTAAATTATAAATGCCATGTAATCAATTTGTCAGGAAATTCTCGTCAAAGACACTTTTTGATTGTTTTTTCTCCAATTTGACACTTAAACAAGCGGATGAAAATTTTTGGTATTAAAGTGTGCGTCGTACACAACTTTTAAAACTTCTAATGTTCTTCTTCCATTTTTATTCTCTGTCGGAAGTGGATAAGCATGAACTGTTCTTGGGGGGTTTCTGTCCAATTTTCTTTGATGCTGATCACAATTACAACTGCTCACAATAACTTCATAATGCTGATCACAACTGCTCCATCACCTTCTTACTTCACAAGGTATCATCACCATCCTCTTATTCTTGTTGCTTAAAAGCTTTTGCAAAAAGACAAACTTGCTAATCGAGAACATCATAAGGATGTGTTCATTTTGTTTTTCTCATCTGGTCACAATAACTTCATGAAAAGCTCAATGCAAGAACAGCTGCTAAAATTTTTCATGAACGATTTTAGAGGTGATAAAAGTCCTGAGAGCTAAGAAGTATGCGAAGATGAAGAAGCAGCAACAATAGCCAGGAAGAGTTAAGGAATCAGAACATAAAATGATCAGTAGCCTTTGACGTTTCTTCAGAGCGAATGGGATTAGGAGTGCGACATAGTGACTAAGTCTGAGAGCTTGTGGATTAGGGCCTCTATTAGTCTTTTCATATGCTGTAAGAAAATTTTAAAATAATATATATCTATCTAGGCCGGGTGGGCGATTCCTCCCCTGGAATAGAACCGGATTGGTGTCCTCAAGAACTACCCACAACTGGACAGTCTGGTTCAATTTGAGCAGTTCCTTTTGCTTTCCCCTACTTAAAATTGCCACTCCTTAGCCAATTTTACGTATAGTTGGATTAGTATAATCGAAAGTTCCAAATATCCAATTAAGAAAAATATTACTTCATTGTGAGAAAGCAATATGATATGATTCCAAAGTAGTCACACAATAAGAACTATATAGAAGATGGTGCCTCAACACCTCTATAACAAGCAATCAAAATCCCGTAAATGCTATGTTGACACCTAAATTTTGGCGCCCCGTTTAGGCATTTATCGCATTAAAAATTAGGGATTAATTTTAACCCCTAAATAAAAAATATTAGAATTAAATTGCATAACATATAGTTTTAGGAGCATTTTTTTTATTACATTTGCAATTGATCGGCGACGGATGGATTTGAATCAATGGAGGGAGAATTTGGCCAAGCTCATTATTCTTTAAATGGGTCTATCTTAATGCCAAGGTGAAAATTGCTAATTAAGCTTGATCTTAGGAAATATTGAGGCAAACTAGGATAGTGTCAAGCCCCGATCCTCGAGCATGTGCCCATCCCTCGGTGGTCGATTAATTTGTGACGTCCCAGGACGCGTCACCGACCCATTCATTTTAATGCACATGCGGAAGTGAATAATTAAATCCCTAGACAACACAAAGATGTGATAGAAAAGCAAGGCCACAAATTTTGAAAACCACAACACACTTTTATACACAGCAGACTAGGTCATTTACAAAACTAGTCTATATTCACAAAAGTCTACAAAAGGTCGATCCACAAAACGAGCTGTCCTATGACCATCTAGTCAGACTCGTTCGCCGATTCTTCAATTTCCACCGGATCTGGACGGGACGTCGGGTTCTCCACCACACCATCAGGAGGGTCTACAACACTTTCCCCTAGAGAGGCATCGATTATCCCTATGGGGATTTCAAAACACTTGAGAGGACCCACCCGAAAACCATTGGGTCCGTAGTGGAACCAAGCTCTGAATTGATTAGGGAACACATAACGTGGACGCTCTTCGACCCAGACAGTGGTCACTACTAGTTCATAGACCCAAAAACTTCCAGGATCAGGATAGTTGTAAACTCGCTCAGTGACCCTTATGGGACGACCATGATGTCCTGGAGGATCCGCCATCTTAAAACCTGAAAATATTAGCCCACTACGGGATGAGACAATGTCTTAGCAAGTTCACACCCTAAACTCCGTCTAGGAAGGAAATTCACCTAAAAGCTGCCTAAGCATACACGAGATAGCAGACTTACCTTTGCCTCAGTTCCTTCCTGCAAGTCAGTACAGTTCATGAATTCAACCAATCCACTCAATTCAAAACGAACCATCGATCAATCAGTCAATCAGCTCAAGTCCATACCAACAGTACTATCTATCCATTCGATACCATATATCCATCCTTTGATACTATCACTACTCACTACAGTTGCAATATTCGGTCTTAGCTTGCTCAAGTTGATATATAGATAGATAGCTCACTCAAGCTGATAAAACGATCTTAGCTCACTCAAGTTGATTGAAATATTGATCGTGCTTGCTCAAGCTAATAAAACGATCTTAGCTCACTCAAGCTGATTGAAATATTGATCGTGCTCGCTCAAGCTAATAAAACGATCATATATATATACTCAAGCTGATAAAACGACCTTGGCTCTGGCTCACTTAAGCTGATAAAACACCACATTGAAAATACCCGATAAAATAGTCGTGTGTGGGTACACGGTTGGTCTAAGCCAAAACCTCAATATATTTCTTTTAGAAATTCCTACTAGTCATAATAGTCCATAAATACATTTTTGGCGTTGTAGACTGACGCCTGATATTTTCCAATTAAATATCGAAATTACTCAAGTTGATATATAGATAGATAGCTCACTCAAGCTGATAAAACAATCTTAGCTCACTCAAGCTGATTGAAATATTGATCGTGCTTGCTCAAGCTAATAAAACGATCTTAGCTCACTCAAGCTGATTGAAATATTGATCGTGCTCGCTCAAGCTAATAAAACGATCATATATATATATACTCAAGCTGATAAAACGACCTTGGCTCTGGCTCACTTAAGCTGATAAAACACCACATTGAAAATACCCGATAAAATAGTCGTGTGTGGGTACACGGTTGGTCTAAGCCAAAACCTCAATATATTTCTTTTAGAAATTCCTACTAGTCATAATAGTCCATAAATACATTTTTGGCGTTGTAGACTAACGCCTGATATTTTCCAATTAAATATCGAAATTACTCAATTTTCGAATAATTACCCAAAATTATAATTCTCCAGCATTCAATTAAATAAACCAAGCATACCATTGCAATCAGCACGAGATTCCGGTCATCGGCTATCCCGGTATAATTTTCGAAAGATAAAAAATAATTAAATAAATACTAAAATTAATTAAATATATACCAATAAATACCATAAATGCAAACTTAGGCCGAAAAGCCTAATTAATTACCGAAACGAGCCCGGAAAAAATTCGAACCTATCTAGATGAATAATACAACCTTTCTAGTTGCTAATTAAGCCGATCTAACCACCTAACATGCATAAACGAGTAATTAAATCACTAATCCATTCTAACTATCCACCTAAACCATACTTAGTCTAAAATAATCAACCCTTAAGCACAATTAACTCCCTAAGCAGAGTTTAGTGAGTAAACTCACTAGTTTTGCGATCTGATGAGTTCATGGCGACGACGTTGCGGAGACGGGCGACAAACTCCGAAGCGGCGGCACCCTATGAGGCCCGAGAGGGGTCCAAAATGGGCCTTGAAGGCCCACAATTGGCTGAGGCTTCCGGTTCTAGATGTTGGGCTGAAGGGCTAAGCTGAGTGACGGGCTGGCGAACGGCTGCAGTGGCGAGTAGGGGCGATGGTGGCTACTCTAGCGAGTTGGACGGCGTCGGAGGAGGTTCGACGGAGCTATGGCGTGGCTCAAGTAGGACTAGACGCGACTGGACGACGTGGCAGGGGCGTGACGGTGTGCGAGCGGCGAGCGGCGACGGCAGGGAGCTCGACGGGCGATCGACAGCCAAGGGGGGAGGCTGCTTGGTTTTTCTGTAACTCTAGGAGCTCAAGATGGCCTCTAATGGAGAAAGCATTCTACAGAAGAAGAAGAGGAAGACAGTTCAAGAGTGGAGGGACCCTTTGGCCTTAAAAGTCTTCATTCCTATCCTCATCTCCCTTGGCAAGATCCCACCAGGTTTGGCTCAATCTTTAGCCAATTTGTGCACAAAATCCTCCCTAGAACATATCCCAAATGGTCCAAAAGGTGAGGGGGACCATGGAATACGAATTTTGTAACATTTCCCCCCAAATTGAACCAATTTCTCTCCAATTGGATCCGATTCGGCCCCCATAAATTCAACCAAGGTTTCCTTGACCCAATTGACATTTTTCCCAACCAATAGAACCAACTTGCATCCCAAAAACAAAATAAAAAACGGTCCCTTGAATTTTCCGGACAAAAACGACCCTATTTTGAATTTTCGCCAAAAAATCTCGGTTTGCAGAAAAAATCTTCGGAGGATAAGTCGATGGTCTTAAAATAAATCGTGACATGACAGAACTTTCAATTTCTGAAATCAGATTCAAATTCACGATTAATTTTAATTTGGCGCGATTTTAGCGTGTCCTAACCTACTGGGTACATTTCCGGAATTTTTGGTGCAATTGACCCGTGGTTGATTATTTTTAAGCCACAATCTACATCTTTGACATATTGACGACTCTCGGTTGTCGTGAAAATCTCAGGGTTTCAAATACAGGCATAGGGTACCCAAAACGATAGAAAAATCTGTTTAATGCCGATCGACGAGAATTTTGAAATCAGGTGGACTCACCCACACTTTGATCATATATCTCAGTCGAATCGACCTATCTATGATTTCTTATTGATTTTGACAATGCCATAATGACCCTTGTAAATTAGCACAATCGAGCAATTGATTCCCGGTCGAATTCTCAAGTCTATTGCAATAAAACCCTTTAATGGTTTCACCTGATAGGCTAGTTATCTTGTGAGTGGCCAACTCAGAGAAAAGAACTACAGGCACGTTGATGAAAAACCCAACTTATTCAATCGAAAACAGAACCCGAAAATCAAGATATCACAGATAGTGATATCAAGAAATCTTTTAATCAAGATATCACAGATAGTGATATCAAGAAATCTTTTGGTCACCTAGCAAGCAATCAATATGATTCTCAAGGTACTTGCGTGTGTGCTTAAAAGGAGCACGTAAGCCATGGTTGATTCTGTTAATCGTGGAGAAAAAGAAAGAAGGGGCAGAAAGAATTCTTTTGCTGACCTAGTGAATATAAACATGCGGACAAAGATACCGAAGGAAGGGCATGAAAAGATCAGCATTATTCATAGATGGAAAGGAACTTTTAAAAAAAAAATTGTTGCATGTAAGAGGGGAAATACATTGTGTAAACGAGCTGTCTTTCTTCAAAAAGGAAAGAAGGACACGATTCTTCCATGAGGACGCGTGGATTCGCAATACATACGAAGGAAAAAAGTGGAAAAGAAAAAGAAAAAGATAGACCCTCACAAAAGAGGGAAGTCAAATACGTGACACTCTTTCATATATTCATGTTTCCCCTTTTGAAGTTCGTAGTCGGCAAGTATAAAAGTATGACGATCAAGAGAGGGGCGAGGCCACACATTGAATATATGGCCACAGTATAGAGAGCCACAATGGAGGAGTAGAGAGAAGAGGGAAAGAGCCCTCTTGGTTGTGAGCTTGTCGCCAATCCACTGAGCCACGGATCCCTGTACGACGTCGAGGCTGGCCATCTTTTGCTGCCGCGACATCGTACTCCCGTGACTAGGTACCCCTGTTCTTGACGTGAGCCCAACGCTGAATAGAGCTGCTCCTTGTCGCTGTGCCAATGAGCGACACTATCTCTTGACCCGACACCGTGACGAGTTGCTGTTCCGTTGATCCTTGTCTCGACGTCCTTGCATGACTAGACCGGTTTTGCCACTGGGCTATCTTCCTCGCGTTGGGCTGTTATAACGCCATCTTTTTTTCTTTGGACGATTCGCTCGAGTTTTGTTACGGCTCTTCTGGTTGATATACACAGACCATCAAGGGAAGACAAGTAAAAAAATTGACTATGGGGGTTGAAAGTCAAAGTTGAATATTCAAAGACCATCATCGCCAAGTGAAGTCGTAACGCCGAGCTGTTCCTTGATCCGATAAGTACTCCACCGTGAGTTGTTCCGGTGCCGCCTGAGCCATCGCTATTATTTGCCGAGCTCGCTTATTAGCTCGTCGTCGAGCTTGCCCTTGAGCTAAATTGATCATTGGAGTTGCCACCCACGTCTCCGCCCACCCGTCGCGGCGATCCCCACATCAATCACGCTTGCACTTTTCCTTTGCAGGTTCTTGGCGACATTGGCGAGTCTGGATTCTTCAATGGGCACAACAGGGTATTCCCAATACAAAAGAAGCGGTGAGATTTGTCCAAGTTTTTTTTTTTAAAAAAGGTGAAGCTTAATAGAAAAGTGAAAAGAAGCTGAAGTTCTCGGATAGAATTCCAAAGTACTCGGTCTTGTGGAAAACGTCCGACGAGTACCGAGCGACCGTGCATGCTACGGATCGTCGATCTTCCTCACCGTGATTCCTGTGACCCATCATCCATCCAAATTTGGAAACGTCACCTACGTGACATTGTGAATTAGGTAAGACTCTCGATCATTCTGATTTTCATATATGTCACTGCCTAATTCGTAATATCGCAATCTTTCTTTGAATGTTTGATTGATATTGCCATATCCAAGAAATCTCTTGATCCCTCGTAAATTGGGAAATCTTCCTAATTTCACAACGTGCATACGATTGATAGTCCAATTTCACGCCCGAAATATGACTCGCAATCGTACGGAATGATCGCCAATTCGATCTCACACTCGAGATACGATTTGCGATTTTGTTAATAATTGACTGATCCGATCTCATGCGCGAGATACGATTCGTCAATTTATTATATGGATATCAATCATATCGTGTCTGATTTACTGTCGTGTTGTTTGAGACGATCTTGTTTTCGTGAAAGAAAACCCAAAAAAAAAAACATAATAATATATATATATATATAGATTAGGTTCATGTTAGAATATTGCTTGTTTTAGGGTTATTTTGCATGTTTAGAATAGGAAATTTATTTATTTCGAATTTTTGAAATAAAATCCAAAAAAAAATTAATTTAGGATATTAGTTTTTCCTTTCATTAATTTAAATTGCATGTTTAATTATTGAGTAATTTTAATTTCGAAATTTAATTAAAAATAAAAGAAAACATAAAAATTATTATTCACATGTAATGTAGAATTAGGTCATCCATTGCACGTCATCTAAATGTGAAAATGTTAGAATAGTTGCATTAATCTTTTCCTATCACTAGATTAGGTCATTTAATAAATGTTGCGTGAAATATAGTTCGCATGTTGGGTTGCATGTTGCATGTCATTTTAGTTAAAATAATTTTGTACGTCATAATTATAATCATTTTCTTATTTTTTCAACTTTCTATTATTTGATATATGAATGTTGAGGGACTGCTTAATAAGTGAAACAAAACTTCACTTTTGCATCAATAATATAAATAAATGCCAAGCCAGCATATTTGCGGGTTATATCACCAATAGTCATTTGGTTGTAATAATAAATTAAGGCTATAATTTAATAGTTAGAGTTAATACAAAAAAAAAAAAAAAACACCAAATCGGTATAGTTACCATGCCCTGACCCTCAAACGCGAGGCATCTCTTCTTTCCTCTAGTCATTTAATTGTGACGTCCCAAGAGGCATTGTTGACCCATTCATTTTATCTTTCGATTAAACGCAAGGGAAAGTAGAATCAACTCCACCAAATCATATACATCATCCACCAATATGGATAGCAAGGAAAACATATCAACAAACACTTTCATGCATATATACATATACATCAACTTAGTACATAAGAACTTTAATAATTACATGTCTGCAATGCATATCCTTTCTGATTTACCAAAAAGGGGTTGGGGGTTTAACCTAGCTATTCTATCGTATGAGGGCGACCTTAAAAAGTGATATTTCCTTTATGTGCCTAGTACATGTCCATGTCGTTGTACCATGACTCAGACTCAAGATCGGACTCCATGTCTAGGTCCGACTTTGGGTTAGCGATGGAGTCGTTGGAGACATCTACTACCATGGGGCCTCAGATAGCACCATCGAATCCCTTGACAAACAACTCGTCAAAACCCCAAAGAGGGCTGAAGAGCTCGCCTCCGAACCATACGTACCGCACCACAAATCGATGGGGGCATTGGGTCGTCAGCCCCTCGTCCACCTAGATGGTGGTTATGAACTTCTCATAGGGATAGCAAGGAAAACATATCAACAAACACTTTCGTGCATATATACATATACATCAACTTATTACATCAGAAGTTTGATAATTACACGTCTGCAACATAGATTCTTTCCAATTTACCAAAAAGGGGTTGGGGGTTAGCCTAGTTCCTCTATCCTACAAAGGCGACCTCAAAAAATGGTATTTCCCCTACGTGCCTAGTATTGTCCATGTCGTAGTACCATGGCTCGGGCTTAGGATCGGACTCCGTGTCCAGGTTCGACTCTGGGTTATGACGAAGCCGTGGAGATGTCCACTACCATGGGGTCCTATATGGCACTCCTAGATCCCCCACCAGGCAGCCTATCAAAACCTCAGAGAGGGTCAGAGAGCTCCCCTCTGAAATATACATACCACGCCACAAAACAGTGGGGCACCGGGTTTGTTAGCCCATCATCCACCCAAATGGTGGTCACGAACTTATTGTATACAATGTCAATCCCCTCTATAGGAAGGGGATCACTTGGGTGTCCTAATCTACAGGCACCCCAAAATGCATATGACAAAATGGACTGTCCATAGTTAGGGCCTAAAAAATTTAAACTACAACTAGTGAAAGAATTCATAAGTAAGCTCCTTAAACCTCGCGTAAGAGAGTACTTTGCCTTGGAGGCACTTTATACATGCGGCTTAATCAATAGCAAAGCCTTTGCTTTGCATAATTTATAAACATGAAATGAGTAAGTCACCCTAACAACATACTCAATAATTACATAAATAATTCTCTATGTGAGTCTATAATTCCAATAGGCACATGACAAATACGAATAATAATCCAGATATAACTATTATCACTTCCATGCACAATATATCCACACGAATCTAGATTATTAAGACCGCTCTCGATCACGAACGACACTCACGCCGGCGATCTTCCCTCACTTGAAGATGGCATTCAATTAAAAGTATCGTTCTAAAATCTATTCGCGAGCAGCATTCGGACCTCCGCTAGGCATCCGAAATCCAAATCCATCGAGCATTGTCCCTTGTAGTCATAAGAGTATGGACCAATTTAAGTGATCACACGAGCACAATAATCATTCAAGCCAATTTTTATCTTCCAATTTAGCTAATGCAAGAGTGTTTAGTGCTCGCATATTATATACTAGCAATTTTTACACTAAAAATGCCATAAAATAATCCCACGTGTCACCCATTGATTATTTATCTATCAAAATAGTCATACGATAATCTCATTCTCCTACTATCAATGCAAACACATAAAACTTAACATCTCACTGTTGTACTTTATGATTCAATCCTATCATGTCTTTCTAAATTTTCTTTTCAAAAAATACTTTAGAACAAAGGTTGCTAAATTTTCTTAGGGCAATCACCCCTCAATTCACACAATATCACACCATGGGTTTACTTATCAACATAACTTATTACTTTTCAAATAAGATATCACAAGTTTCAAGATAAGCCATCATAGGTATTTATCATTTTTCAAAATAACTATCACAATTACTTATCACTTTTCAATATAAGTTATCACTAGTACTTATCACTTTTCAAGATAAGTTATCACAATTACTAATCATTTTTCAAGATAAGTTATGACAATTATTTATCACTTTTTAAGATAAGCTATCATTAGTACTTATGACTTTTCAAGATAAGCGATCACAATTACTTATTACTTTTCAAGATAAGCGATCACAATTACTTATTATTTTTCAAAATATGCTATCACCTAATCCATCTATCTCTTAATCTAACTATCATTAACATTAATTCTAACCCTAATCTCAAGCGTAACTATCATCCTAATCAAGGTTTAGGAAGCCACTCACGGGACTGGCTTTCAAGCTTTGATGGTGAGCGGTGGCGACAACAACGGCACAGTGGCTCACCATGGTGGACAGTGGCAGTGGCATGCAACGCGGCAAAGAGAATGGTGTGAGATGGCGGTGAGGTGCACGGCAAGGAGAGGGGCTCGGCCTTAGGTGGCAATGGCAGTATCACGACATGGCAAGGAGGGCGTCACGGCGTGGCAACGAATAGCAAGAGAGAGAGAGCGCTTGAGCATGAGAGTGAGAGAGTGTTTGAGAGAGAGGGAGGGGTCAACGGTGAGGGTGTGAAAGAGAGAGAGAGAGAGAGAGCGCCGAAAGTGAGAGAATGAGAGATGAGGGAGAGAGTGAGAGAATGAGTGAGAGAAAGGAACTTCTCTTCAAGTTTCCTCAAAGTCTTCATGAGCTTAGTACAAAATCCCTTAAATTACTCTTTGGCAAAGTCCTTTGAATGGCCACCAAAAGTTCTTAAAATCTTCTTATCCATTCTTCAATTATTGCTAGATTCAAGGATGTGCTCTATATGGAAATGAACTAAAGAAGCTAATTAAGTTGGTCTCTTCCTTTTCCCCTCTTCAATTGGCGCCAACCCCTCCCTTGGAAGACAACAATCCTTGTCTCATTAAGCCATCAAGCTTCTAGAAAGTGTAATTTAGGAATTTAATCAAATTTATTCATGAATATGGATAATTAATGTACAAGCTTCCAAAAGATCAATTGTGGGCTTAGTTGGCCTTGATGGACTCACTTGGGCAATCCCTGATGGGTGTGAGGCCCATTAGGCCCGTCCATGGCTTGGGTCCTCACAACTCCTCAACTGCGGGCCATTTCCGCTTTTCCGAAAATTCACAGTCCACCGATGTAAAATTGAATTTTTGTCCTAAGGTGACTATCCCTTACTTTTCCATGATTTGTTGATTACCGTTGTAATTCTATTCTTTAGATAGGGGTCAAATTGAAAATGTCACAATACTTGTGACATATTTACTTCAAACTAATTTTTTTATCATCCTATATTGTTTGTGTTACATTGTTGGCAACAGAACATTGTGATCATTTATAGACCTATGTTACATAAAGTAAAATGACAATTGCGAATGTATTGATGTAGTCTTCCGATCTTGTAAACGGGGAATTTATGTTTTGGCCGAATGAAATCTCCAGCTCTCTTTTAATTCAAATGGACGCTCTTCATACAATTTTTATGACATTTCACTGTTCTTTCATGGATGATTGCGATAATATCAACAGTCATATTAGCAATGGAATTAATATATTCGGTTTGATGCATGGTTTCATGCTTAAAATTAACGAGTCATGATCTTAGTCTCAAAAAGTCAAGTCTTCCAAAAGGGAAAATACGGGAGCTGCCAGACCAATCTCATTGATCGAAGAGGCTATTTCCACATAAAAACGCTTCATTGAGATGAAAAGATATTTCCTGGTCCATGAATCTTGTAGGGACCTATATAATTAAAGCTTCAGATGATATCGATCACATAATTTGATAGACGATGCAATCAACTTCTCGATAGATGCAAACAAAGAAAGGGTCAAATTCATGGACGAATTGGAAGCTTCAACATCGAATTCATAGGAAATAATATACCCAAAGTCATAGATTTTATTTAATTAGAGTTGCCAAGGTCATCTCTAGTAAAGTTCTTGGCAACTTAATGTGTATCCTAGTTGTTTAGACAATATATGCGTCACATAGTTTTGCCGTTGACCAAAATTTTCTTTGAGTAACAAAAGAGGGCCAGAGTCGTTGATTACATGATAACTACTGGGGAAACTATCTCCTTCCTTAACCTAACAATAAAAGAAACGACTCATTAGGCGATGTGTCATTTAAATAATGTTCCGTACTAGTAAGCAGAGCATAGTTTGCTAACCAATGAGCACACCGATTACTTTCTCTATAAATATGGACCACCTACCAAAAATAAATAAATAAATTGAGGATCGAACTCCATATCCATATGCATATACGTCATAATCACCACAGAGACCCTATCGCCGGCGAAGTTGTGACATCTCCAGCGAAGCTTGCGAGTCCACTTCCAAAATTATGTTGGTGAATCACAAAGGAGATAGCCAAGCAGAGACCCAAAAATGCCCTAGAGTTTAGTCTTGACGGTAGAAAAAAATGCCCAGAGGTTTGGCAAAGCCTCATTTCCAAGTACCGAATTTGTCTCGAATCGAGGCTTTGCAACCCCACCCCTCCCCCTCCCCTCCTCTTCTCCTACACCTCCTCCTGCTGCTGCTGCTCCTGTAGGACTAATTTTACTTCACGTCTTTCAATCCTCAAATCGAAATGTAACATCTGGAGTTCGCGGGAAAGAAGACGACGGTGGTAACATCGTTATAACATTGAGTTCAAAACGAATTTAAAATATTAACCACGTAATTTCCGCGCCAGATTGACTCATTATTTAATCGCCACTCGAAATTCTTTTTCCTTTCCTCAGAAGAAAGAAGACAGATAAGAGAAGTATATTAGAAGTGACAAAAGTTATGTACAGTGCTCACTTTATTGTAAAAAATTTAGGCCATTTAAGTGCCAAATTAGAGCAAAAATGATCACTTAAGTGCTACCGATAAGTGCCACCGGTAAGAAATTCCGGCTAAATTGATTACATGACATTTATAATTAATTTATTAAAATGACTTGGCAATTTTTTTAAAAATATAGTCCCCGTGGACTACAAAAAAAACATTGCACAACCTACGTGGCTCGGACGTCCAAAATGACGTCGCACGACATGCTTTCAGTTCCCTACGTCACCATATTTAGGAAGCATCGAAGAGAGAGATGACAGCGGTGACCACCACCACCGACGACAGAGCCTCTAGTGAGTGCCCAAAGATCGTGTAGAACCAGCCCTAACAGAGATTTATGACGGAGTATAGGAAGGCTAGGCTTGATTTCCCAAACATTCGTCCCTTGAATCAAGCAAGGCCTGGGATTGGCTTCCCACCTTTGCGTCACATGCCAAGACCAACTCCATGTTTGTTGTCCCCGCTTGCTTTCATGTCTCGGTCCGTTCGAAACGCTTTGTGCACTGCCTCTGTTCTTGATTTGTCTCCTTACCTGGAACACCATATGCCCACTAGGTGTCTGAGGAAATTACATGATGATGATGGAGCTCTTTTCTTTCTTTCTTTCTTTTTTTTAACTGTTCTTTAGCACTGCTTAGTGGTCATAGAGAAAAAGAGACTAAGGGAGGGTGAGAGAGAGATTGGGTCATTGAGTAAGGCATGAAGACGGCTAGTTCAATGGCCAGCTTAGGGTTTGAAATTATCTTTCAATTTGTGGATTTGGGGTTCTCATTTAGGGAAAAAGCACTAGACGGTGTTGTTTTAAGGTTTAGTTGTTGACTGAACTCCTTGGTGAGCCACATCGACTTAAGAAACTAATAAAAAAAGGCCATATCGGATTTCTGACCAAATAGACTAGAGTTGAAACTAAAAAGATCGTTTAAAAAAAAAGAGCATTTAGGGCTCTATTTGTTTCACGGAAAATAAATTCTAAGAAAATGTTTTCCGAATTTTCCAACATTCGTTTAACGGAAAATGAATTGCTTTAGGAAAAGATTTTCCATGAAAGGAAAATAGTCTTCTAAACTAATAGAAAATGTTTTCTACTTTAAAAGTGGAAAATATTTTCTTCACTAAGTCTCTCTTATCTCATGCCCCTACAAGCCCTTACTTCCTCCTCCACTTTCTTATTCTTCTTCTTATAATATATTCTTAAAATTTGAATTATTTTTTATTTTTTCTTTATTTTCTCTCTTCTTCTTTCATGGCCAATCATAGGCCATGGTGACAACCAACGACCAGCCATAGGTGAGCCTTAAGCTCGCCAACGAGCATTAGGCTCGCCCACCTTCGGCGAGCTCTGAGCTCCTCGGCCTCAAGCTTGAAAGTCGCACTCACCAATTGAGTAGTGAGCTGGTGGGCGAGCATCTTGCTTGCTAGTGAACTCAAGGCTCACCTATGTAGGTTGTCAATCGTCGTTGTGGCCAGCGACTGGCTAAGAAGAAGAGGAGGGAAACAAATAAAAGAAAAAAAAAAGAAAAAAAAATTGAAAACTGAAAAAAAAAATTAAAAATCGATTTTAAAAATAAAATAAATGAAAAAGAGTGTATGGAGGAAAAGATTTTCCTTATCGAATAGCGGAAAATATTTTCCACTTCATTTTGAGATTTTATCTTAACACAAAAAAATAATTACATTTTTTTGGAAAATAACTTCTTGAAAAATAATTTCCGAAAACACTATATTTTTTGCAAAACGAATGGAGCCTAAATGATCCAAAAGAAATTTTTAGTACTAGAGTGAAGGACACAAACAACTTTTAACACTTTTAGTGTTCTTCTCCCAAAGATAAACTATATAAATGAAAAGGTCCCTATTGGCCTCTATTGCATTTATCATGAAAAGAAGCGGTTGACCAAACCATTCTTTTGTGATTTGGTAATCTTTGCTAAACCCATCCCCAAGGGATTGAGAATCGCCCAAATCAATGGGATTGACGTGACCGACAAAAAAAAAATGGGATTGACGTGAGCAAAGCACTACAAAGCAACACCCTAAAACAACAAATGCCTTTTGTCCACGGTATTATTTTTATCGACCCATATCGTTTAGCGTTAAGGAAAAAGATGGGAAATTCACCTTTCAATTTCAGCATTATTCAATGTTCACACCACCACAACAAGCAACAGTGACCCTTTTTTTTTTTTTTTGGTTAAAGCCTTTTTGTTATAGTTGACTTGCAATTTGTTGAAGCTCTTTCTTTAATCCATGAAAACGACTTGAAATTTCTTGTAATTATAATCTTCGTGTTTGAATCAATCCACACGCATCGAAAACTTCACACCAAACAGAAAAAAAGAACCCAAACAATTATCCAAAACCAATCCTCTCCTCTCCCTCCCTCCCTCCCTCCCTCCCTCCCTCCCTCTCTCTGTGTGAAAATGGCACCCCAATCTCTAGTCCAATTCATAGAAGCAGCGCTATGGTGCACAGGCCCTTTTGAGCTATCCTACACAGACCCTGACCAGAAATGGCTCATAAGAAAAGACATGCTTTCACTCCTTCAAGACTTCCCCAACCTCAGCCCGTCAATGGACACCTTCATCCACGATGATGGCACAATCGTGAACCTCCTCAATGCCCATGGCACGGTCCATATCTCCAGCTCTTCTCCCCAAGTTCCCCTCACCATCTGGCTCCATGAGAACTATCCTTACGTGGCCCCAATCGTGTTCGTGGGCCTGACGGGCATGGCCCCCTCCCCGACGATACACCATGACCACCCCTTCGTCGACCCCTCGGGGCTCACCACGTCGCCATATATCCGAACCTGGCAATTCCCTAGGTGCAACCTCAAGGAACTTGTCCACAACCTTGTCAAGATTTTCTCTCGTGACCACCCTTTTTCCTATTTAGCCACTTCTAGCCCCTTCACCCACTCTTCCGTCGTCTCGAAGAAGGAGGCACTCGATCGCCTTGAGGGGATGCTTCACTACGATACCATGGCCTTGAGGTCCGAGACCGACAAGGAGGTCGAGAAGCTACTGGCCTTGCAACAGGAAATGGACCAGCGGGTTGAGATCGTGACGGCTATAGTCCAAGGGCTCAAGCGCGAGAGGTGGGAATTGAGGGATAGGGTGGCACGGTTGGCCAAGGAAGCCGATGTCTTGATCAACTGGCTCAAAGTCCACGACCCCAAACGGGCCATGGCCATGGGGGACGATGACATAGATGATGTGTTTGAAGGAGTTGATGAGGAGTCCAGGTTGAGGCTCCAGTGTTTGGCTGCAGATCTGTCTATAGAGGATACTATTTATGCATTGGATAAAGCAGTTGATGAAGGGGCTATGAATTTTGAGATTTATATTAGGCAAGTTAGGAATTTGGCAAGAGAACAGTTTTTCCACAGAGCCATGGTAGTTAAACTTGAGACATCCCCTCAACTTTTATAGGACTCAGTATATATCTCCTGTGAATTCTTGCTTCTCGATTTGGTGTGCATATGCTTCAGTTTTGGAATGAGTCAGTGGCTATGTTTACCTTCAACGGGATAGTTTTATTCAGTTTAAAGCCAGATTCTGTATCGGATCGGAAGCTTTGTAAAAATGTCATTTCAGACTCGTAGTTAAGTGTTCTCATGTGTTGTTTTTGAAAAATCCTCCTGTAAATGGGACTCATTCATCAAAATTCTCCGTAGACTTGAATTTGTTCGAAAAAAGCCCTATAAACTTTATAATTTCATCTAATAAATCCCTGAGCTCATTGCCGGCCGATGAATGCGTGCACGTTTCACGCCTTTCAGGAGGCACTTTTGCTCATTTTAATATTGCAGTGAGCTAATTGCCAGACCTTTAGTTCGGTTGACCCTCCCATGTAATTGATGCACGGATTTGGCCAATAGGCAGTTATTTTCACCTGTGATAAGCTCATCAGGGGGTTATTGAATCAAATTGATCACATTCAAGGATGTCATGAAAGAGGGGCCTTCCGAAACCTTTTGTCATACTAATCCTATAGCAATCGGGTAATGGAAATCAGATCCGTAGAATTTGAATTGAGTTCAATAGGGATAGCTCTTAATTTGAGATCAAATCATGTTGGTGATGTAGTACCAAGCTATGCTTTCACCATACAAGAGGAAAGTTCCGTAAAGGCAATAGGAATAATTGCTCTTTATAATTTCGCCTTGCTCGGTTGGAAGAGGTAGAATCTAGTTGTAAAAAGTAGAGCTTGCTTTTTGTTGATAGTGTTTTAAAGCTGCCAATGTAGTGCCCACTTTTCATTTTCCCAGAAGTTGGTAAACAAGTGAAAAGCCGGTCTGATCGGTTTGATAAGATAGCGGATATGACCGGTTTGGATGGTTTTGGCTAGTGGCACGGTTGCTAAGAAGCGGCAGACTGAAGAATTGATCGTATTCCAGCATTTCGGTCATGTTCATAAAACATTGCTACGGACAAAATGAGAAAATAATAACTCGTACTTGGCATATTTGCATAGCTAGGGTATGTCAATGCATCTTAATAGAGCCGATCGATGGTCGGACTAAACCAGGCCGGATCCTTGAAGAGAAATGTATTGCCTGAGTTTGCCCTTCTGCTAAAGGAAATATAAGAAATGTGCGAGCTGAGTGGGCTTGGTTCAGGCCTAGTTGAGTCGGACTGGGCATTATGTCTATAGGGCTTGTCCAAGCTCCCCCATACATAAGTACCTAAAGTCATTTCCAGTTGCAAGCCGAGCTCATGAAAAATCACTTGAGTTAGGCATTTGAAATCAGAATACTAAAAGCTGATTGTCCTTGCCCTTTTACAAATCCAATCTCCTTAGCACATTTCACCTAAAGTTGGATTTGTATAATCGAAAGATTCAAATATCCAATCAAGAAAAATATTACTTTCTTATGAGAAAGGAATATGATATGATTTCAGAGTAGCCACACAATAATAAATATATAAAAGAGATAGTGCCTCAACACCATCTACAACAAGCAACAAAACCCAGTAAATACTACTAATGAAAAAAGTGTTCAGGGACCACCGGATTAAACATTGGTTCTGAAAAATAATCCTCCCAAAATATAATCATATGCTATATAGCATAATATATATCGCTACATCTTGAAAATCATACCTCTTTTTTCTTAGATGGCTCGAAATAGTAAGGAATCGGTTCTATGTTCTTTGTGTCCACGGGGAACCCATCGATCTCATCTGTCCACGGGTTGCTCGCTTCCCCGCCACCGACGGTCCTGATTGCCTCCCACATCACGCTGCTGCACTTGAAACCGGACCCGAATGCGATCTGCCACGCCCGGTCGCCCTGCTTCACCCTTCCTTTGGCCTCGGCGTACGCCAGTGCGTACCAGATCGAGCTGCTCGAGGTGTTCCCGAAACGGTACAGCGTCATCCTCGACGCCTCCATGTGGGCCTCGCTCAATCCGAGGCTCTTCTCGAGCTCGTCGAGCACTGGCTTGCCGCCCACGTGGGGGAACACATGGTCCACAGCCTTCTTGAAGTCGGGCACGTAGGGCTCGACGTTCGCCATGTGGAAGCGCCTCACTAGGCAGTTCATGGCGTAGAGGATTTGCTCCGACATGGGGAGGACGAGGCGGCCGAACTCGGCGATGTTGGCCTCGATGGCATTGATCGCCACCGTCATGAGGTCCTTGGTGATGGTGACGCCCACTTTGCCGCACGGGTCCTCCTCCTGGAAGATGCACTGGTAGGAGCGGTCCCAGCGGGCTGTGTGCGTGTGCACGGTGTGGAGGAGCTTGTACTTGGCAATCTGGGCATCAGACGGCCGGTTCGAGAGGAGGATCGCAGCCCCGCCGACGCGGAACAGGCAGTTGATGAGGGCCATGGAGCGATCATTGCCCAGGTAGGCATTTTCGGTGATGTTCTCGGTGCTCACGACTAGAGCATAAGAGTTAGGATGCACCTACATGAAGAGCCGCCCCCCCAGCCCCCCAAAAATAAAAAATAAAAAGCAAAAATAGCATGACAATTTAGGCATTAATTAGTTGACCTTATCACTGCATGAATACTATAAATAAATTTAGTTAGAATTAATATTAAAATTAATATCTAAGATTGATGACTGATCGAGAGAAAAACTAAACAGGGGTAATACGGAATGACTATTACAACCATATTGTAATTGCTATTACCCTGTAATTGGCAGTCAACTTGTAGTCATTACTGCAGCCAAACATGCTATAGGTTGAGTTATACGGACTTTTGTTATCAACAAATTATAATGGATGTAAAAAAGACTCGGTCATTAATAAGAGCAAAATGGAGCAATACACATAAACAAAATCCTTGAGAAAAGGAGGGGATAAATAAGAACACAGAGACATTCTAACAAAAAAAAATTATGGATAAATTTCACTTATCGACAGCACAATTCCAACTACTAATGATGATTGACTTCTAATCACTTGATTTATCTACGGCAATCTTCATGGCCAAATTCTATCGTACTAATCCTAACAGATTAACTAAGCAGTTTTTTTTTATATTTCTCAAGAGACTGGCTTTGAGAACCGGCAATCACTAACTAACGTGTAATCATGGGTCCGTATTATGCTTTTCTTACTAGAGCTAGCATACCCAACATGGATTTGCAAAAATATGGCAAAATATTTTCCAAAAAAATATAATTCACTCTGGTAATTAGCGGCTGATGGTTTAACTTTCTAAGTTAATACACATAATATTGTAATTTCTTATGTACTCATATTATTTTTTTCTTTCATTTGGATGAAATATCTATCCTTACGAATATACTTCTCAATAATTTATGTATCTCTTCATCCATCTTCTCATCTTCTTGTTTCGCTTTAATCGCTATTTATATATGAATTTTCTTTATTCTTTTTAAGAGATTTCTCTCATTGACTGACTTCATTAATAAGAGTATTATCAAAAGTTGACTTAATTTTCCATTCTTTCTAAAAGTGAATGGGCTTTGATGTTCTCAAGAGAAGTCCTTAATGTATTTAGGTTGATGAGAATATTCAGATTTATAACAATATATATTACTTTTATTAAAAAAAAGGACAAGTGATGCCGTTCGCTTTCATGCCTATTCAACACCACGGGACTTTTCGACCAAAAAAAAACACCACGGGACTAGTAGTTGCCTACCATAAATAATCGATCTTGGTAAATATGGCCAGGAAGAAAATAGTACTTTTTTTTTCCGAATTCTTGTTGGAAGTGCAAAATTGTCAAGAAGTAGCATTTATGTTTGATATTTTTCTATTAATATATCAATTTCGTCCACTGTACTCATTGGCAGTAACGTAGATGATATAAATAAATGTAGGAGATGAAACAGGCTCTCAATGCACTACTAATTGATTGTAGGCCTGGTTAATGGACGGGTCAAATCTAGTATCATGCTAAATAATCTTATCAGTGTGGCACAAGTTCCCAAAGACCGAACTTCGTTGGGCCTAATGGGTCATCAGATCATTGATTACCTCTGAAGGTGAGCAGCCGGACTGATTTAACTCGAGAACCAAATCTAGCTAACCTCACCCGACAGTTCCAGGTTGGTTCGCAACGATTTGTTCATTTTTTGGGTGAAAAATCGGACAACTGACTTTGACCGATTTGGTTTTTGGTTCTATCATATTAATTGGTTTTGAACCGATTTCAAGGCAATTCTTGAGCCGGTTGTGAGCCAGTTTCAAAACCGGTTCTAATCCTAAGTTAAGTCTCTTCAACGTTTCTTGCATTTCTCATTTAGGTCAACATGATAAGTGACACTCAAGGTTATTAATCTTCCACATTTTGGGACACAATGAAACAGGAAAAAAAAAAAAAAAGATTCTATTGAGAACCGACTATGACATAATAAGTTCAGGGTTCTTGCCTATCCTATAATCGACCATCCATAATCACCTCTAGCTGATAAGATCCATTATAAGATCTATTTATCCACGTCTAAGGGGAAAAAAACCCCACTTGCTATTTTATCTGTAAAAATCCGTTAACGTGAATTAAAATATGAAACATGCTAATTCTTTATCGACCAAAATAAAAATTAAATTATCAAAGATTATATAATAATCGTTCCCGTGTCCTTTTCTTTTGTTTTTGGGCCTGGCGTAACTTTGTTGTTAATGTAAATATAACATGTGTATACATATACACACACCCCAAAAAACAAAAGGAAAGAATACAAGTACGGTTCTATATGCATGTACGTACCAACAATGTACTGATATTAAAGAGCACAGCGACGCTTGTCAAAGAGAAAACAAACCAACCTACACTGGGACTTCAATTAAAGATGGTGCAGAGGAATCATCAGACAAGGTTGACCAAATCCGACAGATGTTGACGACTTCTTTCACCTACACCTATAAGATCATGGGATGATCTACGGGGCAGACCATATTTTACACTCTTTTTGCCCGAAATGGAAAGAAACAATAAATGTTAAAACTACACATATCAACTGCTTCGTGCGAGGACATTAAACATTAAAAAAAATGAAACTGAGCATATCGATGATACTGACTTTAAATTTGGACACCTCCTAATCCCATCATTAAACGTGCTTTAAGCAAAGGAACATCCCATAAAGCATGTTATTTTCTATTACGGGATTTAATTTTTTTGTTTAGCTTGAAGTTAATCTCACTTTTAGTAGACAGATGAACCGTATTTGCACACCCAAAGAGAAATGCCAAAGAGAAAGCCTTGAGTCATTTTCCGATAATTTAAATATGTTACCTGAAGCAGATTCTTGGCGAGGCCAATAGCACAAAGCCCACCACTGCAACCCATTCCTTGAAGGCTATAACTCACCACATCTTCCTTGAGCTTGTACTTGTTCACTATCATGGAAGATAGAGAAGGCACCACGTTGAATATGCAACAGTTCACCACCAACACCCCAATCTCATCCCCTCTCACCCCCGTCTTGGCCAACACCTCGTTGACAGCCCCGAACAAAGCCGCCTCGGCCTCCTTCACGGCTTCCTCCAAGCACTGGTTTGGGGGCTGCCGGAGCAGCGCCGCAGGCAGGTATGTCGACTCCCCGAGTCCTGACCGCTCCAGCGTCTTGCGCATGAAGTCGAGGGTTGAATCCGAGAAAATCCCATATAGCCGGGCCTTCTCCATGAGCGACTCTTTTGAGCAAGATAGAGCGTCGGGGGGTTTGTAACACACGAAGTCCAGCAAGAACACCTTGTTGGGGTATTTTGGCTTGAGAAGGGTCGCTATGAAAAGGATTAGGGTTAGGCAAAGGAGAAAAATCCCCGTGGATTTGAGGTTGAGATGTTCAAGAGTGAAGGTTGATGTATCAAATGAAGACATTTGGGAGGGTGTGCGTGCGTGTATGTCTGTGTGTGTGTGAACAAGTGGAGATAATGGCGGATGAAGAAGAAGACAATTTGTGCTTGAGTATGTTGTGATGCTGGTTGAGTGCAAGTGAAGTCCTTACTGGAAAAAAGAGAGAAGTAGGGTTTGTGTAAGAGGAAGGGACAAACATAAGAACTGGTTTCCTTTATTTAATGGGCTGAAAGAGATGATGGCGGTGCCCAAGATATTACGGAGCTCATGCTGTAATTGATCGTGTTTAACGTGTCATGAGCACAGAATTTACCAATGCGATACGTTTTCTTGTCGTTTGTGTTGAATTTATAATTGCCAGCTCGCAGAATGATCGTGCGAGTCGTTTTAATGGAGTTTGGCACTGTACGTTTTCCTACTCTCGTGAAAATGTGTAGGCTGGCCCTAGTTTGGGTCTAGTAAATATTCGAGAGGATCTCTCTCTCTCTCTATTTTCTTGATAAGCTTTGTCCTATCCAACAACGCCAAAATGGGATTTGATGATAGTCCCATTTGGTTCAGCGTTCCCAATGGGCTTTCAGCCCCGAAAGTGGGGAAAATTTTACCTGTTTGGTTCAGCATTCCGAGGCATCCTTGGCCAAATGCTAGCATTTGGAATGCTCTGGACTGCTGAAAGCCCAAAGCAGGTCCAGACCTACTTTGAGCTTTTAGCATTTCGGAAATGCAAGTCCACATTTACTATTCATCCGTTGACTTTTTTTTTTTTTTAAACTGATCATCTTTCCCACACCTCAACCGCCGTTAATTAGCGATAGAGTTTCATCGTATTTTATTTTTATTTTTTTAAAAAATAATAAAAATCATTTGCAAATGTTGGGTTCACCTTTTTTTTTGTCATTTTTATCTTTTGACAATCAATAGCCAACTTTTTATCAATACACTAGAATGATCATTAATTAACGAAGATGATTAATACTACAATAATTAAAAAAAAAATTATTCAAGGTTGAAAACAAACCTAAAAGAACCCTAGGCCAAAAGTTGAGCTTTGCATCTAATCTATAATTAAATTATTTTAATATAATTTTTAAATAAATTTAGTAATATATCTTTTATATTACTCTCAACATGAAAATGTAAAAGGTTATATAGTCATTATTTTTTTCTTACAATTTTAAAAATACTAAAACTAAAAAACTTAAGTTTGTTACACTAAAGGGATTTTCAAATATATGTTTACCAAACAGTCTTGCATTTGCCTAAAGCACTTTTTAGTTATAGTTTACCAAACAGTCTAGCATTTCGGAAAACCCATTTTATCTCAAAGGTATTTGCATTCTCCCAAGGGCATTTCCCCAAAGCCGAACCAAACGGGCCTGATATCTTGGCTGATATTCATGGACGACGATCCGTTTCTCTTCTGTGCATGACATGTCTTTCCTTGTTTGATTTGGACTGCTTTATTCCTTGGAAGTTATTCAAAATTTCTTCCTTTTGTACTTCGGTCGGGCGAGCATTTTCGTAGGGAGTGGTGCTCACCCACCTCGATGGGAGTCTTTAAATGCAATAGTTTGATAACCTAGATCTGATACTTCATAATCTGCCTTCCCCTTTTCGTCCATAGTTAACCCAGATCGGAATACTTATATGACATATCATATTCTGCATTTAATGGAAGGGGCTGTATTAAGTGATACATAAGTCAACACTTTCTACATAATGGTGATAACTTCGTGTGTTTATCCTGGGTACTCCTTCTGGAAACTTGGTCCATGTGGAACGGGCTGTGTTGTTAGAGATGGTATCTGGGCAAAACCTCATCTAGTAAATGTTGGTTTGTAGACGGATTGAGCCCATACCCAATCAAATGAGGAGAGGGAATGATCATCAAGGCGAGTGTTAAGATAAAGAGTGGTTTCTTACATTCTTCCGGGACAATGATATAGGTCAACACTGACGAGAACGTTGTTGTGATATCACAAATACCACATCAAATGAGAGACGGACTATTGAGTAATATTTAAATCAACGCTTACTCCTAGGTGGTAATCACTTTGTACGGTTCTTTAGAATACTTCTTTTGAAGGCCTGGTCGACATGCAACAAGTCAAGTCAGGTCATTACAACTTATACTAGGAAGCACTTGGTAAATAGCAACGGCACTCAAAACGCACATATCCCATTTTTTTGTTTCCTCTTTACTACATGGAAAGCAAACCTGACAAGAAGTTCAACGTCCAACTTTCGCCAAACAATTCCTTCGGATGCGCTCATTTAAGTATATTTGCTATACTGCTTTGCACCTCTAAACATTTATCTCTCTCTCCACAAATATTTGATAATCATCTTTGTTTCTTTTTCCTAGACAAGCACACGTGTGTGTTTTCTCGCTTACGTACGTTTCTCGTTGCACTGGCCACTAACAACTTTGTTGCGTCAAGTTATTTTGATGTAGTGCTGATTGAGTGCAAGAAAACTAGGTACGATAGTTCAAAATGGTGAGAACACCTAAAATAGACAATCCATAGATGGATCAATCCTTAAAATATATTATTCGATTATATTTCTCTTATTAAAGCACATCTAAATCATATGATTGGATATATGAGAAGGATCATCTGTGTACGGAGGAAAAATAATTTGGGAGAGAGTATGTATTGAAATAGTTTGTTATCATGAAAAGGTGTGACTCTTAGATATAAAATGAATTGACTCTTGGTTATGAAAAGAAGTGATTATTAACATAATTTGATGGTTGATCATGAATTATGGTGATGATCGGGATAAGGTATCTATTCCCAATGATGTATTAATTGATTGTCTATAAATAGTAGGAAAACATACATTGTTCAAGACAATTGTTCAAAACAACAACACTTTCTTTGTAACTCCCTCTTCTTCTCTTTTCATACACAACTTGATAATACATTTAAGATGAAATTTCAAGAAAGAAATTGAGTAATTACTGAACTCTTTTCTTTACAGCTGCAGTATATATCCTGAAGGTATATTTGCTCTAAACCTGACAGCCATAATAGTGGGGGCAAATAATACCTTAAATACAATGATTTCCATCGTGCATCAAATCATCAAAGATGTATAACCATAGCTCTACTTCATCAGCAATCAAATCTCCTCAACAATCTTGTTGACACCCAAAAATACCCCTACCGTTACGTGCTAATCACAAGAGATAAAAGCCCAAAAATGCCTCATTGCCACATATGGGTTGTGATTTACATCAGCCCAGTCCATGCTAGTCATAAAAACGAAGGATGGCCAAGAATTTTGAGAGCCCTTGGGCTAAATTTCAATGGACCTATGAATGGAGATACATGATTCAATGACAAAGCAGTTGGTTGCCACGTGTCCAAGCCAAGAGACGCTGTTGAAGACATATCATTGATGGCAAAGTTTGAGTAGGAACAATTGATGCTTAAAGGGTGCGAAAATCAAAGGAATGGTTAATACTTGTTGGACAAGCCATGAAAAAAAACCGTCGAATAGGTCAGAAAGTAACAGGATGTGGAAAAGGCAGTTCAGTATAGAATGTGAAGTGATTTTTAAGGAGGAAGCAAATGATCACCGATGATTATCCAATTGGTCTATAAATACCATAGGCAATCCAATAGAGAGTCCCCTGAACAACACAAAACTATTTTATATTTCCTTTTGTCTTAGCTTAATCTAGTTTAGCTATAGTTTAAGATTCCCATCGTAGATTTGATTTTGGCAAGTGTCTATATCCCAAATAGTGTTATTGATTAAATTCCAGTGTTAACTTACTATCCAGCGTTGTTAATTAAATTTCGACGTTGTGTCATCATTCTCATTTAGGAGCAGTGTTTATTAGGTGTTGTTTTGCCATCCAGCACTGTCAATTAAATTCCAATGTTATGTCCCCATACTCATCTAGGAGTAGTGTTTACTAGGTGTTGTCAACACCATCCAGCGTTATCAATTAAATTCCGATGTTGTGTCCTCGTATCTATCTAGAAAAAGCATCTATTAGGTGTTGTTTCTACTATCCAGCATTGTCGATTAGATTTCAATGTTGTGTTATCATATCTATCCAAAAGCAGTGTCTATTAGGTGGTATTTCTACTGTTCAGCGTTGTCAATTAGATTCCAACATTGTGTCCCCATATCCAACTAGGAACAACGACTATTAGATGTTGATTCTATTGTCCAACCTTGTTGATTAAATTCAAATGTTGTGCTTTCAAATCGAACCAAGAACAATACCTTCTCGGTATTGTCTTTAGTGTTTTGTATTGTCGAACCAACTTCAATATTGTACATACTGCTTTAATTGTAATAAGCTTTCATTAGAACATTAAAGTGAGTATAGATCAAGTCAGTCATTACGGTTCAACATTGATTTCAAATTCATGTTAAGCATGTTAAGTGACTTCATTAAATTTGAGATTATATTATATATACATATACATATACATATACATATGTATGTATGTATGTATGTATGTATGTATGTATATTCAAGTTCACTTTTGGTCATCTCTATCCAAAACTAACACAAAACCTAAGTATCCTTTAATAAAATCCAAAATATAACACTTGATGAAAGATATTTCATTACGGGATCCAAAACCGACGAAACAAATCTTAAGGTATTATTTTCATAGAGATGGAGATAATAACCGCATCAAGTGTTGCAATCTTGACAAATAAGTAATATTGAAACTTTTGTTTCTATTTAAATGCTTGAGCTATCTTCCTTATGGCATAATAAATTATCTCGGCTATAACACTGTGAAATTTATAAATAAAAGTGATATGATATCATGTGAAAAGAGATGCCAGGGAAGGATTCTTAATGCTCTATTAGATCGTCTGCCAAAGACATTTGATATCCTTTGGAGACCAAATAATGTATGAATAGATTTATTGTTTTGAAATATTTTAAAATGTGCCGGGGAAGGATTCTTAATGCTCCATTATATCGTCTATATGAAATTTTTCAGTCTTACACAAATCCCGGAGACATTTGGAATCCTCCAGAGACTAGTTACAATACTGACAAATAAGGTATGGATATATTTTTGAAATATTTAAAACCTATCATAAATAATGGAAAATCTAACTGTAAGAAAAATATGATGGATTCATCCTTCACCACTGATCCGAGCTTTGGATTTTGTCTTACTAAGTCTATGAAATTGTTTGTGATATCTTGTGGATTAGGTTTACTTTCTTGAGTTGGACTTCTAATCATAAAGCTAAAAAATTATTGATTCATGTCGGGGGAAATTACCCAATCAATCCTCAATTTATTGAATGAATGAATGTCAATGATTTTTTAAAATTTTTTCAATTAAGTCATAAATTTTGAGCAAATTCCAAGGAGTCTTTTTAGTGAATTTTCGTTGGAAATTACTGATATAATATTTCGGTCATTGTCAGCCATCCTATTTGGCAAATCATTACACTGGCAATTTCTGGCGAAAATTGATTGGAATAACTAAATTAGAATTCCGTGCAAAAGTTTTGAATTAAATTAGCAAAATCTAAAAATTTTAAACTGAATTGGCATTGCCACAATAGGCTTAACATTGATTGAAGAGTGAGGACGAAAAAGCTATCAAAGGCACTACCGCTGGTACTTGATGCTTTTTATTTGTATGTATATTTAATGTTTATGACATTTCCAATTAATCTTTACATTTCACCCTCTTAGATTAAGTAATTGCAAATTTGTATCTCGGTTTTAAGTTATACTTTTATCACCATCATCATTTTAATAATTCTAACAAATGTACATTACTTTAGATATTGCGAGTTTATGAACTCTAATTGATGTTCCACATCATGTAATCATCTTTTTTTTTTTTGGTAAGAATCATGTAATCATCTTTGAGTTTTTAAACATCCATAACATTCACCACAAACCTCAATTCAAATTGGCTCAAGTTTTTCTTCTGCGTCCATGCTTGCATTAATAACATACAAAATTAATTCTTCAAGCAGTGAAAATTGTGATGTGAACGTATGAAATGATTTTAAACTATTCAAAATGGTTGGCTCCGGTAGAAGGACCCCTGAAGTGCCATAACTTGGTAGAAAGTGACGTTTAAGTGCTATAACTTATGAAAGGTACACTTAAGTGCCAAAATCGGAGCAAAAATGATCACTTGAGTGCCAATCCGGCCAAAATCCAGCCAAATTGCATACGTGGCATTTTCCGGTGACTTCTACTGAGGTGGCAAATGTTTTTTTTTTTAAAAAAACAAAACCAACGTGGACGACAAAAACGACGTCGTCCATCCACATTGAGTGAGCTGACCTAAACGACGTCGTTTTTCCTTAATGTTAAACAATGTCGTTTAGGTCATTTTGGCTTAAGCACACCTGGCCGTTGCCATTCCTCCCCATCCGCTTTCACACTAGATCTCAGGCCCTTCTCTCCGTCGCCGTTCACGCCCAGAGGTGATCATCAATCGCCGTCGCCAGTCACCATTGTCGGTCGCCATCACTGCTCACCATCGTTGGTCATCGTCACCGCTCACCATCGTCGCTCCTATTAGTTCGGCCCCTTCTCCCCCTTCCTTGTGATAAAATTAGGGCTCGATTATTTTATTAAGGCTCCGATGGAATATCTGTTGAATTGCGCGCGCTCTGTTTGGCTACTCCCTTGCAGAAAGAGGTAGCAACATCGGGAGACAAATCTGGGGCATTGTCACATGCAGACCCACCAATGAAGGTTCTTTAAGCGAAATAAATCTAGTCGTTGAGCTTGATGGAGTGCTTATATCTTATTGTTATTAGCAAACTTTTCATTTGACCAGGTCGCAGTGAGAATTAGGCCTGCCAACGAATTCGAAAGAGTAGGGGATCAGATTGTTAAGAAAGTTTCATCTGATTCACTGACGGTTAGAGATCGCAAATTTACTTGGGCTTTCAATCTTTGATGCAAGCTCAAGCCAGGTTAGCTGCTGATTCCATAATTTTTCTCTACGAATGCACTTGTACCATTACATTTTCACCTCTATTTATCTGGGTATCTCTCTAATTCGGAGATAAAGAAATAGGTGAGACAGATAACTAAGAAGATAGTCTTGCTTATAGTTCTTGTCCATTATCGAGAAAGATCGAAGTTTTTACCACTCTGTTGATTGGAAATTAAATGCCCAACAATTGTTGTCCATTCTAAGATAGTAGACAAAATTGCTTAGGCTGTGCTTGTTGTGGGGACCTGTGCTGGTTGTGGGGACCTCTGTTTTTGGTTAATATTTTAAGACAAATAATTAAAGTGGCGACCTCTTTTTTGGCTGTCATATAGGGGCATATTGTCAGTGTGGGGACCGCTGTTTACTAAAAGTCCATGAGAGTGGGGGGACTCCCATGTGCAATTGTCTATTGCCCTTTGTGGATGTGGTCCAAAAAGTAATTATTCTTTTTCTTGTTCTTGGTGCAAAAATGGCTCATGATAAGGATTATATCGCTATTATAGTTTGCTACGATGGGCAATTTGTGATTGGGGAGGATAAGTGGGAGTATGAGGGTGGAAATGAGGCCACCATCTTTGTGGAGATAAAGAATGCATCTTATATAAGATTTCTTAGGGATATATAGACTTATTTGCCTTGTAAAGTTTAGAAGTTGCTATATTGTATTCCTGTGAAAGACTTAAGAGATGGTTTGAGATGCTTAGAAGATGATAATGGTTTTAGGGATGTTCTATACCATTATCTTCATGGTGAAGAGGTAAAAATATATGTTGAGTACCATAGTGAAAGTGAGGATGAAGATGATGATGGAGAGAGCGCCCAAGTAGGACAAGAAGAAGATGGTATTCAAGGTAGTAGTCACGTTAGGGTCGAAGGAGGGCATGATAGATATGATGGACATGAGAGGAGCGCAGATGCAGTTCACCAAAGTGATGATGACATAGGTGATGTCACAATCTCTGGATTAGATTGGGAAGTAGCTTAATCAAGTGATAATAATGATGAAAGGTTGTCTGCTGAAAATTTTATAAGTGATAACGATGACGATGAGCTTGTACAGTCAAGAAAACAACGAAGGGATTTTTTGATAGCTAAGTTTACAGCTTTGCAAGTAGCCGATGAAGTTCCAAACAGTGCCGAAGGCCCTGCAGATGCTGATGCTGCTGGCGAGGAGACTGATTATGAAGAAAGCGTCGAGAATGCTACTTCCTAGGATGAGCTTGAAGAAGATGAAGGACCTGTGCATAGAAGGAAAAGTAAGTTTCCTTCTTATGATCCATCTGTTGCTTCTCATACTTTGTCGATAGGTATGAAATTTCAAGATGCGAAACAATTTAGGGAAGCTATACTGAAGAACTCCATTGCTACATAGAGAAATATTGACTTCATTAGAAACACTAAGACCTTTGTAAAAGCTAAGTGTTCACAGCAAAATTGTCCATGGAAAATCTATGGCGCATTTGTTAGGAGAAGTGGATATTTCCATATTAGAGCCTACCAAGAGGAACATACTTGTTCCATTAATTTTGAAAATAAAAGGGTAACAAGTGCATGGTTGTCAAAGCACTTCTTTGAATTGATTAAGCTAATGCCTCAGATGAATAGTACTCAATTCAAGATGCTGGTGAAGGAGCAGGTAGGCATCAATATATCCAGGAATCAATGCAAAAGATCGAAGCAAAAGGTGATGAAGATACTCATTGGTCAGTACAGCAGCAAATATAGACAGTTGTGGGATTATGCTTGAGAGTGTAGGTTGCAAAATCCTTCAAGTAGAGTGTATGTAAAGGTTGTGGAGAGACCACTTCCTGATATTGGGACCAAGTTCGATAAGTTCTATGTTTGCTTCGATGCATGTAGACGAAGATTTTTATCTGGTTGTAGACGGATTATAGGATTGGACATATGTTTTTTGAAGGGCTTGTGCAAGGGAGAATTGTTGGCCGCAATTGGAAGAAATGCAAACGACCAAATGTTTCCACTAGGTTGGGCTATTATGAAGGTAGAGAACAGGGACAATTGGTCCTAGTTCCTAAAAAATTTGATGACTGATTTGGAGATAACAAATGGGGCAAGGTAGGCATTCATGAGTGACCAACAAAATGTAATGTTTGCTTTTTAAAAAATTTGGTTACTTGTTTGCTTTTTGATATCAACATGTCATTTGCTTACATTTTTTATATTTTGAATTATTGCAGGGACTAGTTCCAGCCTTAGCTGAGTTGTTGCCTTATGATGAACATCGAATGTGTGCGCGGCACATATTTCAATGGGAGGATAATAGATGCCAGATGCAAACCAATTATCTCGATGCTTGAAGACATACGGGTTATGGTCATGACTCGAGTACACAGACAAAGAGATGAGGCTGCAAAGTGGACTAAGCAATGTGGTCCTAGGATTGCTAAGAAATTGGATGACAACTTGGCTACAAGTAGGTATTGTCATGTAATGAGCTGTGATGTCCCAGGGCGTCACGTACTAAGCGGTATCGGAAATTTATTTATCATTATAATCTTTAAAAAAAATTGCGACTTCCTTTTATGGTGATCACTATTGAAGGTTAACATGTATAACATGGATTATTTAAAATCTATAGTTTGTACTATGAAGTTATCCTACAAACACTCTACTAAATATTAATATAGGCCGATGTATTGATGCACATAGATAAGATCACAAGAAGCTTCATTTCTTCTTAACATCATCAGGGCCTACAAAATTTATCAACCTGGACTCTTTCCATTTCCACCGCCTATATATACAACATATATATAACAAAAGTAAGGCATAACAAAAGCCAGGGATAAAAGGGTGAGGGTGTCTACTCCATGAGTTCCCACACAAGCCCACGTTCAAAAGAAAACAAAAGATAGTCAGCTTCTACATGATCAAAGGCGTCTAGGCGCCATCCATCCCAGCTCTTGCTCCATCATCGCTAAAAGGGATAGGGCCAAACATCGCTCCATCATGCTTGACAAACCATGCAACAAACTTCATAGGGATCATCTCAGCTCTGCCATTATCCATCCACATCGTGGCCTCATATTTGAAGAAGGCCAGCTTAACATCAGAGTCATACACATCAGTGAAAGTAACATCAATGTTTGATATCACTCCATAACGAGCTAATGGCGGCACATCCATACTATCAATCTGAAAAATGTAAGGTGTGAGCAAAACTATGCCCAGTAAAGAATGATAAAACTCTAACTTAAACAATCCACAACCATCAATATTACAAGGGAATCATAATCCAAGCAATTTAGGATATAATAATAGAATTGTCACAAGCATAGACAATTGATATTAACACATCACATATGTAATCACCTTATATGCATCCATTTCCATACTTACCTTTTTCAAAGTCAATTTCACATTAAATACAATGCAATAATAATGAATGGACTCACTCGCCAAGTTCAATTATATTTAGTGTGCATATAATCCACCCTCGATCAGTCACTAACCGGAACTTTACCGGCCCAATCGAGTCACTTCCGGAAGTTACCTTATCCGGACTTCCACAATATTTCTATTATGGGCATCTCACTCCGAGGCATCCCGGCATCACTCAACCGAGGTCCTCCCAAGACCACTCAGCAAGGGGCATCTCACTCTGAGGCATCTCAGTATCACACAATTGAGGCATCCTTGATCACACACAAAGGCATCTCACTTCGAGGCATCCCGGTATCTCTGTACCGATGGGTTCATTCACTCTCTTAAGCACATGTTTCACACTACCACACCTTTAATTAATGTATTTATCGTATGCACAAGAAAAGACTTCAAAGTATCTAACTATATATCTAATTCTCATGATCCTAGCACATGTGCGTGTCCGAATTATAAGATAAAACCATTCTGACATGTCCCATACCATGCCGAACAAATATTTATCCCATAATCAAGCACTTTGCACCGCACTCATTGCACTCGCATGATACTATATGCACTTATATCTCAAATGATTTATGAGACTTATTCTTACATGACTAATATCTATTATGAGCTTATTAGACTCTATGTATATCCTGTAAGTCAAATATATAAAACACAATTTATACTATATGTTCTCGGGTTAGAACATTTTACTAGTTAAATGTACAGTTTCGGTTTTGAACACAGAAGGTATATCAATTCTTGTCAAAACACTACCAAATTTTAGTACGTTATATTAGAGACATAGATCGACATTTTCTGTGAAGAAACTTAAGTCTGATTCTCACTGTGTTAAGAGAAACAATTGCTATAATCTTTACTAACACCCTGTACCGACGTCCAGATTCTTTATCTACAAAGAAAATTTTTTTACTAGCCAATTCTTATTCATTTAATCTCAAATCTTGACACACTATTCCTTAAGATGCGTTCTAAAATTTTCATCAAGGAATCAAAGTCCAAATCTAACTAGATAAATACATAAAATTCGTATAATCAGCAAAGGTCAAACCGTTTCTCACATGAACAATATACTAATTTTACTAAATTCACTTCTATCACTATGTTTTTATATTCATATGGTTATAGCTACATATATAACTTGATCTTATAGATGTTCTATCATGTAGAATAATTTCTTTCTCATTTCCAGTAACATACATAAAGAAAATAAATACAAATAGAAGACTCCATAACTGTTTTTACTTAGAATAGAATATGTACACGATTTTCTTTACCTCTATCCCAACTAAACCATTTATCTTTTCACAAACTTCTTCTACAATATTTCAATACCTAATCACAGCAACTTAAAGCAACTTTGGCATGTCTTTCTTTAACAAATAATCAATCCACAACTCGGCTCGAAGTGTTGTTGCATCCATGAGTTCACTCACCATGATTTATACCAAATCCATTCACTCGGTAACCATTTCATCACTCACTTCACAAAATAGCACACTCACACTTGGATTTCGAAACATTCAAGGCTCAAAAACAACATGCAATGGCTTCTATCTTTAATCTAACACTTACTCAACTTAGATTAATCACAAAAACAACAACTACAAATCATATCCTTCACGGTTTGGTTAGATCCGCAAGCTTTCTTGATGAAACAGTGGATAAATTTCAACTTAGAGTTATATCTTTCCTTACCTTAGTTCAGCTATCAAACAATCACAAAGATACTTCAAGATCAACACCGAAATCTCGCATGCAAAGGAAGAAGCTTGCTGTTTTGCTTCTGGTTCTTCACTGCTCGTCCAAGAGAGACACGAAGAAGATGGAGGTGGGTGTTTCGGTCTTGGAGAGAGAGAGAGAGAGAGAGAGAGAGAGAGAGAGAGAGAGAGAGGGGTTTCGAAAATTTAAGAAGGGAAATATGCCTACTAACTAATCCCTAGGCTAGACTAATGATGAGATTTGCTAATGATTGTATTTTTCTTTGCTTGTTTCGGTTGTGAAGGAATTGAATCCGTGGGTGGTGAAGAAAAACGGAGGGGAAAGGAAGGTGTCGTGGCCTCCAATCGTGATGTCCCTTGCCATTTGTCACTTGAATTTAATTAGGTTCTAATTCATGTCATTAGTTGCTTCATTAATTTCTAATGTTTTTTGATTAATTCCTTTTGTTTCTACTTGATTCCAATTACACAAAATCATAACATATCAACTAGTTAACGTTAATCTAAAGAGAATCTATCACAAAATGCTAAAGTCAGAAATTTATATTAGCATTACAATCATTAATCAAATTATCTTATTTATAATCCATAAATCTTAACCAAAAAAATAAAATCACTCGGGCCTAACTATTTATCTCTGGCCCAACGGGCTTAATCTATAACAATCCAACCCTCGAATCTAATAATTCCGAACCTTGGCCCACTCAATCCAAGCCCATAATCTCTCACTTGAGTTTACAAGTCTAATTCTAGATAATCATACAGCCCGCTTGCTCCTCAAGCCCATTCAATCCTTACGGTCCATCAGGTTCACTTCCTGGCCCGATCTAAAATAATCCTAACTCCTAATGATCCAATTATACTAATGAAGGTCAGTGAAATTTGGGATGTTACATGTCATCCCATTTGGAATGGGGATAAATGATATGAGATAATGAAGGGTTCCGATAAGTATTTTGTCCATTTAGGTATGAGGAAGTGTTCATGTAAAGCATGACAACTAAGTGGAATTCCTTGTGCACATGTCATAAGTGCAATTCAATTGAAGGGCCTTAACACAGAAGACTACATTGATGATTGGTACAAGAAACCGAAATATCTTGCTTCATATCAATTCATGTTGCAACCAATCAAAAGTAGCAAGTTATGGGAGCCAACAAATCGCGAAGCACCTCAACCTTTGCCACTAAAGAAGAAATTGGGAAGACCAAAGCGAAAACGAAGAATGACGGAGGGAGAGGTCTCACGTCAGCGTAGGATGAATAGGACAGGTGTACCGATAAAGTGCTCTTTTTGCCACATAGCAAGGCACAATATTAAGGGTTGTCAATTAAGGAAGCAGTAGGAATAATTAAGGCCAGCTAAAGGGCTTAGTGAAGGGACAGTTGGAAAATGAGAAATAGAAAGGCAAAGTGAGTCGACTATTCTTCAGTTGACGACAATAAACCCAATAAGTCATGACAATTGTGTTTATGTTACTTTATGGTTTGTTACAAATATGTACATAGATATAAGTGACATGTATGTAATGTTTTTGTCTTTGTCAGGTCAGGAGAATGACACGTGAAGAATTGGCCGAAGCCCCTGCTATACCTGAAATTGAAGGGCCTATTCAAAGAATGCAAGGTAGAAGACAGCCACCTGAAAGATTAGTCGAAGCCCCTGCTATACCTTAAACTGAAGGGCCTGTTCAAAGAAGGCAAGGTAGAAGACAGCCACTTGAGGATTGGCCGAAGCCCCTACTATACCTTAAAACTGAAGGGCCTGTTCAAAGAAGGTAAGGTAGAAGACAGTTAGCTGCAGGATTGGCTGAAGCAACTGGAGCGCCAGTTAAGTCAACTATTCTTCAGCAGCAACAGAGAAAAAAATACCCGGTAAGTTCAATAATTTGAGTTTACTTTTTCTTTACGTTCTAATATGGCCTGATGTTATATTTATGATATCTTTTGCTTTTTTCTCAGATTCGAAGAAGGCAAGCTAGAGCTCAGCTGCCAATAGAGGACCCAACTGAAGGGCCACCACAAGATCCATCACCAAGGTCATCACAAAGGCCACTAGAAGGGTCATCACAAGGGCCACCACTAAAGCCAACCAAAGGTGTCACTGAAGCTGAAGGGCTAAATAAAAAAACAACCAGAAGAAAGTCAAATCAAGAGCCACCTACAAAAAGGCCATCTAGAAGACGCCTAGCTGAAGAATTGGCTGAAGAAGCCCCTACTGTAGCTGAACAGCCACAAGAGCCCAAGAAATCATATGCGAGAAGAAGAGCCAACTAATCACAAGTACCTAAAAGTAACGCTCCCCTTCGAACAAGATGAGCTCTTGGGAAGAGGCTAAAACAATATGATTATGACATTTATACAGATGAGCATTCTGGAACAGTTATTCTTAATGTAAGTTTTATAGGTTGCATTTAATTTAATTTATAGTACAAACTTTTGTTGATAATTGAGTTTTTTTTTTTTTTTTGAAGCTTGGGAGAAGTTCAGAGGTTCGTATCTCTCAAAGCCCAACTCAAGAATCAACGGCTGCGCCAATAAAGAAGAAGACATTGGCTACGCCAACAAGAAAGAAGAGTAAGAAGAACCCAGTTGCAGGTCTATCTGAATCAGTTCAACCTACAATAGTTGCAGCTCCTTCTAAATCAGTTCAGCCTAGGACAATTGCAGCTCCATCATAATCAACGCATCCCGAGATAATTGAAGAAGAAGTCTCACGTCTAGTTAGAAAAAGTGCAAGGATTATGAATCAAGTGCAAGGTCCACCAAAAGGAGCACGAACATGAGGCATTGTGCATATTGATTGATGAAATGGGATGTGATATGGTTTATGGGGCTGAGGAGTAAGTTGTTTTACTGTTGATTTTTTTTTTTTTAATATAATAGTTTGTCATTGAGTTTGTTGAGTTTGTGAGACTTCTTTTGTCATTGAGTTTGTGAGACTTCATTTCAATATCAATGGAATGATCTTGTTGCTTGTCATTTTTGCATTTTTCATTTTTTTGTTTTTGTTTTTACTTTTACTTATTGCTGCTTTTGGTGGTGGATCTGTGGTGGTGACTAGGGTGCTCATGTGGCTGGTGGTGGCGGCTGGTGAAGCCTGGTGGTGGTGGGTTCGTTGTGGGGCCTCTTGCTGTAGCTAATACTAGTGCAAGAGTGCAGTGTACATAGCCTAGCTTACACAAGCCCCTTTTGCAACAGACCCACAACCCACCACCAACAATGGCTGCTAATGGTGGATCTATGGTGGTGGTTACATGCTAGTGTGGTACCTAGGATGCTGGTGTTGCTAGTGGTGGTGGCCAGTGGTGACTGCTGATGCCTACTGATGGTGGGTCTATTATAGGGGTTGGATTAGAGGTTTTTGCTGCACCCGGTGCAAGATGTTAGTGTGCAATATACACATCTTGCACTAGGTAATGCTGGTGTAAGGCACCTTACACTAGCAACTTCTACAGCAGCATACCACCAGCATATTAATGGCTAGTGGTGGCGCAAGTGGATGCCTAGGATGCTTGGTGTGGCTAGTGGTGATGGCTGGAGGCTGATGGTGGCCAGTGGTGGGCGGTGGTGGTGGTTGGTAGTAGCCGATGGCTGGTGCAATTTATAAATAAAATGTACAAAAAAAAATGGCACTTAACTGATCACATTCTAAAAAACCTAGCACTTAAGTGTACACTTTTAACCACAAGTGGCACTTAAGTGATCGCTTTTAATAATAACTTGACACTTAAATGACTCTTTTTTTTTATCACAACTGGCACTTAAATGATCACTAGATACAACTTATAGCACTCGAGTAATCACTCGTGTCTATTCTATGTATATGGCGGTTTGCAGCAAACCAGAGAAGTTGCTGGTTTATATATTTGCTATATTTGCTGCTGGTTTACATTCAATTCAAGTAAAATAGTCACCACAACACATTGACTCAATATACATTCCATCATTACCGATTTATATTTGAGAATAAGCAAAAACATAATACAAATAGTATCTCATTCATTCATTCCCTTTCCTTGACCTCCCCACAAGCACAAGAAGTAACGCATAATACATATGACAACCAAAAAAAAAAAAAAAAATGCCACAACCATCTTGTAGACAAAACAACACTTCTTCTCATCTTCCAACAAAATAAGTTACTTTTCATTCAAAACAAACAAGTACATTTCTCCACACATTTACAACTATGGCGGTCGGAGAAACTTCTTCTCATCTTCCAGTACTTTACATTTCATCATAAAGTAGGATAGACAAAAAAAATAGCAACACAATAAACGCTTGGTAACACTTCCGTTCAATTTTCATCTTTGAAACTTTATTCTTCAAATGGTTAGCAAAAGATGCTTGAGCTTGCATTGAGTCAACATCGTCCGAGTCGTCCACAAGCATAGATGGAGGTTGATGACATCCATCAAGTAGGTCCAATATCACTTTTGTGGCTCGGTGAGAGAATTTCACATCGACCCATTTGAAATATTTGCACTTCGACCCTTCTCTATATCGAGCACATCCATAGAATCTTCTCCTGGAATTCGTTCAAGTCCACCATGTTTTTCTTGGACTTGGTAACCCACAAACGCTCGCCTTCTCCTTCGCTTCGACGAGAGAAATTTGAGCCGCTGCTGAAAGTCCTACTCTCCATTTCCAATATTCGATGGTAGAATTTGGGGCAAATCGAATTAGGGTTCAAGATTAGGGCTCTAGCGCTTCAATGGCATTTTGCCCGATTTAGGGCAAATGGGGAGACGACGGCGTTTTCGCTTATTTAAGGGCTCTATTTTGGGCCAACACCCGAAACGACGTCATTTGGGGTGAATTCGAGCTGACTCAACTCTCCGGCGAGACACATCGGCGAGAAATATTAATATTTTAATGCCACGTATGATTTCCGGCTAGCTTCGCCGGAGATGGCACTCAAGTGTCCCACTTTTCTTAAAATGTAGCACTTCAATGTACCTTTCGTAAGTTATGGCATTTAAGTGTCACTTTCTGCCAAGTTATACCACTTGAAAGGTTCTTTTGCCGTTGGCTCCATATGAACATATAGATTACATCACATCCGACATTCCATAATGAATTTAAGAATTCTTCATACGTAGTAAAAACCCGTCGTAGCTAATTCTATTATTTCATGAAATAAAGAGGTATGCCTAATTCTATTTTTATAGGACATGACGCATGTTATAATAAGATGGGTATCAATGCATATGACCAAAGTTAGGTCTGTCTAATCTTTATATGACACAATAAAAATCATGTATAATATTGACTAATCCTCTTGATTTGTTCAGACACAGAATTGAAATGTTTGAGTTAACATGTATTTTGTTTCAACTTAACAAAATTATAATCATTATAATATGTTTAGTGCTCATATTTAAAGACTTTTATCCTTAGATATGTATAAAAACGACAACACTCATATCAAAAACAATGATTGGTGAAATTAAAGCATATTCAGATGAAATTACCCATTGTCTAGAAACATGTTAACACAAATTATCATGGCTAAACATATGTTACATGTTTTGCCAAAGTGAGTAGTGATGCCATATGCAAAAAGGAAGAGACTCATATAATGGCAGAGGCAAAAAGAGCTTGTATGTATTTTTGTTAATCCATGAACAAAGGATCTATATAGACACATAAATCCATGGGGACTAGCCCGAAATAGGGTTATATACATTCTTATTATGAGAAGGGACCATTCAAGCATATCGAAATATATACTATGTTTACATATGGATCCTTACGTCGTTTCATTCCATTTAGGATTTGGAATAGGCGTAATCGAACCCACTTTCTCTCCTTATTTGAGACCCTATTCAACTTTTTTAGCTTATATTGAATCGAGAAAGGGGTTTGATAGTCCATCTTTTTTATTTGATATAATATATATATATATATATATGTAAGGCATCCTCCAGATAATTTAAAGCGAAGCAATTGGATGTACAATTTGGGTTTATATGACATGACCGATCAATAGAAATACTCCAACGCTCCACCTTTGGGCATGATGACTTGACGTCATCCTCACCTTCCTCCGACTTATCATTGGCAGTCTGTTCAGGGTTCCAAACTCAATAGTGGCGACTAAACACAACAATGCAAATGTTAATGCATACTAGTAAATAGGTTAATGTACCACGTTGCATTGACATCTTACACGTTGGCACATTTAATGATTGTGTTAATCATATTGTATCATATAACTCACTTTTTAGTAAAGTGTGACGTGTTTGTATTAAGGCAGTTTGATTATTTATTCAATATGTCGTGTTCATGTTAGTCATATCCGTGTAACATCCCTATTCGACATGGTATGAATATAATCAACAAGAAATTATACCAATTCTTAGCCCTAATCAAAAGAAACCTTCCCTTCTAAACTGGGAAACAATGCAATAGGTAGTGGGCAAAATGTAATGGAGAGAGACTTTCCTAATCAAGGACAGCTCATGTGCCACCTGGAAAGCCAAAAAACTAGGCCAACTTCCCCCATTTGATCATTTCCAAGAACAATACGATCAATTGCTTCATCATGATTAAGTGTACCAAGCCCAATTTAGATTGAGCATCCAATCACTCATGTCACGCCCCGATCCTCCTAGCGTGTGCCCATCCCTCGGTGGTCGATTAAACTGCGACATCCCAGGACGCGTCGCCGACCCATTCATTTTAATACGCATGCAGAAACGAATAATTAATCCCTAGACAACACGAAGATGGGATAGGAAAGTAGTACCACAATTTTTGAAAACCAAACCACACATTTATACATATCAAACAAAGTCACATACAATAATAGCCAATATATATAAGGTCTGCAAAAAGGGGGGTAGAGAGCTACAGATCCTTTAAACATTCGAGTCTTCAACTGAATACTTCGAGGGCCCTAGATCCGACAGACTCGGGTCCACCACTGAACCACTTAGAGGGTCTGCCATACATTTTCCAAAAGCAACCTCCAGCACCAACATAGGGACCTCAGATTCCGGTATGGGACCTTCTCTCTGTCCATTCCGATCACGACGATACCATGATCTGAATTGATGGGGTACCTTATGGGGTAGACTTGCATCAACCCATACCATGAACCTCACGAGTTCATAAACCCATCCCCTTGGGTTCCCATGAAGCGGAATATAAGATATCTGCCCGATAACCTTCTTTGGCTGGCCAAAATGCTCGGGAGGAGCTACCATCTAAGGACCTGAAAATGTTATCCCACAACGGGGTGAGACGATGTCTCAGCAAATTCACCCCCTAAAATCCAACTAGGAAGGAAATACGCCCCCAGGCTATCTAAGCACACACAAAACAGAGGACTTATCTTTGCATCGGTTCCTTCCTGCAAGTCAGTATAGTTCACATACTCAACCAATCAATTCAATTTAATCGATTCAACCCCAACAATACTATCTATCAATCCACCCAATCAATACTATCTATCAATTCAATACTATCTATCCGGTACCGTCAACACACACTATGCTCACAGAAGCTGAAAAGGATAGATAGTAGCTCCCACAAGCTAATATATGGATCGTTGCTCTCACAAGCTGATAAATGATCATTGCTCACACAAGCTGACATATCAAGCATTTATAAGCTGATATACCATACTGCTCTCACAAGCTGAACACCCAATGCTCACACAAGCTAAACTACGATAAACTCAACCCGGCCAAGAACTTTGTGCCTTGCACACCAATCCCTCAATTAAATAACAAACTTGGCCTAATTTCATCATGTTAAAATATACCCGATGAAAATAATCGTGTATGGGTACACGGTAGGCCTCAGCCAAAAGTATAATATCTTTGGTTCATAAAATCCCACTAATTATATAGTCGATAAAAACATTTTTGGCTCTATAAACCGACGTCCGGTAATTGTCTAATTAAATACTAAAAATACTAAATTTTAGGATAAGTACCCAAAATTACAATCAACACTCAATTTGTACAAATTATTATCCAGATAAATAAACCAACCACACCATTGCGATCAGCACAGAATTCCGATCACCGGCTATCCTGATCTAATTTTCGGAAAATTATAAATAATTAAATAATTACCAAAATTAATTAATAAATATCAATAAATGCAACTTAGGCCGAAAAAGCTTAATTAAATATCGAAACAGACCCGGAAAATTCCTGAACCTATTTAGATAAATACTTCAGCTTATCTAGTCTCTAATTATGCTACTCTAACCACCTAACATGTATAAACGAACAATTAAATTGAAAATCCGTTCTAACTAACCACATAATCCATATTTAACATAAACTAATCAACCATTAAGCATAATTAACTCCCTAAGCGGAGATTAGTGAGTAAACTCACCGGTTTTGAAATCCGATGAGTTCATGAGGACGGCGAGACGGAGACGGGTCACAAACTCCAAAGCGGGGGCACCAAGCGAGGCCCGTAAAGGCTTGGAAACGGGCCTTGAAACCTTAAGACCCTGTTGGGTTTCGGTTATGGACGGTGGGCCGAGAGAGGCTGGACGGCGTTGGCTTGGGCTAGAAATGAGCAGGGATGGGCAGCGAAGCTATTGCAGGTCCAAGCGGCTGTTGGATAGCGGCAAGCTGAGCTCCGGTGACCTCCACGACGGCCAGGGGACGCTGGCGAAGTTGAACAATGGGCGAGCAAGGCACGGTGACGCGCAGGCAGGTGCGCGAACAAGCCAGGCGCACGAGCGAGCGAGCGAGTGACAGTTTGGTGGCGTGCGGCTGCTTCGGACTTCTTATGGTCTAGAAATAGGGAGGTCGGCCGAATGGAGAAGAAGGGGACAGCCAAAAGCCTTGAGGGTCCCTCCATGCTTCACTTCTATCATCTTGTCTCCTTGAAGAGGCCCCACCATGGATGGGCTGGCTTCCTCAGCCAAAAGCATACCAAAAAGCTTGCTTAGGAAGCCTTGGAGATGGTCCAAAAGTTGAGGGCATGGGGTGCTACGAATTTGCACAAGTTTTCCCCCAATTTCACTTCAATTCCTTCTTGAATCGATTCAATTTGGCCCTAAAAAATTCCACCATCAATTCCTCGATCAAATTGACATTTTTCCATGCCAATAGAACCAACTTGCATCCCAAAAACACGATAAAAAACGGCCCCCTGAATTTTTCGATCGAAAACAGCCCTATATTGACTTTTCTGCCAAAATCTCGGTTTGCAGAAAAATCTTCGGAGGATGAGTCAACGTTCATAAAATGATTCGTGACATAGCAAAACTTTCAATTTTTGAAATCGGATTTAAATTCACAGTTAATTTCAATCCGGCGCAATTTTAGTGTGACCTAGCCTACCGGGTAGCTTTTAGAAATTTTTGGTGCAATTGACCCGTGGTCAATTTTCTTCGAGCCACAATATACCTCTTCGACACATTGGCGACTCTCGGTGGTCGTGAAAATCTCGAGGTTTCAAATACGAACATAGGGTACCAAAACAACAACAAAAATCAGTCTAGTGCCGATCGACGAGAATTTTGCAATTTGGTGGAATCACTCACGTTTAGCCACACATCTCAGTCGAACCGGCCTATCTCTCTGATCTCTAATTGATCTTTATTGTGCCATAATGATCTCTATAGATGAGCATAGTCGAGTAGTTGATTCCTAGTCGAATTCTCAAGTCTATTGCGTTAAATTCCCTTAATGACTTCCCCAGATAGTCTAGTTATCTCAGGAGTGATCAGCTCAGAGAATAGCACTATAGGCGTGTCGATAAAAGGCCTGATTTATCTAATTGAAAACATCATTGAAATTTCAGGATGTCACAACTCAAGTAGAGAACGCATATAACATAACAAACACAACAACCGGTTTCAACCAACCCTGAGCATTATCAGGAGAATAGCATCAACACACGAGTGACCAGTTTACCAACAAGATCCACAAGAGGATGGTGATGATATTTGAAATCCAAGAACAAACACCATGTGACGGCACTATCAATACCCCACAACCAAATTGCATCATCTCTTTTACCATGACACGCACATAAAGCTTCTTTTGAGATGGTTCACATACAATCCAATAACTTGTCACCAATATATTCAATGCCTATTATCCACAATCTCACTTTAGTATAACCCTTATGCTGGAGGACTTGTTAGGATCCAGTTATGCCTATTATTTATAGAGACTCTTAGTAAGGACTACAACTAATCTTGTGTTGGAAAAATATTAGAATACACAAAAATAATAATAACTATCAAAAATACATTATAAAAGATTAAAAAGTAAAAATAAATGTCTGAGGCGTGCATGCATTGTTCTTAAGGATAATTCCGTCTTTCGAAGTATGAAACTTGGTGCATAAGACTTTAGCGGCTAGCCTCCCAAAATACAATAGACTTTCTTCTATACTCTACATTGAATATTAGAAGAAACAAAACAACGTTATGTGTATAACCTAGTTAAAAAAAAAAAAAAAGATGTGAGAACATAGTGCATCTTCAAAGATTGTGGTTTGAAGTTTAATTTATTTTTAAACAAGAGAAAGAGAGAGTCGTTAGGAGATTGTCAAAAATCAATCGGTAATTAAAAGGATGACCACTATAAAATAATGAAGAGTTTATGAAGTAATAAATGAAAAGTTATAAAGCCGTTGAACAACCATTTTACGGCCATTAGAAAGCCATCTAAGGGCCATTGTAAAACCGTTACAAAAATGATGACCTTAGTGATGGTTATAATTTTTAATAAATATTTCAAAATTGTTGAAATATCCAACAATCCCCTACATATTTCAAAAAATTTTGAAAAGAAAAAATAGAATAATGCTGGGTTATTAGAGAGTAATGCATTGGAACTAGTGCTTGTTAGGTTATGAACCGACCCTAGAAAGAATGAAATATAATTCACGAAATTGTTTGTGAAGTTCGAAACTTCTATGAACCAATAATTTATTTTTGTGAATTATAATTTTCACCAATCACATTACACTCCCACAAACTTTGTTGTTCAATGCGGTTTTGCGCTAATGGGCCATGTGCATGCTTGGTTTATTCATAAGTGCTCTAGAGATTATTATCAATAATTCTCATATGAGCGGCCTCACTCCATACTTATATAGATAATTCCATCAAGTGTATTATGCAGTTTAATACTCCACCAATAATGGCTATGGAATTTTGTTAAGAGCCTAGCTCAACCTTTTTTTCCTTGTAGTTTTGCATTATTCTCACTTTAGGAGGAACACAAAATATTTTAATGGTGCACTAGATCAACAAATGATTTGTTATTACTCATATAAACCTAATTCATGGGATCGCCAATCACATAGATTGAGCTACCATCATTGTTATTTTTGTTCAATTGGCTTGTCCTATCCCCTCGATGTATAGTTAGAGGATCGGCCAAAATCACTTCTAACTTAACATCACGTCACGTCTCAACCATATGTGTCTTTTTTTACAATTGAAAGTTCCATTCTTTGTAATGGCTATTGCCTTTTGGCAATTACAATGTCTGGACATAGGTGTCATTTTATTTCCATAGGAACATACGCTAAGAAATTTCTCAACTACTCAACCTCAATTTTAATATGAGTTTGAGAAAATTTTCTTCTCCTTCCTTATTAGAGAGTAGAAGGATAAAGCATTATGTTTTTAACATAAATGGTGGGTAGCACTTGAGTCTGCCTTCACTTCTTTTGCATCGCCATCATATTGACTTGAGAAATGAACATGATAATTACGTCATCAAAATCATCCGCTTCAACCAAGTCACCTGTTGGTTTGGCAGGATTGTTATTTCCCCCACAATTTCATTCGACTAACTCTTATGTTACAACACCTCCACAAGGTGGACACATATTCATTAGTGGATTTTGTCTCATATGAATTCGAGATCCACTTAACATCACCGTATTCTTTTAGTACAACGGAAAATCTACTATGTAAAATACCATAATTATATTATAGCAAGGCATCCCAGAGAGTGCAAAACATATAACCTTTAGCTAGGCTTCCATGTCATATTGTCATATTACAAATTAATCTCAATGAATGAGCTATTCCTAACAATGGGAATATCTATCTGAAGAGCAGAATAGCTCATGGCTAGAGCCTTATATCATACACAAACATTCACCATGTCATAACAAGTGATATAACATGTATCGACTATCAAACATAAATATAGTTCATGTTAAAAAACGAAACAATGCCAATAAAATAAATAAGAGGCTGAATATTTTTGTCCTTGATAAATATCTAATAAAGAGCAGTTAATGATCTCTGCCGTGAATATCATTGTGCATAGGCTTGTAAAAGTGCTTACTTTTCTAGTAACCAAAGAGGGCAATCAATTTACCCACCTTAAACCAAAAGCATCGGCACATCATAGACGTTAACACCGAGGCACTAGAGATACAGAAATCAAATTATCCAGGTTCAATTACAAAAGAAATAGGTTGCCCAAGCACGCTTCGCATAGCTTAAGTACAGTAGAACGTCATTTTCTGGCCTTAAATTCTCTTGAAAAAGCACACATGAAGAAAGCATAAGGAGGCCTTCACAACTGACTCCGGAGTAGGCCAAGACCATTGCAACTAGCCAATTGTCCTAACTCACAGATTAAGCATATCTCACAACATTGCCGCTGAATTAAAAAAAAAAAAAATGCACTTCGGAAGGATCTCCAGATGATAGTACTTCTATGGCGTTCTTTCACAAAATTCATTATCCAAGTCCTAAACCACACTCTAGGACTATAAATTTCAAACACCGCAGTCATGATGACCACTTCTACCAAGACCAATTGTCAGGCCAAATCAAATTCAAATGCACAAATCTTTTTCCCTGAATTCACAACCTCTTCAGCAACAATTAAAATGGCCTCAACAGTCATCACTAACCTTGATAAGATGGCAGAACAACGCTGGCATTGATCGTAGATGTGATGTCAACCCGCTTGGCGATCAGCAAGTAAGCCCGGCCCCTCACGATCGATTTCAGGGATCTTCTCCAAGCTTCCACTTTTGAGAGATAAGCTCTCGCTCAATAATTGGTCCAAAGATTGAGGTCACCAATATCCGGGCACACCTCATGCGCGGCAGTGACATTTCAGAGTCATATATGATATAAATTAGGGAAAATGAGATGTCAGATATATCTGAGCATATAAGCAACTCGAACAATTAACCAAAGAAATAAGCAAGTAACAAGACATAATTTCCATGTCATGCGTTTGAGTAAACAAACAATGAGAATCAACACTTAATTTAATAAAAAAATAAAAAAAAATGAGCATCACGTTCCTGCTAAATCGATCACGATGAGGCTTCAGTAAGTCAAGAACTAGTTGCATTGATGTAATATGGACTATGGGACACCTGGAGTGCCATAACTTGGCACGGAGGGACACTTAAGTGCCATAACTTTAAAACGGTACACTTAAGTGCCACTATCGGAGTAAAATGGAACACTTAAGTGCCGCTTCGGCGAAAATCCGGCCAAATGGCTGACGTGGCAATTTTCCGGTGAGTTTGGTCCAAAACGGCGTCGTTTTGCACGCTGACGTGGCGGAGAAAATGCAAAAATGACGTCGTTTCGTGTCTACGTGTAAATAATAATATAAAAATTAATTAAATTAGATTTAAACTTAATTTTATTTAAAATATTCAAAAAAAAATAAAAAAAGGTGGGGGAGTTCGAAGCGGCTGAGGGCGAGCCCTCGCCGCCATTGCCGGAAGGGCCTGGTGGAACGCCCGGGTCACGGACAGGAGGGTAATCGCGCCGGCGCCGGGCCCCATCTCCGCCGGCGCCCCGGCCGACCCTCCTCCGTCGCCGGCCCTTCCCGGCCGGCGGGGAGGCGGCGGCGGCGAGGGCTCAACCCTCAGCCGCCCCATTCGACCTCCCCCCCTTTTTTTCTTAATTTTTAAATTTTTCTTAATTTTCTTAATTTTTTTGAATATTTTAAATAAAATTAAGTTTAAATCTAATTTAATTAATTTTTATATTATTATTTACACGAAACGGCATCGTTTTTGTATTATCTCCGCCACGTCAGCGTGCAAAACGACGCCGTTTGGACCAAACTCGCCGGAAAGTTGCCACATCAGCCATTTGGCTGGATTTTCGCCGGAGTGGCACTTAAGTGTTCCATTTAACTTCGAAACTGGCACTCAAGTGTACCATTTTGAAGTTATGGCACTTAAGTGTCCCTCCGTGCCAAGTTATGGCACTTGGGCTGTTCTTTTGCCATGTAATATGATTCTTGGCTCAATGATTTAACAAAACCACATCTGGATCTGGTTTATGTATTTCATTCAGCTTTAACAAAAAATTACCAGGCCAAACCAATCTGAATCCGACTTCCAACAAATTTCATCAAAAACGCTAAAACAACCCACATGAAAAACCTGTCAATCCTCTTTAAACAAACACAGTGAAGGGATGCAATCTGTCCTCATCTATGTTGGTTAGTGGGCGACGGTCAAGCAATCAGAATTAGGGTGATCGCTGGTTACCTATGGGCATTCTCTATGGACCTCCCAACAAAGATGATCCAGTCTTGGTGGCGGATCTTATTGATCCGACTCACCAAACTTGGAAACAACCTATTCTTCTCCATCTACTAGGAGAACATATCACAGAACAGATCATCAAAATACCTATCAGACCTCTACCTATTGAAGATCGTCTCATTTGGACAGCAACTAAGCATGGAGAATACACAGTCAAGAGTTGCTATCACAACATCATTCAGTCAGTAAACAATGCCAACAGTAATAGTGCATCTTCATCATATCAGAACCCTAAATTCCTATGGCGGCGAATATGGTCGATGCAAATTGCACCAAAAATTAGAGTATTTACCTAGGCTGTGTTGTCAGAATGCAATTGCGACAAGGGACAACCTCTTTAATCGACACATCGCCTTTGACCCTTGCCGCCCGCTGTGTCAACAACAGAGCCAGGAGACCATCGAGCATATGTTCCTCCAATGTGAGTGGACTCAAGCTGTATGGGCACACCAACAGATTAATAGACACTACCCGTCTTGGAGCAATCAACGAATTGATCAATGGATCTTAGCCATGGCAGCGACACCAAAGAACCTACAAGGACTCGAGCTCACTGCCAATACACTCTGGCAGATTTGGAGAATGCGCAATGATGCAATCTTCCGCAACCAGACACCAAATCCGCGAAGGGTGGCTGACATGGCCATCACTCAGACCCAGTCCTTCCTCTCCCCTGCTGTTACCGGATTGAGCTCCGGGATTCTGCTCCTCAATCCCGAGCACCTATGGCATCCTCCAAACTCTGGCACTCTTAAATACAACATCGACGGAGCCTTTCAACCGGGCAACACCAAGGGCATGATGGCCTGTGTCTGCAGAGATCATCAAGGGAGGCTTAAGGATGGATTTTCTAGCAAGTTTAGATCGCACTCGATGATGGAAACTGAACTCAATGCACTAACCTGCACCCTGCACCATCTTTTGCGACGACAGCTCCATACCACCACTTAGGTGATTGAAACGGACTGCCTTCCCCTTGTTGAAGCTGTGCGCCATGGCAGATCACCCATGTGGGAGCTTCGGCCGATTGTGGAGGAGGCGATCCACCTGCTCTCCCGCTTCGCTGACCTAACCCTGCAACACTGCCTGAGAGAAGCAAACCGGGCCGCTAACTGGGCTGCAAAGGCCCATCGCACAACGGACTCGGCCCAACACTGGTTATATCAACCTCCTGCTGCATTTGTTGATATCTTGACTACGGATGCTTTAGCCGTTGGATGTATTTCCGATTGATATATATATATGAATGTTATTTCCGACCAAAAAAAAAAAAAAACACAAGAAAGGCGAAACAAGAAATAGGACAGATTGATCAGCAAAAGGAGAGTTTCCCCGGACACAAACATACACAAACCAAAAACAAAAAATTCACAATTTCAGAAATTGGGTCACGCTAGTTTTGACAAGAAAAATATTTGGACTGAAACTCCCGTGATCATAAATATAAGGCCAATAATGTTTCTAAAATTGTTCATGTTAAACTTATATAACATCCATATGACTGAAAACGAGAATCATGAAAAATACATACATAAAATACCACAAAAGGCAAGATGCAAAAATCGTACTTACGTAATTTTTTTTAAGGTAAACACATAATTTTGCAATACACAAAACGATCAGAATTACCAATAATGTAGAACAAATCTCAGCAAGGCACAAGTAGAGTACTTAACCCACATATAACAGTAGGGGCCACCTTAACAGAATGAAATAATTAGGATTTTCCTGACTCTCGATAACCTTGCTGAAACGACCGAAGGCTCTTGGTGTTGATGTTCAACAATGTCCCATGACAAATCGTCCACGAAGATGCGATACTTGTCCAAAACCATCTTCGTGTTCTCGTTCAATTCCAACATTAGGGGTAGCAGCAGCAATTCCAATTTTGGAATCCATAAGGCAATTATCCTTAAGATTATTGGACAAGTATCAGAATAAACAAAAATAATAATAACTGTTGAAAATACATTGCAAAAGATTAAAAACAAATAAAAACAAATGCCTGAGGTGTGCAAGTACTATCATTAAGGATAATTCCACCTCTCAGGGTACGAAACTCAGTGCATAAGACTTCAACGGCTATCGTCCCAAAATACAATAAACCTTCTTCTATACTCTACACTGAATATTGGAATGAATAGAACAACGTCATGTGTATAACCCAATAAAAAGAAAAAGAAAGATATGAGAACATAGTGCATCTTCAAAGATTGTGCTTTGAAGTTTAATTTATATTTAAACATAAGAATCAATTGGTAATTAAAAGGATAACTATTATAAAATAATGAAGAGTTTATGAAATAATAAATCAAAAGTTATCAATAATATACGGCCGTTAGAAAGCTGTTAGAAAGCTGTTAAAAAACTATTACAAAAATGATGACTTTAATGATGATCATAATTTCTAATGAATATTTCAAAAATATTGAAATATCCAACATCTTGCGTTTTGAATTGCAACTGCATTGCACTTTAAATTGCAAAGTATTCAATGTGCTTCACCATATATCTTTCACTCACTTTGAACCACTCTCTTGAGTTCGAATCTCAATCTCTATGCACCATCGATCACATCACATGGCTCCATTTTCTTTGAAAAATGTTTGGCTGATCCCATCACAGAGTTCCATTTAAGATGGAGAGATCTAGGTCGAATTCTCTCTCCTTTTTTACTCTCTCTGTTTGGGTTGATGTAGAATACGACCGGGACGTTTCCTAAAGAGGGGTGAAGTCAGAGCTGGTACATTCACCTGCATCATCGCAAATATGGACCTGATAATTGCACTAGATGTGACAGAGAAAAACGTGAATGACCGTGAGCCGAAGAAAATTCAAAAAATGCACCTAGAATTGCCAAACTTCTGCTTCCATCGTTCCGATAACGTGTAATCATTCTGGTGAAAGAGAAAAAGCAGGCTTGTTTCCATCTCTTTTCTTGTTAAAAGAGAAGCAAAAGTTGCTTCTCTCTCCATCTCTGCATTCAATGTGATTGGTGCCGACTTTGAAATTGAATGGGTCTCTCTCCATCTCAGCATTCATGAATGGGCCCAGCTCTCAAAACTGGTATATAGCTTTTCGGGAAGAGCAGTTTTTGGGACAATTATTAAATGTTGCGAGAAAATGGCAAATTCGATTTTCGATGAGGTGATTAAATATTGTGAGAAAAGTATGTTAGTAGCCAATTACAGATTGAGGTTTTAAGTTTGAGAGTACGAGACAAGAATTCTAACTAATATCTTAAGTATATATATGCGGCCAATTAGCCCCCTAGGCCCGCAATTATTGAACTTTGTAAATATTTTTTAAGGATCGAGATCTTCTGAATTTTCAGGTTGTGCATGTACATAATTAAGGTCAACATAAACGGCCTAATAGCCCTCACTTGTTTTGAAATTCACACAAAAAAATCCAGACCCGAAGGACCTTTACTCTTTCCCCATTCTCACTCCCCCACCACCTTCAGTAGCTGCTAGCCTCTACTACCTGGCGATCCGGTCACCGTCAACGTCGTCTCACCTTCCCTCACCATCGCCTCTCAGCCTTTGAGTCCTTGCGTGGTTGCCCATCGCTCATGTTCTCCTTTGCCAAATTGTGATCTCGATTGTGACACCTTTGGTTCAGCTCACTCAAGATATTGTTTGTTTTGATTCGTTCCTTATTAAACCTCACAATTTTGTCCTTTGAGTTAATTGCATTCCTAAAAGGTCACTCATTTTGATGGTATTCTCACCTAAGCACCCTTAGTATTGGAAAGTTACCGTCACATCAAAAGACTTTTTTTTTGTGATTTAATTCTAGTTCCGCACATTTACTCTAGGAACGCCCTCCTCATAGATATTGAGTGTGGCAGCTTGGGGGTTGACCTAGGTTGTTGCAACTAAGAGGCGAGAATGGCTGGTGGTGACACTCGAGCGAGATGGTGCATCGGCCACCAGGCACATGGTTGGCTCTTGTAGACCTCTCTTCAGACACGTGCGTGCGTATGAGGGGCACAATGGAAAAATAGGAAAAGGAGAAAAAATGGGAGAAAAGAAAGGAAGAAAAATGAAACTAGAGATTACATGTTCGAATCTTGCTAATTATGTACAAACTGGTCTAAATTAGAATTATATACTCAAACCAAAGGTTAGGACTTAACCAGTTCGTTGGGCTTGCAATGTGTTCTATGGGCTTTCAATTAACTAGATCTTCACTTCCATATCCTTAAATTATTAAAAAAATGGAAAAATGGGGAATTAATCTAGGTTATTGAATGAGTCTAATAATGAGGTGTTAGTCTCTCGAATGGTAGATCTAAGATGTAAATTATCTTGTAAATTTAAAGCATCTCAATCCATTATTTTATTTATTGAAATAACAAGTATGTTCAAAGTAGTATTTTCATAAAGTCTTCTCAAGAGTAATTAAAAAATGTTCAGCTTAAAAATTCGATATCAGCGGGAGATAATGGAGTTGGATAGCCTCGTACCAGAACTTTACGGAATTCAACCCCTCCTGCTGTATATATCTTTTCTGGATTTGATGTTGGAAAACTACTTAAGTATTTTGAAAAGGACAAAACATTTATTTGAATTAATGTGCGCACTTGAGTAAGCAGAAGAATATCCTCTACACACACAAGTTCACATGCACATGATGTTAACAATATCACTTCTATGCTAGTGAAGAGCTTCCATACTATGCAAAAGAGAACAAGGCTGCGAGTGAAAAGTATTAGAGTTAGAAGGATCTTGGGATTTTGGTGAACAACGAAGAGACGGGGGATATCCAGGTGCTTGAACCGACCTGAATAAAAGGAAAACAACTTTCATAACATGAGTATGTCAATATGCTATGGACCTAAATGCAAATAATGAGCATATCATAATTGGGTGAAACTACCAAGTCTGGATGGATTGCGTTGTAGAGGAAGTTCACGCTGCAGACGAACAGAACAATACTCACGTACTTGGAAGCAAAGACAATTGAATTGGTGCCTTGAAGCCAACTTTAGGCCTTGGAATCCACAAAGATACGTTCTAGAGAAGTCAAAATAGGGTTATTAATCTCTGGCTAAGTAGAGAAAGTGTCAAGCAAGTTCATAGAGGTTGTTTTGTCTATTTTGGGCAAGGTTTATTAATTAGCTTCAAGTGGACGCTCTAAGTTATGAACAGCCCATGTGACGGATACTTTCACCTATTTGACTTCTGCAACTTGCTGAGGAACCTTGAAGAGCTATGTATCTATGTGCCGAAGTGAGAGTTGAAGGTAGCCAAGGGAACCAAAATGCTCTGAAATTTGTTCTTACTTCTCGGGCTTATATTTTGAGGAAGCCCTAAATATGAGTGTATTCTTTAAGAGACTGTTAGTTTAATGAGCATCCGAGCGTTGCGCATTTGAGAGGCTAGTGTACTACTCGTTGCTTGAGGATGGTACACGCCAAACAGTCCTTTGAACTAGACCAACGGCGAGGACTGTTACATTTGGCATTAGTGCCTGGGTTGTAGCGAGACTTTGGAATCATGGTCAACACTCGAACAACTGAATATCGGAAACAATTGAGGATTTGGAAGCTAAGATGAATGCCCCAGATAGCCTAGGGACATCATTCATGAAACCCGACAAGCGGATCAGACTCGTTGAGGTATCACACTATGTTATGAGTGATTAAATGGGAATTCTCGAAGACGACATCCGAAAACTGTGCACCAACTGCACGACGGGACAGCATAATTGATCGTGTAAGTGGTCATATTGACGCGAGCCACAGGTTACACCCAACTTTGAGATGGGCGCATGAAGGCACCAGAACGAAGGGCTTATTTTGGTGCCTGGGATAGTAAGCAGCTCGAGAACTTTATGTTTGATATAGGACATATACTTTGCTACCGTGTATCCAGACTCGAAGCAGACCAAGATAGCGATGGTTTCCATGGATCTCTAGGGTAATGCAAAGCTGTGGTGACGGACCATGTATGATGAGATCCAACATGGCTGCACACAAGTCAATAGCTGGGATTAATTGAAGCAACGACTGAGGTAACAGCTCTTTCCTAAGAGTGTGGTGGAGTAATGCTCAAAGGGTGTTACGTGAATTGAAACACGGTAATGACAACCCGAAGAATGTGCGCAAGTTCTTAGTAATGATGCTAGTCATCCGAGACAAGTCTGAGCCAAGACAGGTTTTTTTACTTCCTGGAAGGCTTGAAACCATGGGCCCAACCGAGCTGCAGAGGTAGCAAGTTAGAAACTTGCCTTTGCGCAAGCCGCGACCAAATGCTTGACTAGCTACTCCCTCGAGAAGTAACACAAAGAAATTGTCCTAAACTTGAACGAGCAAAAGTCGTTCGAGTTGAGCAAGAGCTGGGGATGCCTCAAGTAGCAACAGGGGACCGAGTTAGGATTCGCACCTTGGAATCAGTACCAAGGGAACAACAATACCTCGGTAAAACGGAGCAGGCAACCACTAGCTTGCTTCATGTGCAATGGACCACGTAGAGTTGTTGAGTGCCTGAAACATGCAGTGAACGTGGTGCGGAAGAGAGTGCTGAGCCGTCATGTCGACTTGGATACTTAGAGCGAGCAGAGCACGGAGATGGCTCGAGGATGGGGGCCTTGCGCTTACTTCATGCCGATGAGGGCCAAGCCATCACTAAGGACAAGGCAAAAGGGATTGCTGAGAACGAGTTCCTGTATGCAGAGTTGCAGAATAACGGCAAATTAGCATGGGCCACGATTGCTTCTATAACATCCCTAGATTATCTCTCCCAAGGTATTAGTGTATTAATCACTTCAGCCCACCCAATAACGAACCTCACGGGTAAAGCAAAACTCGTCGTTATATCAAAAAATGCCTCCGTAAATTAATTTCAATTTTCACATCTATATATATTCCAAAATCGCTTTTCGGTTCATTTCTACTGGAGGGAGACCTCATATGATACCATATCATGAGAATTAACTCACTCGAGGTATTGTCCACTTTAACTCACCCCATATCAACCCTTGTGGTTTTGTCATTTAGCATACAATGAGACATGTTCCTGGGAGGCCACCCATCCTAGTAGTGCTCTAGCCTAGACTCGCTTAACTTTGAATTTCAAAGCAAAATTTGCCATTACGTGAAAAGACGCAACCATGAGTTAATTCTAATTTTCACATATATGTTCCGAAATTGTTTTTCCCATGTTTAGTGCACAATTCGATTCATTATTGTCTCATTTGCCATCCTAGAAGCCTATTAGAAGCCGCTCTTGTCTAGGCTCTCTGGTTTCGACAATCACTCACCGTTCTTGTCGGACTGGGTCATCACGAATTCATGTGCAAACCATAATTTTGTGGATGTACTTGAAGCCCCGCAATTGGGACTTGGAGAAGATGTAGGTCAATCAGGGCCTTGAACTCTAAGGCACGTCCGATCCATGGCGTGGCCGAAGGGCTTTTGGTTAAGGTTGCATCGTGGAGAGGGACACTCATTTTTATGGCCATACTTTAGGGTTACTTCTCGATCGTCCTTGGAATCAAGTTTCTGACACAAGTGCATGCGGGACCACTGCCGTTCACGGACTCTATGCCATTCATGGCGGATCGACCATGGACTGCTCAAACCTATCGAGTAGACCAAGAGATGACAACGGCTTGAACAAGAATTACAACCTATAGCAACTAAATTGGATAAATGTCAATTTGATTGAGGCCATTTTCCGAATGAGTTGCAAACTCTAATCTTTCATTTTAATGTATAAATGTATTGAACATTAAGGTTTTGTTATTGCGCAGAAAATGAATAATATGGAAAATAATTTCCAAAACATGATTGCTTATATCATTGACAAAAATGAATGAACAAAATAAAATTTCATTGTTTACGAAAATATTTAAACATAAATTATTGTCGATAATAAAAATATTTATCATTTACTAATCATTCCAAACGATCATTTTTAAAAAAGATATTTTCCAAATAATTCATTTTCCGCTAAAAAACGGAGCCTAAATGAAATATATTCAATTATTTTACATCTAACTTTGAATCAAATGGACTAAAAATACCTTTATTCACGTAATTAACAAAAGCTGCACTTCAAATTATGAATATTGCTTATGTAAAAAGATATATTTCTCTTTTGGACTTGTTTTCCAAATTAAAATGATACATTATATATTCAAAGAGATTTTATCTTTATTTTCTTTTATTCAAATTTAAAATCAAGAAGATAACGGAAACAATAAATGTCTTATGAAGGGTAATAAAAGTTTATTTCAAAAGAAAAATTATATTACCTATTTTATAGGTTGACTACATTTAAGAATACTTTTGAAAATGCATTCTCTTTAAACTAATGCTAAATGGTTGAACATGGGCAATGTAACATATTTATGAAGCCACGCGGTTATCACAAAGATAAAGTTAAGTACCACGCCATGAGCTTACATTTTGCATGGACATACTTCGATACATGTGTTTAATCATATTTTAAATTGTAGTATGTCTATACAATTATGAAGCCATGTGGTTATCGCAAAGATAAAGTTAAGCACCACGTGATGAGCTTATGATTAAACATTATCTCAACTTTGACAACAACCATATTGCGGGGCCTATACTTTGGATGGACATATTTTGATATATGAGTTTATTCATTTTTCAAATTATAGTATGTCTATATACATTATTTGGGATTGTTGTCCATTTATTTTTGGCAAATACGAAATAAAATTATTTATAAAGTTCAACATAGAAGAGAAGGCGTAAGACTTTAAAATGAAAGGGGGAAATCACTAAAAGAAATCCCAAACTATATCTATTGCGATGCATTTATTCAAAACTTTTTTTTGTGACCTTGAGGATTCTAAACTATGCTCACTGTAAGATATTTACCTTAAACGTTTTCTTGTGAAATAAAAAAACTCCAAACTTGTATATATATAACACATTTACTCTTTCATAAAGGTTTTATTAGATAATTTTTCAGCTAAAACAATATTTTTTTTTTAATTTCACTTAAGCCACATGGATGCCATGTCTACGTCGTTTCCTTTCAAATATCCATGTAAGCAGATTTTTAATAGTTCTCATTAATAGAACTTTGACAAATGATAAATATGTCACATAAGTATAAGTTTTGGATTTTTGGTGTCACGGAAAAAAGTTTAAAATAAATGTATCATGGTAGGCATTGTTTAAAGTTTTTAGTGGTTTTCACCCCAAACTCAAGGACAAAGCATGCTAACTACCAATTGGTCAGCTGGCCCAGTGGACTGCCAAACATACTTTGGACCTGGTGCTTCTGGTCTAGAACTTTGTTATAATTTTTTTGAAGCTTGAAGCCCACTATAATTGACCCCATCATCTCCGACTAGGTTGTAGTTTTGAGATGGGAAGCCCAATCTTCGAGGAAATACATGGTAAAAGCCACCCAAAAATAAAATAAAAATGCAAGCAATAATTTTCAAAGAACTTGAAATAGGCCAATTTAAAAATTGTCCAGTTATGCAAATAGTTTGATAGAAATTATTAGTTTCACTAGCTTTATTGCCCCCGCGATACGCTGGAAATTGAACAAATAAATATGAAAGGAAATATTAAAACTCATTTTCAATGAAGTCATTGAAAGAAGAAACCATATTTTCTTAGTTTACATTTTTAATATCCCCTGGTTTCATAGTTGACAACTTGCTTCTGCTACATTAATTTTATATATTTAAATGGTTAATTATTTGTTCGATTAAAAACTTGATGCGGTCTATAGCCCATCATTTTATCAATCTACATGGTTATAATTTTGCGTAGGCAACAAAAATGATATTAGTAAGTTTCTTAACTTGTTATCTCTTCTAATGAACTGAAAATATTTTTATCGTGATCTATTTTTTGACATTAATCAAAACTTTCAAGTTGTAATATGCAAAATTCCTATGTGCAGAATTTTATTTTATAGCATAACTTACACAATTCGAGAAAATGGTAAGAACAAATAAGGCAAAATAGAGAGCTATTCATTCAAAAAACAAAATCGCGTATAGCTCGACGGCAATTAAGAGGAACATAACTATCAAACACTTTCAGCAGCAAATAAATAACACGTTAGATATGTGCAACATAGTATTCATCGTGCACTTTTGTCCATGGACTGCTGAATCCTTTTGTCTTTGCCACAGAGATCACCTGATATATTGATGCAAGTAAGGCAACTCTTGACACAATTTCCAACTTTTAAGCCTTTAACCGTTACCGACAAGGTATTGCTTAAATGGCAGAAGAGTTTGCTCCTCTCCTTTATAGTCTTGGGTTCGAGTTTTGTAGGATACATTTTGAAAGTAAAATCCTAAATACATCATATCTATATTGGGAAGTACATCGAAATGGACTAGTTAAGGCACGCAAAAACTGACTTGGACACTTCATGACTAATAAACCAAAGGAACATATCAAGGCAGACCTCATAGGGAGATTGAAGGATTGCGAGCCTTCACACTTTTCTTGGATAATTTCCCTCCTCTTTGAGATGGCCTCAAGTCTAGTCACTATAGCAAATAATCAGAAACTTAGTACCAATTCGAATTACGTATAATCAAAGACAAAATAATTACAAAAGGGGATTGAGTTCTTTGGATGTATTAACATGAAGATGGAGTCTTTTGATCCCTTGAATCTTGCCTTCAATTTTCATTCCTTCATCTGTCATCATGCATTGTTCTTCATCGCCAAAACCAGACAACGTGACTTTTAATAGATTTGTGCAATACGTGCACGAGAAGTTTCCGGATCAATCATTGTTCAGGGCATAGACTTTTCACATAGAAGAGGCTTGAGACCATTTATTTTCAAAGTCCCACGTGAAAAGTGTAATGCTTGACTTGTCAAAGGTGGGGGCCCACAAGAGAGAGAAAAAACAAAAACAAAAACAAAAAGAGAAAGGGTTAATGCCCTGAAAAATGCCAAACGTGTACACTTTTGACAAATTTACCCCAAACCGGTATGCTTATAATAAATTCACCCTCTGTTAGTTTCCATTAAATTTCATTATCAAATTATTAAGTTAAATGACATGTGACAGTTGATTGGTGTACTGATTTGGGATTTTACTTTCCATTTTGTCATAGTTATACAATTTTTGTAAATTTTTGTGGTATTAATCCAATTTAACAAAATGTATACTTGTCACAAATGTACTAGTTTAGAGTTTTTGGTGGTCAAATAAATTAGTTTGGGGTAACTTTATTACAAACATACCAATTTGGGATTTTTTATGGTTAGTTGGAGTAAATTTGTCATAGATATACCGATTTAGGGTTTTTCGTGGTCAAAAAATTAGTTTGGAGTTTTTCAATGTATTAACCCACAATAAAATGGACATTCAGCCTTTTATAGGAGGAAAAGAAGAGGCTTAGAGCCCTCACATCCGAGAAAGAAAAGAGAAAAAAAGGGAAAGAAAGAAATAAAGATGAAAGAAAGGAAAAGAAAGAAGGGGACTGTCACACGTACATCTCATAGAGGCCTTGCAAAGTCAATTCAACTCCAGTTTGCAATACCCGGTAAATTTCCATGCCCCCTCATTTTTTCAATCACGGTAATTTTCGGAATTATTGCTCAAATTCAAAATTTTGTGAAAATCAATCCATAAAGTCCAATTTAAGTTGAGTTTTGGGATTTTATGGAAATTGTGAATTATGGCGTTGTAGAGCCGTGAATTTTGATGAAAGTCATTTTGGTGCAACAGTTTGGTCAGAGTGAGAATTGTTAGGGTTTTGCCTTTAAGTTCTGCTTTATGAACTATTTTGAATAATTACTTTGGATGAGCGATTTATAGGTGTGTTTGAGTCAATTTGTTAGTGTTTAAGCTTAGTTTAGCTGAGTCATAGTTGAGGTAATGTTCTACTCGATTTTAATCTTGTTTTTTTCTGCTTATTTAATAGAATTGCGAGTTTGACGATTTGAGGAATCTTCGTTGTTTAATTGTAGGCATTATGAGATAAGTGGTACCATCTCATTTATAAACTTGTAAACCCGTGTCTTAAAATGGTTGAAATTCAATATATTATAAGTAATGAAATAGTATGTTTGTTACATAAAAATCGGGATTGGTCATTTATTATGTTTTGGTTATTGTGAATGGTTTGAGAAATGTTTTAGAAAATGTATTGTGAAACATTATATAAATATAAATATAAATATATATATATATAATGTATTTCAAAATGTTACGAATTTAAAAAATAGATTCCGAAAAAATGTGAAAAATGCCTTGTGAAGTGTCTTATATTTGATGAATTGAATTGCCAAATATTATATGTATTAGTTTATAAAACTGACTTGTGATAAATATTCTAGATTGACTTGGTGGTTATTGGAGGCTGTGGATTTGATTACTGAGCCATCAACTTTGCAAATGGAGACTTTGCCAAGGTGCGCATTTTGGTAGCCTCATCCATAGTAGGATATTGAGCAATAGATTGGTCAATAGAATGGACCATCGATGTGTGATTTGAAATTATCATAGGAATAGACTATTAAGACGTGAGTTGTTGAGATTAATCAATAGATTTGACCATTGATACTATTGTTCTAATATTATTGAGGAAATGAGTATTTTTTTTTATTTGTACAAAGCTTTGTTAAAATGAAATAACCCATATATAATTCGATTAGTATTTAATATCTTGAGTTTGGATTACAAGTTTCTAGTATTTCTTTGTAGTAATTAATCGATTCGCTTAAAAGAGACATACTACTCATTGAGCCGTGATTGCTCATTCCTCTTTGTCCCAATTTTCTCAAGTCCCTCATTTAGTGGCCATTAGAGTGAGAGTGTTACCGTGGAAATTTTTGAGAGTTAGATTTTGGTGGTTTAAGACTACAATCATTTGAGTGGATCGCCTTTTCTGCTAGGAGGGGTGTGACAAAAAGGACCGTTCAATTCTCTTGAGACTTTTCTTTGATTCTTAAAAAATCATTAACCAAGCTTCAATTAACAAGAGAAAAATGTGTTTTCCATATGACATGATTTTCAAGCTTAATAGAACTTTCTAACATGCATGCTTGCATTGTGCGCAAATCACACAAGTTCTTTTGCGTTAGAATATTTAAATAATAAACTATGCATTCATCTAATAATTTAAGCTTGTGATCTTGCAAAACCCCACGTGGTATCAAAATAAGATATCCTTAGTGTAAGAATAATCGGAGCTCACATCATATAATTGATGGTTTAATAATTCCTTAAATGCTAAAAAAACCAATGGAAGGCTAAAAGACAGAAGGCTACTATTATGAAGATATAATGTGTTTTAATGGATGGTACATATTAAGGCATTCATTGAAGAGTTCTAATGAGTGCACATAATGAATCATATTATTGCTAATACTAAGTTCAAATCTTTGTAAACTTTTATTTGCCTCTCTGATTACACATTTTTATGTTTTAGGCTTAAGTCAAAATCCAGCCAACATATGAGAAGAAGTGTTAAAATATTTAAATAATAAATCATGTATTCATCTAATAGTTTAAACTTTTAATATAGTTGGCAATGTAGATATAAAATTTCACATGGTGCGACTCTCTCGAAGTGAACCCTATGAGGTGGGCATAAATAAATCACTTCATTAAATGGTACTTACACTTCGCACTGACTCTTCTCTCATTAACGTATTACTAGCCTCTAGCAAATCAAATAATCTGTGTGCCGAATTTATTTATGCTAGAATAATCTAAAGCTCAGGTATGAATACTTTTTCTCTTTTAAAGAAAGCCTTAACACGCAATTTGGTATATTTTTATTTCTCAACATGCGGGTGGAGGCCCATGTGGAGCACTCAAAAACTTACCTGAAAAGAGGCAGAAAATAAGACCCGAACCGTTTGGAACTTTGGGTAATAATTGAATATGGCCTTTTTTTTTTGTTATGCCCCGGACGGGCCCTCATGAGCGATAATGTTGAAAAGAAGAAACTAAATATTCTAAGTGAAAACAAAAAAGAAGATAAATCTTAGCTGAGATGACCATGTGAATAAAACATGATGTGCATGGAAATGCATCCTAAGATACTCTACTTTCTTAAAATAAAATTCTTCAAATGACAAATGAATATCACCGACCTAAAATGAAATGCTAGGCGTGGCAACAAAAAATTATATTGTTAAAATTATATGTGCTTAGGAAATTTAACATTATAACGTCTTTTTCAGGATAAAATTAATCTTAGGACTTCTAGAAGGACGATATTTTTCTACAAAATCATAAACTATTGACATTGTACAAATTTCTATTTCTCTTTGATTGAGTCTCTTATTAATGGAAGGGTTGATACCGTGGAAAATCCCAAATTGGTAAATCTATGGTAATATTACATCCTAAATTATTGGGTTGTCAAAAATCTCAAACCAGTACACTTGTGATAAATTAACTTCACCTAAACTATATGGATTTTCACGTGAAATTATTATATCAACTGAGTTATTGTCATAAGCTGAGCAATTTCAAGTTAATATTTACCAAAAGTTAATGAAGGATATATATGTCTCGAGTGTATCAGTTTGAAATTTTTTGTGACCCAAAAATTAATTTAAACTAAATTTATCATATACCTACCAGTTTGAGTTTTTCATAGTTTTAACTCTTAACGGAATACTAAAAGTTCAAAAATATTCATATAGACACTCCTGCCTGAACAAAGCGCAAGCCGAGTGACTAGTTTAACGTTAACATTGAAAAAGCTAGATTGAAGATAATATTAAAAATTCAAATTACTGCGACTTAATATGAAAAACCAGAAAACAAAACCAATTTGTGTTAATAGATACAGCAAATTAACACTGTAATTAAATGAAAAACTGCCTCATTAAAGCAAATTCAAAGTAAAGCGTTTAAACCATAGTTTTTTAATCTATTGTAGTTCTACACATCATTTACATAAAGGAAGAAGTGCCAAAAAAGTCATAAACCTTTTGCCTTTGTGCCGATTTAGTCCTAAACCTTTTTTTGGTGCCGATTCAGTCCTTTCCGGCCAATTTTGGCCGGATTTTGCTGATTGGACACCGGCCGGTTGACGTAGCATAATCGGCGCCGACGTTGACAACTTTTAATAATATTTTAATATTTTTGAATTTTTGTATTATTTATTTTTATTATTTATTATTTATTTTTGTTTTTTTGTTTTTTTGTCTTCTTCCTCCGGCCGGTCACCGAGGTCCGGCGACCGGCCAGAGCCAGAGGCCGGCGAGGGCAAGGCCGACCTCACCGGCCACCTCGCGGGCGAGGGTCGAGCCTCGCCAACCATGGGCGAGGCTCGCCTCGTCAGATTCGGCGAGGGGGAGCCTCGCCCATGGCCGGCGAGGCTCGACCCTCGCCCTCGCCGGCCTCCGGCTCTGGCCGGTCGCCAAACCTCGGGACCGACCGGAGGAAGAAGACAAAAAAAAATAATAATAATAATAAATAAATAAATAATAATAAATTCAAAAATATTATAATACTATTAAAAGTTGTCAACGTCAGCACCGATCATGCTACGTCAGCTGGCCGGCGTCCAGTCAGCAAAATCTGGCCAAAATTGACCGGAAATGACTGAATTGGCACAACATAAAAAGGTTTAGGACTAAATCGGCACAAAGGCAAAAGGTTTATGACTTTTTTGGCACTTCTCCCTTTAAATAAATATGTCATCGTTATTCTCTCTGAAATTTTATTGTGAAATGTAATTAGCGCCACCTTAATTTAGGATGAAAACTGGTGGCTTCAATTTGTATCGCCTCATCATGATGATCCCATAGAACCTATGCATCTATATGACTACGTGAATAATTACCGTGAAAATTTAATTTCCGAACTCAGGGAAACATTGAAAATATTTATTCAAAGAGAAGAAAAGAGCGATAACAAATATATGTGCCGTTTTACTCTTTATTTATCTATTGTATGATAGGTTTTGCACTAAATACCACTTTACATGAAGGAAGTTCCTGGATGACTTGAAAGTACTAATACCCCAAGTGCACCCTTATCATTAAATACATGAAGGAAACTCGCCGGCGAGGGGAAGTGCGAAAACCCTTACCACATCCTTGCCATGAAAGAGGTAAAGTCTAATTTTAATACTTGAACTTGCAATTTTTTTTTCGATTAAATAGTTGAACTTTTAATTTATCTAGTCAAGTTCTTGAATTTGCATAATTTCTCTAACCGAGTCTCTTCCACTCTAAAATCAAACCGATTGGACCTGTACGCTCAATGGATCTAGTGAGAGTCTAATTTGGAAAAACTTTATGCCATATTGCACAATTAACAAATGCATAAGAATGAAAATCAAGAAGATGAAGCATACAATCAGATAAGGCTTCTAGTCTATTTGATATAGCTATGGGTGTATAATTGTGTTGCGTTGTTACTAGAGGTGATCGAGGTTAACTATACATTCATTGAATATGGCAAGAGTCTAATGTAGAAATAATTTAGGCATGGTGGACAATCAACAAATGCGTAAGACTAAAAACCTTGAAGATAAAGCTTACAATCAGATCTTGAGAATTATCGTTTGTTCAATTCAGTTATGGTTTACTTGTTTACATTGAAACTAGAGGTGATTAGTAGGTGGGCTTAGACCCAAGAGTCGAGTACAAGGTGCTGCCCAAGCCTGTATATTACAAAAAAATTATTTCAGAATTTTTTAGCCGCACTGAATCAAACTCAAGCCAGAAATGAGAGATCATGTTTTCTCATGAAAGAACATTGTCCAAACCCACCCATTTACCTTTAGGGACTGGCGGGCTTAGGTTGGCCAAGCGAGCCGACCCCCGATCACCTTTAGCTATGACTATATTGCAAAGTAACACAATTTGTATGTTTGATAATAAATGTTTTAAAGCTGTGAGACCAAAATGTTGGTCGAGAAAACTCCCTACCAACTGATTGAGGCAGCTTTCTAAGAAACTTTTGCACCCTTGAGGGTGCTGTAGCCGTTAAGAATTTGCCAAACACCAGCCAAAGGACACTAGAATTTCCAAATCTTTTGTGCGATACTTAATTTAGTACAACCATTTTTTGATCGCTCATTTAAATTTCTTGACTTACAATGTTCCTTCCTTTAAGTTACTCCGGCAAGTTGAATCTTCGAAAGTGATGACGTGATATCTTTTTAATGATAGAGTTGTCAATATTGACTTTTTAAAATAATGTCATATTAGCTTTTCTAGCAAGCGACCAATGTAGTTTAAATGAATGATATTTGGAAGTTGGAAAGCTTTAAGGAGTACTTAAACGTTTGCAGCATTAAACTAAGCATCACGGAAATTTTGAAATTTCTAGTATACTTTTTCCTTAAATACCTCATAAAAGTTGCCGTATCCTTTTTAACAACTGTGATTTATGCAATAAACTGGTAATTCTCAGTATAACACTGCCATTAAGTTTTCCACTTTAGGCTCTTCTTGACTTACAATAGAAACACGACCTTTACTTAATTGGATAAGGATTTGGAAGAACCCGATTATTAAAGTTGTTTTTTTTGTTTTTTTTTTTTTTTTGGTACCCAGGGAACCCCGTACAGCCGGTAGCCGGCGGGTAAACCCTGGAGCGGCGCTAGCGGAGGACCCAACCCCGACGTCGCGCTTAAGATCCCGTGCGGCCAACGGGATTCGACCCCCTCCACTCTCGTTAGTTTCATTGGAGAGCCTTATCCAAACTGGGCCACCGCAGGCGGTGGTAAAGTTGTTCTAGTTCGAAGACTTGATTAGCACGACTTAGATTGAAATTAATAAAAAATAATGTACAAGCCTAGAGACTTAAAGTGGACTTTTGTATCATCAACGTGGAAACACGACATTATCACAGGGTCACGGGGGGCGTAGAGAATTTGCCAAATCTCTAGCTTGAAGGCTAAGAGCCTATTTGGTTTGAAAATTTTGTTTTCAGTTTGAAAAAAAATAAAGTTTTCGAGTTTCTCTCAAATTATATTTTTTTTTTATTAAAAGTGAATAATCTGAACCTGATTATATTTCGATAAACAAAATTCTGGAGCTTTTTTCTTTACCATCCAAAACTTCCTCGGTCTTTATGTCTAAGGAATATCGCGAAAATACTATAACAATTTTTTATAATACTAAAATTTATTGTGAATAAAAAAATCAGTTCAATCACAAGATCCAGTAGAACATCTGTAATTAATTTTTTTGTTAGACACGCGTTTCTAGTAATGTTTAAAGGCATGAATAATTTCGAATATATGTTAATATAACATGAGTTATCACAACATATAATTCTTTTATAAATATTATTAACACGTTAGTGGAAACTATGTATCACATAATATTTTATCGTGGGTTTGTCCTTTATAGACATTCATTTAAGTGATTGTAAAAGGACAACCAATACAACATGCACCACAAAATAAAATTAAAAGAAGTCGTTATTTGACCGACAAAATATAATGAATTATGTCTTGATTAAATCAATAGCTATGCAACGGATCGATAGATTCGATGGTGAATTGACAAATTCGCTTGTGACTTATGCAATTTGATCCTAAACGTGACACTTAATGCTTTATTTTAAGCCTCATCTTAACTCGAGAATTTTGAAATGTAATAGTATTAACATGATACTACCGGATATAGGGTAGGAAAAATATACTGTATGAACGTTGTGTTATAAGATATGAATCGAGAATTGAGGCATAAAATCATTTCCAAGTCCAAACTTTGATTTTTCAAAATAGTTTTTTCCTTTTCAAGGAATTTTTTGGCAAATAAGAAGAATGGGTCTTGATAATTCTTAAAGACTCGATTTTTATTACACGCCGTGAAAGTTGGGAGGTTTCGTACGAGATACGGAGTGTGTTAGGGCAGCGATCCCATGCTTCTGACCCAGAAAACCCCGCCTCGTCTCGCCGGTTCGAAACTTGGGCCAATGCCCGTCCCGATTCTAAACGTCCACCCATCTCCATGGCCATCCAAGATCCGTCTCTCCTCGCCCCGTTTCGCCATCCAGCGTTAACCCTTCTCCCTCCTGATCTCCTCCTCCACACCCTTCTCGCCATGGTCTCCTCCGATCGCCCGTGGTAACCCCCTCCTCCTCCTCGGCTTCTCAGTCTCATTGCATCGGTTCTGCCATTGAAAATGGAGCATTCGACTTGGGTTGTGGCGCTTTGGATCTGGGTCGGCTTCTTGGCTTCTGCGTCTGCTTCGATCGACAGCTTTGACCAAGCGTAAGTAGCTTTCTTGATTGTCGAGCGTTCGCTTTGGTTTGATGGGTTGGTTCTTGTTTGGGAGACGGAGCTAGAGCTGATTCTTGGATGAGGGGGCGTGATCCTCTGTGTCGTGATTCTGGGATATCTAGTGAAATGCCAAGAGCTGCATGCACGAACCGAAAATTCTTGCCGCTAGATTTGCTTATGTTATGTGATCTTGGCGGTTCGCAGCTTGAGTTTGAATGAGCTTTGCTGAGTTCGTGGGTGATTGGTTTTATTTGATTTTGCACTTGTGATGTCCACATTGTGATTCGGGATGTGCTGTATTGTGTGATTTGATTTAGATATTAGGCCAGGAGCTGTCAGTTTGGCTAAGGATTAAATCAGTGACTGGAGAGAATTTTACTTGATCCTTGGACATAGAGATTTTCCCACTGTGCCAGGGCTGCTGATTTTATTGAAAAGTTAAGAGAAGGTTGTGAATTGGTTTGTATGCTATTGTCATAAACTGGATGAAAGAAGGATGTATTGGAGTCTAAAAGAAGAAATTAAAGGGCCAAGGGTAGCCAGTGATTGATATAAAGGGTACCAAGAGAAAAAAAATGAACTGATCATAGCTTTCATTATTGCTCTTTGGCAAGTGGAGATACTTGCTTCAAATGAGATGAATTTTATGGTGGTTTTAGCGTTTGAAACCATGAACTCTATGATGAGGAGATGCAACTTGATGCTGACTAGGGCAGATGAGGATGAGAGAGCTCTAAAGAAATAGATGAGGAGGTTAAAGGACTTTTAGTCGATATTATGGTGCTGGATATGAATCATATAATGGACTAAGAAGATGTTTGAGATTGATATTGCTCAATGATAAAGGTTTAGTTATCATCATGCAGCTAGTCAGGTTGTAAGATATCATTACGTATGAGGGCACAGACACTGCGCAACTGAGTTTTGGAATATGTGGCATTGAAAGTTGTAGAGCTGGTTGTCTTTCATATAGATCTGTTAAAGCAGCACTTCGACCTCTTAAGTTAAAATTACCCTTTATAAACTCTTGGGGAAGTGCTGCAACAAACCTTCTCTCTTTTCAAGATTCATATGTTGTACTTTGAGTCATCTCCCTCTCATGTCATCTGATGGATCTGTCATTGCAGGTTTCCTATTGTGGAACCTGATCCTGGTCATACGAAACTGCGTCTTGCAAGGGAAGGCTTGGAGATTATCAAGAGGATAAAGAACCCAATTGCTGCTGTTGCTGTAAGTCTCTATGACACACATTTATTATTAATTTGCTATCAAAACTCCGTAGAGACCTGAATGCATAGTCAAGCTAGGCCTTTCTTTCAGTGAAACTAGCATGTTTACGTAAGTGATTCGTGATGCTGCTTTACTTTGAGTATGTAAAGGCTTTTAAAAGTGATTGCTTTCTGAACTGTTGGTTGATTTGACTACCGAATATCATAAGCAGCTTTCCTTGAATCCATGCACCCCACTTGCTTACTCTTGGGGGAACTGCAAGCAAGAGGGTTTACAGAATGAATATTTTGACTGGTACTTCAAGAGGTATAACAAGTCAGCAAAATGTTAGCAGTACCTTTGAAGGGATTGAACAAGTCTGCTGAATAGAAAGGACAAGGTTGATTGAGAGAAAGCAGAAAGAGTGATTAGTCACAATTGTTCTTAATCTAGCAACAGAAATAGATACCAAGAAAGATTGCAGTGTTCAATCATGGTGAAAGGCTTTCTAAAAGGAAAATAGAGTGGATATTCCGTGGTCAGTTGTCAATTTGGTAGATGCTCATTCAGAGTATAAAAAGAAAATTCTACCAAAAAGAGTAATCACAATTAAGATATCATCAGGAAAGAACATCCTTTTTGGTATTCAATGGTGTTGAAGCTTGTAGAGGTTCTCTTTTTCTATCACGCCAGGTGTTCAGTTATAGATGAGACATTGCTTGTTGGTACAAAGTAGAAGAATGGTTGAAGAACTTTCGAATGCCGATATAAATTAGAAAGCAAGTACACCATATTGGAAGTTGTTTTGTTTTGAAGGCTCGATGGATGGTCCCTTTATGTTGTAAGATTATGGGATTAACGTCTACTTCTGGATGAAATTCTATCTCTTGGCAGTGTGGTCCCTATCTTTTCTCAATATGTGCGGATTGGTCACTAGAGGTGACTTTGGTCTCTGTAGAATTTTGTATGTCTCCAGCTTACTCTGTGTGGTTACTAGCTGATGAAAGGTGTCTATCCTAGAGAAATATTTGATTGCTTCAACTTTCCCCATTCTGATCTCATTTGTCTTTTCAGGTAATTGGTCCTTATCGTTCCGGAAAATCTTTTCTTCTTAATCAGCTACTCTCCCTTTCATGTTATGAGGGTGACATATCTACCCTTTTGCTCATGGAACTTTTTCTAGTTGGATCCTTTTGCACCTTCCTAGACATAAAATTGTTAGCATTGGATGTTTTGCAGGATTTGGTGTTGGACACATGCGTGACACAAAAACGAAGGGTAATTGGAAGTAATATTGTTTTTCCCTCTCTTTTGAATTACCATTTGCTCACTTGTCGATTTCATATTACAGGAATATGGGTCTGGGGACTCCCTGTTGAACTTGATATTGATGGAGTAAAGACATCAGTCTTTTACCTTGACACAGAAGGATTCGAAAGTATTGGCAAGTCGAATGTATATGATGACAGGTAGTTTCTGCACCGCGATAAAAAGCTGGGCTGGACTTTTTTATTATTGGTAAACTCTGCAGTACATGTGTAATCTGATCTCTTCTCATGTAGGATATTTGCTCTGGCAACTGTTATGAGTTCCGTGCTTATTTATAACCTCCCTGAGACGGTTAGTCACCCTAACTTCATTATTTATTGACTGCCATCATCTATGAAATCATTTAGGAACTTTTTTCTTATGGACAAGAATTTGAAGACTGATTATTATTATTTTTAATTAATTTTCAAATATGGTATTGAGATAAAGTGATGCTGTCAACTCTTACGCATCAGGGCAAAAGAATGTGTTTACTTTCTTTTTCATGATTCTTAGGATTACTTTGCATCTTGAGGGATGCTTTTTCAAGCTACGACTCTCTGAAATTTATTTATTCAATGGGAAAGTCTGGCGGGCTTGTTTTTGCTGAATAACCAAACATAATACATCTGGGAAGTTTTATTTCCTGCTATATCAAAATGTTTTTTCCCTTTTAGATACGTGAAGCTGATATATCTCGGCTTTCATTTGCCGTTGAGCTTGCTGAAGAGTTTTATGGGAGGTATGAGCTTCATTTTGCTGTCAATGGTTTTTCTCCGACCGCATCTTAAAGCATTCCCCTTGTATGTGTCATCATAGTGTACCCATCTACCATTACTGACTTGTTTATTGATGGATTCACCAAAATAACATTGCCAAAAGAGTTAAGGTAACTCATTCACCACTCTTATTCTGTTGCTAGTTTTTTCAGACAAATTCTGTGCAGTCTTATTTTTCATAAACTTCTTCTCATGGTTGGGTTGCCTTTTAGGGTCAAGATGTTGCTTTTGAACCTGCGAAGCTATTGTGGCTTATCCAACGCGATTTCTTGCGTAAGTTAAAGAGTCCAGTTCTTGTATTGAATTTTTGCCTGATGCATTAAATGAGAGTCCCTCATGTGCACTTCTACCATGATTGACATTGTTGTTGTCCTGCAGAAGGGAAAACTGTGCAAGAAATGGTGCACGAAGCTCTTAGACAAGTTCCTAATACTGATGGTTAGTAGTCTTACCTACCTGTATAAGAAAATGTCGGATTTCTTCCTTTACTTTATGCAATGAGAAATTTCTAATGACAATTCATCTTTCAATTGCAGGAAACAAGAATATTGACCAAGTAATTCTCTCTGCTAGATTGCTTTTCACCCCCATCATCTGGCTTCAAGATTTGGTTGTTGCAATGAATTCTTTAATCTTTTTATCAATCTTTTAGGTTAATCAAATTCGGGACTCACTGGCTATTATGGGTGATAACAGCACAGCCTTCAGCTTGCCTCAAGTATGTTTGCCTTTTGTTTGTCTCTAGTCTCTGTTTTTTTTTTTTTTTCCTTGTATCCGAGTTGCAGCCTGAAATGTTTGAGTTGTCAACATATAATGGTCACAATGTAAAGATGCCTTTTTCATATTAGCATCGTGTTGTTATGCACAAGGAATGGATATTTCTCTCATTTCAGTTCTATAGCTATGATCCAAGATCATCTTTCTTCCTTACATAGAACTTCAATTTTGTGAGTGCATGAGGGAATAAAGGACATATCTATTACCAGTTATAGGTTTACTCTGCATAGGTTCGTTTTTTATCTTTGTAAAATATGTGGTGAATTGTCATTAGCATTGTACCATGTTACTTTGTGGTGTAAGTCCTTGCTAAAATGAGCCTTTAAACAGCCACATCTGCAACGGACAAAGCTTTGTGACATGAAAGATGATGAGCTTGATCCCACATATGTTAAGAAAAGGGAGCAGTTGAAAGAGCTTGTTGCGAGTGTCATACATCCAAAGATTGTGCAAGGCAAAACACTGAATGGAAAGGAGTTTGTTGCTTTCTTAGAGCAGGTAACTTCCCATAGATTGCCTGATTTGGTTGTAGCATCACCTTTTTTCTATTAATTCAGATGCTTGAAATATTTTTATTCCTTCATCTGGACCGTTGATGCGTGACTTTGATTAGCATACTCGATTGAATACTTCCCATGTCTTTGGGTTTCCATAAAGTACGTTTATTTCAAGTAAACTGTTTATATTCTTGGAGAGCTATTGAAATGGAGCCATTTCACCACCAAGTTGAAAAATTTGCAAATATTTGTCCACGCAAATGTTTATTAGAAAGGAGCTTATAGATTCATTACTTGGACCTTGCAAGTGTAATGTCCTGTTGATGGTAATTTCCAAGGCAAGGCTATTTGGTCTAAAATTAAAAAAGTCAAGCGGCAGATTTCCTAATGTGCTAGCTAAAATTAAGAGAATCCTTATCTCCTCCCACTCGATTACAATGATTTGCAATAGAGGATGGTCTCCTTCTGATTGAGGAAGGGACAGAAATTAGCTACTTTGTATAATTGGCATGTATGTAGATTTTATATTGCCGAGGCATTTAAAAAGTTGAGATATTTGTATTTTTGTTCTTTAAGTATTTTCTCTTTTATCTTTTGGTTTCAGATACTTGAAGCGTTAAATAAAGGGGAAATTCCATCAACAGGCTCTCTGGTGGAGGTTTTCAATAAGAAAATCCTTGAGCAGTGTTTAAAGCTATATAGTGATATGATGGCAAAAGTGGGTTTACCTCTCTCTGAGCAATCTTTGCAAGAGGCCCATGAAAGGTCTAGGGTTCTATCTGTGAAAGCTTTTGATGAACAACATTTTGGCCGCCATCATGCTAAGAAGTCAGCAATGCAACTAGAAGAAGAAATGGACAAGGTAGTTTGGCTTCTAATGTTTCTGGGTTTGTAAGTATTAAGAATTTTGCAATCTAATCACATTTATTATGCAGAAGCTCTCTCTTTTCCAGTGGTTTACTGAGTATGCATATCGATTATCATGCTTGAGTTTGAATAAATATATATATATATATATATACATTGGTTATATTTGTACTTTTTACAGATTAATGCTGGAAATACAATTTTTTTTTTCCAGGTTTACAAAAATATCATTTTGGCTAACGAGTATCGGTCCTCAAAGCTTTGTGAGTCACTTTATACAAGATGCGAGGACAAGATGGATCAGCTTCAGGTTCTCAGACTTCCTTCCATGGCAAAGTTCAATGCCGGTTTCCTTCAGTGCAACCAAAGTTTTGAACATGAATGCGTTGGACCTTCCAAAACGAACTATGAGCAACGCATGATGAAGGTCAACTGAAATATTCTCCGTCATTTCTTTAGCGCTTGCTTTTCTTTTCTTTTTCACAAATTACGTCTAAACTTGAGCTTTTTTCCTGGGTGCTGTCTATTTGAATGCAGATGTTAGGGAAATCACGGACTCTATTTATTAAGGAATACAACCACAGACTCTTCAATTGGCTGGTCGCTTTCTCTCTGGTGATGGTAGTGGTTGGCCGGTTTATTATCAAATTTATTTTGATTGAAATAGGGGCATGGATAATGTTTATCTTCTTGGAGATATATACCAGAATGTTTTGGTCAGCAGAGACCCTTTATTACAACCCAGTCTGGCATTTTATTGTGGCGACCTGGGAAACTCTGGTTTACAACCCTATTCTCGATTTGGACAGGTAACTGATTTTTTTCCCCTATTCTGTTTCTTCAATCTCCTTTTCAAGGGTTGCCTTTTAATCTCTGTTATACTTTTGATGGGGTGTTTTGTTCTTCTCGTGAGTACATCGGCACTGAAGCATATATCTCGTGTTAAGCGGTCTTGATTTCCTTTGAGTTTCATCCTTTTTGGTACTAGGTGCAGTACCTGTTCTACAAAATCATCATGCACAATTCATGTATTTACTTTTGTATTTGCCTTTCATTGGAATTGCCTGGGTTTCTTTTCTTTGTCAGACATGTTATCTCTTCATGTCTTTCATCCTCTGTTTAATCTGATGTGCTGAAAATGTATTGCCATAGTTCTTTTATTGTTTTTTGTTTATTGGATTAGAAAGGTCTGGGATAGCTCAAAGAACCTGTTGTGTAGACTTTTTAAAGATTTAAGGACATGAGGGCAGTGAAAAATATTGTAAGCCTGCACAGTGATTTTGCAATATGCTAGTAACATGAGATTCTTTTCCTTCCAACAGATGGGCAATTCCCATTATCCTATTGGGTGCAATATTTATACTTTATTGGCGGTGTTATGGGAGAAGGAAGCATGGTTCACATTCACTCCTACCTCTGTACAGCAACCAAAAAGGCGGCTCAACCCGTCCGAGGACAGATTAGAACAAAGAACAAGAAACAATTCTCTTCCACATTTTGTATTCCCATAGAGGACAGCGAGCTTCTCCATTTTAACATGCAAAGCCCGCTTTCATTATTCTTTTTTAAGTCCTATGACACCTCCCCTTGGACCTCTCATACAGCTAAGAACTACTCGGGAAAAAAAAGAGGGCTGCCCAAAAAAAAAAAGGGGTATCGGCAAAGATCTGAGCAGCTGCTATAGCAATAGTAAGTTTAGCATACCGAGTGAAAAATGGATTTCATGTTACTAATTTGATTAATTGAATTCTCTGTGTTAGTCTGTAGTGTTGTTGTTTAGATAGAACTTTGTCCTACAAAAACGATGACAATGCAAGCTAACATTTTGTGCCCGGATTTCTCCATCATATGCTGTAGAGAAAGAAAAGATAGGTTTATTGCACTGCGTGATGTTCCCAGTACTTGTTTACATGATAGTCGTTGCCATCATCCTTTTGAGAGATATGTCAATTATCCCGACAGTTATTGCGGTCCTTTTATCCTATAATGCGGACTCTGATACCGTTCATTGACTAGTCACTTCTTGAACAAAATAGGGGAATGTTATTAATGAGCAAATTTAGATGGAGATCGGGAGTTGTGAGACATTTGTTACATTAGCGTAGGAATAATCTTTTTTAAGATGGAGTGAGAGCTGCAGAACCTGGAACTTTCATCTTGCTAGTGAGGTGCTTTGACAGTTCACTTGCGTTGATTCTACTTAATGTTAACGTGATGCACGAGAATTCAACATGTGCTGACATTATGTCAGCGAACTCTAGAGCACGCTTTGTCTGCAGGGGTGATAACTTGAACGTTGCAGAATTCTGGAGGCCTTTTGTTGTCCATCTGATTATTTCTCTTGACAGCATGACCAAAGTGTATAGCGATGTATTTCTTCGATGCACCATCTCTAGTGATGTGACAAAAAAGGAATTTGAGCTGGAGCCATTCCTCCCAATATTTTCGATGTCCTACCCATTCTAGTCCCTTGTTTCTCGTCCTTACGATTCTTCGACCTTCGTCCTGAATCCTCTGGAACGACCCAGAGTTCAACAAAGTTGGTTAATGGCTTGGCTTGCTATGTTCTGAATCCTCTGGAACGATAGGGCTTCCAACATTTCATCGTTCCTTCCATTTTTTCGCTTTATTTTGGAATGTTCAATCTATTTTCGCTTTAATTCGGAGCCTTTGGAACTACTGAATATAGCGTGTTCTGCCCGCCACCGCCATGGATGCTGGAGCCATGGAACTTCCAAATCGGTAGGCAAGTTCGCTGATGGCATGAGGAATTTGCGAGGCCGGCAGGATACAAGACGCAAAGCGCTTCTCTGAGTGGGTTCACCGTCGATGCATAGTACCGACGCTCCAAAACTCAAAGAGAACTCGTGCGAGTAACCATTGACGATTTGTACAGAAATTGGATCTCTCAAGATAGACTTTTCGAATGCCTCTGTGAGCAGAATTGACCCCGGGCTCCTAAAAAACATTTTCTTTAAAGGAACACAACCGAATGAGATACATGGCTTTAAGGGTAGGCGCACCAACTATGCGATGCTAGTGCTCCCGGCCATTTTATGTGAAAATCACAAGCCAATTCGGTCGATGTTCTAGGTACAACCTGCAAATACTTTGTCGAAGCATTTCAATGGTTTAGAGCCTGTTTGGTAAAATCTATTTTTATTCTTTTGTTCCGGGGAACAAAAAAAGAATAGAAACGTGTTTAGTAAAACTTTTGTTCCCGATAGCTTTTTGTTTCCGAGAACAATTTCTAGAATCAATTTTTCTCTCTTCTTTTTTCTTCTCTTTTCTTCTTCCTTTTGGCCGGTCGCTGACGTTGGCCATGGCCGGCGCCGGCAATTGGCCAGACGAGGGCTAGCAACCTCATCGGAGTGTTGCCAGCCCCCGAAGACGCCAAGCCACGACAAGGCTCGTCGGCTCGAGCCTCACCGGCCGACGTGAGGCTCAGCCATTGCCAGGCCAAGGCAAGGCCGACCTCGTGCTGCCTGGGCAAGGTCAAGCCTCGTCAGTGGCCTAGCGAGGCTCGCCTGGCGACCGAGGCCACCGGCGAGGCTTCGGCAAGCTCACCGAACCTCGCTGAACCTCGCCGAGCCAGTCGTCGGCCGCCATCGTGGTCGGCGACCGGCCACCAAGGAGGAAGAAGGAAAAAAAAAAAAAAAGGAAAAATATAATAAAAATATTAAAAAATTAAAAGAAACAACAAAATTGTACAATTTTACCAAACAAATTTCTATCTGGGGAATAGAAATTTTTTGCAGTTATCACATACTCAGAAATTGTTCCCATGAACGGAAACAAAAAATATTATTTCTCATTAAAAATTGTTCCCCGAAACAGAATCGTTACCAAACGCAACCTTATTTTATCAAAAACTACTTGATTCGAATATTAGAATAACAAAAGTTAGCAACTAAGTTTCAGCAATTGCTCCATCCGTCCTTATGAATAATCATTAGGATTTGACAAATGCAAAACTCAGCTTTACTTCTAGAATTTGTCCAGAATCAGAGAGGAAAACTTTCTTTAAAAAAGCTAAACCAGACAATGTTAAGTGGAACCTTGGAAATTTCCTTCAGACACAAACTAGAAGGACAAGCTAGAGGCCGATGGTGATCGCTACCTCCTTATTATGTCATGGTAAGGGGGCCAGCCTTCACAAACCAAACCTAGTGATTGCACTTAAGAGTAATGAAAAGGCAGGCAAATAAATGAACCTGCAGCTTCAATACCCCGAACATCGTTTAGCAATTAATGCACTTCAAGAAGATCCCGCAAGTACAAAAGGCTTTGCGAGAACTTCCATCAAATGCTCCTCCTTTTCCCTCCTATTTTATAATGCATAGGCTACATAACATAATGTGACACCAGATGACATACTCCTTAGCTGGACTAAAGTTTAGTTGCACACCCTAAAAGATGCATTGACAATCCAGATCCATGCAGAAGTACAGGTAGAGATAGAGATACTTCAGCAGATTCTATCGACTGACAAAGGAATGATGCCAGGCGGGGTCTACTTATGTTTAATGTTAGTGTTTGCCAGTGGAGGAGGAATGTTTGAGCTCCAACCAGGAATAGCCCCGGGGGCCCCGGGAACACCCTGCATCGATGAAACAGGAGCCACATTGTTTGAAATGGCATCGGCTTGTATGTTTGTGAGCACTGGAAGTGGGTTGTTCCTGGGGAAGCCACTGCTGTCAAATCTTGGGTGATGCGGATTGATAGAGGTTATATTAGGAGCTGCATGATGAAAGAAGTGGTTGGCATTTGGTTGCATCGGCGTAGCAGCAGTTGTGAATGAATCCATTGGGCTGCTCACAAATGGGATGTCTGAACTAGGCAAATTTGACATAGCGATGACAAGTGGATTGATTCCAGTAACCCGCTTGACTGTTTCTTCAGCCATTTTCACCTGGAAAGAGAAAGATTGTCGAGCAGACGAAAGTCTTTCAAAAGCAGAATAATTTACCCATATTCATAAAATTTCAAGACATTTCAGAATGTGTATAGTGTTTTCAAGCTCTATCACAGTGGTCCGTTTTTATTGGTGGGAATGGGGAAATGGCTAGGGCTTCAGTCCAGCTGACTAACCCTGGTTCAACCGTTTCAGCCTGCAATAGAGTTAATTCACTTTAAAAGAAGGATTTTGTTAACAAGTGCTCTAGAGACACTTACTTGTTAATCAACTAATTAAGTAAACTTTGCTGTTTCCATTGCTTTGATTGCCTTGTGTCTGCATAACCGCTACTTTCAAAAGTGAATTATTCCTCATTTGGTATGCTTAACAAGTGCCTCTGGAGCACTCATTAACAATACTTTTTTATATTGGCGCAAGGAATTGAAGCCCTATAATTGATGGAGAGCACTGGTAGCACACTAGCTGTCTTTTTAATTTTTCACATTTTTATATTTCATGCAGCATGCGACACCCAAACTTGGGTCCGCATGCTCAGAATATGAGCAATGCAAACCACAATTATCAAGACAACTTAGTTCTTAATTTTGCTTATGAAATTACTGTTTATACTTGCTCATGCAATTAATATATGTTACATAGCATCAGAATTGTAAATTCCAACTACAGGAACCAATTAAATTACAAATTGTAGCTTTGAACTCCAATCCAATTTTGGGAAAAAAAATGAGATGTCAAGGCTACATTAGAGACGAGAGCGAACAATACAAGTAGTTTTTTAACCATAGGCAATATACCCACACCAAAGATGAGGTTTTAGAGTCTCAAAACATGGGAGATACCAGAAGCACACTCTCAAGAACATCTACAGATATCGTAATAATAGGTTTAGTAGTGTCAATTAACACATCATCACATGTTTATGCCTATGCCTCAGGGTTTTGGGATAGAATATGGCAAAGGAAAGACAGAAACAACAGAGAAGGTAGACCAGACCCCATTCACATAGTTACCAGATCAAGGCAGTTTAAAATGTATTGACATCACCCAATCTTGAAAGTCTAATCGAATAAAAAAACTGGCATACTTTTATGCCTGATTCTGTAACCTAATCTTTTCCTGCTCTATCCAAGGAAAACACCTTGCTCGAACCATTTTTAAGGCCAAGATAATCTCTCTATATTTCCTTCATTTAAAAAAGCCTTATAGAGCATTACATCTTCCATATATCCACTCCATTACATTAAGATGGCACTAGCATGTCACTTCTAGGACCTATGTTCCATCACTATTTATCAAGTGAGAAATTGTCCCTTCATATGGAAAATTAAGTCTTAAAAAACCTATCATTGAAATTACTCCATTAAATTAATAGAAGGGACTGGATATTGACACTTCCCAGGTCTTTCAGAATTCCACATAATATGGGCCGAATAACTTGTCATATTTGTTAAGTTCACTTAGATAATACTCAAATTTTTAGATTGCCGCCATTTTTTTTATTTTTTTCTGTTAAATCTGACCCTGAAAGACAGTATTGCTGGATCCATCCCTGAATGACATCATTCCTTACTCTTCTTTCAATGAAATCAAACCTTCTCAAAGTCACCCCCTTGATTGATTCACACAAGGAGTTACACCACCCATCATTGAGAGGTAGTCAATTGGTATACTTCCTGAACAATTCATTCCTCAAATTTGGCCAGCGAGTATACTCTTCTTGACATGTGAAATAATCAGAACATGTATTTTTCAGATAGAGGCCAGATCTTGTCATTGCTAAAACTCAAAACTGAAATTTCATCACTAAAATGATGCAATGCATAGGTAAATCTTATGCTAGTGAGTGGATTAAAGTAGATGGACTCACCTAAGCAGCTTATTTGATCAGAGGAAAGGAGAAACTAATGGTAAATCATGTCAGTTATGGATGCCTGGAGAAAAAGGCCAAAACCCTGACAAGCTAATATCTTTTCCACGACACAGCTCATGAGTAACACATGGAATAGCCACACATATATGACATGAAAGTAACGAAGGGGGACAAAGCGATTTTCAATTAAGAAGTGCAAATATGGTTACATTGTAGAAAGAACATTTGAGTTATCAACTAAAGCGCCTCGCATGAATTGACTGAAGAATGTTTTCCACATGTAATCATTATTTTCAAAAAGAAACCAAACCTTTGCTCGTAATGTCTCGATGTCAGCTTTCAAAATTCTGTTGTCAACTGATGCTACATCATACTTTTGGTTCATATCAGTGAGACGCTTCAGTAGTGCAGTGTGGTCACCCTTTAGTTGGCCAACCTAGACCAGTACCAGAAGTGCAATTCATAAATTCCTACTTATACAAGCTTTTCAACTGCGAGTTCAAGTGAAATATATACCTGGTTTTCGAGTTCACTCATGTGCTCCTGTTTTCTTCTTCTGGATCGTCTAGCTGACTCCCGATTTGACTGCATCCTGAGCCACAATTAATATATCAATTGACAAAGTGGCATCGTGATTGTAACACTAGAATATAATATGGTGACTTTGCTGATGTGAAGATACTATATGCTTTCACACACCAGCCTGTTCTCAAATAAATAAATAAATAATACAATAACAATAACACAGTCATAATTAACCCCAGACCAAGAATCCCACATCACAGAAGAGAATTTCAGACAATAAATTAAAGTGCAAATTACTTAAAAAGAAGAGGATGTTTGTTTCACTCTAATTCATCAATTCCCTTTGAGATAGGAATATATCTAAAATGGATAGATGGTACAGAAACCAGCTCTGGACCTGGGGGAAAGACGTTGCATGTGTAACTGTGGAACGTGATCACTCTCAGGTTGAACTTATAAAAGCTCCAATAATGAAAGTGAGATGGCAACTATGAAGATGATAAGCCAAGCTTCTAGTTATATAGATTTTTGCTCCAAGTTCTATGTCCAGTTGAAACAGTTTTGCTTTTTACAGCACAGATTAGGCTATAGGAATGAATAGATTCATAAGTTGCCAAGATATTTTGCACGTGGATATGAAGCGAATAAAAAAATGAAAGGATGTAATGCACCATTGTGCAAAAGTTGGCGAAATGTTGCTACCTTCTGGCACGTCTGACCTCAGCAGGATTATTGTTTTCAGTGGTTCCAGTGTCACCTTCAAATTCTTCATCATCTGAATCATCCCTTGATGACTCACTTGTTGTTTGCTTAACTTGCACACCCGAATCTCTTTGTATGGTGGGTAAGGTTGGAATGCCTAATGATCCACTATCTGCACCTTGTGGTATTGGCACACCATGACCAGAACCTCAAAGCAATAGAGAAGTGAGACGTTTAGTGGAATATAACCTAAACCATCTAAGAAACAAGTCCACTAATAGCGGAAGTGGACATGAATTAACAATCATAAGTAAGGGCTTGGGGAATACAAAAATTCTGGTTGACTCACTAAGTGCAAAAACATTTAGGCAGTATTATTTTTGGTAACATGAAATCATATTTATTGTGAACCATTGCAATATGCTGTACTGAGCAAATGAAGAATTTGTGAAGTAATTGCATAAACAGAACATAACAGCTAGCACAACTCGAAGAAAATCAGAGGCATCATCCCTTGGAAATACGTCAAATGGATATACTAAGCAGGAACGTCACACTACAAGTAATATTTTCAGTCAATAAACTTTGAATGGAATAACTTAGGCAAAGAAAACTTCACACTCTTTTATCAGCAGATCTAACACATCCAAGAAAACAGACAAATTCAACCCAAGACAAGCACCGTAATACATGTATCCACTACAAATGCGATTGTCAAGCGCTCTGTCTCAGATAGCTGGAAAGAAGATGCTCCTCCAGCCATGCTGCAACGTGGGTATCCAAGAGAACTACACAAGTCCCAACATGCAAGATGCATCATCTATGCGACACAACTATTGATTTAGTCATCCATGCCTACTACATGTCAGCAGTGGACCTAGTGCAGCTTTTGCTTGACTGTCACAGATATTTCAGAGATAAATCGTCAACCACCACTTTTGTTAAATTTGGAATCAATGCTTCTTGTAATTTGTCAAATGTAGTATGCCTCATTCATCTGCAGCTTTTGCTGGCATATTACATGCCAAACTGTCAAATTAGATTTCATAGGCATATCCTTCAAATCATTCTTTAACTACTTAATCTATTTGAAACCAAGATTTTAACACACCTCCAGACAGAACAATTTGAGAATATAATACGCATGTCATGAGAGCCAAATTTGCAAGCAAAAAATGAAGGGCAATCGTATGCACCTTGCTAAGACCTTAAGACCTTTCTTCAACAACCACCTACTGAGCAATTAATATTTAGCAAACAAAATTTGCAGAGGGTGATCAAAATAACGTGAGCGCACAGCCCAGAAAGAAAATATTTAAAAGAAACAAGCTATACCATCAGCTTGCATGTCCAACTGTGTAGAAATTGAAGCCCGTAACGGCATCGTGGGATAACCACTAGGCTCTCCTGGCTTCATAGTTGCCTCCTGTAACCACACAATACAAATTTTTTCAATCACAGAGAGAATAACTACGAGGACAGCAGTTAACACAAAAGGTCCAGACAAGTGGATCAGAATCCTATTTCCATTTCTTATGATTAATGATATGATTGCTGAGCTCTAGACCTTGAAACAACCTTGCGCATACGTTCAGATAGATACACAATTCACTACAAAGTCAAACATGACCGTCCGTATCCTACGTACCAGCACTGCGTACACAAAACGTACATAAGTCGATCGGTGGACTAAAATTACCAGACATCAACGAGCGAAAACACCACAAAGACAGACGCGCACGCATGCACGTATCATCACACGTAAGCAGCGACAGAGGAAGGATCGATACATGAAAGCGAACGACGGCAGCACACGCCATCTCGAGCCGACTCTTGAGGAAAGCGTGGCTGTCATCCGGATTGACCGGCACCTTCTGCTGTGGCTGCGGCTGCGGCGGCGGCGGCGGTTGCGGCTGGTTCAATTGCGCGAGCTGGCCGTTCGGCTTCTTGATCTCGACGACGTCCTCGAGATCGCCTCCCTCCCCCGGCCGCCCCGGGTTCGGCGGCGGCGCGATCGAAGAGGGGGAAGGAGAGATCGAACCGGAGCACGCCACCTCGGCCAGAAGCCTCTCCAACATCCACTCCGATTGGCTCCGCCCCATCGCCCCCGGTGCGGGATCGGCCGCCGACGACGGCGGCGGCGGTGGCGGCGCCCAGTAGGAGTCGCCGATTTCGTCGACGGGGAAAACGGAATTCATCTTCGCCACGATGATTGATCTCTCTCTCTCTCTCTCTCTCTCTCTCTCTCTCTCTCTTTTTCTTTCTCTTGTCTATAATTTTTCTACGGTGGGTTTTTGGGGGGCTCCGTTTTGGGTTTTTTAAGGTGGGGCCCACCTTCAGGGAGGTAGAGGAAAGAGTTCCGGTGCTTCGTGAACCCGCTTCCCTCCAGTAGAAAATCGACACGTGCAAAAGGGTCCCGAGAAGCTGAGCACGTGTTTGGAAGGTATTGGGCGTGCGTGGTCAGCAGAGTTCTGATTGGTCGAGAGAAAGTCGTCTTTTTTTTAACAAGGTAGGGTCCACCGTAAAGGCCAACTGGGGGGATCTTTCTTCCCCCCTGGTTCCACGTTATTTCCAAGACATCGCCATCAGTCGTCAGCAGTGCAAAAAAGAATAGTAATAATAATAATAATAATAATTCAAAAAGAACAAAAAGGTAGAACTTATTAATTGCGGTAAACAACAAAAATTGCAAGAAATGCGACTCATTATAAAGGGATCTCCCAAAAATAATTGAAACGGTGCATGATTAATGAAAAGCATCCATTCCAAACAAAGTATAAGTACATCTTCAAATTTGAAATACAAAAGAAAAATATGCATACAATTACCCTAATGACGACTGCACGAGTATTACATTTAAAAGGATATGCAATTAATTCAGTATCATCGCTGCTGCTGTATCTTACATAATGAATTGAATAATAAAGTGTCGCCATTGTTTTCTCATTTACGTCAAATTCCAATCAACTCACACGTCACCTAGGTAGTTTACTTTCTCTACAATTTCTCTACAATTGCTTAGGCATTCTAGGTGTCTAATCGACTTTAAGTAAGTGGGACGGTGATGACTCCTCCATGTTTACCTCCTTGGTTTAGTAACCAACTCAAACCTAGAATTTAGATAGGTTCAAAGAACCGGGACCACCATGGACTAACAACCCCCGATTTGTAAAACTTGAGGTGCTAAAATTGACACGAGCGCGTCGAATTTGTTATGAATGACGAACTTGAAGTGGCGCTAACGACGTATTTGTTCAAGTTGAAGTCGCTATCAACTATTGACATTGCTCGGGTCACGAAGATGAGCATTGGTGATTCGAAGGATAATTCACCCTAGAGGTATCTCAACATGATGAGTACGGTCATTTTTTTGGTGGGGAGGGACTTGTTATGCAACATGGGGATGTACGAGCCAAGGGAGGAATTGCTTTTGGAGCTACTTCCGGTTCGAGAGTCGCGCAACCGTGAAGTCAAGAAGGGAGAGACTAAACGGCGAAGGAGATGGAAGAGCCACCAACCTCCTATGGGGCTGATGATCTAAGGGAAGGATCTGATCAGGCAAGAAAATGACTTCTCGGCACCAAAGGCGTCACCTAATTGAGTGGGGAAGAATGTCGTAGGATGGAGGTTTCAAGGTACGAACGAGCCTTGGTGGTGGCCAACATGATCCGAGGTGTCTTGGAGTTTCTAGGAGTTGAGGGTTTTCTTGTGTCTTTAGAATTTCCTAGGGGCATTATAGCAATTATATGCAATATTCATGTATTAACTAGGGGTAATTGATATATGGTGAAATTGGATCTCTGGTTCTAGATTATAAGAAGATTTATTATTGTGATTCGAGGGGCTCATGTATATATAGTAGTCACTCTCCCTAACTTGTATAATCTATGACGAGAGTAATACAAGACATTCTCTCTCCAATTACTTTTGTTTCTACTATCTGAGTGGGCCAAATGAATGAATAAGTATGTGACTAGAGAAGGTTGAGCTTTGGCGACTCGAGTAATTTGGAGCCAACATACCACATGGTCACAACCTCGAGCATCTGCCTGCAACATAAGTAATGAGAACTTAGACCAACTAACTTCAAACTCGATTTAACAAGACATTTTAAATTTTTCTGTTCCAAATACATATTGACTTTTTAGTTTGTTAGATAATCTTTCTACCCATTGATTAGCACTGCCTAAATGTTTCGTTTAGTCACGTCTCTGACTTCCATTGATTAATTAAGAGTAGTGATTTTTTTGGGTTGATTTTCTTTTGGAGAGGTACAACTAATCAACCTAATTGAGGTTATTCCATTTGGAAAAGTAGATTCTCTATGCCTGTCTTTGGATTATGCATTATTCAATTTGGCCATGCACAGGCACGGGCTTAGCTTGAGGGGGTTGTCCTGTTTTGGATATAATTTTTGGGATGTGACGGGTTATTCTTACCCTATAAACATCTATTAGGAGTTATAATTCTCGGTCTAGAACCTATAACTTAGAAACAATCATGCAACACGTATTTTGAAAAATTGGAAACGGGATAGGACCAATATGGAAATGAACATTTTTGCTCTTTTCTGTAAAAAATTAAAATCTTATTGCGAAACATGAAAATTGCAACTTTTGCACAAGAAAAGTAGCTTGGTTCAAATTTTTGTAAGAAGCAAAAAAATAAAAATCATGAATATAAAAGCTCTGAAACCTGTTGAACCAGGATAAAAAGCGGCAATTTCAGCCTTGGAATGAGGAAATGAATTAGATTGACTTGACTAGCGTCGTCGAGTTCTTAAGTTAAATTGGACTTGATGCTTACCCTACATCCTCAAATAATCCAAATCCTTAATCTTTTTCTTTTACGCTTTTTTTAGAATTAAGGAGAGGACTAATCTAGTGACCCGTAATTGATCATGGAACACTCTACAAAGCCCCAAGAACTACTTCGACCCATTTATTTGGCTTATGTAGGCAGCCTAGATTTAGAGCAATCTATCCGAAATTGTTGAAATTTTAAACCTCAGTTCGTGAACTAAAAACCCATCCGGACCCAACTAAATCGACCATCCGGAATTTATTTAAATTCGCGGCTTCTAAACATGTTTTTTTTTATTATTTTTGGCAGGAAATATATTCATTTATGCCTAACTTCATCACCTTCATCCTCTTCCCTAAACCAACTACAAATCTTTCTGAAACTAGAGACAACAACTTTCCAAGTTCAATTCTCCATCCTAAACCATGCCCTAACGATCTGAAAAGGCTTTGGGATTGTGCTTATGGATGTACTGCCTCAAACCCTAATTCCAGTTTCGAGGCAATCAACAAAAAATCGATTTTCATTGGATTTCTAGAAACGGGAGTGTGATCTATTTTTAACCGAAATGTAATCGGACAAAACATTTGCACCACTTTACACTTTGAGGACGACTCAATATGTCTTTTTTTTTTTTTTTTCCACAGACGACTCCATATGTGATGTGTGTTCATTTCGTCATGAAAAAATGTATGCCTGATAATGAGGTCGCAAGTATAATGTGTCGTGCAAATCCTGTTCTGATGTGTATGCATGTGTGATTACTAGGATGCTTCGACGCTTTACTTGATGATTTAGTCAAATTTCTTTCTTAATAATATGGGGTTTGGAAAGTCTAAAAAGCTTTTCATGAACATATCAATGATATTTGAAAACAATCCTACGTGCAAGGCCTCAGGTCTTGTCCGGTGGCAATTCAACCGTGAGCCGCTCCGACTTTAGCTTGACTGGTCGCCGACGATTCCCTCCATATAAATACTTGGGAGTGGGCTTTTATTTCATAGGGTTTTCTAATGCAACAATTCAAATAAGCAAAGCAACGAGTTGTTCAGGTATGCAAATTGCTATTTTTCCCCTTATGACAAAAAAAAAAAGAATTGCTATTTTTTCCCAAGAAAAGTTTGATTTGAAATAGTATAATACCATAAACAATCCCAAACTATGTTCATTGTGAATTTGTGATGCAAATACCCTAAATTTTGTGTGTACCACTAAGAACTCCAAACTTACTCATTGTGACACAAATGCCATAATTTTTTGTATGTCATAAAAAATCCCGAATTTATACACACGTGACATATATATCTGAATAGATATATTCGTTACACTTGTATACCTTTAGGTTTTTTCGCGGCATAAAAAAAAATTAGGGTGTTTGTGTTGCAATTGATAATTTTAGGGTTTTTGGTGACATAAAAAAAAAGTTTGGCTATTTTTGGTAATTGCCCATCATTTTAATTGTGGAATTATTTCCTAATGATTACGGATTTTTTTTGTTGGTCAGTATAATGATTACACATTCGAGCCTTCCAATTTTTCTTTTTGTTCCCTTTAATCGGATTCGGCTGAGCCCGGACCGGACACAAACAAATCCCCTCCGGGCCAACGTTTTTGGGCCGAGCCGAGCTAAGTCGGGTCGGGTCGGCCCGGACCTGCCCGGTTTTCGAGGACAAAGCTGAACAGGACCTGCCCGGGGGGAGGGGGGCAACATCCGTAAATAAACCCAAAAGCAGGCCCTTTTGCACAAACGGGACCTCTTTTTAACGGGAGCATAAAGCCGCTTTTCATTCCAGCGTCCCTCCTTCGTCCTGCTTCCTGTCATTCCTCCTCGCGCTCCTCTCCGTTCCGCCAGCTAACCGAAATTCCGGCCACCCCCGCCGGAGCTCCGCCTTGAAACCCTCTCTCCATCTCCGTCTCCGTCTACGTCTCCGTCTCCATCTCCGTCGCTTCCGCCGTCGCGACCGTAGATAGATGCCCTTCCCGCCCGCTCATGGCGAACAACCCGAGTGACGGCGCCAGCGACGAGTTCCTGGAGCACCTCCTCGGCCTCCCCAACTTCGCCGCCGCGGCGGAGGCCGGCCTCGCCCCTGGCGACGGGACCGGCCTGTCCGTCACCGCGGCCACCCCGATGATGCTCCAGCTCGGCTCCGGCGACGGCTCCGGCGGCCACGGCCACGGCCACGGCCACGGCCATGGCCACGGCCAAGGCCACTTGTCCGCCCTCGGCGGCGGGGGAGGGGGGGCTGGGGCGGGCGCCGGTGTCGGCGGCGGCGGCGGCGGGGGGTACCACGGGACGGTGTTCCCACTGGGGCTGAGCCTGGAGCAGGGGAAGGGAGGGTTCCTGAAGCCCGAGGAGGCGTCCGGGAGCGGCAAGCGGTTCGCCGAGGAGGTCGTCGACGGCAGAGCTTCGACTGTGAAAAACGTGAGTTGGTTAGCGAATTAAACTCTCTGTGCACTCTTTTCCTCCTCGTTAAGCTCTGTTCCGTAGAACAGAGGTTCAAGAGATGCAAAAGAGCGATATCTCTCGCTGCTTTCATTTTCTTGTCGTGGCCTGTTTGTTTTTCGTCTGCAAATTCAGTATGAGAATCGAAGCTATGTGGAAAGGAATGGTTGGGAAGCCTCTGCTGGTTGAGTGTTGCTTTTATTTGGCCAAGTTGGTGATTATGCTGTCGTAGAATACGTTGCTTTATGGACAAAATACATCTCGGGGGTTTTCTTAGTCGATGCATGCTTGTTTCTTTATCATTTCTTTAAAAAAATCAGATTTTGTCTACTTCTTTAAGTATGGGGAGTTCAAGAGAGTTCATATAAACTTTTTCTATTATGATCATCTCTGGTCCAGCTAAATAGCCGCATGTATTGGGTGCCGTATAATTTTAATAGTAATCGTTTCCCATTTTTCTGATGGAGTTCAAAGCTGGAGAACTAATTATTTTTTCTTGTTTGCATTCTACTTTGTCTGAACAGCTGCACTCCCTGTTGCCCAACTTCCCAGATGTTTCGCAAATGGCTTCTTTTAGGAACCGAGATGTGTGTTGATAGAGATTAGCTGACTAATTCCCATGTTTAATCTTCTGCTTAATTCAATTCAGCAGAAAGTTTTGCATTTAAAGCTTTATGGTTCTTTTGGCTTCCTGTTATATACCAAGTTCCTGTGGGGAGCATGGTTATAAAAGTTACACTTAGGCAGGGCTTTCATAATTACACACTTAGGGGTAGATAGAACTTTCATATCTTTCTTCTCTCCACATGCTTGTAGTATATGACTTCGTTGTTCGGGGGTACTCGTTTGTTCCTACATGCATGACGACTGCTCATCAGGCTTTGAGGCAGAGAGCAGCTGCTAGTCGACAGAGATCTGGGCGGACGGGTGCACATGGTGAATTCTTACCGGTCAAGAAGGGAGTAGGATAGCTAGCCAAACCTTTAACTCTTCTTAAAAACTTAATATTATGAAGTATCCTGGATCTTTTGATTGTTTGTATTGAAGTCCAATCTGATTGAGAAGGAATTGTCTAGCAAAAGAGACAGGGCCCCTCCAATTGCATGTAGAAGTTGCGAGGGATAAGGTAAGAACATTGTGAAATGATAGACCCTAGTAGGTGAAGACTAAGGTCAAACTGATCGAGCAGAATGCAGAGCATGATCACTTTGGTGTCTTAGAAGACATTTCTTTCTGTGGCATTCTTCGGTGATTTTCTCATTAGCTCGTATATATGTGAGTAACAATGTCAAGTCATTACGAGGAGTGAAATTTCAACATGGTAAAATGACCTTGTACCTTGATAAGTGTTATAAGTAAAGGGAGCTGGTTGAAAGCATTATTGTAGCAGTTCCTATAATTGAAGGCTTTCAGAGAGAATCATCTACATTTAATAGATCGTGTTGCATTCGGCATTTTCTTATTATGTGCTAAATTGTAGAAGAATAGACTGTGTTAGAAAAAGTTTTCAACATGCAATTTGTTTTGGTTGGAGCATTGTGCAAAGTAAGCATGGGTTTTATCTAATTCTGCTGTGTATGGTGTGTTTTCGAATTCTATATATGATCTGAAGGAAATGTTTCCTTACTGTAAACCTTCTAGGCAAATATTGTCAGTGATTTGACCGTCCTCTGCTGTACTATGGCTCTATTGCCTTGCTTCCCCCTAGATTTCTTGTCTTTTCTTTCTGCAGTTTTTGTTTATCTTCTTTGGGTTCGGATCTCTCTCTCTCTCTCTCTGCTGCACTGTTGAGGGCATGAAGTGCCAGTGCAACATAGTTCCTTCTCATATGACATTTTGTCCCTATTTCCTGACAAGTTCCTTCTTTGTCAGGTGTTTCATGGACAACCAGTGCCCAACCCCGTTCCTGCAGCACCACATCCACCAGCAATGCGCCCGAGAGTAAGGGCTAGACGAGGACAAGCTACAGATCCCCACAGCATCGCTGAACGAGTAAATACTATATGCACTCGCCATATGAGATTGAGCTTCTCTGAGTGTGAGCTGACTGAAAAATGTGTTATGACCTAATCAAGCTCTAATATGCTTGAGCTGAACTTTTGACAAAGAAGTTTTTCTCATACCTATAGAGAGCCTGAGAGGTTACATGCAAGATATTTATTTGCCCCGCTCATGAGGAGTGGCTACTTATCACTAGGTCTTCCAGCAAAATCAGATCATTTCTTCCATTAAGCGGTTACCTTTTCTGGGTCTCTTCAAAAGATTTAGCTGCTGGTTGTTAAAGTTTACATTGATTTAGAATAGTTCTGTCCTCTGGGATATTTTACAAAGAGAATCTTCCCTCTCGAGTTGAGTTCATCTAGCCATAGTTTGTCATGCTTGCTTGTCAAATGTGGACATAAGGTGCATGGGGACTTGTGCATTTATGCTCTTCTACAGCTAATGGGATTCGAATTATGAATCTGTGGGGTTGACAGGAACAACCGGAGAGTTCCATAAATGCTGGCCTTTAAGTTATTTAACCTTGCTTTTATAATTTTTGTCTTGGAAAGAGATGCGTCTATTCACTCTGCTTAAAATTTTGCACACCCTCTTTATTGTGAAACTGTGCCAACATTGCTTTGTCATTCTTCTGCAGTTGCGGAGAGAGAGAATAGCAGAAAGGATTCGACAATTGCAAGATCTGGTTCCAAGTGTTAACAAGGTTTGTATCTCTGTTCTTAGATAAGGATCTAAATTTTGGGATCCTTGCTCATTGTTCAGTATTATTTTCCGCTTCTCGGTCTGTTTATTGTTTTTGTTTGGTCTCTGTGCTTGAAGAAAGGATAGGCTGTTGTCCTGTTATGAAGACAGACACAAAAATATAATAAAGGGAATTTTTATATTGAGGTTATGATGCCAAATCAGTCTAAGAGTTTCTTAAGAATTAAAAAGATTCATTGTTGGCTTGAAAACGGGATAAAGAGATAAGACTTTGTGGAAAGTGTTCTTTGATTTGTAAATATCATGTGGATCAAACCCAATACTAATTCTCTCAGACCTAAAAAAAAAAATAAAAAATCCAATACTAATACTCATTAATTCTACTTTCATGAATAGCTCAGGTTTTTGCTTTTTATTGCGTGTAATAGGTAAAGAGATTGGGACATTATGGAACGTGTCATCATTTATGGGGCGTTATCTTATCTTCTTGTTTCTCCAAGCTTCACCTAGTGTCGTAGACTTCTTAAATTTGAGTAATTCGAAATTAGCTCTATATCTTCCCTTTTCTTTTGGCCTCTCTGCACATTATCCAAGACAGGAAATTTCTTCATCCTGTTCAGAAATAAATAATCTCATTAATTTCATTACATAGTTCTCACTGATTATTGCAGCTTTTTCGACTCGGGGCTTATACATATAGAGTAATTATTAATCATTTGCTTTGATCATGCAGACAGATAGAGCTGCCATGCTTGATGAAATTGTGGACTATGTGAAGTTCCTGAGGCTCCAAGTTAAGGTAAACTAGGTTCCCATTCCTTATGATGAGATTCAAGGGTATTTTCTCTTTTTTGCCATTGAACTTAACAGGTTGAAACTTGAAACACCAATTTCATTGTCTAATTTTTGGTATTTGATTGATGGTAATGTCTCTCGGAGGATCACTTTCAATTTTGGCTAATTGTGCACTTAAACTGTGTTTTCTCACGTGGCAATGCTTTTTGTGCTGAGGATTGACTTTTACTTTGTTAAAGATTGATGTGATTCTTTTAGATTAACCCACCTTTAACCAACTGTAATCCCTTTTGAATTACTGAGTTGCCCTTTTACAAAGTTTCTAAGTTAACTTACTGTAAATGTATAATTTTGAAGTCCCATCTTTTGAGTTTTGACTGATAGTTCAGGCATTGTATCAGAAGTTCCTGGGAATGAACTTCATCTTTGCTTGATGCTGCGTCTAGGGAATTGGAATCAATTAAGCATGTTTCTTTTTTAACATGAAATTCTTTTCTTGAATTCATAAGTTATTTCCAAACGGGTATTATAGAGAAATGGTGTATAACATTTCTTTTTCTATGGACTCGCATTAGTACAACTTTTACTATTTCATGTAAGTGAGCCACTTGATAGCTTATTTATGAGTTGTCAATGGCCGAAGGATGGAAGGATGGTATGGAATTAGTTCAAGAGCCTGAGTATTTTTTAATTTAATTACCTGTTCAGGTTTTAAGCATGAGCAGATTGGGCGCAGCTGGTGCAGTGGCCCCACTTGTGACAGACATCCCACTATCATCAGTCGAGGTGACAAATTAGATAAATAACCATATTGTCATGATTATTTCTTTGTCTTATGATGAGCTTCTGAAGTTTCTACTCATCTTTGTCCGTAATTTAGGAAGAAGGCGGTGAAGGTGGAAGAAACCAGCCGGCCTGGGAAAAGTGGTCGAATGACGGCACGGAGCGGCAGGTTGCTAAACTCATGGAGGAGAACATCGGCGCAGCAATGCAGTTCCTTCAATCCAAGGCTCTCTGCATCATGCCAATCTCTCTAGCCACCGCAATCTACCAAACTCAACCGCCCGACACCTCCTCCCTTGTCAAGTCTGAAAGCAATCCACCATCCTAGACCAGCCACAACACGGGTGCCTCCCCTTTTTCCAGGTCCCACCAAAGGCTCAAAACTTAAATGCTCCTTGGTCCCCGCTTTATTGTCCCGTTTCTACACCTTCAAAAACCAGTTGATGGCCCTTCTTCCTTCCTCAAATTGCAATCAAAGTCAGATGCCATAGCCCTTGCTTTTCTGCCCTCTCTTTAAGCTTTTCGTCCGGACAGGTTCAATGTCAATGCCTAATAAAATACTAGCACGCCCTTCATGTCTTGCCAAGTTCAACTCTAGGAGAGATATATTCAAACCCTCACTTGATATGCTCTCTCTCTCTCTCTCTCTCTCTACCATTGGATGATGCTTAGTGGATAATGATGTGAGCGACTTTATAGTGGGTGGGGGCTCTTGTTTTTCTTGGTAGTGGGTCGTGGGACCTTGTAAAAGGGATTGGTTGTGTAAAGTACCATTTGTATAATGTAATGCGTAATGTGTTTGATGAGGGGGAATGGATTGCTTGGGTAGAAAATTGAGAAATGGATAGAAAAGGTTGGCCCTTTCGCTAAGTGTTCATAGTCCAAATGGATCTTGATGGTGCTGTTGCCCTACTTTTCGGGCAGCTTGATGGGGGGCCGCGTGGGTGGGATTGTTCGAAAAAAGTAATTTTGACTTGGCCTTTTCTTCAAGGAAAGATTTCTTCTGTGTCATTATTGGGAGGTGAAATCTTGACAAAAGAGGACAAAAATGGGGTAGTTGAGATTTTTTTTAGAGTTTTCTATTAACTGATGGTTTGATTTGTTTCATGGTGGAGCATTTAGTTCGGTCAGTCCCCTAGCTCACTCAATAACAATTGAGGATTGAGGGAGACTGGTTTGTTCCCAGCTGTGATTTTCTTTTTTTGGGGGGCCAATCCCACTTTAGTCGAAGCATGCGTTTTGTAACGGAGAAAATGATTAATATCCTGAAAAATCTCAATCTTGTGATAAATTTATCTTAAAATAAATTTTTAATCATTAAAAACTCCAAATTGATATATTTTTGATAAATTTACTCCAAATTGGTATAATTGTGATAAATTTACTTTTTGTTAGTTTTCGTTAAATTTTACTGTCAAATTATTAATTTGAATGACACGTGACAGTTGACTAGTGTACTAATTTGGGATTCTATTTTCCGTTTGTTATAATTATACAATTTTTATGATTTTTTGTGATATTCATCTAATTTAATGAGAGAATATTTATCACAAATTATCAGTTTGGAGTTTTTTGCAATCAAATAAATTAGTTTGTAATAAATTTATCACAAGTGTACTAATTTATTTATTTTTTTAATGATCAATCGAGATAAATTCATCATGGGTATACCAATTTAGGGTTTTTTATAGTAAAAAAATTAATTTGTGGTAAATTTGTTATAGATATACTAGTTTGGGATTTTTCAATGTATTAAGCTTAGAGAAAATTACCTTTCGAGTTATTTTCATTGTGGTTGATTCATGCATTTTAACTTGAATTGTAAGATTTGTAACTTTTGAGTTATTTTCACAACATTTATTACGATGATGGGTGTGCGTGAACATCTGGATAGCATGTTGAATATACCATCAAAATAATTGACCTAGTGGTAAATGGGTCACTTGTGCGTGAACCTCTAGATATCTTATGTTGCGTTGTCTACCAATGACATACCTTGTTCGTGGCTACTAGTATTTCGGTGGGGCTATGTTGATGGGCTCTCTAACCTCAAACCATGCAGTCCCAAGTAATGTGGAGTATTTATAGTTGAAATTAAATATTCGGTAACGGGTGTAAGACCCTTATGGTAATGCCCAAAGGGTGTGCTAGCACCAATTGTCTCTCTTCACACTTTTACTTACAAAAAAGAATTGCATGAATTCGTGGATAGCGTGGAAAAAAGATATCATAAGTGCTATAAATTTTTTTTCCCTGATCACGTGAATTACATAAATGTCATAGCTTTTTTCTAATCATTTGAGTGCTACATAACTTTTTAATCAATTACTTGAGTGTCATAAATTTAAAAAAAAAAAATCATTACAAGTACCGTGTTAGAACTTTACTTAAAAGTAATGATATTCAAATGATTAATTGAAAGTTATGGCACTCTAGTGAGAATTACATAAATGTCATAGCTTTTTTCTAATCATTTGAGTGCTACATAGCTTTTTAATCAATTACTTGAGTGTCATAAATTTTAAAAAAAAAATCATTACAAGTACCGTGTTAGAACTTTACTTAAAAGTAATGATATTCAAATAATTAATTGAAAGTTATGGCACTCTAATAAACGTTTTTTTAGAAGTTATAATACTCAAGTGAAGTCCATACGAAATTTATGACACTCATGGTATTCTTATCTTGTTAGAGCAAAAAACCAAATAATATATTTATGGTTTTTTTTTGTCATTCTTGCTAACTAAGGTTTGCTCTGAGTGGCATCTATTATTGATTTCTTTTTCTTTTTAATTTTTGTTTTTGCATTTAGGGAGTTTTATCTAATATTTAACTTCTAGAATCATCAACATGTGGGCATTTAAGGCAATCTTGAGTATTGGAGTAAATTTTCATAATTTTCAAAATAAAAATGGGGAAAAATCCAAATAAAGGCATGAAATACCATCATTTTTTCAAATAAGAACATAAAATGGATATTGTGTCAAATAAGGGCCTGAAATGTCATCATTTTCTCAAATAAGGGTCCGAAGAGAATTTTTTTTTCAAATAAGGCCCTAAAGTGGCTAATATCAATCTCAAAGAAGGGCATCAACTTGCTATTTAATAAAGGCAATTTTATCTTTTATTTTTTTTTCTTTTTTTCTACTTTTTTTCATAAAAAAAAACTAAAAAAATTTAAAATAAAAAGAACAGAGATGGGAGGGAGGGCTCCCTCCCACCTATGGGCCGGCGATGGCCTGCGGGGTCATTGGCACCTAGGCAAGGGCCGATGACCCTCATCAACTAGAGGTAAGGCCTTGCTAGGAGTGCGAGAGGATGGCGACCCTCTCCCAAATCTAGGTGAGGACCTATAGGAGTGCTAGGCGAGGGCTGCCAGTGCTTGCACAACGACCGGGGTGAGGGCGGGCGACCCTCGCCAGGGGCAAGAGAGGGCAACGTCTGGGGGTGTTAGGGGAGGACTGTCAACACTTGCACGAGGATTGATGACCCTCACCCAAATCTAGGAGAGAGTCGCTTGCCCCCACCCAGGCGTCGGTGACCCTGTCGGCCAGCGCCAACACCCCACTAACAGCAGGGTGGTGGCCATAGGCAAGAAGAGCCCCTCTCGCCTTTTTTTATTTTTATTTTATAAAGTTCAAGTTTTTTAAAAAAATTTAATCTAATTTAATCTAAATTTAAATTGTATTTTGACAAAAATACCCCTGGTCGATGGGAATTTTTTGCCGATCAGTGAGCCGATAAGGTTAAGTTCTTATTTGAAACAAATATAACCACTTTGAGTCATTGTTTGAGATTGATATGACAATTTTAGGTCCTTATTTAAAATAAAGTTCACTTTATACCATTATTTGAGAAAATGAATGCACTTCGAATCTTTATTTGGAATTTTCCCTAAAAATGACTTTTTCATTTTGGCAAAGAAAACTTAAAATGACCCTTTTTTGCTTTCCAAAAGCCAATCCACATAGGTCTTTAATTTCTTAAGAAAGTAACACCTATCATTCTACTTGTATCGATAGATTAGCCGATGATAAACTAATCATATAAACTGGACATGTGAAATTTAATGTGAAATATCACTCCAAAATCTAAAAGGATTTACCACAATGGACCACCCTCTAATACTTCATTCTTCGTATAGACCTGTCAATTCTTAAAACATGTTTGATGGGTTGAGCTGATATATGGATTAGTTATATTTAGTAAACGAGTCATAAATGGTAACACCCTAAATAATATGGATACTAAATAGATTCATAACTTACTTAGACTCGCCTCCATGAGTCTCTTTTCACACTCTCTCGCCCTCACTTACTACATGCTCTCACCTTAGTTTGGGTATAAGTTTTTGTAAATTGAGGGTCCGTTCGTTTCGCGGAAAATATCATGTTTCCGGAAAACATTTTCCTAGAAGTCATTTTCCAGGAAAATGACTCTATTTTCCAGTGTTCGGCCAAAACCTAAAATTTGAGTGGAAAATATTTTCCACCGTTCGTTAACTCATTTAATTGTTTGGAAAAAATTATCAAAAGTTGAATTTTAATATTTTTAATTGACCAAAAAATTAATTTTATTTTTTATATATATATATTTTTAAAAAATTAATTATTTATATTTTTAAAAAATCGATTTTTTCTTTTCTTTTCCTTCCTCCTTCCTCCTTCCTCCTCCTCCTTCTTCCATTGCCGCCTCCTTCCTACCTGACGATGGTCGGCTGCCCGGCGGCCGACCAAGACCCGATGGCCAGATCTGGCGAGCTCGAGGCTTGGCTGATCTCGCCCGAGCTCGCGGCAAGCTTCGCCGGGCTCTGGCAAGCCGCGAGCTCGCTGGATCTGGCGGCGGAGCTCAAGCTCGCTTGGATCGGGAGCTCGAGCTCCGCCGCCAGATCCGGCGAGCTCGCAGCTCGCCAGAGCCCGGCGAAGCTCGCAACGAGCTCAGGCGAGGCCCGAGCCCCACCCAGCTCACTGGATCTGGCGAGCCGCGAGCTCCGCCCAAGCCAGCGAGAGCTCCGCCTCGCCCGATCTGGCGAGGCCCAATCTCGGCTTCGCCAGATCAAGCTAGGTGGAGCCTCGCCGGCCTGAGGCGAGGCCGGTGAGGTCGCCGGCCACGGCCGGTCGCCGGATGCCGCCATGGTCGGTCGGGCCAAAGAAGAAGATGAATAGGAAAGAAAAGAAAAGAAAAGAAATTAAAATCTCGATTTAAAAAAAAAGAAAGCATAAAAATAAAATGAAAATGTATTAATAAAAAAAAGTAAAAGGGAAGAAGTCATGGAAAACGTTTTCCACTTTTCAAAAGTGGAAAACGTTTCCCTCACTTTAAATGTTATTTTTTCCAATGATAGAAAACATTTTCCTTGACTAGTTCATTTTCCGTGAAACGAACACCGGAAAATCCAGAAAACATTTTCCCGGAAGTCATTTTCCGTGAAATGAATGGACCCTAAGTTAATATCGAAGTGTTTTAGCAATATGGCCGGGTATGCATACGAGTACTAGTTGGGTCAAGTATGGTCATTAAATTTGCATTGCATAAAAATGGATCAAAACAAGTTAAATTGGTCAATTATTTTTCCTTACAATAATGGGTTAGTTTTGGTTGGGCCGTTTCCGACCTGACCAAACTCACCAATTTGACAAGTCTAGGTCCGTAATAGAAGTCACAGTTCTTGAATCAAGCATTTTAATCTCCGATAACGAAATGTATCAAAACCCATAAAATGCCCTTTAACTATAAGTTCGATTGCTTCATTCATGCAGATCATTGGACCTATTATGAAACTTAAATTCTCCAAAAATCTAACGATACTTATGAACTGGAATCCATATAATCATGACTTTATATTGAGATTGTGCACTATGAATTTATTTATATCAATTACAAATGACATGTACTTAATTGGAGGGACAAAGTTGAAGAACGGACAGAAGAGAAGATGAAGATGCTCCGCGTTTGTTAGAGATATATTTAGGAACACTTTACAGCTAGGTTCGTGCATTCTTCATTGTTTGAAATTGCAGAAATTCCACATTCTCTTCTGCATCATTCTTATCCGGATTCACTCAGGAATTCGATTAAGAAATGAGTGGATGGCATTCACTTGCCCCTTCATCGAATTGCCAAATGGCAAGTCACTAGGAAAAGCACAAAGGCTTCCTACTTACTAGGCTTTATGATATGAGATGACACGAGAGATGTTTGTCCAAGTCAACGACCAACAGCGCGTAGAATGGTTCGAGAGGGCATTGGAAATGGATTCTTTAAGCGATTGGCTGATTCCAAACATTCAAGTTTGCATCTAACCCAATGTGCACTGACGCTATTACCGAATACAAGCCCAAATTTCCTTTGTTTTTCTGGCTCAAAATCACCATAAAATTTAGTACCTTTTGTCTGTTTCACATCACAAAAACACCCCCAACTTTAGCCGATGAACCCCTTCAAATTTGGGCACTGACAAGCAACTCTTGGACTTTAGGAAGTCACAGATTACTATCCTAAACTTTGATTTTTTATTGTAGCCACTAGTTTTCCTGGTGCATAGCCGTTGAGTGTTATTGGAGTATGCACTAGTTCTTTTTTCTTGACCGAAATAGCATTTGCCGAATTTTCTTCGCTTCATCATTCTTGCTGATCATTCTCCATTTCTTAGCGTCATTTTCAAGGTTTTGGGTCGGAACAAATCAAACTTATGATCGGTAACTTTTCAAGGTTTTGGGGCTACTGTGTAATAATGTCAAAGTTCGGAGAATAATCTTTTAACTTTTTAAAGTTCTGGAACTATTATGAAATACTGCCAAATTTAAAAAGGGGTTTTGAGTAACTATCCCTTCATTTTAATTTCCTGAAACTTGTTTGATAGTTTCGCTCCCTATGTATCATTCTTTCTAAGCCTATGGAGTCCTTCAACTCTCAAGAATTTCACGTTACTCCATTTCCACTCATTACCATGGACGCAACTAAGAAGGAAAAACAGACAAACCCAGATCAGCAGAGCCATGCTTTTTTTTTTCCAGGACGACGTTTTGCTGATACTTCTCATCATGATTCTCGACGGAAGATGGAGCATGCCCGAAGTTCTACCGCTGTTCCAGTTCAAGGATCGTTCCGCAGAGTGTGGCGCTGCAGTTGATTGCATTTAGCAGGAAAACCAATAAACTATGCACTGAGGACAACTCTAATTCAAGAGAAAACACCGCAGAATATGCCTCTTCAATACTTCCTCTCTCACCGCCCCCTCCGAACCTTGATCAGGTCCAGTACTTCCTCTCTTCCCGTCCCCTCCGACCACGCGTCAATATGCCTTCCACGGCATACAAAGCAGCTACTAAGTTTGCACTTTTCTTAGCCTGAATAACACTCACAGATTGCCCTCACAGTGGCCATGATGTAGAGTCGGCAATCATAATTATTTGATTGCCGTGCTATTTTGCCTTCTCTAAACAAAGGTTCAGCAGCAGCCATGGCTGCACTAGTTGAGCATGCACGTTTGGCCGATCCTGTAGATTTGGCTGTCGATGTTGTCTCTCTTTTTTAAACTTTTACCTTTTGGTGATGATGATGGTCACCAGGAACACACACAAGCTACTCCCACATATGCCTCGATGGCCTCATACAGCCTCCTCGCAGCAAGGTGGTTTGCTCCTTTCGTGCTGCGTAGAGAAACAAATGCATTTAGCCTCCTGTCATAGACGAGCAAGCTCTAATGTCTGCCGTCTTCCGCCTGATCCAGATCTTCAGCGTCGCATCCTTCACAGCCAAAACCCCCAGTCTCCTGCTCAGCAATTTTAAAGATCCCACGAAATCTGCAAAGCCTGTCACATCTTCACCATTCGCAAGCTAGAAGGATATAGAAGGTGGAACAGCAGGATTTCATCAAAGTCCCAATAATCTGATCAGCAAGACAGCAATGCCCCTCTAGAACATCTGGATCAGATTTCCCCGAGACAATATCCTTGTGATTCGAAACCTGTTTCTGGCCCATGATGATCTATCTGTGGAGCGAGCATGAAGGGCAATTTTTGTAGTAGAGTTTGATGCGGTACTCAGTCCCAACTCCCAAGTGTCTAAAGAGAAGAAGGGTCACATGAAGATCACATCTGTCCCGATGAGAAGGGAGGAAGATCAACCATAGCTATATGCCCATGGTGACTAAGGCCAGAGGTTCAGATTGACAAACTGGACATACTATAAATGATAGTCCAGATAGTCCAGAGCCAGAGACGAGCAGAAAATCACCGAACAAGAACATGCGGGCAATAAGCACTGACGCACTGTAGACCTTGTGCCTATAGAACATAATACAAGAGTATGGGAACTAGAACGCTCCAGAGGGCTTTGAAACATTCATGTCAAATTTGATCAGCTTATGTCTACACATCAGAGCCAGTTTCAAAGACTGGGATACTACAACACCGACTCAACAAAACCAGCAAGGACATCCTTTTATACCCAGGATTGAGTGAGCATAGGCAGACATACGTATCCAAATAGCGAGAGTCAAAGAAAGATCCTCCAAACTCCAGAGCAGGTAATCGAAAATGACGCAGACTTTGCAAAAGAATATGCTTGGTCTCTCAATCAAGAACCATTCGAGTCTATAAATGGGCGTTAAGTGACGAACACCATCAAAAAGCTGGGCCCCGAGGCTCAACTGCCTGCGAAATCCATCAAATGTGAGCCTTGTCTGCTAGTTCCACTGTATCTCTCATTTTCTTGGTGAAATGCGGGACATCGGACTGACGGAGTTTACAGAAAGTGGTTAAGATGAAGAACCCCAATCCAATCCATTGACACTGGAGATCCCAAAAGTAACCCGCGGATCAACGAGTCCTAACGCCTATCTGAAAAGAGCTAAGATCGTCTGCTTCGATTTTCTTTCCTGCTCTCCCCCCAATTAACACAACAGGCGCAAAGTCCATTTCTCACCAAGCTTCATGCAACTCAAGTCTCTTGTATGAAGAGGTGCAGATCATCCCCCCAGGATCACGCAATGGAGAACCAGTTCGTAGGCAATATAGCGTGTAGAATGGATGATTCCTAGAACACGGTCTTTCCACAAAAAGTTTACAGAGGTAATCAAAACAACGATCGGTTTGAACCGAAATGCTCATAGAGAAGAAGAATTCGATCGAACCGCACGATCATTGACGTAGATCTTACTGCCTGTAACGAAATTTCGTCCCTTGCAGACTGATTCAACCTTTATGAACTTACTACTCCATCAAGTAACCACCACTCTGAGCACTTCCACTATCCGATTACCCCCTAAACATGTCGAGTTTGAAATGGACTGTACTTAACAATCAAGAACGGGGAATTGGTTATCATAGAATTCTAAAACTTTTTTCGTGCAAAGCAGCGTGTGAAGGATGAAATAGTGTCTGTGACCGAAATATGCAATGCGAAGGGTAATCTTCTATTAACAGAAATGTTAAAAGAGCAAGGGATGGAAGAGATTGCAGAGCTGTTCATATTCTATTGCCACGTGGTCACGCATATCATCCGCAAGTGTCTTATTCTATTGCCATGTCATCATACACATCATCTGCATATGCCATGTTCAATTGCCACATCATCTTACAAGTCACTCGGTCATGCCATCTTTGATTTTTCTACTTGTTCATGCCATATTTGATTTCAACATCATTTTGCATGTTATTCGCTCATATTTTATTGCGCAAAAGACACCAAAAACCTCAAATTATACATATTGTGACATATATACCCTAAACTTTTTTCTATGATATAAAAAAAAAAATCTCACACTTTTACAACGTGTGATACTTTTATCCTCCATCAAGGTTCCATAAACAAGCACTATTAAAAATCTGCCTACATGGACGCTGGAAAAAATACAGTGTTAAGAACCACGTTATTTAAATGAAATAAAGCCGAAGTTATTTTGGCTAAAAAAATCATCTAACGGAACCTTGATAGAGGGTAAATATATCACACAAGAACAAATTTGAGGTTTTTTTTTTTTTTGTCACGAGAAAAATTTTAAGATAAATATATTACGGTGAGCATAATTTTGTGACTCTCCCTTACTCACCTCATTTTACATTATCATTCTATGTTCAATTGTCATTTCATCTCATATGTAATCCGCACTTGTCATGCATACATGACATATTCGATCACCGTATTTAGGTCACTCGCATAACGCTTATAAGTCACATTTGATTTATCACGTGTTCTATTTTGACTTCTATTTCATCAAATAATATCATATTCGATTGTTGACACATGTCTCATTCTTTGACACATATCATACACAACATATTTCAAAAATACAGAGTCACGCACAGTGAGTCGATCATTATGCAAGATGCACTTATTTCTGCCGGTGTGCGTATCGGTCAAAAAATCGATTTCCTAAATCAATTAGGGAAAATGCACGGTTCTGCGAATTATGACTTAATTAAACAGTGTTGTACCGAAAGGGTGTTATGGGATGATTATTGACGCCTATATAACAGAAATCTCGGACCCCAGCCTCCAGTTAACACCATGTCACCTAACCAGTCTATTTTCCCTATGACTATTTAGGCACTGTCGATCGGCATAGGTTGATAGTGCCTACCTATGCTGAGAGGTTTCCCTTGGTTATGTTTAGGAAACTTTAATGAAGTTCTATACCATTGGAAGAAGATCAGGCACCGAGAGGTGGATCGGTATAGAATTACAGGTTTCCGAAAATTTCTGGATGCTTGTTCATTATTGGAAATTGAAAGTAAAGGGTGTGCTTATTTATGGTCAAATAACATGGAATGAAATGAATTAGTTAAGAAGAGATTGGATAGGGCAATTTGCAATCTAGAATGGCGAGTACTATTTCCAAATGCAGAGGCTTTTGCACTACCGGCAATAAGATCGGATCATAGCCCTATTCTACTTTCCCTAGAACTAAATGAGAAGGGTGTTGGACGCAAATTGCGGAATCCCAATATCTCCATAACCAGAACAAGAACATGCATAATTAAGCAGAAGAATTAACGCACCTGTTTTGGAATCCATCGATCTTGAAGCGGAAGCGGAAACACAATGTTCCACGTGCAAGTGCTTCTCCTCCATTGCCCTCCATATCACTGGCTCAATGAGGCGGCCCCCTCACATTTAGCGTTAAATAAACGCCCCTTAGGTGAGGATACATGTGAGAATTAGGGTTAGAGGAGAGACTTAGCGCTATTTATAGAGTTTCCAGCTAGGCCCCCTCATTACGGGCCAGGCTCAACTCGGCCTACACTAGCCAGCCCATATTAGACTAATTAAGAAACCTTCTATCTCACCTTAGACCAATCCCCGTAAAACGATAAATGTTAAACGGTAAATTACAATATCAATTAATGTAGTTCATATTAGGAAAACTCTTACATTCTCCCACTTGGACTATATTAATTGAAATCGTACTGTATGTGCGCATATTGGTCTAGAGATAATTCTTAATAGTCAATCATATCCCATAAAGTCTCAAACACCGAATCATGGCGGTAACTGCATGTATACACACAGAGCCTTCCATGGTCACGAGTGTTCTCAACTCTATTGATATGGATCCAATATGGTAGTGTGTCAAATGGATAACATCTCTCATAGAGAGATCTCATTTATCAGTCACCATTCTCTTACCTTAAGCGTCACAAAAAAAAATTGTGCCACTAGAGAATGCATTTATGGTTCCATGAACCCACATATGTTTTGTCCTTACGGTTAACAATTATTTATATACAACAAAACATATGGACAAGGCTAATAACCGTATGCCCCTAGCCTTCACTCAAGGTTTAAGCAATACCTTGAGATTTTAACAATATATATATTTTCAACATAATAAAAAACCATTCAAAAACATTTTATTGAATGCAAAAGTTGACATATATATATATATCAAAATGTTACTAAATTGTAACAAAAAACAGATGTAAACATTATTCAAAGAAAAATAAAACAACTCCCACTAAATAACAGCATCCCAAGATGCTCCTAAGCCCATGCTAATGACATGTCGCTCAAATATACATGGACGTAGGCCTTTAGTTAGTGGATCTGCAACCATATCATCTGTTGGAATATAATCTACTGCAACGTCACCATTATGTACTAATTCCTTTATAATCAAAAACTTGACCTCCATGTGTTTAGACCCTTTGAGACTTCTGTTGTTATTAATAAACAACACATTCAAAAAAAAAACTTTTAAGTGCACTGACACAAGGTACACCTTTTAATTAGATTTTCTCAATATCTAAATAAGGACAATGCGATAGATTCAATCCATCACCCTTAACAACAGGAGCAATTCCTGGCTTGCAATAATGTATATTGAATATTTCCAATATACAATCAGCAAATGTCCTCCGAGAAAATCTAATTAATATAGCAAAAACAATTCTTACAAACCTTAGTACAAAAGATATAAGATGTCTCAAGGTCACAACTTGTAAGCAAAATATCATGTACATAGAGTATGAGAAAAATAAATTTCCTCCCACTGACCTTACAGTATATTGAATTATTTTGTTCTTAATTGAACAAAATAACAACACTATGAAACTTTAATAATATTGTCTAGAAACTTGCTTAAGACCATGAATTAAGACTTTTCAGTCTACACACAAGTTTACTTAAATCTGCTGCAAAATTCTCCAGTTGCACTTATATAGATTTTGTATCTCTTTGACTTAACTCCATATAAAAAATAAACTATCAATGCCACGTTCACTCTGAAAGAATCAGTAAATAAATAATTATTTCTTCACTAACTATCCACCCCTCTTTCAGAGTAAAAATATTATTATCCTTTTTTTATGGCGTTTAATCACATACTTAATTAAGAACAAGAAACGACGTTTATATAAGTTGCTAAAACAACCATGTAATGGATATTTTAATCATGCTCTCACAAATAGACTATATAGTCTGATGTCATCAGTAATTGTCTTTCCCTAACAAATCTCCTTAATAAAACTGCAACCACTTCATTCTACACTTGAGAGGTTTAAAAAATTTCATTATAAACTATATCAAGAATAGTACCTTAAATCTCAACAAGTTTAGTCTATGGTACAGGAGATTCAATAATTATCTATATAGATAAAGACAAAAACACAGTAACCCCCATCATACTATTATCTTTAATAGTCTGAGAGCAGCTATCCTCTACAATTACGTCGATCTTAAGAAACTTTAGAGTATATGATTCCATAATTCTTGTACCTTAAAGAAGTCATTAAATTAATACCCCTTTAACAATTTGGATAAGATTCAATATAATACCGAGTTGATTTGAATTGCAATACACTTAAAATTGGATTAGATAATCTCACTTCTGCATAACACCCCTAAATTTAATATGATTCAAGTAATCTATGCCCAATCTATAACTCAAAAGAAGTTGATAAAACAACTTTGATAAGGACACTTTTTGTATGTGTTGCTTTCAAAATATCAACCCACAGTAGACCGATAAATTAGTCTTACTCATCACCATGTTAATTATGGTGCAATTATGCCTTTTGGCAAATCTTCTTGTCAAGAATTTTAGGCATAGTAATTAAATTACCACCCCATAATATACCAAGTATTTGACAAATGACCCTTTAAGCAATTCACTATTGTCATACTTGCCAAAATACTTATCGCTGCAATTAGGCCTGACAACCTTCAAGACTAATTTTAACCAATTTATTCTTTATCTCGGTCAATTTTACTTCCACAATAATCTATAGAAGTCTTTAGATAACCGTTAAGAGTAAATAGAAAAAAAATTGGAAACAACTTTTTCATCCTTATATGAGATGTATATGTCATTAGGACTTAAACACAATCTTTGCAGATATGTCCTAATTTCAATATCATACAAAACATATTCAAGCAACTAAGGCTTCCATCATATTATAGCAGTGCAGTCTACAAGCAAACCTCTTTTCAAGTGTTCCAGAATGGAACGCTTCATGGACAGTAAGCAAATTTTATTGCATTCTTAAGCAACAAATCATATGTCCACAACTTAAAATTTGAAGCAGTAAAAAACCTCAATAATAGTAGAGTTATTAATTACAGAAAAAATGTGACTGAAAAACAAGCAATGTATATATAATTAGCATCATGTGAGCAATGTGTAACTTGACACACAAGTACACATCCAGAGAGTTACATACATAATCATATAATCACCTTTGGGCAGAATACATGATATGCAGTTGTACACTCCCCACATGATAGCGGTTATGAGAATATATTTCAATCTTCGTGAATTCATCACCTTTGGGCAGACGAACCACTAGGATCAGTCACTCTTCCACCACATAATCATGTATCCCTCCATGAACTAATACATAATCATCCCATTTGGGAGTATGACTACACATTAGAGCATGAGACATCCCAATCAATATACGAGACCGAAATTTCTCAAACCCAATCAAGCGTGCCACTTTGACGGTCACTACTCAATTGAATCCTTGAAACTCTCTCATACCAGTGATATAAATTTTACTCCTCACATACACCATATACATGTGATTTTAGCTTTAGTGATAGGGGCAACATATCACCAAAATCACATATTATGCTAATTACATTACTTTGTTCATTAATAAAAAATAAACTTTATTGTAAAATATTGATGAACAACACTCACAAAGATCATGACATAACATACCAGTAACCCAGCACTTGTATTTCGAAAATCACAGAAAAAATACAAGAAAAATACGCAAAAATACACTAAAAATACGCGTATTTAGGGCTTTGTATGTATTTTCACATTCATAAAATCATCAAAAAATTAAAATAAATACACCACAACGTAGGAAATCACCATACGAGTCCAACACTGCAGACCACGCGCGAAAATATATATATATATATATATATATATATATATATATAAACAAATACAAATCTTCACAAACCCCATCATCCTCGTCGCGAACGAATTCGACATTGACTAGCAACTGCGGGCAAACTCGTCACGGTAATAGAACAAAACCTCCAAGAGGAGAAAATCAATTCCGAAATCAGAGACGGACGAGCAAAAGAGTGCGCGCGATGATCGACAGTTCATAATTCAAACGACACGACGTGATGCAAAGAGTGGAGAAGAAAAACAAAGGTAACGCTAGAATGTAACTTAAAATTCTAGAACTTTTTCTATGTATAAACCCTAGAATTTCAAATTTAAAATTCTCACTCAATTCTCAACAAAATTATACAAATTATATATGGTTGGAAAGATCTCGACATGTAGAAAAAAAACCCCATGGTTTCAGGACCATCCGAATATGTGATTTAATTTTATTTTTATTGAACAAAAAATCTCAAAAATCACAAATTATGGCAAAAAACATATGCGTTTAAGTTCTAGGGTTATGGAGTGCTCTGATACCACGTGTTGGACGCAAATTGCGCAATCCCAAGATCTCCATAACCAGAACAAGAACATGCATAATTAAGCAGAAGAATTAACGCACCTGTTTTGGAATCCATCGATCTTGAAGCGGAAGCGGAAACACAATGTTCAACGCGCAAGTGCTTCTCCTCCATTGCCCTACGTATCACTGGCTCAATGAGGCGGCCCCCTCACATTTAGCGTTAAATAAACGCCCCTTAGGTGAGGATACATGTGAGAATTAGGGTTAGAGGAGAGACTTAGCGCTATTTATAGAGTTTCCAGCTAGGCCCCCTCATTACGGGCCAAGCTCAACTCGGCCCACACTAGCCAGCCCATATTAGACTAATTAAGAAATCTTCTATCTCACCTTAGACCAATCCCCGTAAAACAATAAACGGTAAACGGTAAATTACAATATCAATTAATGTAGTTCACATTAGGAAAACTCTTACAAAGGGGAGTAAGAAAATCTTCAGATTTGAAGCATATTGGCTCGAGGATCCTGAGTGCAAAGAGGTGGTCAAGAGAGCTTGGAATGTAGATAGTAATAACAAAACCAACCCTGCAGGGAAAACAAGAAAAGTAATAGCTGAATTGAGCAAATGGAGCAAGGGCAAGTTCCAAAATGCCATAAAGTAGATCAATCCACTTAAGTAGAGGTTAACGAAGTTAACTAATAGTGCTATAGGTGAGGAACACAGGGAGGAACACAGTAATATTATGGCAAAAATAGAAGAACTATGGCGACAAGAAGAAATGTGCTAGTGTATGCGGTCTAGAGTTCATTGGATGAAATGAACAAGATATCCAAGTTACTACTCGATGACCAGACTTGGAGTAGGGATCAATTGACTCTCAAACAGCATATCAGAAGCTTCTATTAGTCTCTATTTACTTTGGTGGGGGAAAGAAATTATCAACCCATGCTAGATCAATGTTCACCTATGGTCAATGAGGAGATGAATGAAGTCTTGATCAAACCAGTGTCTAAAGAAGAAGTAAAAGATGTTGTTTTTCAATTAGGGGCTACCAATTGCTAGGACAGGATGGGCTTAACAGACTATTCTATCAAAGTCATTGGCCTATAATTCAGGAAGATATATTCGACATGGTTGACTCTTTCTTCAGCCAAGGTACATTTGATCCAGAGATTAATAAAACGTACATTACGCTAATTCCTAAAGTATCAAATCTTGGGGATATCGCCCAATTTAGACCTATTAGTTTGTACAATTTTAATTACGACGGTAATGGAAAATAGGCTGAAATTGTGGCTTCCAAAGGTTATTCCCATGAAGCAAAGTGCTTTAGTAAGCAATCATCAGATTCGGGACAATATCTTCATAGTCCCGGAGGTGATTCATCAATTAAGGATGCGAAGGAGAAAGCGTAAATTCAAGGCTATTTTTAAGCTAAATATGCAAAAAGCTTATGATAGAGTTAAATGGGACTTTCTTTGTGACTATATAATGAAATTGGGCTTCAATGGGAAGTGGGTTAAATGGATCAAACAATGCATTTCCTCCTATTTATTTATCGTCATGGCAAATGTCCTATCTTCTCTCATGTTTAAAGCAATAAAGGATGGAAGCATTAAGGGTATTTGGCTAAATCCTACCTGTCTAACACTTTCACACCTTCTATTTGCTGATGATGCAATTTTCTTCCTAAACGGTATAATATGTGAGGCCCATAACCTAGCCAATATACTCAATCAGTATTTTTATGCCTAGGGACAAGCCATAAATCTCAACAAATCATGTCTTTTTGTAGAGAGAGATTGCCTTCGGAGTCTTAAACTAAATCTAGCTACTGAATTAAGGGTTCTATTAACAAAGAAAATAGGAAAATATCTTGGAATACCCTCTAATTGGGGTCAAACTCAAAGGCAAATGTTTGCTTAGGTTCTGGCTAAAGTTGAAAGGAAACTTGAAGGATGAAAGGGGAAGTTGATTTCAAAGGCGAGAAAGAAAGTATTAATCAAGACAATTACCCAAGCTCTATAATCAAGATAGTTATCCAAGCTCTATCTCAATATGCTATGTCCATTTTCAAAGTCGCAATATCTATGTGTCATATTGTAGAGAAGAGAATTGCTTCGTTCTAGTGGAAATAAATGCAGCAAGGAAGGGTATTCACTGGAAAAAAGAAGAAGAATGGTATCCTAAAACTAGAAAGGATCATGGAGGCCTGGGTTTGAAAGACTTAGTGATTCTCAACAAAGCACTACTAGGGAAACAAGCTTGAAGACTAGTCCAAACACCAGATGCATTATAGAGTAGAGTTCTAAAAAGTATCTATTTCCCTTAAAGTGAATTCTAGAATGCTAGCAAAAGCCCCTAATCTTCTTGGGGATGGAAAAATTTGCTAATAGGAGAGAGGCAATTGAATCTGAAACTAGATGGGAAGTTGGCAATGGGAAAAGGATTAGAATAAGAGAGGACGAATGGCTACATTTAGGAAAGATTTCATGCCCCGCAAATCGAAACCATCCTAGCTTTGTAGTTGAATCAATTGATCAAAACTCCAAGGAATGGGATATTCGATGATTAAATGACTTGTTTGAGGAAAGTGTAGTAAAAGAAATATTAGCTACTCTCTAAGCCTAAACCCTGGGCACCTCCCCAATAGTAAATCATCCATCAACATCCTACTAAACTCCATGCTCGCTGTGGAATGAGATATAAAAGCTTCAAACATTCCCCAAAATCAAGTTTCTAATATGGAGTACATGCAACAACACACTACCTATCAAGGAAAACCTTCATAAGAGAAATCTATTACCTAACCCAACATGTCAGCTATGTGGGAAAGCACTAGAAACAGCGGAGCATCTGTTCATCCTATGCGACTGGACAAAGCATATTTGGTCAGACCCTAATTTGCAAGTGGAAACCTCTCCAGCAAACATCACACAAATTGATAAGTGGATTCTTGAAACTCTTACCTCCAAATCTGACCTACACTAGAAAGCCCTCTTCACCGAAGTACTTTGGCAGCTGTGGAAAGCTCAAAACGCAAAGGTTTTTGAAGCTTGACCACCAGACCTGAGAGCCACGTGAGAGGAAGCCCAAGGAAGCCACCACTACAACCCTGTTGTTTGAGAAATGGAATCCGTATACCAACAATAGACAAAGGGGTTCAACAACAATGGTGAAGAAAAAGGATAAATGGAACCCACCTCCAAAAAACGAGCTAAAAATAAATGTAGACTGCTCATGGTGCTGTTCAACGATGGCTAGATTGGTGGTGGGATTGTGCAAAAACAATGAAGGGGTCCTTATCAATGGCTTCACCTCGAGTCTGGGCACCTTCGATCTTCATGGCTGAAACCTTAGTTGTGCATGAGGCTGCTTTGGTTGCAAGAGAAACGAAGCTCTCAAATCCCACAAACTGAACTGGAGATGGAACTAAATGGGAGATTTGATCTGTGCGTCCACTTATCGTCAGACAACTTATCACTTATAGACTACTTGTCAGGCCAAGCGACCACTCTATGGGTGGCCCACTCCATTGTCAATGATTGCAAAGAACTTTTGGCTCAAATTGGAGGAATTTCGATGGACTATGAACCGAGAGAAGCAAATCAAGCTACAGATTGGGTGGGTTGCTAAGGCCCATCGAGCTAACTTGCTCCCTTTGAATTGGGTTACTAATCCCCCTTATCTCTATGTTTAATTTTATGTTTGGACTTTGATCCTTTTGTGGCCCCATTAGTGGGTTAGTAATGAAAATTACGAATTTCTAACCAAAAACAAAATTGGCATAGGTTAAATAAATCGATCAGTCGCAAAAACTCTAGGGACTGAGGTACCTACCCAGATTTGCAAATTTATAGGCATTACACTACTGTATGCTTTCATGTGCGTGTGCCTAAACACTAGTGTTATATATGAATGGATGGTTAAAAGGCATTTGACAAAAACCGAAGAAAAAGTATTAAAAGGCATATGAAAAACATCAATATTAAGAGAAAACAAAATTCAATTATCAACTAGCTATTATTAGTCAACTGATTATTTTAGCTCAATTATTTCACATGTCTCAACTTAAAAATCAACATTATATAAGCATTCACCATCTTCATGATTTCTCTGTACTTTTCCCCCGTGATTTCCACCCAATAAAATGAGAGGATTTGGGCTGAAACTAACATAGTGTTGAGCTACATTCTTTGACCTTCCTGACTTGTTATTTTCAATGGTTTGATACTAAAAAAAATACCACATATCGGTTTCTAATGACTTTCTTTACAATTAGATCCCATAACTTATATTTAAACTTGTCATCTCATAGAACATGCACAAATGCCCAATAACCGAATACTTTAAGATAATTGTATAGATTATCTTTCCCACTCCAAACTCTTTGCGGAACGTCCCCTTAAGAGGAATTGTTGAAGAAAGATTTATCAAGTCTACTGTTATTCTCATCACTTCACCTCAGATTGACTTAAGCAACCTCGAATAAGAGAGTATACACCAAATCTGATCATTAATTGTCCTATTCATTCTCTTCGCTGCTCCATTCTGCTATGGTGTTTTTATAAAGGTCTTCTTAAGCTTGATATCATAATCTTTACAATAATGTTCAACGGGCCTCTATATTCACCATTGTTATCAACTCAAATACATTTCAGTTTTTTTCCTTATTTCTCTTTTCACATTAACATGAAATTGTTTGAAAGCAACAAGTGCCTAGTCTTTAGATTTCAAGCATCAGCTCACACTTTTTTAAAGCAATTATCAATAAATGTCACAAAGTATAATGCACCACCAAGTATTCTAGTATTCATGCAACAAATATTGACATAAATTAAATCGATTACATCTAATTTCGTGTGTGAAGAAGAACTATGAAATAAGAATATATGTAACTTACCTATTAAGCAGTGAGTACATTCCTTCAAAGTTCTCTCCTTCAATGGTAGAAGATTCTTTCTACCATAAGTGTATGCCCCTTCTTATTGAGATGACCAAGTCTCATATGTCATAGGTCAACTGAGGAGTCCTTCACTGCATTTATCTCTTCTCTAATCAACTTAGCTTGCATGGTATAGATAGTGCATGTCTTCTTACCATTAGCAACTATCATGAAACTTTTAGTTAATTTCTGTTTGCCCTCTTAAAATAAATTGCAATAATCATCATCATCTGAGGCATCTATGAATGAAGTCAAATGTCCAAAACATGTCTCACATTTTTCAAAAGTAAATTACATAAACATCTATCTCCAAATAAATATCCCACATGCCGATAACCTTGGAAACACCATTGTTTCTCATTCTAACACAATCAAAATCACCATTGTAGTATGATGTAAAGTAGTCACATCATGAGGTGACACGAAAGGAAGCTACATAATCAATAACCCAGTTAAGTTTTGGCATGTAAGGTTCACACAACCATTGTCATATACAAACATTATATCGTCATTGATTGCAAATGTTGTCATAACCTATTTCTATTTTTTCTTTCAATCTTTATTTCTATCATGGGACTTATCTTTGGCAACTAGCACTATTTGACATAATATCCCAACTTGCTACAATTATAGCACTTCATATTCCTCCTCGACCTTGATTTTGACCTTTCTCTTGATTGGCCTCTTTTCTTGTTATTTCGAAACTTTCTTGATTGATTTCTTGTCATGTTTTCTATGACAAAAGCATCCAATTTAGAAGCATAGTTCAAGCCTTTTTTTCTCCTTATTTTTTCATTGAACAAGCTTTCTTTAACTATACTCATAGAAAACACACTAAAAGGAGCCTAATTATTTAATGCCACGACCAAGGTGTCCCAACTATCGAGAAGAGTACCAAGCAATATACATGATTGCAATTTATCACCAAGGTCAATCTCAAGATTTGTCAATTAATTTACAACATCTTGAAATTCTTTCATGTGTTCTGACATGCTACTTCCCTCCTTATATCTCAAATTTACAAGTCTTCAAAGTAGAAAAACTTTATTTTGTGGAGTTCTCCTCTCATAGAGATATTGTAATTTCTTCCAATAAGGTGTACGCTTTCATTTCTTGAGCAACATGATGAAACACACTATCATCAATCCATTACTGAATAAACCCAATAGATTTTCGATTCATTCGTTCCCATGCTTTAAGTATCATCACCATCAACAAGATCAAACAAATCTTTGCAACATAACATGTCTTCCATCCGAGACTTCCAAATGAAATAATTCGAAGCATTTAACTTGAACATGTTACCTCCGTTTAATACTAGAATCTCAATACCAGCTCAAATATCACTTTATTGGGGAGAACCAAGACAACAATTCACCAAGAATTAAACCCAATCCAAGATCAATATCTTCCTCAAAACTAAATTGACTAAAATCAACTTAACACTAGCAACAACCAGCCAATACAACCTCACAAGTAAAATAAAGCCGAAATGATTAGGAGACAAGGGCAACAACAACACCAAGATTTAATGTGGAAACCCAATGCTAGAAAAACCACAAATCGCCAAAAAACTTCCACTAATCTCCAAAATAGCAAGATAAATAAAGTGTTCTTCTTCTCTAATCATACACTAGAGACTCGATAGCAACAATGCCATGATATTTCCTTCGTGGATTACTATAAATGAAGTAAGAAAACCCTAACAACGATTAAAGAATTTGGCAAAAATTCTCAATTTTCAAAAAACCAATCAACTTGTAGCTTTCAATCTTATGAAAACATACTCAAATTTAAGCCAATTCCATCAATGCTCTCGGTGAGCTCCCCCACCCCCACGCCGCCCCCTTTTCTTCTTCTTCTTCTTAGGCACCTTGATGTACGGAGCAACTCTTTCTTTTGTTCTGTTTGCTTTTTGACTTTTGACATCTTTTTTTTTTCTTTTAATGTTAGCGGACACCCACAATTGAGGTGGACCAGCCAACAACCAGAAATCATTTTTCGAGGAATTATGTCAATTTTCCTAAAAAAAAATTCTTCACAAAATCAAGCCCAGGACTGACCCAAGAAGGAATCTCCTTGCTCCTTCTCATAGGGTCCTTATTTACAAAATGTAAAACATTTAGAAATCGCGACCATTCCAATCTCTAGCCATGAGCAATAGTGTTCCTACTATAGAGAGAAAAATTGCCAAGAGGGCCCACAAGGTATTTCTCACAGACAATATTCATCATTCAAAACTTTTAAAGTGCCAAAAATGTTCCTACCAAATATGTGCACCCACAATGATTTTAAAAGACCGTGCAAGTATGGTGATCCAAAACTTAAGGTTCGACAATGTTGTCGTGAACCAGACTTAACTGAAGGTAGTGCTGCAATTTGAATTGTTCGGGATTTTTTTTAGCACCCGGCTAATGTTTATTGGATATGTTAATCCCTTCACGCTCTAGTACTTATGTAAACTCAAGCTGTACAGTTATATGCTTGTAAAGTAGCCTCGAAAGAACGCTTGAATGTATCAGTTCGAAATTTGATTCGAATATGTAGTAATGGGCTTTATCGAATTCAAAGCCAGTTCTCAATCTAGTGATATAAAGGTCACTTGGTTTTCACAAGATCACAAGCTCGCAATGAACAAACCTCGGAACGACTGGTGCTCCAGTTGCCTAACTACAAAATACATCATGTGAAGAGACATTGTTATCATCTCGGTAGGGCTATAGTGACGGGCTCACCTATCTTGGACTGTGGATTTGAGAGGAAATGCGGGACAATGGAGGAAATGCTATTCTATGTATTTCATTATCATCAGTGTACAAGGAGGTGTTAGTATTTGTAGTACAAGAAAGAAGATAAATGAATCAAAAAGAATATATACACAATATTATTTTTCCTAAAATATTCTATGTCTATGATCTGCTATATCAATTGTAATCTCAATAGATAAGATCAAATTCTTCTTCCAACACTCCCCCTCAAGCCGGTGGCCTATAAATGTCAAAGGCACCAAGCTTGCTCAACAAATATCTATGATGTCTCTGGCATAACGGCTTAGTGAAGATATCTGCTGGTTGTTCTACAGTTCCAATTCCTCGAGTTGTAACAATGCCTTCTTGAATTTTTTTCCCGAGTAAAATGACAATCAACTTCAATATGCTTCGTTCTCTCATGGAAAACTGGGTTTGCCGCTAATTTTAGCGCAGCATCATTATCACAAAACAATTCACTTGCTTCGTTGACTTGCACACCAAAATCTGAAAGTAGTTCCCGTAACTAAACTATCTCACAAACAGTTTTTGCCATGGCTCGATATTCTGATTCTGCTGATGACAATGAAACTGTTGATTGTTTCTTCGTTTTCCATGAAATCAAGGACTTTCCTAGCTTGATGCAAAAACCAGTAATGGACCTTATTGTCATAGGACAAGTAGCATAGTCTATGTCACAATATGTTGTCATCTTCATGTTGCAATCACTGGATAGTAGAATTCCTAGTCTTGGACATCCCTTCAAGTACTTTACAACCTTTAGCACTGCATTCATATGTGATTGCTTCGGGTTGTGCATAAATTGACTAAGTATTTGCACTGCATAACATATGTCAGGCTTGGTCATGGTGAGATAGATTAATTTCCCAACAAGTCGCTGATATCCCGATGGATCCTTGAGCAACGGATCTTCATTTGGAGAAGAAGAACTTACATCATATTCATATGTTGTCAACTTGATATTCTGCTCAATAGGTATAGCAGCTGGTTTGCACCCTAATAATCCTACATCTGATATGATTTCTAGGACGAATTTTCGCTAACTGAGACAAATTCCCTCACTGGATCAAGCTATTTCGATACCAAGAAAATATTTTGGAGGACCCAAATCTTTAATATGGAAATTCGAATGGAAGTATCCTTTGAACTTTTGAATTGCAACATCATCATTTCTCGTGATAAGTATATCGTCAACATAAATCAATAAGTAGATCGATGAAGTACCTTTGGTCCATGTGAACAAAGCATGATGGAACAAAGCATAATCATGCTTCGAGTGTTGAAAACCCGCAGTTGTAAGTGCTGTAGTAAATTTTGCATACCACTGCCGAGAGGCTTGTTTAAGCCCGTAAAGGGATTTGCGGAGACGGCACACTCGAGACTCCCCCTGTCTACGTAATCCCTATGGAAGCTCCATGTAAATTTCTTCATCAAGGTCTCAATGAAGGAATGCATTGTTGACATCCATATGATGTAAGTCCCAATTACGAAATGCAGCAATTGCCAGAAAAGAGCGAACAATGACCTCTTTAGCAACTGGAGAAAAAGTCTTATGATAGTCAAAGCCTTCACGTTGCATGAATCCTTTAGCGACAAGTCGAGCCTTGTATCGCTCAATGGAACCATCTGCCTTATATTTTATTTTATAAACCCATTTGCAGCCAATGGGCCTTCTGTGAGAAGGCAGAGGGTCAATGTCCCAAGTGTTATTCTCTGTGAGAGCAGCAATCTCTTCTTTCATGGCCTTTTGCCAACGAATATCACTCGTTACGTCCTCACAGGAAGACAGTTCTTGTTATGTAGATATCCGACTGATGCAACACATGTGTTCCCATGATAATCGACCGAAAGAAACATAGGAGGATACCGGATATTGCGTACATGAAGTCCTCAAGGTAGAGCAGATATAGTCCTTGGTCCATGTCGGAGGACGAACTTGTCGTCTTGAGCGTCTAGGCCTATCAACTGCTGGGGATGATGATCCAATATGATGTTGCTGTGGCAAAGGAGGCCCATTACTACTTTGCCTTGTTGGAGAATCAGAAGGCCCAGTAGTGAGAGCAGGAGATCCGGGGCATGCCGTTGCAGAACATGGGTAAAAAAATGATTGATCTGGTGTAATCAAGACATACTGTGGCTATACAGAAATATCCTCCACCGATAAAAATTGTCGATGACTTGATTCTGACATGGGTGTTTCATGTGAAGATGCCATTTCTTGGAAGGGAAATATATCCTTGTGGAATATAACATCACGACTAACAAAAAAAATACTTCCATAACCCGATAACCCTTTTGTAGGGTGGCATATCCCATAAAGATACATCGAAGAGCACAAGGATCTAATTTATGTCAATATCGAACATTCGTCATGTAGCAAAGATAGCCAAACACTCGGAGATGACTAATGTCTGGTCGCTTACCAAAGAGCATTTCAAAAGGAATGCAACCTTTTAATATTCTAATTGGCATGCGATTAATTAAATAGGCAACCGTGATTACACAATCTCCCCAAAAAGATTTAGGAATGGAAGCTTGATATTTCAATACACAAGCAACTTCTAGAAGGTGTTGATGTTTACATTCGACAATTCCATTTTGTTGCGGAGTGTAAGCACAAGAACTCTCATGGAGAATTCCTTGTTATGACAGAAAGGATTGATACTCAGTTGAAAAAAATTCACTTCCGTTGTCTATACGAATCCTCTTAACATATTTATCAAACTGATTTTTAACCATGGATAAGAATTTCGATAGACATGAAAAAGCCTGACTTTTGGACTGTATGAGAAATACCCAAGTGGCACGAGAATAATCATCCCCAATGGTAAGAAAGAATCGGGATCCATCACAATGTGGTGTATGAAAAGGACCCCAAATGTTCATAAATGTACTAATGAGAAAATACTAGTGGTTCGAGATACACTAGTTGGGAATGGATGTCTTGTTTGGTTTGCCAGAGGGCATACTTTACAATCAGAACAAGGAAAACAAGCACTATGACCCAGACGCTTATGAGAAAGTGAAATTTTATTTCCAGCAACAACATTACAAGAAATGCCTTTATTCAAAGAGGAAAGATCAAAATCTTTGGGGAAATTGATCCAATAATACAGCCCTTATTCCATTCTACCCAAGCCCATCAGTTTCCCAGTCGAAATGTCCTTAAAGGAACAATTTTTGCAGTTGAAATTGGCTCGACAACAATTGTCCTCACAGACTTTGGAAACAGCTATGAGATTGAATTCAAATTTTGGAATATAGAGAACATTTTTAAGGATAATGTTTGGGCTTAGGTGAACAGTACCAATCTTTTTTACATCAGTAATATTTCCATTTGGAAGCCAAACATATATGGAATCAGGCTTTGTAGAAGTACTAGAAAACAAATATTCATGGAAAATTATGTGATCACTGGCGCCTGAATCAATAATCCATGCATCAACTGAAATATTATTAATCTTGTTTGATGAAGTACCTGAGAAATTTGCAGTTTTGTCAACTGTCTGTAACTGATTTAGTGCCTTCATGATGTTCTAATATTGATCCTAGGAAATAGGCTGATGAGCTTGGTCATATTCTTGTGCTGACACCTGATAAGCAGAAAATTATTTTCCTTTCTTTTCTTTGTCAGTGGGCTTACCATGTAATTTCTAGCATGTCTCGATGGTATGATGAGGACGCCAATAATAATCACAATATTTACCTTTAAAATTTTAATTTTGGCTTCCTCCCTTTTGTGATGACGTGGCATTATAATGACCATTGGATTTGGCCCCACACGAGATTAAATGAGAGCCGTCAGGTTCTCCGCCTCTCCTCTAATCCGCGCCGTCCGATCGGGTGAAATTTGGGTCGTCAGATCCACGCCCCTGCTTATCTCTACCGTCGGTTCTGCTGAGTGAATAAGGACCGTCTAATCCAGGCTTTCGATCTGGACCGTTCATTCGATAAGCCCTAAAATTAGGGTTGTCTTCCTCTTCCTCAATTTCGAAAGGCCTAAGGTTTCCTCCCGAGGCTGCTGTTCGCTGCGGCACGCGGAGGCCGCCGTGAGAGCGACCCGAAAACCTTGCCGGCGCAGCGAGGGCCATGCTTTCTCCTTCCCTTCCAAGTTTGACAGCAGCGATTCGCTGATTCTCCTCTTGGACAGCGAGTTGGAAGATGCAGCCGAGCGGCGGGACGGTCTCCATGGCGAAGATCTGCGAGCGGAAAGGTACGTAGCTTTTTCATTTAGGGCTAATAGGAACTGAGTCACCTTCTCTCAGTCTTTAATTTCTATGTATTGCTTGAGTGTGGACTCCAGTCCTTCAAGCTACTCCTCGGCCGCCTCAAGCTCGTTCCAAAGCGCTAAGAGCCGTTTGAAACAGGCGGTAACCGAGAGGTTCCCCTGTTTCGACTCGGCGAGGGCTTGAGTGAGCGAAATAACTTTGACCCTATCAAGCTTCCCGTACATTTCCTTGATGTTGTTCCACATTATTTTTGCGTCTTCAATCGGAGGAAGCCGAGATGCAACCTTCGGTGTCACACAATTTCCAATCCATGTACACAATAATTGGTTGCATTTGCGCCAATGGCGCTGCAGGCGTTCATCAATCGGGAAAGGGACGGATCCGTCAAGGAATCTGTCCTTATCCTTGGAAACGAGAGCCCACCGGAAATCCCTCGCCCATGTTGAATAGTGATCTGGTCCCGCGAGTTGAAGAGTGATCAGTCGCAACTCCGGGCCATCAGCTGATGACGTGTACAGTGCTTTGTCGGATTCTGGACGGCCGACGATGGGCGGAAAGGCCAGCGGCACAAACCCGGGTGGGAAACTTGAGTAGGGATTCGTTCTCGACCCACCCGAGTTCAATTCGGGTCTATGACCCAAACTTGGATCTTGGTCTCCATTTGGACCATAGTTAGCCCACTGTTGGCTTGGCCCGGTGGCCCATGGTCCTTGAATCGAAACCCATGGTAGATACGGCCAGGAAGGTGGAGTAGGAAATTGTCCCGTGATTGAAGCAGAAGCAGGTTGGTCAGACGATTCTTCTGTTGTGTTTAAGGCTGGATCTTGAACTTTTGTATTGCTAGGGTTCTGCATATTGAATGATCGAGTGAATTCCTCTTTTCAATGTGCTGATTTTGTTCTGCAGGTAGTGTTTTGCAGCAACAAAAACAGAAGACAATTGGAGGCAATTCGAAAAAAAAAAAAAGTTGCGGAAGGTGGGTCAGAAACGTTGCTCTGATACCATGAAAGGAAATGCGGGACAATGGAGGAAATGCTATTTTGTGTATTTCATTATCATCAATGTACAAGGAGGTGTCAGTATTTGTAGTACAAGAAAGAAGATAAATGAATCAGAAAGAATATATACACAATATTATTTTTCTTAAAATATTCTATGTCTATGATCTGCTATATCAATTGTAATCTCAATAAATAAGATCAAATTCTTCTTCCAACAGGATTGTGAATAATGCAGTACAATTATGACTCAATCTGTATATCCCTAAAGCAAAGCCCTTATAATTAAGCCTAAAGGTTTTCGCTAGCACTGGTTACTCCAAAAAAAAAAATTAAAGCTAAAAATTGAGAGAGTATATGCTTATTTGATAGAGTTAATACTATAAAAAATCTCAAACCGGTATACTTGTAACAAATTTATTCAAAACTAATTTACTTTAAATTGGTACATTTGTGACAAATTCATCTTCCGTTAGTTTCTGTTAAATTTTACTGTCAAATTGCTAAGTTTAATGAAAAGTGACAGTTAACAGCTATATTAATTTAGAGTTTTTTTTTATCAGTATTAATTTAGAGTTTAGTTTAAGGCTTTTTGTGATACTAATTCAATTTGACAAAAATAACGAAGGGTAAATTAGGGGTCTTTTATAGTCAAATGATTAATAGGTATACCAGTTTGGGATTTAATTTATAGTTTTTCATGATATTAATCCAATTTAACGGAATTAATATAGGGTAAATTTGCAGCTTTTTGTGGTCAAATGTTTGGTTTGAGGTAGGATTTAGTTTGTGATTTTTTGTGACATTAATCCAATTTCAAATAACTAACCAAGTGCAAACTTGGGGTTTTGTGTGGTCAAAATATTAGTTTTTGGTAAATCATTTATTTTGTGTTTTTTTCGTGATATTAATCCAATTTAATAGAATTGACAGAAGATAAATTTGAGGCTTTTATGGTTAAAAAATTATTTTGAGGTAAATTTATCACAAATGCATTAATTTGAGATTTTTCCTTGTATTACTATTAACCCTACTTAATATTTAATAGGACATAAATAAAATTCAATAAATAAAACAACGGCCGTTTAACCCTTCGGAGATATAGGCGATTATCGCTTTCCTTCTTCGCGCGCGCAGGGCAACAACCCGAGTCGAGATAAGACGCGAGTCCTCAGAGCGAGAGAGAGAGAGAGACAGAGAGAGAGAGAGAGATGGCGTTGAAGCAGACGCTGATATCCACTGCAAACGCCAAGCCCTTCGTCTTCCCGGCATCGAACTCTTCTTCCGGGTCTTCTCCGAACTCCCTCCTCCTCCCGTTCGCGCCGACCGTCGAGCACCTGGCCCGCAATGCCCGGCTGAGGTGCTCCCTCCAGGCGGCCGCGTACCCGAGGCCCCAGGAGATCCAGTGGAGGAAGGAGCTCACCAACTCCATCCAGCTCATCGGGATCGTCTCGACGCCCGTCGAGGCCAGGGACTTGCCCTCCGGGAAGGTCGTCGCCTGGACCCGCCTCGCCGTCCGGAAGTCCCCCACTGACACGACGTGGTAAATGCGTTTTTTGCCCCCCCTCGTTTTTTCTCTTGTGGCAAAGGATGGGTGTTTTGGGCACTTGTTTTTCGTTTAAATTGGAATGTGGCTTTCGTTTTTGCGGAGAATGTGGTGGGTTTTAAGCGAAAAAATGGCTTCTTGCCTTCCATTGCTCTGGGAGACTTCTGCTGGTGATGTTGCTTGCGTCTCTGTTCATCTTGAGTGGTTGAATTTTCTTCCGGTTCATTGGTTTTGTTATTAGAATCGGTCCATTCTCAGTGAGTTTCGCCGGATAATTCATTGGCATTGCTACTTCATCGACTTGGAAAAGTGATTTTAGTCATGTACAAAGTTGTCTTTTTTCTTGGTTGGTGCAGACGATGAAAGGGAAAGGAACAATTTTTTGATAAACCTGTGTTGTCTGTGGAAATATTTTTCACTTTGGTTGCGGGAACTTGATTTACTCGTGTTATTACGACTCACGGCAGGCGCTTAGATTTCTTGTCACTGATGATTACTCCTCCAGGATAAATTTGACATTTTGGGATGAGTTGGCACTTACTGCTTCTCAGCATCTAGAGAAAGGTCACCAGATATTTGTGTCTGGCCGGCTGGTTTCTGATGTAGTCGAAAGTGATGAAGGAAAGCAACAGACTTTCTATAAGGTGGTGTTTTCTTTGGCTAGAGGATGCTTTGTCTTCCAGATAGCATGATTTTACTGGAAAATGATTACTTAAGTGTTCCTGCAGGTCGTTGTTCAGCAGTTAAACTTCATTGAAAGGAACCTCTCTCCATTTGCGCTTAACGATCATGCGTCAGGTAATTTAAATTCCAATATACTATAATCGTCAATTGCTATGGTATCTACATGAGTTCAGTATTATTGTTGCTTACTGGTTGCAGGTAAGAATTTTGGCAATGATACAGTTCACAATAATAGTTCCACTGTAGAACTCTGGCAAGCTTTTTTCGCCGATCCCCTGGAATGGTGGGATAACAGGAAAAACAAGGTACACCTTTTCTTCCCTTAATGATCCAATGTATAGGATGAAACGTGACTGCTCTATTACAATGTGTAGCTCTCACTCGCTTTGTCACATTTGTGTGAACGACCATGATTGTTCATGAGCTTTTATCTTCATAGGTGGTCCAAATAGGCTGTATGGCTGAGCTTTCTATCAGTCAATAACAAGTGAAACCAGCAGGTTTTGCATGCATGTTCCTGTGCACACAGACGTGGGCTTTCTTTGTGTGTTTTTGGGCAGCGGCTAATATGCATTATCGCTGGTGTGTGGTGTCGTGCAGCATGTATATCTATGCATGGGTGTCAGAATGTCATTTGTCGCATCATGTGTGATATCTGTAGTTTGCTGGCCAAGTGCAGTGCAAAGTCTTACTGCATGCGAGTATGTGGATTTGTTGGTTTTAATTTTGGTCATCTTGACGTAATTATATAGACCTGGATCTTCAGTGATGTGAGTTGATAAGGTAATATTTCCTGGAATAATTCTTTGAAAATTGACCAGTGAAGTAGTTTGCTTTGTCTTCTGCTGTTGAAAATTTCGATGGGTTTTGGTCAACCTTAATGATCTCAAACAGACATAAACATCTTTTATTTTCCAAAAGCTCTGTTGGGTCATTCACTAGTACGTAAAACAAAACTTAAGGAAGATAACGGGGTGCAAGATGTCTAAGTAAATCTTCACTAGAATTCAGATCTAATTAATGAAGGAAGATGTCAAACCTGTTCCTGGGTGTGCCAATTGGTGTTCTCTGGTTGTGTTCTTATCATGACGACCTAGTTGTATACTACAAAACAGGTCAACCCGAGCAAGACATGATTAATTAATCATCTCGATCTACGAAACACGGATTAAATAAAGGGTCAACAAGAATACACGACCTGTGTGACATGACTAACATACAGGTTAAAGGGTCAACATGATTGCTTGACCCGTCATGAGACAATGGCAATCTGCAAGGGCTTCTCCAAGAGGGGAAGATACAAGAAAAAGAAAAGTTTGTGGGTTTTACTGCAAACTAGAAAAGAAAAGCTTGAACAAAAAAGCTACAAGAAACGAAAAGCTTGTGGGTTTATTACTGCATTTGAATGTCTTCTCCAAATGAGAATTCTGCATTCGTAGCACACACAGGAAGACCACATGCAGTACCATGAAACACAGACGACACAAATGCACACATGCAGCACCAGAGCAAGCACACAGTGCACACACATGTCGCAGCCAACACACACCTGACCACACACAGCAAGAAAATGATGTGAATGCACATAAACCAGACCATGAGAATAGTCATAATCTATCCGGAACAGAGAGAGGCCTGCGAGAGGGGGTCTTAATGCTACAGAGGCTACAAGGGAGATGGAGGAGCATGATTAAGAGAACTTAGTGAAGAAGACGGCTAGGGTTTCAATTTTCACTTTCAGTTTTGTTTGTATTATATTTTCTGTTTTCCCCCTAGCTGATATTTGAAGTGCTTTTCCATATATGTCCTATAAAAATAACAACTACGCAATCATTTTAAACATGGTCTATTTCATGTTTGGAGGGTTTGACACAAGCATGACAAAGCACAACACAATTATTAATCATGTCTTGGGGCCCAAACCTGCTAACTACATGTTGTATTCAAGTTGTGTTATTTTGTCGTGTGAAAAATTGCCACCCTTGTTCCTTATGCAAGCACATTCCATCTAATATCTACTGTACAGCTCCACCTTTTTTGTTATTCACTGCCATCTACTGCTTTGGATGTTTTGATTCTCAACTGCCAGTACATGGATTATCTGAAGAAAGATACTCAAGTAGACAGAGGTGAAATCTGAAAATCTTGGATTTCATGCCATTTGGGGATAAACTTACTGTGCCAGTTGTTTTCTTTCTACTTCAGAGTGTCTTTAATCCATTCTAATTAGTTTACTCAAGCGTTCTATTTGTATGTGTCATTGGCAGAAGAACCCAAAATATCCAGATTTCAAGCATAAGGATACTGGCGAAGCTTTGTGGGTTGAAGGCAGGTATAATCCACCATGGGTAAAGTCCCAGCTAGCGAAACTGGATACGAGATTGGGATCTCTTCAAACACAGGATGCCAGAAGGCCAGTGAGTGCAATGGCCGGTGATGATGCTCTAGGTTTCTAGCTATATGTGTGCCGATAAAGTTATTCATCTGTATAGCTCTGTCAAACCCCCTTTGTTCAGCAAACCCCAGTAAAGTCTCTCAATAGGTTTTGTTATTATCACCCAATTTGGTCACGGTTTTCCCCATTAACCGCATTGACCACAAGTCTCTATACTACATCAGTTTAAGATCGGTTTAGGAGGCTCAACATTCTGTCTTGAGCAAATAGTGTTGCCTTCTCTTGTTTGGCATCACGTGAGATTTTGCTTGTTGAGTTGAATGGAAGTTGGGGAGCATTTATTCTGGATGAACTTCATTGATTCTTGTGCTTGAATTTCTACTGGATGAGGAACAAGATGGTAAGAAGCACTGGATGCCATTACATGCTATATATTTTTTCCCCTCCCATCATCTCTCCTGGAAAGTAATCCTGATTTTCATGACTGTATCGATATTGTCGGTATATCACGAAAAGGAAGCAAAATATTGGAGTCATCGATGTGCCATGAGCTCATCTTCTTGGTCTTGTCAAATGTGAGCAGTTCACATCATAACCAGCAGATTCACGAGGATGACTCCCTGGAAGCCTCATCCCAAGAGTTGCACCAAACAGAATTAAACTGAAGATCCCATCCTTCTCAAAACTCGAAATTCCAATTGCTCTATTAATTTGGCTAATCCCTCCAAGGTCAATTTGCATATTTTTGTGGTTACTTTGGTGGAAAAGTTTCGCAGAATAACGGAAAGACTAGTTGAGTTTAAAGGATGTACATTTGTTGCAAGCCCTGGAATAAGGGGTTTGCGGCAGCTAGTGGACCATCGAACAGTTCCTCTGGTTCTCACTCCAGCTATGACACACCGATCATGCAAGATCAGGGATTGAAACTTAGGGCGATTGTGAACCTAGCATCTCTGTAGTACCTGCCAATATTGGAATGGTTCACGCTTCTCTTAAGATGAAAAAATCACAAGCCTTGATTACGAAGATTCATTTCGCCGGTTGGATCAGTGTTCTTGGAGCGTCTTGACTTGAGTTATTCAAAGATGACGAAAGGGAACGAGAAAAAATGAGGACAAATGATACTGATCTGCTCTAGGAAACCAACTGGTGGCTGGAAAAAAAATATAAGATGGATCCACGGGGTTTGTTTTTTCGGAGAAATTTCGAACAAGCGACTTTGGCAGACCAGAAAGAGGTGCGGCATTGCACGGGACGTGAATGACTGACCGAGAGATCAAGGGATGGATGAGAAAACATGTAATATACAATCTGACTTTATACTTTTAACCAACAAAAGAAAATGAGAGGAGAGAACAATCTTTTGGAGGGCCAATCGAATTGTGAGTTTAGGCATCGGGGAAGATGTAAAAAAGAATGAAAAGGAAAGGCAGAGGACGATGAGCCACAACTCTTTCTAGTGGAAACTTTTTTGAGAAGTTTCACTCATGATTCCTACTCCTAGAAACTGGAAAGAGGACAATCCAATTTCTGTACATGCCCAAACATAAGCATGGAAGAAAGAATATAGTGACATTTTGCCACTGTTCGCCCTTGCATCTTCTTTCTTATCATAAGAAAAAGAGAAATATCACTCCTCCGAAAGAAATAGCTTGTCTTTTTGTAGCTCAAAAGGAAGCATGGAACCCACAGTTCTTCAACTTTAGCAAAAATTTTGGAGTCATCAATAATCTTTGTCTGCTATTTGCTAATAACAGCTGTCAATGCACTTCCATGGTGGAGCAGTGTTTAACAGGCATTACACGTTTGGCCTCCTACTAGTCAAGATAATCATGAGCATCGTATTCACAACTAGAACAGTGCAAACTCTATCTAATCCACGGCTGAAACCTGGTATATCTACCACAAACTCAGCCTTGCCGAGTTCCTTTTAACCTCTGATGCCAAATACATGAATATTAGCAGGACCAGTTTATCCTCCAATATAAATTCCCAGTAAATTACTGTCTTTCCATGAAACTCCTGATACAAAGACTGTTTGCACAGAAATTACATAAGGTGGTGACTTTATTTTAGAATGGTGAAGTTATGCTGCTGAAGCCAAGCTCCAGAATGTTTTCTAGTATATTGATAAGCGGGCCACATAATGCCTAGAAGAATTCTACAAGGCATCAGCAACTGGCAATAATGTTGGGAACCCACAAGAAGTCGGTCTAGAGGGCCTTGACTCAGCAGTAAAATGACAACAAGTGAAGCTATCACCATGTCAGTTGTCAAAACTATCCATATGTATCATCATTCTACAAGCACATTACACGGCCGCCTCCTACTCCTCTGCTTCTTATCCACATCAAATTGCTGCATGGAAAAAAGAGTAAAGATGGTTAACATGTGAGGTGATATTATGATATGATTCCCTATTCTATCTCATCACCAGGAATAGAATGCAAATGCAACGTTTCAAAACCTCTCCTGACATTAATGCTGTTGTCCATCTATTTGCTTTTTATCTAATCAATAATCACAGACTTGTCATTGTCAATTCATTTTCCATTTGCTCACATGAAAGATAAAAGGAGCTTGTATCTAAGAAACGACATTGACACTAAGCTTAAAAACATGAGTTACTTTTACAACTACTAGAACATATGTAGTTAGAGGGACTTCACCTGTTGGCACAGAAAATGAGGAACCCGAATTCTCTTGGAACCATCAGCCAGACGTTTAAAGGGCAAATGGTTTTCCACAGGAATAGAATCATTGTTGACCTACGAGTAGATGCAATACAAATGTTAATGCTTTTCTCAAACCATTGAATTTTTTAGATTAATCAATGCATTTAATGTATAAATAAATCTGAAGTTACTCTGAGAAGGGCAAAGAAAAGTGGGGAAAAGAGCAAAGCATAACTTATCATATATATGAGATTCTAAGGTCAAGGATCTCAAAAAGAAAGTGTGGTGTGCAGACTTTAGCACCAATAGAATATCACATCAAGTTTCAGCAAGGATAACATTGTCTGTGAGGTAGGTTTGTTCAGCAAATTCAAGTTTTAAAGCGCCTGATGATTTAATCAATATCCCAAGCATGTATAGGCTAGAGAAGCATATTGACAGAAAGCACAAATTAATGTTAACACTATATTCTGATTAGATTCGGACCATACCTGGTTTTGGATAACCTCTATTAACAATTCCTCACAACCTGATGCATATACATTCTCTAAACTGGGGCACTGAATTAACAATCGATCTGAGAATGCAAAGAAATTTACAGTTAGACTAAGATGCAAATTAGGAAAGCATGCGAGATGCATCAATGTCCCTAGAATCAAAGTAAGCACTCGATTAAGACCAACACATTGTTTAAAACATACCAGGGAGCAAATTTTTACAGGCGTTGAGATTCAGGTCATTCAACTCTGGGCAGTTCAAATACAGGGCCTGCATTTCAATCAACAAAATAAGAACACAAGGAACCCATGGTAACAGAATGCAATATGCACATCCAAGGATCTGGGAGTCTCACATCTAAGCCACTACAACCCCACAAGCTGAGTTTTTTTAATTTGCTGTGCTTAATAATAAGCTTCTGGTGTATGAGGTGAAGATTGCTGTTGGGCCTTTTCTCCATCCCCTGGTTGATGGCTTCATCAGAGATGAGGCTTTCGTCATTAGCATCACATATGGTCATTCCACAGTCCATAAGTTCAAGAAGAGGCAACTGAGCTGTGGCAAACTGAATTCCACCTGATTTAAAAACATTTAGTCAACCAAAGTGAAATGCAAGAATTGATTTGAATAGATTTATGTTCAGCTTCAGAAACAATGAACAAGAGTTCTAACTGAAAGGAAATGCCATTTATTTAGAGAGTAGTCCAGGAAGTTACTTGAAGAGATGTTAGGACAAAGGGCAAGCAGGAGTCTTGATAATGTTTCAGGAAACTCATTGCATATCATCCCAATGCCACTGTCGCTAATGCTTGACCTGCAAGTAACAATAAATTCATGATTAGAAAAGTAGTCCAATTATTGGGGCTGATGATTAATTATATTCCTTCGCATTTTATGCTTCTATGGACATTGCCAATGCCATCTTATTCGTTGCGCTATTTAAAAAAAAGTGTTTACATTATGTATAAGAACTTTGGCAAAAAACAGAAACATGAATTTACATGATGAAGCTGAATTTTCTGTACCACTGAAAACTCATAAATCAAACATAGGACATCAGACCAGAACATACCCACTGAGATCGAGCAATTCTAAATCCGAAAAGCTTGAAGTAATAGCAGCAACAGAGGCATCAGTGATTTCTGATCCAAGCACGAGTGAGAGCATCCGCAAACCCCTGTACAATGATAAAGTTAAGCAGTGGTCACCAAAGCTGTATCTAATTAATGATGCGTCAATGCTTTCATGCGGAATTTTAGTCTTTAGTATCTAGGAAGTGAACTTAGTAGGATCTATATAATCGCTAGACAGCTCAATGTGTGGAACATGGGCTTATAACTCTCTTGAGCTTAAAGAAGGAAAGAAATGCCTGTTTGAAGCTGTTATCAGGTGCAACATGCATGACCAAGTTACTGAACAGACCTTAAATCTGAAGCCGTAAGAGCTAGTACGACAGCATGGGAAAGCCGAACCGATGCAATGTGAATATTTTGTAACCATGGACAACTCCTTCCCAGACCATCAACCATGGCAATCAAATCTGTACAATCATTTCCATTGCGAGAGAATTCCAAGGAGATTTCTCTTAAGTTGGGGCAGTTAAAAACCTATAGGGATGTGAAAATTAGTCAGCATCATTTGTCACATCTATCAAAGACAGAAGAATAAATATGGCATCATACAGAGAAGATATCCTAGAACATGAAAAAGCGAAGGGATGTAATCACCAGCTTTGAGAGGGAGTAAAGATCAGAAAGCCAGAGCGTAGAAAGACTTGATGAGCTGAGAACCAAACCCCCGAGGTTAGAGCAACCTTCCATTTTTAGACTGGTTAGGCATCGTTTGTCAGCAACAAAACGACCCAATTCATCTCTGCAGAAGTTTGCATAAGTTAATATTGTCAATGAAGAATTCAAGCTTTATAGAGTTAAACATTTTTCTGCACACGTGAATAAGAAAATGGAGATCAAACTGCTTAGGTATCACTAACAACCATTAAACAGAGTATCGTAACTTCCTTGCAGGAAACAAACAAGACGCTATTTAAGCCGCAAAATGGATATTTACTTGCAAAACTAAGGTGTTGAAAGCATGAGCAACCAAGAGTAAAATCTGAAGGCATTCATCTCCTAAATAGTTGGTTCAAAAGCAGCGTAAAAACTGACAGCTTTCCTCTCCTAGTTCTCATTGCTAGGAAAGGACGAAATGATGATGCGCACACCACAATTGGAAGAGCCATCACAATTTTTAGTGGCATTCTTAGATCATGGAGATGCAAAAAACTTCGTTAATCACAGACAGGTAACCAAAACCTTTACAACCAGAGCAGACTCTGCTAAAGTCTATTCATTTCGAACACACGTTGCTCGCAAATTACATGTGCTAGCACTTTGCAAATAGTTTTCTCAAGGAACATTATACTGCTTGAAAGTAATATCCATTTGCAATCATTAATAGAGGAGTAATGCAGGGATCTTAGGGTTCTCCACCCCAGAAATGCCTCGATACGTATATAATCAAGATCCAAACAAATCTCATATGAAAGATCTAACACGCAAAGGGGGGACAGAAAAATTACCCTGTGATCCGGTTGACAGCATTAGAGGATGTTGAGATCTCCATAGACTCCAAATTAGGGCATGAGAAGGCAATGCAAGCCAGCATCGTCGCATCTACATCACTGCAAAAGCCAACCAACAAAACAAGAACCGAATCAGTGTCATAAACCCAGAAAAGTTTGACAAAGGTCAAGCACATGATCTCAAACTGGAATTAATTGTGAGATCCAATCAGGATGCTCACAACTGATCCACAAGTTCTAGTCTTTGCTTAAAGGGTTAATGTACGAATCCTGGAACTCCCAAATTCATGAAAGTCTGTCCATAACTGCTGGTCAAGCAGCATTTCCACACTCGTAGCATGCATTTCTTTTTGTTAATTTTAACTTCAATTTAGATTGATCAAACAGTTCGGTTGCAGTTGTCAGCTCGTATATAACTTGGGTCCTAATTGATAACGCCCAGATGATTCCTGTCTCTGTCGTTTTTATTAAGATCAGTGCATCAACATCAACCGATCCGATCCACCTCGTGAAAAAAACTCCTAGATCCGAATCGCACACCCCGAATCCATGACTGTGTCCTAACCTTTCCATCCTCAGAGATAGCCTAACGAGCTCAGGGCACTTGTTCAACACCGATCCGACGAAACAGAGCTGAGCTCTCGCGGGAACCCTGAGCTTCAGATCCTCGGCAGCCCTCCACACCCTCCTCGAGGTGTCCCGCCACCCCTTGCACACCTTCGCGGCCGCGAGCAGCTCCGCCGGCGGCAGCCTCCTCAGGACCTCCCACAAGCACCTCACGGGCAACCCGCCGCCGTCCGCATCCCCGTCCACCAAATCCTCCTGATCCCGCTCGTCGAGATCCGGCTCGACCTCGTCGAACTCCTCCCCCTCGTCGGCGCGGACGTCGAGGTCGTCGAAGGAGAGCGCGCGGCGGAGGTTGGAGATCGGGTGCCGCGGGAGGAAGGGCGGCGGCTGGGGAGGGCGGGCGGCGGAGGAGGAGGAGAACGAGGGCCGGACGAGGGTGAACGCGGACGCCGCCGTAGAGGAGGCGGCCGCAGCGGAGGCGCTGACCGGCGTGGACGATGCTGCGGCGGCGACGGCGGAGGAGTCGGCGGAGGCGGAGGAGTGGCAGGAGTGGCCCTTCTTGGGGAGACCGCAGCGGCCGCAGTTGTAGCTGCCCCGCTTCTTGCCGCGCTTGGCGTCGTCGGAGGAGTCGGAGGGCGAGGGGGAGGCGGCGGCGGAGGCGGGGGAGTCGGAGGGCGGGAGGTGGGGCTGGTGGAGGCGGCGGTGCATGGCGGCGGCGGCGGCGGAGGAGCGGAGGCTAGAGAGAGAAAGGAGGGATAGAGCTAGAGAGAGAGAGAGAGAGTGAGAGAACGCGGTGGTGGTGGGGAATAAAAAGGGGTGAGGGATGGCGCGAGAGGGGAGGCGGGTTCGCGCCTTCGAGTTTCGAAGATCCCTTGTCGAAATTAAAAATAAAAAAACGAAATTAAAGATTAAATAAATAAATAAAATAGTTTTTTCGTCGCGAGGGGAGCGTTGCATGCGGGCGGGGGGGAGCGTCGGGGACGTGGGGAAATGACGGAAATGGGCACGCGCGCGGCGGGTTCCTGAAATTTTTTTGAAAAGGTAGGGGAAAAACGTGCGTTTTTGGTTGTCTGAAAAGGCACGGCCATAAAGAGGATGACGATATTTTCGCCCCTCTAGGACTGAATTCACCTACCTGATCATTGAATTGCAATTTAGAGTGATGGTCCTGAGGATTTTTACTTGTCATAATAAAAAAATTTACATACTTAATTTTTGTTTATGGTTGGTTTCCCATGTATATTTATTGTTAGATATTACTTTCATAAAAGTTCGTGTTGTCAAAAAGTTAGGTTTTCAAGAAATCTAGATCTTTTATACGTGATTGAACAAATTTATGGATAAACTGCTAGGTAAAGTATGGAGCAAATTTAAAATAGACAACATTTTTAATGCATTGACTTGTTTATGTATTTTCGCTTTTTTGTGTTTATTGCCATCAAACCCCCCCTCTTATCAATTTTATTTGGAAAAAAAAATCAAATAAAAATAAATTATGATCATTGTGATATATTTATCTCGATTTTTTATAATATCAAAAATCTCAAATTATGTCAATTGTGACGCATCTACACTTAGGGGTGATTGGTTCCCAATTCCATAGACCATACCAAACCGTTTGGTCCTAGGACTGGGAACCGGACCAAATCATCGATTCCAGTTCGATCCAACAAAATCAGCTCTATTATTTTGCACTAAAGAGTGCTCCAGACTGGCCCGATCAATCTAATTCAATTCTCCAGCAATTCAACAAAACTAATCACACGTGTAAAATATTCAAACTTCACTTATGTGAATATCAATCACACTTCGTGTGTTCCACACTTAACCTTAACCATGAAGGTTATGAACAATTTAGCTAAAGGTTGTGCTTGCCTTAGGTTTTATAGACAATCTCTCTTATGCTCTTTGAATGTTTAGTCAATGTGGGACTCTTTGAGGCTTGAAGTGCCTTGTGGGTCTTTTAGAGCCTTAGTCCCACATTTAGTAGAAGATAAAACTAATAAGTAGATTTTCTCTATAAAAAAAATAGTAACAAGAAAAGTTTTAATTGTCTTTTGGCCACATAAGATATTGTTACCTCAATTGCAATTTCGATTGCAATAAGTTATAATGTTTATATATTTTATAATTCTATGCATATAAATTATATATAAAAAAAATTGATTCGATTCGGTTCAGTCCGATTCCCACCTCGATACCAGGAACCGGACCGACTGGTCACCGGTTCCAAGATCAGGAATCGGGAACCGGATCGCCGACTATGGGAACCGCCCAAAACTGGCTAGTTCGGTCCGGTCCGGGCAATTCCCGGTTCGAGCGGTTCCTAGCACATACCTATCTACACTCGATTACAATTCCGTCCAAAATTACTATAAAAGTGCTGACATAGATCCAATATAACACTTTTGGAGACAAGCGGCTTTCATGTGGCGCCACACTAACACCACATTGGAAAAATTAAAAAAGAAAAACATTTGCGTTATTCATCGTCTTCTCTGCGAGGAAGAACAACACTCTTTTGCCCAAAAAATGAAGCTTCAAAAAGGCCGAGCTTGAACGACCGCCATGGCCTCTCTAGCTTAAAGCTTGACTTGTCTAACCTCGATCTTCAAAACTCGTTGGTGATCACAAGTCGTCATGGCCAAGCTTCAAAGCTCACAGGCACCATGACCACTCTTAGCTCGAAGCTTGGCTTGAGGGTTTAACCTCGAGCTTCAAAGCTTGCGGCTGTCATGGCCGCTCGAACTCAAAGCTTGGCTTGAGGATTTGACCTCAATCTTTGAAGCTCGTGGATGGTTGGGTAAGCGTGGACGAGCGCCGCCGAAGGTCTAGGTAGTAGTGGGCCGCGAGGCAAGAGCGCCGGAGGAGTTTGGCCAAGCGATTGAAGATGATGAATGCAATGACCAATACTTTGCGCTGTATCGGAGAAGACAATGAACAAGTGCAATTTCTTTTATTTTTTATTTTTTTGCAGTGTGGCACTCGTGGCACTCATATGGTGCCACATAAAGGCCACTTGTCCCTAAAAGTGCCACGTTGAATCCATGTCAGCTTTTTAACAGTGATTATGAACAGAACTATAAGTCTGTAACGAAGAGTAAATGTGCACGATAGATATAGTTTGGGGTTTTTAGTGTTAAAAATATATATATGGGATAAATGTGTCGTGATGAACATAATTTGAGATTTTTGATGGTTTTTTCTCATTTATTTAAAATACATGTATATGTATATATAACGGACGATCACATGAAGAGAAAGAAAAAATTCTTTTAAGATTTTCCAGAATAAAATCACAGGACATTCTTAAGGTGAAATATCATTATTTTGATTGAAAAAAAATGAATATCATACATGAACTATTTATGCAAAAATATCAATATGCTTCATTGTATGTAATATTGTTAGTGTATTCCTAAATATTTGTCTAACATCTCATATACTTCGTGTAAAAGTATCTTGCCAATAAAGAAAAAAGATAAATTTGTTAATATAATATATAGAGAAACTTGATTTATATTCTAGACTTATGAAATTTAAAAATAATAAGTTCAATAAGTAAGTGAGCTTTTGAGATAAGATGGATAAAAAATAGATAAGTTGTTATAAAATCAATGATCAACAAGAGAATTATCAATTTTTTTTATTATATGAAATAATGTCTCTTTTCCTTATTATTGGCACTATAACATTATCCAAACGATGTAAAACATTATAGAATATCTAAGAATACACTTTTACTTTAATATACTATAAAACAAAACATGTAAAATGCTTAATTATGGTAACTAAATCTTAAATAGAAAAAGGAAAAATAGAAAAAAGGAGATACCATTGGGGTGAGCGGTTTCATGGTCAACCCAAGTTCCACTTGGAACTTATGACATACCTATCATAATTGGTTCTCAATTTTTTTGCAACCTAGAATTTACCCCACACGCTTTGGAACTTATAACTTATCCCATCACGGGTTACAGGGTTTACCCAAGTTTCACCTCTATTATTAATTAAAAGATTTTAGTAAATCCTCATTTCTAATGATCATTATTTGGTGCTACAATCCATCAACTACAACTCATATTTAGAGACACAAAAATATGAAATAATAAAAAAGTAAAAATCTCAGTCTTAGAAGTGTCGAAAAAATGAAAGCTTAGACTAGTGGTTCCCTATTACATACTCGTCATCGAACGCCATTGAATATAATGCGCATATCTCGGAACCTAAAATCAAAGATTTGTTCCAAGTACTTGGAACCTAAAATTAAAATTTTAAAACTTGAAACCTACCATGCATATCCCGGAACTTGGAATTGAATCGATTTGGTTTTCTGGTTCCCTATTATATTCTGAAATCACGCTCACTCACAAATGCCATCACTTTGAACTGCAACAGAAATATTGAATGCAGTTTTGTCTTTCTATTACTATAAACGAGGTAGATTTAGTCATTCAGGAGGTGGAAATAACATCGGCCAATATTGAATATTGAAGTGAAAAAAAGGAGTTTTAGTAGCAAACTCAATTCAATGAAGGGGACCACTAGAGAGGGAATATTGGTGGAGCGTAACTAGATGAGATGAGTGAAGGAGTCTATCGCCACCGTGTGAAGGGACAGCCATGTGACACGACCCAAGGACGAGCATGACCCAAGATCGTCCAAAATGATAGGGTCGTGTCCCACACAAGGGCTAGCTCACAAGTTGTCCATGAACGACCCAAGGAGCGACCCATGATCAATGTGAGAGATGGCCCATGTGCAATGCGGAACAAGGCCATGACCGTTCAACTCCTTATGTCAAACGGCCCTGCCATTTCTTCTTACACATACCCCTTAGGCCTTCCCCAAGCCTAGGACCATCAAGTAGCCTAATGTACAAACTGGTAATGATGGTATAGATTCAAATACCACCATTGGATCGAAGAGGCGATCAATGGCTAAGATTAGATTCGTCCATGTATAAATAAAGGACCCTCCCCCTTCAATAGTACACTATTGTTCACAAGTAATACATTCGAGCTTTGCTCCCATACTTCGTTCTTGCGAGCTGAGCTCATGTAAGGTTGACTTGGGATCATAATCCTAAGGCTGCACGGGTGTGTGATCGTTCGGAATTGACCAACCTGTGACAAGTGGTATTAGAGCTTTTGTTCCAAGCGCAATGGCTAATGCTTGTTCTGATGTTTCGATCGCTCAAGGTGAGGACTGCGAGGATCGTGGATGACCGATCCAGAAGACCACCGGGTCGAAGAAAAATCATGTTGTCTCGAGCTTGAGAGACCAAAAGGGCAACCTATAGAATCAAATGACGGTCCTAGAGGAGACCGTCACAAATGTCTAGGCGATGGTGGACAATCTAAATCAAACTATCAATGGAGCGGAAGCCGATAATGAGGAGTTATTGGCCAAAGTGCAAGAACTCAAGGTTGGTATGAGGGAGCTCCATGTCGAGGTTCTGGGGTCCCTCACTCACGAGCTACATCAGCAAGATGAGACTTGGGAGGCTGCGATGGTAGCCATGCGTGTGGAGATTGCCAAGCTGAACAACAAGCTCGCTGAGGTTGAGACGGTACACATGAACAGGGTGGTCACCATGCATGCAAACCCACGTACCAAAGCATCCGAGCCAAGGGAGTTCAAGGGCTCGCAGGTGGCCAAGGACGTGGATAATTTCCTATGATACATGGAACAATACTTCCAGACCATGGGAATCAACAATGACGCATCTCAGGTAAACGCCGCATCAATGTATTTAGTTGATAATGCGTTGTTGTGGTGGTGTCGTCGGTCGGATGATAGGTGTGACAACCCTATCACGACAGAATTTCGATGGAACTATTATCCCGCATATGCGGAGAAGGAAGCTCGTGATGAACTCAAGCACCTATAACAAAAGGGCGGAGTCTGCGACTATGTGAAACGATTCTCAAAGCTGCTGCTCCAAATCTCGTCCATGAGCGAGATGGAGGCGTACTACCGGTTCATAAGCAGACTCAAGCCATGGGTCAAGCAAAAGCTAAAGAGATGTTATGTGATGGATCTCGCAACGGCAACATCCGTGGTCGAGTCCTTTGTGAAGTACAAGTTGCCATCCACAACGAAATTTGATTCTCGTCCGAAGAACAAGACCATTGGTAGGGGAGATCGGAGAAGATTTAATCGCTCGAATGAAGGCAAACCACCGGCAATAGCCCTTAGGACCTAACCAAAATCGAGTGGATGGGGACAAAGAAAGGTATACATGTATAAATGTTTCTTCTGTAATGGTCCTCACCTAACCCGTGATTGTCCCAAGAGGGGCAAACTGGTGGCCCTATGTAAGGAGGATGAACCACGAGAAAGGCGCGGTTAGGTTCGTTGCGTATTCTTGGCTTGGTCAAAACCAAGAAGGCAAAGGAAACCAAAGGAATGATGTTCATGGATGTGAAAATCGAAGGTACTACTATGGGTGCGCTCATAGATACCGAGACATCCAATCTCTTCATATCTCAAGAGGCCACAAAGAAGTTGAATCTTCTGATCGAAAAGGGAAGAGCCAATTGGCTCAAAGCGGTGAATTCCAAGGAAGTCTCAACTAACGCGTGGCTAGGGACGTGGAGCTCCACTTGGGTCCATGGACCAGCAAGGAACACATCGAGGTAATCCCCCTTGACGACTATGATTCCATGCTTGGTCTTGGATTCCTCGACATAATCAATATGCGCATAATGCCCTTCGCGGATTTTATATGCACCCTAGACAAGCGGTGCCAATGCATGGTCCCAATTTACCGCGAGTCGGGATGCGATACGAAAATGTTATCGGCCATGCAGCTGTCAAAGGGAGCAAAAAAGGTTGAGGTGACCTTCTTGGCAAAGTTAAAGATTAAGGATGTGAAAGAGGCAACACACCGAAGGAGGTGGCCTAAGTCCTAGATGCATTTCAAGATGTGATGCCCCCCGAGTTGCCCAAGAAGCTGCCCTTTCAAAGAGAGGTAGACCATTGAATCGAGCCGGAGCTCAATGCTCGACCGCCGGCCATTGCACCTTATCGCATGGCCCAACCCGAGTTGGAAGAATTGCGAAAACAACTCAAGAAGTTGCTTGACGTGGGTTACATTCGGCCGTCCAAGACTTCGTTCGATGCGCTCGTCTTGTTCCAAAAGAATCATGACAGGTCCCTTCATATATGCATAGATTACCGGGCACTAAACAAGCTCATCGTCAAGAACAAGTACCCAATCCCCCTCATTGCAAACTTGTTCGATTAGCTCGGGAAGCCCGATGGTTCACCAAGCTCCATCTTCGGTTGGGTTACTATCAAGTACGGATTGCCGAAAGGGAATAACTGAAGACCGCATGTGTGACTCGATACGGATTGTATGAGTTCCTCGTCATGCCTTCGGCTTGACCAATGCGCCGGCCACTGTCTGCACCTTGATGAACAAGGTACTCCATCCGTTCCTTGATTGGTCTGTAGTAGTTTATCTTGATGATATTGTCGTGTATAGCCGGACGCTTGAGGAAGACGTTGAGCACTTGAGACAAGTTCTTCAAGTCTTATGGGAAAGCAACCTATACGTGAAATGGGAAAAGTGCACATTCGCACAAAATGAAGTTCCTTTCTTGGGGCACATCGTCAGGGGTGGACGAGTGTGGATAGACGTGGCCAAGATCTGTGCCATCATTGATTAAGACTCGTCGACCAAGGTGACGAAGCTGAGATCATTCCCTAGTCTCATGAATTATTATCGACGCTTCATCCAGGGATATTCGAGCATCACCGTGCCACTCACGGACATGTTGAAGAAAGAAAGGCCGTGGGAATGGACGAATCGGTGTCAAGAGGCGTTCGAACGGTTGAAGCGGGCCATGACCGAAGAGACAATGCTCATGCTACCTGACCATGCCAAGCCAAGGTAGAAACTGATGCCTCTGATTTTGCTATTGATGGTATCCTTATGTAGGATGGGCATCCGATTGCTTTCAAGTCTCGAAAATTGAACAATACCAAATGGTGATACACGGTCCAAGAGAAAGAGATGATTGCGGTGGTGCACTACCTTTGTACGTGGAGGCATTATCTCTTGGGATCTTGGTTCGTCGTGAGGATAGATAATGTGGCCATTAGTTACTTCCAAACCCAAAAGAAGCTTAACCCGAAGCAAGCTTGATGGCTAGATTTCTTAGTCAAGTTCGACTATGTGTTGGAATATAAGCCTGAGAAGTCTAACTCAGTAGCCGATGCCTTGAGTCAAAAGTTGGAGCTAGCTAGCATGACCAGTTGACCCAATTGCCTATGGATCGATCGTATCAAGGAATGGCTCAAGCACGACTGAACTACCCAAACTCTCATTTGATATGCACAAGAGGGTAAGACGAGGCGATTCTACTGTGAGGACGACCTCCTTTGCACCAAGGGATGACGACTCTATGTACCGCTTCAAGGGAAATTGAGGAAAGAAGTGCCACACGAGTGCCATGATTTCAAATGGACAGACCATTCGAGAATCCACTACACCTTAGCACTCGTCGAGGACCAATATTATTGGCCTCATATGCAGGATGACGTTGAAGCCTACGTGCAAACATATCTTGTGTGCCAATGGGACAAGATTGAACAACACTCGTCGACGGGGCTCCTTGAGCCATTGCCCATCCTAGAACATCCATGGAAGAGTGTCTCCATGGACTTCATCGTGAACTTGCCAAAGTCAGAAAGATGTCGGACTCGCATGGTCGTCGTGGATCGTTTTTTCAAGTATGCGACGTTCATGCCAGCTACCAAGGATTGTCCAGCCGAGAGAGCAGACGAGCTATTCCTCAAGCACATCATCAAGTACTGGGGCATATCACGCATAATTGTGAGTGATCACGACCGTCGATTCACCGATCGGTTTTGGATAGAGCCCTTCAAGCTGCTAAGGTCAAACCTCAACTTCTCCACGAGTCTACATCCCCAAACTGACGGTTAGATAGAGAAGATGAATGTGCTCTTAGAAATATGTCTCTGATGCTATGGGAGCAACATGCAAGTGAACTGGGCATGACTGATCGACATGGCCTAATTCTCATATAACTTACAACGGAGCGAGTCCACAAGCCAAAGCCCGTTCGAGATTGTGACGAGGCAACAACCGCTCACACCGAGTGCGATTGCCTCGAGCTATCGAGGGAGTAGTCCATCCGCATACAAGTTCGCGAAAGAGTGGGACAAACATGCGGACTTGGCACGGGCATACCTACACAAGGCCGCAAAACGCATGAAGAAGTGAGCCGACGGCATGTCGAATTTCAGGTCAAGGACCTAGTGTTGGCCAAGCTATACTTGGTCCCTCGGTACTATGACGTGCACAAAAAGCTGATTTGTCACTATGAAGGCCATTTTCGAGTGTTGCAGCGGATCGGAAAAATCACATACAAGCTGGAATTACCGACAAAACTCAAAGTACACCTCATGTTTCACGTGAGTATGCTCAAACCTTACCATGCAAATGAGGAAGACCCAGGCTGAGGTGAATCACGACAAGCGCCCCTTGAGGCAAAAACCTCGTATGATCAGGACGTCGACTGCATCATGGCAAACCGAGCCATACGAAAGAGGTATTGTGCGCCAAAGAAGGAATATTTGGTCCAATGGAATGGCCTTCCCGAGAGTGAAGTGAGTTGGGAACCATATGAGATTTTGTGGCAATTCAAGAAACACATCAACGTGTTCCATGACGCAGACACGACAAGGGCATCGCCCAAATAGGTGGTGGAGATTGACACGGCCCAAGGACGAGCATGATCCAAGACTGTCCAAAATGATAAGGCCATGTTCCATACAAGGGCCAGCCCACGAGCTACCCATGAACGCCCCGAGGAGCAACCCATGATCAATGTGGGATATGGTCCATGCGCAGTGCGGAACAAGCCCATGATTGTTCAGCTCCTTATGTCAGGCGGCCTTGCCATTTCTTCTAACACACACCCTTTGGGCCTTCCCTAGGCCTAGGACCATCAAGTAGCCTAATGTACAAATTGGTAAAGATGGTATAGATTCAAATACCGTTGTTGGATCAAAGAGGGGATCAACTGCTAAGATTAGAATTATACACTCTTGTTCATGAGTAATACATTCGAGCTTCACTCCCATACTTCGTTCTTGCAAGTTGAGTGCATATAAGACTAACTTGGGATTGTAAGCCTAAGGCCGCACGGGTGTGTGATCGTTCAGAATCGATCAACCCATGACGCATGGGCATCTGGTGGACGGATTCATTCGGTCGAGTAAAGCATCATCAGCGGCACAAGTCTAGGCAATAGCTTTGGTTAAAGCCCTAGATTCCTTCAAGTCGCGTTCTGCAGTGGAGTTAGAAGTACAAACGGATCACGCCAATTTGGAGTTAAGTATACTTATCAGCAAAACCCTGTATTCTTGAAGCCCTATTTGAAGCTGAAATTAGCCCATATTAGCAGCCAATCAAAGAAGATGACCGAATGGATTGTTAAAGCCCAAAGAAGAAAATGATTACTGGATAATTAGGCTCTTTATCTTTTTGGGGCTTTAGGATTTACTTTTTGCTCTGAAACTCGTTAAATGCATTTACAAATTCTATCTTAGTGAAAAAAAAATGCTTTTTTTGACCCCCGAAAAGGCACAGGAGCAAAAGCGACTTCCTAGTCTCCTTTGTTGTGACGAGAGTAGATCTAATCCATGGACTAGACAAGTTCGATCGTATTCTAAATATTATTGACTTTCTGAATTTGATCGGGTTGGCACGATTTGATCGTGGACCGAAAACATAATTGTTTTTAGGGTGGATTCGATTTCCGATGGATCAAAGGAGCCATCTACTATGTGTTGATTGAGTCTATTCGTGGGTGTACTCTCTCATCTCACACCAAAAACAAAGTCGTAAGATTTACATGGCAAGGAAAGTTGGGATGACATTATGCGAGATGTGCGAATCCCTAGAGTGCCATAAGTTGGCACAAAGAGACACTTAAGTGCCAAAACTTACGAAAGTGACACTTAAGTGCTAAAATTAGAGAGAAATTGATCACTTAAGTGTCACTCCGGCCAAAACGCTAACATGTCAATTTTTCGGCAAAGCGAGTGCAAAACAGCGTCGTTTTGGTGCTAACGTGGTAAAAAATTTAATATAAAAATTAATTTAATTTAATTTAAAATTTAATTTATTCAAAACATTTAAAATTTAAAATTTAAAAATTTAAAAAAAAAAATTAAAAAAAGGAGGTAGCAGGGCCGACGACGGAGGGGGGAGGGTCGGTCGGGCGAGGGTCGCCAACCCTCACCGAATCTGGGTGAGGGCTACGACCCTCCCCCTAGATCGAGGGGAGGGCTCGCGGGCCCTCGCTGCCGGTCGGCCGGGGTCACCGGCCTCTAACTAGGGGCCGGCGACCCCGACCGACCCTCCCCCCTCCATCGTCGGCCCTTCCCAACGACAGCTAAGGGCTCAGCCCTCAGCCGCCTCCCCATTTTTTTTAATATTTTTATTTTTATTTTTATGTTTTAAATTAAATTTAATTAATTTTTATATTAAATTTTTTATCACATTAGCACCAAAACGACGTCATTTTTGCATTGTCTGGTTATGTCAGCGTGCAAAATGACGTTGTTTTGCACTCGTTTCGCCAAAAAATTGACACGTCGGCATTTTGGCTGGAGTGGCACTTAAGTGATTCATTTCTCTCCGATTTTGGCGTTTAAGTGTCACTTTTGTAAATTTTAGTACTTAAGTGTCTCTTTGTACCAACTTATGGCACTTGAAGCAATCTTTTGCCCATTATGCGATTACACAATTTTCATGTGAGAATGGTACTTGCCTTAATTTGCAACCTGATATCCATCGATCTACTACTTCTTAAGGAAAAAATTACTAAATAGTTTGCTGAATTTCTACAAAATAAAACTAATGCATTTTAACTTATCGAAAAGCTGTTCTATTAAGTCACAACACGAAAAAACTCGTATATTATCCAAAGAAGTACGAGTTCACTATTTTAATAGCATGACCCAGTGATATGTCTTCGAATTCATATCGCAACTTGTACCTGAACGGCTAGTAAATTACTATTTTCTCGTACATTTTTGGTACAATTAATCATATGAAAAGACTATATGCCTTGTAGCGAGCACGAGCTGCAAGAATATAAGTCATAACAAGGGAACGATATTGTTATTACCCGATATCCCGATACGCATCCTATACTCTCGAGTTCTAGTGATGCCTTCCATTTGATCTTTCATATTTGTCCTAGAATCTAACAACCCAGTCGGCTCCATCGGTTAGACACGTTTCTAGAGGTTCTTATGGACGCCCCTTAGTAGTGACTTTGATAAAATCACATTCCTAATCCGTCCAAACCCTTATAAAGTTGTAGTAGGATTTCAAGTCGCAATCCAGATTTGCGATCTCGTTGAAAACATTCTTTAAATCTACCGTTGCTTTTCTAATATAGGTAGGGTTATTTAAGTTACCATATCAACACGTCCATCAACCAAAAACCTCCACCAAACAAATGCAGCTAGGGGAGCTTTGGATGAGTTTCGAGTCCGATGTGCTTAATTGAGAGGGACCAAAGCATGTCCGATAAAATACTTATTTTTTAATATTAGAGGTAATCAATTTCAATGGAGTTAGCTTCCAGACCTGAAGTCTGAAATTTACCATATTAGAATTGGTTTCTAGTTTGTGGAACTTGAAACCTAACTTATTTGCCATAAACCGACCTACTACCCTACCTTGTTTTTTCCGATTTAGTTCCAAGGTCTACGAAAAAATCATTTTTTTCATACTTATTAACTTCATTTTTTACAGCAAAATACTATGAGTAACAAAATAGTCCGAAGTAAAAGATGAACGAGGGCAAATAAGCAAAGGCTAGCAAGGATTGTGAGGCTTGAACTGCTAGGACAAGCCATGAGCAAGTGAGGATGAGGATGAGTAGCGAGCGAGAGAGAGAAAGAATCGTAAAGTGTCTAAGTGAAGTTGAAGAGAACATAGAAAAATATAGATATAGAGAAAAGGATGCCAAAAGAAAAACTAGGGCTTTTAAGCTTTATGAAGCCGATTTCAAGTGTAGTTCAGTTGATCTGGTTTATTAAATGGATCTTCACTCGAATTGAGAACTAGATCAGTTCTAATGGAAATCTAGAATTAAATTGATTTTCAAAGCGGTCCTGTCTGGTTCCCAAATAGAATCAATCTGATTGTATAATGCTATCAAATATGTGACAAGTTAAGATTTGTATTCAAGACTAGACGAGTTCGCACACATTGATCAATAGACTCCCCGGTTATACAGGGCAAAAAAGAAATCGCACCTATGAAGCATTTTTTTGTGACAAAAATAATCATTGGTGACCAGTAAAAATTTGTTGTCAAAAATTATTAAATGCATCTTAGGTACCGTGAATTACGACATTATTGCCTACAAAAGAAGTCAGATGTTGTCACTTCCAAGACAAAAGGAAAATCACGAGACAGTACGCACATGCGGCGATTCAAACGGGTGGATGGCATTGGAAGTCATCGCCTAAAAGCTGTTCGACGAAGCAGTCTTCCTTCACAAAGCAAGTTCTTGCTTTATGTCTTGGTAATTCAAAATCAATCACGTACCGAAAATCAACCACGTACCGGTCGCAATAGAAACATGAAAATGTAAAGGATGTTTCTAGCTAGAATCATGTGTTTTAGACCCTCCCATGTCTATTGATTTGGGATCGAGAATCCTCTTACAAGAACCAATACAACAAACCGCAACTCGAGCATTTTTCTTCTCTAGAGAACTACTCACTTGGTGCAAAATGTAGCGAATATTCTAGCATCTTTGTATGTTTATATGTTTTGGTGGGGCTTGGGTGAAATGATGGGTTGACTTGATTCGACTCAACGAATCGAGATATCAGAAAAAGAAATAAATATGAGATAACCATCATCACAATGTTGAATACTATTTATTTATCTTTATTGACATAAAGGACATTTGTGATAAATGGATTGAGGCTAGTCGAGATAAGTCCTGGCCAGAGACGGTCTACGGTTAGATACTCACTTGTGTATCTCTATGAACTACTATATGGTGATTGCATATCGAGAAATAATATGTTGTTTGCTTGCATTTGAATGAATAGTTTGATGCTACATCAACAAGTTATTTTTTTGGATTAATGACCTGTATGATCCGTAAACTTTAGTCTAATATGCAATATGGTTCATAAACTTTAAATTTGTTCAATATAATCTATGAACTTTTTATACATATTCAATTTAGTCGTTAAACTCCTTTCTTATCATCACTAGACTCACCCTCCATCACTCCCTTTCAGCTTGCCTCTCATATCATAGCATGGCACAACGGCCCTAGTGAAGTGGCTCCAATCTCTTTTTATAGGATGTTTTTTATCCTGCACTGGTTGTTTTAATCAATTTTGACCGGAAATTGTTGACATGATAGTCTAGTTTATGTTAACTATCATATATAGTATGGCCAGCACTAACGTGAATAATTTTTGCATATTTAAAAAAATTTAAATTTTTTATAATTCTTTATTCTTTTCTTTTTTATTTTTTTTCTTCCTCGCTGGTTGCCGAGCCTTAAAGTAGAAGGATGAAAGGAAAAAAAATTCAAAAAACTATAAAAAAAAATAAATAAATACAAAAGTCGTCTATGTTAACACCAGTTATACCACATAAGATGGTCGGCGTCTATGTCGGCGATTTTCAACCAAAATTAGCTAAAATAACTAAATTGTCAAATTGTCAAAAGATCTAGAATTAAATTGGTCAAATTGAAAGTCTAGAACTAAATTGACATATGTATAATAGATTTATAATTTTTTGGTGATTTTTTGGATATGCTTGATGAGGATGTTCGTGGAATAAATTTTGGACATCTTGCCCTCCGGGAGATGTTCTTACAGACCGTGCCTCCACGCGAGCTTTGGAGCTCGAACAAGGGCCTGCATGCACCTGAGTGTTACGACAGCTTGCTTTCGAACCTGGCAGCCACGGAAAAATAGCTTGAATACGACTGGCAACTGCTCCCTCAAAGGCCCTCAAAGTACGCCTTGTCTGCATATCTGGGGGAAAGAAATCCGAAGAAACTAGGTCGACGATTGACACAGTCATGAATTGATTCGGACACCGAGCATGCATGATGCTACTAAGAACTGTCTTCCTGAGCTACTTCTGCGCAAGGAAGGAAAATGTAAAACTGCAGATTTCGAGTGCATTGAAAATACTGATTTAAATGGAAGTTTGCCGATGAAGAGGGTCAAACATGCTTACCAGCTGATAATTTGTGACCTCCATAAAAATCGTGGAAAGAATTTGAAATAAGACTCTGAAGTTATGCCATTTTATCAAAAATAGTATGTGAAATAGATCTTATCTCAAATAAAACTAGCCAACTTAGTCTCAAATAAGGCCATGAATTCACCGCTCGACCTTTTCCAACCAGCAAGCATGTGCATTCCAAGTGCTAGCAAAAAGATTTGGCCGGACGATGAGATCGGGGTCTTATTTAACATTAAGTTGGTTATTTTAGGTCTTAATTGAAATAGTGTCCATTTTTTTATTCACTTTTCAAAAAACGACCACACCTTAAACCCTTGTTCATAATTTTTCCAAGATCAGGCAAACTCATATTATTTGCTTGCAAAAGGTAAACCCCTAAGCCAATTAGGGAATTCTTCATGATCCTCAAAAGGAGCAAAGTTCTATGATGTATGCAAGCGCCAAGTAAAATCAATTTTAATGGCCAAAGCTTTTTTGTGGGAGAAGTGTTAAAAAAGTCATAAACTTTTTGTATTTGTGCGAATTTAGTTCTAAACTTTTTTTATGCTAATTTAATCCTAAACTTTTTATTTTGTGCCAATTCAGTCTTCTTTGGCCAATTTTGACCGTGATTGGCGTTAACGTTGACAACTTTTAATAATATTTTAATATTTTTAGATTTTCTTTTTCTTTTTTTCTTTTTTTCTTTTTTCCTTCTCCTCCTTCCTCCAGTCCGGCGACCGGCCAGAGGCGACAGCCGGCAAGCCTCGTGGCCACCTCGACCTCACCAGATTCGATAAGGGCGAGGCTCTCTGCCCAACGCGAGGCCAGCTTGAGGCCACCCAGGCTACAAGGGCAGTCTCTCACCGGCCATGGGCGAGGCTCGACTTCGCCAACTCGACGCAAGGCCAGCTCAAGGCCACGAGGTCGGCTTGGGCGGCCTCGCACTCACGGCCATTGGCAAGGTGGCCGATGAGGTTGACAAGGAGGAGGAGAAGAACAAAAGAAAAAGAATAAAAAAATTTCATTAACATCCCTGAGAAGTCGTCCGACTCGTCCCTAAGGGTGGGAGCCTCCTCCCCTTCCCGCTCGATCTCCCTGTCTCTCTTTTTCTCCTCATTTTCATGACTTCTTTATTGGTTTTGCGGACGACCCGGTCAACAATTTCCATGGAAGTGGAGAGTTTTGTCCTATGAACTCAGACATTCGAAGCGTGGCCACCTTGGAAAAATCTGCCCTTTCCTATTTGCTTTCTCACTTCGGCTCTAGTGCTTGCTCCATAGAGTTGAGCGCTCCGCAACTCTTGAGACTTCTCTGCTGCTGACTTCGGCAATCGACTTATCTAAAAGTGCGCAAGTCTTCTCTCCCCATCTAGAGTTAGATTTAGATTTGAGTGCTCTTCCATTCCGATTTATATATAGATCTGGGATTTACAATTCATATTTCTATACTCTTTCAACCTGTTGTTGGTGGTGTTATCTTTATATGGCGATGTTGCCGGGATGCCAAATCTTGGCACCCACCGCCTTTTAGCAAAGCTATAACTACTGAAGAACGAAATTTTGACATGTACTCATCACTAATGTTGATGCGAAACTCGTTGATCAGCCGTTGATTGTACTTTAATGCTAATAGATTTGTCTTTATGGAATGAGGGAGTTTAAGTTGATTTATCTTTCAGATTTACTTGTTTTGTATGATGTGAATTTATCTCTCTTTCGTGTTAAAAATGAAAATTTTCTTTTTGACAGAAAAAAAAAATAAAAAATTCTTGTTGCAAAAAGTCGAACTGCCATGAAAAATGGGTACTTATATCGGACAAGAAAGTATAGATAATTCACGAGGATTTTGGAAAATGACGTGATTTTGTTATACATCAATTTAAATAAAAGGTTTTGTTTTGGCTTAAGTACACGTTCTTTTCATGAAACTGACCAAAATATACTTAAATTGATAATCCAAAAATATGGGATAGACAGCTATAATTATGTCTTTCTTTGTTCTCTCCTTATTTACCCACGACTTATTGTTCGTCCGTCTCAGGATACAAAGTTGCTACACTGAAAACCACATTTTGACCTTTTTATTTTTCTATTGTTCTTCTATATAAATTATTATGCATTGTCATTTTAGTCTAACTTTAAGAACCAAAATAGTAAGGGCAATTCCACAGTTTTACAATTAAAAATAATAATAATAATAATAAATAAATTTTAATTGTACAATCATATAGACGTTTCGACTTTACATCGAATTCCCTGACTTAATTGGTGTTAGTATATGGCGTTTGCCTTGTTATAAAAAGATAAATTTCGTCAAGTACGGCAGCAAAACTTATTTCACTATTAGACTCTGTTAACATCCAAAAATACCTCATTATCAAGTGCTAATCACGAGAGATAAAAGCCTTTGAAATCATTCTTGTTGTCACGTGTGGGCTGTGATTTACATCGACCCAGCCCACGGTAGTTATGGAAAGGATGGCCAAGGATTTTGAGAGCCTTTATGCTAGATTTCGGTGGACCTATAAGCAGAGATACATGATTCGATGATAACACAGTTGATTGCCATGTGTCCAAGCTAAGAAACGCTATTAAAGATATAGTGTTTAGATGGAATTGACAGCAAGATTTGGGCCATAATGGTTGATGCTTAAAAGGGCGTCAAAATCAAATGAGCGATTAATACTTACTAAACAAGTCACAAGAACATCGTTGAACATAGAAAGCAATTGGATATGGATAAAGTGGTTTGGCAAAGAATGTGGAGTGACTTTTAAAGAGAGAGCAACCAACTACCGACGATTATCAAATTGGCTCATAAATATCGCAAGCAATCCAACAAAGAACCCCCAAATAACAGACAAAGTTCATTTATCTTACCCTTTAGTTATCTTAGTTTAGTCTAGTTTAGTTGTAGCTTCATATTCCTATCGTCGATTCAATTTCGACGAGTGTTTATATACCGAGTAGTGCTGTCAATCAGATTCTAGTTATCCTACCGTCTAGCTTGTCGACTAGATTCTGATATTGTGTCCTCATATCTATATAGGAACAATGTCTACTAGGTATTGTTACCATCGTCTAATGTCGTCAATTAGCTTTTGACGTTATATCCACATATCCATTTATGAGCAATTTTTATTAGGTGTTGTTACCACCATCCAGCGTCATCAATTAGATATCAACGTTGTGTCCCCGCATTCATCTAGTGGCAATGTCTACAATATGTTATTTCCATTGTCCAGCGTCGTTGATTAAGTTCCCACATTATATCCTCGAACTCAATTGAAAACAGTGCTTTCTAGGTGCTTTTGTTAACATTAATTATTATTGCATAAACCACTTCGATCTTAATGGGCTTTCATTAGTATGTCAAAGTGAGTTTGGATCAAACTGTTGATTGGATTTCAACATTGGTTTATCATTGATTTTAACCTTGTATTAAGCAACTTTATAAGATCATAACTATATAATATATAGCTCCATTAGCATTTGACCCTCTCTGTTAAATGTTAATAGAAAAAACCTAAGTCTTGTCTAATAAAATCAAAATATAATACTTGGTGAAAGATATTTCGTTATAAGATCCAAAACTAGTGAAACAAACTCTTAATTTATTTGACGAGTTTTATCGTGAGAAGATCATAGACTGTAATATTTGTTGATTCATGAATATAAGGTAGAGCACAATATTGGTAAAAAAAAAGAATTAAAAGGCATAAATAAGAAAATTTACTAAAATTGATCTAATTTCAATTTTTTTAAGACTCATTCTTTTAATTGTATTTTCTCATTTCTTAGTTTCTTCACTCTCTCTCTCTCTCCTCTCTCGTGACCTTCTCCGCCGCAGGCCCGCCGTCCTCTCTCGCCGCCGTAGCCGCGTTCCCCCCCGCCCCCCGGGCCCCGCCGCCGCCGCGAGCAGCACTCCGCCACTGGCAGCGCTGGGAGCCGTCTTCATCTCTCTCTCTCTCTGTTATCGCCGCCGCGTCTCACCTCGCCGTCACCGTAGCACTCCGCCGCTCGCACTGCCGCTCCCCGGTCTCCCTTCCAGGTACCTCGTCTCCCTCACTCTTTGCTCTCTCTCTCTCTCTCTCTCTGTTAGCCCATCGACGGCGCGGGAGCAGCAAGCTTGAGCATTCCATAAATGGTTTGCAACTCGCGCTCTGTTCTTCTTCGGTTGTTATTTTAGAGTCTTTTGATCATTTCTTTAACTGTCCGATCGCGATCTTTCGTATTCCTTAGTAGTTTCTTTTCAGTCTCTATGGGGAAAAATTTCCTCGGTCCTCCTCGCGTTCGAGTGTAGTCTCTACCCATTCTTTTCACTGTTTCCTCGCCAGTTTCGTCTCTTGATCGCCCGTTATTCGACCATGCCTCGTGCCACATCCATCGCCATGAGGTTTCTCCTCGTGGGTGCTCGCCGGTTGCGTCAAGCGCACCACCTGTTCGATAAAAGTTCAATCTATTACAATTCTTTTTGTCCATTCTTAACATAGTTTCGGAAGGATTACTGATGCCGAATGACCATGTGGTTCTTGAACTTTGTTGCTATCGTCAAAGAAGACCTTAAGCGGAACTCGTCGAAAATATTTTGCCGCATTTGAATATGGTTTCAACGACATAATGCCTTGATATGAGTTATTACTGATAGTATTTTCCCTCTTTCTTTTAGCTAAAGGTGATCTTTTTCTTTTCTTTTTCCCTGCCAATTGAATCGCAGTTCGGAATATACAATATATAGGAGGTGCCTTATGTTCAATCTTAGCCTAATCGAGCACACATTGCGGTTACCTCCTCATCTGCTCAGCCTATCCCTGGATAAAGCTGTTAAGTATGAGCTTGAGAAACTTTTCTTAGACAAGGTTTGTATTGGTGCGTGCATTTGTTCTGGGTGTTCACACTATATGCGCTGTATGTTATGTAATCTCCAGTTTAAATGACTTTGAAGGCTGATGCTGCTTGTCCCTATAATGAAGGTTATTGCAAATCTGGGCCTTTGCGTTTCTGTCTATGACATCAGAAGGATTGATGGTGGCTTTATTTTTCCAGGAGATGGGGCACCTACTTACACGGTATTTTATTCTATTGAGATTTGCTGTTTCAGATTTTATGCTTAGTCGAACCTACTTTATATGGCAACAAAATGGGGCGTCCACCTAGGTCTTCTTGATGTATCTGTCAGTCAAAGTATTGTGTGAAGCATTTCCCTCTTCTTTAGTAGATTATCACGTGCTGGTTTAATTTTTGAGAGAATTGTGCAGTTTTCTATCTGCTTCAGTTCATCTCCTCGTAGTTCAACTTTGAATAAGTTCACTTAGAACTGTTGTCTGCTGACTTACCTTGTAAAGAGCACTACCTACCTCAGTATTTGGTTAATAAGGATATTGATCATCTCCCATGCCATTATCCAGAATGTTGGAATATTTGAAAGATTCCATTGCTGCATTTCTTTGGTATACGGAGAATCAGGGCAACTTGTGGATTTGTTCTTTCTGTAAAATATTTCTGATGTTGTTGTTGTAAGCTTCATCCATACTTAAGCTTAGGATCTCCAGTAGCATTGGGATGGTATAGTCAGGTTTTTTCATCTTTCATCAATGTGATGGTTGCTCTACTCAAGATTATGAACCTTGTTAGGCATCTTGAGTAGAGCTGGTTGTGCTCCTGACAGCCTGTAGGGACCGAAGTGCAAAATGGGCAGGCTGGTAAATTGTTTTGTCATTGGGCCTGGCCCACCCGGTCCCCATCATTTTATGAAGAAAATCTTTTTGTCTTTTTTTTTTTCGATCATGGGCTAGCTTGGCCGGGGGTTTTTAGACCTTACGATTTGACCCAACCCGCCTAGGCCCATTCATTGATTTAAGTATAATCTCATGACTAAGGATGGGCTCTTGAATATAAAAATTATGTGAGTTGCACATAAGAACGGGACTTTCAATCTAATCCAAGGTTACAATTGGTAAGGGGGAGCTATCGCTTTGTACAGTTCCACTTTCCTTTCTGATTGTTTCTCTCGCGCTTATTGGCATGGAGGCTTAAAGTCCTTAGGTCCAAAAGCTTACCTCTGTGTTCCATGTGATAATGATTGGCACAATGGTTTTTCTTGAAGTACTTCCTTCTACCATGTTTAAATAAGGGAACGAGCTCTCCTGAGCTTGATTTTCTTTTTACGAAAACTCACTGCAAGATGTTCTTCTCCCCTCTTATGGATCTCGCATTTAGTAGAGTAAGGAAAAACAATCAACTGATAGTGTTTTCCTCGATAACTCAAACAATCCTAAAATTTGCCAAAGACAGTGCTATCTTCGCTGTCCTAGTCACTTTTATTGGAATCAAAGAAATCTTATAGAACTGCCAAGATTACACACTTCTTTTAGTTATAGTAAGCTTTGGTTAGTCAACTACTGGAACATCCCCGTCCCCATAGCCCCTTCCCCCACCCAAATGGAAAATACTGACATTGCTTAGGCAAGACATTTTCATGTTGAATTACTATCCTTCTGCCAACTCTGTCTATCATCACAGAGCTTGTACAGTTGAGTCAACCATAAATGAATTACCTGAGAGTATTTATTTGCGAAAAAACTTCTTTGACGAGGTAATATATGTGAAGACTCGTGCCTCTATTTTCAATGAAAACCTTTGTGAAGCAAAATGAGTAAGACGCTAGAAGTTATTAGATTTGTTAAGATACCATGTTTAGGAGAATTTTCAGTTTTCGTTTTTGTTATACAATACTCTCCTATTGGTTTCCCCTTTTCTTAAATAATCTAATATTTATTACTGTAGATTTCCTGTATTAATGGTCATTTTGATACCATTGTAGGTGGAATGCAGACTGCTAGTGTTTCGTCCATTCGTTGGGGAAATAATTGAAGCGAAACTCAAAGAATTTGATAAAGATGGTTTGCGCTGTATGTCTCAATCTGCTTGCAATACTAGACTCCGTCTCCTTTTGCTTCTTTCCTCTGAAAATCAGGTCATGCTTTTCATGCTGCAGTGTAAAAGTGTTTCTTGTCAAATAAGCAACATATGCGTATGTGCCTCTTTTTTGGTCTTATGGTCAATTTTGAGCTGCTGTTTCATTGTGGCATATATATCCTTAAGGATATGCGTATGTGCAGTAAATAATAATTACCACCCTAAGGAAATAATGATTGATAATTAGACTATTGTGTTTACATGACGAAATATGCTATATAATCTACAAAGTAATGTCAACTAAGTTAACATCCATCGTGATTTGATAGAGTTTTATGCTTTCTCCATCTTTTCATCGATAAGAGTGGCAAAAGACAAGTCATAACTTGTCATCGGTTCTAAGATATTTTGTGAATACATTCAATGATTTGCCAATGCAGGGCAACATCTCGAGATTTAAAATTTTTTACTATGCATGTGCACTGGGTTAGCCATTGTAGTTTTGACTTAGTATGGAATAACTTTCATGTACCAGATTTTTGACTGGATTAGTAATTGGTGCACATCTAACTTGTAGCAACTCCATAGCTTCTTATGGGAGCTCTGGTACTTGTTGGGTTTTTGCCTCTTCAAGACTATCAATTATTGAGGATCAACATGGTCACACCTCACCACTGCATGAAACCAATTTATGTTTACCCAAGAGTGAAAAACTATCTTTCTAAGGGTCATATAGTGTCCATAGATGACCGTAGTTGCATGTTTTAGCACCCATTGATAATTAGTGCTCATCAAACTCAGTCCAAGGTTATGTTGTTAGTAAATTTGGATAGTAAGTAAGAGTCTAGTTTTCTCCTTGCTGAATTGTCTCTGTGGTTTTGAGGAATTCATGCGTGCATGTTTAGTCGCACACTACAGGTTTAACTGCAATAAGCATTAGATCACCTATGACTTGCATTTTACTAGTGGGGTTTGATATATTTGGTGGGCTAATGGGTTAAAGTGACTTTTGACCTTGGAAGAGAGGGCAAGAATCGAGCTTAGGTCTTGATTGGTTGCTTTCGAAAACGAGATGGAACTTATGTGACTGGTGGTGGCATGTGCTATGGATGGTTAGGAAATCTAATGAATTTACTTGCTTAATGAATGGAGAAAGGTAAGTCTGGGAAGGAGAACCTTTGGGTCAATGTATATTCACCTGTTCTTGTCGACGTGCTATCTTTTCGATATTCTCTCTCTATGAATTACCATCTCTCAGAGCTCATGATGTTCTGAACCATCTCTTTCATAATTGCACAATCTTAATCATCACTCTCACAATGTTCTGTTCTTGAACTATTTTGAATTTTTTTGGGAATTATCTCTCATCATGTTGAGTTCTTGTCTTTTTAAGTTATTAATTCTTGTTGCAAGAGAAATACAAGCATGTCTTTTCTAGCACTTTTTCTGCAGTATCTCTTTTGTTTTCCTAAAATCTTCGCTTTGTGAGGTACTTTACATCGGTATTGATTTCTAGTTGTATTTGTTGAGGTCCATGCAAGAGTTTACCATTTTAATGTATTGATGGGTGACCAAATAGTCAAGACAGAAAGTTGATTTCTTTTCCTTCTATTTTATGAGCTATATGTTACACTTGCAGTAATGCCTTATCTATGATTGGCAGTATCTATGGGATTTTTTGATGACATTTACATTCCCTTTCATCTCTTGCCATACCCATCCCGTTTTGAGCCTGACTCGGAAAATGGGTAAGAGCCTCTCTTTCCTTTAAATATGCTTAATAGTTACTGGAAGTTTGAGTGATTACTTAGGATGCTCTTTGTGGGGCGTGCATGTATTGCTTTTATGCGAAATGTCATTTTTGGTCAACCCATACATAATTTGCAGGAACCGGTTTAGATGGATATGGGAGTATCAGGCAAATGGGGAGAATGAAGATGATCAGACACCGGCAACAGTTTATCCTATTGATGAGATTGGCGAGGTTTGGATGTTGCTTTGGTCTCTTTAATTAATTGCTGAACTTGTCATGTTTTTCCAGCCATTTGCTTGTAACCTACTTAGTTTCTTTCTTCAAGATATTGTTTTGAAAAAGTAAATACAGAAGCCTGTCTTATAATATGCAGACCATCAGATTCAGAGTTCAGAGTGTAAATTATCCTTCAATTCCACTGGAGCAACCAAAAGATTCTAAGCCATTTGCTCCTATGGTGATTACTGTGAGTTCTTTCTCAAACCATGTGTGGTGCCCACTTCTACAGCTTTGTTTCTCTGTTTTATTCTCTTGAGGCTGCATTAATAGTCTAGTGCTGATGGCTACAAGCTCTAGACTCCTTACACGCTTCATTTGGAAATGAAGTACTGTTCTTTAACTGCTTCATGGCCCCCATTGATTGATGTCTCTTCATGTGATTGCCCAAGTGTTTTCTTAGTTTCCTTCTATGTTATCTCCTCTTCTTTAAAACCTGACTGGATTGATCAAGCAGGTCTAATCCTTATTAAACTTGTTACTTTACAGGGATCTCTTGATAATGATGGTTTGGGTCCACTTTCATGGTGGGAATGATAAGTTTATGTGTTTGGGTAGGTAAGGCAGATCTGTCAATAACACGATTTATTGTGTCAGGCCACAGAAAGGGTACTTAGCTATAGCATCTCCTGAATATGTTCCTTATTTCTTTATTATTTGTTTTAAATGACAAGTTTTGATGTCATATGTGCCAAAATCTTATCAGTCCTCTTTTTGGTGGTCACAGGCACCTTCTGGTATAACGAAATGGAGCAGTAATTTGCAGATAATTTTGTCTTGTCAGTATTGACCGTGTGGAGAACCTATAGGATGAATGCCACAGTTTATTGCGGAGGCCAGCATCGCACTTGGTCATGTATATTTGGTGTCCTGGGTTGAATGCCATTCCCTTCATTTATATTTCTTCCCCCATATCATCGTTTCACCTCATGTTAAGTTCAAAATGTAAGCTAAGTTCTGATCAAAGTAGTCCAATTCTGCAGCTATTCGTTGTCATTGTAACCTCTTTCTCTTTAATTTTGTCTGGGTGCCAAAGAGCTCAATTTTCATGTCTGCATAGTCGAGGTGTGCGTGGAGTTTTTCACTTAGCTTTCCTCTTCCGATGGTGGAATTTCCTGTATCGGCTGAACTGAAGTATGCGCATGATTTTGTCGATTACTTTGGTTGTGTTCTTTTGGTCACGATTGTATAGTTGTCACTGGGTTTTTATCCTACGGATTGTAAATTCTCTACTGCATGAATGGACAGTGCGGGGTCAGGTTAAATTTCTCTTTGGCTTGTTTTCTTAAGCTATGCTGGAAAACCGAGTAGAACGAACCCTTCTACAGCAGACATTGGAATATATGAAACTCAAATGACCTTGGAATTCAGTTTGCCTCTTCCGTAGTGCGATGGTTATTTATAAGATGGGAGAGATTTTCCTCTTGTAGAGAATGTGCCCAAGAATCGACCGAGGGATAAAAAGCGTATGGAGCCATGTCTTGTCGCCCAAAGCTTCGAAACGATTTGAAATTGCTGAAGAATCTTTCAATCTACACGAATGGCTAATCTCTGTTTGTTATCATGTTTGGTCGAAGTCAAAATCTTCAGTTCAAAGTGGAAATGAGCCAGAGTCGAGTTGTAATATAGAGTAAAATGGGATTTGAAAGAGGAATATTAACGAAAGGCGGCGAACCGCTAATGATACAAATGCACATAAAATTTCACAAGCCAAAGATAGTTTATGCTATAGGCACATTTGAGTGAACGATCTCTCTAGATTCTACATTGCCCTGAGTGTTCCTTCCCAGTGAAGCTCAGAGAGACAATCCTGATTCTTCATCCTCTTCAAGGCTCGAGGTGTAGACGATGTAGAAAATCCAGATGAGCCCAAACACGCCAAACAGGATCCATCCGAGCAGGTTGTTGCTCAACCCGAACGGGAGCCCCGTCCCTTCGGTGCTCATCCTCTCGTCCACCAGAGCCATGGCTGGGCTCGACATGGTTGCGGCGCACAGGGCCGTGGCCAGCGACGCACCCATGCCCATGCCCGAGGCTTTCTCCGGCTCCAAGGGCTTCCCCTCCGCGGAGCACCTGACTCTTCCCTTCATCGCAATTGCAGGCAATCCTGCGACCGTAATAATTGATGAAAAAAAGGATTCAGGGTGTCGGTTTCGCTCATCCTATAAGTTCATTCCTGTACTATTGAAGAACTGATAACAGCTGCAAGCAATCACTTAAATTCAGTAGGAAGAGAAGTGTAAGCCTAGGTGGTCTAGTTGAATCTACCTACCTGTCTAATTGTATCTATCTCATAAGTTATTTAACCAATCAGATAGTGAGATCAACCAGCTGACCAAGTGATCAAATCAGTGAGAACACCTCTCAAAACTAATCCCAAAAGAAATGGTCAAGAGACAGTAAGAGGGAGATGGGCAGCTTACCAAGAACAGGGGAGGATGAGGCCCCAAGAGGTTTCTTCTGAGAGAGACCTCTGCATGAGACCATGGAGGCTGCAGAGCTTGCAGTGATGGTGGCCATCTCTCCTCTTTCTCTCTCTTTCTCTCTCCAAAAAGATGTGTTGGGGCGTGACTGGCAAGTGAGAATGGTTTATTTGATGGGAGGCTTGAGAAGAGGATTGATTTTGCATAAAAACAAGAAGCCACCACAGGAGGATGGATAGCAGGAAAGCCCCTCATTTGATATCCTTTATCCGCACCTGCCCAACCCAATTTGTCCACGTGTCACATCATCCATTGAGACCCAATATTTTCTCTTTTGGAGAAAATAGCTTGCAGGCCTGACTTCTCTGGAAAGAACCCCCCAAAAAATAGAAATAAAATTGAAGATTCGACCTGACATAATGAACTATTCGAAGCCCAAGAAGTCCAGCAACTAAAGCACTATCCAAGGCCATCTAGAAGTGTTTTCTAGAAATTATTTTCTAGACTTTTTATTAGTTTAATTCGTCGAAAATGACTTATCAATCAAAAATATTTTTCAATTAATTAAAATATTAATACGTAAAATTAGCAAAGTAAATCCATAAATTTAAGTGAATATTTTTTAATATTGCTCCTCTCGATTTTTTTTTTCTTTTCTTTCTTTTTATTTATCCTTCGCCCTCTGTCGATCATCAGGCCTCAACGACGGCCAATGAGCGGCCACAGGCTTCACACCAGATCCTATAAGGTTGAGCTCAACTGTAGCTGATAAGCTTGAATTTGCTAGATCCCGACAAGTCTCACCCATGAATAGTGAGCTTGAGCCTCACTTATGGCCTGCGCCCATTGCCATCTATTGGCGGTTAGAGGAAGAAGAAACAAAAAAGAAAAGGAAAAAATATTTAAAAATTTGATTATTTTTATCTAATGCAATTGAGATCATTTTTCAAGAAAACATAGAAAATCTACTTACTTTTTCGAAAAATAATTTCTCGAAAAATATTTTTCCTCGTCATGAAGTTTTTGTCCAAATAAACGCACCCTATGTGTGAAACAAAATGCTGGGCTAATAGAATGCTGAGTCACTCGTGGACGTAAATAAACCGGAGAGAAAGGACTCCTGACCAGGATCATTTGGCTGCAATTAACACCAAAAAAGCAGGATGATGCTCGAAGTACAACTCAGACCAGACGTTTGGTCGAGAATCAAGAAGCTTTAATCATCTGAGATGAGGTTTATGTACATCCAAGAACTAAATAGCATTACAAAAATCTGCTTGAAGGGGTGAGGGGGGATTCTTATTGAACTAGGTTAACCTCTGCTCCAATGGGGATTATGGCCGGATAGTTCTCTTCGAAAGAATGGAAGATAATTTACACAGAAAATTTGTATGAGATTGAAAGAATCAAAGCTTGCTTTATTCTCGAAGAATGATCAACCGCGACAGGTGCGCCGCATGGTTCAAGAATGCTCCTCAAGTGGCCGGATTACTCGTGGACGTTGCACTGTTGCAAGTAAGGGTTGTCATACACGACATGCTTGGTCCAGTAACCCTTGTACTTACTGATCCCAATTTCCAACCATGGCTTCATGACACCATCGAAGTGTATAACTGCCGCACGTTCAATGTCGCCCGGCGCGACATCTGACTCATGACCTAGGCCGAGGATGTGCCATCTCTTGTCCAGAGCTACTGTCTGGTTGTAGAAGGTGAGCCAGCCTATCGGCAAACTTCCAGCCTTCAGCAGTGGCTTCCCATGCTCCTGCAACTGGCACCATAGAAACCGAGTTCTTAAATTGTCCAATTCAAGATCATTTCAGACATTAGAAGGGCCGTTGTCATAGATGCAGTGAGCAGGACATGCCAAATAATACGATCCCCATTAACAGTTTTTCTATCAAAATCGTATGCCTGGGGAAGGAAGTGTAGGATACTTGGTAATCCCTAGTACAATCTCGAATCAACATCATACAATTGCATCCACTTAAAAGGAAATAATAAAATAAGAGAGAGGAATAGGAGGAAATATCAAGACATTGGGGAAAGTACAAACTGAGATTAACAAATTACGATCACTTCTTTTCATATTTGACATCCTTAACGTCGTTCAGCTTCACCATCCTTAACAGAAGTCAACCCAGGCAATGCATATTGGAAAATCACCCACCCAAGGCGAACAATTAAATATACGAAATAAAGAAAATACACTAGTCTTTCTCATCCTTCCCTTTCTATCATTCACTTTCTCCTTTCTATTTCATGGGGAATGGTGTAATTAGTTAGCACAAACTCAGAACAATAATAAGACGTTTATTGTCCTAGGAGAAGACATATAAATGGTGCTCTTGATAAGTTGCGGTGCTTTTTTGAATTATTTTATAGGAATCAAAGAACAACAAGCAGGTATAACAATTTACATGATAGAAAAAAATGAAAAAATAGCATCATGTGCATACCAGCTCCAAGTAGCTGCCATATTTTGCAGTTAAATTTTGCTTCCTCCACTCTTGCAAATCAAACAAGTTCAGCCCAAATGCCCACGTGCATGTATTGGCATCGAACCTCTTGGAAACAAGTGGATCTGTGAAGTCAATGTACATATCCATCTGCCGATATGATGCATCACCTTCCTGACAAGTTTCCACAGCCCCATTTACTTTTCCTTTCAAATTCACATCCCAAAGCTCAGTTAGATCCCTCTGCACTACCACATCATGGTCCAAAAACACAATCTTATCCAGCAGAGGGAAGACATCTGGCAGATAAAACCGTAGATGATTCAGTGCAGAAGTATATCGAGGGTCATAGGCATTCTGCTTCGGCAATGATGAAGCATATTTTTTCAAAAGCCACTCAAAATTTTCTAGGCTCTGGATATCTACAATCGCTCTTCCAGGAGCATTATGCAAAAACCACATTGAAATTGCTGCAAGATTGAGGTAATCGGTCACTATGTGGAACACGATCTTCTCTGGCTCCTGCAAGAAGTGACAAATGAGAAACTGGCATCTTTTTCAAAAAAATTCATGGAATTAAATAACACTGTTCTGCAAGAATAAATGTAAACAGCTAAACTGACAAGCATTTGCACTAGAGGATTAGTGGGACATTAGCTCATGACTCATGAGCGCAGAGACTAACTTAAAAGAATCTTCATCAGCCAAACAAAATAAACTTTCAGAACATGCCCTGGATGTGCATCGAGGATTGAAGTCAAGCAAGCAGCAATAAAGCGGCGAGTAGAGAGAAAAAGATCAAACTGCCTCAGACTACCGATCGAAAAGAATATTGTCATTGAATTGGTTATTCAATATTATGAAAAACCCATATGATACTCAAGTCATGAATGGAAGATTATTATGTCTAAGAAGACCGAAAGCTACCTCCAACTTCTGTGTTGATAGCATTAAACTGAGTTGTGTACACACATATACACTACTTCCCCTCACCGAGGGCAGAAACTGAAACTACAATTTTTGCGAGCAGTTACAGATGCGAGAGGGAAAAGATGTACTCATTTCCCCAATGAAAACAAGTACTTGCTATGTACGTAAAATCACTATATGATATGAACAAAGACATACATTTATTAAAGGTGCAAAACGATGCCATCACTCACTCTGTAAAATCATACCAGTTATTTACTTTAAGCTGTTTTATTTGTCTAAGTTCATCTTGTCAATAGCCCACTGTGGTTGCCAGCTTTTGATTAACAAATGGTCTCACAATACTCAAATTTGAATATGGAAATAAAGAATGCACAAACCAAAGAATCTAATAAACCAAACAAAAGCAGGCTTTTAAAAATTAGGAATCTGTGTGCTCTGAACTGTTATACTAAGTAGTTTCCTTTCCCTCAGTCAGTGACTGAAGGGTAAATTGGTTGCAATAAAAGAAAAACAAATAAGATACTGCAGGCTGAGACTTCTTTCAATCTTTCTGTGGCCTCTGGGTAGCAAAGAGTGTTAATATTTCCCTCAAAAGCGGAAATTTGCCTGGAGGCGTCGTGCATGATTATAGTTTCCAAGTTGAGTAAAGATCTATTCAGTGTCTAGGGCAGATGTACATAGTCTTACTGCACAGTATTGCTAAAATACCAAATTCCACCCATCTCAACAGAAAAACAGCCGTACTTGGACTAAAGGAATTAAGATGGGAGCGATGAAACTGGTAGATCCAAGGAAGGCTGGTGAGAATCACCCAGACAAACAGAGAGGTTCTTGAGAAAAATCCCATATGAGGTCCTGACATGTATATTATCTGTGTAAAACTTTTAATCATAATTCTTTTTATCACTGATGTTTACTCATTAGATTTGGACTAGCCAACGGCAGAAGGGTGATCCAAAATTCTTAATACATAGAAAGCAGGCTCATACATAGCATTGACAAGATCTAAGATACAAGGAAGGAATGTCCAAATTGTCCAGCACTTTCATTACTTGTTCTATCGGGTATGAAGCAAATTAAACCTTTAATAAGACTCATCATCTCATGTGCATTAATGTCTGGTCATTGCTAAACAAGTCTCAAACATATAGATTCAAGGCTGGACACAAGAAACCAAACCAAGATAAGAAAAATTAAGAAACAATTACCGCAGCATGTGCCACTGTTGAGTTGACCACTACTGCACAAGCAAGAATGTTGTCTGAGAATACAGCATAGTGATAGAGATCTCCATCATGTGCTTTTTCCCTGTTACCAAGCTTTCTCTCATCAGCTGGTAGGGTGAAGTACTCTGAAGTGAGCTGCATAGCAAGGCAATGAAGACCTTTTGGTGTAGTCCTTGCAGCAAGCTGGATAAGATGTTCAGCTTCATTCTTATGCGCCTGAACCTGCTCTTCAGTGTTGTAAGTCATAGCACGGAGCTTTGTGGCCATTAATGAACAGTGTGGAAAGGCATGACTGGCTTTGGCCAAGGAAACCTCCATGGCTTTTGTTCTCTGCCAAGCTCTGCAATTTCACATATATAGCATCATGAATAAAAAAGAAGGATTAACAACTCCTCCAAGAGGAAAAGATCAGAGCATACATGGTATCTTGTATTCTCCCTTTTTATCGATATTACTGATGTAAGCAAGCAATGACACAAGAGTAGCAATCAGATTTATAGAGATTTCGTTCATACTCGAAGAAACAAACTTTCCAAGAGGAATACAGTTCAATAGCTAGATCTTTAATCAGCATAGGGAATAATAAGAGTGGCTGAACCTCCTAGATAAATCAGAATCCTTCTTGGCATCATCCATTGCTCTTTCCAACTCTTTCATCCGCTGTCTCAGCTCTTTCACAATATGCGAGTTGCTACCTGGCGGTGCAAGGTTCAAGTATACTTTTGCTCTAATCAGCTGATCTTTCATCTCTTTCACCTTTTTATCTGACACACTTTTTTCCCGACGCTGTCCATTCTGAACTCGTTGGACCATACTTTGATCGAATTTCTCCTGCAATTAATGTAAATGTTGCAGATGATTTATACGAGGGCACAATAAAACTACCTTAAATTGTACCAAGAACAAAACGAAAGGGAGTATTGTGTATCATTTCTGCGATTTAATGCTCCATTGTGCTTCAATAACAGGATGTGCCCATGTTAACAACTATCGACATCAAGTTTTTTGTTAAATGAGAATTATATTATCTAAAAATACATGTGCATACTACGCCTTCAAAACACATCATGATATAATTCGTTTTGGGAAAACTGAGCAAGTAAAGAAAAGCTCATTTCCATGTTAGTGATTAACAGAACACGGCAAAAGGCCAGGTCAATGACTGACGAGCAATCCCAGTGCAAAGCAATCATACAAGTGGAAAACCAGTGATAAGAAACTAGAAGATGACCCTGGAAACAAATGACCATTAACGTCTCATATAGTTGAAGCAGGGCTCCTAGACAATAAAATACGTTGACGAGCAATCCCAGTGCAAAGCGATCATACAAGTGGAAAACCAGTGATAAGAAACTAGAAGATGACCCTGGAAACAAATGACCATTAACGTCTCATATAGTTGAAGCAGGGCTCCTAGACAATAAAATATGTTGACATGAGGAGGGAACATATTTACTAAATCATTGCCAAATTCACAGGCATTGCAATCAACCACAAGAGGAAAAAGAAGCAACAACAAAGTCTGAGGACACAAGACTAGAAAAGTTAAAAGAGAAGCTTGCATTACTCTTGATCATAATGGATAGAATTTCATTCCCAGGTGACTAGGCAAAGCTCTCAAAACCACAGGAAATCCATTTTACTGGAGAAAACAAAACACAGAGCCATACGTGGATTGACAATCTCCAAATGACAACTATACAATTCTACAGTGAGTGGCATTGCAAGACAAATTAATGTCACATCATCTGTCCCTTTCTCTGAGGAAGACTAGTTACTGGTACTTCTCAGTTACTGATGTACTTCTCACCATAAAATTATTGTCTTTTGTTACCTTTTTAGCAATCAACCAAAGCATTATAACAATGGTGGAAATTCTCATATTTCTCTAGAGAAATTTATCTAACGCAAAGCCCTAACACACCTTCCCTTGCTTCTGGCTTCTGCCGCAGAGAACATAACACAGTTATCAGTTCAATTTCAGTCTCCCTTTATCCTAGTGAACTTCATATCCAATGTTCTACAGCTTCTGATAACCAATGCAGATGGATCCCAGATGCTCTTATGATCCAACATGCAGCAGGTAATAGGTATTTACATGTGCCTGATGTGATGTAAAAATAGCTCAAAGTCTTCGACCTCACTATCATATCAATAGAAAAAATCAACTCTCATCTGAAATCAGATATCTCATTTTAAACCAACAGACCATGATAACCACCATAAATTACCAGATAATAATTGTACTTGTAATCATGATGCCAGTTAACTATTTGATGTTGACATAAAAGTTGACCATGAGAAAGCATGTATGTTTTTTATTTAAACAGATAATAACCAAATGCACCCCCTTAAGACGCAAGGCTGAAAGAAATGCCACATAGGATGGGCAATGCATGCACCAATTCTTGAGCTCAGTAAAATGCAATAGGACAAATAATTGCAAGAACGATTACTTCACTAACATCAATCTAAGAACCCTAATAAATACCTACAGAGTAAAAACTCCGATTAACCTAAGCCTGTGATTAAAGTAGGCATCAACCAAAGTAGAAAATTCTTTGCTTGCAAATGAATCAACCTAATAAGTAGAAATCAGTGAATCCATTAAGCTAGATCACTCGATACTAGCAGTCCACCCTATGCAGATCAAAGCCCCGTTTTGAACTGGATTCTATCCCCAATAGTCACTAGTGCATTACAAGTGTCATTCCTAGCTCCCACCATGTTACGTAGAAAAAAACCAAAACTGTGATTAGTAGCTTATTTCATCTGTTAAAGGATACCTGTCTTCTAGATGTGGATGGAACTTCATGATGTTGAATTTGCTCATCTTCCTTAGCACTTCTGCGTGCAGTCCCTAATTTCAACGCAGCCATAATCACAGATCCGCTTTGGGTCCAGATAAAAAAGAGAATAGAAGAAAAATACACCAACCATTTCTTTCCAAGATTTGGGTTCCTTCTGCAGCGCCTCCAAACTCCGCAGACTGACGGATCTCGTTATAAGTATGACCGACTGTGGAACCAACTTCACTGTCTTTATAAATCACCTGTTTCGGCTCCTTCAAGCCCTCACCCTCCTCCTAAAAGAGAGAAGCAATCCCAATCCGGTATGCATTAACCACTGACCAAAATCATAGAGGCGCATCGATGCAGCCCGGACAAATAAATTTATCCTCATACCTGATCAACTGAATTAAGTCTCCAAACATCCGCACTAGATTTCTGCACGCGAGAATCAAAACGAATCCCGAAAATCAAATATCGAAAAAAACAATCTCCACACTCCCATAAAAATAAAAAAGAGCCGCAACTCCAAGTCCACACACCGTAACGAGGTTTCAGAACCACCTCAAACTTATACTATTTTACTCTGTTCGTCCGACCAACCTACAAAGTAAACTCTTTTTCTTCGGATGATTAACCAACACCAACCAAACAAACGAAATCAAGACAAACTTTTGATGGAATCCCAAGATTCATACCCTATTGGAGAACTCCTCCGGAAACTCCTTGCGCCCTGCAAGAACAGATTCGAACCAAAAAAAAGAAAAAAAAAAAAACCGCGATCAATCCTCGAATCAGACCGGGAAAAACAAAAAAAACAACGAACCGTCCCGAAACCGAGATCGGCAACCGAGGCCAACGCCCGTTACCTGTCGCCGGAATGCGCTTGAGCCGGAAGGGGACGAGGACGACGGGGGCCAGAGCGGAGACGGCGAAGAGGCAGAGGATCAGGATCCTCAGGCGCCGGTGCAGCCTCTTCATCCAATCGAGAAGGGATAACAAAACCACACGCCGGCCACCCGCTTTCAACTCCTCCGCGCGATCTCTTCCCTCCCTTGCCTTCCTTCCAGCGGTCCCGACGTGGCGGCGCTTCCGCCGCGCGCGGCGACGCGGGGATCGGCGGCGGCGGCGATGCGCAGTCGATGCTCGAGAAGCAAGGCAAAGGCAAAGGCCAGGAGACGAGGCTGTAGCGTCTAGGGTTGTCAACGGGAACGTGCTCCTGCTTCTCTGTATCTGGCACGATGTAGAGAGAGAGAGAGGGAGCTTCTGGTTTCATGCCATTGTCGTCTGCGTGAATATGGTTTCGTCCTTGTCTTTCTCATTTGGTATAATTATTATTAATTTTAATAATAAATATTATTACTATGATTACTAAAAAAATTTGGAAATCCCGGATTTTTTTAATTCGAAGTTTATTGTAAAAAGTTTTCTTTAGGTGAATCAGCGAGATTTGGAAGATTAGATTGCGGGGTCTATTTTGAAATATTATATTATTATAGTAGTGCGGGAGGCTGCGTGATGGAGATTTCGGCTGGGAATGAGCGAGAGCGATGCTGTCCGTTGATCGTGATAACTCCCGAGCCGCGACACGATCGTGCGGTTCTGATTGACCCCAGTACCCGTAGGATCAAGACGTTGGTCGGTTTCTTCCTCCTCCTTCTTCTTCGTTCTTTCTATTTTCTATTTTCTTTTTCTTTTTCTTTTGGGTAACACTTTAGTGTATAATCTTGTTATGTCATTATCGTATAGCATCCCAGATCATGAGTGTACCGTGACACGAATACTCTGAACTTCCTTTTGTATCATCAAAAATCCGAGTTTGATCATTGTGACAAAAACACCCCAAATTTGTTTGTGTCGAAAAAAATTCCGAATTTATATCAGTATGACAAATATATACCGAATAAAATTGAAATTGATGGTACATATATATCATATATGTATGAGTTTGGGTTTTCTTATGAGGCAAAGAAAAATGTTAAGGTATTTGTATCACACTTGATAAGTTTAGGATTTTTAATGACAAAAAAAAAAATTTGAATTTGTGTCAATGAAGGCATAGTTTGGATTTTTTGTGGTAATTTCCCTTCAATTAATTTTGATGTCGAGAGGTAGATGCCTCAGCAACATACAAAACCTGTCCTTTTCATAACATACATGGAATGAGCAAGACATAATGGCATTTTATGGAATAGATAAGGCACGAACGAATTGTCAAATGAATGCTCTAAATGAGAATATTCTCATCTAGTGATGTATAAATCTGCAATCCATGCAAATTTGTCCGTTCCCAATCAAATAAAGTTGATTTGAAAGGTTCACTTGTCGCAAGAGAACGCAAGAGAGAAAGGGAAAGGAGGAAAGAAGAAAATCACTAATCAAGCATCTCAGACATATATAATTAAATCGCGTAATGTACGACCATGTTCTTTACAAAACATTTTTAACAAGTGCTTGAACCTTTCCAGTCAAAAGATGCTAGAAAAATTACTATTTAAAAGCTATCATCGTATCGGTGTCCTACTTTCGAGGATGAATGATTTAGAAAAAAGAGTGACAAACCTTAAATGGGAATACTCAAACAAATAAAGTATATTAAAAAACCCAATAAAAAAAATGTTATCCTGCTAAAATCATGGACCGACTTGCACAAGCTTTATTTAATATGAACCCTTGGCCATTAACCAAACTTTCATCTGAGTGCTTTATTGGAGAATGGAAAATCACGAGCTCTAAAATCAAAATCGGTTGATTTCACATTGACCAAGGTGGATCCCTAATTTATTTCTATTTTACTACCACTAGAAGTGGAGGGAGACACGTTGGATCTGACATTAAGGTCAACAATATGCTTTTTTAAATTCACTCGCTCAGCCCCTTTTACTCGTGCCTCGGTTTCGATGATAAGTCAATGATTACCTCGACACAGGTTAGACCTTCGTTAGTGCAAAAAGTTACACGTCTTCTCGCGACACGTGGCTAGATCTCATGGGCCATTTTTTCTTGGGCCGATGCGGGTAAAGGGACATTCAATGTGGTAAGAATGGCTAGACTTGGTTGGGCGATCGTGTTTATTTTTTTAAGGATAAATATATTGAAAGCCTTAAAGATTATCACGAAAATAGAATTAAGTTTTAAAATTTTCAAGAAGAAAGTTGATCAAATTGATTCGATCAAGTCATTTTGATAATTCTATCTAACTTGATCAATGCAAAATACTGACATAATCTTTTTTATATATTTGATCATTTCGACGTGGTAATGACGTGACTAAAATATGAAACACATGACATTTTGGTCCCAAATTGAGTTTTTAATGCAAAATTTATTTATGTTATATTAAAAGATAAGGAAACTTTAAAAAAAACTCAAAAAAGGAAAAAGAAAAAAAGAAAACGCAAGCAAGGGCTTGCAACCCTCTTCACTACTACCCCACCTTCGTCAGGAAAGGTCGGGAATGGTGAACGGATGGTCGACCAGGCCTTGCAGCCCTCACATGAGTTTTCCTTCTTCTTTTCTCCGTATTTTCTTTTAAAAAATTAAAATTTTTAATAAAATTTATTAAATCATGTATTAAAAATTAGATTTGAACTAAAACGACGTTGTTTTAACTATGTTAGTGCCACGTCAAAAAGAGAAAGAAAATCACGTAAGCATTTTCCGTCAATCGAGTTGAATGGAGCTAGCGGAATGATTTAATTGTACTAACTTGATGAGTTTTGAAATTTAATTGTATTTTTTGAAAGTCTGAAAACTCAATTGCACTTTTTTGACACATTTTAGGACTTTCAGTATACTTATTTTTTTTTTATTAGGGAAGATTAGGATATTTGCAAATAAAAAAGGGTCATATTACGTTAACGTGTCCCATGGCATTAATGTGCAAAAGTCAACGGCATGAATTGCGGGAGTGATGCATATCAATTGGACCATTTTTTTGGGGGGGTGCGTGTGTTTTTTAACCAATTTTTTTTGGTAATCTAACTTTGACAACATTATGATTTTATATCAACAATTCAATTTGAGTGCATTGTAAGTTTCCAAAGGGACTTCAGCCCTCAATCAAAACTCGTGGGGGAACTAATTTGTAAATGAAGCAAATCTAAATCATTTTCAATAGCTTATTTTAATTTTTGTCACTAAATTCGGAATTTTACATTGCTAGTATGCAATTCTCTTCCAAAATCCTTTTTAACCGGACAACATAGTTTACGCAGTAAGAATACTATTGTATTCTAGCTTTATAAATTGGGCTCATGAGGCACAAAATTCAATTGTCTATCATTTACCAAAAATCAATTGCAAATAGGTCTATTTTTTTTTTTCCATAGAGGTGATCATTGGGTGGGCAGTCCATTCAGAAATGAGTGGATTCGGCTACTTTATTGGGCCAGTTCGCGGGCCTTGGCCCAATAAGCAAACCCATCCAATGGGTGGACCAAGCTGACGCGACGGCATTTGAGGGCCCACCTAATCTCACCTAGATCCTTATCAAATATTTTTTTTCTTGTGTAGTATTTGTATCGTCAATTCTACTTTCATATTTTAAAATTTATACAAAACCAATGGGTCAAATGAGGCAAAAATTGTAATGCTCATATCTAAGTGAGGAGTGTCCAGATTCCAAGATGGCTTGAGTAATTCAACAAACTTGATTTTGGACTAATTTGAAAGAACGATCTTGTGAAAAGTGAATGTTCAAAATGCATAGCTAGAGATGCTTGGTAAAAAGTTTACTATCGGTCGCTAAATTTACTTTTTTAATTTTTTTTCCAATTGAATTATTTCGGTTAATTTTGAATGAAAATTGCTAACGTAGACGTCAGTTGTTCTACATAGCACAATTGACATTGATGTGGATAATTAATGCAAATTAAAAAAAAAATGATTGATCAATTTATTTTTTATTAGTATTTTCTTTTTTTTTTCATTGCAACGAGCGCACCAACCACCTCACCATTGCGGGCAAGGCCTTCATAGCTAGCAATGGTCACTTATGACAATGAAAGAAAAAACAAAGAAAAATTAAAAATCTAAAAAAAAATTCTACCTAAGCATTGGCCGTGTCGGCATTAATTGTGTTACGTAGGACGATTGGCATCTACATAAGTGATTTCCATAAAAATTAGCCATAACAACTTAATCGACAAATTGTAAAAAAGATTTAGAATTGAACTGATATAAGTACAATAAACTTATGACTTTTTTGATAATTTTCTTGTCATATACCTATTTATATTATGTTAGTTTAGTTCAATTTTTTTATTTTTATTTTGTTAATGTAGTTCTAACCTCTGCGTGAAATTTCAATATAGTCATATGGATTAGTTGTCGTTGAAAATTATTAATGTGATGATCCATAAGTGTGGCATACCATGTAGAATGATCGTCACATCAGTGATTTTCAATCGCAATTAACTATAATCATTATATTAGAAATTCGTATAAAAATTAAGGACTACATTGTCCGTACATAAATTTATGACTAAAATTGATAACTTTCCAAGCAAAAGGTCCACACGCATGCTTATACAGCCTGTCGAGTTCAAGTAAAAACATAATAAATTGCAGCATGATTAGCTGATTGCGAAGCATGAATAGCTGACATATAATTCGGTAAAGGCGCCCACTTTTAAAACCATACCATTGAGTGAGCTTTACGCTGCTGCCACCTGTCCAACAAAAATTAGTCCTAGGGCGATAATAGCAGAGCCCCATTGATGAATAGCATGACCATTCAATGGAAAACAATTATTGGGACCTATTAAAAGGTTAGGCACGAAAGGTGTAGCTTGATAGACCATGGAGACATCCTTTTTCTACACAGCATTTCTGTTCCAATAAATTAGGTTAGGTTAATATTGTTACTACAGCAGATCTTTCTCATAGAGAGTAATTGTCATTATTAGGGTTTCTGTTGCTCGCTCAAAAGTATCGGGTGCTTCTCAAGCTTCGACAAATCTACTTCTAAATTTTGGAGAAGTGTGATGTACTTTTCCCTTATTTATTGCCCATTATTTATTCATATGGGTCATTACTTGACGTGGATGTAATTATAAGATTGAAGGTCTTTCTTTTACTTTTTCATCTTTTGAGGATGCTGGCCTATAAATGGACCTCCGGCATACTAAATTTGTAAACTGAATGATGAAAGAAACTTTTTTTAAACCATTGGCTATGGTTCACTCCATCACGATGTGATGTTGGGTTATTTGTTTCAGTTTAGTTTATTGATTTTACTATGCACCCAATCAAGCAGATTCCTTCCACCCCACCCCACTTCTTTGGAACCAAGAATCGGACCAACCGGTCTGGTCTAGTCCGATTCCCATATGGCTAAATGGAACCAATGGCTGCCCACACTGTTGCCACTAGCATTGGAATCAAGAATCGGACCAACCGGTCTGGTCTAGTCCGATTCCCATATGGCTAAGTGGAACCAATGGCTGCCCACACCATCGCCACTACTATAGCATTCCAAACCAAGCCATTCCATTCGGCGTTGCTTGTGATCATCCTACTCACTGTCCGTCTAGATTTGGCCTTTTCTATGGCTCCAAAGGCTACTCGTCCGTAGATCTAGCGAGCTTGGACAAAGGAGGAGTGGCTTAGCTTGGATGAGTCGCTAGTCTAGCTTTAGGTTCGTTCCTCCGGGTCTGGCCTGTGAACTTCCAGATGACGGGTCATCCATGGCTACGAGCAACGACAGAGAGGGCTCGATTTCGATGCACAAGTCTGGACGACTGCGCCAGCGACTTCGTTGGTCCGAATGTGGAGTCTGCGAACCTTCACATCTGGAGCTACTGACGATGGCTCCTCCATGGCCTCAAGCGACGACGAAGAGGATGGAAGGGACGGCTCGGCTTGGACGAGCGACACTGGATGAAGAGATTTCTTCGGGCAACGAAACGAAGAAGCTAAGAGGAAGCAAAATGGGAGTAGCGACTAGCGAGTGGGGTTTTAGATTTATAAGAAATAAAAAAAAAAAAAAAAAATCGGTTTGATTCCCAGCCCGGAAGTAGGAATTGAATCGAAAATCGCTTATCCAGTTTTATAGAATTGGGAATATTAGATCGACGCCAATAGAAATCGCCTAGAAGCTGGTTTGATCTGGTCTGAGTAGTTTCCGGTTTTGGTGCTTCTGTATGCTCACTCCTAAATCAAACTTCTATTTAACAAGCTACAAATTGTGGATATTACCCAAGTACAAACTTAATGAAATGTAATTGCGAGCAATGTAAGTATACGTAACAACCAAATAAAGGCATTCCAATTCAAGGAAGGCACGACTTCTCTTACCATAGTATAAGCAAAAATGATATCTATTCGCCCTTGGCCGAACCTGCCTAGGGCAGAACTTGCGAGCCTAGACAAGGGCGCAAGCGTGCGAGGGTTAAGCCTTCCCACAAGGGCAACCTGTTTTCTATTCTATTGAATTTTATAGGTAAAAAAGATAAAAATGAAAAAGCAATAAAAAATAATTCTTGAATTTTCTTATATTTAATTTTATTGAATTTTTCCTTGATTTATGCGCTATATTTATTTTTGCATACTGAATATTTGGCCTCATTTTTTTTTTCCTGTATTGTAGATTCAAGGTAGGAAAACTCATAAATAGATACCATATCGAGTAGTCTTTTTTTGGTGGCCAGGCCGGGCCTTGCCCGGCCTTTTCATGCCTAAAGCAATAAAGCTTGGCCCAAGCCCACCCAGTGAACCTATTCAGCCAAGTTGGTCCATTCTTTCAGCTCCCCATATGTGTGGGCCGGGCCAACCACCTATTGATCACAATCAACAAGAGTTTTTCCTCTTAATAATCAAATGGTCCGAGCGTCGAGACCTGGCTATCTGAAAATTCGTGAAATGCTATTCAAAAATTATGAACTGGCTATGGTCGTGAGTAGGTTAAGTCTAGACATTTGCCCGTGTGGGTTGGTGGATATCGAACGCGTGACGTTTAGTTTTCGATTTGATAATCTTTCAACGCACCAACTACATGCATCAGAGCCTATGGAACTACATAAATAGAAGCCATTTACATGACATGACACCATATAAAGGAATTCCACTTGAGTGGGACAATAGATCCACGAAAGACTATCGGATTGAATCAAACAAGAAATCATGAAAATCCAGCCAAAGTCAATCTCATAAAGTTCCACCCAAAGTCAACTCTTTTAAGGCGTGCGCATGTGGCAACTCTACGCAACTCGACACGCTAGAAGCACGTGGCTCGATTGTAACGGAAAACAGTGAATTTGAACTTATGCGAATTCTGCCCTTATAAAAACAAAGGAGCGGAGATTCTTCTAGACTTTGTGCACCATAAGGTTAACTTCTACGGGAAGTGCGACTATAGTCTCGAATATCTCATGAAGGCAAAAGCATGTACAACATATTATGTCAGTCGATTTTGTTATAAACTTTTCAACTATATCAATTTAGTCATAAACCTTTTAATTATGTTAATTTAGTCATAAATCTTTTAACGATTTCCTAATTTGTCCTTCCAGTCAAGTTTGCTCGAAAACCACTAATATGGACACTGTTGTCCATTCTAAGTGACATGGCCATGAAGTTAAAATTTCTGTACTTCTTAACAAAAATCTAAATTTGTCTTCTTCTTTTTTTTTTCCTCCCTTTTCTTTCATCTTTGCCTCTTCTTTTCATTTTCCCTGTGGCTGGTACTTGGCCATGGCTAACGATTGGTTATAGGTGAGGGTTGACCTTGCCTAGGCCGTGAGGCCCTCGCCAGTGACCAAGTATCGACTTTAGGCAAAAGAAAAGGAAAAAGACAACGAGAGGCGGAAAAAATGTAAAAATACACAAAATTTGTCCACATCAGTGTCAATCACGTCATGAAAGTTGGTCGATGTCTACATCAACGATTTTTTGGTCAAGATTGGCAGGAAGAACTATATTGATAAATTATCAAAATGTTTATAATTAAATTGATAGATAGTCCAAATAATTAAGATTAAATTGGCACAATTGAAATATTTACGACTAAATTGACACAATTGAGATATTTGTGATTGAATTAGTTGCCGAACAATAATTTTAAGAATATTTGGACAATTTTCTCGGCTTATGTAAAAAATGTTCCAAAATTATATATAAACTATTTCGGCTTTGTCGACTTATTAATAAATTATCCTCTTTCGATGTCAATCCACGGACTTACATTCATGACACCTTACCGAAAGCTTTGCTAATAGACTCGTACTTTTACGTAAAATTTACGCATCCATATGATTTATAATGAAACTTTCCTTTCCCGCATATTTTTTGGACTTATGAACACATACTCATTGTTTGGAGTATAAACTGTCGTGTATAAAGAACACATGATTATGTCTTTTCTTTAGGCAATTCATGATGTAACGTAGTAATTATTGTATACAAACCGAAGATATAATTATATTGCGTTACATTTATTCAAGCAAACATAAAATTCTTTTGATCTATCATTAGGATTTTTATTGATCGTCAAATGTTATGAGGTGATGAGAAAATTCCATCGTCAGGCCTACATGCTTATCAAAGGATACGAATCGCAATACGTATTCTCACGTGTAATAAAATCAGCGCTATTTTTAGATTTTACTTTAAAAATCTTGCTTTTTTTTTTAAACTTTTTAAAAAAGTAACAACATACACTCGTTCTTTATTGTGTACATTTAAGATCTATCCCATAGAGCACTGACAAAGATCTGAAAATGCACTATGATGTTCATTGTAAGATATATAATGGCAAATGAACGTTTCAAGTGCCAAAAGTTGGCACAAATTGATACTTAAGTGTCAAAACTTACGAAAGTGACACTTAAGTTCTACTTTTTTTTTTTTTTTTTATGAAAAATGGGATATTTGAGTGCTACATCCGACGAGCCTTGCCGGAAATCCTACGCGGCATTTTTTTATTAATTTTATCACTTACGTGGCTTGCCGGAATGTCGAATCAGCAAAAAAAACAACGTTGTTGTGGCATAATTTGAATTTTAATATAACATAAAAATTAATTAAATTAAATTAAAAATAAATAATAATTTATATTTATATTTATTAAAAAAAAGCCCTCAGCCGCCGGCCGCCTCCCTCCTCCTCATTCCACCCTTTTTTTTAAAAAAAAAATTAATTAATTAATTTTTTAAAATTTAATTTAATTAATTATTATATTAAATTTCGAATTATACCAAAATGACGTCGTTTTGACACTGTTTAACCACATCAGCATACAAAATGACGTCGTTTTACGCATAGCTCACCGGAAAATTGCCACGTCAGCGTTTTGGCCGGATTTTCTCTACGGTGGCACTTAAGTGATTTATTTTGCTCCGATTTTGGCACTTAAGTGTCTCACTTTCATAACTTTTGGCACTTAAGTGTCGCTTTCGTAACTTTTGGCACTTAAGTGTCGCTTTCGTACTCGTAACTTTTGGCACTTAAGTGTCGCTTTCGTAACTTTTGGCACTTAAGTGTCGCTTTCGTAACTTTTGGCACTTAAGTGTCAATTTGTGCCAACTTTTGCCACTTCAGGGGTCCGGGTGTCGATATATGACTTATCCATTCATATATGCATTTTAGAACATGTAAATTTGAACTGGTTTTAATTGTCTTTAGCAATTTGTTCGTGTTATTCACTTCTCACTAGGGATGCAAGCAAAAAGGCTTGGCCGAAGAACATGCCCTCCAAGGGCCGGTCACCGGCATCGCTCGTACACAAACCCAAGTCGAGCTGCACGTTTGAGCACCCGACGCATCGTAGCGATTGGCGCATCACCAAACATTTTAATTGTGTTGGGATTCTTAAATAAATAGAGAAATTACATAAAACCTTGATGAACTTTAGATGGTACATGCCTACCCTCTAACTTTCAACCGTCACAGAATAACTCCCTCTAACTTTAATTTTCGTTCCAGTACATATGTACTAGACATGACTTTAAGATGATAGCGATATGCAATATATTTTCATCTTATTTTTGGAAGGAAAACTCTCTTTTACCCTTAACTACCGCAAACAATTGAAAAAATATATAGAAAATGGGAGAAAAATAAAATAATTAACTAAAAGTGCTGATAATAATAAAGTTGTAGTTAAACAATAAAAGTTTGTTAATATTTAATAAATATAACCACTTTAATATAATTAAATAAGATATTTTAAGAAAAAAGAATAAACACAAGAAAAAAGAAGAAAATTAAAAATTTTGATTTTTTTTTCAATCTTAGGTAAAAACATGAGATTGTAATCATTTTCGAAATGAGATCCAAACACAAAAAATGTTTCCTATTACACATCACAGAACAAAGGTAAACTATTCATTTTCCTAAAACACGATTTATGGGAAAGTATTATCCTTTATCATGAATTTTTTTCCCGAATAGACAAACCCTAAGATTTCGATCTTAATGCTTTCACAATTATGGGCAATACGGACGAAATGAATTCAATTCGTTTTTCTAATGCAGTCCTCTCTTTTATTTTTAAAGAAAATGATAAAATTAAAATTAAAAAAAAGAAGAAGAAGAAAAAAGATAAAATGAAGTGGGGGGAGTTAGACAAAGGCCATCTATATCTTACAACACACAAAAATAAATGCACAAAAGCAACAGCAGAGAGAGAGAGTTACTACTCTCATTTCAGCGCTTTCCTTCGGGTGTTCATGCTCTTTTCGCGACGAGCTCCCTCTCTCTCTCTCCTCTCTCTCTCTTCCCTCTCTTCTCAGATTCAGATCATCATCATTCGTCTCCTCCACCACCTCCACGCCTCCCGAACAATCTCCGAATCCCACCCGAAACCCACGTCGAATCTCCCCGCGGCGGCCCTCGGGGACCCTTAAAAATCGCATCTTTGCCCACCACCAGGTCCTCCCTCCTTATCCTTCCCCGGGCGCAAAAATTCTCGTTTTCGCGCGTTCTCGATGCAATGTCGAGGCGAATCCGTCTCGGGACGCCGCGTCACCGCCGTGTGTTTTCGTGAATTCAATGCAGGCTCGATGGGCGGCGCGGGACGAGCGGACGTGAGGAGCGCGCGCGTTGGTGGGATTCGCCGCGGCGGCGGCATGCACGCGTAGGCGGGGCGGCTCGGCTCGGCTCGGCTCGGGTTTTGTACGTGGTGGGGCGTTTCGAGAATGGCGAATCAGGTGGTGCGGGTGAGGAGGGAGGCGATTGCGGCGTGCATGACGTGCCCCCTCTGCGACGACCTCCTCAGGGACGCCACCACCATCTCCGAGTGCCTCCATTCGTGTGAGTTATTGCGCCGGGGGAGGCCTTCGATTGGTTTCTTGTTTTCGCTTTGCTCCGGGGTCTTTCTCGTTGTTTCGGCTCGTGGGTGTTTTGTGATGCGGCTCTTTCTTGTGTTCCTTCGTGATTCACGATCTGGGTTGGTCGGTGTTTTTCGCGGTCGTTGATATCTGGCCTCTTTTGTCTGTTGTCGAAACGTAGGCCATGTCGCTTTTGCTCTGCTTCGTTTTACAAGTGGAGTCTAGAGCTTTTGTTCCGAAGCGCGCGCGCGTTTTGGTTTCACCAGCTAGTGTCTTTTATCTTCGTCATTATCGGTCTCTAAGGAAAGAAGTGCGAGCTTCTGTTGTTAAGTAAATTGCTGGGATTTCGGGTTACCATTCATAAAAAAATCGGCTTGGGTTAAATTTCTGTTCTTTCATAATGCAAGTACTATCAGCATGTTGACGTGATCTTCAAATGTCAAACGGAAGAATTTCTGACAGATAAACGCACTGATGCTGGCTCACAAAGCCTAGGAACTGTAGTTTTTAGTGTTCTTCGATTGACTGATGTACTCTTTTCGTTAAATTTCATGGTTTTGGAGAGAGCATTATCGTTGTGGCGGTCATTTTGCTTGTAATCATGTTGGCCCGCTAACACCTTGAAATGGTAAAATGTTGATGGACTTTATCATTCCAGTTTGCAGGAAATGCATATATGACAAGCTCTACGAGGAGGAACTTGAACGCTGTCCAATATGCAACATTGATCTAGGCTGTGCGCCACTGGAGAAACTGCGGTAAGTTTGGCTTTCTGGTTGTCGATTCCTTTTGATTTTTACCCTCTTTTCTCTTTGTGCATGTGTGTGTGTGCATGTGGTAACTTTGATGACGTGCATTCCACACCCCTAGTTTTGGGCTAATGCAATTTATTATTTTTCTTTACCGAAACATCTTAAGGAATGAAGCCATATTCAAATCCATTCACTGGTTCTTTCTTCCATCAGAAATTCCATCTCCAAAGTTTTACTCATGCAGCTGCATAACTGCAGTAGTTTATGAAATTGTTATTAGCATCGGATGGATCTAGTTGAATTATGATACTTTAGCAATGTATAAGACATTTTAATCGTATACTAAATTGCGTATTTTAGGTTTTTCTTTGGTTCAGTCTTTTCAGAAGGCGAATTGTTCATTACTTGGGCGTATAGAGTAATATCACGTTTACTGAGTGTCAATAAAGTTCAATTTCTTTCCTTCTGTTTCCTTCTGTGCAAGATATAAAAACTCTTTATCACTTACAATTGTTATTTTGTCTCATCAGTTATGAGCTATTAGTTTTTGACACCCATTTAAAAAAAAGGGAGGAGAGAGAAATCAGACAACACAAGGGAGAATCTCTAATAGCCTTCAATTAGTATTATTTCTTTATGCAATTCTGAAGTCCTGTGGTTAAGGAACAAATGGTGCTCTGCTAAAGATAATTCCTGCTGGAATTTTTTGGTCTATGAGTGTGATTTTATAGTTTGCTTCAGAAGTCAATTTGTCTTTTCAAACTTATGATGTTATAACACTGGAATTAGTGTGCGTCATGTGCATGACATGGTTTTACTCTTCACCACCATTAATGGAGTAGAAATATGAAAACAAGGAAGAGCAATTACTCTGAATATTCTGCCTTTAGGAGGGTGTTGGAGAAACATTAGTTAAATTTGGTTTTTTTTTTTTTGGATAAATTCGGTGGTACTGCTATGGATCAATTGCTGTTTTTCTTTGACATTGTAATGTGCGCGCACATCTAACAGTATATTAACATTGTATGATGGTAAGACATTGTTATAATTCAACTTGCTCCCTTCTGTTCACTCTTTGAGCTGCTTATTGAATTTCGGTTCTTTAGCAGTATCGTCAACATCTTCGCTGTATTCCATGGTATTTAATGAAATGGAGTGGAATGTGCCCTAAGAAACTATTCATGCTTAATTCAAACTAAAATTTTGTTTCAGACAAACTATTTTCTACATCATGTCAATTTCTGCAGTAAGTTAAGAATAAGTTTCAGCTTCTTGAACACGCATTCATATACATCATGTAGGTCAATTTTGTTACAAGTTGATTTCTATCTCTCTTCCCATTTAAATCTTATTGTTAATTATTGATGAAAGAAGATGGTTGTCATAGGCCTGATCACAACTTGCAAGATGTGAGGGCAAGGGTTTTCCCTTTCAAAAGAAGAAAAGTTAAGGCACCTGAATCTGTCCCTTCAACAACCTTACCTATTAGAAGGAAAGAGAGATCTTTGTCCCAGCTGGTTGTCAACACACCGAAAGTATCATCACAGACTACTATGACTGGTAAAAGAACAAAAGCGACTGCAAGGAAAGCTTCTGTTCTGCAAGGATCTAATTTTTCCATTGAAAAAGGCGTTAAGAAGGAAGAAGATTCTGCAGGTGATCGTCCAGAAAGCTCAAGCTCCCCCGAGACTCTAAGCAAGTTTGCGCAGAACATTAGGCAGGTAATGAAGAGCATAATTTTATTCCTTTTCATCTTGGTGGTCTTGATTGTTGAGGTTTAAAATATATGATAGAGTATATTTTCTAAATTAGTCCTTGTCTGTTTGCTGAGCAGGGGTTTACTTCCAGTGAGCATAGTCAGACTGTGCCTGAAAGAGGAACTGGTGATGAAGGAAAATTGGATCTCTGGAAGCCATTGCATTATCTAGTGGAAGTTGCTAATAGGACTAAACCTTCGAGGGCCAGTTTGCAAGGAGCTGAGCGAGTCCTTGCAATTGAAGCTCCATTACCTGGTAATAAAATTAAGAATAATAAATTCAAGGTGAAAGTCCAGGATGAGAAAAACGACACTAGTCCGGCATCTACAGAAGTATCGAGACCAAAAAGATTACGTAAGATTCGTCAAAAAAGGACTGCAGTTTCTGGAGAATCGGGCATTTCACCTCAGGATGTGCTCGATGCAGCTGGCACCAAATGTGAACCAAGAACTCGTCCAATCTGGTTTTCACTTGTAGCTTCTGAAGATCAGTAAGGACAACTTTGTCTTTGCAACTCAAATCAATCATGAGAATTATAATGAATTCGATTTAAGCTTCTCACCTCCATTTGTTTACTGATTCAATTTTATGACTTCAGGGAAGGAGATGCACCGCTGCCACAAATCCCTTCAAGCTACTTAAGAATAAAGTAAGTTCCTTTTTGCCAGAGACAGCTGTTTCCATTGCTTTTCTGGAATAGTTCATGCTTTCCAAGTTCTTATTTTTGTAATGCTTACTTGTCTGATTTTTTTTTTCCTGGCTGCTATTGGATTGTCTTGTTTGATTTCTTTCTAGGTAGTTGGTAATAATTTATAAAACTTTTGCAATGCTTTAGCAGCTAACCTATAATTATCCTGGTTTCCTTCTCACCATGTAGAACATGACTGGACCTTATGTAAACGGGCTCACTTATCTGCTGCGTTAGTCAGAATAAATCCAATTGCAAGTTCTTGATGAAGATCCTTGTAGTTATATTCAGGAATCTGCTTCGCATGTTGGAGCAGGAGAAACTGAAAATGGTAGGACTTCACCAATTATGAAAAGTTGGAGTAACACAACTCAGCACAAGGAGTTTTGCAGACTGATGTAATATTGGATCAATGCGTAAGAGATCTGATGAAGTTGAGATGAGGAAAAAACTTGTCATTTTAACACTGGGTTCAAAATATTAAAAAACTTAATCTAGTTGAATTGAGTATTCTCGATTCATTGGTAGCTTACATGTGTCTAATCGGGATTTGAATGTGACAAGTGTTGACAAAGGAGGAGGATTAAATAAGGTAGTCTCCAATTTATGCCAGTAGGCCAGGCAGGCAATCTATAACTCAACTGTGAGAGAATTGTTCAAACTGCAGCAATGACTTGAAACAAGGATGGACATCAAGCCATAGCAACTGGCCAGATTTATCAAATAACCAATGTGTTGTAGTGTTGACCTGACGAAATTGTTATTACAGGTACAAGTGCTGGACTAGCCACATTCATATTGTTGAAGTTTAGAAATGTGACTACAGTTTCTTATTCTTTCCTATCCATCCGTCATGCTCTCTTTGATCCAGCTGGATGAATATAGTTTATCTATATCAATTACACTGGCCACATGCTTTTTATTTAGTGTGTTATGGGGGTTGGGGTGGTAGACATGGCAGGAAACAGGTTATGCGCTGTGAATTCACAATCCCGAATCTTGTTTGTTTGCCAATCAAACAAACTGCATCAGCATGTCTGAACCGGGGTAACAGAGAGACGACACAGGCTTCATAGGAAGAATAGATTACACAATTAGCCACGTGGAAACCATATGACAAGTTCATGTGATAGAGTGGTTCAACCTTATTTTTGAAGTTTCATTCCGTTAAGTGGGTGATAATGGTTCCACCCAGAGCATTGTATCTGTTGTCTCCACATGTCAAGTTGGTCTTAGGAGAATTCCTTCTCTGTGAATGTGTTATCTAAAATGTTTTTGTTCATTATGAGGCTTCATGCAGTTCTTACGGATAATTTTCTGTCTAAAAGGATAGGATGGTCTGTTGAAGGAATGCTGTGATGGTCTAGATAACATTATTTTTGTGCTTATATGATGTTGCAGTGGCTATATGTAATTTTGTGCTGTATTTTATTGTGTATGTTCATGCATGTCATTTCTCACGGTTTCGGACACAACTACTGGGGTTCTCTCATGGACAAACATCCCTGCGTTCCTTTCTCTTCTGGGGAACCGAATTGCTGTGGTTGTTGTGCATTCTAGTTGCGACAATCATGCACTGTGCAAAGCTCAACTGTAGTCTTTCTGCAAAGTACCTGTGATTTGGTAGAATGCTTGTTGTTTCGGACATTTGCACTATGGGTCTTTATATGGTCATCCTCGACCCATTTAATAATAACTAACCTTTTACCAGCTACTTTGGATGATTTCTTTTTGAATTTCTTTTCTCTCACTTCGATTCATGACTTGATTGATCTTTGATAGGATTTTATAACTATACTCCAGGAAATTTGAAGTATGTAATTGCAAACTGATTTATCTACATTTTTCTTTTCAGGGATGGGAACTTGCCGGTTTCTTTTATTCAAAAATACCTGGTGAGGAAACTAGATCTCACAAGTGAAACTGAGGTATGAAAAATTTATTCGTTATTGCTCTAAACATAGAAAAAAGGAAATCAAACCGGAATGTTTGGTGCTTACAATTTTGCAGTAGAAGAAAATTTTTACCAACTAATGTGTCCGTCTTTCTTGTCGAGCATGTAAACTGCTGTCTTCTTATCCGCGCATGCCATTCTACGGTATAAAAAATTATAAAAACTGCAGTTGTGCTGGTCCCTACTTTTGAAAGAATAACTCACATGACTGCAAAGTCACTTTATTGTGGGTAGTCTTTTACTTCGAAGAGTTGGATTTAAGATTCAAGATACTCTTCTTCTAGATTCTCTTGAATCATCTATCAGCAGCAGTTTATACCCCTAACGATGGAAAGAATCAGCATTAAATGAATTGTTCTTTATTAGGGAGAGTGTTCTTATGCTGAGATTGTGCAGAGCAAATGCATTTGTGTTGATGTTGCAGATTTGCAAGGCTACTCTTACAGTGTCCTCCGATAATTTTCCCCAGGTCGAAATCAGATGCATGGGACAAACCGTCCTCCCCACATTGCTGTTGTATAATTTGGTTGACTTGTGGCTACAAACGGCATCCACGTCGGAGAGAGTCCCGGCGATCATGGGGTCCTCAGCCAAGGACTTTGTGATGGTCCTGGCTTATGCACGAAGGGTGCCCGACCGCTGATCGCCCTTCCCTTCATACTTATTATGTTGTTCTCTTTTTCCTTATTATTTACATTCCATACATGTTCCTATGTTTTACATTATAAATTATATCTGTATCAAGCCATATGGATAGATCTACATTCATCCGCGGCGGTCTGTAAAAAATGTACTTTTACATGAGTCGGTAGCAACATAAACATTACTGATTATCTTGAGGATTAGAGTTGATTCCTGCTAGAGGGTAATTTATTCTCTTTACCATCTGTGCGGTTTGACGATTGATGGCTGAAGAGAAATGGCGGTCTGTCATCCAAAATGCATTGCTCGGGCATCGAACTTGTCGAAACATATCAGTGGACGTTTTCATCGCTTTCGGTTTGCTCTTTCTCGAACCCTTAAGCCATGCAAAGGCATGATCCTGCTATGGTTGCTCGCAACATCCTTAGTCAAGATCCAACTTTCACCAGTAAATCAAAGCGTTGTCCTGGAATTCAGCTTCTCAGTTGCTCTTTAATAGCTTCTTTAACTTTTCCCTTTTCTCAACAGGTCCCAGCGATGAGTTCAATTCCAACTTCAGTGCTTTGTTTGGCTCGAAGAAACTTAAAATGGGGAACGAGTGGATATAATTATTGAGGAATAATTCTTTTATTTTGTTTAAATGAAATAAAAAGAGAAATATATGGAGAAGGATTTAAATAAGAGGGCATTTCGATATTGGGCTCACTTCTCTTCCCATTTTCCTACCGAATTAGAGGGAAATAAAAGGTAATTTCACACTTTTTTCCATAATTTCTCCTTGTAAATTTTTTGATTCTCAAAAATATGAAATGGTCCATTTACTGAATCCATTTCCTCACCGTATTCTGTCCTTTGATGTGTGCATCCACGCGCGTAGAATGAGTTATTTCTTTTTAAGAATCTTTTTCCTTCCATATGGTGTGCATGAGAATGAAATTGAAAGGGCAATTCATCAATACTAAAGAGAAATATGTAATAGTTTAAGATTTGGTCACTGAAGAACATTTAAATATGATACCAACATAATCGACCTAGCGTTAGAGAAGTTATTCATTTTTATGACATCAAAATTTCAATTCATGTCACAAGCAAAATTTTGAATGTCTTGTTATAAAGATTTCTTGGCTATTAGCTATTGGTAGGGTTGCCAGGCTAGCGAATCAAAGTAGTTGTAATTCAAATCAAATATTTCACATCAGAGGTACGAGATTCTCACAATAATGCCTAGAAAGAGTCGCTAGTGGTGGCTGCTTCTCTAATCTTAACCCAAGAAAATGGAAAACACACGAGGCACGCTGGGCTTCGAGGTTGGTATACGTTTTCCAATAAACTTTCAACCACTACAGAAAATGCTCCCCAATGAATACACGACGCTCAAGGCGCTCCAGGTGAAGCTGCTATCCTAGAGAGGTGATGTCTAGTGCCTACGACTAGAAATGTATTAAAAAAAAAAAAGTTAGTCTGAATCGAAACCCAACCTGAACCCGAACTAAAATTTCTCTGGATCTTTTTGGGTCAGATGGTAAGTAAAAAAAATGAGGCTTCTAACGATTTTTTTTTGGATAAGGTAAGAATATATTGATTTAAACCAAACTATACAACTCGGAAACTGGCATAAAAAACTTACACTCAACGAGGCAACAAGCTAGGTCGAGTGGAAGGATGCTAAGAAAAGGAAGCCAAAAGCTACCAAGGTAGCAACATGAAGCCAAATGGCATCCATGAAAAGGCCAAATAGAGAGAAAAGCTATAAGAAAATATAACCAACAAGCGAAAACAGCCAAAAGGAGCCAATGGCCAAGAACAACACCAGCCCTTCGAAAGAAAAGGCAATGAGATCTTGACACGCTGGTAGGTGACGAAACAACAAAGGCCGAAGCTCTTAGTCCGCAAAGATGGCCGGGTCAATACCCCAAATTCGTTGAGTTCTTCTATTTCTCGGAGTATCTGTCACTTGGCTAAAGGAGATGGCTTTGTCCCTCACAACTTTAAGTAATGAGGCTTCTAACAATTCGTTTTCGTTTCGGCTCAAAAACCCGAACTGCGCCGAAACACATTACTGGAGTCGTTTGAAACATAGTAAAAGCTTATCAATTGTTCTCCAACGATTCTATTTTCTAAGAATTCCAAAGCTTATCAATTGTTTGTGAGATTTGCAACTATTATTGTTGATGAGATGTTTGATGAACTTGACCGAAGTTAAAGCTTGCCCTGTATGATTCCGATGATTGCGTGCAGCTAGAATGTTTAAAATTAACTACATTCTCTAAATAGAATTTATCTTCGCGCATCAGCACCTTACAATTAACGTAGACGTAACAAAAATCGATATGCACTATACCCAAGTTATTATGAAAACTTATGTGTAAGAGATTTACAAGATAAAAGAAAAGGAAAGTGATTTTGTGCACAATTATTAATATCGTGGTTCCTACTTTCATCACGGGCCTCGACCATGGCAGAAGAGAAAATCTGCAGAAAGGTCCGGGTGCCTCGACCCGTCTTCGGTGCATCTGCCCCATGACCCACCGGTCTAAGGTCGATTTCCGAACGTTAATCGAACCGTCGATCGAGATCTCTGCTTCTTTTCTTTTCTCGCTTTCTGCTGGAATCGAAGAACTCAGGAGAAGGCGAACCAGGCCGGACACCTGGTGGCGCAGAGCTTGAAGCTGAGAAGACGAGGCAACGGAGAGACAGAAGGGCATTCGGACGAGAAGTAATGGGGGCCGGAGTTGAAGGACGCTGTTAACCATTGCCAAACACTCTTTTGAATCTCTAAATTGGTGCTGCCTCCAGAGTCATGACAACGGGTGCTTTTAACTCGTGACACTTCGATATCACTATTTTGGAGATCTATGGCATATACAGTTTCCAACAAGGTAATTTCAAGTATGGATAAGTCTCTTGTTGGCATTTCGACAGTGACATTTCCCAAAATGGGCATCGATCCGCTATCGCTTCGAAGATTTCGCTTCCAATTGCATTGATTCAGAACATATTCCAGTCTACTTGGTTTATTCTGCTGAAGCACTTTCAAGGTATTGTAATCTCGGCTCCACAGACAATGTTGCTGCCTCATATGCCGATTCCGCGTAAGTGCCAATTAAGACGAGTATCAATACTTGATCTTGAAGAATTTCGATATGCCCATCAAGTATCGGATGATCACTAATGCCAGATCTCTCGTACTATTTATCCTTGTGACATGTTTGACTGAAGTAGTCTTATTGCAATTTCGTCTGTCTGCTTGACATACAAACGCCTTGACAATATCGAACCGATAGCCATCTGTCTCCGCAAATTCCTCAATTGCACTGCCATAAGCAGTGTAACTTGATCAAACGATATCGAAGCCCCACCCATCTTCTTTTCTTTTTATAGGAAAATCCCAGTGAGTTCAAGAAACCATCTTTTCAAAAGTATTGGAGTTTAACTAATACTGCGTTATCACAAACAAAATATCATTTTGATGCTAAACCCTGCTCTTCACGAACCGATTGACCTTTTCCAAGCACTAACGAAAACAAGAGCTCAAGCGCAAACTGCTAGAGCATCTCGTGGTGTGCTCAATCCAATTACATTCATCAATATACAGATAAAAACATTACATTATACGCAGACAAGAGAGAAAACAAGCGATAGGCCATCATAGACAAACACCTAACTGTTCTACCAAAAAAAAACGAGAAAAAAGAAGAAGATAAAAACCTAACTATTTCTACCGCCAGCCCTTCATATTTTGTAGACTTGAGCTTGACCCACTCCGCAAAATATGCAACAGAAGACACGCAAACACAACACACACATCAGAAAGCAAAGAAAGGGCGTGAACATGTCCCTTGATTTTATAGATCTTTTCACAATAACGATTATTAAAGCATGGACTTAACCTGCATCAACTATAAGATATACAATTTATCACTGATAGGTCTGGCTTTCTCTCTTGAATGAATCCTTAAACTTAATGATTTTCTTGCACAAACCAGAGCATAAAGCTAAAAGGCAGCCATTAAAGTCAATACCTTTAACACAAGCCCTCGCCGATCATGTTCAGACTATAATGTATCATATTGTCTAAATTGTCTAAATTTCTAGAAGAATGAACAAGAGAAACAACCAATCTAAGGAGCTATCCCCCCCTAACAACAAGTTAAGAGTATAGACTCATCTGGGTCTTTCCATTCCAACATAAGTACTGTATCCAAACCCTTATAAGGGCAGCAATTTTTAAATCCATGACACTAGTGTGATTCTAGACATTTTCCAATATGGTTCCACAAAGTTATATGCGCAAAAGACTAATAAAACTCAACAAGGAAAGGACACAACTTTCATTAAGTAAACAAGAAAAGAATGAAGAGTCATGACACAGAGAACAAAAATCCAGAGGCTCATCACTTGCTTGCTCAAAAAATTTGCCAGGAATATATCAACTACAACCCCAAGTCACCCATCAGAAAATAAAAACAAAGACCCAAGTCTACTTCATGCCGGACGGTATAGCAAATGGCAAAGTTATGGAAAATTCGTGACGTGAAAAAATGTCAATGAAGCATACTTTTCAGTATACATATTATTGCTCATAGAGAACCATCGAGACTCCAAGGCACCGAACTTCCTAGTATGTTCTACTCTTTTATTTTGCCAGATACTATGTTCTACTTGAACTACCACTGAAACAACTCTAAGCTCGTCCTCCCTTATCAAATGTGATACAAACCAACTGTGGAGAAACCATGGAGACCACTTTACCAGAATACTTAAATCAAAGACCAGAAAGAAGTCAGCTGTATCACCTCATAGTAGGAAAGTCACTCCGACAAAATTTGTCACACACTAACACCTATATCAAGCTCCAAAAACAAGAACCTCCCTCAAAATCCAGTTAAACTCCGACACACGACAATCGAAGTAACCACAGAACAACGACACAGCTTATTATATGCAGAGCAGGAGAAAGTTCAGCAACTCGGTGAAAGGAAGAACACAATGGAATGTAAGCAAAGGTGAAGCTGATTGTAATCATATCTCCAGAAGTATCAGGTCAATCTACACTGGCCATTATACAAACGGTTGCCCACTAAAGAAAAAAAGGAATGGAATCAGCAGTACTCACTACCCAGCATCAACTGATGATGCCACCCAATTAAACCTCCGCAGCAAGACCCGAGTCGTCATCAATTCACCACGAGAACTACACGTTAAGCTCCTGAAAACCCAATCTCGCGTCGCATGGAGGACCCAGTTCGCCGCAATTAAAAGAAATTGCGCACCGAATTACATTTAGAAGTTGGTGTATCCAGCACGCGTGGGGCTTCCCACGAACGACCGCAACCCGCCGTCGCCGGCGTCTTGCTCGTCGGAATACAGGTCCTCCGTGCCCCGGAACGTGGCGTGCACGGCCACCACGAAAGCCCCGATCAGGACCGAGACCAGCACGTTCAGCCACACGTTCGTCAGGACCAGGGCCACGATCGTGACCACCGCGAGGAACCCTAGCACCAGGCGGTCGTCGACCGTCCGGCCCAGCAGGACCAGGGGCTCGTCCCTGAAGAAGTAGAGGTAGAACCAGGCGACGAAGACGACGAGGAAGACGATCATGGAGATCGGGTGCCAGAGGAGGCTGAGGAAGAGGATGCCGAGGGCGATCATGGTGTAGTTGACGCGGAAGTAGTCGAGGTTGCGCTGGATCCGGACGCCGGCCTCGCCGAGGGAGTAGGGGCGGGAGAGGGAGGGGAGGCTGAGGAACTGCGGCCAGGGGCGGCGCGTCGCGAAGAAGGACTGGCCCGCGCGCGGCATCAGGCGCGCCGTGGCGGTGCTGGTGTCGACGAACGGCGACGACGACATCGGGTTCCGGCGGTGCTGCTTCTCGACGGGGCGGAGAGCGAATGTTTCAGAGAGGAGGAGGAGGCGGCGGCGGCGGCGGCGGGCCGGCGATTCGGAGTGTATGCTTCGTCGATTTGAGAATCGGATTCTCCGATGATTTTTTTTTTTTTTCGGTTTTGGCTTATGGAAGCTCGAGGGGCGGGGCGGTAAACGACGACGAAGACGGCGTCGTATATAACGGGTTAGAAGAGCGCAGGTGGTTGGAATTTGGAATGTGAACGCAGCAGCCGCCCTCCCGCTTAGATGGAACCTGACAATTGAAGATTATATTAATTTATTATTTTATTTTTCATTTATCTTAAGTGCACTAATTTATGATTTTTTATGATATGAATATTAATGGATAGTCGTATTTCAATTTGGGATTTTTGTTGGTTAGAAGGTTAATTTTTGATAAATTTGTTACAAGTATAGCAGGTTGGAGTTTTTTGTGATAAAAAAATTAATTTGAAGTAAATTTATCATAAATGTACCGATTTGAAATTTTTCGTAGAATAAGTTTCTAGGAACTTTTCCAATTCACGATCATGAGGCGACATATTAGATTTGACTTGCTATGGCAAGACTTGATTGGAAAAAATAATTAAAAAAGTTTAAGACTTAATTATATAGGTTACAAGTGGTAAGACCATATTAAGAAAATGATACAACTACTTTCTAAAAAAATAATTACTTGTATCGCTTAAAATAATTAATTAATAAAAATATTGTCATTTATTGGTAACGATTTATGTCTATATATTTTTGTGAATGGTAAGAATAATTTTCATTTATTAATTTTTAAAATTGATACACGTGATCATTTTAAGAAAATATTTTTCAAATCATTTATTTTTTATGAAATAAAAAGAGTTTAAAGTTTATTGAAAATTACTAAGTCGGCTCCAAGTTTGATGCCTAGCTTCTAATTATACAAGCTTCTAAATAGAAAATGACACTTTTGGTCTCTTTACTAATCGTAATGCTTAATTTAGTCTTTGTACGTTGTTTTTGTAAACCATTTTAGTCCTCGGAGCACTAACCAATGAGATTTCAAGTATGATTTTTCACATTTCCATTACAAGAAAGACTTATATCACGCGGATTATTATTTAATATATGATATGTATAATATTGCCATCTATCTGATCAGGTCAAATAAAGGTGGGGCCCAAGAGCTTGCGTGCGCGAGGAGAGGAAAGAAAGAGGGAAAAAAGAAAAAGAAGAAAGAAGAAGAAGAGAGAAGAAAGGGCTTTGCCTATGCTCACCACGCATGCCTAGCCAAGTCAATTCAACTTCGATTTGCAATGTCAAATAAATGCTTGCACCATTCGTCTATCTAATCGGAGTAGTTTTTGGAGTTGGATTGAATCCTTGAAATTTTGTGATAATCAAGCTGTGAAGTCTGATTTTTGACTTGCTAAGCTATGGGATTCTATGGAAATAGTGGAGTATGTTGTTGTAGAATCGTGGAATTTGATGGAGGTTGATTTGAAGCAACGGTTTAGGTGGAGCAAAATTTTAAAATTTTGCATACAACTTTCGCATTGTGTTTAGGTTTGGTAATTGCTTTGAATAAGCAATTTATTGTTGTGTAGGAGTCACTTTCGTTAGCATTTAAGTGTAGTATAGCCATTTCGTAGTTGAGATAGAGTTTTACTTAGTTTTAATATTGATTCTATTTTAAATTGATAGGATTACAAGACTGTTAGATGTTTAGCGATGCGATGTTTAGTTTGGACATTCCCAGGTGAGTTATGCTATATTTTCTATGAATTTATAAACTTACGTCTTAAAAGTGATAAATCTTTGCGTATCATATGAGTTATTAAAGTATGTTCATTGCATAAATCTAGCTTAGGCATTTTACTATGATTTGGTATTTGTGAATGGCTTTATGAAAGATATTATGAAAGGATAGTTATATGTATGCTTTGTGAACTGGTTTATAAAAATAGTTCTGAAATGATATGAGAAATACTTTATAAAAATATTTGTAGCGAATGAACTAATTTGTGAAAGGTCATGTGTTGGTTTAAGAAATGTGTTTTGTTTGTTTAATGAGGCACAAGATTATATGTTCTGGTTTATGAAACCGTTCTGCAATATTGATTTTGAATTGGTTTGTGAATTATGAAGGATGCCGTTGTGAGTTTGTGTTGGCACTTGATATCACTATGAGCCCATTGAATGGCTTGTGGTTATGCATAGTAGAGTAGGATATCCTTATGGACTAGGCATCGGCAATAGAGGTGGAGACCTTGCCAAGGGAAAGAGCTTGGTTGCCTTGTCACAGGGTGTTATGCGTGATTATGGTCAATATATGAGCACGAGATTGGCTAATGAAATGGACCATTGGCATGCGATGTAATACAAGTTTGGTTAATGGAATGGACCATTGACATATGATTTTAGATTGGTCATTGGAATGGACTATTGATTATCCGTTTCAATATTATTGATGAAAATGAAATTTTTGCTATGAGTATAGTTTTGTTGAAATATCATATAAACTCATTTTGATTTTGTCAGTTTGCTATATATTGGAGATGGGGTATTGAGTTTTGGTATAGCTTTATAAATATGGTCAATACTATGAAAAAACTCAAACTAGTATACTTGTGACAAATTTACTCAAAACTAAATTTTTAATAATAAAAAACCCTAAATTAGTATGTTTGTGACAAATTTACTCCAAAGTAATTTTTTAACCACCCATAACTCCAAACTAATACCTTTGTGATAGATTCACACTCTGTTAATTTTCATCAAATTAGATTAATACTACGAAAAACCTCAAACTGGTATACACGTGACAATTAGAGGCTAAAATCTCAAATTGGTACACTCGTCAATTGTTACGTATTATTCAATTCAACAATTTGATAATAAAATTTAATAGAAATAAACAGAGGGTAAATTTGTCATATGTATATTGGTTTGGGATTTTTGATGGTTAAAAAATTTAATTTGAGGCAAATTTCCAATTTAGAGTTTTTCGTTGTATTAACCTTTATAGATATGTATAGTGTATACTCGATATGTTTAGAAAAGATATGCACTACTCATGGGTTGTGGTTGCTTATTTCATTCATCTTTCATATTTTTTCAGGTTCCTTGATTAATGGTTGATAGAGCGAGAGTGTTATTGACCGGCTTTTTGAGAGTTGGACTTTTGGGTATAATTTGAGGCTACATTCTTTAGGTGAAAAAATAGACATGTCATTACCACTATCTCTGTAAGATTTGGGGTGTGACATTTTTTGGTCTTAGAGTTTAGGTTATGATATTAGTTATGGATTTTATAGAACGTTAGGTGTGTTAGTTTATAATGCGTTAGTCTTTTATTAGGTACTAATGTGTATGTTTCTTGTGGTGTAAAGAGAAGCACGTTTCGCCTTGTAAGGGAAATCAAAGGCCAATGAATTGTTTCCTTTGATACCGATGTATCTCAAGCCTCTCAAGGTGTGATTTTGACAGGAGATAAAAAAGAAGATATAAGTCCTGACTCGTAGGATGGGAGCAAGACAAGGTGCTCAAGGTGATGTAGTTCACGGGAAAAGTACCAAAATAGTTTTAAACCTTTTGCATTTGTACCAATTTAGTCATAAACTTTTTGATTGGACCAATTTAGTCCTAAACCTTTTTATATTGGTACTAATTTAGTTCATCCGGCTAATTTAAGCCGGAAATTGTTGACGTGGCCGCCGATGGTCTTATGTGGCGTTACGTGGACAAAATTTATAATTTTTTATAATTTTTTTTTTCAAATTTTTCAATTTTTTTTTTCTTCTTATCCCTTGGCCAGTGAGGTCACTGGCCGGCCGACCATCGCCGGCCACAGGCTAGTCGAGGCAAGGGGCCTTGCACCCTTGCCGGCCATTGGCGAGGGCCGCCGTGCCTGCCGGCCACAAGCGAGGGCGTCGGCCCCCTCTCAAATCCAGGCGAGGGCTGCTGTGCCCTCGCTTGTGGCCGACGAGGACGCCCTCGCTTGGATTTGGGCGGGGGCTGACGCCCTCGCTTGTGGCCGGCGAGGGCGTGGTGGCCCTCGCCAGTGGTTGGCGAGGGCGTGGGGCCCCTCGCCCTACCAGCCGATGGCCGGCAACCTTGCCAACCAAAGGATAAGGAGAAAAGAAAAAAAAAAAAGAGAAAAAAAGGAAAGAAAGAATTTTTTTAAAATCTGAAAAAATATAAAAAATCATAAAATTTGTCCACGTGGCGCCACATAAGACCGCTGGTGGCCACGTTAGCAATTTTTAGCTTAAATTAGCCGGATGGACTGAATTTGTACCAATGTAAAAATGTTTAGAACTAAATTGGTCCAATTGAAAAGTTTAGGACTGAATTGGTACCAATGCAAAATGTTTAGGACTATTTTGGTACTTTTCCCTAGAGTTCATAAAAGTTCTATTGCTGACACCGAGGATGAATCATAGCATATTTGGCGGAACATGCTTCGTCTATGTGAAAGACAAGCCTTGATCGCTATGCTCATGAGAGTTGAGAGGGAATGACAAAGGAACTTTAGAATTTGTTGGAGCATTGGGCTGTTTTTGATTTTGCTCGCTGTAATTGTATTCAATCCCCATTCCGAGGCAATTTTTGCAAATTGAAAGATCAGTTGAAGAAGAAAGGAATCCTTCTATGGTAGTAAGTGAATTGGTTCAGTTGTGACTATGACATGCGGTTTTTCGTTTAAGGAAAAATTCCATTCCACACTAGAAAATTTTGTTTGCGGTCAAGCAAATATGCAAATATGCATTTGTTGATGTTGACAGCAGAGTCCAGAAATGTGAGGACTCTTGCAACTTCACTAGATTGATTGTTAAGAATGGGCAAAAGCATAAATTGTAGGGTTAATATTCTGAAAAATCCAAAATTGGTACACCTATAGCAAATTTACTCAAGAATAATTTTTTAACCACAAAAAATCCCAAACTAATATACCTTTAAGAAATTTATCCCATATTGGTACATTTATGATAAATTTACGCTATGTTAATTTTCGTTTAATTTTACTGTCAATTTGCTTAATTTGATGATAATTGATAGTTAACTAGTATACCGATTTGAGATTTTATTTTATATATGTCACAATTGTATCGGTTTTTTTTTTGTGTGTGTGGTATTAATCTAATTTAACAATGGTATATTTGTCACAAATATATTAGTTTGGAGTTTTTAGTGATAAAAAATTAATTTGGGAGAAAATTAATATAGATATTTCAGTTTAGGATTTTTCAGGGTATTAATACTAAATTGTAGGTAGTATTGCCTTCTATTTGACCAAATTGCAGGTGGGGCTTATAAGCACAAAAAAGAAGAAGAAAATGATGTTGAAAAGTCAACTAAAAGCATAACACCGATGCTTAAGCCAATTAAGATTGAGAGATTGCTTGCGCAAGGAGAGGAAAGAAAGATGAAAAAGGAAGAAAGGAAGAAGGAAGAAGGAAGAAGGAAGAAGGAAGGGAAAAAGAAAGGGCTTTACTTGTCACAGACGCCTCGCCAAGCTGAGTCAACTCCATTTCCCAATGCCTGATAAGTACTTGCGTCTTTTGTTTGTTCAATCGGAGTAATTTTTGGAGTTAAGTCCTATATTTGAACTTTTACGAAAAATTGAGCCACAAAATTGTCCTAAGAGTTGAGGGCGTAAGTTGTGAGTAAAGTTGTACAATTACTATTCTTAACATAAATAAGTATCTTTGCAAACAAGAGCATCATTAGGAAAAAATATGTTGGATATTTTCCTCATGATTAGAAAATTCACAATATGAATAGGGTGGCGCTATTTCCACTCCTTATATAACTAAATACATCCAGTTTTATCGAAAAGAGATAAAATTTTCATTGATCATTTGATTTCAATTTAAAGCAATGTCTCCAAATTATTTCCTTTCCTTATTTTTAAGTTTTTCTACATCTATGTAAGATCCGCTTACTATAATTAAGAGTTTCACATATTACTTTTTGTTTATTGTAGATTTCCATGTATATTAAAGGCACCGTGTTCTTTTTGTTCTTAGATACTAAATCAAAACATTACATAAAATAAGAATCTTTTTGAAAATGCCAGTGAAAATACCATTATTTGGATTGACAAAAATTAACATCATTTATGAACTATTTATGAAAATATATCAAGATGCCTCATTGTACATAATGTTTTTAGTGTATTCTTAGATAATCCGCTCGCATCTTACATACTCTATGCCAACGTATCTCGTGAATATAGTAAATAAAAAAGATAAATTTAACTTATATAGTAAATAAATAGCATTGATATATATATATATATATATATATATATATATATATATATTTTAGACTAATGAAATAAAAAAATAAAAAAGTTCTCTAAGAAAATGAGTTTTTGAGATAAGATAGACAAAGAATAGATAAGTTGTTATATAATCAATGATAAACAAGAGACTTCAAAGCATCTTCAATCGCAGTTCCGTCATTTGATGAGCTAAAAAGCTAATAAGATGTTCGCACTTATGTTCAACAGAATTCATAGGCATACGCAGCTAATGCGAAAGTAAATAGAAGCTAAGCTGGTCGAGGAAAACCGCAGCTCTCATGCTTCAGATGGTTGCTCGAGTCCTATTTAAACCTCGCCGTCCCAGAGTTCTTCGACTGTCTTGTACGCTCCCAGAGTCTCATGCACAAAGCCGGTGCCCTTGATTAGTTTCACCTGCATGATCAAAATAAAAAATCCGTCGGTCCCAGGATCTGTAAATTGTTAGCTCCTACTCCCTTGGAAGTAGGAAGTTCTTTAAGCAGTACTTTTAGCTTCGCTATACTTTCGCTTGTGCTTGTTGGATTGCATAGCGCATAGGAAGAGACCGCAGGTGGAGAAGGAAGTGGCGAACATAAATTTACTTGCCTGAGATATTTCGGAAAACTTGCAGAACAAGTCATCGGGTATGGACCAGTCAAAGACATCGAAGTTTTCCTTGATCCGCGCTTCGTTCGTGCTCTTGGGAAGCACACTGTGGCCCGTTTGGAGTCCCCAACGGAGCGCCACCTGAGCCGGAGTCTTGCCCAGTTTCTCTGCTATGGTAGTGACCGCTGGATTCTTAAGGATATCGCTCTTGATAGAATCTTTGCCTGGGGAACCCAAGGGCGAATAACCCTATGAGACAGAAAAAATCATTTCGATTCGAATTATATAACTGAGTGGTAGTAAATAAGAAGAGAAATCATGTGCAGAGACCCAGAGAAGATGAAAATGGACATGAGTAATATGAGAGCAGAATGCTTCATCTTGACGTCAAGCATGTCATGTTCACAACTTTAAAATTGTTAAGAACACCTTTGCCAACAAACTCATAAAATAGGGAGTTTCCTAGGAAACAGTTCTATCTAAAATTTGAAGGTCAAAGGAAAACATGCAGACTGACAAATATACTGCATGCTAGTAGAGGCAAAACATTTGTCTAGCACTTTCAATTATTGACGCACTGAAGTCCATGTACATCCTTATCAAGATATGCTAACAAGTTCACTTACCGATAAATGTATGCCCTTGGATTTGCAAAACTCGCGCAGCTTCCCTTGCTGCCAATAAGGGTGGCATTCCACTTGGTTGACAGCAGGAGGAACTTCTGCGATGTCCAGCAAATCGCCGAGCTTCTTTGAGGAGAAGTTGCTCACTCCAATGGCACGAGCCTTGCCAGAACGGTATAGTGCCTCCATCGCTTTCCACGTACTGGGTATGTCCGGTTGGGTAAGGTTTTCAGGCTTGAAGCCGACCGAGCCCTTCTTCATGCTCACGGGCCAGTGGATCTTCAAACAGTAAACCACATTAAGTCATATATTTATGTATACCCTAATGGCCAAGCAAAGCGTTCTGTCTTAATTAAGCCAGAAAAGTTCATCATTGAATCTGTACCAGGTAAAGATTCAGATACTCGAGCTGCAAGTTCTCCAAGGTTCTGTCTATTGCCTTGGGAACATCTTCTGGCGCTTGATCATTACACCTGCAGCAAATTGTCTAAGAAATGAGACAAAAAAGGAGGGCTTGAGTGATTAGGTGATCCCAAGATGAATCACCCCGTTTTCAGGTCGCACGGTCCTAGGATTAACATTATTGACTCAAAACTCGAAAATACTAATCAAAACATGTTCGAAGCATAGGGAAGAATTAAGACATGCCATAGCTTGGAAGTGATCCACAAATCCTCGCGCTTCACCACACCCTCGCTGAATAATTTCTGGAGAGCAGTACCAACCTGTTGAAAATTGGAATACCAAATTAGCACAAGCAGAGCATTGTTGACCATCCTACTAAATGACCACATCTTGATTGTGCCCTTGTAAGTGAAATGTATGTTGGCAATAGAAAGGAAAAGGAATAATTGATCTCCTGCCATGAAACCATAGGAAACCAAATATTGACATCTTCCTAATGAGAAAATCAATTTCCAGATCAATTGAAAGTGACGTTTTAAAACAGGGCAATATCAACCTACTGGTCGAGATTGTTGTTCTCCTGATTTCTTTTGACTAAACAGCATATAATGCAATTGAGCATATCCAGTGCGCGACTACAGCACCCTTTTTTGTTTCTGTGGGTTGGAATGATTAAAAGTAGATATCCTTTTCGAAGTATAAGCCTCGGGTTCAAGTGAGAGCTAGATCGCAGTTTTCACAAAAGCTTTAGTGTTTAAGAATAAGTAAAGTGCATAGTTTACTGGAGACCATTTCAGATTAGTGATACTTGCTATCCCCTAAACACCAAAAGGAAACGGAAAAAAAGAACTTAACGACTCAAAAAATCGTAATAATATGCCTCTCTACATGTCAACATTGTGAGTTAATAGCTTAATTTTCAAATGTCCAAACAATCCATACACAACACAAAGGCAAATGCAATGTCAAGCATGCAATGCAAAAGTGTGCACTCCATGTCTGACCCACGCGAACTCGTGCACGACGGACATTTTCAATGGCATCACATATAACGACTCTTTCACTGATGCATGTTGCAATCATCTTGTTCTTTGGCGCATTAGCAGGAGGATAAGATGAGATTGTCAGGAACATGACTTTAGGGAAATATTCACAAGCTCAACAATGCGACCGGCTTTTGAGATGCGGGTTGCGGGAGACTGGCGACCAGGAACAGAACATTACCTCCTTCTCATTGTTATAAATTTGAGCACAATCAATATGCCTGTATCCAACCTGCACATGCAGAGAACTACAATTAACATCCTCCTAAATTATGCCGAAACAGACATCTTTTGCAGCTCAATACAGAATCAAATAAATCGAACCCATTGCAGAAAAACTAAGAACTGCAAAAACTAGCCATCAAATTGCGAAAACCAGAGTCACCCACGACTCCTAATCAAACCGTAAGCAACGATCAACACAGAGTGCTCCATTTTCTTGTCTCCAAGCAAAGAAGGTCAACAAAATGAAAGAAACTTAATCACTTTTCACTATAGTGTTGCAATTCATTTTTGAATCTATAAATCTCTGGTCTCCGATTCGACGTGAAACCACCTTGCATGGCATATTTTGCACGACAAAACATGAAAATCCAAGGGAAAGAAAAAAAACTTCAATCGACTCTTAACTGGTTCATGCGCCCACTAAACTGACCCAGCAGCTTCTGGAGAAAGATCAGGAAAATAAAAGAATACAGAAGCAAAAGAACAGAGGAAAAAAAGAGAACCTTGATGGCAGTGATGACGGCGTCGGCGACGACGCCAGGATCGGACTGCCAAGTTCCCAAACCGACAGAGGGGATTTTGGCCCCGGTGTTGAGCTCGAAGAAACGAATCGCCTTCGCCATTTTTCTTGAAACACGAGCTTCGATCTCAGTCTAGTTCCACTCTCGGTTTGCGAAGGGAAAAGGAGTGCGAATGATAATAACGCGAGACAATGAAAGAATCGAGTCGGATCGAACCAGGGGAATAATTTATAGCAACGGGCAGGCCATAAAAGGCAAAACCCAAGAAAGATACGACAGCACACGGTCGAGAGCCAGAATCTTTCTTGATCGAGAGGTGTTGTGGTTGGCGCATGAACATACGTCGGGCTGAAGCTAACACTCCCCACGGGCCACGACTATCTCGGCATCTCTAGAGATCGATCGTTTTGCGTAGACCATTTCCTTCTGAGGGAGCACCTTTGCTTTTAGTCCCCCCCACGTGTTGTTCGAGGGCTCGCGTATATCGAACTCGCGCGCATCCGAATCACTGATAATCTTTCTTGTATTCGAGGTGTCACATGCTGAATAAGCACCCTACCCGACATAAATATTAAGGAATCGGAATGGTGATTAATCTTCTGAGTAGTCAGGTGTTTTGGTGACTTTTCAAAATAAAATACAATATACTTATGATTTAAATATCATCATTCTAAATCATTAGTATAGGACAAAATCAATAGAGTAAAAGAAAGGCACCAGCCTTATGAAGTTGATTTCTTATAAAATTTTTCCAAAACGGTCCAATTTAAGATTACCCTTTGAATCGGTTAATTCCCGTCTATTTCCTTTCATTCACACCTCTTCTCATGTTAATAAAAAACTAGTGGGAGAGCACTTCTAATTCCATGTTGGGTTGTGTTACCTTTTCCCTTCTTTCCAAGTGCTGCTCGGCTTTTTAAGTTTTTTCTCTAGTAATTATTAGGTGAGTGTGGTATACGTATTTAAATGCATATGGATCATTGAATATGGTGTGTCCCACTTGCAATATGGCAGGTTTCACTAGGACTAATAGTACAAATTCATGTGTGTGTATATAATTGCAACGCTAGTCTATGTGGTCTTTCAATTTGTTTAATAATGTCCATGTACTTGTGCTTTTGTTTTGTTTTGTTTTGTTTTGTTTTTATACCTAATATGGTCCCTAAACTATTTGTTTTTTTTTTCCAAATTGGTCCTTCAGTTTAAAAAAATGAAAATGTTAATGTGGCTGTTAAGTCACCATTAGATGATGACTTGACATCCTACATGATTTTTTTTTTTTCTAAATGATATTAAACAGAATAAATATATTTGCAAATACAGAAAAAGTAAAATAAAAAAGTTTCACATTAAAAAGAGAGAGACACATTCGACCCCTACAAGGATTGGCAAAGGGCCAATTGTTGTTGTCTGGCAAGGCCAGTTACTTGGTGATGGTGGTGTCACACAATCCCAATGACAGCTTATTAGGGGTGTGCATGATAAAAGTTCTACTTCTTTATTTTTCTATTCCCCGGAACAGGTTCGGAACAGAAATCCGTTTGGTAATGCAATTTGATTTTTCTATTTCTAGAATAAATTTCTATTCCAGAAATAGATTTGAAGAAAAAATCAGAAGCTAAAATTTTCAACTTCTCAATTTCTGTTCCAGAAATTTTGTCATGCGCATCTTAGGAGTCGCGAGGGTCGCCGAGGTTGACGTGATTTGATCTCACGTGAAATTGCTTGAACCCAAGGAGGCAACGTCGAGGTTGCACGACCCCGACTTCAGTTGGACCCGGTCATCACCGTTTTGTGTTTCTCTTGGTCTTTGTATCTATGAATGTGAGCTTCGGTCGACAGCGGCCTTGCCATCGTAGGCCTGAGGCGGGAAGGTTCGCCAGATCTTTGCTGGTGCCTAGGGGCCACCATTGCCTCCCTTAATTCTTCTCTCTCAATTTTTTTTTTGAATTTTTTAATATCATATCCTGATCAACAAAGAAAAGCATCTCAAATTTAGTATATCTACTTACGCTGGTGTGGCCATCCACGTTAGAATCTCCACTTGCATTTTAATAGAATGACAAATTTGAACGAGAAAATATAAAATTTTGAGATCACGTTGAACAAAAAAAAAAAAAAAACAGTATATGGACGAGATAGAACAAATTGGAACATTGTAAAGATAAGCGGTGCCATTATCCCATGAGTGGCTAGGCTAACGGCATCGTTATTCACCAAGGAATAACGGTGCCTTTTTTTTTACCACAATATGCTATTGAGGACTTATAGGTAACCGGAGCCTACACAATACAAGGACAAATTGCAAATATGAGAAAGTATCTCAAATAAGCAGATGTTGGACACCATTTCTTTCTTCCAAAAAGGACATGAAACCAATAACAAGGAAATTTAATTACTACATGCGAAATTTGTTTAAGTTTTAAATAACTAATTACATGTAAAATAAATTATTTTATGATATATCTGGGATAATATTTTAACATATTAGATACAATGAAAGCCACATTAGCAAACACCCAGATTTTTATGGGACCCAAAAGGCAACGGAGTTTTCCATACTTAAAACTCAACTCTTCACTTTTTAAATAATTCATAGATGCATGAACTTTTACATTAAAGATACATGAAGTTTTCAACCTGCGCAAACTAATGAATTCACTCAAAATCATCAATTTGCAACACTAAATTTTGTTCTGGGGCAAAAAGAACTCAGTTCGCTAACCCCGATTCTTCCAATTTGTGGCTACCTACAAGTTTTTGATTGAAAAAGTTAAAAGCATCAACAATGTTTTGCCTTGTCGACATGTCTTATGTCGCATTTGCGTCGTTAACCACATTTTGGCACCAGCTTGCATGTATGAAAACTTTAATGGTGAGTCTACACGTCCCTTTTAAGTAAAAAATTCTTTGAGATCTTTTAAAAAATTGGGATATCCACCTTTCAATTACTTATTTTGTCTTTTTTTATTCTGCTTCTTATTTTGAAGTTTATTTTTTGGCCGAACTATGTTCTCTTTTCAATTGATCTTTGCCTCTTGGAAATTTCCATCAAATGGAATAGTTTAACAACGGCACTATAGAGTTTAATTTAGGTATATTTTCGTAGAAAAATTGTATGCACCGATTAACCGATTTTGAGGGAAAAACTTATAATGGAGCATGCTCGGTCACAATTGGGAGAGTGAGAAGACTGTTTTCTTCTCATTTCCCTTTCTTATTTGTCAAAACCAAAGAAAAGAATATCTTCTCGTCATTTCTTCTCTACCACATCACCAATCTCTCTGGCCTCCTAGACATGCCACGTCAAATACTTCTCTCCTAATTACCATGATTTACGAGAAAAAAAGTGATAATATGCTTCTATTTGTGATTATTAATTTTTTTTTTGCAAATTTAAATTTGTCAACGATGAGCGAAATAATAATCATTCTTGAAATTTAATAAATGTATCTAATGATATCAATGATTTCTTTTGAGATAGTGATAATATTCTTTTACTTGTAATTATCTATGTTGTGGTATTCAATTTACTATAGAATTACTTATTTCCTTATTCTGATTTTCTTTCTTCATATTTATAAAATCTAAACTAGTGGGATTTGAGGAAATCCCACCAAGCAAGAGTTTCAAATTTTAATTTTCTCAAGAAAACCAGTTGAACAGGTCAAGCGGTTTCCATGAGAAAATTAGTGGTCGACAAGCCACCGTTATCTTTAACGTATCACAATGACTCATTTCCCTTGTCCCATATATATAAATGTAGCACATGATATCTTTTCGTTTCTAATAGTCTATTTCCGCTCTATCTATACTGTCATATAAAACAAGAGAGCCTCCTATTTCTTAGGGATTTTATTACCCGATTTCCCCTTTTATCCCCTTAATATATTATCTTGAGTATACTAAGTACCAGAGTGAGTTTGGTAACATCACAACAATTGAAAACTCACTACGTTATTGGCATAATAATAGTAGAACATTGGCCCCGTTTATTTCATAAAAAAATGAATAATTTGAAATATTATTCTAAAAATAATCGCTTATATCACTTAATTAATCAATGAAAAATATTTTGATTATCGATAACAGCTTATCTCTAAATATTTTTATAGACAATGCAAATATTTCTCATTCATTTATTTTTGTAAGTAATATTAGAGATCATTTTTAGGAAAATATATTTTAATTTGTTCATTTCTGGCTAAACAAATGGAGAGTCTCGTATGAGTATGACTAGTCATGCATGTCATTATTATTTTTATATAGTTTTGCTGCTAAAAGTTAGATTGTCAGAATTTCTTGATAGTGTGTAAATTATATAAAACTATATATAAAGAGTTTCCTTCTCCCACATTTATTCAGATTAGGACATGCATGACTTTATTTTTTGCGCTTAATAAACAATTTATATATTTTTTCGCTTGTTGCGCTGATCATCATCACCAGTATCTCTTAAACAATCTTTACGTGGTGATCATGAAAACAATCGAATATATGTCGATGCGAATACTAATACCTCACATGTTTTCCACTTTAAATTTTACTATAGTGAAAACTTTAACTTTTTAGATTTATTAGAAATGTAAATCATATGGCAACTTCACCCCTTCATCTTAGATCTTGCGCCCAATACTGATCGTGCAACCACTAAGGGCGCACATGATCATCATTCTATTTATTTGTTTTTCTATTTTTTTGTTCTCAGAATAGGCTTAGAACACAAATCCATTTGGTAAGGCAATTTCATTTTTCTATTTCTGGAATAAATTTTTAGCCTAGAAATATGTTTGAAATAGAAATGAGAAGTTTCTATTTCCTATTTTTAGAACAGAAATAAAAATAAAAACTTTTCTCATTGCCCACTCCTCTCTATTGCGTGCTTGTGTCACGGGCCGAAAGAAGGCCAATCCAAGAGGTTCCTGGAGGACGGCCGTGACGCATCTTTGGAGGACCTCCTGCTTTCACTCGGATTCCCACCAAGTCTTCTCCCCGAAGTTTCCAAGGGTGGGCGATACCGTAATTAGACTTTATCTCTATTTATGTCGGTAGTTGATAGCTCTCATTTATGTCGGTGGTTAGTAGCCGCTATTAGTGTCGGTAGTTAAGGGGGTGCAATCTCGTCTGCCAGTTAAGATCTAGATCAACGGATGTAATCAGATGGCCTCGAGTATAAGAAGGGGTGCCCTCCCCCTCATTTGTATCCATCCAATCCTTTTCAGTAATACAAGTTCCTTTCTCTCCAGAGCCCCTCTCTCTAGAAGCTTTCTCTCTCTACGATCCGGGTGTGCAAGCGAGTGTGCGAGCATTGATCGAGCAAGGCTTGGCTTAGGTGATCCAAAATAACCTGAGTCGCCGTGCGGTCACGATCCCAATCGATCGGCCCGTGACAAGTGGTATCAGAGCATAGGAGAGATCCGCTTCCAGAGATTGAGGAGCGCCAACTGTTCGAGAGAATGTCGAGCCAGGATGCTGTCATGGATGGAGAGGCCGTGCAAGCCAAGGAGCCCCGCAGCCGATCAAAGAAAAGAGAAGCCTCGATGGATGCTGCATCTGCGTTCGACGAGAAGATTGGGAAGGTTCGGAGTGCTGTGCTTGAACTCATGGAAGGTCTTGACGAAGTAAGAGACCGGGTCATGGAGGTTGAGACTTCACTCCGGGAAGACTTTTCATGACCGGCCTAAACGAAGCTACAGCCTCGTTGCACGACAAGGACGAAGCCCTTGAAGCATCGATCGATGTGTTGAAGGAGTGCGTCCAAGTGATCGAGGAGGTGAGCCCATGTAGGGACGAGGTCGAAGCCATGAAGGCAGAGATCTAAGAGCTCAAGACCGAGCTCGCCCTATGCAAGCTTAGCACCAACAGTGCGGCACCTACCCAAGCGGTGTCCAAAATTGAAGTGCTGAAGCCGAAAGAGTTCAGAGGCGAACGATCTGCCAAGGAGGTGGACAACTTTGTCTAGAGCATGGAGCAATACTTTGGCGCCGTCAACATACACGACGAGTCGATCAAGGTACGAACCACTTCTATGTTCCTTACTGATACAGCAATGCTTTGGTGGCGCAATAGGTGTGATGAGACTAGGCGCGGTGCCAATCCCGTGGACACATGGGATGACTTCGTAAGGGAGTTCCGGGACTATTTCTTCCCCGAGTTCGCGCAGCAGGATGCCCATAGCAAGCTCCATCGCCTCGAGCAAAGAGGTACGATTCGAGAGTACGTGAAGGAGTTCACAGAACTCAAACTCCAGATTCGCAACCTAAGCGAAGAGGAGGCTCTTGGAGCGTTCATGGATGGGTTGAAGCCATGGGCACTACTCGAGCTTAAGCGTCGGGACGTGAGTAGTCTTGCGCGAGCACTAAGCGTGGCCGAATCGCTCGTCGACCTCACCAGAGCTAAAGCAAGGAATAGAGCAAGAGAGTGGAGGTTGGATCGATCCGAGGATGAAGCTGGAGATGCTCCCCGTGCGCTGAGAGATCAACACGGCCGAGTCAAGACATGGGGCGAAGGAACTTCCAAGCCGTCCTTCCAAAGGGGTCGACCATAGACGGACTATGCGAGTAAGTTCGATCAACCCCCGCCTTCTCATTGTTTTATCTGCAAAGGTCCGCACTGGACCTAAAAGTGCCCGAAGAAGGGTCGAATCAACGCCCTCCTAGCCATCGAAGAGGTGGAGAAGGAGCCCAAAGAAGAGAGGCGGCACATCCGACTTGGAGGCGTGAAGACAATCAACTCCGTCCAAGCTCGATCTCTGTCCAAAGGAGGAATCACACCGAACACAGACATGTTCTTCGTGGAAGTCGAAGTGGGTGGCCGAACGCTTTACGCTTTGGTCAACACCGGCGCGTCGAACATGTTCATGTCGATCGAGGTTGCAAAGGCCTTGAAACTTTGCGTGGAGCCAACTGGGAAGACGTTCAAGCCGATCAACTCGGAAGGCGTCCATGGCGTAGGGTCGACTTCGGACGTAGATGTCAAGATTGGTGGATGGAAGGGCAAGATGGATTTCGAGGTAATCCCTCTCGATGATTATGATCTCATCCTTGGTATTCAATTCTTCCATAGTGTGAGATCCATGATCGACATGAGGACCAAGTGCCTTGTGATCCTCGACCCGGAATACCCGACGACGATCCCCATGATCAAAGGGGTGGTCGATACCAAGACCATCGCCACGATCTGACGCATCGACAAGAACTTGAAGTTCGAGAAGCGACTAAACAAGCTGGCCAAGGTAAAGCCGAAGGTAGAGTTGGATCCTACTCCAACACACGCCATGCCAATCCAAGTGCTCTTCCCCGAGGTTGAGTGCGCACCACATGCTCCGTCCAAGCCGAAGATGGAACCGCGTGCCAAGTTCGAGTTCATCATAGAAGGTTGCGGTCCTTCGTACGTGAGCGTCCGCACCAAGCAGAATCAAAAGAAGAGAGCCCATGCTCGTGCGAGGAAGGCTACCCGTCGAGCTGTGTGCGATGAGGGCGTTGCTCGATTGAGTGGGGAGAATGTCATGGGCCTAAAGAAGGCCAATCCAAGAGGTTCCTGGAGGACGGCCGTGACGCATCTTTGGAGGACCTCCTGCTTTCACTCGGATTCCCGCCAAGTCTTCTTCTCGAAGTTTCCAAGGGCGGGCGATACCGTAATTAGACTCTATCTCTATTTATGTCGGTAGTTGATAGCTCTCATTTATGTCGGTGGTTAGTAGCCGCCATTAGTGTCGGTAGTTAAGGCGGTGCGATCTCGTCCGCCGGTTAAGATCTAGATCAACGGATGTAATCAGAGGGCCTCGAGTATAAGAAGGGGTGCCCTCCCCTTCATTTGTATCCATCCAATCCTTTTCAGTAATACAAGTTCCTTTCTCTCCAGAGCCCCTCTCTCTAGAAGCTTTCTCTCTCTATGATCCGGGTGTGCAAGTGAGTGTGCGAGCGTTGATCGAGCAAGGCTTGGCTTAGGTGATCCAAAATAACCTGAGTCGCCGCGCGGTCACGATCCCAATCGATCGGCCCGTGACACTTGTCTCTCGCATGCAAGATTTGGCTTAACTTCTCCATGTCCTTATTGATACCTAAAATTTGGCAATCCAATTAGTTGTTTATTGCATATAAAAATTAGCGACCACTAAACAAAAATATTTGTTAAATTGCATATAGTTATTGGGAGCACATTAATTAATTGCATTTGATCAGATTGGTAGTGGATTGAATTTAAATGGATGGCTCTGAACTTAATAAAATTAGACTAAGCTTGCAGGGTTAAGAGAGTTCCGCCGAGCCCATGGACAAGAATCACGTTGTGCTTTGCATCGGATATTTGAAACTCATGAGTAATGAAGAGGACATTGTATTATTAAACTTGGAAATAATATGGATGTATTGTGTAAATTTCGTCAATATGAGAGAATGAAAAGGGAAAAAAATATTTTATTCAAAGAAAAATAAGCAGGAGCAACATATATTTAGCTATTGAAAATTCAGTCAAGCCATTTAGAGACTGATCGATCATCTCTGCTAAAGGAAATATGGAAAGGAAATATGCAGTGGGATTCCTCGAGGGGGGATACAAGTGAAAATACACGGGCCACGCGTAGAGGAAAAAAAGGGTTAATACCATGAAAACTCCAAATTGATATATCTGTGGCAAATTTACCCGATTGATCATAAAAAAAATCTAAACTGTTACATTTATAACAAATTTACCAAAAACTAATTTATTCGACCGTAAAAAAACCTAAAACTGGTAAATTTATGACAAATATATCCTCTGCTAAATTGGATTAATACCACAAAAAAATAACAAAAATTGTAAACTGTGACAAACGAAGCTTAAAATCCTAAATTGATATACCGATCAACTGTCACGTGTTATTTAACTTAATAATTTAACAGTAAAATTTAGCGAAAACTAATATAGGGTAAATTTGTCACAAGTATACCAGTTTGGGGTAAATTTGTCAAAGGTATATCAGTTTGGTATTTTTGGTGGAAAAAAAATGGTTTGGGGTAAATTTGTCATAAGTGTACCAGTTTGGGGTTTTTTCGGGTATTAACCCAAAAAAAAATGCAGAGAGCTCGGAAGAGAGAGAGAGAGGGAGAGGAAGGGAGTCTGCAGCCAAGCTCCTCCACAGCCATCGCTTTGGCCTGTCCAAGACGCACTCTCTTTAGCGCTAGGCTGCTGCTTCTTCCTCCGACGGCGCTGCTGCTGCGTTGATCCCTTGTTGGCGAAGTACCACTCCGGGGGATCCTTCTGGTGTCTATACATTACCCCATGAACAACATCACTGCAGGCGACCGCGACTGGAGAAGTAGCAAACGGTGATTGTTGGAGCAAAGGGCAAGTTTCAAGCGGAGGTTTCTAGTCTTGATCTCCACGGCTTGAGCAACAAATTCGGTGAGTAAAAATATGATTTCTCAAGCCCATGAGCCAGCACTATGCACCAAGCCGAACAACCAACAGCCCTATAGCTGTGACATCCACCAGCAAGCATTGGCATCATCTTCAGTCCACCAACAACAAGACCAACGAGTGCGCCGCTACTTATTCATACGGACAAAAGTGGCGAATTTGGGTGAGGGCCATGAGCCTCGCCCAGATCGGTGAGGGCTCATGGCTCTCGTCGCCGGCCCTTCTCAGTGGCGGCGGCGGCTGAGTCGCCTTCCTTTTTTTATTTTTTATTTTTATTTTAAAAATGTTTTAAATAAATTTAGTTTTAAATTAAATTAAATTAATTTTTATATTAAATTTTTTATCACGTCAGCACCTAAACGACGCCGTTTTGCACTCGCTTCGCCGAAAAATTGACACGTCAGTGTTTTAGCCCGATTGGCACTTAAGTGATCCATCCATTTTGCTCCGATTTTGGCACTTAAGTGTCACTTTCGTAAGTTATGACACTTAAGTGTCCCCTTGTGCCAAGTTATGGCACTTCCGGGATCCGCGTCTCCATGATTATCTATCCTCGTATCCGTTTAATCTCTATATCCAAATATGAAATCTTATTGATCACCACTGGCCATAACCATTTGGTTTCCTTACTGATTTTTAGAGTTATTTGGGCTGATATTGTTCCTTATCCCCAAAGTCCTATAAATATAGGACATTAGCTCAAGATAAAAGGGGCCTGACAATTGAAAACACAGGGCCACATTGAGAGAGTTTAAGGGAGAAAATTTCTTGTTGTCTTCCATATGCAGAAGACGCCAAGAAGGGTCTTCACCGTGTAGAAAGATTGAGGTGAAAGGAGAGCAAAAATTCTCTAGTCCCCATTTGTGGTTGCGCCTCCTCCCTTTCCATCTCACCAACGACCAAACGAAATCCAATCCTAGCAATGGTTGAGCGAGTATTCTGATTTAGCCAAGCCTCACAATTTTATTCTGATGTTTGTTGCAAGCTTCCAACGCGCCGCCAGCCTCTGCCAACAGTGAGATCGCAGCCAACTCACCAACAAAGCCGCGCGCCTTCAACACAATCCATGTTTATTCGTTTGATGCATACATGACAATGTTCAGAACTCGAATCTATGACCTTCGCGAAATAGACACTTGCAAATCACAGTCCTTGAGTGCAATATATGCTTGCTGTTATGTTTTGATTTATTGCAATTTCACATGATCATAAGACCGTTGTTCACCTTTTCACTAAGAATGAAAAGGATCCAATTATCCTCCTCCCTGCATTTGTTTTTGGTGATCGTTTGCATTTTATCCCTGATAATGGAGTTTATGCAACTCTCCCCTAGCCTGATGTATTGTTTGCAATCTCTGATTGTATGACATTTTGGGCGTTCTTCCTCTTTTTCAAGTTCAATAATGATTAAATCTAGCAGCATTAGTATCAATCTTTGAGATTTTTGTTGCCAATTGGTGTCTTCAGCAGCTTGTACAATCTTCCTCTTTAAGTCTACTTTAAGTAACACATGGAGAATTCTTCCTTTTATTTTTGTTAAAAAAGAAAGAAAGAAAAATCCGCTTGTCCACCCTATTTTGCTACATAAGAACATAATACGTAAACAAAATTTTGAAAATAAAATTTTGTACTGTTATCAAAGGAATTTCTAGTTCAGAAAATAGAATTTTTATGTTATTATCAAACAACTTTCTATTTCAGGAATAAAAAATTTGTGTTGTTATCAAATGTATTTTCTGCTCATAAAATTATCCAGAGAATAAAAATAGATTGAAAGCCAATTTTTTTTTTTTTTTGGTCAGAAACATACTTGTTGCATTTAATATAAGGAAAGTTTACAACATGAAGAAAGTGCATCAGCATAAACTAGATCTAGCAAAACAAAAGGAGGAAAGAGGATGGAGTTTTGGGCTGACATGAAATATTGGCCCGAATCAGAGTTATGGGCCTTCGCGGCCCAGTCGGCTACACTGTTTGCTACACGGCTGCAATGGAGTAATTTTAGGTTAGAAAACCTGGATAGCAGATCCGTGACCTCGTCGAACAGAGGACGAAGAATCCATGGCGGCTGTCGTGATCCTTGCACTGATTTGACGAGAGGAAGACAATCAGATTCAATCTCCAAGGAAGCGGTGTGGAGTCGGTATGTTAGCAGATGTTGAAGAGCACATATCAGCGCCAACATCTCCGCTTCAAAGGCAGATCGCGCCTGGACTCGGCTGGAGAAGATATCCGTAAGTCTTCTTGTCGAATCTCTACTGATGCAGGCAATGGACCCTTCTTCACTCCCAGGTTTATAACTGGCATCAATATTACATTTAAGGACACCCAATTCCGGAGGGCGCCAGAGGTGCGAAGGTTGCAGAGCAAAAGGAACAGGGCCCGATCGTATTACTCCAGATTGGAGCCGAGAAGCATTTGTTTGAGCCACTGCTGTAACCACCGCATAAGAAGCGTCGGGTTGCTGATTTCGAAAGGTGAAATTGTTCCTCATCCTTCATATCTGCCACAGGGTGTGAGTAATCAATGAAAGACTGGGTGAGTTTTGAGGTAAAGTTACTGTTTTTGTAAGCCAGGAGTCGATGTGCTCAGTTGTGGTCGATGGGGTGTTGAGATTGATCTGGGGATCAGTCCAGATGGCCTGAGTCCATGTGCAGTTAAAGAACATATGTTCAATTGTTTCTGGGATGTTCTGTTGACATAGTGAGCATGTAGGATCTATTATAATATGTCGTTGTAGTAGATTTGCTTTCGTCGCCAGTGCATTGTGACAGGCAGACTGTAGGAAAATCTTCAGTTTCGGGTTCAATGTTCATTGCCCAGATTTGTTTCCATAATGGCTGCTGTTGCTGATGAGATGTTGAGGCGTCCTCATTAGGTGAAGTGCTTAATGACTGTAAGAGGGTATAATAGTTGCTTTTAACAGAATATTGACCATTGGCTGTGGCTGACCATATCATATGGTCAGCTGAATGAAGAGGTCTTACTGGAATAGTAAGAACTTCTGCTATGATCTGTTTGCCATAGAAACGTTGGAGCAGCATATGGTTCCAATTGTGGTGGTGTTGATCAATTAGATCGACCACCATAAGAGGTTCATCTCGTGAGTTTGAACCATGCAAAATACCCATAGGTAGCCATCGATCGCCCCTTATTCGAATGTTGGTGCCATTACCAACTGACCAGCGCGTATGCTGTAAAATAGCATCCCTGCCCATAAGTAAGCTCTGCCAACCCCAGGATGGCCGAGAGCCTTTGACAGCCGAAAGGAAATTTGTTGAGTGAAAATATAAGCCTTTAAAGATAGAACTCCATAATGATTGAGGCTGCTATAACAGGTGCCAAGCCTGTTTCCCAAGCAACGCTCTGTTAAAAACGATAAGATCATGGAATCTCATTCCTCCAACAGCCTTTCTAGTTTTCATAATGTCCCACTTTAGCCAATGGACAACACCTCTATTCTGGTCAATTCTCCACCAAAAGCGAGCGATTCTCTGTTCAATAGCTCTACAGATAGAAAGGGGTATCTTAAAGATAGACATAGCATAGGTAGGGATAGCTTGAATAACCGATTTTATAAGAATTTCTTTACCCCCCTTTGAAATAAATTTCTCTTTCCACCCCTCGAGTTTTGCATTGACTCTAGCTAAGATCCACGAAAACATCTCTTTCTTCGAATGACCCTATGCTGAGGGTAAGCCTAGATATCTGCCACAACTTTGTAAGATAGGAACCCTAAACTCCATAGACATGTTTTCCTGAAGGGTAGTGGGACAATGTTTGCTAAAGAGGATACCTGATTTGTTGCGATTAATTTGCTGTCCTGTCGCCGCACAATATAAGTTTAGAATGTTGGCAAGGTTTTGACATTCTTGGACACTACCATGAAGGAAGAAGAATATTGCATCATCAGCAAAAAAGAGATGGGACAGGGTAGGACACCATCTATTTAAACTGAGGCCTTTAAGATGTCTGAAATTGACTGCTTGTGTTATAAGGTGCGATAAAATATTAGCCAGTAGGATAAAAAGATAAGGGGATAGAGGATCACCCTGGCGAAGACCCCGAGATGGATAGAAATAAGGCAAGTGCTCTCCATTAAACTTCACGCTGTAGGTAACTGTTGTGATACATTGCATAATCCAACGGACCCATCATTGGTGGAAGCCCAATTTCAGTAAATAGTCCTGAAGAAAGTCCCATTCTACACGATCATATGCCTTTGTCATGTCCGTTTTGAGGATCGCACTGAATTTGCATTGTCTCTTACGTGATCTTAACTGATGAATAACTTCTTGGACAATCAGGATATTATCCTGTATCTGTCGGCCGTTCACAAAAGCGGACTGCTCTTTAGAAATAAGAGTATGCAACAACGGTTTGAGTCTGTTAGCCAGTACCTTAGGGATGACCTTGTAGGCAAAATTGCATAGGCTGATTGGGCGATATTGTTCCAGCAGCTCTGGTTGAGGGGTCTTAGGAATAAGCGTGATAATAGTGTGATTTATCCCATTAGGCATGATCCCTGACCGAAAGAAATTCTGAACGAGCCAAAAGAGGGCTACTTTAATAATGTCCCAGTGTGTTTGATAAAAAAAGATCGTTTAACCTATCAGGCCCTGGTGCCTTGGTAGTTCCCATCTGGAAGGTTGCGTGGCGAACCTCCTCCATCATGACAAGATCAGTGAGTCGGTCATTCATGTCAGAAGTTACCACTTGGTCACATTGATCAAGTAAAGGGGCATAGTGGCGAGAGCCCGTTGTAGTATATAACCGTGCAAAATAAGCGGTCGTCATGTCTTTGAGAGCATTTTGGTCACGAATCCAGTTTTGATCATCGGTGCGCAGCATGGTTATCCGGTTGTGCTGCCTTCTTTGAATAGTTGAGGCATGGAAAAAACGGGTATTTTTGTCGCCCCACTTCAGCCATTGGATTCTAGATCTTAAAGCCCAATATTGTTCTTCTTGTGTCCAAGTACGACGGAGTTCCTCTTTGATTTTAGCTGCCGCTACCCTGTCATAAGTAAAGTTTGTTTGATTCATCAATTTCTGAAGCTGATTTTGAAGACATAACACCTTTTCATGTCTATTGGAGAATTTGTTCCTACCCCATGTAGTTAAAGCTAGTGTAACACATTGAACAGTAGCTAGAAAGTCCTCAGATGAAGTCCAAGCCCGAGAGATGACGTGATGGCATTCCTCATCCTCATTCTAGTAGCTCTCATAAAGAAATGGCTTCCTAATCTTCTGATAAGGTGCCGAAGTGTTGATCAGAAGAGGACTGTGGTCAGATCCCATGGCTGGAAGCACATAAACCTCTACTCCAGGAAATAAAAGGTGCCAATCCATAGTACATACAACACGATCCAATTTCTCCTTCACCAACTCCTCCCCCTGTCGATTATTCATCCAGGTAAATCGACATCCCTTGCTCTCTACCTCAGAAAATTCACAATCATTGAGTATTGCACGGAAAGACAGCATTCTAGATTGATTAGCAAGGCGTTTGCCTACCTTTTCCCAAGGGTAAAGAACCTCATTGAAGTCACCAGCACATACCCAAGGTAAGCTATTGTGCGAATGTAGCTGTCGGAGTTCATCCCACACTTGTTGTCGCTGCTGAAAGTCAGTTGGCGCATGCACAAAGGTAATACATATAAGTCGACCTCCCCGTCCTTCACGACCCTTAAGGTGAACAAGATGTGGAGTAGAACTAAGAACCTGTAAATGAACCATATCATTCCAGAATAGAGCTAAGCCACCAGCAAAACCATTTGGATTGATAACTTGGGAGTTGGGGAACTTGAGACTACGTTGAATAAGCTTAAGTCGAACTTCAAGTTGTTTTGTTTCCATAATAAACACAACAATGGGCTTTTCTTTGGCCGTAATGGCCTTAAGAGCTTGAACTGTCAGGGGATTGCCCAATCCCTGACAGTTCCAACATAATATCTTCATTTATCTAGCGGTGGCTGTTTTGGGCCAGCCACCAATACCCGAACATCAGCTTCATCTACAAGGAATATAGGGGCTTCCAGCAAGTTAGAGTCGTTATGGTTCGGTGAGAATAGAGTCTGTGTGTCATAAGGGTTGTATCGTCGCTGTTTTTTGGCCGAACCCAAAGTAGGTTTTGGCCGAATATTCTTCATCTTCTTAGGAACATATATCTCCATGGGATCAGGCTGAATACCTTTTAATTTATGGTCTGCAGGGATAGTTGCTGTAGAATCAGACTAACTCCTTTAAATTTGTTGTTTGCAGGGATAATTGCTGAAGAAAGCTCAGTTAAGGGCTGTTGAATCTGCTATGTAGGTAGAGATGGGAGTTCTCGATGGTGTTGCGCATCAGTTGGAGCACCAGCTGCTGTAGTGCTAGATGGTGGGGGTAATAAGGGGGTATTTGGGAGCTGGCCAGGCGGAGTTTCAGGTACAACATCTTCGCCTTGCGCTGACTTGTCCTATGGATTATAAAAAAATATTCCAATATGGGCTATTTTCCTTTATTTCAGCATGAAGCCACTGACCATATGCCATTTTCTCTCTACCTTCATGTATAGCTGCAGTATATACAATGTCTTTGCAATTCATCGCATAATGCCCAAGTTTGCCACGGGAATAACATAAGTGTGAGAGGCGTTCGTACCGGAAATCAAACCAAAAAGGTTGGCCATTTAGTCTAACCAACTTTCCTGTTATTAAAGGGTAAGCTAAATTGATTTCAACTCTTACTCGACCGACCCTAGATGATGTACCTTCCTTAGAGTTCACCTTTACCTCAAGTATCTTACCAATATGTTGCACCGCCTTCCTAAACATACTATCAGAACACCATTCCAAAGGTAGTCCTATCACTTGAATCCAAAAAGCACAGGTAGAGAAGTCGTAACAATGGAATGGTGTATTAGGAATCCAGGGTTTGAGGATAATTAAGTGACCCGAAAAGAGCCAAGGGCCTCCTTCAAGTATCCTCTGTTTCTTAGCTTGGGATTGGAACTTTGCAACAAAAATCCCTGCTTCCCTCTATGATATGTCCACTAAGTCAGTCCGCCAAGCCTTTTTGAGTGTGGTCTGGAAAGCCTGAAAATTAATGGCTGGATTGGAGAAAACTTTGCCAATGAGCGCTAACCTACATTCTTCTATTGTTGCAGGCGAGGGGTTAACGTCCCAATCCTCAATTTGCTGTTCAGTGGTTAAGCGCCCCAAGCTAGAGCAAAGAGCAGCCAGGCGCGAGGCATCGGGAGGGTCGTTGGAAGCCATTCGGTAAAAAGGTAATACTAAATTCAGAGGAACCCAACCTTTCCAAATCTAATACCCATAACAGACTGCGAAGATATCCACTTGACTAACAACAAAATCACCACTACAGCGACTAAAGAAAGTCAGAAAGGAGACATGCAGAAGCAAACCAGAGTGAATCGGTGGATAGCTAAGTGGGCCCGCCTTCCATGAAGGTCCCACAGATTGAAAACCATCCAAAAGTGAGTCGATGATGTTATAATAATCGAAGGAGACAGGGATGCCAATCGCAATTTAAAGGGCGTCCAAAGTGGAAGAAGAATTGCGGGAAAACAGGGCTCTCGAGCGTAAGATGAAAGGAAGCCCCCTAATTTTAGGGTTTAAGTAAAGTAAAGCCATAGGACAGGAAGAAACGTTGAGATTGAAAAGGATATAAACAGGAATTGGGGTTTTGAGAAAACTACCAAAAGCAGTAGAGAGGGCTCGACAAAACGAGTTTGTAAGAACATTGTGATTATCATTCGCTTCCTAAATTTACGCAATAGTTTTTCGAAGACAAATAACTAATCAAAAGATGGGCGGGAAGGGGGAAAAATAGAAAAGTAGAGCCTTGATAGGCAGTGGTTAGGACGTTTGCTACGACGCCTAAAAAGGCTCGCCAAGTGCCCAAGCCAATGGGGATTTTGATCCTGATGTCAAGCTCAAAGAAACAAATCGCCTTCGCCATTTCTTTGAATCCTCGATATGAGCCTTGGAATATAAAAAATGCAAATAATAAAATGTTCGTTCACAGGCCATTTGGAATGAGAAAATATTTTTAGTTGTTGTTTTTACTTAAATAAAAATGAAAACAATTTTCAATTTTCAATTTCTTGTTTTCTCGAAAACGTGTTTGGTAAGTAAAAATTAGAAGTTTCTTCCAGACTGAAAATTTTGATAACATGTTAGGTATGTGACAATGTCAATCACTTTTTGATAAAGTTTTTGCCCATGCAATTTCATGGATATAACAAGTTGTCTTTTTAAAAAAAAAAGAAAAAAAGAAAAAAAAAATGGACCAGATAAAAGTGATTGGAAACCGATCTTGTCCACCCTAAAGCTAGATTGGATTGGATTGACTGATCCTAGTTCGGTTCCTACGTTGTCTCAGAGTTCCCAGTGTTATTTTTTTTTAATGTTTTATTTCTTTTTCAAAAGTCTTAAATATTTTGACAGTTACTTTTGTGTATGATAAAATTACTAATCATAGGAAAGCTACTAGTAAAAGAAGAGATTACTTTCATAAATAATCTTTACCTTTTTCCCTTACTAAGTAAAATGATAAAAAAATAATTTACTCTAAGCCAGTTTGGCATATACGGTCTGTTCCTCCTAGGATTTATATCCAATGGAAATTGTGTGATTTACTTTACTAATAAGGAAACATCATTAGAGAGTCATAATATGAGAGAAAAATTTGAAAGATTTTGCTAGCATGGCAGTCTTTGGGTCATGAGAAAAACAACTTGTTGTGAGCCACAAGTTTTTGAAGGAATGGATCCCATAACAATTTATAATTATTTGCTCTCTAATTTTTTGTGATTAAGAATAGACCGTTATTTGCACAGTTGATTAAAGACTATCATTTAATCATTTCTCAAATTTGAATTAATTGAGAAATTAATAATTTAATGTGCTGAAAAAGCTCTCTTTTTTCTATGATTATCCTAAACAGCCAATGTGGGAAACTGATCCTGAAATCATTCCATGTGTGGAGACAATCGGCGATTGGGCTGCAATTGGGAGTGAGTTCGGCCCAATGTGGCTGCTTCCTGATGGGCCTTAAGAGTCTGTTCGTGCCCTAAAAAGTTCACTCATTGAAACACATGGCCCCAAAATGAACAATGGTTGTTTGTCCAAAAATATTAGTTTGAATTTATCTAATTTGGGCTTCAGTGGTGTTTGGAATGCTTCAAGATAGTAGTTTTGATGAAGCCCTTCTTCGATATTGAACAACTATAAGAGGCATGACAGCCCACAAAGAAAATTAAAATATCAATGACAATTTGAGGGAGCACGCCATTAGACAAAAATGTCCGGGTGTAACTTTCAGAAAAAATTAAAAATCCGTATAAGATGTCACATCATCATCAAATAGTGACTCAATAGCACACCCATACTCCTTTTTTTTTTTTTTAATCGAAGGACCAATATGAGCGCAACAACACATAATTTAGGGACCTTGCTGGCAAAAATGAAGAAGAAGCAGAAGTACATGAACGAGATTAAATAAATTAAAAGACGATAGAGACTAGCATTGCAACTATATATATCACACACTATCATTCCTAGTGAAAGTTCTTATTTGATAGAAAAAAAAGATATCGTCCGAGGAAACCAAATATAAAAAAATAATGGTAAAGAAAATTGAAAATTAATTTTACTGGGATGAAGTATTCCTCTTTTCTAAACGAAGGACAACCCGTTATAAAATTGCACGGGCAAAAACTTTTAATGAAAAGTCGTTGTCGTCGCACACCTAACATGTTATCAAAATTTTCAACCCGGACTACTATTCTAATTTTAGCTTACCAAACAACACCTTTTCGAGGAAACAAGAAATTAGTTTTCATTTTTCTTTTTTAGCAAAAACGACAAACAAAAACATTTTTGTTGTACCAAACGGAGATTGTATTATTTGTACGTTTTATTTTCCAAAGCTTGTGTGGAGGATTCAAAGAAATGGCGAAGGCGATTCTTTTCTTTGAGCTTGACACCACGTCCAAAATACCCTCCGTCGGGTTGGGAACCTTGGCGGTCGTTTCCGACGTCGTAGCCAACATCGTCGCCAACGTCGTAGCCAACAGCTCCGCTTTCATTTGTTTTCCCTTCATACCCATATTTTGATTTGGGATTTGTATTTTGTAGATTTAGCGATTGCACAATTGGTGATGGACGCAGGATCTAAGATGAGGGGTCAAAATTGCCATATAATACACATTACTAATAATTCTAAACGGCTACATTTTCAAATAGTAAAATCTAAAGTGGAAAGCATGATGTATTAGCATTTGCTTGGATTTTTATCAAGATGAAAAAATAACTATTAGGATTCGATGCATAATCACAATAAAAGAGAGTAAAAGTGAGAAAGAGAATTCGAGCATGAGATTTTATCTTAATTTACCCTTAAATTAAGACTGTACCAGTTGAGGATTTCACTATAATTAGCACATTGTACCTCTTTGTTACATCTCTCAATTACAAGAGAAAGATAATATATATACATATCCCCCCTAGTAGCTATTCATTGACCCAAGCTCAAACAATAAAAGCCCTTTAATGACTCAGAGACATTGCCCTTGTGATGCTTGCCGAAGCAAACCCTAGACCCCTATCCGTTCATATGAGAATTATGAACCATATCCCAACAATAACGATTGTTTAAGATATAATGTGATGATGATCATCAAGGCCACTTGGGCAATTAGTAATAATCGACTAACTATTTTCTTATATTTAATATCAACGGGGCATTGAGATGCACGTAGACATTGAGAAGGTTAGTCATTGTTTAATCATCTAGATTTTGGTTTCTCCGAATTCTAATATATCCCTCAAATTTTCAAACATTTTATAGAAAACATAGATAATGCAACCGTTGAAATGTATTTTTCTTATTAGAAAAGGTGCCACGTGCCAACAAAAAGCTATATTCCAAGTACCACAAGCGAGAACAAGATATAATTTGTTTATTAAGCCAAAAAAAATAAAGTCAAGCATGTCGTAGTCTAAATAAACGCGGGAGGACAAAACTCTTTACGTATAGTTTTATATAATTTATGCACTATCATAGAATTCGGAAAACTAGGAGAAAACTTTGAGCAACAAAACAATAAGACTACATTTGGTCATCCAAATTTCTCACTAGGATAGGATTGGATAAGATAAAATATGAAATTCTTAGATTTTTTTATATCCAATCTACTGTTTGGTAAATCGCAGTATTAAAGTTCGATATATTCACATCATATCATATACATTTTTTTAAATATAAATAGAATATCATTGTGAATGAACCTAAAAGTTCATAAATGGAGATGATGAAAATCTCTCATGATACTATTCCTTAATTTATTTTTATTTTATTTTTCCTCTTTTTAAAATCATTTTCTTTATTATTTATTTTTAACCATTTCATCATTCTTTAATAAAATTCTATCAAATAGTAAACTATACTAACATACCTAAAATACAAAAATACCTAAAATATATAATAAATATAAATATATAATTTATAGATTTAATGTTTATTATAAGATAGAATTAAAGTTGAATATATAAATTAAAATAAGATTAAATTAAAAAAAATAATTTTTAATTTTTAATTTCTTAAATTAGAATTCAAATAAATAAATTATATTGAAATATAATTTTAATTTTTTTAATTTAATAATTTTGTTATTCAAGAAAAATAACTTTCCTATTATGGATATTAAAAATCCTATCCACCTTTATCCCACTTCTCCTATGAGATTGCCTATATCCTCCTTATATCCAATTTTATCATATCTTGAGCAAGCACCAAACGTAGGATATGATAAATTATATCATATCCCGAATTTTATCATAACTGCCAAACGCAGCTTAAAAAATTAATGCCATGCGTGACTAGCCCGATGAAAAGAGTCAGAGTTGACAGCGGCGATGAAAAGAGTCAGAGTTGACAGCGGCTGAGTCAATGAGGAGGATGAGGGCGCGAGGGCCTGAGGTAGTGGCGCTTGCTTGAGACGGAGACATGGTGTCGAACGTCGAAGGCCCGAAGCCTGAGAGTATGGGTTTGAGCTAGCATAATAAGTTAAGTGACATGTTTGGGTTGAACACCATCAAAACCCTAACTTGATGTAAAATAAGTACCTACCCATTTAATAATAATTTATCCGAACAACATTAAAACATGACGCGAAAAAATACTTATTTTTCATGTTCAGGCCGAGTAGGGCCCGATCGTTTTGACAGCCCTAGCCAACAACATGTGAGTTTTCAATTGTTGCGATGTTAACCCTCATACTCATGACGTATCCAAGAAAACATATTCAGGGATAAAAGGGGAAAACCGGATAATAATGACCCTAAGAAATATGAGACTCTCTTGTTTTATACAACAGCATAAATAGAGAAGAAAGAGACTTTAAAAAAGAGAAGATATCAGGTGCCACATCTATTGATATAGGATAATGGCACTGGTCATTTTTACAATTTTCCGATTTGTTCTATCTCTTTCACATTTTTTTTTGCCAATATAGTCTCCATACTCTATGTTTTCTCGTTCGAGTTAGTCATTCTATTAAAAATGCAAATGGAGATGCTAACGTGGATGGCCGCATCAACATAATTGGATAAAGTAAAGTTAAGATGCATATTTGTTGCTAATGCGGATATGACGTTAAAAATTTCAACAACAAAAACCTCAGAGAAAGAAGAAGGGAGGAACGGTGGCACCTAGGCACTAGCAAGATCCGGCAAGCCTTCCTCGGTGAGCCCTCGCAACCTCTAACAAGTTGTCATTGGGGTTGTGTGAACTGGCCGCCATCAACAAGGTCCCGCCCCTGCCAAACAAAGGCAATTGGCCCTTTGCCGATCCTTGCAAGGGTTGAATGTCTCTCTCATTTTTTAATGTGAAACTTTTTTATTTTCTATATTTTTAAACATACTTCTTCTGTTTAATAATATTTAGAAAAAAAAATTAAAAGCTATGCAGGATGTCAAGTCATAATCTAATGGTGACTCAACAAGCGCAACAACATTTTCATTTTTATTAATTGAAGGACCAATTTGGAAAAAAAAGCACACAGTTTAGGGACTATATTAGCCATAAAAAAGGAAAAAAAAACACAAGTACATGGATGGAATTAAACAAACTAGAAGCTTAAATAGACTAGCATTGCAATTATATACACACATGTATATGTACCATCAGTCGTAGTGGAACCTGCCATATCACAAGTGGGACACATGATATTCAATGATCCATATGCGTTTTAATACATATACCATACTCACCTAATAATTTTTTGAAAAAACATTTAAAAGCCCAGGCAGTTGGAAAGTAGGGAAAAGGTAACGCCACCCAACAAAAAATTAGAATGCTCTCCTACTAATTTTTTATTAGCATAGGAAGAGGTGTGAATGTGAGGAAGTAAAGGGGAATTAATCTATTTAAAGGGTAATCTTAAATTGGACCTTTATTAATATCTGGATTTGGAAAACTTTTATAAGGATGAAACTTCATAAGGTAGGTGTTTTTTTTTTTTTTTTTTTGACTCTAAAGATTTTGTCTATATTAATGATTTATGGTAATAATATTAAATCATAAATAGATTATAATTTATTCCAAGAAGTTACCAAAACACACTCTACTCGAAGATTAATTACCATTTCAATTACTTATTATTCATGCTAATTCTAGTTATTCTATGACAAATGCTAAGACTTAATCATAGAAGCGATACATCAATTGATTTGACAAATCACTCTCCTAGAATGTCAAATATAATTCGTTTATTTAAGGGATAAGTGTTGCAGAAGTCCTAAAACTTATTACGAAAATGCAATTGAGTCCTAAAACTTGCAAAAAGTGTAATTGAGTCTTAAAACTTGTCAAATTATTTCAATCGAGTTCTAAAATTAACACCGTTAGCCTTTTTAACGGAAAATGCTGACATGGTGCTAACGTGGCATTTTAAATAATTTTTCTCTTTTAAGATGGCTTTTTAAATTATTTTGTATTCAATTATTTTAAAAAAATAGATTTAAAAACTAAAAAGAAAAGTTAAAATTTATTTTTAAAAATTGTTTTAAAAAAAAGAAAATAAAATTAGTGGCTCCTCCCCCACTGTTGTCGCCGCTCGCCGGAGGGGCTGGCGATGGGTGGCAGCTACTATTTTTTTTTCTTTTTTTTTGAACCGTTTTCTTTTTTAAATAAATTTTCACTTTTCTTTTTTAAAATTTTTTAAATCTAAATTAAATAAAAAAATTTAAAAAGCCACATGGAAAATAAAAATTAATTTTAAATGTCACGTTAGCATTTTCCATTAGAAAAGTCGACGGCGTTAACTTTATGACTCGATTGAAACAATTTGACAAGTTTTAGGACTTGATTGTACTTTTTGTAAATTTCAGAATTCAATTGAATTTTCGTGACAAGTTCTAGGTCTTTTGTAGCATTTATCTCTTTATTTAATATCCACCTACAGTCTATCACTTTATTTAATATCCACCTTCGTCACTATCGTCTCATTATCATGAACCAGATCAGGCCTGAAACTGTCGGTTGGGGTGTTTCCTCCCCATGCGACACCCTGGACACGAAAAAGATTTTCAGTGATTCGGATGCACGCGAGTTCGATATATGAGAGCCCCATCAATAACACGTGGGGGCGGGGGGGCGGGGGGTGTGTGGGTGAGGGGGGCTAAAGGGAAAGGTGACTCTCTGAAAAGGGAAATGGTCCTCGCAAAACGATCTCTCTCTAGAGATGCCGATATATAGTCGTGGCCCGTGGGTAGCCTTAGCTTCAGCGTGACGTCTGTCCATGCGCCATGAAGGTTGTCGCCTTTTGATTTCCCACGACACCCTCTCGATCAAGATTACGGCGACGACCGATTAGTCAAAAAAAGATTCGGGATTTCCGTCCTTGCAGTGTCGTATCCTTCTTGGATTTTGCTTTTTACGGTTGGCCCTTGTCGCTATGAATTATTCGATGCGACTCGACTCTTGAGTGTCTCCCGTGATCATTCGCACTCCTTTTGCCTGCTCCCCACAAGCCCGGAGCGGGACTAGAGTGAGATCGAAGCTCGCGTTTTCGAGAGTGAAATGGCGAAGGCGATTCGTTTCTTCGAGCTCAACACCGGGGCCAAGATCCCCTCCGTCGGGCTGGGCACTTGGCAGGCCGATCCCGGCGTCGTGGGCGACGCCGTCACCACCGCCATCAAGGTCCTTTTTTTCTCTTTTCATGTTCTTTTGCTCCTGTCTTTTTATTTTTTTATTTTCCTGATCTTTCTCCAGGAATTGCTGGGTGAGTTTAGTGGGTGCATGAACCGGTTAGGAGTCGATTGAAGTTTGTATCTTTTCCTCGCTTTTTCATGTTTTGTGTTGCAATGATCTGCTTGTGGAATCGGGGACCCGAGATCTCGAGATTCAAATATGAATTGCAACACTATAGTGAAAAGTGATTGAGTTGCTTTCATTTTGCTGACCTTCTTTGCTTGGAGACAAGGAAATGGAGCCCGCTTTGTGTCGATCGTTACTTACGCTTTGATCACGAGTCATGGGTGACTGTGGTTTTCGCAATTTGATGGCTAGTTTTGCAGTTCTTAGTTTTTTTTCTGAAATGGGTTCGATTTATTTGATGCTGTGTTGAGCTGCAAAAATGTCTGTTTTGGCATGATTTAGGAGGATGTTAATTGGAGTGCTCTGCGTGTGCAGGTTGGGTACAGGCATATTGATTGTGCTCAAGCTTATCAAAATGAGAAGGAGGTAATATTTTGTTCCTAGTTGTCAGTTTCTCTTGTCTCAAAAGCTGGTTGTGTTGTTGATCAGCTTGTGAATTTTACCGTAAAGTCATTCTTCAGACAATCTCGTCTTGTCCTCCTGCTACTGCGCTGAAGAACAAGATCATTGGTGAAAGAGTTGTTATATCTGATGCCATTGAAATGTCTGTCGCATACGACTTTGTGTGGATGAGACATGGAGTGCACACTTTTGCATTGCATTTGCCTTCGTGCCGTGTATGAATTGTATAACATTGGAAAATTGCCCTGGAAATCACTATGTCCTTGTCCTGTTTTGCGCCTTTAGTATATTCAATATTTAAAAGAAAAATAAAAGATTGTTGATTAGTAAGTCGTTCATTACTGAATAGTGAATAATTAAGCTATTAACTTATGAATATTGACAAGTAGAGAGGCAAATTATTATGATTTTTTTTTAAGTTCTTAAGTTCTTTCTTTCCCTTTCACTTTGGTGTTTAGGGGATAGGGCAAGTATCTCTAATCTGAAATGGTCTCCAGTAAACTATGTACTTTACTCATTCTTAAACGCCAAAGCTTTGTGAAAACTGTGATCTAGCTCTCACTTGAACCTGAGGCTTATACTTCAAAAAGGATATCTACTTTTAATCATTCCAACCCACCTCCCCAAAAAAAAAGGTACTATAGTTGCTCACAGGATGTGCTCAAAGGTATTACATTCTGTTTAGTTTTAGTTGGAGGATAGTCAAAAGAAGTCAGGAGAACAACGATCTCTAACCTGTGGGTTGATATTGCCCTGTTTAAGAAAGTCACTGTCAATTGATCTGGAAATTGATTTTCCCAGCAGGAAGATGTCAACACTTAGTTTCTTGTAGTTTTATGGTCAGATATCAATTATTCCTTTTCCTTTCTATTGCTAACCTACATTTCACTTAGGGCACAATCAAGATGTGGTCATTTAGCAGGATGGTCAACCATGCTCTGCTTTTGCTAATTTGGTCTTCCAATTTTCAACAGATTGGTACTGCTCTCCAGAAATTATTCAGCGAGGGTGTGGTGAAGCGCGAGGATTTGTGGATCACATCCAAGCTAGCGTATGTTTTGGTTCTTCCCTATGCTTCAAACATGTTTTTTTTTCAAGTTTTGAGCCAGTAGTGTCAATCCTAGGACCATGCGACTAGGAAACAGGATGATTCATCTTGGGATCACCTAATCAGTCATGTCCTCCTTTTTGTCTCATTTCTTAAACAATTTGCTGCAGGTGTACTGATCACGCACCAGAAGATGTTCCCAAGGCATTAGACAGAACCCTGGAGAACTTGCAGCTTGAGTATCTGGATCTTTACCTGGTGCAAATCTGTCCATGAACTTTTCTGGCTTATTTAAGGACACGGAACACTTTCCTGTTTTATGTTCATTTCTGTGTGCCATTGGGATGTACATTAAATATTGACTTAAATTTGGTTTACTGTTTGAAGATCCACTGGCCGGTGAGCATGAGGAAGGGCTCAGTTGGCTTCAAGCCTGAAAACCTTACCCAGCCGGACATACCCAGTACGTGGAAAGCGATGGAGGCACTATACCGTTCTGGCAAGGCTCGAGCCATTGGAGTGAGCAACTTCTCCTCCAAGAAGCTTGGCGATTTGCTGGACATCGCAGAAGTTCCTCCTGCTGTCAACCAAGTGGAATGCCACCCTTATTGGCAGCAAGGGAAGCTGCGCGAATTTTGCAAATCCAGGGGCGTACATTTATCGGTAAGTGACTTGTTAAGATATCTAGATAACGATGCATGTGGAATTCAGTGCGTTGGTTATTTAAAGTGCCAGACAGAGAAATGTTTTTCCTCTATTATCATGCAGTATATTTGTCAATCTGCATGTTTTTCTTGGACCTTCTAATTTTAGATTGAACCTTTTCCTTGGACACTCGCTATTTTATGAGTTTCTGGTCAAAGTAGTTCTTAACAATTTTATAGGTGTCACATGACTTGCTTGACATTGAGATGAAGCAATCTGCTCCCATATTACTCATGTCCATTTTCATCTTCTTCATTTATATGTCACGATTGTATCTGCCTCCTTACCAGCTAGTTAAAACAAATAATTAAACCCTTTGGGTCTCTGCACATGCCTTTTCTTCTTATTTACTACCAGTCAGTTATGTAATTTGAATCAAAATGGTATTCCTTTCCTATAGGGTTATTCGCCCTTGGGATCCCCGGGCACGGGATCTATCAAGAGTGATATCCTTAAGAATCCAGTTATCACTACCATAGCAGAGAAAGTGGGCAAGACTCCGGCTCAGGTGGCACTTCGTTGGGGACTCCAAATGGGCCACAGCGTGCTTCCCAAAAGCACAAACGAGTCACGAATCAAGGAAAACTTTGACGTCTTCGACTGGTCCATACCCGATGACTTGTTCTGCAAGTTTTCCGAAATACCTCAGGCAAGTAAATTTCTGTTTGCTGTTTCCTTGCCTGCCAGCGTTCTCTTCATGTGCGCTATGCAATCCAACAAGCACGAGCGGAAGCATAGCGAAACTAAAGTACTACTTAAAGAACATTCTAGGGAGTGAGAGCTAAGAAATTACAAATCCTTGGACTGATGGATTTTTTTTTTTTTTTTTTTTTTTTTGTGTCGTGCAGGACAAACTAATCAAGGGCACTGGCTTTGTGCATGAGACTCTAAGCGCATACAAGACGGTCCAAGAACTTTGGGATGGCGAGGTTTGAATAGACTTGAAGCGAGCATGTGAAGCCTGAGAGCCGTGGTTTTTGTCAACCAGCTTAGCTTCTATTTACTTTCGTATTAGCTGCTCTGCCTATAAATTCTGCTGAACATAAGTTCAAACATCTTATTAGCATTTTAGCTCATTGATTGGCCGAACTGTGATCGGAGATGCTGGAAAGGCATGATTGTTTGCGTATTCGTGACTTATATATATGACCTACTGTTATGGATGGTCCATGTTTATTGTTCCGTTTCCTTTTTGCCTTTATCTATCTTCCCTTCTCACTTTTGCTCCTCTTCCTCTCTCTCTCTCTCGACAAAAGCTCGAACAACACTCACCAAACTCAGGTGACCACCCTCTCTCTATTCGGGTTGCCGCCTGTCGCACTGTCAAGATGCATGACCTACGACTACCACTAACAACGGTGTTGGTTACTTCTTCTGGATTGATTTAATAATCATATAGTTAATCTTTTCTCTTTGTGAGCTCTACGTGTTGCAGTCAACTTTCTCTATCTGTCGTCGCCACGATGGAGGCTGCCCGCCGATCGAAGGTCCCCTGAGGCCAGGCATCCTCCAATTCACGAGGAATTCAACCACCGCGTGAATCCAGCCCCTATGGCCATAAGGGGAGAGAGGGACTGGTGGTTAGTCCTCGAAGGAGAGGAGAGACGTTGGGCGTAGGTTGAGCAAGCGATGGGGCAGCGGAGGGCTGTGCCGTGCGTTTGTACACGAGACCCTAGGTGTATACGCCTGGAAACCATTTTTCAGGAAAATAGTTAGTTTTCCTTTGTTTGGTGATACGTGACTGAAAGTATTTTCTGATATTTGGATCACATTTGAAAAATGATCGAATGACATTTGACCTAACAATTGACAATAGTGTGCCTATTACTTCCAAATTAATTTGTTGAGTCCATATTACTTAATAAATGGATTTTTCTCGATTAGTTTAGTAAATCTAGAATTTGAACCTGCAAAATGAAAAAGAAACTTGAATTCTTACACATTTTTTTTTGAATTTTTTTTTTTCTGAAAATGAACATGATTTCCGGTTACAAGAGTAAGTCAAAACGAAAGGGATGGGGCAAAGGAGAAGCAGAGAGGGGAGGAGGAGTTAGGGTTTATGTTCACAGGCAAAGAAAGAAAAGAGAAAACTAGAAAAAAAAAGAAAGAAAAAAGAAAAGATATAATAATAACAAATTCAAAATTTTTAATTAGAAATTCTTTTTAATAATAAATTTTTTTATTAAGCAAGGACCTTAAAACATTTTGGAAAACGTTTTCTGGTTCTTTCAAAGAGGAAATCGTTTTCCTGAATTTAAGCTTTGGAAGGAAAATATTTTCCGTTGACTCATTTTCCTAAATGAACCAAACGCTGGAAAATAAGGAAAACGTTTTCCCAGAAATTGTTTTTCGCAAAACAAACACACCCTTAGCTTTTGTTTACTTTCATATTAGCCGTTTATGCCTATGAATTTCTACAAACATAAATTCGATCATCTCATTAGCCTTTTTAGCTCGTAAATCAGGGCAACTGCAGGGGAAGAGAGACAGTTATTAGACGTGAAACACATTCCACTATCTCCATAGCCAGAATAAAAAACATATATGTAATCAAGCAAAGAGATTTGCGCACCTGATTTGGATCATCATTCTTTATGTGAAATAGTGACAATCCAAACTCAACAACTTCTCTTCTATTACCCTCTATATCACTAGCTCAATGAGATTACCTTTCGTCTTTAGCGTTTAGTAATTGCTTCTTATGTGAGGATAATTATATGTCAAGATTAGAGAAATAATTTGAGCACTATTTATAAAGTTTTCAAGGAGGCTCTCTCAATTACAGGACGGGCTTAACTCAGCCAACTTTAGCCAGCTCCATATTAAATTAATTAAGAAATTTTTTATCTCATCTTATTAAATCAATCTTGTAAAAATATAAATTATAATATCAATTAATATAGTTTACATTAGAAAAAACTCTTACATTCTCCACTTGAGCTATATTAATTGAAATCGTACTGTATGTACATACCTTGGTTTAGAGATAACTCTTAAAAGTTAATCCTATCCGATAAAGTCTCAAATACCAAATTATGACGGTAATTGCATGTGTGACATAGAGCCTACTATGGTCCCACACTATTGATATAAATTCATTATGGTAGTTTGGTAAATGGATAGCACATGGTTAATGGATAAAACCTGTCCTAAAGAGTAATACCTCATGTGTTACCCCTTTGTCAGTCATCATTCTTTTATCTTAAGTATCACAAAACTTGTGCTATTAGAGAATATCTTTATGGTCTAAATGAACCAATATATGTCTTATCCTTATGGTTAACTAATATTTATGTATAACAAGACATATTCTTAATACCTTACTAGCTACAGAACTTGAATATGTCTATAAATCAGTATATAGTCTTTTATCATATTTAAGTACCTTAAAACCTTATTAGTAGTAACCAAGTGATCGCGTCCTAGATTTAATTAATATCTGCCCTGAAATCCTATCGTAAAAATGATGTTTGGTCTAGTGCAAATTTGAGTATACATAATACTTTCAAGTGCACTAATACAAAGTACATCCTTTAATTGGGTTTTTTTTAATATTTGAATGAGGACATTTTGGCAGATTTAGTTTATCATGACAGGAGTAATTCCTAGCTTGCAGTGATGTATAATGAATCTTTCCAAAATACAATCAACATATGTCATCTAAGACAAATCCAATATACGTGTGAATGATCCTTACGGATCTCAATGCCAACAATAAAAGATGTCTTATCAAGGTCCTTAATGTCAAAGATTTTTCAACAATATCTACTTTGTCTCATGCAATAATTCAAGATCATTGCTTGCGAGCAAGATATTATGTACATAAAGTACAAGAAAAATAAATTTCCTTCCATTGACCTTATAATAGATATACTAATTTATTTTGTTATCAACAAAACTGAACGGCGTGACAATACTATGAAATTTCAAGTACCATTATCTAGAAACTTGCTTAAGGCTATAAATAAGATTTTTCAATTTACACACAAGCTTACATAAATCATTTGCTGCAAAACCTTCAGATTGCACCAGATAAACTTCCTTATCAAGGTATCCACTTAGAAAGATAGTTTTAACATTCACCTGGCATAACCCCATATCAAAATGAGCTACCAATGCCATGTTCACTCTAAAAGAATTTTTAAAAGAGACTAGAAAAAATATTTCTTCATAGTTCACTCATTCTTTCTAAATGAAATACTTGGCTATCCGTTTGGGTTTAAACTCCTCAATCATTCTTTGGAGTCCATTTTAGTCTTATACACCCATTTGTAGTTCTTGGATCTCTCATATGCACCCAGAGTCTCATGCACAAAGCCAGTGCCCTTGATTAGTTTGTCCTACACGAAAAAAAAACCATCCGTCCAAGGATTTGTAATTTCTTAGGTCTCACTCCCTAGAAAGTTCTTCAAATAGTAGTTTAGTTTCGCTATACTTCCACTCGTGCTTGTTGGATTGCATAACGCACATGAAGAGACCACTGGTGGGCGAGGAAACAGCGAACAGAAATTTACTTGCCTGAGGTATTTCGGAAAACTTGCAGAACAAGTCATCGGCTATGGACCAGTCGAAGACGTCAAAGTTTTCCTTGTGCTTCGTTTGTGCTTTTGGGAAGCACGCTGTGGCCCATTTGGGGTCCCCAGCTCAGTGCCACCTGAGCCGGAGTCTTGCCCAGTTTCTCTGCTATGGTGTGATAACTGGTTTCTTAGGGATATCGCTCTTGATAGATCCCGTGCCCGGGGATCCCAAGGGCGAATAACCCTATAGGACAGAAATACCATTTTAATTCAAATTATATAACTGAGTAGTAGTAAATAAGAAGAAAAAGCATGTGCAGAGACCCAAGGGATTTAATCATATGTTTTAACTAACTGGTAAGGAGGCAGATACAACCATGAGATATAAATGAAGAAGATGTAAATGGACATGAGTAATGTGAGAGCATAATGCTTCATCTCAATGTCAAGCATGTCATGTTGACACCTATAAAATTGTTAAGAACTACTTTTTCCCAGAAACTCATAAAATAGGGAATGTCAAAGGAAAAAGTTCTATCTTCAGACCAAAAAACGAAAAAGGGGAAAGGTTCTATCTAAATTAGAAGGCCCACGAAAAACAAGCAGATTGACAAATATACTGCATGATAATAGAGGAAAAACATTTCTCTGTCTGGCACTTTAAATAATCAACACATTGAAGTCCACGTGCATCGTTATCTAGATATCTTAACAAGGTTCAAGATACTATTATTGAGACAGTTCCTAATGAAGTTTCTCAAGCCTCTCAAGCGTAGAATGAAATAGTTGTAGCTCTACTCAAGAAATTTGTTAAGGAGAGATGATCAGTTATACCTATATAGTCTATCTGTGAGAGCATGACTACGATATCTGCTGCATGGTTAATCTAATGACTTCTATAGATGTTGTTTCTTGTCCTCTATCACACCTGCCACCCCTGGAGTGCACAACAGCTCCTTTCGACCCGAAACGTCTTTTGAAACTTAAAATAATTCGACAGAAGCAGAAGAGTTGGTAAATGAAAGAAAACAAACATAGAACTGAGAGCAATCATCAGGCTTCATTACTTCCTTATTATAGGCTTATTTATATACAGAGAACGGTTAATCAAAAAACAAAAGACACTGGGCTTTTAAAAAAAAACAAAAAGAGAGTAGCACCCGGCATCTACACTATTGCCCTCCTTGGTCCCATCCTGTAGAACTCTCTCTCTTAGGTTATCTGCCTATCATGCCATCCATCCACCTTCATTCCAACTTCTGGCCGCCCCTTCCCTAACCCGCCTATCGTGTAAGACCGCCTCCACTATGGCCTCCACTATCCAGTGAAACAAGCCCCACTAAGCGTCCACCGACGCAACCATACATGACCACGAACTAGAGAGTGATGGGGCCTATAAGTGCCCTTATGTCCCCAACCATCAAATAGGCAACTCAGAGGAAAGTGGCTCCGAGCCTGTGAGGGTCTTCCACCTCATCGCAGTACCATGAGAAATCCACGGGCGTACCATATAAAATCTGGTGGGAGGCAGGTGGGATCGACATGGCTTAACCTAAAAAAATGTGAAATCAACTAGAGTGAGTAACACTTAGCAAGTGGAGGATCCACTAACCAAGATACAAGCATAAAGCCATTGACTAAGAAGATGTCACAACTTGCCTGAGAACCTTTCTATGAGCATGATCAATCAGGAACCCTCTAATTATTAACTCGTTTTTAGATAAAAAATACAATAGTCACAACTTGCTTGAGAACCTTTCTACTTACACGAGTGGCCTCTACCAAACTCTCATAAATGAAGACGTAAGCCATTAAAATCATCTCATTACCCAAAAAGTACAACACATACTGACAACATCACAAGTAGTAATATGAACCACTATACGCACATGTGTCATCAGGTATGCCACCACAAATCATAAAATATTAGTGCATGCACATGATCAAGCACAAACAGCCATTGCCCTCACAACAACATGCATGACCCCCCTTGAGGAGTCCAATTGCCATTTAGGGCACAACCTATCCAAGTATCTCACACCCAACTTGGCATTGCAAGGCATTCGTCGAGGACTCACGTCTTGCTCCTCGGTTTTCGGAGAGCGCCTAGTTCCTCACTCCCTTACTAGCCTCTCCGGGTATCTTGCACCCAGGGCATCTAGCAAGAATCGAATTCTTCACCAAGCAATCAAAGGGCACCACGTTACCCCCTTTAGGCATCTCGCACCCAACTTGACATCGCGAGGAACCCCTGAGAGACCTATAACACCGACCCTCAGGCTTTCGGAAGGCACCACGTTACCCCTTCCAGGGATCTCACACTCGAGGCATCGTCGTCACAAGAACCAATGGCAGTCAATTGTATCATTACCATGGTACAACAATTCAATAATCCAATGTCTCATACAACAATGCAATACTTTGACATGCATAGGACCGCTACCAAACGGTGTAAAATATCTAGGACCAATTGCTAGCAAGGCTCGACGAGACTAACTATAAAATCCTAACTTCTAGCAAACAATCATGTGTCACAGCTCGAAAGAACGATGATCCAACGGGACGGCCGTGACACGTCTATGGATCATGCGACCCTCGGCTTGTATCCCCGACACTTAGAGTTGTCTCGAGTTTTCTAGAATACTCCTGGGGGCGGGCGATACTATAAATGTATTCGTATGTAATAAATGCGGGTAGTTGGTAGTTAGGGAGATCTAATCTCCACCGTTAGATCGAGGAGAGATCTACAGATATGGTTTGTCTTGTCTTTGTATAAATAGGGGTCTCCTCCCCCTCATTGTATCATCTCATTCTTAAGTGAAATACAATCCAAAGCTTCTCTCTCTAGAGTTTCTCTCTCTACGATCCTTGTGAGTGAGTGTGAGAAAGTCTGACTTGGGAGAAATTCATAAGGCCGCACGGGCAAGGGAATGCTAGATCGATTGGCCCATGACACATGCATCACTAACAAAGCAATAAAACAGATAAATTAAAACCTATTTTCCAAGGCCACATCCTAACCTATTCCTCTAACGGTTTCAATGGCCTCACGAGACACCTCATTGGCCTCATGTTGACATGACAGTCTTAGAATTCCTCACAATTACCCCAAGCCCTCACAAATCACTTCCCTTAGTTAGTTCGATTTCCTAATGTCCACATAGATTTCACTCACAACTTGTGGCACACTCTTCCTCACTCGGAACCTCCCGAGCTCAGCCCAAGGTTCTTCACTCACTCTCTCTTGCTCTCTTCATCTCACGGAACCACACTATAGCCCATACACATGTTCCCTTTCTCACTCAGGTCTCACGGACATAGCCCCCTCAGCTTGTAGAATCATCCCGCAATCGCTAAGCATCATCCAATCTTATGACTCTGCTTTCTTACACTCCAAGCCTCACGGAAACACATGCACCGCTTTCGAACTTCATTGTCCATCGCTTGAGCTTGTCCACTAAACAATCCTGACCAAGAAACTAGCTTGAGGAGGTCTGGTGTTCGTAAAATTCTAAACGCAAGTGAACGTGTCAAACAAGTAATGTGACATCCTAGATTTTTCAGTTCTGCTTTCAATTAAATTGATCAGGCATTTCATCGACACGCCTATAGTGCTATTCTCAAAGTTGATCACTCCTAAGATAACTAGACTATCCGGGAAATTCATTAAGGGATTTTAATGCAATAGACTTGGGAATTCGATCAGAAATCGATTATTCGACCGTACTCATCTGCAAAGATCATTCTAGCACAGTTAAAAATCGATTAGACATCAGAGCTAGGTTGGTTCGATAGAGGTGTGTGGCTAAACGTGGGTGATTCCACTAAATTACAAAATTCTCGTCGACCGGCATTAGATTGATTTTTCAATCGTTTTGGTACCCTGTGTCCATAATTGAAACCTCGAGATTTTCACAACCACCGAGTGTCGCCAATGTGTTGAAGAGGTTCATTGTGGCTCAAAGAAAATCAACCACGGGTCGTTTGCACTAAAAATTTCTGAAAGCTACCTAGTAACTTAGGTCACGCTAAAATTGCGCCAGATTAAAATTAACCACGAATTTGAATCCGATTTTAGAAATTAAAAGTTCTGTCATATCACGAGTCATTTTAGGAACGTCGACTCAGTCTTTGAAGATTTTTCTGCAAACCGAGGTTTTGGTAGAAAAAGTCGAGATAAGGTCGTTTCGACTGGAAAAATCAGAGGACCATTTTTTATCGCAAATTTGGGATGCAAGTGGGTTCTAATGGCGAGAAAAAATGCCAAGATGATCAAGAGTTCGACGATTGAATTTTTAGAAGCCGAATTACACCGATTCAAGAAGGAATTGAATCCCAATTGAAAGAAATTCAATCAAAATTCGTAGCCCCCTTGCTCATGACAATTGGACCACTTCAATAGCTTTTAGAAGAAGCCAAGGCTGCTAGAAATATTGCTGTAGAGGCCAGTAAACTTGGTGGGACACACCAAGGGGACAAAGGGATAGAGAGAGACCAAAGGTGGTCCCCTCCATCCTTCTTCCTCTCTCCTCTTCACCGGTCGACCCTCTCCCTCCATCTAGTCGTGCGAAGACTTCCAGAAACCCAGAAAAACAGAGCAGCTTAGCTTCCCCTTCCGTCGATTGTCGAGCAACCCAGTCGGATCGTCACCATGCACTGCCGGAGCCACCGCTTGCCCGTCGCGCGTCTACCAACCCCGCGACCGTCCAGCCTCGTCCTGTTGTCGTGCCACCTAGCTCGGAGGCCCTCTGGCCACGTCGAGCTCAATCGAAGCCCGTCCAGCCCGCCTTCGCTGCCATGAAGCTCCACCACAATCCGCCTGACCCCGCTGCACCGTTGTCGTCCATCCCTGCTGCCCATGGCTGCTCGTAGCAGCTCCTTCGGCACCACCACAGAGCCAAAGTTAATGGGTATTCCAACCAATGTTTTGCCTGTTTTGAACCATTTCCCGACCCCGTTTGGCGGTCTCGCTTTGGAGTTTGTCGAGCCTCTCGGCGTCCTCGTTGTTTTGATCCAAGTGGATCTCTACTCAAGTGAGTTTAACTCACTAATCCCTACTTAGTAAGTTAATAACGTTTAAAGATTGATTAGGTTATACTAAGTATGGATTAGGTGGCTAGTTAGAGTAGATTAGCAATTTAATTAACCGTTATTGCATGTTAGGTGGATAGAGTAGTGTAATTAGCTAGTAGACAAGTCGTAATATTTAATTAATGAGTCTTAGAATTTTTCCGGGCCCGTTTCGGTGTTTAATTAGGCTTTACGGGCCTAAGTGAGTATTTTTGGTATTTATTAATTATTTTTCTGAATTATTTAATTATTTTCCAGAAATTAGAATGGGATAGTCGGTGACTGGAATTTTATGATGATTACAGTGGTGTGATCTATTTATTTAATTGACTGTTATTTTATGCAAATTGAGTGTTGTTTGTAATTTTGAGGATTTATCCCAAAATTTCTTATTTCAGTAATTAATTAGAAAATCACCAGGCGTCGGTTAACAATGCCAAAAATATGTTATGGATAAGTGAAATTAGTGGGATTTTCAAAAGGGAAAATATTGTATTTTGGCTAAGGCTGATTGTGTACCCACACACGATTATTTTTATTGGGAATGATAAAAATGGTAAAAAGGTTAGATGATCAGGATAGTATATTTGGCAGCTTCTGGTGAGCATAATTAGTACATTATATCAGTATATCTAGCAGCTTCTAGTGAGCTATACTATCTATTATCAGCTTAGAGTGAGCAGTCTTGATTATGATCGGACTTTATAGATAGTATTGATTGAGATGAGCAAGGGATGGTCTTGTTGACATGAAATCAATGGAGTCGATTGATCGATAACTTGATCCGATGTGATGATTTGATTTGTTGATGTGATTCTATGAATTGCATGTTGTATTGACTCGCAGGAAGGGACTGAGGCCAAGGTAAGTCCTTTGACTCGTGTTTGTGCGTAGACAGCCCTCAGGGCGTATTTTCTTCCTAGTTGGATCTTAGGGAGGTGAACTTGCTGAAACGTCGTCTCACCCCATTGTGGGATAACTTTTCAATAGACGGCAGCTCCTCCCGAGCGTTTTGGTCAACTTAAGAAGGTGATAGAGTAGAAGTATATTATCCCTTTGCATGGGAGCCCCAGGGGATGGACCTATGAGCTGGTGAAGTACATAGTCTGGGTTGATGAGGGTTTACCCAAAAAGGTGCCCCATCAATACAGAGCATGGTATCGCCAGGCTTGAGATGGAGAGAGGGAAGGTCCCATACTCGAGTCTGAGATTCCTCTGTACATACTGGAAGTGGTCTTTGGGAAAGGCACAACAGATTCTCCAGGAGGTTCGATGATAGATGTGGAGTTGGACACGTCAGATCCAAGATCCTCGGTGTATTCAACTGTAGGCTCCAGTTGGAGTGACAAGTAATATAATGATAAAAAGAGTATCGTCTCACGGAGATCGATGATTAATAAACTAAATAAATACTAAAATAGATTAATTCTAAAAATTATCTAACATATCAAAATTAAATTGAGAATAAATTAAAAATAAAATTTGGAGACTAAATGCAGTAAATCAATCAAATAAATATGTTAAAATATCCAATTTCACCATAACCACTAAATATGAATTTCAGATTGTTGTGGGTACAAGAATAATATTAAACATGTAATAGTGGAATTTCATAATTTATTTACTATTCTATATCTAGGTATAGCAAACTTACTCAGTTTATTAATCAACTATATCTCTATATGAATTAAAATAAACATAAGTGCATTAAAAACTATGAATATTCTCGGCTTATAATGAATCTTTTGGATCACCTTATCACTGAAAGTTACACAAATAACCCGGTATATATATATATATATATATATATATATATATGTTTAATTCATGGTTATATATTATAATGAACAATTGCATATTATCACTTCTCAGTCTCAAACATCAGATCATTTAAATGATTGCCAGTCACTCAAAATCATTATGCACAATAATATATAACTCACATGAATGAAATCAATTGCACAACATAAAAATCATGAAATTCACATCATTATGGTTAGGCTACATCGTAGCCCTAACAAAAGAAAATTAGAACATAGTAGAAGAATAAATAAAATTATAAATCAAACCCAGCATCTTGAATCAAAGAACAAGAATTTTGTTATCACTTTTGTCTTCTCTTCAAAATACTTGAAAAACTCTCAAAACAATGAAAAACGATCTAACAAAAACCTAACTACTCCCTCAAGCTCTCAATGTTCTCCTATTTATAGGATATATCCAAGATCCTTATCTTCAAGCAATTGCGCATAAAATTAGAGAGTAAACAGAGGATCTTTGATTTGATATCTATCTCTCAATGTTTGCAGATAATATTAGGGAACAAAATCAAGGATTCCCTGATTTGATATCCATCTTCCATTGCTTTTTTATTTGCCATTTTTTTCCCTTATCTTCTCCAAATCTCATTATTCTGCATAAATAAGGAAAATTCAAATAATCAGAAGGAAATCCAAATATTTTCTCATAGATATTGCATTATTTGTTGCCTAAAATAGCTAAAATAACTCTATTTTTATAAAGTTATCATTTGGACAGGGTTTTGGTGTTTCCCGAGCTTCCCAAATCACCCCAATCCTCAAGACCCCAAACCGAGACTTAGCCAAAAGGATTAAAATAGCAGAACCTAGGTCCATCGGCTATCGACCGAGTGAAAGTCGACATCCACAACTCTCCGACAGTGGCCAACAACACCAAGAGCCTACCCTAGCCAAAGCAGGTGTTCCAACACCCAAATTTGGATTCAACAGCCACCTCAGTCCACGGATCACACATGCAAAGCTATCCAGAGCTTATCTGTGCACTTTTAGACCCCAAGGGCGACTCCACAGTCACATCCAGACAGTTGAAGATCCCATTCATTGCCGACCCAGCTCTGGACAGAGCTTCAACGCCCGACCTCTGTAACCACATCACAAAACCGAGCTCAAAATCCACATGCACAGCTAGGTGGAACTAATCCGTGAACTCGAGACAATAGCAGCTTTAGACTTGTATAAAGTCGGTGGAAACTCCACTTGCTTGGTTTGAGCTTATGGGGGAAAAGAGGGAGAAGGCGCCGGCAGAGTTGGGGACTTCTCGGGCAGCTGTGGTGGCTCCAAACAAGGAAAAACAGAGCTGGTTTCACCGTTGGGAGAAGACAAAGAGCTGTGAGGCGTTGAGTCCGTGTCTGGTTTGGGCGGAGGAGGAAAAATGGAGAGGGAGGAGGTTTGGGGTGTCGGCTAAAGAAGATGGGTGAAGGTGAAGTGGTTAAAAAATTTGCTGGTTTATTTCTAGTGATCAGGTCGGGCTAAGCAATACTGGAGGCGGAGGTGGCTAGGAAAAAGGGTGGAAGCAGCTTGGGGCTAAGTGGGAAATTTGCTAATTTAGCAAAAGACTTGCCGGAATTAGAAAAAAAATTTGTCTGCGGATTTGACTAAAATAATCAGTGGTGGTGCGGAATGGCGGGGTTAGTGTGTAAGAGTTTTCTTAATTGTGGACTACATTAATTGATATTGTAATTTACCGTTTAACGTTTACCGTTTTACGGGGATTGGTCTAAGGTGAGATAGAAGGTTTCTTAATTAGTCTAATATGGGCTGGCTAGTGTGGGCCGAGTTGAGCCTGGCCCGTAATGAGGGGGCCTTGCTGGAAACTCTATAAATAGCGCTAAGTCTCTCCTCTAACCCTAATTCTCACATGTATCCTCACCTAAGGGGCGTTTACCTAACGCTAAACGTGAGGGGGGCCGCCTCATTGAGCCAGTGATATGGAGGGCAATAGAGGAGAAGGACTTGCGCGTGGAACATTGTGTTTCCGCTTCCGCTTCAAGAACAATGGTCCCTAAACAGGTGCGTTAATCTTTATACTCAATCATACATATTCTTGTTATGGTTATGGAGATCTTGGGGTTGCGCAATTTGCGTCCAACACGTGGTATCAGAGCCTCCATAACCCTAGAACTTGAACGCATTGAATTTTTCCCTAATTTGTGATTTTCGAGATTTTTTGTTCAATAAAAATTAAATTAAATCACAAATTCGGATTGGGCTCGATGAGACGAGCAAGACGGTCGGCGGCGCGTCGCCGGGGGAGGCCTCACGCGCCCCCACGCGCGGCCACGCGCCGCCAGGGCGTCGGAGACGCGCCCACGCGCCCTCACGCGCGCCCACGCGCGGGACGCGGCTCGTGCGTGTACTCCACGCGCCGCGCACTCAGGCGGCGCGTGTGGGCGCGTGGAGTGTTGGATCAGCGCGTGGTTGACGGCGTTGGATTCGTATGGCCGTCCTCTATCTTGTGGTGAATTTATTTTATTTATTTGATTATTTTATGGATGTTAAAATACATACAAAGCCCTAAATACGCGTATATTTAGTGTATTTTTGCGTATTTTTCTTGTATTTTTCTGTAATTTTCGAAATACAGGTGCTGGGTTACTAGTTTGTTATAACATGAATTTTATGAGTGTTATTCATCAATAATTTACAATAAATTTTATTTTTTATTGATGAACAAAGTAATGTAATTAGCATAATATGTGATTTTGGTGATATGATGCCCCTATCACTAAAGCTAAAATCACATGTATATGGTGTATGTGAGGAGTAAAATTTATATCCTTGGTATGAGAGAGTTTCAAGGATTCAATTGAGTAGTGACCGCCAAAGTGGCACGCTTGATTGGGTTTGAGAAATTTTGGTCTCGTATAATGATTGAGATGTCTCCTGCTCTAATGTGTAGTCATACTCCCAAAGGGGGTGATTATATATTAGTTCATGGAGGGATACATGATTATGTGGTGGAGGAGTGACTGATTCTAGTGATTCATATGCCCAAAGGTGATGAATTCACGAAAAATTGGAATATATTCTCATAACCGCTATCATGTGGGGAGTGTACAACTGCATGTCATGTATTCTGCCCAAAGGTGATTATATGATTTTGCATGTAACTCTCTGGATGTGTACTTGTGTGTCAAGTTACACATTGCTCACATAATACTAATTATATATACATTGCTTGATTTTTCAATCACCTTTTCTATAATTAATAACTCAATTATTATTGAGGTTTTTACTGCTTCAAATTTTAAGTTGTGGACATATGATTTGTTGCTTGAGAATGCAATAAAATTTGCTTACTGTCCATGAAGCGTTCCATTCTGGAACACTTGAAAAGAGGTTTGCCTGCGGACTGCACTGCTATAATATGATGGAAGCCTTAGTTGCTTAAAATTATGTCTTGTTTGATATTGAAATTAGGACATATCTGCAAAGATTGTGTTTAAGTCCTAATGATATATACATCTCATATAAGGATGAAAAACTTGTTTCCAATTTTTTTTCTATTTACTCTTAACGGTTATCTAAAGACTTCTATAGATTATTGTGGAAGTAAAATTGACCGAGATAAAGAATGTTCTTATTAAAGTTGTTTTATAAACTTCTTTTGAATTATAGATTGGGCATAGATTACTTGAATCATATTAAATTTAGAGGTGTCATGCAGGAGTGAGGTTATCTAATCCAATATTAAGTACGTTGGAATTTAGATCCACTCGTTATTATTTTGTATCTTATCTAGATTGTTAAAAGGGGTATTAATTTAATGACCCTAAAGAAGGTACAAGAATTATGGAATCACATACTCTAAAGTTTCTTAAGATCGACGTAATTGTAGAGGATAGCCGCTCTCAAACTATTAAAGATAATAGTGTGATGGAGGTTACTGTGTTTTTGTCTTTATCTATACAGATAATTATGGAATCTCCTGTACCATAGACTAAACTTGTTGAGGTTTAAGGTACTATTCTTGATATAGTTTATAATGAAATTTCTTAAACCTCTAAAGTGTAGAATGAAGTGGTTGCAGTTTTATTGAGGAGATTTGTTAGAGAAAGACAATTAGTTATACCATCAGATTATATAGTCTATTTGTGAGAGCATAATTACAATATCCATTACATGGTTGTTTTAGCAACATATATAAATGTCGTTTCTTGTTCTTAATTAAGTATGTGATTAAACGCCATAAAAAACATAAGGATAATAATATTTTTACTTTGAAAGAGGGGTGGATAGTTACTACTAATTCTTTCAGAGTGAACGTGGCATTGATAGTTTTATATGGAGTTACATCAAAGAGATATAAAATCTATATAAGTGCAACTGGAGAATTTTGCAGCAGATTCAAGTAATCTTTGTGTGTAGACTGAAAAGTCTTAATTCATGGTCTTAAGCAAGTTTCCAGGTAATATTATTAAAGTTTCATAGTGTTGTTATTTTGTTCAATTGGGAACAAAGTAATTCAATATACTGCAAGGTCAGTGAGAGGAAATTTATTTTTTCTTATACTCTATGTACATGATACTTTGCTTACAAGTTGTGACCTTGAGACATCTTATATCTTTTATACTAAGGTCTGTAAGAATTGTTTTTGCCATATTATATTAGATTTTCTCGGAGGACATTTGCTGATTGTATATTGGAAATATTCAATATACATTATTGCAATCCAGGAATTACTCCTGTTGTTAAGGGTGATGGGTTGAATCTATCACATTGTCCTTATTTAGATATTGAGAAAATCTAATTAAAAGGTGTACCTTGTGTCAGTGCACTTAAAAGTATTTTTTGAATGTGTTGTTTATTAATAACAACAGAAGTCTCAAGGGGTTTAAACACATGGAGGTCAAGTTTTTGACTATAAAGGAATCGGTACAGAATGGTGACGTTGCAGTAGATTATATTCCAACAGATGATATGGTTGCAGATCCACTAACTAAAGGCCTACGTCCATGTATATTTGAGCGACATGTCATTAGCATGGGCTTAGGAGCATCTTGGGATGCTGTTATTTAGTGGGAGCTGTTTTATTTTTCTTTGAATAATGTTTACATCTGTTTTTTGTTACAATTTAGTAACATTTTGATATATATACATGTATCAACTTTTGCATTCAATAAAATGTTTTTGAATGGTTTGTTATTATGTTGAATATATATATATATTGTTAAAGTCTCAAGGTATTGTATAAACCTTGAGTGAAGGCTAGGGGCATTCGATTATTAGCCTTGTCCATATGTCTTGTTATACATAAAGAATGGTTGACCGTAAGGACAAGGCATATGTGGGTTCATGGAACCATAAATGCATTCTCTAGTGGCACAAGTTTTTTGTGATGCTTAAGGTAAGAGAATGGACATTCTCTAGTGGCACAAGTTTTTGTGACGCTTAAGGTAAGAGAATGGTGACTGACAAATGAGATCTCTCTATGAGAGATGTTATCCATTTGACACACTACTATATTGGATCCATATCAATAGAGTTGAGAACACTCGTGACCATGGAAGGCTCTGTGTGTATACATGCAGTTACCGCCATGATTCGATGTTTGAGACTTTATGGGATATGATTGACTATTAAGAATTATCTCTAGACCAATGTGCGCACATATAGTACGATTTCAATTAATATAGTCCAAGTGGGAGAATGTAAGAGTTTTCTTAATTGTGGACTACATTAATTGATATTGTAATTTACCGTTTAACGTTTACCGTTTTACGGGGATTGGTCTAAGGTGAGATAGAAGGTTTCTTAATTAGTCTAATATGGGCTGGCTAGTGTGGGCCGAGTTGAGCCTGGCCCGTAATGAGGGGGCCTTGCTGGAAACTCTATAAATAGCGCTAAGTCTCTCCTCTAACCCTAATTCTCACATGTATCCTCACCTAAGGGGCGTTTACCTAACGCTAAATGTGAGGGGGGCCGCCTCATTGAGCCAGTGATACGGAGGGCAATAGAGGAGAAGGACTTGCGCGTGGAACATTGTGTTTCCGCTTCCGCTTCAAGAACAATGGATCCCTAAACAGGTGCGTTAATCTTTCTACTCAATCATACATATTCTTGTTCTGGTTATGGAGATCTTGGGGTTGCGCAATTTGCGTCCAACATGGTGGCCTTGTGACGAAGCGGACGAGAAAACATGTCGAGGTCCAAATAGAGAATAAAAGTCTCATGTGGAGAGAAAATGGCGCGTTGCGACGGCACGTTGACTAAGTGCCGACACACGAGATTGTCACGCAAACTGACCAAGATCTTAAATTATGGTCCGAAATATAAGATTTCCGATTAAAAAATACAAAGAAAGGAAAACAAAATAATCACAGATTCTTACTAAAATGAACATTAACGTGTTATTCGAAAATAGATAAATAAATTTTGAAAAAGTAAAATAATCACCATCATTACCGAAAGTGATGTTTTTGCTGAAAGAACCACATACCCAGATTTCCATTAGACGTGAAATTGAAATATCCCAATATTATTCAACCCATGTTAGACGAAAATCAGGATGTCACATCCTCAATCAAATCTGTGGTCAATGAAAGATAAAATGCAATCTATGAAACACAATAGTGTTTGAGAATTTGTGAGTTGCTTGAAAGTTATGAGCTCATCAACGACATATGGGTTTATAAGATTAAAATGGACTCCAAAGAAAGGTTGAGGAGTTTAAAGCCAAACTAGTAACCAAGTGTTTCACTCGGAAAGAATGAGTAGACTATAAAAAAAGAAAACATTTTTTTTTCTAGTCTCTTCTAAAGATTCTTTCAGAGTGAACATAACATGATAACTCATTTGATATGGAGTTACGCCATATGAATGTTAAAACTATCTTTCTAAGTGGATAACTTGATAAGAAAGTCTATATGGTACAATCCCAAGGTTTTGCAGCAGATGATTCAGGTAAATTTGTGTGTAGACTGAAAAGCCTTATTTATGACCTCAGGCAAGTTTCTAAACAAAATACTTGAAGATTCATAGTGCTGTCAATTTATTCAATTATATTGAGAACAAAGTAAATTAGTGAATATACTACAAGGTCAGTAAGAGCAAATTTATTTTTCTCGCACTATATATATAATATTTTGCATGCAAGTAGATCTTGATGAGATGTCTTTTGTCTTTGGCATTAAGATCTGTAAGGATCATTCTCGCCGTATATTGGATTTGTTTTAGAGAGCATATGTTAATCATATTTTGGTAAGATTCTAGATACATCATTGCAAGCTAAGAATTACTTCTGTCATTAAGGGTAATGAAATGAATCTATCACGATGTCCTCATTTAGATATTGAAAAAACCCAATTAGACGATGTGCCTTATGTTAATGTACTTGAAAGTATCATGTATGCTCAAATTTGCATTAGACTAAACTTCGTTTTTGCGATAGGTCTTCTGGGCGGATATTAGTTAAATCCAAAACACGACCATTGGGTTATTGCCAAGAATGTTTTGAGATACTTAAAGAGGACAAAAGGCTATATATTGATTTACAGACATTGGAAATTCTAATGCAAACTTTGCTAGCTATTAAAATGACATGAAGTTGACAATGAAATACATTGGAAATACGGTTTTGTACATGAAAGGCTACATTCAAAGCGTCACCTCATAGAAAACTAGGTAAATTAGACCCACTAGTCATACTCATCATCATATTCATTAAAGTTCGTTTGCGCCTTTTGGCCACACCATTATGTTCAAAAATTTAAAGTATAGTAAATAGAGCTACTATGCAATTCACATATCTATGAAATTGTATTGGCAAAAATTTTATCGAAAAGTGGCTGTCATTGCATATCTAACATGTCATCAAAATTTTCAATCCGGACTAAAATTCTAATTTTTACTCACCAAACACGTTTTCAAGAAAACAAGAAATTAGTTTTCTTTTTTCTTTTCAGCGAAATGACAATTGAAAACGTTTTCTGATACCAAACGAAGATTGTATTATTCGCATTTTTTTTTTTTTAATTTTCCAAAGCTCGCGTTGAAGATTAAAAGAAATGGCGAAGGCGATTCATTTCTTTAAGCTTGACACCAGAGCCCAAATCCCCTCCGTCAGGTTGGGCACCTTGGCCAAAAATTCCAGCGTTGTAGCCAACATTGTCGCCACCGCCTATCAAGGCTCTGCTTTCTTTTGTTTCACCCTCATAACCGTCTTTTGATTTGTGATTTGTATTGTGTAGATTTAGTGGTTGCACAATCAGTGGCAGACGCAGGATCTAAGGTGATGGGGCGAAGTTGTCATATGATATACATTTCTAATAAATCTAAAAGGCTACCTTTTCACTACAGTAAAATTTAAAGTGGAAAACATATGATGTATTATTATTCGCATGGATATGAATTCGAATTTTATCAAGATGGCCAAATAATTATTGTTTAAGATATAACTTGATCAGGATCATTAAGGCCACTTGGGCAGTTAGTAATAATCGACTAACTATTTTGCTTATACTTAATATCAATTGGGCATTGAGATGCACGTAGATATTGAGAAGATTAGGCATTGTTTAACTCTCTAGATTAACGATTTTCTGTTTCTCCCAAATCTACTATATTCTTCAAATTTTCAAATATTTCATAGAAAATACAGATAATGCAACTGTTGAAATCTATTTCTTTTTTTATTAAAAAAAAGGTGTTACATGCTAACAAAAAAGTTAAATCCAAAGTACAACAAGCGAGAATAAGATATAATTTGTTTATTAAGTACAAAAAATAAAGTCATGCATGTCGTTGTTTGAGTAAATGTGGGATGAGGAAATTTCTTACGTACAGTTTTTTTTTATAATTTATACACTATCATAAAATTCGGAAGATTTGGTAGAAAACTTTGAGCAGCAAAACTACTAAAAAAAAAAAAAATTAATGCCATGCATCACCAGCCATATAAAAAAAGGCTATCCACGAGTTTATGAAGTTCTACTATTATTATGCCAATAACATAGTGAGTTTTTAATTGTTGTGATGTTACAAAACTAATCCTTATACTTAACTTATTCAAGATAATATAGTAAGGGATAAGGGGAAAACCAGGTAATAATAATCCCTAAGAAATAGGGCTCTCTTGTTTTATATAACGACATAGATAGAGAGGAAAGAGACCGTTAAAAACGAGAAGATATCGTGTGCTACATCTATTTATATGGGATAATGGCACCGCTTATTTTTACAAATTTCCAATTTGTTCTATTTTGTTCATATACTTTTTTTTTTGGGGGGGGCCAATGGGGTCCCCAAACTCTATGCTTTCTCGTTTGAGTTAGTCATTCTATTAGAATGGAAATGGAAATGCTGACGTGGATGGCCACATTAGCGTAATCGGATAAAGTTAAAGTTGAGATGCATTTTTGTTGCTAATCGGGATATGACATTAGAATTTTTTTTTTAAAAAAAAAAAGGAAGAGAAAAACATTTGAAAGAGAAGAATGAAGGGAAGCAATGGTGGCACCTAGGCACTAGCAAGATTCGGCGAGCCTTCTTGCCCCTACAAGAAGAGAATATTCTTGACAAGAAGGCCACCGTCGACCGAAGCTCACACGCACAGATTCAGGGACAAATAGAGAAACAAAATGGTGATGACCGGATTTAGGGTGTGTAATCAAATTGATTCTATTTGAGAATTGGACCGAATTGTCCAAAAAATAGGTCCCGAAACTGATTCCCGTTGGAATTGATCCGGGAACCGGTTCCAAATTTTTGGAACTTGTTGTAACCGATCCAGGAATAGGTCCGGAGTGAATACTCATCCAAGAACCGGACGTTTTGGAACCGATTTTTTTAGTTAAAAGCCAAAACCAATCTCTTTTTCTCCAAATTAAGTGATAGTTGGCGGAAACGACTAGCACATTGAGAGGTATCTGTATACCCTATTTTCCCTTTCCCATGGTTTGGTATTGGTGACTTAAAAGAGTCCAAGAATCAGCTTTGTTGTTCTGATAGAAAGTTGACGATGCAATAACAAGAAACACACAAGTATAAGGACATGCAGAGATGGCAAACCAATCCATTGGGCTTCTGTGATTGGGGGTGAACACAAGACACCTTTAGGACCTACAACATGGTGTGCTAAATTTGAAAAAGCTCATAGATATTAAAAAAAAAAAGGAATTAACTTCTCTCATTTTCCCTCTCCATAAGCTTTATAATTGTTAGGGTACTAAGGAGCACCTGTATGCTGTAAGAGAGAGAGAAAGGCCTCACGAGATTAGTAGCTACATACACTCACATGCATTAGAACACACATATAAGTGTCACGGGTCGGTCGATTTCGCTCGATCAAAAACACCGTGCGGCCTTAGGATGATCGATCCCAAGTTAGCCTTACGCACACAAGCTCGAACACAAGAGTCGAATGGGCAAAGAGAGTGTATATTCACTTGTGAACGAACAGTTACAATGAGGGGGAGGAGCCCCTATTTATACAAGATCAGGTCTATCCCTGGCCGTTGATCATCCCTTCGATCCAACGGTGGATTTTGAATCCATATCATCATTACAAGGCTACACAACAGGCTAATCGATGGCTGTACACAGCAAGCCCTTGGGAAGACCATGGGCGTGTGTCAGAAGCAAGATCAGGGTCTGTAGGGCTGTTTGACACGAGAGCAGTTGAACGGTCATAGGCTGCACATGGGTTGGTCGAACATCGCTCACGGGATGTTCATGGGTTGCGCATGGGCCTTTGTTTGTATTGTCCATGGATTGATCGTGGGCTGGTCTTCGATTAGCCCTTGGGCATGACACGGCCTACCACGGACGGTCTTGGATCATGCTCCGTCCGTGGGCCGTGTCATTCTCCCCCACCTAATCTAGCGATGCCCTCGTTGCATCCGTGGCATGGAAAGCTTCGATGTGTTTCTCGAATTGCCACAGAGCCTCGGAGGGTTCCCAGCTTGCTTCACTCTCGGGAGGGCCCTTCCACCGAACGATGTACTCATTCTTTAGAACACAATATCTCTTCCGTATGATCCAATCCGCCATGATGCATTCAACACCTCAATCATATGAGGTTCTTGCTCCAAGGGGTGCTCGTTGTGACTCGCCTCGATCCGGATCATCCTCATTCGCATGGAAAGGCTTCAGCATACTCACATGGAACACAATGTGTAACTTGAGCTTGGCCGGTAAGTCCAGCTTGTATGCTACTTTCCTGATTCGCTTCAACACCCGAAAGGGACCTTTATAGCGATGGATCAACCCTTTGTGCATATCACGGTACCGAAGGACCAGGTGAAGTTTGGCCAACACCAAGTCCTCGACCTGAAATTTCATGTGCTGTTGCTTCTTGTCGGCCCACTTCTTAGTGTGCTTCGCGGCCCTATTGAGGCACGCCTGTGCCAAGTCCGCATGCTCATCCCATTTCTTAGCGAACTTGTACGCAGAGGGGCTACTTCCTCGGTATCCTGAGGCAATCACGCTTGGCGTAAGCGTTTGTTGCCTAGTCACGATCTCAAATGGGCTTTGGTTTGTGGACTCGCTCCACTGCAAGTTGTAGAAAAATTGAGCCACGTCAATCAGCCACGCCCAATTCACCTGCGTGTTGCTCACGTAGTGCCGAAGGTAGATTTCCAGCAATGCATTCACCCGTTTCATCTGTCCGTCAGTTTGGGGATGCATGCTCGTGGAGAAGTTGTGGTCAGTCCTGGGCAACTTGAAGAACTCGGTCCAGAACCACCTAGTGAATCAAGGATCGCAATCGCTCACGATCGTGCATGGAACGCCCCAATATTTGACGATGTGCTTGAGGAACAGCTTGGCTACTTCCTCGGCTAGACAATCCTTTGTAGCTGACACGAACGTTGCATACTTGGAGAGGCGATCCACCACAACCATGAGGGTCTGACACCCTTCGGACTTTGGCAAATTCACGATGAAGTCCATGGAGACACTCTCCCATGGAAGTTTCAGGATAGGCAATGGTTCAAGGAGCTCCGTCGGAGACCGTTGCTCTATCTTGTCCTATTGGCATACAAGACACGTCTGCACATAAGCTTCGACGTTGTCCCGCATGTGTGGCCAATAATATTGATCCTCGACGAGTGCTATGGTGCGGTGGATTCCCGGATGACCCGCCCATTTAGAATCGTGGCACTTGTGTAGGATTTCCTTTCGAAGTTTTCCGTGGATTGGCACATAAGAGTTGCCATCCTTTGGTGTAGAGGAGATCGTCCTCGTACTAGAACCGCCTTGTCTTACCTCTTGTGCGTACCGAAGGAGGGCTTGGGCTGTTTGATCGTGCTTCAGCCCCTCCTTAATACGCTCGATCCATGGACAGTCGGGTCGACTCATCACATTGGCCAGCTCCATCTTCTTGCTTAAGGCATCGGCCATGGAATTAGATTTTCTAGGCTTGTACTCCAACTTGTAATCAAACTCGGCCCGGAAGTCTTGCCACCAAGCTTGTTTCGGGCTGAGCTTCTTTTGGGTTTGGAAGTAGCTCGTAGCCAAGTTGTCGGTCCTCACGACGAATCGCGATCCCAAGAGATAGTGCCTCCATGTACGAAGGCAATGCACCACCGCGGTCATCTCCTTCTCTTGGATTGTGTATCATCGCTCGGTATTGTTCAGTTTCCGAGACTCGAAGGCAACCGGATGCCCTTCCTACATCAAGACACCACCGATAGCAAAATCAGAAGCATCGGTTTCTACCTCATATGGCTTGGTGTAGTCGGGCAGCACGAGCACCGGCTCTTCGATCATGGCCTGCTTCAACTGATTGAACGCCTCTTGACACCGATCCGTCCACTCCCACAGTCTTTCTTTCTTCAGCATATCCGTGAGTGGCACGGTGAGGCTCGAATATCCTCGGATGAAACGTCGGTAGTAATTTGTGAGTCCGAGAAAGGATCTTAACTCCATCACCTTAGTCAGAAACTTCCATTCAACGATGGCACGGATCTTAGCTGCGTCCATCTGCACTCGTCCACCCCCGACGATGTGCCCAAGGAAGGGGACTTCCTTCTGAATGAAAGCCCACTTCTCACGCTTCACATACAAGTCATTCTCCCGGAGAGTCTGGAAAACTTGGCTCAAATGCTCGACATGTTTCTCGAGTGTACGGCTGTACACGACAATGTCGTCAAAGTAAACCACAACGAACCGATCAAGGAATGAATGGAGTACCTTGTTCATGAGAGTGCAGAATGTGGTCGGCACATTTGTCAAGCAGAAAGGCATGACGATGAACTCATATGATCTGTATCGGGTCACGCATGCGATTTTTGGCTCATCCCCTTCGGCAATCTGAACTTGATAGTATCCCGATTGAAGATCAAGCTTGGAGAACCATCGGGCTTCCCCGAGTTGATCGAACAAGTTAGCAATGAGCGGGATCGGATACTTGTTCTTGACAGTGAGCTTGTTCAAGGCTCGATAGTCTATGCACATACGGAGGGATCCGTCATGCTTTTTTTGGAACAACATCGAAGCATCGAACGGAGCCTTGGACAACTGGATATACCCCGCGTCGAGCAGCTCTTTTAGTTGTTTTCGCAGTTCCTCCAACTCGGGCGGAGCCATGCGATAAGGTGCCATGGCTGGTGGTCGAGCATCGAGCACAAGCTCGATCCGATGGTCGACTTCTCTTCGAGGAGGCGGCTTCTTTGGTAGCTCAGGCGGCATCACATCTTGGAAGACATTGAGGACTCGCGACACACCTTCCGGTACCTTGCTTTCTTCCACGCCCTCATCCTTCAATGCTGTCAAGAAGGTCACCTTATCCTTCTTCAGCCCTTTAGATAGCTGCATGGCCGATAGCATCTTCCTATCGTGTCCCGATTCGCGGTAGATCGGGACCATGCATTGGCATCGCTTGTCTAGGATACATATGCAATCCGCGAAGGGCATAACGCCCACATTGATCTGATCAAGGAATCCTAAGCCGAGTATGAAATCATAGTCTTCAAGGGGGATTACCTCGATATCCTCTTTGTTGGTCCACGAACCAAGGTGCAGCTCCACGTCCCTAGCCATGCCGCTAGTCGGGACTTCCTTGGAGTTCACCGTTTTAAGCCAACCAGCATCACTCGTCTCGACCGGAAGATTCAGCTTCTTCGCGGCCTCTTTGGAGATGAAGAGGTCAGACACCCCGGTATCCATGAGTGCACTCATCGTGGTACCACCGATCTTCACATCCACGAATATCATTCATTTGGGTTCCTTGGCCTTCTTGGCCTTGATCGACCCAAGGATCCGCAATGATCCCAACCGTGCCTCCTCTCACAGTCCATCCTCTTTGCACAAGGCCGCCAACTTCCCTCTTTTTGGACAATCTCGGGCCATGTGTGGCCTGTCACAAAAGAAGCACTTGTAGGTGCGTACCTTGCGATGATATCTTCCATTGCTCGACTCAGGTTGGGTCTTATGAGGGACCGTAGGTGGTTTGCCTACATTTGGACTGTTGTACTAGTTCCGATCTCCCCCACCAATGGCCCTTTCTCTCAGTCGAGAGTCTGGCTTGGCCAAGGGCAATGGTTTATATTCCACGAGGGACTGGGCCACTGAAGTAGCCGTTGAGAGATCCGTTGCGTTGCACCGTTTGAGCTCTTGCTTGACCTATGATTTGAGTCCTCTCATGACCTGGTGGAACGCCTCCGTCTCGGTCATGGACGGGATTTGGAGCGGCAACTCCAAGAACTGCTTCACATAGTCGCGGACTCCACTTTTTGCTCTAGGTGCTTGAGTTCCCCGCGAGCTTCCTCCTTCGCATAAGTGGGATAGTAGGTTCGCCGAAATTCCTCAACGAATCGAGCCCATGTCATGATAGGATTGCCATTCCTACCATTCGACCTACGATGCCACCATAGCAACGCGTCATCAGCTAAATACATGGCTGTGGTGTTTACCCGAATTACGTTGTCGGTCATTCCCATGGTTTGGAAATAGTGTTCCATGTACCACAGGAAGTTGTCCACGTCCTTTGCCACCCGCGAGCCCTTGAACTCTTTTGGCTTGGGTGCATTGGAACATGGTTGCATGATGATCACCCTGTTCACGCATGCAGCTTCAAGCTCGGCGAGCTTGCTTTTCATCTCAGCCATCTTTGCGCGCATGGCCACCATTGTGGCCTCCCAAGTCTCATCCCGCTGCTGCAGCTCATGTGTGATGGATCCAGCACCTCAACATGGAGCTCTCCCATGCCGGCCTGGAGTTCTTGCACTTCAGCTAAGAACTCCTCCCTACCAGCTTCCGCTCCCTCGACGGTCTGGTGCAGGTCATCCATCAATGCTTAGATGTCCGTGACGGTCTCTTCTAGGACCGTCATTCGGTTCTCCAGATCCCTCTTCAGATCCTTCGAGCTTGAGATAGCCCGGCTCTTCTTCGACCGGGTGGCCCTCTCGGCTGGACGCCCACGCTCTTCTTGGTTATCGCCTTGAAAGACCGAAGTAGGAGCATCAACGCGAGGATCAGTCATTGTGCTTGGAACGAAGGCTCTGATACCACTTGATCAAAAACATCTTGCGGTCTTAGGATGATCAATCCCAAATCAGCCTTATGCACACACGCTCGAACACAAGAGTCAAATGGGCAAAGAGAGTGTATATTCACTTGTGAACGAACAGTTACAATGAGGGGGAGGGGCCCCTATTTATACAAGATCGGGTCTATCCCTGGCCTTTGATCGTCCCTCCGATCCAACGGTGGATTTTGAATCCGTATCATCATTACAAGGCTACACAGCAGGCTACTTGATGGTTGTACATAGCAGGCTCTTGGGAAGACCATGGGCGTGTGTCAGAAGCAAGATTAGGGTCTGCAGGGCTGTCTGACACGAGAGCAGCTGAACGGTCATGAGCTGCACATGGGCTGGTCGAACATTACTCACGGGTCGTTCATGGGTTGCGCATGGGCCTTTGTCCGTATCGTCCATGGATTGATTGTGGGCTAGTCTTCAATCAACCCTTGGGCGTGACACGGCCTACCACGGACGGTCTTGGATCATGCTCCGTCTGTGGGCCGTGTCATAAGCATGTGACAATTTGCTCTGTGAATGTGTAATACCCTCTTTCCTCTTTTTGCCAAGTTGCTGGTGATGTTGTTATGGTTTTGCAGATTGCCTTTATACACATGAAGTAATGGATAAAATCAAATGTTTTAAACTACGAAGACAACGGGAAGGCAATTTCAAGGCAAAGAATATGGACTGGCAAGTTCAGAGGAAGAAAAATCTTAGCTGTATTTCCCTTGCCAGGCCATTAGCTTTATGACTGTTATTAGAGTCTAAAGTGGCACTATTATGCAGACAAAAGGTGGCAGAGGGAGATTGTGGAGGATCTATGAAAATCCAATTTTGACAAAGAGATTTAGACATGACAAAGGTTGGATAGAGAAAAGAATGCTATGAAATAACAAAAAGACACAAGTTAGCTTTGCCCTCTATATTATTCACACAACAAGGGTAATGTTTGAAAAGAGTACCGGCAAAAGGCTAATTGAGAAAGTACAAGAGACAACTCTAACTCCAAAGATATTAAAAAAAGGCAATCCTTTAAAAAGTTAGAACTGCCAAGCACATAATCTTCACCGGCTCATTTACACAAAATCTTTGGCTTCAATAACCCTACAAGAAGGTGGGAAGAGGGTGTAGGGACAACTAATGGAATTACAATCAAAACAGGGCAAAAGACAAACATGACCTATAAAATGTGGGTGCTTCTTTCGGTTTCTATTTCCTTTTCAACCAGATTATACATGTAACAACCATTACAAATGATATATTTCAACAAAACTACCTTTTTTTAGTGCAAGCTATTAAACCACTAGCAAGCATGTTGAACAAATAAGTTTTGGAGGAAAAGATGTGTCAAGAAATGAGAATGCCGACAAGATTCAAAGTTTCAAAAGGTCCTTCCATTGATCTAGAGAGCACAAGTCATGTAGTCAAAGATAATGGTAGCTTCCGAACATGAAACCAACAATCTAGGTGTGACATCCCAAATTTCATTGACCTTCATTAGTGTAATTGAATCATTAGGAGTTCGGATTAAATCGGGCCAAGAAGTGAACCCGATGGACCGTGAGGATCAAATGGGCTTGAGAAATAAGTGGGCCACACGAATTGGACTTGTGAACTCGAGTGAGAGATTATGGGCTTGGACTTGGCTTGAAGCGGGCCAAGGTTCGGAATTATTAGATTTGTAGAATTAGTTTAGTGGGCCGAGATTGTTATAGATTAAGCCCGTTGGGCCAGAGAAAGATAATTAGGCCCAAGTGACTTTATTTTATTTTATAGATTATAGTTAAGGTGATGTGATTAGTGAATTACTTATAACTTTAGCATTCTTTTTGTGATGAATTCCTTATAAACCAACATTGACTAGTCGATATGTTATGTCATTCGATATGGTACATGTTATGACTTTGTATAATTGGGATCAAGTAGAAACAAAAGAAAATTAATTGAAGAACATTAGCAACTAATGTTATAACTAATAACATGAATTAAAACCTAATTAAAATGGAATGACAAATGGCGAAGGTGACCAAAGCTTGGAGGCCACGACAACACCCTTCCCTCCCCTCCGTTTTCTCTTCAACACCCACGGTTTCTTCACAAATCCATAGAACCGAAGATGGCAACTCCAAGGAAGTATAATCATTAGCCAAATCCAATCATTACACTAACCTAGGACTAGCTCATAGCTTATTTCCCCACATAAATTTCGAAAATCCTCTCTCTCTCCTCAAGAACCGAGAAAACCCATCCCCTTCGTGTCTTCTTCTTGGTCGAGTGGAGAGAAAATCAGAAGCAAAGACTAGCAAGCTTCTTCCACTTGCATGCAACACTTGGTGCTGAATCTTGAAGTGTTTTTGTGTAATATTGATAGCTGAACAAAGGTAAGGAAAAGTAGAACTCTAAGTTGAAGTGTATCCACCATTTCATCAAGAAAGCTTGCGGATCTAACCAAGCTATGAAGGATATGACTTGTAGTTGTTGTTTCATGGTTAATCGGAGTTGAGTAAGAGATAGATTAGAGATAGACGTCGTTGCATGTCATTTTTGAGCATTGCATGTTATGAAATTCAAGTAAGAGTGTGCTGTCTTGTTAAGAGAAGTGATGAGAAGTGATAGTTTTGTGTTGTTTTGAGCTTGATGAACCTAAGAGTGAAGCTAGAAGTCATTGCATGTTGTTTTTAAGTTTTACATGTCTCGGAAATTTGATGAAAGTTGGCTGTTTGATGAAGTGAAGTGCTGAGGTGGATTCCGAGTGGATAGAGTTGGTACAAATGGAGATGAGTGATCTCGTGGATGCGGCAACACATCGAGCCGAGTTAGGAATCGATTGATTGCGAGGATAGACATGCCAAAGTTACTTTTAGTTGCTGTGATTAGGTATTAGAGTATTGTCGAAGGAGTTTTGTGAAAAGTTAAATAGATTAGTCGGATGAAAGTAAATGAAATCGTGCATACGTTCGGTTCTAAGTAAAAACAGGTATGGAATCTTTACGTTTGTATTTATTTTCTTACGTATGATTACTGAAAATAGGAAGGAAATTATTCTATATGGTGGAATATCTATAATATCGAGTTATATAAGTAGCTAATACCATATGAATATAAAAACATAGTGATAAAAAGGAATTTGGTAAAAATCAGTGAACTGTTTTCATGAATAACAGTATGATCTTTACTGACTATACGAATTTTCTGTACTTACCTAGTTAGAATTGGACTTCGAGTTCTTAACGAAAATTGTAGAACACATCTTAAGGAATAACGTGTCAAAATTTGAGATTAAATGAATAATAATTGATTAGTAAAACAATTTTCTTAGTGGATATAAAATCTGGACGTCGGTACAGGGTAATAGTAAAGATTACAGTAATTGTTTTTCTTAATACAGCAAGATTCGAACTTAAGTTTCTTCACGGAAGTTGTCGATCTATGTCTCTAGTATAATGTACTAAAATTTGGTAATATTTTGACAAGAATTGATACATTTTCTATGACCAAAACAGAAACTGTGCATTGAACCAGTAAGTTGTCCTAATCCGAGAACATCTAATATATATACTGTGTTATATATTCGACTCATGAGATATACATAGAGTCTAATAAGCTCATAGTAGATATTAGTCATAGGCCACATACATCATTAGAGATATAAGTGCATATAGTACCATGCGAGTGCAATGTGTGCGGTGCATAGTGCTTGATTATGGGATGAATATTTGTGAGCCCAAATCCCCCGAGGAGGCCATCATCATGGTACCGTATTGTGTCTCAGCAGTGATGACGGTCCCCACACCGAAAATATTTGAATTCTTTCAATTAAAGAAAAGGAACGGAAGGAACGAGAGAAAGAACGAGCTACATAATGTTCACGAGTTAAAGAGCGAGTAAAGAGAGGGATCAAGACACCAGTCTGCCCCCTAATAGAGGGTGCTACGGAAGAAATTAGGCGTTGAACTGAGGTTTAGCAGTGCTTATCACTCAGGAATACCAATGATTTGGAGGAGATCTCTCGAAAAGTATTTAGTGCTCATTTTGGCCAACTTTCCATTATCTTCTTTGGCTGGAATATTTCATTAGTAATGAAAGGTGTGGTGGTGTGAAATGTGTGCTTAAGAGAGTGAATGAACCCATCGGTACTGAGATACCGGTGATGCCCCCGGAAGTTTGGGATGCCCTTGCTGAGTGGTCTTGGATGCCTCGGTAGAGAGATACCGGGATGCCTCGGAGTGAGATGCCCTTGTGTGTGATCAAGGATGCCTCAGCAGTGTGTGATACTGAGATGCCTCGGAGTGAGATGCCCCTTGCTGTGTGGTCTTGGGAGGACCTCGGTTGTGTGATACCGGGATGCCTCAGAGTGAGATTCCCATAATAGAAATATTGTGGAAGTTTGGATAACGTACTTTCCGGAGTGACTCGATCAGGCCGGTAGAGTTCCGGTTATGACTGATTCGAGGGTGGATCATATGCACACTAAATATAATTCTATTTGGCGAGTGAGTTCATGCATTATTGTTGCATTGTATCATGATATGAAATTGATTTTTGAAAAGGTAAGTATGGAGATGGATGCATACAAGGTGATTACTTAGGTGATGTATTAATATCTAATTGACTATGCTTGTGACAACTATATTATTATATTCTGAATTGTTTGGATTATGATTCCCTGGTAATATTGACGGTTGTGGATTATTTAAGTTAGAGTTTATTATTCTTTACTGGGCATAGTTTTGCTCATACCTTACATTTTTCAGATTGATAGTATGGACGTGCCGCCATTAGCTCGTTATGGTGTGATATCGAACGTTGAGGTTACTTTTACCGATGTGTATGATGCTAATGTTGAGCTGACCTTCTCCAAATACGAGGCCACATTGTGGATAGACGATGGTAGAGCGGAGATGATCCCCATGAAGTTTATTGCCTGGTTTGTCAAACATGATGGAGCGATGTTTGGCCCTATACTTTTTGGAAATGATGGAGCAGGAGCTGGGATGGATGGTGCCTAGACGCCTTTGATCGCGAAGAAGTTGTCTAACTTTTGTTTCTTTTTGCACGTGGGCTTGTGTGGGAACTCATGAAGTAGATACCCTCACCCTCTTATCCCTGGCTTTTGTTGCGCCTTACTTTTGCTATAAATAGTATATAAAGACAATGAACATGGAAGGAGTCCAGGTTGATAAATTTTGTAGGCCCTGATGATGGTAAAAGAAATGAAGCTTCTTGTGATCTTATCTATGTGTATTAATAATTTGGTCTATATTAATCATCGGTAGAGTATTTGTAGGATAACCTCATAAGTACAAACTATAGATGTTAAATAATCCATGTGTATACATGTTAACCTTCAATGGTAAATACTATAGATACCTAAGAAGGAGGTTTTGAGTTTAGGAAGATAATAATAATAATAATAATTAAAATTTCCACTTGCGCTTAGTACGTGATGCCCTGGGACGTCACACTAGGAGTCTAAATTAGTCATATATGTGGCAAGGCATGTTTCCTGACCTCTGTACAAATAAAACAAGGAAGATACATATCAAACGAGTTGATACTTGTAAATATGGCTTAAAAAAAAACTTAATCTTTGATGACTTTAATTGCTCCTGCATAACTCATGTCAACAACTAGGTGATACTCCTAAGACTTGAACTTTGAAGGATTTGGCTCGATTGTCCTATTTCCCTAACACTAGTTTTACTAAATTTGCAGCAAATGGGATATGAAAGGGGTTCACATCATGCTTATATTATTAAGAAAGCATATTCATTTTGCTCACAAACGAAAGCATGGATGGCATTTCGGATAGCATCGGGAGCAACTCAAAAGAGTTACTCGACATATATTTGGGGCCACTTAGCTAAATTAATACTAAGATGAAAGCCTTTTGAACGAACTTCATCACCACTTGAAAGATTAAAGTGGAATGCAATGCAATTGCAACTTTTTGAGATTGAGGTGTTCGTACAAACCTTCTTCTTAGCATGCCTCCAAGTTCTCTTCCTTCGCCCAAAAAATTTCTTCATGACTTAATGTTGAACTCTCGTGGTTACATCGTGTCCCATAACCACTCTGATGACCAGTCCGATTCTGCGACCCATCAAACACAATTTTCTAGTCTGGTTCTTAGATCCAGATCCTCGAGTACAATATTCAGTTTTGGCTGAGCACAATTTTGGTGTGCACTTTTGATTTGAATTTAAACGGAAATTAGAAAAATTTATAAAAAAGATGTCTCATTATGCCGATTCCTCCAAAACATGGAGGCCATGACTCATTGCCTTGTTTGATTGGGATTAGAGAAATGAGGTGAAGGAAAATTGTGCATAATGATTTATCAGAAATAAGTAAAACTAAAACTTCTTTGGCCGACACGAGAAATTGTATTCATAGCTATCAAAAGAGTACATCAAGTCAATTTCCGGGAACGATCATGCATTTATTGTTTGCCTGATGAAACTGGAGACACTTTACTCGAAATCTTATGTTTAGATGGTAGATACTTGGATGCCATCAAGAAGTCACTAAACATATCGAAAAGGTCTACCATGATGCGCACCTAGCAATGAGCAATCCAGTCATTGAACTTTCACAACAGACTGTAATTCACACAAACCTTATTTGGTGCATCCTTCTTTGTTGCCATCCTCTACAGAACCTCAGGAGCCAATGTTCAATGTTGGAAGTCGTGTTTAGCCCCATAACCACACCGATGACCAGCCCGCTTCCAAAACCGATCAGGACAATCTTCCAATCAATCTCTTCAACGAGTGCATCAGATGGAGGTGCCGGGTGCGCTTCAATAGGATTTCCACATTTCTTTGTCAGAGGAACTCCACATAGTCCTAAGTTCCCTCCATAGGAGTCATTCTCGAATGTATGGAATTGGTTCACCTGAGGTATGGGCCCAGAAAGATGGTTGTCTGAGACATTGAAGAAAGCAAGGAAACCGAGTTGGGCTAGTGCTGGAGGGATCATTCCCGAGAGCTTATTTCTTGAAAGGTCAAGAGATTCTAGTTCAGTCAAATTCACTAAGGACAAAGGGATGGAGCCGGTAAGAGCATTGTTGGAGAGATTAAGCATATGAAGTTCAGTTAAAATTCCAATAGAATTTGAGATTTCCCCAATAAAGTTGTTGCTCGAAAGATCAATCACATTGAGGTATCCCAATATCCTTTCGTACTTCATTAAAATGCCTTTGTTGATTACTGTCATTAAGAAGTCATAGTCTGCCACCCCGTCATATGCAGTGTCAAAGGACATATAATCTACATCATCTACATTGTGGACTTTCATGGCACTCCACATATCAAAATATTCAAATGTAAGGCTACCCGAGAAGTTGTTCACAGATAGATCAACAATTCGTAGGTTAGGAAACTGGTCACAAGCTTCAGGTTCCCCTATGGCTCCATGAAATCCATTGGAATGCAAAATGAGCACCTTCAAATTAGAAAATGAGCCCATCCATGAAGGAAAGGTGTCGACAATCTGATTATTTTTAATATAGAGAAATTCCAGAGCGCTACAATTAGCTAATCCCCTTGGCAATGACCCTTGTAGTTGGTTATCACTCACATCTATCATATTCAACCCACATTCGTCATTATGCAATTGAGGAAATCTTCCATATAAATCATTGCCTTTCAAACTCAAGACAAGAAGGCTATCGCTCAAATTGCTCAGACATGGTGGAATAACACCGGACAAGTTGTTCTTGGACAAATCAAGCATGCTAATAAAGCTTAGCAGGCACATCTCCAGTGAAATTTCTCCAGATAGCTTGTTATTTGAGACAAGGTAGAATATAATGAACTTCGGGGGAATGGGAATTAATCCTTGTATATCGTTGAACCGAAGGTCCAATGTGATAAGATTTAGCCATTTAAAAGCTGTGAAACCGGTGATTGAGTTTCTTGAAAGATTTAAAAATTGCAGTTGTGACACACTCTCATTTAAGAACCATGGAGGTGTTGACCCATAAATTTTATTTTGGGATAGGTCTAGCCATTCCAACCTACTTTGGTATGCTAGGAAGATGGTGAGCTCACTTAAGTTGCTAGAAGCTAGGCCGAGAGTAGACAAGTTTGGAAGGCTAGTGTTCATGCCGGGTGCGATAACCGATGAGAATTCATTGGATGAGAGTTGCAACATATTTAGATGTTGAAGTTTGAGTATTACATCTAGCCACAAAGTACCATTCATATTGTTTGATTGCAAGTTCAGGTAATCAAGACTCTCGAGGTTAGAGATGTTATCAGGAATTGGGCCAATTAATTTGTTGAATGATAGGTCGAGATAAGTTAACCGGGTGAGGCCAGTGATCGCAGCTGGAATTTGACCGCTTAGTTGATTGTCATGGAAATCTAAGAAAGTGAGGTTAGTGAGGTTAGTCAATGAAGCAGGAATTTCCTCATAGAGTAGATTCATTCCAAGATCCAAATATGAGAGTTGGACAAGCTTCCCTAGGGAAGATGGGATTTCACCCAAGAGTTTGTTAAGTCCAAAATCCAACATGGTAAGTTGAGTGAGGTTACCTATTGAAGATGGAATGTTCCCTGAACAATTGGTCCCCGAAAGAGACAGCGACTTAATGGGACTGCCCAAGTGAAACTCTGGCAAATGACTTAACAACTCTGGATTGAAACCCAAATTAAGAAGTTGTAGCCTCGGTAGCTTGAAGATGGTTGTTGGGAATGTCCCTCGCAAGTTGTAGCTTTGGAGTACAAGTGATGTCAAGGAAGATAAATTTGCGATGGCATCAGGCACTGGAGCCAACACATTCAACAAGCTAAGATCAAGGTGTTCCAGTTTGGTCAAAAATTGAACCAGTGTCTCCATGCTGGGATTCCTCAACTCCAATCCATAGTTCCAAGAGAGATCGAGGGAGGTCAAGTTAGTCAACTTTAGGACTTGAGACGGGATTTGACCTTCAAACATGGATGAAGAGAGGTTCAGGCTCATCAACTCCACTAGATCATCTATGGCGGATGGAATTTGAGAGTAATTGAAGTTGTTCGAGGTGAGATTGAGGCTTTGCAAATGAGCGAGGCGGAAGAGGCTAGCATTCGAGTTGATAGGACTGGAGAGACAACTTTCACTCAGGTCGAGGCCAGTCACGTAGCCCGTCCCTTCATCACAATCCACGCCTTCCCAATCACAACAATCCCTGTCTTCTGGCTTCCACGATTCTAGCTTCGACAAATTGCCATAAAGCCAGCAAACTAAGGACTTTGCATCGAAGAAAGATTGTTTGAATTCTAACAAGGCAGATCGCTCCTGCTCATGGCACTTCGTTGAAGGCAATGTCTCAGTGGAAGCAAAGTGGAATGGAATTAAGGCGAGGAAAACCACCAAGAGATCAAATGGTATTCGTTTCATGATGATTAAATTATTCAATACTCTTCTTGGGTTTTGGTTTTGCTAGGTAGGCAATGGAGATGACGAAGACGAGGACGACTTTTGCCCGTTGAAGAGAGAGAGAGAGAGAGAGAGAGAGAGAGAGAGAGAGAGAGAGAGGAAAGGGGCCAAAAAAGGAGGGGAGGAAAGAAAGTTCATGTGGAGCGTGAGGAGTGGGTTGTGCCCAGGTTTAAATTGGGTTTGGGGTCCAGCGCGAGGGCGGGGGAGTGGAGCATGAGGAATGGGTTGTGCCCAGGTTTAAATTGGGTCTAGTGAATTTGATTGAATCTTCTCTAACTATATATTTAGGGGAATGAGACTTAAGTCAATTAAGAAAAATCAACAATGATAGTAACCTAACTTATGTGATTAACAATCCTATTAACTAGGCTCATGTGGGTAAGAACAAATCACTTATTGATTTAGTGATTCACTATTAAACTTTATTTTCCCTCCTAAGATGAGAATAGTATTCCAACCTCAGCACTTCTCGTCCTTTGTCCTTCCTCAAAACTCCTTGCTAGTCTTTCTACTTCCCCTAAATTTTTATGGAGGAATGGAGGAATGGGGAATGGAATTTTATATCACATGTTTGAACTTTTTATCGTTTATCTTATGGATCATTGCTTTTGGTGGATTAGGATTTCTGTTGTTTATCTTTTATCTTGAATCGTTTTATCACTCATTGCCTCATATACTTTTGCTAAAAAAAATGAAAAAATAAAAAATAAAATAGGTTCTCGGATAAACCCTATAATCAAATAGGAAAAATAGGGTAAATTCTAAAATGAGTTCCAAGCAACTAGGATAGGTTACTGGAACCTATCTACCCTAAAATCGATAACCTTTAAACAGGTCTACCTGAAATCAAGGTCATGCAACCTTGACATTGCCCCCCAAGATCACACATTTCCAAGTGAACTTGATCTCAACTAAGGTCACATCAACCTCACTGAGCCCTCACGACCCCTGGCAAGTTGTCATTGGGGTTATGTGGCGTGGTTGCCATCACCAGGGTCCCATCCCTGCCAAACAATGATAGTCGACCATTTGCTGATCCTCGCAAGGGTCAAATGTCTTTCTTTTTAGGGAAAAAACCACCAAAAACCCTAAACTTTGCCAAAAGTGACAAATTTACCAAAAAGTTTTTTTTTGACATGAAAAACCCTAAAGTTTGCTAACCGTGACACATTTACCCCAAACTTTTATTTGTGACACAAAAAACCCTGAATTTTCATTTGTGTGACACATTTACCCCAAATCATAGGGTCATTTTGGTCTTTTTATTTATTTTTTACTTATTTTATTTTTTTATTTGTTTTTTCTTCCCTCCGCCGGCGTCCGGCGAGGGCCACCCTCGCCGGCGTCGGGCAAGGGCTCCGCCTTGGCCGGTGGAGGAGAGAAAGAAGAAAAAAAAATTAAAAAATAAAAATAAAAATAAAAAACAGAAAAAATAAGACGAAAATGCCCTTAATGGGGTAAATGTGTCACAATTTGCAAAGTTTGGGGTTTTTCATGTCACAAAAAAAGTTTGGGGTAAATTTGTCACTTTGGGCAAAGTTTGGGGTTTTTGGTGGCTTTTTCCTTTCTTTTTAATATGAAACTTTTTTATTTTCTATGTTTGTAAACATACTTCTCCTGTTTAATATTATTTAGAAAAAAAATTAAAAGCCATGTAGGATGTCAAGTCATAATCTAATGGTGACTCAACAACCACATCAACATTTTCATTTTTTTAATTGAAGGACCAATTTGGAAAAAAAAGAAAGAAAAAAGCACATGGTTTAGGGATTATATTAGGAAAAAAAAAACACAAGTACATGGATGGGATTAAACAAACTGACAGCTTATATAGACTAACATTGCAATTATATACACACATGTATACGTACCATCAGTCCTAGTGAAACCTGCCATATGGCAAGTGGGACACACAATATTCAATGATCTATATTCGTTTTAAAACATATACCATACTCACCTAATAATTTCCCAAAAAAAACAATTAAAAGCCTATAGACATTTGGAAAGTAGGGAAAAGGTAACGCAATCCAACATAAAATTAGAAGTGCTCTTCTACTGAATTTTAATAGCATACGAAGAGGTGTGAATTTGAGGAAGTAAAGGGGAATTAATCAATTTAAAAGGTAATTTTAAATTGGAACTTTACTAATTTCTGGATTTGGAAAACTTTTATAAGAAGGAAACTTCATAAGGTAGGTGTTTTTTTTTTTTTTTTGACTCTACAGATTTTGTCTATATTAATGATTTACGGTGATGTTATTTAAACCATAAATAGATGAAATTTTATTCCAAAAAGTTAACAAAACAAGCCGTGACTCGAAGATTAATTACCATTCCGATTACTTAGTATTAATGCTAATTCTTGTTATTCTATGACAAAAGCTAAGCATTTCAAGACTTAATCGCAGAAGCAATGCATCAATTGATTCGGCAAATTATTGTCAAATATGATTTGTTTGTTCAACATCTACTTATAATTTGTCACATCATTTATCAAATCAAATTCTACTCTTACTTCATTATAACCGTCTCGTTATCACTAACCAAATTAGATTTGCGAACGTCAATTTCTTGGACACGAAAAAGATTTTCAGTGATTCGGATGTACGCGAGTTCGATATATGTGAGCCCCTGAATGACACGTGGGGGGGGGGGTGACTCTCTGAAAAAGGAAATGGTCCTCGCAAAACGATCTCTCTAGAGATGCCGAGATAGTCGTGGCCCGTGGGTTGCGTCAGCTTCAGCGTGACGTCTGTCCATGCGCCATGAAGTTGTCGCCTTTTGATTTCCACGACATCATCAAGAATACGGCGACGACCGATTAGTCAAAAAAAGGTTCGGGATTTCCGTCCCTGGAGTGTCGTATCCTCCTTGGATTTTGCCTTTTACGGTCGGTCCGCTGCTATAAATCGTTCGACGCGACTCGTGTGTCCCGTGATCATTCGCACTCCTTTTGCCTGCTCCCCACAAGCCCGGAGCGGGACTAGAGTGAGATCGAAGCTCGCGTTTTCGAGAGAGGAATGGCGAAGGCGATTCGTTTCTTCGAGCTCAACACCGGGGCCAAGATCCCCTCCGTCGGGCTGGGCACTTGGCAGGCCGATCCCGGCGTCGTGGCCGACGCCGTCACCACCGCCATTAAGGTCCTTTTTTTTTTTTTTTTCTCTTTTCATGTTCTTTTGCTCCTGTCTTTTTTTTATTTTCCTGATCTTTCTCCAGGAATTGCTGGGTGAGTTTAGTGGGTGCATGAACCGGTTAGGAGTCGATTGAAGTTTGTATCTTTTCCTCGCTTTTTCATGTTTTGTGTTGCAATGATCTGCTTGTGGAATCGGAGACCCGAGATCTCGAGACTCAAATATGAATTGCAACACTATTGTGAAAAGTGATTTGAGTTGCTTTCATTTTGCTGACCTTCTTTGCTTGGAGACAAGGAAATGGAGCCCGCTTTGTGTCGATCGTTGCTTACGCTTTGATCACAAGTCATGGGTGACTCTGGTTTTCGCAATTTGATGGCTAGTTTTTGCAGTTCTTAGTTTTTTTTCTGAAATGGGTTCGATTTATTTGATGCTGTGTTGAGCTGCAAAAATGTCTGTTTTGGCATGATTTAGGAGGATGTTAATTGGAGTGCTCTGCGTGTGCAGGTTGGGTACAGGCATATTGATTGTGCTCAAGCTTATCAAAATGAGAAGGAGGTAATATTTTGTTCCTAGTCAGTTTCTCTTGTCTCAAAAGCTGGTTGTGTTGTTGATCAGCTTGTGAATTTTTCCGTGAAGTCATTCTTCAGACAATCTCGTCTTGTCCTCCTGCTACTGCCCTGAAGAACAAGATCATTGGTGAAAGAGTTGTCACATCTGATGCCATTGAAATGTCTGTTGCATACAAGTTCGTGTGGATGAGACATGGAGTGCACACTTTTGCATTGCATCTGCCTTTGTGCCATGTATGAATTGTATAACATTGGAAAATTGCCCTGGAAATCACTATGTCCTTGTCCTGTTTTGCGCCTTTAGTATATTCAATATTTAAAAAAAAAAAAAAAGATTGTTGATTAGTAGGTCGTTCATTGCTGAATAGTGAATAATTAAGCTATTAACTTATGAATATTGACAGGTAGAGAGGCAAATTATTATTTTATTTTTTTAAGTTCTTAAGTTCTTTCTTTCCCTTTCAATTTGGTGTTTAGGGGATAGGGCAGGTATCTCTAATCTGAAATGGTCTCCAGTAAACTATGTACTTTACTCATTCTTAAACGCTAAAGCTTTGTGAAAACTGCGATCTGGCTCTCACTTGAACCTGAGGCTTATACTTCGAAGAGGATATCTACTTTTAATCATTCCAACCCACCAAAAAAAAAAAAAAGGTACTATAGTTGCTCACAGGATGTGCTCAAAGGTATCACATGCCGTTTAGTTTTAGTTGGAGGATAGTCAATAGAAGTCAGGAGAACAACGATCTCTAACCAGTGGGTTGATATTGCCCTGTTTCAGAAAGTCACTGTCAATTGATCTGGAAATTGATTTTCCCATTAGGAAGATGTCAACATTTAGTTTCTTGTAGTTTTGTGGTTGGATATCAATTATTCCTTTTCCTTTCTATTGCTAACGTACATTTCACTTAGGGCACAATCAAGATGTGGTCATTTAGCAGGATGGTCAACCGTGCTCTGCTTTTGCTAATTTGGTCTTCCAATTTTCAACAGATTGGTACTGCTCTCCAGAAATTATTCAGCGAGGGTGTGGTGAAGCGCGAGGATTTGTGGATCACATCCAAGCTATGGTATGTTTTGGTTCTTCCCTATGCTTCAAACATGTTTTTTTCAAGTTTTGAGCTAGAAGTGTTAATCCTAGGACCATGCGACTAGAAAACAGGATGATTCATCTTGGGATCACCTAATCACTCATGTCCTTTTTTGTCTCATTTCTTAAACAATTTGCTGCAGGTGTACTGATCACGCACCAGAAGATGTTCCCAAGGCATTAGACAGAACCGTGGAGAACTTGCAGCTCGAGTATCTAGATCTTTACCTGGTGCAGATCCGTCCATGAACTTTTCTGGCTTATTTAAAGAACAGAATGCTTTTCCTGTTTTATGTTCATTTCTTTGTGCCATTGGGATGTGCATTAAATATTGACTTAAATTTGGTTTACTGTTTGAAGATCCACTGGCCGGTGAGCATGAGAAAGGGCTCAGTTGGCTTCAAGCCTGAAAACCTTACCCAGCCGGACATACCCAGTACGTGGAAAGCGATGGAGGCACTATGCCGTTCTGGCAAGGCTCGAGCCATTGGAGTGAGCAACTTCTCCTCCAAGAAGCTCGGTGATTTGCTGGACATCGCAGAAGTTCCTCCTGCTGTCAACCAAGTGGAATGCCACCCTTATTGGCAGCAAGGGAAGCTGCGCGAGTTTTGCAAATCCAGGGGTGTACATTTATCGGTAAGTGACTTGTTAAGATATCTAGATAACGATGCATGTGGACTTCAGTGCGTTGGTTATTTAAAGTGCCAGACAGAGAAATGTTTTTCCTCTATTATCATGCAGTATATTTGTCAATCTGCATGTTTTTCTTGGACCTTCTAATTTTAGATCGAACCTTTTCCTTCGACACTCGCTATTTTATGAGTTTCTGGGCAAAAGTAGTTCTTAACAAAATTTTATAGGTTTCACATGACATGCATGACATTGAGATGAAGCAATCTGCTCCCATATTACTCATGTCCATTATCATCTTCTTCATTTATATGTAACGATTGTGTCTGCCTCCTTACCAGCTAGTTAAAACAAATAATTAAACCCTTTGGGTCTCTGCAGATTCTTTTTCTTCTTATTTACTACTAGTCAGTTATGTAATTTGAATCAAAATGGTATTCCTTTCCTATAGGGTTATTCGCCCTTGGGATCCCCGGGCACAGGATCTATCAAGAGTGATATCCTTAAGAATCCAGTTATCACTACCATAGCAGAGAAAGTGGGCAAGACTCCGGCTCAGGTGGCACTTCGTTGGGGACTCCAAATGGGCCACAGCGTGCTTCCCAAAAGCACAAACGAAGCACGAATCAAGGAAAACTTTGACGTCTTCGACTGGTCCATACCTGATGACTTGTTCTGCAAGTTTTCCGAAATACCTCAGGCAAGTAAATTTCTGTTTGCTGTTTCCTCGCCTGCCAGCGTTCTCTTCATGTGCGCTATGCAATCCAACAAGCACGAGCGGAAGCATAGCGAAACTAAAGTACTACTTAAAGAACTTTCTAGGGAGTGAGAGCTAAGAAATTACAAATCCTTGGATTGATGGATTTTTTTTTTTTTTTTTTGCGTCGTGCAGGACAAACTAATCAAGGGCACTGGCTTTGTGCATGAGACTCTAGGCGCATACAAGACAGTCCAAGAACTTTGGGATGGCGAGGTTTGAATAGACTTGAAGCGAGCATGTGCAGCCTGAGAGCCGTGGTTTTTGTCAACCAGCTTAGCTTCTATTTACTTTCGTATTAGCTGCTCTGCCTATAAATTCTGCTGAACATAAGTTCAAACATCTATTAGCATTTTAGCTCATTGATTGGCCGAACTGTGATCGGAGATGCTGGAAAGGCATGATTGTTTGCGTATTCGTGACTTATATATATGACCTACTGTCATGGACGGTCCATGTTTATTGTTCCGTTTCCTTTTTGCCTTTATCTATCTTCCCTTCTCACTTTTGCTCCTCTTCCTCTCTCTCTCTCTCGACAAAAGCTCGAACAACACCCACCAAACTCAGGTGACCACCCTCTCTCGGGATAAGAACGCTTCAAGTGCCATAATTTGGCACAAAATGACACTTAAGTGCCATAACTTACGAAAGGTACACTTAAGTGCTACATTCGAAGAAAAACGAATCACTTAAGTGCCACTCCGGCCAAAGTCCGGCCAAAACGCCGACGTGGCATTTTTCCGACGAGGCGAGCCCAAAACGATGCCGTTTTGCTTGCTGGTGTGGCCAAATAATGCAAAAACGGCGTCGTTTTGGGCTGACATGGTAAAAAAAATTAATGAAAAATTAATTAAATTAAATTAAAAATTAAATTTAGTTCAAATATAAAAAATAATTATTTTAAAATTAAATTTATTTAAAATATTTAAAAATAATTATTTTAAAATTAGTAAAATTAAAAATTTTTAAAAAAGGGGGGTTGTGGGGGAGGCGGCTGAGGGATCCCCTCAGCTGCCCCCGCCAGGATGGCCGGGCGAGCGGGGGGGGGAGACGGGCGACCGGTGACCGCCCTCGAGGCCCTCGCCCGAGGCGACCTCGCCCAAATCCGGGGCCATCTCGGGCGAGTTGGCGGCGCCGACGCCTCGCCGGATCTGGCGGCTCTCAGCCTCAATCGGCGAGTCGGCCGACCCTCACCGTCGCCGGTCCTTCCCGGCAATGGTCTGAGGGCTGATCCCTCAGCCGCCTCCCCCCCTTTTTTTAAATTTTTTTCTAATTTTAAAATAATTATTTTTAATATTTTAACTAAATTTAATTTTAAAATTATTATTTTTAAATATTTTAACTAAATTTAATTTAATTAATTTTTATTTTTTTACCAAATCAGCCCAAAACGACACCGTTTTTGCATTATTTGGCCGCATCAGTGAGCAAAACTGCGTCGTTTTGGGCTTGCTTCGCCGGAAAAATGCCACGTCGGTGTTTTGGCCGGACTTTGGCTGGATTGGCACTCAAGTGATCCATTTTACTCCGATTTTGGCACTGTACCTTTCGTAAGTTATGGCACTTAAGTGTCCCTTTATGCCAAGTTATGACACTCCGAGGGTCCGCACGTCACCCTCTCTCTATTCGGGTTGCTGCCTGTCGCACTGTCAAGATGCATGACCTACGACTACCACTAACAACGGTGTTGGTTACTTCTTCTGGATTGATTTAATAATCATGTAGTTAATCTTTTTTCTTTGTGAGCTCTACGTGTTGCAGTCAACTTTCTCTATCTGTCGTCGCCACGATGGAGGCTGCCCGCCGATCGAAGGTCCCCTGAGGCCAGGCATCCTCCAATTCACGAGGAATTCTACCACCGCGTGAATCCAGCCCCTATGGCCATAAGGGGAGAGAGGGACTGGTGGTTAGTCCTCGAAGGAGAGGACAGACATTGGGCGTAGGTTGAGCAAGCGATGGGGCGGCGGAGGGCTGTGCCGTGGGTTTGTACACGAGATCCTAGGTCTATACGAGACGGTCGAAGAGCTTTGGGATAACGAGGTTTGAATAGACACAAGCAACCATGTGAGGCACGCGAGCTGCGTTTTCCATCAATAACTAGCTTTTGTTTACTTTCATATTAGCTGTTTATGCCTATGAATTTCGACAAACATAAATTCGATCATCTCATTAGCCTTTTAGCTCATAAATCAGGGCAACTGCAGGGGAAGAGAGACAGTTATTAGACGTGAAACCACATTCCACTATCTCCATAGCCAGAATAAAAAATATATATGTAATCAAACAAAGAGATTTGCGCACCTGATTTGGATCATCATTCTTTATGCGGAATAGCGACGATCCAAACTCAACAACTTCTTCTCTATTACCCTCTATATCACTAGCTCAATGAGATTATCCTTCATCTTTAACACTAAATCACTTTTTATGTGAGGATAATTATATGTCAAGATTAGAGAAAAAATTTGAGCACTATTTATAAAGTTTTCAATGAGACTCTCTCATTACAAAACGGGCTTAACTTAGCCTACTTTAGCCAGCTCCATTTTAGATTAATTAAGAAACTTTTTATCTCATCTTATTAAATCAATCCTGTAAAAATATAAATTATAATATCAATTAATATAGTCCACATTAGAGAAAACTTTTACATTCTCTCACTTGAGCTATATTAATTGAAATCGTATTGTATGTACGTACCTTGGTTTAGAGATAACTCTTAAAAGTTAATCCTATCCCATAAAATCTCAAATACCGAATTATGACGGTAATTGCATGTGTGACATAGAGCCTACTATGGTCACACATTATTGATATAAATTCAATATGGTAGTTTAGTAAATGGATAACACATTGTTAATGGATAAAACATGTCCTAAAGAGTAATACCTCATGTGCTACCCATTTTTCAGTCATCATTCTTTTATCTTAAGTATCACAAAACCTGTGCTATTAGAGAATATCTTTACGGTCTAAATGAACCAATATATGTCTTATTCTTATGGTTAACTAATTTTTATGTATAACAAGACATATCCTTAAGGCTAGTAGTTGGATGCTCTTAACCTTTACTCAAATTTTACACAATACGTTGAGATTTTCAATATATATATTCAACTCGATAACAATGCATTTAAAATCACTTTATTGAATACAAAAGAGTTGATATATATCACAATGTCACCAAATGTAATAAACACCGGTGCAAATTTTATTAGAGCAAAACCAAAATGGTTCCACTAAACAACAGCATTTCATAATACTCATAAGCCCATGTTAATGACATGTTATAAAAACACAAGGGTGAAGACCTTTAGTTTGTGGAAGTGCGCTCTACTCTAATGTCACCATTCCATATCATTTCTTTATAGTAAAAAACATGACCACCATATGTTTAGACCTCTTAAGATCTCTATTGTTGTTAATAAATAGCACTACATAGTTATTATCACAACACAACCGTTAACACCTAGTTAACTCTCCTGACATGCGAGTCAAGAATTTCGACATGTGAGTTTGGAATTCTAACACATGATTCCGATATAGACGGGGTCAATTTTAAAAAATTTCAATAAATAATAAGTCAAAATGTAAAGATGGAAGGAAAAAAAAAGTGGGAAAGAAGAAAAACCTTGTATTCTCTTCTCTTTCAATTCTCACTTTTCATGACACACAATTCACCCCCTAAGTTTGTTTTTTCTATTCTCTTCCAACACACTCTAACATGCGAGTTCAAAATGTGAATTGCTTGTTCTTTTCTCTCTCCAAGTTTTACGAATTATTAGAGTGGAGTTGAATTTGTCAAATTAAAATAATGAATGATATTAACAAATGGTGGATAAATTTTTTTAATGTAAATTTATTCTAGGCTCTTTTTTATTATTTATTTATTTATTTATGAATTCCAATCAAATTAATTTTATTAAAATAATCATAAGAATGATAATTTATCATGTATATATAAACATACGCATTTAAATATACAATGTGTCACAACGTGTTGGAATTCTCCTTTTTATATAAATGACGTTTCGATGTGTCATATCATATCGTGTCGCGTGTCGCGTATCACTTGTCGATATTGGTACAACTTAGGTATGTGCCGAGTTGAGTTCGACCCGTAATGAGAGAGCATGACTGAAAACTTTATAAATAGTATTTAAGTTTCTCCTCTAACCCTGACATACAATTATTCTAAAGAGCGTTTATTAAACATTAAAGGTGAAAAGCAATCTCATTGAGCTAGTGGTACAAAAGGCAATAGAAGAGAAGTTATTAAGTTTGGATAGTCGTTATTTCGTATCAAGAACGATGGTCCAATCAGGTGCGTAAATCTCTGTATTTGATTACATATATATTTTTTATTTTGGCTACATGCATTTTCACGTCTAACAACTCTGTTTCTCTTCTCCTCACGGCAGTTGCCTAATTGATGAGCTAAAAGGCTAATGAGATGGTCGAATTTATGTTCGGCAGAATCCATAGGCATAAGCAGCTAATATGAACGTAAACAAAAACTAAGTTATCGACGGAAAACGCAGCTCGAATGCTTTTCACATGGTTGCTTGTGTCTATTCAAACCTCGCCGTTACAAAGCTCTTCGACCGTCCTGTATACACCCAGAGTCTCATGTACAAACGCACAGCACAGCCCTTGGCTGCCCCGTCGCTTGCTCAACTTATGCCCAACGTCTCTCCTCTCCTTCGAGGACTAACCACCACTCCCTCTCCCCTTATGGCCATAGGGGCGGGAATTTCACGGTCGTTGAATCCCTCGTGAATTGGAGGATACCTGGCCTCAGGGGACCTTCAATCAGCGGGAGGCCTCTGTTGTGGCGACGGCGGATAGAGAAATTTGACCGCACAGTGACGGAGAGCTCACAAAGAGAAAAGACTAACGATACGATTATCCAATGAATCAAGAAGAAGTAACCAACACCGTTGTGAGTGAGTGGTAGTCGTAGGTCATGCAGCTTAACAGTGCGAGAGGTGGCAACCCGAATAGAGAGAGGGTAGTCACCTGAGTTTAGTGGCTGCTGTTCGAGCTTTTGTCAAGAGAGAGAGAGGAAGAGGAGCAAAAGTGAGAAGGGAAGATAGATAAAGGCAAAAAGGAAACGGAATGATAAATATGGACCATCCATAACAGTAGGCTATATATATAAGTCACGAATATGCAAACAGTCACGCCTTTCCAGCATCTTCAGTCGCAGTTCTGCCGATCAATGAGCTAAAAAGCTAATAAGATGTTCGAACTTATGTTCAGCAGAATACATAGTCATAGCAGCTAATACGAAAGTAAATAGAAGCTAAGCTGGTTGACGAAAACCACAGGTCTCATGCTTCAGATGCTTGCTTCAAGTCTATTCAAACCTCACCATCCCAAAGTTCTTGGATCTCTCGTATGCACCCAGAGTCTCATGCACAAAGCCAGTGCCCTTGATTAGTTTGTCCTACACGAAAAAAAAAACCATCAGTCCAAGGATTTGTAATTTCTTAGCTCTCACTCCCTAGAAAGTTCTTCAAATAGTAGTTTAGTTTCGCTATACTTCCACTCGTGCTTGTTGGATTGCATAACGCACATGAAGAGACCACTGGTGGGCGAGGAAACAGCGAACAGAAATTTACTTGCCTGAGGTTTTTCGGAAAACTTGCAGAACAAGTCGTCGGCTATGGACCAGTCGAAGACGTCAAAGTTTTCCTTGTGCTTCGTTTGTGCTTTTGGGAAGCACGCTGTGGCACATTTGGGGTCCCCAGCTCAGTGCCACCTGAGCCGGAGTCTTGCCCAGTTTCTCTGCTATGGTAGTGATAACTGGTTTCTTAGGGATATCGCTCTTGATAGATCCCGTGCCCGGGGATCCCAAGGGCGAATAACCCTATAGGACAGAAATACCATTTTAATTCAAATTATTTAACTGAGTAGTAGTAAATAAGAAGAAAAAGCATGTGCAGAGACCCAAAGGATTTAATTATATGTTTTAATTAACTGGTAAGGAGGCAGATACAAGCATGAGATATAAATGAAGAAGATGTAGATGGACATGAGTAATGTGAGAGCAGAATGCTTCATCACAATGTCAAGCATGTCATGTTGACACCTATAAAATTGTTAAGAACTACTTTTTCCCATAAACTCATAAAATAGGGAATGTCAAAGGAAAAAGTTCTATCTTCAGACCAAAAAACGAAAAAGGGGAAAGGTTCTATCTAAATTAGAAGGCCCACGAAAAACAAGCAGATTGACAAATATACTGCATGATAATAGAGGAAAAACATTTGTCTGGCACTTTAAATAATCAACACACTGAAGTCCACGTGCATCGTTATCTAGATATCTTAACAAGGTTAAAGATACTATTATTGAGACAGTTCCTAATGAAGTTTCTCAAGCCTCTTAAAGGATGAAATGGTTGTAGCTCCACTCAGGAAATTTGTTAAGGAGAGATGATCAGTTATACCTATATAGTCTATCTGTGAGAGCATGACTACGATATCTGCTGCATGGTTAATCTAACGACTTCTATAGATGTTGTTTCTTGTCCTCTATCACACCCGCCACCCCTGGAGTGCACAACAGCTCCTTTCGACCCCAAACGTCTTTCGAAACTTAAAATAATACGACAGAAGTAGAAGAGTTGGTAAATGAAAGAAAGCAAACATAGAAGTGAGAGCAATCATCAGGCTTCATTTCTTCCTTATTATAGGCTTATTTATATACAGAGAATTCGATTAGGTTAATCAAAAAACAAAAGACACTGGGCTTTTCAAAAAAACAAAAAGAGAGTAGCACCCGGCATCTACACTATTGCCCTCCTTGGGTCCCATCCTGTAGAACTCTCTCTCTTAGGTTATCTGCCTATCATGCCGTCCATCCACCTTCATTCCAACTTCTGGCCGCCCCTTCCCTAACCCGCCTATCGTGTAAGACCGCCTCCACCATGGCCTCCACTATCCAGTGAAATAAGCCCCACTAAGCGTCCACCGACGCAACCATACATGACCACGAACTAGAGAGTGATGGGGCCTATAAGTGCCCTTATGTCCCCAACCATCAAATAGGCAACTCAGAGGAAAGTGTCTCCGAGCCCGTGAGGGTCTTCCACCTCATCACAGTACCATGAGAAATCCACGGGCGTACCATATAAAATCCGGTGGGAGGCAGGTGGGATCGACATGGCTTAACCTAAAAAAATGTGAAATCAACTAGAGTGAGTAACACTTAGCAAGTGAAGGATCCACTAACCAAGATACAAGCATAAAGCCATTGACTAAGAAGATGTCACAACTCGCCTGAGAACCTTTCTATGAGCATGATCAATCAGGAACCCTCTAATTATTAACTCGTTTTGAGATAATAAAAAAATACAATAGTCACAACTTGCTTGAGAACCTTTCTACCTACATGAGTGGCCTCTACCAAACTCTCATAAATGAAGACGTAAGCCATTAAAATCATCTCATTACCCAAAAAGTACAACACATATTGACAACATCACAAGTAGTAATATGAACCACTATATGCACATATGTCATCAGGTATGCCACCACAAATCATAGTATAATAGTGCATGCACATGATCAAGCGCAAACAGCCATTGCCCTCACAACAACATGTGTGACCCCCCTTAGGAGTCCAACTGCCATCATCTTTCGGAATGGTTAGGGCACAACCTATCCAAGCATCTCGCACCCAACCTGGCATTGCAATGCATTCCCCGAGGACTCACGTCTTGCTCCTCGGTTTTCAGAGAGCGCCTAGTTCCTCACTCCCTTACTTGCCTCTCCGGGCATCTTGCACCTAGGCATCCAGCAAGAATCGAATTCTTCACCAAGCAACCGAAGGGCACCACGTTACCCCCTTTAGGCATCTCGCACCCAACTTGGCATCGCGAGTAACCCCTGAGAGACCTATAACACCGACCCTCAGGCTTTCGGAAGGCACCACGTTACCCCTTCCGGGGATCTCACACTCGAGGCATCGTCGTCACAAGAACCGATGGCAGTCAATTGTATCATTACCATGGTACAACAATTCAATAATCCAATGTCTCATACAACAATGCAATACTTTGACATGCATAGGACCACTACCAAACGGTGTAAAATATCTAGGATCAATTGCCAGCAAGGCTCTACGAGACTAACTATAGAATCCTAACTTCTAGCAAACAATCATGTGTCACAGCCCGAAAGAATGATGATCCAAGAGGTTCCTACTGGATGGCCGTGACACGTCTATGGATCAAGCGACCCTCGGCTTGTATCCCCGACACTTAGGGTTTTCTCGAGTCTTCTAGAATACTCCTGGGGGCGGGTGATACTGTAAATGTATTCGTATGTAATAAATGCGGGTAGTTGGTAGTTGGAGATCTAATCTCCATCGTTAGATCGAGGAGAGATCTATAGATACGGTTTGTCTTGTCTTTGTATAAATAGGGGTCTCCTCCCCCTCATTGTATCATCTCATTCTCAAGTGAAATACAATCCAGAGCTTTTTTTCTCTAGAGTTTCTCTCTCTACGATCCTTGTGAGTGAGTGTGAGAAAGGCTGACTTGGGAGAAATTCCTAAGGTTGCACGGGCAAGGGAATGCTAGATCGATCGGCCCGTGACACATGCATCACTAACAAAACAATAAAATAGATAAATTAAAACCTATTTTCCAAGGCCACATCTTAACCTATTCCTCTAACGGTTTCAATGGGCTCGCAAGACACCTCATTGGCCTCATGTTGACATGACAGTCTCAGAATTCCTCACAATTACCCCAAGCCCTCACAAATCACTTCCCTTAGTTAGTTCGATTTCCTAATGTCCACACGACTTTCACTCACAATTTGTGGCACACTCTTCCTCACTCGGAACCTCCCGAGCTTAGCCCAAGGTTCTTCACTCACTCTCTCTTGCCCTCTTCATCTCACGGAACCACACTATAGCCCATACACATGTTCCCTTTCTCACTCAGGTCTCACGGACATAGCCCTCTCAGCTTGTAGCATCATCCCGCAATCGCTAAGCATCATCCAATCTTATGACTTTGCTTTCTTACACTCCAAGCCTCACGGAAACACATGCACCGCTTTCGAACTTCATTGTCCATCGCTTGAGCTTGTCCACTAAACAATCCTGACCAAGAAACTAGCTTGAGGAGGTCTGGTGTTCGTAAAATTCTAAACACAAGTGAACGTGTCAAACAGGTAATGTGACATCCTAGATTTTTCAATTCTGCTTTCAATTAAATTGATTAGGCCTTTCATTGACATGCCTATAATGCTGTTCTCAAAGTTGATCACTCCTGAGATAACTAGATTATCCGGGGAAGTCATTAAGGAATTTTAATGCAATAGACTTGGGAATTCGACTAGGAATCAATTATTCGACCGTGCTCATCTGCAGAGATCATTATGGCACAGTTAAAATTCGATTAGACATCAGAGCTAGGTCGGTTTGATAGAGATGTGTGGCTAAACGTGGGTGATTCCACTAAATTACAAAATTCTCGTCGACCGGCACTAGATTGATTTTTCAATCGTTTTGGTACCCTGTGTCCGTAATCGAAACCTCGAGATTTTCACGACTACCGAGAGTCGCCAATGTGTCGAAGAGGTTCATTCTGGCTCGAAGCAAATCAACCATGGGTCATTTGCACTAAAAAATTCTGAAAGCTACCAGGTAGCCTAGGTTACGTTAAAATTGCGCCAGATTAAAATTAACTGCGAATTTGAATCCGATTTCAGAAATTGAAAGTTCTGTCATGTCACGAGTCATTTTAGGAATGTTGACTTAGTCTTTGAATATTTTTCTGCAAACCGAGGTTTTGGCGGAAAAAGTCGAGGTAAGGTTGTTTCGACCGGAAAAATCAGAGGACCATTTTTTATCGCAAATTTGGGATGCAAGTGGGTTCTAATGGCGAGAAAAAATGCCAAGATGATCGAGAGTTCGACGATTGAATTTTTAGAAGCCGAATTACACTGATTCAAGAAGGAATTGAATCCCAATTGAAAGAAATTCAATCAAAATTCGTAGCCTCCTTGCTCATGACAATTGGACCACTTCAATAGCTTCTAGAAGAAGCCAAGGCTGCTGAAAATATTGCTGTGGAGGCCAGTAAACTTGGTGGGACACACCAAGGGGACAAAGGGATAGAGAGAGACCAAAGGTGGTCCCCTCCATCCTTCTTCCTCTCTCCTCTTCACCGATCAACCCTCTCCCTCCATCTAGTCGTGTGAAGACCTCCAGAAACCCAGAAAAACAGAGCAGCTAACCTTCCCCTTCCGTCGACTGTCGAGCAACCTAGTCGGACCGTCGTCGTGCACCGCCGGAGCCACTGCTCGCCCGTCGCGTGTCTACTAGCCCCGCGACCATCCAGCCTCGTCCCATCGTCATGCCGCCCAACTCGGAGGCCCTCAGGCCACATCGAGCTCAATCGAAGCTGGTCCAGCCCGCCTCTGCTGCCATGAAGCTCCGCCACAATCTGCCTGACCCCGCTGCACCGTTGCCGTCCATCCCTATCACCCGTGGCCCTCGTAGCAGCTCCTTTGGCACCACCATAGAGCCGAAATTAGTGGGTATTCCAACCGATTTTTGGCCCGTTTTGAACCGTTTCCCGACCCCGTTTGGTGGTCCCGCTTTGGAGTTTGTCGAGCCTCTTGGCGTCCCCGTCGTTTTGATCCGAGCAGATCTCTACTCAAGTGAGTTTAACTCACTAATCCCTGCTTAGTAAGTTAATGATGTTTAAAGATTGATTATGTTAGACTAAGTATGGATTAGGTGGATAGTTAGAGTAGATTAGTAATTTAATTAACCGTTATTGTATGTTAGGTGGATAGAGTAGTGTAATTAGCTAGTAGACACGTCGTAATATTTAATTAATGAGTCTCGAAATTTTTCCAGGCCCGTTTCGGTGTTTAATTAGGCTTTACGAGCCTAAGTGAGTATTTTTGGTATTTATTAAATATTTTTCGTAATTATTTTCCGGAAATTAGACTGGGATAGTCGGTGACCAAAATTTTATGATGATTACAGTGGTGTGATCTGTTTATTTAATTGACTGTTATTTTATGCAAATTGAGTGGTTTGTAATTTTGAGGATTTATCCCAAAATTTCTTATTTTAGTAATTAATTAGAAAATCACCGAGCGTCGGTTAACAACGCCAAAAATATGTTATGGATCAGTGAAATTAGTGGGATTTTCAAAAGGGAAAATATTGTATTTTGGCTAAGGCCGACCGTGTACCCATACACGATTATTTTTATCGGGAATGATAAAAATGGTAAAAAGGTTAGATGATCAAGATAGTATATATGGCAGCTTCTGGTGAGCATAATTAGTATATGTATATCTGGCAGCTTCTAGTGAGCATAATTAATATACTATATCAGTATATCTAGCAGCTTCTAGTGAGCTATACTATCTATTATCAGTTTAGAGTGAGCAGTCTTGATTATGATCGGACATTATAGATAGTATTGATTGAGATGAGCGGGGGATGGTCTTGTTGATATGAAATCAACGGAGTTGATTGATCGATAACTCGATCCGATGTGATGATTTGATTTGTTGATGTGATTCTATGAATTGCATGTTGTATTGACTCGAAGGAAGGGACTGAGACCAAGGTAAGTCCTTTGACTCGTGTTTGTGCTTAGACAGCCCTCAGGGCATATTTTCTTCCTAGTTGGATCTTAGGGAGTTGAACTTGCTGAAACGTCGTCTCATCCCGTTGTGGGATAACTTTTTAAGTCCATAGACGGCAGCTCCTCCCAAGTGTTTTGGTCAACCTAAGAAGGTGACAGAGCAGAAGTATATTATCCCTCTGCATGGGAGCCCCAGGGGATGGACCTATGAGCCGGTGAAGTCCATAGTCTGGGTTGATGAGGGTTTACTCAAAAAGGTGCCCCATCAATACAGAGCATGGTATTGCCAAGCTCGAGATGGAGAGAGGGAAGGTCCCATACCTGAGTTTGAGATTCCTCTGTACGTATTGGAAGTGGCCTTTGGGAAAAGCACAGTAGATTCTCCAGGAGGTTCGATGATAGACGTGGAGCCGGACACATCAGATCCAAGATCCCCGGTGTATTAAGCTGTAGGCTTCAGTTGGAGTGTGGAGGAAGATGAAGAGGAGGATGAGGACCCGTAGTTGTTTGAAAACCCTCCTATTTTGCAGACGTGATGTATGTATGTATGTATGTGTGTGTGTGTGTGTGTGTGTGTGTGTGTGTGTGTGTGTGTGTGTGTGTGTGTGTGTGTGTGTGTGTGTGTGTGTGTGTGTGTGTTGTGGTTTCAGTTTTCAAAATTTGACTCTACTTCCCTATCCCATTGAATTGTTGTCTGGGGATTATTTATCTGCTTCCGCATGTGCATTAAAATGAATGGGTCGAGGATGCGTCCTGGGACGTCGCTATTTAATTAACCAAGCCGGGATGGGCATGTGCTCGGAGGATCGGGGCGTGACAAGTAATATAATGATAAGAAAGAGTATCGTCCCATGAAGATCGATGATTAATAAATTAATTAAATACTAAAATAGATTAATTCTAAAAATTATCTAACATATCAAAATTAAATTGAGAATAAATTAAAAATAAAATTTGGAGACTAAATGCAGTAAATCAATCAAATAAATATGTTAAAGTATACAATTTCACCATAACCACTAGATATGAATTTCAAATTGTTGTGGGTACAAGAATAATATCAAACATGTAATAGCGGAATTTCCTAATTTATTTACTCTTCTATATCTATGTATAGCAAACCTACTTAGTTTATTAATCAACTATATCTCTATGTGAATTAAAATAAACATAAGTGCATTAAAAACTATGAATATTCCCGGCTTATAATGAATCTTTTGGATCACCTTATCACTGAAAGTTACACAAATAACGCGGTATATATATCCACGTTTAATTCATGGTTATATATTATAATGAATAATTGCATATTATCACTTATCAGTCTCAAACATCAGATCATTCAAATGATTGCCAATCACTCAAAAGCATTATGCACAATAATATTTAACTCACATGAATGAAATCAATTGCACAACATAAAAATCATGAAATTCACATCATTATGATTAGGCTACATCGTAGCCCTAACAAAAGAAAATTAGAACATAGTAGAATAATAAATATAAATATAAATTAAATCCAGCATCTTGAATTAAAGAACAAGAATTTTGTCATCACTTTTGTCTTATCTTCAAAAGACTTGAAAAGCTATCAAAACAATGAAAAACGATTTAACAAAAACCTAACTGCTCCCTCAGGCTCTCAATGTTCTCCTATTTATAGGATATATCCAAGATCCTTATCTTCAAGCAATTGCACATAAAATTAGAGAGTAAACAGAGGATCTTTGATTTGATATCTATCTCTCAATGTTTGCAGATAACATTAGGGAACGAAATCAAGGATTCCCTGATTTGATATCCATCTTGCACTGTTTTTTTATTTGAATTCCTGATTTTTGCCATTATTTTTCCTTATCTTCTCCAAATCTCATTATTCTGCATAAACAAGGAAAATTCAAATAATCAGAAGAAAATCCAAATATTTTCTCATAGATATTGCATTATTTGTTGCCTAAAATAGGTAAAATAACTCTATTTTTATAAAGTTATCATATGGACAGGGTTTTGGTGTTTCCCGAGCTTCCCAAATCACCCCAATCCTCAAGACCCCAAACCGAGACTTAGCCAAAAGGATTTGTTGGGATCGACGGATCCCCGAAAACCGAATTCGGCACCTAAACCGAATCCCTAAATCATATGCGGAAGATAAGCCCGGGAATGTCACGTATCACCGATCGAAAAGCACACCACGGATTCGAGCGTACCGTATTGGCCACAGATTAGACACCGACGCCGTATTGAGGAAGAGATTTCAGTCCCGTTCGATCCGATGTCGAAGATTCGCCGTTTGAGGGAAGACGGAGTCGCTTCTTCGTCTTGGAGAGAGAGAGAGCTTTTTGGGAGAGAAATGAGAACGTTCTCTTGCAAAAAATGCCAAGGGGTGCATTCTTTCCCTCTCTCATCCCTTTTATAGGTTCCCATTTCCACGGGCCTTATTCCCGTGGGCCGGGCCTTTAGGCCCATCGTGGCCGGGCCAACTTAGGCCCATTATTAAATCCATCATCTCCCACTCGCACATGGTGGGTCATAAACCAACATGGGCGGATAGGCCCACCTTAGGCCCATCAACTGAAAATCCTCTTTTCCTCTTTCAACATTCATACTGGTGAATAATCCGTGCGACCAGCATACTTTGAGAGCTCGTTGCTATACATCTGTTAGGAATATATAGCAGCTCATATTGGGCATCATTTTCCGAGTAAATTTAGTATGCAGTACCCTAGATCGATCGATCACATTTATATCTCTCTTAATCTCATTTAAACAATGATATATATACTGTATTCACAATTATGATTATCCCAAAGACAGTCATAGTTGGTCGACCTGTGAATACAAAATCACAATGTGATTCTACAAATCCGATCTTCCTCTTTCCTTCAAACTCTCAATTTCAGTTCAACTTGCTTTTCTAGAAATGTCCCATTAGATCGAATCATCTCATGACCATTGGTAATATTCTAAGATAGCAAACACTAAATAGAAATCTTGAGAATAAGTAAGAGTCATGAGGGCACAAAAAAATGAGGAATTCTATTCCTCAAGAGTCTCACACGTCATAAAAGTTGAGATCATAACTTTTGCCACTCTTATAGGTCATCTCATGCATACGTAGTATGAAATACGTATTACGGTATTAACTCCTTTCCCATGGAGCGTATGTCTACACAATCAATACCGTACAGATGATAGTTCAGACATACCCAATGTCTAACTTGAGTTCACGTATTTACTCATTCACAAAATTCATCAGAACTCACATCTGGCATCTTAGACAGATAAAGTAAAATGTGTGGGTTATTTTACTTTCGGACATCGTAAGTATTATGTCCTCATCTTAACACTCAGTTAAGGCGACATACATATTTTAAGCTTGAGCTCTCGATTATCACCTAGATAATAAGCTTAAAAACAGTCTCATCTCTATCTATCACATAGTAAATAGAGGCGATTACCCGTGTGAGTGGGCTAATCTCTTATCTGTCCGACATACTTTCTCAACATAATATAATGCACTAAGCATTAAGATGCATAAAGATCAAACAAAGACTCATAGGCATTAATAATGAAACAACACTAGTTCATACATGTGAACAACTCAGGGAAATTACTATCCAGTACATCAGACTTTACGCAATCCTAGAGATATTACATGACCACAAAACACATCTCTAGGTATTGGCTTTGTCATAGGATCTGCTACCATTCTATGCGTAGATATGTACTGCAAGTTCACATCCTTTCGTGCAACATTATCTTTGACAAATTTATACTTGGTATCTATATGTTTGGTCTTGCCATGATATTTTGGATCTTTAGTGTACCCAATAACTGCTTGGCTATCACAATTAACTAATAATTGATTTGCAGCTTTCTCAATAACACCTAAGTGATCCAAAAAATCTCTTAAGCCAAACTCATTTTTATATTACTGCTGATAATGCCACAAACTCATCTTCCATCGTGGACAAGGCTATACACGTTTGTTTCTTACTGCTCCAACATATGGTGCCATTATTCAATAAGGAAACAAACCTAGAGGTAGATTTCCTTTCGTCTAAACCTCCTCCCTAAACAGTTTCAGGATAGCCTTTAAGTAGCAGATCCTTTCCTCAATAACTCATCGTATAATCAGCAGTTCCCTTTAGATACCTCAGTATTCTCTTAACGGCTTTCCAATGTGCTGGACCTGGATTAGATTGGTATCTACTCACAATTCCAACTGCAAAACATATGTCGGGTCTTGTACACATCATAGCGTACATCAAGCTCCCAACCGCACTAGCATAAGGAACATGTTTCATTTGTTCCTTTTCTTGTGGAGTCCTCGGACACAGTCTATGGCTCAATCCTTCACCTTTCGCAATAGGAGTGTCTATGGGTTTACAATCTTACATACGAAATCGTTCAAGAACTTTATTTATATATGTTTCTTGCGAAAGAGACAATGATCTCTTCAAACGATCTCTTGAAATCTTAACTCCAAGAATGTATGCAGCCTCACCCATATCCTTCATCTCAAAGTTGGAAGACAACCAACTCTTTACAGTATGAACAAACTCCATATTGCTTCCGGCAATCAGTATATTATCAACATATAATGATATGATCACAAATTGATCATTGGATCTTTTGATATACACGTAATGATCCTCATTAATCATTGTAAAATCATATGCCATTATGGTATTATGAAAACGTATATACCATTGTCTCGATGACTGCTTAAGGCCGTATATCGATCTCAAAAATCGACATACTTTTTCTTCTTGGCCTTTCACTATGAAACCAGTAGGTTGTTCCATGTATATTTCTTCCTCTAATTCTCCATTGAGGAAGGCAGTCTTTACATCCATCTGATGTAACTCAAGATCCATACTAGATACTATTGCCAGAATAATGCGAATCGAGGTGAATCTCACTACAGGAGAAAACGTATCTTCATAATCAATTCCTTCCTGTTGATTATACCCCTTCGCAACAAGGCGAGCCTTATGCCTATCTATCGAGCCATCAGCCTTTTGCTTTATTTTGAGAACCCACTTGTTCCCAATAGCTCTGCGTCCTTTTGGAAGATCAACCAGTTCCCAGACTTGGTTTGATTTCATTGACTCCATTTCCTCTTCCATTGCATGAATCCATTTTTTTCTTACTAGGGCAATTTAGAGCCTCATTAAAATTGCTAGGCTCATCCTCATCTTGTGGAGCAATCATAAAAGTTTCCCCTTCAATGTCAAAACGTCGACGGGGAATACTTTGGCGACTTGTTCGCCGCATGGGAGTTTGTACACTATGCACATCATTTCCCATTATGCTCCCACTTGGATTATATAATAATGATGTCGTCTCATTATGTGCTTGCAATTGAGAATGAGTTGAATTCAATTCATCACTTCTCATATTACTCCCACTTGGACGAACTCCACTAAGATCATTATCTTGATCCAAGGTTTCAAATAGGGTGTTGTCTTCCCCTATTTCGCCCTTCTTAGGAAATTCATCCTGTAAGAATGTGACATCCCGTGATTCAAATTCAGTTATACTCCCACTTTCCTGCTCACCTATGAACACATACCCTTTTGAGTGTTCAGAGTATCTTATGAAAATACTCTTCTTTCCTCTGGGACCTAATTTCCCAAACTTGTGAGAGGACTCATGTGTATAGGCAGCACAACCCCATGGCTTAAGAAAAACTTAAGTCCGGTTTTCTACCTATCCATAACTCATATGGAGTGGAAGTAACTGATTTGAAAGGCACTCGGTTAAGTATACATGCAGCAGTTAACAACGCATCACTCCAAAAAGTGATAGGTAAGTTAGCTTGTGCCATCATGGACCTAACCATTTCCAGTAGGGTTCTGTTTCTTCTCTCTGCAACACCATTTTGTTGAGGAGTATTTGGAATAGACAATTGTCTTTCTATTCCTTTTTCATCACTTAATTTTCTGAACTCATCAGATAAATATTCTCGACCTCGATCGGATCTCAATGCTTTTATTTTCTTGTCTAATTGATTCTCTACCAGATTCATAAACCTTTTGAAACAACTTATTGTTTCAGATTTGTGAGAAATCAAATAGACATATCCGAATCGAGTTTAATCATCTATAAAAGTGATGAAATAAACAGCCCCATGCCTTCCTCTCACATTCATTGGACCACAGACATCATAATGGATTAAATGCAGAGGAAATTCAGCTCTTTTACCTTTTCCAAATGGTTTCCTTGTCGTTTTCCCTTCTAGGCAATGCTTACAGATGAGCAAATCGACTTTTTCAATATTGCCCAACAAGCCCTCTTTGGCTAGTCTATTCATACGATGTTGGCCAATATGACCAAGTCTAGCATGCCACACATTCACATCATTATCATATGAATTAGAAGATGTGAGAAGGGAATAACAAATATTTGCATTAACATAGTCAATATCTAATATAATGAAACCATCCAGAAAGTAACCATGACCATAGTAGTTTGTATTCAAATACAAATCTACACTTCTATTATGGAAGTTCACATTAAAACATAATTTAACCAACACTAAAACAGACACGACGAATCTCCGGAGCATACAACACATTATGAAGGAACAAAGTGCGTCCATCACGCATATTCAGTTGGCTTGTGCCAATTCCTTTCACTTCAGCTCTGGAGTTGTTTCCCACATAGATCCACTTAGTTCCAGTAGGTACTCGTCGGAATTCCACGAAAGATCCTCTATCCTTCGCTACATGGTCTGTCGCTGCTGAATCCACAGTCCATAGAAGATTAGATTCAGTCAAGAATATAGAACTTGACACATATGCAAAGTTCCCAATTGTACAAAGGGCGTGTACCTTCTTTGGCTCGCGACAATCGCGGGCATAGTGACCCTTCTGGTCACAGTCGTAACATTTCACTCTTGAGATATTCTCCACATGAGGACTTTTTCCTCTCTTTTGTTGGTTAATTCTTGGTTTCTTGCAAGAAGAACTTGATCCCTTGCATTTCCACATATTGAACGAATCAATGCACTTGCGCTTAGAGCATGAAGCCCCTTCTGAGCTTAAAGCAACACAGAAAATATCTGTTTGCTGCTCTAATGCCTTGAGGCGATGATCAGCTAACTCAAGGTGGCGTACAACATCCTCTAGATCTTCCATAACATGGTCAAGAGCTTTTAGTGCTTTTTGTTTTTCCAGCACACATTGAATTTTCATTTGCCAAATTTCATAGTTGTCACCTTTGAGCTTTTCACCTTTGCTCAGCTCGGCAACTATGCTCTTTGTGGCTGAAGCCATTGATCTGAACACATCAGACATACATGCACGAGTTATTAATGCCTATCACTTATGCATCTAATTTGCACAAAACCCATCATATTAATTAATAATTTTAAGTAAGGTTTCAGAATCAAAAGGTCACTATGTTTCCAATCATCCTCCAAAAATCCTAACTTAAAACTATCATTAATATGATTGTCATATGCAAAATCAATTCTATGAAGCTACAAAAAACTTCTATTACTACCCACAGTTAACTACCCACAGCAACCAGCAATCACAGAAAGCAGCAAATAATTGACATACAATATAATAATAATGCTTTCACTCAAAATTGCTAATAAATAGGTTGCTATATCAACAACAATCAGGTAGTTAACATTACATAAGATACTCACAAAGAACACAAATAAAAATAGCCATAACATTTAAAAACAATGCATATTATAACTAATAGGGAAAGCTGCTACATGGTCCAACTTCTTTTTTCTTTTTCTCTGTAAAATTCTCAGGCATTCTTGACAGCCACGGAAAAACAGACGGATATCCCTTAGGATTTCTCCTACGCACATTCAGTCCTGGCCCAATCGAAGTCATTCCTTGGGTCGCAGTCTTTGTGGCTCCTACCCGATGATATTCATCTACGAATACCATTACTAGCTCCTTATAGCTAGTAAATCCTTTGACCTCCCGTAGGCGATTCAACACTCCTTGCCATTCTAGTGGAAGAGTGTTCATAAAGAATCGCATCATCTGAATATCTGGCATGGGACAACCGTTCCAAATGACTTCCTGAATTTTGTTGTTGACCTCTATGACATGATCAATTATGTCGTCACTCTCCCATCGATAACCATTCAAATCGGCTATCAACCTTGTAAGCCTTTCCTTTTGTTCATCTGACATTGTGCGCACAGATGCGCGCGGCTTACGGGGAGGCATTGTTCCTGCAACAAATGCAGAACAAAAAATGGATTACATATAATCCACATAGACATAATTAAAAAAAAAAATTCCTTTTTTTTAACGGTCAACGGTCAAGTCAACGGTCAACGGTCGACGGTCAAGTCAACGGTCAACGGTCGCGGTCAACGGTCCGGCCGGTCAGACGGTCGGGCTGGTCGCTCGGTCAGACCAGTCATCCGGTCGGACCGGTCTCCCGGTCGGGCCGGTCGGACGAACCGACCGACACGTGCCAGGCGCGTGCCAGGCTAGTCGGGTCGGGTCGCCGGCCGGTGACCGTCCGGCCAAACGAACCGGTGTTGACGTCAGCGATGACGTCACCCCGGCGGTTACCGACCGTTGGGTGACGTCATGCTGACGTCACCACGCGTTGGTCCATGGACCGACGCGTGCCGATTCGCCGGCCGGCGGTTCGCAGGCGCCGGTTCGTCACCGGCGCGTGTGCCGCACGCGCTGGACGAACCAGCGCGTCTGGGCGCGTGCGGTGTCCCCCGGCGGCGCACGACGTGTCTCCGGACTCGTCTCGACGTCGCCTTCCTCCCTATGCAATCAGATTTTTGTTTCAACTTACGAAAAATCGAAAAGATATGCGAACAACTCTCGGGTGTCGGGATTCCTTGCCCCGATCCGTACGGCCGAAGTTCATTTGCGAAAAAATGAATCATAAAACATCATAAGCATCATACAAGTCGGGAAAACGCTAACTAAAGCTCTGATACCAATGTTGGGATCGACGGATCCCCAAAAACCGAATTCGGCACCTAAACCGAATCCCTAAATCATATGCGGAAGATAAGCCCGGGAATGTCACGTATCACCGATCAAAAGCACGCCACAGAATTCGAGTGTACCTTGTTGGCCACAGATTAGACACCGACGCCGTATTGAGGAAGAGATTTCAGTCCCGTTCAATCCGATGTCGAAGATTCGCCGTTTGAGGGAAGACGGAGTCGCTTCTTCGTCTTGGAGAGAGAGAGAGAGCTTTTTGGGAGAGAAATGAGAACGTTCTCTTGCAAAAAATGCCAAGGGGTGCGTTCTTTCCCTCTCTCATCCCTTTTATAGGTTCCCATTTCCACGGGCCTTATTCCCGTGGGCCTGGCCTTTAGGCCCATCGTGGCCGGGCCAACTTAGGCCCATTATTAAATCCATCAGGATTAAAATAGCAGAACCTAGGCCCATGGGCTATTGACCGAGTGAAAGTCGACATCCACAACTCTCCGACAGTGGCCAACAACACCAAGAGCCTACCCTAGCCAAAGCAGGTGTTCCAACACCCAAATTTGGATTCAACAACCACCTCAGTCCACGAATCGCACATGCAAAGCTATCCAGAGCTTATCTGTGCACTTTTAGACCCCAAGGGCGACTCCACAGTCACATCCAGACAATTGAAGACCCCATTCATTGCCGACCCAGCTCTGGACAGAGCTTCAACGCCCGACCTCTGTAACCACATCACAAAACCGAGCTCAAAATCCACATGCACAGCTAGGCGGAACTAATCCATGAACTCGAGACAATAGCAGCTTTAGACTTGTATAAAGTCGGTGGAAACTCCACTTGCCTGGTTTGAGCTTCTGGGGGAAAAGAGGGAGAAGGCGCCGGTAGAGTTTGGGGACTTCTCGGGCAGCTGTGGCAGCTCCAAACAAGGCAAAACAGAGCTGGTTTCACCGTTGGGAGAAGACGCAGAGCTGTGAGGCGTTGAGTCCGTGTCTGGTTTGGGCGGAGGAGGAAAAATGGAGAGGAAGGAGGTTTGGGGTGTTGGCTAAAGAAGATGGGTGAAGGTGAAGTGGTTAAAAAATTTGCTGTGGTTTATTTCTAGTGATCAGGTCGGGCTAAGCAATACCGGAGGCGGAGGTGGCTAGGAAAAAGGGTGGAAGCAGCTTGGGGCTAAGTGGGAAATTTGTTAATTTAGCAAAAGACTTGCCGGAATTAGAAAAAAAATTTGTCTGCGGATTTGACTAAATAATCAGTGGTGATGCGGAATGGCGGGGTTGGTGGCCTTGTGACGAAGCGGACGAGAAAACATGTCAAGGTCCAAATAGAGAATAAAAGTCTCATGTGGAGAGAAAATGGCACGTCGCGACGGCACGTTGACTAAGTGCCGACACATGAGATTGTCACGCAAACTGACCAAGGTCTTAAATTATGGTCCGAAATATAAGATTTCCATTTAAAAAATACAAAGAAAGGAAAACAAAATAATCGCAGATTCTTACTAAAATGAACATTAACGTGTTATTCGAAAATAGATAGATAAATTTTGAAAAAGTAAAATAATCACCATCATTACCGAAAGTGATGTTTTTGCTGAAAGAACCACATACCCAGATTTCCATTAGACGTGAAATTGAAATATCCCAATATTATTCAACCCATGTTAGACGAAAATCAGGATGTCACATCCTCAATCAAATCTATGGTTAGATGCAATGAAAGATAAAATGCAATCTATGAAACACAATAGTGTTTGAGAATTTGTGAGTTGCTTGAAAGTTATGAGCTCATCAGCGACATATGGGTTTATAAGATTAAAATGGACTCCAAAGAAAGGTTGAGGAGTTTAAAGCCAAACTAGTAACCAAGTGTTTCACTCGGAAAGAATGAGTAGACTATAAAAAAAGAAAACATTTTTTTCTAGTCTCTTCTAAAGATTCTTTTAGAGTGAACATGACATTATAACTCATTTGATATGGAGTTACGCTAGATGAATGTTAAAACTATCTTTCTAAGTGGATAACTTGATAAGAAAGTCTATATGGTACAATCCCAAGATTTTGCAGCAGATGATTCAGGTAAATTTGTGTGTAGACTGAAAAGCCTTATTTATGACCTCAGGCAAGTTTCTAAACAAAATACTTGAAGATTCATAGTGCTGTCAATTTATTCAATTTTATTGAGAACAAAGTAAATTAGTGAATATACTACAAGGTCAGTAAGAGCAAATTTATTTTTCTTGCACTATATATATAATATCTTGCTTGCAAGTAGTGATATTGAATTACTGCATGAGACAAAGTAGATATTATTGAAAAATTTTGATATAGAGGATCTTGATGAGATGTCTTTTGTCTTTGGCATTAAGATCTGTAAGGATCATTCTCACCGTATATTGGATTTGTTTTAGAGAGCACATGTTAATCATATTTTGGTAAGATTCTGGATACATCATTACAAGCTAAGAATTACTTTTGTCATTAAGGATAATGAAATGAATCTATCACGATGTCCTCATTTAGATATTGAAAAAACCCAATTAAACAATGTGCCTTATGTTAATGTACTTGAAAGTATCATGTATGCTCAAATTTGCATTAAACTAAACTTTGTTTTTGCGATAGGACTTCTAGGAGGATATTAGTTAAATCCAAAACACGACCATTGGGTTATTGCCAAGAATGTTTTGAGATATTTAAAAAGGACAAAATGCTATATATTGATTTACAGACATGTGTTCATGTCCTGCAACTAGTAAGATATCCTAATGCAAACTTTGCTAGCTGTTAAAATGACATGAAGTTGACAATGAAATACATCTTTATGTTAACGGAAAAGTAAGAAACAAAAACCTTTGTCATCCTCTACCCTTATTAGTAGTAACCCAGTGATCACGTCCTATATTTAATTAATATCCGCCCTAAAATCCTATCATAAAAACGATGTTTGGTCTAGTACAAATTTGAGCATATATGATACTTTCAAGTGCACTAATACAAAGTACATCCTTTAATTGGGTTTTCTTAATATTTGAATGAGTACATTTTGGCAGATTTAGTTTATCATGATAGGAGTAATTCCTAGCTTGCAGTGATGTATAATGAATCTTTCCAAAATACGATCAACATATGCCATCTAAGACAAATCCAATATACGGTGTGAACGATCCTTACGGATCTCAAAGCCAACAACAAAAGACGTCTCATTAAGGTCCTTAATGTCAAAAAATTTTCAACAATATCTACTTTGTCTCATGCAATAATTCAAGATCATTGCTTGCAAGCAAGATATTATGTACATAAAGTACAATTAAAATAAATTTCCTTCCATTGACCTTATAATAGATTTACTAATTTATTTTGTTATCAACAAAACTGAACGGCGTGACAATACTATGAAATTTCAAGTACCATTATCTAGAAACTTGCTTGAGGCTATAAATAAGATTTTTCAATTTACACAAAAGCTTACATAAATCATTTGCTGCAAAACCTTCAGATTGCACCATATAAACTTCATTATCAAGGTATCCACTTAGAAAGATAGTTTTAACATTCACCTGGCATAACCCCATATCAAAATGAGATACCAATGCCATGTTCACTCTAAAAGAATTTTTAAAAGAGACTAGAAAAAATATTTCTTCATAGTTCACTCATTCTTTCTAAATGAAATACTTGGTTATCCGTTTGGGTTTAAACTCCTCAATCATTCTTTGGAGTCCATTTTAGTCTTATACACCCATTTGTAGCTAATGAGCTCATGACCTTCAGTTCCCAAACACTATTATGTTTCATAGATTACATCTCGCATTTTATTATATCTAACCATAAATCTGATTGAGGACAAAAAACAGCGTCTGCATAAGTCACTAGATTGACCATGCAGCATATATCTTAGTCATGCTTTCATAGATAAATTATATAATATGGCGGTATAACTGATCACATCTCCTTATAAATCTCATGAGTGGAGTTACAATCACTTCATCTTGCATCTGAGAGGCTTGAGAAACTTCATTAGGAGTTGTCTCAATAATAGTATCCTGAACCTCAATAGGCTTAATCCGTGGTGTAGGAGACTTCACAATTGTCTATATAGGCAAAAACAAAGACTCTCCACTGTACTATTATCCTTAATAGTCTCAGAGCAGTTATCCTCTGCGGCTATGTCGAACTCTGGAAACTTTACTGTCTGTGATTCCACTATTCTTATATCTCCATTGGGATTATAAAAATGATATCACTTCGAATGATCCGGGTAAGATTGAATAAATGCTAAGTGACTCCAGATTCCAACTTATGTGATGTTGGATTATATAACTCACTACTACAGGACACCCCCAAAAAGTTAATAGAATAGTTTTGGTGGAAATACGGTTTTGTACATGAAAGGTTGCATTCAAAGCGTCACCTCATAGAAAACTAGGTAAATTAGTCCCATTAGTCATACTCATCATCATATTCATTAAAGTTCGTTTGCGCCTTTTGGCCACACCATCATGTTCAAAAATTTCAAGTATAGTAAACAGAGCTACTATGCAATTCATATATCTATGAAATTGTATTGGCAAAAATTTTATCGAAAAGTGGCTGTCATTGTCACATATCTAACATGTTATCAAAATTTTCAATCCGGACTAAAATTTTAATTTTTACTTACCAAACACGTTTTCAAGAAAACAAGAAATTAGTTTTCTTTTTTCTTTTCAGCGAAATGACAATTGAAAACGTTTTCTGATACCAAACGAAGATTGTATTATTCGCATTTTTTTTTTTAATTTTCCAAAGCTCGCGTTGAAGATTAAAAGAAATGGCGAAGGCGATTCATTTCTTTAAGCTTGACACCGGAGCCAAAATCCCCTCCGTCAGGTTGGGCACCTTGGCCAAAAATTCCAGCGTTGTAGCCAACATTGTCGCCACCGCCTATCAAGGCTCTGCTTTCTTTTGTTTCACCCTCATAGCCGTCTTTTGATTTGTGATTTGTATTGTGTAGATTTAGTGGTTGCACAATCAGTGGCAGACGCAGGATCTAAGGTGATGGGGTGAAGTTGTCATATGATATACATTTCTAATAAATCTAAAAAGCTACCTTTTCACTACAGTAAAATTTAAGGTGGAAAACATATGATGTATTATTATTCGCATGGATATGAATTCGAATTTTATCAAGATGGCCAAATAATTATTGTTTAAGATATAACTTGATCACGATCATTAAGGCCACTTGGGCAGTTAGTAATAATCGACTAACTATTTTGCTTATACTTAATATCAATTGGACATTGAGATGCACGTAGATATTGAGAAGTTTAGGCATTGTTTAACTCTCTAGATTAACGATTTTCTGTTTCTCCCAAATCTACTATATTCTTCAAATTTTCAAATATTTCATAGAAAATACAGATACAACTGTTGAAATCTATATCTTTTTTTTTTAATTAGAAAAGGTGTTACATGCTAACAAAAAAGTTAAATCCAAAGTACAACAAGCGAGAATAAGATATAATTTGTTTATTAAGTACAAAAAATAAAGTCATGCATGTCGTTGTCCGAGTAAATGTGGGATGAGGAAATTTCTTACGTACAGTTTTTTTTATAATTTATACACTATCATAAAATTCGGAAGATTTGATAGAAAACTTTGAGCAGCAAAATAATAACAATAACAATAACAACAACGACGACGACGACGACGACGACAATGATGATGATGATGATGATAATGCCATGCATCACCAGCCATATAAAAAAAAAAGGCTATTCACGAGTTTATAAAGTTCTACTATTATTATGCCAATAACATAGTGAGTTTTTAATTGTTGCGATGTTACTAAACTAATCCTTATACTTAGCGTATTCAAGATAATATAGTAAGGGATAAGGGGAAAACCAGGTAATAATAATCCCTAAGAAATAGGACTGTCTTGTTTTATACAACGACATAGATAGAGAGGAAAGAGACCGTTAAAAACGAGAAGATATCGTATGCTACATCTATTTATATGGGATAACGGCACCGCTTATTTTTACAAATTTCCAATTTGTTCTATTTTTTTCATATACTTTTTTTTTGGGGGGGCCAATGGGGTCCCCAAACTCTATGCTTTCTCGTTTGAGTTAGTCATTCTATTAGAATGGAAATGGAAATGCTGACGCGGATGGCCACATTGGCGTAATCGGATAAAGTTAAAGTTGAGATGCATTTTTGTTGCTAATCGGGATATAACATTAGAATTTTTTATTTTTTATTTTAAAGGAAGAGAAAAACATTTGAAAGAGAAGAATGAAGGGAAGTAATGGTGGCACCTAGGCACTAGCAAGATTCGGCGAGCCTTCTTGCCCCTACAAGAAGAGAATATTCTTGACAAGAAGGCCACCGTCGACCGAAGCTCACAGATTCAGGGACAAATAGAGAAACAAAATGATGATGACTGGATTAAGGGTGTGTAATCAAATTGATTCTATTCGAGAATTGGACCAAATTGTCCAAAAAATAGGTCCCGAAACTGATTCCCGTTGGAATCAATCCGGGAACCGGTTCCAAATTTTTGAAACCTGTTGTAACCAATCCAGGAATAGGTCCGTAGTGAATACTCATCCAGGAACCGGACATTTCAGAACCGATTTTTTTAGTTAGAAGCCAAAACTAATCTCTTTTTCTCCAAATTAAGTGATAGTTGGCAGAAACGACTAGCACATTGAGAGGTATCTGTATACCCTGTTTTCCCTTTCCCATGGTTTGGTATTGGTGACTTAAAAGAGTCCAAGAATCAGCTTTGTTGTTCTGATAGAAAGTTGACGATGCAATAACAAGAAACACACAAGTATAAGGACATGCAGAGATGGCAAACCAACCCACTGGGCTTCTGTGGTTGGGGGTGAACACAAGACACCTTCAGGACCTACAACATGGTGTGCTAAATTTGAAAAAGCTCATAGATATTAAAAAAAAAGGCCTTACCTTCTCTCTTTTTCCCTCTCCATAAGCTTTATAATTGTTAGGGTACTGAGGAGCACCTGTATGCTGTAAGAGAGAGAGAAAGGCCTCACGATATTAGTAGCTATAGACACTCACATGCATTAGAACACACATATAAGCATGTGACAATTTGCTCTGTGAATGTGTAATACCCTCTTTCCTCTTTTAGCCAACTTGCTGGTGATGCTGTTATGGTTCTGCAGATTGCCCTCATACACCTGAAGTAATGGATAAAACCAAATGTTTTAAACTACGAAGACAACGGGAAGGCAATTTCAAGGCAAAGAATATGGACCGGCAAGTTCAGAGGAAGAAAAATCTTAGCTGTATTTCCCTTTGCCAGGCCATTAGCTTTATGACAGTTATTAGAGTCTAAAGTGGCACTATTATGCAGAGAAAAGGTGGCAGAGGGAGATTGCGGAGGATCTATGAAAATCCAATTCTGACAAAGAGATTTAGACATGACAAAGGTTGGATAGAGAAAAGAATGCTATGAATTAACAAAAAGACACAAGTTAGCTTTGCCCTTTATATTATTCACGCAACAAGGGTAACGTTTGAAAAGAGTACCAGAAAAAGGCTAATTGAGAAAGTACAAGAGACAACTCTAACTCCAGAGATATTAAAAAAAGACAATCCTTTAAAAAGTTAGAACTGCCAAGCACATAATCTTCACCGGCTCATTTACATAAAATCTTTGGCTTCGATAACCCTACAAGAAGGTGGGAAGAGGGTGTAGGGACAGCTAATGGAATTGCAATCAAAACAGGGCAAAAGACGAACATGACCTATAAAATGTGGGTGCTTCTTTCGGTTTCTATTTCCTTTTCAACCAGATTATACATGTAACAACCATTACAGATGATATATTTCAACAAAACTGCTTTTTTTTTAGTGCAAGCTATTAAACCACTAGCAAGCATGTTGAACAAACAAGTTTTGGAGGAAAAGATGTGTCGAGAAACGAGAATGCCGACAAGATTCAAAGTTTCAAAAGGTCCTTCCACTGATCTAGAGAGCACAAGTCATGCAGTCAAAGATAACAGTAGCTTCCGAACATGAAACCAACGATCTAGGAGTCTAAATTAGTCATATATGTGGCAAGGCATGTTTCCAGACCTCTGTACAAATAAGGACTTTTTCTCCTTCACCCTCCAACCTGGTTTCGGGTCCCACAATGAGAGAGAAAACGAGTGCTCAACACCTCGGCGGTTTCAAATGAATTATTTATTTATTTATTTTTACTAATTTTCTTTCAGAGAAATTTGAAAAAAAAAAGCATTTTTTTTAGTGCAAAATTTCGATTTGGCAAGGGAATTATGATTTGAAATTTGAATACTTCCTTAATTAGGTATTTGCTTGATGGATACTTTATTAGACCATTACCTTGATGGGTAGGAAGTCGGAAGTGAAGTCTTCACTTATTTGATCGCGTGACCCACGAAAATGGAAATGACTAGGAAATATCCATGCAAGAGACTTTTGTGGTGGTTGTTCTTGTGATGTAATAGTTGGGCAATTTGACTAGTCAACGGATTGACTAGTGAATGCACTCAAGTCTTATGTGACTTGACATTATTGCCCAACGTTTCTTTTGCTCCATAAGTTTTTTTAATCTAAAATTATTAGTGTGTTCCAGTCAAATAAACTTGATGGATTGCACATTCCATACGTTGGTGCATGTGAAACACTTTTCGCTTTGACCGAACAAATGCACCTTATGTCCGTTGATTATAGTGAATTTGATTGATATTCTCTAACTATATATTTAGGGGAATGAGACTTAAGTCAATTAAGAAAAATCGACAATGATAGTAAGTAAGAACAAATCACTTGTTGATTTAGTGATTCACTATTAAACTTTATTTTCCCTCCTAAGATGAGACTAGTATTCTAACCTCAGCACTTCTCGTCATTTGTCCTTCCTCAAAACTCCTTGCTAGTCTTTCTATTTCCCCTAAATTTTTATGGGGGAATGGGGGAAGGAATTTTATGTTACATGTTTGAACTTTTTATCATTTATCTTATGGATCATTGCTTTTGGTGGATTAGGATTTCTGTTGTTTATCTTTTATCTTGAATCATTTTATCACTCATTGCCTCATATAATTTTACTAAAAAAAATGAATAAAAAAATAAAATAGATTCTCGGATAAACACTAGAATCAAATAGGAAAAATATGGTAAATTCTAAAATCAGTTCCAAGCAACTAGGATAGGTTACTGGAACCTATCTACCCTAAAATCGATAACCTCTAAGCGGGTCTACTTGAAATCAAGGTCATGCAACCTTGACATTGCCTCCCAAGATCACACAATTCCAAGTGAACTTGATCTCAACTAAGGTCACATCAACCTCGCAAGGGTCAAATGTCTTTCTTTTTAATATGAAACTTTTTTATTTTCTATGTTTGTAAACATACTTCTCCTGTTTAATATTATTTAGAAAAAAAATCAAAAGCCATGTAGGATGTCAAGTCATAATCTAATGGTGACTCAACAACCACATCAACATTTTCATTTTTTTTAATTGAAGGACCAATTTGGAAAAAAAAAAACACATGGTTTAGGGATTATATTAGGAAAAAAAAAACACAAGTACATGGATGGGATTAAACAAACTGAAAGCTTATATAGACTAACATTGCAATTATACACACACATGTATACGTACCATCAGTCCTAGTGAAACCTGCCATATGGCAAGTGGGACACACAATATTCAATGATCTATATTCGTTTTAAAACATATACCATACTCACCTAATAATTTCCCAAAAAAACAATTAAAAGCCTATAGACACTTGGAAAGTAGGGAAAAGGTAACGCAATCCAACAAAAAAATAGAAGTGCTCTTCTACTGAATTTTTAATAGCATACGAAGAGGTGTGAATTTGAGGAAGTAAAGGGGAATTAATCGATTTAAAAGGTAATTTTAAATTGGAACTTTACTAATTTCTGGATTTGGAAAACTTTTATAAGAAGGAAACTTCATAAGGTAGGTGCTTTTTTTTTTTTTTACTCTACAGATTTTGTCTATATTAATGATTTACGGTGATGATATTTAAATCATAAATAGATTAAATTTTTTTCCAAAAAGTTAACAAAACAAGCCGCGACTCAAAGATTAATTACCATTCTGATTACTTATTATTTATGCTAATTCTTGTTATTCTATGACAAAAGCTAAGCATTTCAAGACTTAATCGCAGAAGCAATGCATCAATTGATTCAGCAAATTATTGTCAAATATGATTCGTTTGTTCAACATCTACTTATAATTTGTCACATCATTTATCAAATCAATTTCTACTCTTACTTCATTATAACCGTCTTGTTATCACTAACCAAAGTAGATTTGCGAACGTCAATTTCTTGGACACGAAAAAGATTTTCAGTGATTCGGATGTACGCGAGTTCGGTATATGTGATCCCCCGAATAACACGTGGAGCGGCTAAAAGAAAGTGACACCCTAGAAAAGGAAATGGTCCTCGCAAAACGACCTCTCCCTAGAGATGCCGAGATGGTCGTGGCCCGTGGACAGCCTTAGCTTCAGCGTGACGTGAGCCCATGCGCCATGAAGTTGTCGCCTTTTGATTTCGACGACACCCTCTACGTCAAGAACACAGACGACGACCGATTAGTGAAAAAATGATGCGAGCTTCCGTCCGTGCAGTGTCGTATCCTTCTTGGATTTTGCCTTTTACGGTCGGCCCGTCGCTATAAAGTATTCGATGCGACTTGGCTCTTGAGTGTCTCCTGTGATCATTCACACTCCTTTTGCCTGCCCCCCACGAGCCCGAAGCGGGACTAGAGTGAGATCGAAGCTCGCGTTTTCGAGAGAGAAATGGCGAAGGCGATTCGTTTCTTCGAGCTCAACACCGGGGCCAAGATCCCCTCCATCGGGCTGGGCACTTGGCAGGCCGATCCCGGCGTCGTGGCCGACGCCATCACCACCGCCACAAAGGTCATATATATTCATGTTGTTTTGCTCCTGTCTTCTTTATTTTCCTGATATTTCTCCAGAAGTTGCTGGGTGAGTTTAGTGGGTGCAAGCTCCGGTTAAGAGTCGATTGAAGTTTTTATCTTTTCCTAGCTTTTTCGTGTTTTGTGGTGCAATGCTCTGCTTGTGGAATCGGAGACCCGAGATTTCGAGATTCAAACATGAATTGCAACACTATAGTGAAAAGTGATTGAGTTGCTTTCATTTTGTTGACCTTCTTTGCTTGGAGACAAGGAAATGGAGCCCGCTTGGTGTCGATCGTTGCTTACGACTTTGATCACGTGTCAATTTGATGGCTAGTTTTTGCAGTTTTTAATTTTTTAATTTTTTTTTTTTTGAAATGGGTTCAATTTATTTGATGCTGTGTTAAGCTGCAAAAATGTCTGTTTTGGCACGATTTAGGAGGATGTTAATTGGAGTGCTTTGCATGTGCAGGCTGGGTACAGGCATATTGATTGTGCTCAAGCTTATCAAAATGAGAAGGAGGTAATATTTTGTTCCTAGTTGCTAGTTTCTCGCGTCTCAGAAGCCGATTGTGTCGTTGATCAGCTTGTGAATTTTTCCGTAAAGTCATTCTCCGGACTATCTTGTCTTATCCTCCTGCTAATGCGCTGAAGAACAAGATCATCGCTGAAAGAGTTGTTATATCTGATGCCATTGAAATGTCTGTCATACACGAGTTCGTGTGGATGAGACATGGAGTGCACACTTTTGCATTGCATATGCCTTTGTGCCGTGTATGAATTCTATAACATTTGAAAATTGCCCTGGAAATCACTATGTCCTTGTCCTGTTTTGCACCTTTAGTGTCTTCATCATTTAAAAGAAAAAAGAAAAGATTGTTGATAGGTAGGTCGTTCATTGATGAATAGTGAATAATTAAGCTATTAACTTATGAATATTGACAGGTAGAGAAGCAAATTTTTTAAAAAAATTTTTAAATTTTTTTTAAAATTTTTAAATTTTTTTTTTTTTTTATGTTCTTCAGTTCTTTCTTTCCCTTTCACTTTGGTGTTTAGGGGATAGGGCAAGTATCTCTAATCTGAAATGGTCTCCAGTAAACTATGCACTTTACTCATTCTTAAATGCTAAAGCTTTGTGAAAACGGCGATCTAGCTCTCAATTGAACCTGAGGTTTATACTTCGAAAAGGATAACTACTTTTAAGCATTCCAACCCACAAAAACATAAAAAGGTACTATAGTTGCTCACAGGATGTGATCAAAGGTATTACATGCTGTTTAGTTTTGGTTGGGGGATAGTCAAACGAAGTCAGGAGAACAATGATCTCTAACCAGTAGGTTGATATTGCCCTGTTTCAGAAAGTCACTATCAATTGATCTGGAACTTGATTTTCCCATTAGGAAGACGTCAACATTTAGTTTCTTGTAGTTTCATGGTCGGATATCAATTATTCCTTTCCCTTTCTGTTGCTAATGTACATTTCACTTACGAGGGCACAATCAAGATGTGGTCATTTAGCAGGATGGTCAACCATGCCCCTGCTTTTGCTAACTTGGTCTTCCAATTTTCAACAGATTGGTACTGCTCTCCAGAAATTATTCAGCGAGGGTGTGGTGAAGCGCGAGGATTTTTGGATCACTTCCAAGCTATGGTATGTTTTGGTTCTTCTCTATGCTTCAAACATGTTTTGATCAGTTTTTTCGAGTTTTGAGCCAGGAATGTTAATCCTAGGACCATGCGACTGGAAAACAGGATGATTCATCTCTGGATCACCTAATCACTCATGCCCTCCTTTTTTGTCTCATTTCTTAAACAATTTGCTGCAGGTGTTCTGATCACGCACCGGAAGATGTTCCCAAGGCATTAGACAGAACCTTGGAGAACTTGCAGCTTGAGTATCTGGATCTTTACCTGGTGCTGATCCAACGATGAACTTTTCTGGCTTATTTAAAGACAGAGAACGCTTTTCCTGTTTTATGTTCATTTCTGTGTGCCATTGGGTTGTACATTAAAATATGACTTAAATTTGGTTTACTGTTTGAAGATCCACTGGCCTGTGAGCATGAGGAAGGGCTCAGTCGGCTTCAAGCCTGAAAACCTTACCCAGCCAGATATACCCAGTACATGGAAAGCAATGGAGGCACTATACCGTTCTGGCAAGGCTCGAGCCATTGGAGTGAGCAACTTCTCCTCCAAGAAGCTCGGCGATTTGCTGGACATCGCAGAAGTTCCTCCTGCTGTCAACCAAGTGGAATGCCACCCTCATTGGCATCAAGGGAAGCTGCGTGAGTTTTGCAAATCCAGGGGTGTACACTTATCGGTTAGTGACTTGTTAAGATATCTAGATAACGATGCATGTGCGTTGATCATTTAAAGTGCCAGACGGAGAAATGTTTTTCCTTTATTATCATGCAGTATATTTGTCAATCTGCATGTTTTTCTTGGACCTGCTAATTTAAGATTGAACCTTTTCCTTTGACACTCCCTATTTTGTGAGTTTCTGGGCAAAAGTAGTTCTTAACAATTTTATAGGTGCGAACATGACATGCCTGCATTGATAAGAAGCATTCTGCTCTCATATTACTCATGTCCATTTTCATCTTCTTTGTTTATGCGTCACGGTTGTATCTGCCTCCTTACGGGTTAGTTAAAACAAATAATTAAACCCTTTGGATCTCTGCACATGCTTTTTCTTCTTATTTACTACTAGTCAGTTATATAATTTGAATTAAAATGGTATTTCTGTCCTATAGGGTTATTCGCCCTTGGGATCCCCGGTCACGGGATCTATCAAGAGAGATATACTTAAGAATCCAGTTATCACTACCATAGCAGAGAAAGTGGGCAAGACTCCGGCTCAGGTGGCACTTCGTTGGGGACTCCAAATGGGTCACAGCGTGCTTCCCAAAAGCACAAACGAAGCACGAATCAAGGAAAACTTTGACGTCTTTGACTGGTCCATACCTGATGACTTGTTCTGCAAGTTTTCGGAAATACCTGAGGCAAGTAAATTTCTGTTCGCTGTTTCCTCACCCACCAGCGGTCTCTTCATGTGCGCTATGCAATCCAACTAGCACGAGTGGAAGCATAGCGAAACTAAAGTACTAGTTAAAGAACTTTCTAGGGAGTGAGCTAAGAAATTACAAATCCTTGGACTGATGGATCATTATTTTTTGTTCGTGCAGGACAAACTAATCAGGGGCACTGGCTTTGTGCATGAGACTATGGGCGCATACAAGACGGTCCAAGAACTTTGGGATGGCGAGGTTTGAATAGACTTAAAGCGAGTATCCGAAGCACGAGATCTGTGGTTTTCATCAACCAGCTTAGCTTCTAATTACTTTCGTATTAGCTGCTATGCCTACGAATTCTGCTGAACATAAGTTTGAACATCTTATTAGCTTTTTAGCTCATTGATCGGCAGAACTGCGATTGAAGGTGCTGTAAAGGCGTGACTGTTTGCGTATTCGTGACTTACATATATAGCTACCGTTATGAATGGTCCATGTTTGTTGTTCCGTTTCCTTTTTGCCTTTATCCATCTTCCCTTCTCACTTTTGCTCCTCTTCCTCTCTCTCTCTTGACAAAAGCTCGAACAACACCCACCAAACTGAGGTGACCACCCTCTCTCTATTTGGGTTGCCGCCTGTCCCACTGTTAAGCTGCATGACCTACGACTAGCACCCGCAACGGTGTTGGTTACTTCTCTTGGATTCATTGGATATTCGTATCGTTAATCTTTTTTCTTCGTGAGCTCTCCATACCCGTTGCGGTCAACTTTCCCTATCTGCCGTCGCCAAGACAGTGGCTGCCTGCCGATTGAGTCCCCTGAGGCCAGGCATCCTCCAATGCACGAGGGAATCAACCACTGCGTGAATCCAGTCCTTATGGCCATACGGGGAGAGAGGAGGTGGTGGTTAGTCCTCGAAGGAGAGGAGAGACATTGGGCGTGGGTCAAGCAAGCGACGGGGCGGCCTAGGGCTGTGCCGTGCGTTTGTGCACGAGACTCTCGGTGTATACGAGATGGTCGAAGAGCTTAGGGACGGCGAGGCTTGAATAGACACAAGCAACCATCTGGAGCATGAGGGCTGCGTTTTTCGTCAATGAATTAGCCTTCGTTTACTTTCATAGTAGCTGCTTATGCCTTGGAATTCCGCTGAAAATAAATCCGAACATCTCATTAGCCTTTTAGCTCATCAAACAGGGCAACTGCGGTTGAAGATGCTTGAAAGGCGCCACTGCTTGCGTATTCTTTGATATGCGTGACCTACTATGATGGAGTCGTATTCGGAAGACGTGGTTTAATGGTTGGGAGATTGACTTGAGGTTGGTTGGTTCAAATTGGAGGGGCATGCGCACGAAACCATGAGCTTGCGAATACATGGCAATCAGCATATTTTATATGTGCAACTTTTGGGTTTTCCCAACAACTGGAGATGCAAGCTAGCAGAGTATTATTGACCAAATGCAATGTAGTGACGCGAACGTGAAGAAGAGTCGGCAAGTGCAAATTGCTTTCCTTAGCATTATTGATTGTGAAATCTATATCCTTAAAAAAAATAAGGAAAAAAATATTTATTGAAGAACGAATTAATCGCTTATCTCTTTCCCTACGATTTCTTTTATCTTTTTTTTTTCTTTAGAAAACATATCAATTTTCCACTAAAACTGTAGCAGAAATTCTCATGCACTCAAGTTTTAATCATTCTTGAAAATTGTCATCATAATCCATGTTAAGAATTTCGTTATAGTTCCGTTGACTTTTAGTGAATTGAAAAAGAAAGTGTTGGACACTCCAAGTATCAAAACTTTACACGGATGGACATTTAAGTGTTAAGGTTTCAATTTCTTTGTTTTTCTGTTCTTTTGTTCCCCAAAACAAAAAAATAATATAAATTCGTTTGGTAATGTCAACTAATTTTTCAATTCTCAGAAATAAAAAAGTAGCTAGGAAATAGATTTGGAACAAAAATAAGTAGAAAAAAGTAACTTCTTCTTCTCGGAAACAATTTCTATAAATATTTTTTTTTCTTTTTTTTTTTCTTCTTATTTCTCGCCAACCCTTGCCCCTTGCCGTCCGCTGCCTCCCAATTAATAGCTGGTTACCTCGCTGATGATCGCCAATCACTGGTCGTTGGCCATTGCCAATCACTGCTGGTCACTGGTCGCGAGTCATCGGTTGCTAGCCCGTGGCAGTGGCAAGCAAGAAGAAAAAAAGAGAAATCTACAAAACTTAATAAAAAATTAAAAGAAACAAAGAAATTGTGGATCGTACCCAACATATTTTTATTCTTTTTTTGTTCCAAGAATAGAAATTTTATAGAGTTACCAAACGTGTTCTTTTACTTAAAAAATGTTCCAAAGAATAGAAATAAAAAAAAAAAGATTATTTCTAAAAAGAAATTGTTTCCCGAAATAGAAATATTATCAAGTGCACCCTAAGTGATCATTTACATCATAACTTGTCACTTAAGTAATCTCTTTTTAACCACGACTCACACTTAAGTGAATTTGGAGGATGACATCATTTTGCACATGGAATGTGTAAATAATGTGACATCGGATTTCCGATTACCTTCACCTAAGTTGGCATTTAAGTGTCTATTTTTAAAAAAACAAGTGACATTTAAGTATATATTTTGAAAATTTTGACAATTAAGTATCCACCAGTATCAAGTTTTGACACTTAGATGTATTTTTGCCATTGAAAAAATCTAAGCTGGTTTTGTGTATAAGATTACAGGGCTCGTAAAGTGGTACTATAAACACAAAAATATGTCACTTTGTATTAGAAAAATATACCGAAGAGTCTTATGAATAAATAAATTGAAATTTAAAGAAAAATTGAATGCGGAAAACAAATTTGGAAATTTAAAAAATAAATTAAAAATCCAAAAAGGGATCGCCCGGGGTCGAGGGATGGCATAGGGGCCGGTGCCTTCCCCTCCTCCTCTGGTCCCTCTCCCTCCGTTTTTTGGCCTTTTTTTTTTCTTTTTCGTTTTTAATTTCAGACTTTTAGTTCTGTGTCTGATATGATGCTTGACTAACGCCGCATCAACGCCACATGTGCAAAAAATAAAAAGAAAAAAAAAAAAAAAAACCAACACCGCTTAGCTTGTTCTGTTCAAGTAAAGAGAAGGGAGTTGATGGAAGGACAAACGTGAATGATGGTGACAAATTTTGGAGCGTAAGGATCCATTTATTTCTTAAAAAACATTTTTCAACAAAATATTTTTCAACGTCTTATTTATTTAGAAAAATGAGTCAACAAAAAAATATTTCCTTTTTTCTATCAAAATATTTACTTAAAAAAATTATTTCCTCTTTAAAAGAATCAAAAAATGTTTTACAACATATGAGCAGATATCCATGCTTGAACCCGAAATTCTACACTTGAGCACGAAAACTTTAATGTTGGTTCCTAGGTCCCGATGTACAGAACCAAGTATTCGGCAGCCAGGCCTAGGTCCATCGAGATCAGGCCTAGGCCTCTGGCCCATGCTCAAGTCAACCAAGGTCATGTTCGAATCCTTGGTGCCCATACCCAATTTTCTGACATCCGAACTCTGGTCCATAAAGGCCATGCTCAAGTCCTCAACACTTAGTCTCAGGTACTTGGTTAATGAAATGTTTGTCATTATAAAAGTATTTTTTTTTTAAACTGTAATTTTCAACTATCACTTTATGTTTTTTTTAAATCGATTTTTATTTTTTTATTCTTTTCTTTTATTCATTTTTTTCTTTTTGCTTCTTCCTCAGCTCATTGTTGGTCATGGCGATGACCGGCAAGCTCAAGCCTCACTAGATTGGGCGAGCTTGCAGCCTTCGGGGGTGAGCCTCGAGCTTGCTCGGGGACAGCAAGGCTCAAGCATGCTATGGCTGGTTGCCAAGAAGCAAAAAGGAAAAAAAGGAAAAAAAAAATATTTAATTTAATTATACAAATTTAAGAAGTTTTAAAAGTTAATTGTACTATCTAAAAGTTTTAGTATTCGATTACACTTTTACGATAATTTTTAGAACTTTTAATGCACTTACCCCATATATTTACAAGATGGGTCGATGTGAAAGCAAGCAATCACGGAGACATTTCGCTATATATCGTGGCCGTTTACAGAAGCAAATTTTTGTCAAACCATTCAGTTTATCTGATCATGTACTCTCATGAATTGCACCGAATTAGGGATAATAACATCATGCCCTCTAAATTTTTTGGGGTTATGGCACTTTGCCCCTGATATCTCAGTTTCACAATCTCAAAGATTACCCGCTTGTCCCTCGAATTTTGCAGTGTCCAACACTTGATTATCATTTAGAAACGAGGGACCACCTTCCACACCTTCCCCTTTATATAAGAAGGTACAGGGGTAGACATAAGGCTGCTGATGGGGTGCCAATAAAGAGTGAAGAGGCCCTTGCCACACTAGTTACCTATTTACCTTGAAATTGACATAAAAACGACGAATTGGATGTCATAGGGCTAGGATGCTCCACATTAGAAAGCCAGTTTTCATAAACTAGTCCCAAGATTTATTTTAAATTAAACATAAAAATTAGGCACAGATTTGAGCATTCAGTTTTAGTGTTGAATGTTTTTTCTATCTTTACTGACATTAAATTTAATTTGGCTAAAAAGAAATATTTATTTTTAATTATCCAGCAATATCCCTCAAAGGATGTGTATAGGATGAACTCGCATCTAGCCAAAATGGGGGGGCCTAGGGAAGGCCAACAATTGCTTGAGAAGGAAGTTGTCCATGTTCCTATAAGCAAGAGGGTGCAAAGACATGTGTGATGGTAGAGTGTGCCGTCCATGGTCTTGACAGGCAGAGCATCCAAAAACCAACTTGAATTCCGAGCTGCTGCTCCTCCTCCTCCTCCTCGTCTGTCTGCAAGGCCTTCTTCTTCTTCATTATCCTCATAGAGAGCTTCCAGAGCATCTTTCTTTCAGGTCAGCCACTCGCGTGACATGCCTGCCTTAGCTTCAGGTCAGCATCTTCTTCAAGTCTCTCTCTCTCTCTCTCTCTCTCTCTCTCTCTCTCTCTCTGATCTGATCATGTAAATGTAGCGAACGAGGGTAGTTATGGGAGCTTCTCTCTGTGATCATGCAAATGTGGGTGGATGAGGGTACTTGTAGGAGCTGAAATGACCATTATCGACCGCATAGCAGCTATCACCACTAGGAAGATAGCAGTGTCATAATGTAAATGAGATTAACAAAAATGTGGTTACTGTAAATCTGGTGTCATCGTGCAGCAGCTATCGCCCCTAAGAAAATAGCAGTGTCATCATGTAAATGTGATGAATGAGGGTAGTTGTAGGAGCTGAAATGGCCTATATCGACCGTCTGGCACCTATCACCACTAGGAAGACAGCAGTGTCATCATGTAAATCAGACTGACAAAAACGTCTTGTACATGTGATTTCAGTCACAGTTTTGTGGTTATATAACGAAAAGTTTTCAGCTTTCTTTTTTATTGGATTTCTTTACGGGTGAACCATGGAGTATCCAAATTGAGAATAAGATGGCGATAAAACCGGCAAATAGGCCAGGTTTTGGCGAATGCCGACCATCATGTGTCCTGTTTTCCTTTGGAAATTAATTATCATTGACCAAGGGATATATTTTAGTTGGATGAAATCTATGTATAGATATCACGACACCACCTATTGGCCTCCATATCTATATAATTGATCGCTTTTAAAAAGTTGAAAAAAAGGTAATCGCATATATGTAGATGTTGAGAATATTTGCATTGCAATAATGACGGACATGCAGTTCGCCTATCGTTAACGCGGGGTCGCTTCACACATTTGTTGGGACATCATTACCAAAGTGTTAAGTATGGAAAAAATAGGGAGACGCTTGAGTGATCTTTCTATTAAAGGACTGATGAGAAAAAGTGCCAAATATATGCAGTCTGGTTGTAGAATCAATGAAAAAGAGTCTTTGAACTCAAAAGATATCTCATACAATCCTCGTTAAAAGAGGTAAGTGTATTAGAAGTTTTAAAACTTGTCACAACAACGCAATTGAATTTTAAAACTTTTAAAAAGTGCAATTAAATTCTAAAACTTGTTATAAAAATGAAATTGAGTCCAAAAAATTCAAATTATTCAATAAGAAACTTGCAAAATGTGTAATCAAATCCTAAAACTTGTCAATTTAATATAATCAAGACCTTTCATTGATTACAGTTTTTCAAAGTCTTAGGATTTCATTGCACTTTTTGAAAGTTTTGGAACTCAATTATACTTCTGTAACAAGTTTTAGGACTTAATTATATTTTTGAAAATTTTATGACTTAATTGCATTTTCTTAACAAGTTTTAAAATTTGAATGCACTTTTTGATACTTTTAGAACTCAATTACTATTTTGTAATAATTTTTAGGCTTTTATTACACTTTTTGAAGATTTTAGGATTTAATTGTACTTTCGTAACAAGTTTTATCATTTTCGGTATATTTATACCCCCACTAAAACGATGCTAAGAACCTTCTTGTGTACCCATCTCATCAAACCCCTTCCACATCCACACTCCACTTGACCAAAAGATATGGGATGGGCAAAACTTGGAAATTGGCAACAAAACTTCAACAGATCTTCGAGTTCGTACTCACAAGCAATGGCAAAACTCTCGGCCATTGCCAACTCACTTCCACTCCAAAAAATCATATTCTTCGTACATGAACATTAACATAGAACATGGTTTTCACCTCCCATGCTTGTCCATCCTATCCTTTTCTTTGCTTTGTTGCCAGAAACCGTCTCATGCTTGAAATGGGAAAATCAGAAAGCTATTCCAGATAATGATAAATGAACCACAACTAGTTCGCTTCACTCTACAGAAGAAAAAAAAAATAGTTTTGGCTTTTTCCTTTTGGTTTACACGAGATGGAAATAAAGGACCATCCTATTACTAGCCATTAGCACGATCAGAAATAGAAAATATTAACTAAAACCAAACGCCAGCCAAAACACTTCCTTTTTGTCCTTCCTATTTCCAATTGTTGGGATTGACGGATCCCCGAAAACGGATTCGACACTTAAACCAAACCCCTAAACGAACGCGGAAGACAAGCCCGGGAAGAAATCACATATCACCGATCGTAAAGCACACCACAGATTCGAGCGTACCTTGTTAGCCACAGATTAGACACCGATGCCGTAAAGAGGAAGAGAATTCAGCCATGTTCGATTCGATGACGACAATTCGCCGTGAAGGGAAGAAGAAGTCGCCTTTTGTCTTTGTTCTTCTTCTTGAGAGGAGAGGGAGAGAATTAACGTACTTGTGATTCCAACAAGTGTGTTCTCCCTCTCTCTCATCCCTTTTATATGTCCTTCCATCCACGGGCCTTATTCCTGTGGGCCGGGCTTTTAGGCCCATCGTGGGCAGGCCAACTTAAGCCCATATAATTAAAACCATCATCTCCCATTCGCACATGGTGGGTCAAAACCAACATGGGCGGATAGGCCCAACTTAGGCCCATCAATTGAAAATCCATCAACTCCCACTTGCATGGTGGGCTGAACAGAATCCTCTTTTCCTCTTTTCAACATTCATACCGGTGAATAATCCATGCGACCAGCATACTTTGAGAGCTCGTTGCTATATATCTGTTAGGAATATATAGCAGCTCATATTGGGCGTCACTTTCCAAGTAAATTTAGTATGCAGTACCCTAGATCGATCGATCACATTTATATCTCTCTTGATCTCTTTTGAACAATGATATATATATATTGTATTAACAATTATGATTATCCCAAAGACAGTCATAATTGGTCGACCAGTGAATACAAAACCACAATGTGATTCTCCATATCCGATCTTCCCATTTCCTTCAAACTCTCAATTTCAATTCAACTTGCTTTTCTAGAAATGTCCCATTAGATCGAATCAACCCATGACCATTGGTAACATTCTAAGATAGCAAACACTAAATAGAAATCTTGAGAATAAGTAAGAGTCATGAGGGCACTAAAATTGAGGAACTCTATTCCTCAAGAGTCTCACACGTCATAAAAGTTGAGATCAAACTTTTGCTACTCTTATAGGTCGTCTCATGCATATGTAGTATGAAATACATATTACGGTATTTACTCATTTCCCATGGAGCGTATGTCTACACCATCAATACCGTACAGATGATAGTTCAGACATACCCAATGTCTAACTTGAGTTCACGTATTTACTCATTCACAAAATTCATCAGAATTCACATCTGGCATCTTAGACAGATAAAGTAAAATGTGTGGGTTATTTTACTTTCGGACATCGTAAGTACTATGTCCTCATCTTAACACTCAGTTAAGGCGACATACGTATTTTAAGCTTAAACTCTCGACTATCACCTAGATAATAAGCTTAAAAACCGTCTCATCTCTATTTATCACATAGTAAATAGAGGCGATTACCCGTGTGAGTGGACTAATCTTTTATCTATCCGACATACTTTCTCAACATAAAGTAATGCACTGAGCATTAAGATGCATAAAGATCAAACAAAGATTCATAGGCATTAATGATAAAAACACAAATTCATTAAATGTGAACAACTCAGGGAAATTACAATATTTAGTACATCAGACTCTACGCAATCCTAGAGATTTTACATGACCACAAAACACATCTCTAGGTATTGGCTTTGTCATAGGATCTGCTACCATTCTATGCGTAAATATGTACTGTAAGTTCACATCCTTTCGTGCAACCATATCTTTGATAAAGTTATACTTGGTATCTATATGTTTAGTTTTGCCATGATATTTTGGATCTTTAGTGTATGTTATAGCTGCTTGGCTATCACAGTTAACCAATAATGGATGTGCAGCTTTCTCAATAACACCTAAATGATCCAAAAATATCTTAAGCCAAACTCCTTCTTGTACCGCTGCTGATAATGCCACGAACTCAGCTTCCATCGTGGACAAGACTATACATGTTTGCTTCTTACTGCTCCACGATATGGTGTCATTGTTCAGTAAGAAAGCAAATCCAGAGGTAGATTTCATTTCATCTAAATCTCCTCCCCAATCAACATCTGAATAGCCTTCAAGTCGCAGATCCTTTCCTTGGTAATTCAACTTGAAATCAGCAGTTCCCTTCAGATACCTCAGTATTCTCTTAACGGCTTTCCAATGTGCTGGACCTGGATTGGATTGGTATCTACTCACCATTCCAACTGCAAAACATATGTCGGGTCTTGTACACATCATAGCGTACATCAAACTCCCAACTGCACTAGCATAAGGAACATGTTTCATTTGTTCCTTCTCTTGTGGAGTCATCGGACACAGTCTATGGCTCAATCCTTCACCTTTTGCAATAGGAGTGTCTATGGGTTTACAATCTTGCATACGAAATCGTTCAAAAACTTTATTTATATATGTTTCTTACGAAAGAGACAACGATCTCTTCAAACGATCTCTTGAAATCTTAACTCCAAGAATGTATGCAGCCTCACCCATATCCTTCATCTCAAAGTTGGAAGTCAACCAACTCTTGACAGTATGAACAAACTCCATATTGCTTCCGGCAATCAGTATATCATCAACATATAATGATATAATCACAAATTGATCATTGGATCTTTTGATATATACGCAATGATCCTCATCAATCATTATAAAATCATATGCCATTATGGCATTATGAAAACGTATATACCATTGTCTCGATGACTGCTTAAGGCCGTATATCGATTTCAAAAGTCGACATACCTTTTCTTCTTGGCCTTTCACTATGAAACCAACAGGTTGTTCCATGTATATTTCTTCCTCTAATTCTCCATTGAGGAAAGCAGTCTTTACATCCATCTGATGTAACTCTAGATCCATACAAGCTACTATTGCCAGAATAATGCGAATCGAGGTGAATCTCACTACAGGAGAAAACGTATCTTCATAATCAATTCCTTCATGTTGATTATACCCCTTCGCCACAAGGCGAGCCTTATGCCTTTCTATCGAGCCATCAGCCTTTCGCTTTATTTTGAGAACCCACTTGTTCCCAATAGCTCTGCGTCCTTTTGGAAGATCAACCAGTTCCCAGACTTGGTTTGATTTCATTGACTCAATTTCCTCTTCCATTGCATGAATCCATTTTTCCTTACTATGGCAATTCAGAGCCTCATTAATATTTCTTGGCTCATCCTCATCTTGTGGAGCAACCATAAAAGTTTCCCCTTCAATGTCAAAACGTCAACGGAAAATACTTTGGCGACTTGTTCGCCGTATGGGAGTTTGTACACTTTGCACATCATTCCCCATTATGCTCCCACTTGGATTAGATAATGATGATGTCGTCTCATTATGTGGTTGTAATTGAGAATGAGTTGAATTCAATTCATCACTTCTCATATTACTCCCACTTTGAGGAACTCCACCAAGATCATTATCTTGATCCAAGGTTTCAAATAGGGAGTTATCTTTCCCTATTTCGCCCTTCTTAGGAAATCCATCCTCTAATAATGTGACATCACGTGATTCAAATTCAGTTATACTCCCACTTTCCTGCTCACCTATGAACACATACCATTTTGAGTGTTCCAAGTATCTTATGAAAATACTCTTCTTTCCTCTGGGACCCAATTTCCCAAACTTGTGAGAGGACTCATGTGTATAGGCAGCACAACCCCATGGCTTAAGAAAACTTAAGTCCGGTTTTCTACTTGTCCATAACTCATATGGAGTGGAAGTAACTGATTTGGAAGGCACTCGGTTAAGTATATAGGCAGCAGTTAACAACGCATCACTCCAAAAGGTGATAGGTAAGTTAGCATGCGCCATCATGGACCTAACCATTTCCAGTAGGGTTCCGTTTCTTCTCTCCGCAACACCATTTTGTTGAGAAGTATATGGAATAGACAATTGTCTTTCTATTCCTTTTTCATCACATAATTTTCTGAACTCATCAAATAAATATTCTCGACCTCGATCGGATCTCAATGCTTTTATTTTTTTGTCTAATTGATTCTCTACCAGGTTCATAAACCTTTTGAAACAACTTATTGCTTCAGATTTGTGAGAAATCAAATAGACATATCTGAATCGAGTATAATCATCTATAAAAGTGATGAAATAAACAGCCCCATGCCTTCATCTCACATTCATTGGACCACAGACATCAGAATAGATTAAATGCAGAGGAAATTCAGCTCTTTTACCTTTTCCAAATGGTTTCCTTGTTGTTTTCCCTTCTAGGCAATGCTTACAGATGGGCAAATCGACTTTTTCAATGTTGCCCAACAAGCCCTCTTTGGCTAGTCTATTCATACGCCGTTGGCCAATATGACCAAGTCTAGCATGTCACACATTCACATCATTATCATATGAATTAGGAGATGTGAGAAGGGAATAACAAACATTTGCATTAACATAGTCAATATCTAATACAATGAAACCATCCAGAAAATAACCACGACCATAGTAGTTTGTATTCAAATACAAATCTACACCTTTATTATGGAAGTTCACATTAAAACCTAATTTAACCAACACTAAAACAGACACTAAATTCCGACGAATCTCCGGAGCATACAACACATCATGTAGGAATAAAGTGCGTCCACCACGCATATTCAGTTGGCATGTGTCAATTCCTTTCACTTCAGCTCTGGAGTTGTTTCCCACATAGATCCATTTAGATCCAGTTGGTACTCGTCGGAATTCCACGAAGGATCCTCTATCCTTCGCTACATGGTTTGTCGCTCCTGAATCCACAGTCCACAGAGGATTAGATTCAGTCAAGAATACAGAACTTGACATATATGCAAAGTTCACAATTGTACAAAGGGTGTGTACCTTCTTTGGCTCGCGACAATCACGGGCATAGTGACCCTTTTGGTCACAGTTGTAACATTTCACCCTTGAGATATTCTTCACATGAGAACGTTTTCCTCTCTTTTGTTGGTTAATTCTTGGTTTATTGCAAGAAGGACTTGATCACTTGCTTTCCCACATATTGAACGAATCAATACGCTTGCGCTTAGAGCTTGAAGCCCCTTCTGAGCTTAAAGCAACACAGCAAATATCTGTATCCTGCTCAAATGCCTTGAGGCGTAGATCAGCTAGCTCAAGGTGGCGCACAGCATCCTCTAGATCTTCCATAACATGGTCAAGAGCTTTTAGTGCTTCTTGTTTTTCCAACACATATGGAATTCTCATATTCAATATTTCACAATTCTCGCCGTTGAATTTGTCCTCTTTATTCAAATCAGCAATGATGTTCTTATTTGCTGAATCCATCGATCTGAACATATCAGACACATATGCACGAAATATTAATGCCTATCACTTATGCATCTATTTTGCACAAACCCATCATATTAATTAATAATTTTAAGTAAGGTTTCAGAATCAAAAGGTCACTATATTTCCAATCATCCTCCAAAAATCCTAACTTAAAAACTATCATTAATATGATTGTCATATGCAAAATCAATTTTATGAAGTTACAAAAACTTCTATAACTACCCACAGCTAACTACCCACAGCAACCAACAATCACAGAAAGCAACAGATAATTGACATACAATATAATAATAATATTTTCACATAATATGGCTAACATATAGGTTGCTACAACAACAACAATCAGGTAGTTAACTTTACATAAGTTGTCCATCAAGAACACTAAATAAAGACCAGCCATAACATCTAAAAACAAAGCATCATACAACTAATAGGAAAGCAGCTACATGGTTCAATTTATTTTGCTTTTTCTCTGCAAAATTTTCAGGCATTCTCGACAGCCACGGAAAAACAGATGGATATCCCTTAGGATTTCTCCTACGCACATTCATTCCTGGCCTAATCGAAGTCATTCCTTGGGTCGCAATCTTTGTGGCTCCAACCCGATGATATTCATCCACAAATTCCATTACTAGCTCCTTATATCTAGTAAATCCTTTGACTTCCCAAAGGCGATTCCACACTCCTTGCCATTCTGGTGGAAGAGTGTTCATAAAAACTCGCACCATCTGAATATCTGGCATGGGATAACCGTTCCAAATGACTTCTTGAATTTTGTTGTTGACCTCTATGACATGATCAATTATGCCGTCACTCTCCCATCGATAACCATTCAAATCGGCTATCAACCTTGAAAGCCTTTCGTTTTGTTCATCTGACATTGTGCGCACAAATGCGCGCGGCTTACGGGGAGGCATTGTTCCTGTAACAAATGCAGAACAAAAATGGATTACATATAATCCACATAGACATAATTGAAAAAGAAACACATTCTTTTCCTTTTTTTTTTTGGTCAACGGTCAACCGTCAACCGTCAGGTCGTCGGACCGGTCGCCCCGGTCGGACAGACCGACCGCACGTGCCACGGGCCTTATTCTTGTGGGCCGGGCTTTTAGGCCCATCGTGGGCGGGCCAACTTAAGCCCATATAATTAAAACCATCACCAATGTTTGATTTATGATTGTTAATTTGTTATATCGAATGTCATTCCATTCATACATAGTTTGAGATACGCATCATGACGTTATTCTTGCATTAATACTATCAACATTTCGAAGCATTGGGGACCACGTAGCTAAGTCCCCATCCTCAATCGTTCAGCTCACTTGCTCAGATCCTCAATTATTCAGCACAGGCGATCATGATTTTTTTGCCGATGTGGAGACCATGATTCAAGTTGTGGTCTCTTTCGCTTTTCTGGCTTTAACAGTGGATGGGGCGCTATAGGCTATTGGGAAATGATGAACCCCAAACGGGAGTTAGTCCTAGTCCTAGCAAGCTAAGCACTCGACCATTTTGTACGCATCTTAGCAAAAAACTGCACCCAGCTTCTGTTCCCATTACAAGAAGGGGGAAGAAGAAGATATTAAGCATCTACATCCAATCGAAGCGGGTGCCCATACCATACCTTTTGGAGCTGAAGTGAGTCGGTAATGGCCCAGAGTCCTGCCATTCTCAGTCAATGCTCGTGAGTACGAACCAAACGACTGTCGGTAGTATTTCATAAGCTCAAACAAGACCTTCAATATAGATATCTTTAGGTTTGCCTTTTGATTTTAAGGATTTACTTCATTTCGTATATCCAACATATGAAGAACGAGAGGGCTGAACCGGAGCTGGCTTGGGCTGAAACGGCAAGACAGTCGGCTAGGCGGGCAAGCGGAGTAGGCGGTGGCTTCTGGTGGTCGGACGAGCGGCTAGGCGAGCTCGGCGGCCTGCGATGATGGCTTGGCTACGTCGGACAGGAGCGCGGGGATGAGCGGACGTGAGCAGGGAGGTGGACAACGCTGGCTTGGCTCGTGGGCGAGCGATGGCGCTAGATGGCGGCAGGGGCGTCGACGGGCAAGGGGGGACTCTCTCTGGTTTCTCTCTGGTTTTTGGAGCTCAAATCTTGATCAACAATGGATAAATGAGGCTGGTTGAGGGAGAAGAAGACTGCAGAAGCTTTGGGGTCCCCTTTGACCACAAATATCCTCTTTCTTGATCATTAGATAGCCCCCCACCTTGTCTGCCCTATCCTCAGCCAAGTAGCAGCCCACAAGCTTCCTTAGGAAGTCATTGAAGTGGTCCAAAGGTGGTGGTGGCCATGGTGTGACAGCCTGAATTTTCTGAATTGTTTTCAATTAAATAAATCGGGCTTTTCGTCGACGTGTCTATAGTGCTATTCTCTGAGCTGATCACTCACGAGATAACTGGACTATCTGGGAATCAATTAAGGAATCTAAATGCAATTGACTTGAGAATTTGAACATGAATCGACTGCTCGACCGTGTCGGTCTGTAAGGGTCATTGCGGCACTGTCAGAATCGATCAGAAATCAGAGATAGGTCGATTTGGCTGAGATATGTGATCAGAATGTGGGTGATTCTACTTGATTGCAAAATTCTCACCGATCGGCACTAAAGTGATTTTCTGACGTTTTGGGTACCCTATGTCCGTATTTGAAACCTCGAGATTTTCACGACAATCGAGAGTCGCCAATGTGTCGAAGATGTACTTTGTGACTCGAGATAAATCGATCACGGGTCAATTGCACCAAAAATTCCTAAAAGTGACCCAGTAGACTAGGTCACGCTAAAAGCGCGTCAGATTGAAATTAACCGCTTATTTGAACCCGATTTCAGAAATCGAAAATTCTGTGGTGTCACGAGCTATTTTAGGAACGTCGACTCATCCTCCGAATATTTTTCGGAGATTCCAAGATTTTTACGGAAATCCGATTCGGACGCCGCGGAAAATTAACGAAAATTCGGATCGGCCGAATTGAAGAGATTTTCGACTTGCAAGCCGAGCCTTTGAGTGTCAGTGACTTATAGAAAATTGTTCGGGATTTTTCTTCGGCAAATTTGGACGTGATTTGGAGAATCGAATGAAGGAGTTGGAGTCTAAAATTTTGAAATTCGGAGCTATACAAAGGGGCAGCAATTTTGGCTTTACAATTTGTTAATTTATGGATTTATCAAGTGGAAAGAAATAGGAGACAAGTGAGTTAATGTAATAGATAAGGTTGACAAGGTTGGGCCCCAATTCTTGGCTTCTTGAGCAAGAATTTCCAGCTGCCCATCCTCATCCTTTCCCTTCCATCTTCGCACGCTGGCCTACTCCCCTATCCCCTCGCTGCTTCTGTTATGATTCTTTTTCTTCCTCCTTGGAGTCTTCAATTTGGCCGCACTCAAAGAATCGAACAAGCCCACTCACGAGCACCCACCAGCAAAGTTTGTCTCCCTTCGGTCAACAGCATCATCCACCGAGGGCCTTTCGTTGACTGAAGCCACCGACGACCCTCCATCTTGCAGCTTCTCCAACGCGTGGTCCTCTCCAAGAACCGTCCACGCGTTCAACCCCCCGTGAAGCCTCCGTTCGCCCAGCGTCGTCAACCGAGGGCAGTTCCAACAGCTTCAATCCACGCCAGCGGTTTCAATCAGCCATCCATACGTCTTCATCTTCACCGGTCAGCGAAGAAGCCGCGCCAGCACACCCAGTCAGCTCGCAAGCCCAGCTTCCTTCCGTTCGGTTTTGCAGCCCATCGAAGCACACAATTTCGAAGACCCAGTGCAAGCCATATGCTTCTCCAGTCAACGTTCAACTCTAGCATACCCATCTCCGTCAGCGAAGCTGTTCACCGAACAACTCCTTCGGCGTCCATCTTCTGCAGCAGCAATTCGGCCCAGCAGATGGGCCCGTAGGCAGCCCACTTCGCAAGCCCAGATGAAGTCTTCAGCCCAGTAATTTTCAGCCCATCTCCAACAGACTTTGAAGCCCAAGCTCTAGCCTAAGTTCAGTTGGTTTTGGCCCATTTGAAGTTTAGCCATTTTGGGCCCGCGAAGAAGACCCAAGCCCGCGACCCGCAGCCCAAGTTGAAAACAAATCTCAATTGGGCTGAGATTTGTTGGGCCCGTTTTAGGTCCGGCCCGAGAGTTTGCCGACACGGCCGAAAATTAAGATTTCGGCCGCCGTCGCGTCGTTGTCGCGGTGAACCGGTTTTCGCGATACACCGGTGAGTTTATTCTCTAAACTCTTCTTAGTAGGCATTGATGCTAAGGGGTGTTTAGATTTATTTAATTAGGAATTAGGTGGTTAGTTAGATTAAATTAGTGATTTAAATTATTTATTGAGCATGTTAGGTGGTTAGTATGGTTGAGCTAAGGCCTATTTAAATTGTATTATATATCTAGAAGGGTTCGGGAATTTTTCCGGGTCCGTATTGGTATTTAAATTAATAATTTTGGCCTAGGTTAGTATTTTTCGAAATTAATTATTTATTAATAATTTTTCCGGAAATTAGGCCGGGATGGCCGGTGACCGGAATTTCGTGCTGATTGCAATGGTGTGGTCAATTTCTGCAATTGTGTGTTAAATTATGCAAATTGAGTGATTATTGGATTTTTAGTATTTAATTCCAAAAATTGTGAATTTTCAATATTTACTCAGAAAATCCGGGGTGTCGGATTTTAACACCGAAAATGGTTTTATGTAATATATAAAATAGTGGGATTTTAAAAAGAAAGAATGTCAATTTTCTGGGTCGAGTTGATCGTGTACCCACACACGACTATTTTCATGCGTATTTCTAATACGAAGAAAAAAGGCCAGGTTCACCATTTTAATTGAAGCATTTGAGTGCAATGCACGGTGCCCTGGGCCATATTTGAGTGATCGTGTGATGACAATGAGAAATCGTCCCAGGCTGTTGAGCTGGACGTTATCCCTATTTGGGATACCCCTTGTTAAAGGGAAGCCGGTCGCAGTAGATTCTGGACCCTATGCTCCTTCGGGAAAGCCGTCGACGTAGTGACGTGCCGTGCTCAATGGGGTGAGACGATGCCTGGCAATGCCAGAAAACCGCCGAACTGAGAGTAGACCGTGCTATATGCCGAGATCAAAACTAGGAACGCATGTTTATTTAAGTATTGTGTTCCAATTAATTGAGCTTGAGTGATGCTCTTATTTGTGATATGAAATATGCTAACCTACAGGGTGGAACTGAGACGAGGTAAGTCTCCTTGATTGTGTGATAGCATGCTTAGAACGCTTCTTAGCGTCTTCTCCTCCTAGCTGCAGTTTAAAGCTTAGACTTGCTGAGACATTGTCTCACTGGTTATTGTATAACCACTTTCAGGGTCATCGAGTGGAGGACTTGGAGCTGAGAGGAGGTGATTTGAAGCATAGGTCGGATAGGACCGCTTCTTTTTGGAGAATAGTCTTTTGTGGTCTTTTGACCATAGACTCTTGTACTTGACTCAGTATATGTTTATAAAGGCATGTTTGCTTGTGAAATTATTGTTCTACTTTTCTATCCCGAGATGGTTACTGTCAGGGGATTCTTTTTCGCTTCTGCATGTGCAATAAAGTAAAAGGGTCGGCGACTAGTCCTGGGAAGTCGCAAAATTTTATCGACCAGAGAGGGATGGGTACGCGCTCGGGGTTCGGGGCGTGACACATGGCATACGAATTTGGGCACAAACTCTCCCAAATTGAACCAATTTCTCTTCAATTGGACTTAACCGGTCCCTATAAATTCCACTAAGATGTCCTCGACCAAATTGACATTTTTCCTCGCCAATAGAACCAACTTGCATCCCAAAAACACGATAAAAAAATGGTCCCCTGAATTTTCCAAACAAAAATGGCCCTATATTGAACTTTCGCCAAAAATCTCAATTTGTAGAAAAATCTTCGGAGGACGAGTTGATGTCCCTAAAATGAATCGTGACGTGACAGAACTTTTAATTTCTGAAATCAGGTTCAAATTCGTGGTTAATTTCAATTTGGCGCGATTTTAGCGTGACCTAGCCTACCGAGTAGTTTTTAGGAATTTTTGGTGCAGTTGACTCGTGGTTGATTATTTTCAAGCCACAACGTACATCTTCGACACATTGGTGACCCTCAGTTATCGTAAAAATCTCGAGATTTTAAATACGGACACAGGGTAAGAAAACAACAGAAAAATCGGTATAGTGCCGATCGACGAGAATTTTGCAATCTAGTGGCATCACCCACTCTTTGATCACATATCTCAGTTGAATTTACCTATCTCTGATCTCTGATCGATTTTTAACTGTCATAATAATCTCTGCAGATGAGCACGGTCGAGTAGTCGATTCCTCGTCGAATTCTCAAGTCTATTGCGTTAAAATCCCTTAATGGCTTTCCTAGATGGACTAGTTATCTAGTGAGTGATCAGTTCAAAGAATAGAACTATAGGCGCGTCGATGAAAAGCCCAACTTATTCAATTGAAACCGGAACTCGAAATTCAAGATGTCACATAACGTGCAAAGTATACAATCTTCCATACGACGAACAAGTCGCAAAAGTAGTCCTCGTTCATGTTTGGACATTAAAGTGGAAATTTTCATGATTGCTCCACGAGATAAAGATGAGCCAAGGAATGTAAATAAGACTCTAAATTGCCCTAAATAGAAAATTGGATGCATGCAATGAAAGAGGAAATTGAGTCAATGAAGTTAAATCATATTTGAAAACTGGTTGATCTTTCAAAAGGATGCAAAATCATTAGAAGCAAGCGAGTTCTTAGATAAAGTGTAAAACTAATGACTCTATAGAGAAATATAAGACTTGCCCCGCAATGAGTAGGTATGATCAAAAGAAATGAATTGATTATGAGAAAACATTTTCTCCTATAGTAAAATTTACCTCAATTCACCTTATTCTAGCAATAGTGGTTAGTATGGATCTTGAAGTATATCAAATGAATGTAAAGACTGTTTTTTTCAATGAAAAATTATAAGAAGAAACTTATATGGAACAATATGTTGATTTCATTTCAAAAGGCTAAGAATAAAAAGTATATCGACTTTTGAAATCAATATATGGCCATAAGTAGTCATCAAGATAATAATATATCCGTTTTCATAATATCGAATTTGTGGCATTATCAGCAGCAATATAAAAAGGTGTTTGGCTTAAAATATTTTTTTTATCATTTAGATGTTGTTAAAAATGTTGAAAACTCATTGTTGGTTAACTACGATAGCCAAGTGGTAATAGCGTACACCAAAGATCCGAAATATTATGGTTGCATGAAAAAATATGAACTAGTAGAGCATATTACGTATAGAATAATAGCATATCCTATGACGAAATAATACCTAGAGATATTTTCTGTGATTTTGTATAATTTTTAGGACTGCGTTGAGGCTAATGTACATAATATTATGATTTCCCTAAATGTTCACATTTAAGGAAATTATCTTTCATTATTAATGCCTATGAGTTTTAAGAATAATCGTGAATACAGATTACAATTTTTCTCCCAAATACATCAGTTTCTCTCATTTCCTTTCAGAACCCATTAAGATCCATATTTTAAATTTACGGTGACCCATGTATATCTCACTTAAATAAATTTGACCTAAAATATGGATCTATAATTTATTTTGATAGCCCTGACATTATAGTCTACATAGATGTAATTATTATTCTAGATAATGATATAATACGTATACCTTGCCAAACTTTGTTGTGGTCGTGTTTTATGAAGTTTTGCCAGGAATCTGTATGTATATATATATATCTCCCTCCTTCGCAAACATGTGATGTCATTATTTTAAATATGTAAGTTACTTTAATCATGTTATGCCAAATTACACGTCTCACTCAACATGTTCTTGTGGCTCCAAATGAGAGGTCAATTGACACAACTATTATAATTGAGAAGCCTGACATCCTACAGCCATTAAGCTCTCCAGTGAACTTGAGAACTTATAGCCTACTCAAATGGATGCGAATCTCACAAAGCTTGGTGGTTCTCTTCTAGTGCCAAGTGTTCAGGAGTTGGCAAAGGAGCCCATAACCGAAGTCCCGTCTCGCTATGTGCGTAGCGACCAAGATCACCCATTCATCCACGATGATCTTGGAAGTCCGTTGCTTCAAGTGCCAGTAATTGACCTGAACAAGCTCTTGTCAAGCAACGATTCGCTGGAGTCCGAGCTTGAAAAGTTGCACGTTGCATGCAGAGCTTGGGGATTCTTCCAGGTAAAATGTTACGAAAGGAGTTTTTTCTTTTTCTTTATATGAGGATCAGTTGAGGCAAAGATCTGGATTTCTTTGCAAGAATCAACCTTTGAACTTAATCGATCCCTTTCTGTGCATGCAGTTGATAAATCATGGAGTGAGTCGTTCATTGCTGGAGGAGGTGAAGTTGGAAATACAAGAGTTCTTCAAGCTTCCAATGGCGGAGAAGAAGATGTTTTGGCAAGAGGAAGGAGACTTGGAGGGTTTTGGGCAGTCGTTTGTCGTATCGGAGGAGCAGAAGCTTGATTGGAACGACCGCTTTTACATGGTGTCCCTCCCAAGACATTTGAGAAACCCTCGCCTTTTTCCCATGCTTCCTTCTCCGTTCAGGTTCTCTTTCTCTCACTCAAGCATTGAATACACTGTACACCAATGAGACATTTAATTAAAAAAAATATCAGGATTGTCTAGATTTAGGAGAGTAAATTTAGAGCGAGAAGTGGCGACAACAGCAAATGAGGCGGAGGGCTGACGGATGAGCGGCCAAGGCAGCAGAGCGTGGGGTGTAACTTGATGGGGGTAGAGAGAGAGAGAAAGAGGGAGGCTAGGCAACGGTAGATGGTGAAGGAGGAGGGAGCAAAGAACATAATAAATTTAATACGAGAAAGAATAACATTGAATATAAAAAAGAAACCATTTTTTAACAAAATTAGTTCGCAATAATTTGCGCAGGGTACCCCTCATGCTCATATGATTATTGAGACCCGTCAATGAGGACAAAGGATTGTCGTTTTCGGTGTTAGCAAATTCAAGCCAAATGATTTCATGCTGTACTCTTGAATATGGAAAAGATTCTCGATGGCCAAACAAGTAAGGCCAAATGATGCCGTCGCTTTCAGCTTTTCATGGGCAGGTGAAATGATTGTCGACGCAATTGAAGGACATTATTTCGTAATGTCCATTCACAGTCAAGTTGATTTGCACATCCCCTGTTCAAAAAGAACAATCCAATCAATAGGAGACAGATTGGGAGGTGAGCTTAGGTTTCATGAGGGACGGGAACCCGTTTAATTGTAAATAAGTAGATCTCAAATATTTATTGAAGTCTTTTTCTGTGTTTTTGTATTATTGGTTTTGGGACTCTTATTATGTGAATGTCTGTGATTGGACCATCTCGAATTCAAGAACAAGTAGTGCTTGGCCGTTATTTTAAAGAAATTGTGTTGATTAGAAATAATAGGTCCGTTGTCCATAGAGAACTTTCATACATCAATTATTTTGCATGCGTCATAACATTAACGATATTATATTAATGAATTATGTATAAAAATGTGATCATATAGCTTAGTAGGCTTACTGTGAAGTATGCATGAAATGATAAGAAAGCACTAAAAATATCTTGTCAACGTAGATTTTGTGATACAACAATGCTAAAGATTCCCGACAAAAACTATCAAATCGACAAATTTACCAAGAAACTAGATATGACTTAAAGCTTGAAGAGACATAGAAGATGGGGTATGAAATTGATGAGCATACATCTCCCACCGTATCTAAGAGAGGCAGGAAAACTTTCGCCCTCTCCTCCCCACCTCCTTCCAATTGGAATTTTTCATCGTGATCTAGATTTAGAAGATAATAACTTTACTCTAAATGATTGACACATCAACAATCGAATTAAGAGTATATATTGGGAAAAATTCTTCAACTAATTTGATGCACATGAGTTGGGTTGACATGATTTGGGTGTATGAAAGATTGATCTCAAGATTAGCCCACATCATCGATAATAACTCAAAACTTTTTCGAAATAGGAACATTGTACATACAGTGTATTTAATTGTTTTCTATGCATCCCCATCTCTAACCATTGAGGTGGTCAATTAGTTACTTACTGTAAATGAATTACTCATATCAATCCTCACTTTTTGTGAGAAAAATCATTCTCTCTCTCTCTCTGTGATAACTTATTCTTATATGTATTATATTATTTTTACGCAGAGATGTCTTGGATAAATACTCCTTAGAGCTAAGAGATCTTGCAATGAAGATACTCCTCCTGATGGCAAAAGCTCTGAAGATGGACACCAAGGACGTGATAGAACTGTTTGATGGAGGCAGGCAATCCTTAAGGTTGAATTATTACCCTCCATGTCCGCGACCCGAGCTCGTCATGGGCGTCCCTCCTCACTCTGACGCCACAGCCCTCACCATTCTTCTCGAAGTCAATGAAATGGAAGGTCTGCAAATAAAGAAAGAGGGCAAGTGGGTTCCCGTCAAGCCCCTTCCTAATGCTTTCGTTGTCAATGTTGGAGATATTTTAGAGGTAAAGCTTTTCGATTGGCCCCATATCTATTTTTATTTTTATTTTTGTGGAGTTCCACCTAAATTTGTTGGATATGTGAGCCACTATTGCCAGATTCATGTGGTATTGATGATGAAACTGTTATTTCATTCACAATATATATAACTTTTATTTAGGTATTATTGAAAAAAAAAAAAAACCTATGGATTAGCCTATTGATATGAAAATTTATGCAGTCACGAATGCCATAATAATCTTGAATAATTTGGCGGACTGAACCGATTATGCAATGCAAGAAATTTGTGTAGTTACATGTATATTTTCCGAATCCCTATGTGGACATCGTTGTTTATTTAGATACAATGAGCTAATTAGTTCCATAAGATGAGTACATATAATAGAATTTTGAACGAAATCAATTAGAGACATGACGGGATAGTCTATTTATATTTTGTTATGGACACAGATTGTGACGAATGGTACTTACCGTAGTATTGAGCACCGAGCAACAGTTAACTCAACGAGGGAAAGGCTCTCATTTGCTACATTTTACGGCCCGAAATTGGAAGAGGAAATGGGTCCTGCACCAAGCCTGATCACACCAGACAAGCCAGCATTATTCAGAAGAATAGGCGTTGCCGATTACTTGAAGGGATGCTTCTCTCGTGAGTTGCAGGGGAAGTCATATCTTGATGCTATGAGGAAGATTCAAGGTGGGAAAAAAGGGAATTGAATTTGGCCATTGAGACAGCAAACTAGCTTTTTTCTTTTACAGTAAACTATAATACTAGCTGAAAATCATATCTTTATGTTCACGCTCTCCCTGTACCTCGAACAAGTTGATTAAGCATATTCCCTTTGTTCCCTCCTTCCTTTTCTTGAATAATTTCATCACTTGATTTTCTGCACTAATGACATAAAGAACCTTTTAACTAGCATACATTTTCTTTTTCTCGGGAACGCAAGTGAACGTTCATAATAAATGAAGCAACGTAAATCTGTCATGGTGTTTTCCCAATTTTATTTTTATGACGAAATATCTTTCACCGAGTGATATGCTTTGGCTTTATTAGAAGAAACACAGGTTCCATGCTAAATCCTTACAGAGGATATCAAAATACAAATGTTATTTCCAATCTGTACACTACAATCTTATCGAGTGATTATTCACTAACTCAAACTATGTCGGAATTTAATCAACAACACATCTTAGAGATAGTTTAGCATAAAGCTAGAATTTAATCAACAGCAATATCCTAAAATAGAAAACTTAACACCGGAATTTAATCGATGATGTTGAGCTTATGATATAACATCTGAATTTAATCAACAATGCTATATTATGAGATAGATACTTGCTAGAATCTAATCAACAATGAAAATCCAAAAAATACAGCTACTAAAATGCAATAAAAAGATAAAGTCAAGAATTTGATGTGATGTTCAGGGGTTTCTTCGTTGGACAACTTGTGGTATTTACAGAGTAGCCTGGTAACCGTCGAGCAATTGTTCTTCCCTTGATAAACCGCTCGTTATCCTTTGCATGTCTTCTTGCTTTTCCTTTTTCCTCTATAACTGCTTAGGTCGTGTCCCACTGCCTAGGTTGCACCGACACAGACACGCGACACGCGACACGACACGCCAACACGTCATTTCTCAAAAGTAGAAAATTTCGACACGTTCCGACACGTTATATATTGAATAAATATTTTAATATATAAATGCATAAATAACTAAATAATAATAATAATAGTAATAATAATAATAGTAATAATAATAATAATAATAATAATAATAATAATAATAATAATAAAATAATAGCCTAGAATTAATCTATACTAAAAACATTAATCATATTTGTTAATATCATTCATTATTTTAATTTGACAAATTCAATTACATTTCATTGTAATAATCCATAAAACTTGGAGGAAAAAACAAGTAATCCACATTCCACTATTAAATTTAAAATTTAACAATAAAAAAATAATCAACATTCCATCATCAAATATAACAAAAAGTCATTTATCCACATTATTTACTTCTAAAAAAAAAAACAGACTCCATCTCCAGCTCATCAAGTGAAAAATTTGCAACTTCAAGAACCCCAACATCTTCAAACGAGTATTAGAAATTTGTTTTAGCTTTTTTTTTCATATATTTATATTTAGACCCCAGAAGTTTTGGAAATTTGTAAAAATAACCACGTGCGTGTCGGAGTCATGTGTCAGAATTTCCGACTCGCGTGTCAGAGCATGTCGGACACGTGTCGGAGAGTGTCAGACACGACACGAAGGGTTCCGGAGAGTGTCCATGCAACCTAGACTATAACCCAAGCAGCCATAAAATAGCTATTACAACTTTGGTTGTAATAGAAATTACGCTGTAATAGCTATTATTGCAATTAAACACTATATTAGGTAGTCAACCTTAATAAACCTGTAATAGTCATTATGCTATCAACAACGCACTTTTTAATTGTTGAAATTTGTAAAATCATTCAAATTCCATGTGTCTCGTGACCAGATTTCCTTCCGACCCATAAAATAAAATTATTCTTGCATGCTTCAAAACCTTTCACGTAAACAAAGGGGGAGAAAGACATAAAGAAAATTCATGAATTTATATGATATATGCAAATCTGGAAAAGTATTTTCTTCACTATAATCCCTCCCTTTTTAATTATCTTTCTTGGAGCATAAATGGAAAAAGAAGAGATCTAGGCGGAACTACTACCATGCATGCTTGAATTGCGCTATGTTGGACCCTATCAGCAAGTTAAATGGCGACAGATTAACGTGCACCCGCAAGCTTTTGCTGAATCTATCTTTTGTGTTGCAAGCTTGATAACTTTTGTTGACTTTGCTTCTTTGGATAGCTTTCGAGATTTATGCTAAGTATATTATGATTGGTACATGAAATTGGCATATTTGGCGATGCAACATAGTCTTATTAATTATCTATAGCTCACTCATAGTCTATCGGAAGTTCAGTATGCCCAGCATCACTCACATCTCAATCTTGCATCTTTCATACATATGTAGTTAAGCAATGTCTCGTTCTAAAACGTTTCATGGGTAAACTCCATAAAAACTTTAATCCAATTTCCACAAGTTCATGCACATATATCAATTAAGTTACTAGGTAGTGCAACTACTTTTCAAATAAAAACTGAAAATGTGAACGCAACTAGGAAGAGTGTTTTGCATAAGAGTTTTTGACTTCGTAGTTTGCCCTTCAAAAATTTGGGGACATACTACAATCTTAATGTTTAACCAAAAAGTAGGACATAACCAAGAAAAAAATATCAATGAAAACATTCGAAATTGACGAATTTAATTTACCTGTGAATCCCCGCACAGGTTTGCTTACATATTGGATAATCATCTATCGTCGTCTTTGGCAATATTCCACATTATAATCAATATTAATCATTACATATTAAATTTTAAACAAGTCACAAATAAGTTTGAGTTTATTTATGGTCATTATTAAGAGTTATCAACTCTGATTGAATATTTAAATATTGGACTACGCTTTCATCTAACAGTTTAGGTTCTTAGAATGATTGGTATTAATTATGCAAAATCACACGTTGTATCAAAATAGAGGGAAAATGAAGAAGTGTCATAACTTTCATACAATTCTCACTTTAATGCCAAACTTTTTTATTGAATTACATAAGTGTCACTAAAAAAAAGATTATTTAAGTGCCAACTTTAATTTGAGTTGCTAAAGAGCTGACATGGCAATATTCTATGAATTCCCCTAACCGACTTGACCTATTGGCATGCCCAATAATAGCCCTAAACGATGTCATATACTTTTCCCCAAATATAAACTCTAATTTTGATTTGTCCAAAATAAAAAATTTTGGTCCACGTTCGGCATCAATTTTTTTTTTCCCTTCAATTTGTAGACAATCAAAGAAGAAGACAAGGTGGAAGATGAGGAAGGTAATGAAAGCTGTTTCCTCAGTCGAAGCCAGATATGGGCTCGGTGACCTGTCGGATCAGGGCTCATCCCCAATTTCACTCCGTCGATTCTCGACTTCACAACCATGAAGAACTCATCTCCAAATCAAGAGGAACGCGCAGGTAGTCCATCTGCAGATGTGCAGCCATGGCAATGGCCGTTCAACCAGAGCTTCCTTGCAAACTCAATTTCTCCCTCCACGGCACAACCAATGGCAATGGAATTTAGCAAACAAGGAGAGAATGAAAAAAGCCAAAATAAAGCAGAAAGTAAAAGACAAATCATAAATGCATCGAAGTCATATTTAGAATTTATCGAACTCCATGAAGAAATCTAAACTACACCCGCTCTCTTCTATCGTCATTGAACAAGAAAGTGAAGGAGATTAAAGGAGAGTGAAGGATAGTGAATGGCCACACAACGTCATTTATGGGGAGTCCAACCACCTTGTGATTTACATTGGACTTGTCTTTTCAATAATAATAAAAGCCACATAAGACTTTTGACTAAAATTTAGTGTAGGAGACACTCTTTTTTTTCTTTTGTCAGTCCTACGCTAATCCTACTCTAACACTCACTCTCAGACTTTTGCCCTGCCTCATTGCAGGGCGTGGGAGTCGAAACCCACTCCTGAAATGAAATCTTCCCCACCCCAATCTCCTCTGAGAATGTGGGGATTTGAACCCCCAACTTCTCCCTTCCAAGATGGAAGGGTGGCCACTGGGGCGAACCCCCAGTGGTTTGTAGGAGACACTTCAATGATCGTTTTTTAATCCAATTTGGCACTTGTCCCCTTTTTTTTCTTTTTTTTTTCTCTTTTTTCATGATTTGTACAGTCAATCTCCCTGTTCCTAAAAGGGCTTATGCTATTTTCTTTCATCCCCTTATTCATGTTTATATTCCAATCGTTTGCCTTCGTACACTAATTCTAGAGAAAGTCTTTAGAAAAATGCAAAAAAACTTTAAGTTAAAAGAATTTTTTAAAATACAAATTATGTTTGGTAAATTGTAACATAAAACTTTATTGTAAAGTATCTTTGAGTAAAATAGTGTTTAGGAGAATTATATTTACAAATGACTTTTGTTATTAAAAAAAACAAGAAGAAAAAAATAGCTGGTGGCAAAGGGCAGGCGGTCACCAATAACAGATTTGGATCGCTAGTGGTTGTCGTTTGAGGTTACAAGACCTCAGGTGACCCTTGGAGACCATCAACTAGGTTCACTTGGGGTCGGACAACCCCCAACGAGGGTCATGTGACCCAGGTGAGACCTTCGCCTGCGTGGCACCACTTGGGGTTAGGCGGCCCTCGGTGAGGGTCTCTCTTGAGTTGCATGACCCTCGGGGAAGGCCGTTGGGGTTGGGTGACTATCAACAAAGGTCATGCGACCTTGTGCCTAGATTGCTCAACCTTGATTGAGGTTGCGGCGAGCTAGATCCATGGCCCCTTGTAGCGGTCGATGTGACCTAGATGGCGTAGTGGTCGCATGACCCAAGTGAGACCCTCGTTTGAGTTCACGTGGCCTCGGCGAAAGCCACTAGGGTCGGGTGACTATCAGCAAGGGTCATGCGACCTTGCGCCTAGGTTGCTCAACCCTAATCGAGGTCGCGACGACCAAATCCATGGCCCCTCGCTGAGGTCATTGTGACCTAGATGGAGCGTCGGTCGCGCAACTCCCCAACGACAATCATCTGGGTCACTGCAACCACACCGGCCTCTTTCTAGCTGTCGCCGGTCACTCGTAGCCCCACACAGCACATTGGCCGACCTCAACAGAGAAGAAGATGAACAGTCAAATGACGAGGGCAAAACTGAAAAAACAAAAAGTGAGTGAGGATAATTTTGGAAGAAAATTTTTTAGTAACCCTAAGCTACTTGTATGTCGAAAAAAGTTGAAAGCCAAGGTACCCTTAAACCTACCTTGGGCTTTCAACCTTCGTAAGGCTAACTTTCCCCTAATGGGGATTTTAAAATTTTTCCAAACACTAAATATTTGGCCCAAAGGGCTTTTGATGTCCAAAGTTCCTCCCAAAAGGCCACTCCCAAACGCACCCATAATTACTAGGGGTGAGCGCGGTTCCCGGGTAGAACCGGGAACCGGAGAACCGAAGTTCCCGGTTCTAAAAGGACCGGTTCCAGTTCCCGATTCCTTTTTTCTGGGAACCGGTTTCGGAACCGGAACCGAAACCGGTTAGGGATTATCAAGCGTAGCTTCTTCTTTCAAAATAGTTTTAGTTACCTCGCAAGTATTGGCATCTTTCCTGCTTGAGCAGGCTTAAGTAAATTTGACGTTATCATTGCTATGTCTATATTATTTACTCTTATGTTGTCATATGTATGACTTTTTTCTTCTTTCTTGTTTCACACAAATAGTATTGTTTTCCTGCTCATCTTTTGTCCTTTATTTTTGGTCCAACTTTGTAGGTTACAACCAAAGTAATAAAATAACCACTTATCTTGAAGATTTCCTCTATCCATGTTCAATACTATTGACCCCAGTTTACTCATCAGTAATAGAGAGAATACGGAGACGCTCAAAAATGGAATCTTGCGAGTAAATTATACATCATCATATGACAATTCTAATGGGTTTCAAAGGGTTTCAAATTCTTACCATTGGAGTCTTGGACTGTCAGTAACTTCTAGTGTCTATGAAGGATTTATTTGTGTTGGTTCGATGAGAAGTAGGTCTCTTTGATTTGATCTACATAGGCTTATTGTGGAAGAGCTTGTTGCTGTTTTGAATCATCATGCTACATATACATCTTCTGTTCTTTCTCTTTTCCAGTTGAATGCGACAATGGTTTTGACATATTCGTAAAAAAAAAATCAAGCATCTCATTTCCTCTCTGGAAACTTCTTATTGGTTTTGATTATGTATGTCCAAATTCTTGGCACGGGTATGTTTGCTAAGATGTGGAAAGTTATCGTAGAGTATACACGTACGTTATAGTTCAAATCTATATTAAAAAAAACCTGTTGGAACCTGGAATTGACCCTATAACCTGTGACAAGATAGGTTCTAGGTTCTTGATTCTGACGGGTAGATTCTAGATTCCAAAAAATGAGGAACCTGTACATTCCAGGTTTCAGACGAAATCGAACCGGAACCTGGAACCGCTCACCCCTAATAATTACACTTGCGGCTCGATGTGGCCTATGCTAACTTTCATGCCTTTTTTGTCTTTTGGCAATGTAGTGTTAAAAGCATTCAAACCATTTGAAGATGAAGATGAAGGAGAAGAACATAGCAAAGAGACAGATAAAAGTCTGGTGAATTTCACTAAAACTGAAATGCGAGCTATGCTCGAAATTAAGCAAGAAAGAGGCTAAGAAACAGGCGAAAGAGCTGCCTCCTAATCTAGTGCCTATAATTCTTAAGGGGCTGGAAAATGAACGCTTGCTAAAATTGATGCAAGCTTAAAAAATGTACTCTTTTTTTTTACCCTTTCATTTCTCTCTGTTTATGAATTTGATTGTTGGTGAGATGCAGCATGCCCTGGAGTTCTCATTGAATATTTGAGTTGTGTAGTATCTTGGAAGTGCATATACCTCTCTTCTCAGAGTTTCACTCTCTGTTGGGTACGACTTGCGCATATATCCTGTGGGATCCTTTGGAGCTTGCTCATGTGCAGTCATTAGTTTAGATGCAATGAATATTTGGACTTGATATTATGCCTGAATGTTCATCACAAGTTTGCTATCACCATACAACTGTTCTCATAGCCTATTTACAGTACTCAAACTTTGAGAAATATCTTCTCTTCTGTACAAAACGTCATGTTTTGTTTAGGGAGAGTTGAAAGAGGACGTCACTGCAGAAGAGTCATTTGGAACTAAGAACTGTAAACTTGCGAAGCCGGAATTACTCAACTTGCTGATCTGCAGTCTACTATTACACTTGTAAAAAGAATGCTGCAGATGTACTATAAAGATAATTATGATGCTATCGTTAAGCTTGGGCTTCTGTATTTGTTGGCCGTCTTCAAAGACATGATTCCTGGATCCATGGCCGAGTTTATTTTGACGTGATCTTCACAGTACATCTGCTCTCCTTATGTTCCCTCGGCATTGTCTTGATGTTTTCCTTTGCTGTGATATGATAGCTACCACACTCGACTTCCTACTGAGAATGAGCTTGATATTAGTTTCAAAGGATGTCAAGAAGACGCAGAATTACGATTCAATGCTACGCTCCGCATATAAGGTTAATACTTGATTTTCTTGTTATTGTTGAATGACTCTCATCAGAAATTTAAACCAAAAAAAAAAAGACACTACCAATCATGGTTATTATATTCCAGTTTAAGTCATTATCATGGTAGAGTTTATGGATAATTCCACAGTAGAAGACATCTTTGCCTTATGTCTCTCGTAGATGTGTGCATTTTGGGTAGTAGCGGCACTAGGTTGATTTCGAAGTTGGTCTGATCTAATTTTTTTTGCTCTTGAGCTATTTCACATTTATATAACAGTCATACCTGCAGAAATTGATGGTTTTAGAAAAGTCTCCTTGTATCCACAGGCTGCTCCTCATTTCAATGATCCCGAGAGCTTGGTTGAAGAAGTTCGTCAGAAACATAAGTTCCTTCAATGAAGTCATAAGGTTTAGCCATGTCTTTTACACTTCTCATTATTCTTTTTATGTTCAGAACCTATTCGGTCATCCGGTTTGCAACGGAAACAGGACCTTTTGGTGGACTAGAAGAGGGGGAAGTGGCTGAACAATCTGAGAATTTGAAGAGTAGCTTTTTGTTGATGTGGTCATTCGGGTGCAGACTTTTATTCTCATTTTGCATAATAGCATGCGTGCTTCTGTGACCAATGAACTCATAAGATCACCAAATTTAGATTAATCATAACTCTGTTAACATCATAATACTGTTCTGTTGACCTATATACGGTACTTAAACATCAAGACATTTCTCATCGTACACAATGTTGTGTTTTCCTTAGGCTGAGTTGAAAGAGGGCGTCAACTGCAGAAGTCATTTAAAACTAAGAAGAGTGAACATGCTAGTTGGAAATCGCTTTGCTTGCCAATCGAGAGTGTAATACTAAATTTATAAAAGAAATACTGCAGATGTGCAGTGATGATTATCAGGCTATTGGTAAGGTTGGGCTTCTATCTTTTTTGGTTGTGTTCTCCTGGGAACGCAGCCGAATTTATTTTGATGTGATCTTCACAGTTACATCTACTCTCCATATGTTCCCTTGGCACTGTCTTGATGTTTTCCTCTGTTGTGATACGATAGCCCTGCTGCATACACGACTTCCTACCAAGAAGGAGCTCGAGATGAATGTTAAGAAGGATGTCGCCAAGTTGCGGTATTATTGACACTTCTATCTGCATACAAGGTTCGACTTGATTTTCTTGAGATTGAATGAAGTGCTCTTATTAGAAATAGGACTAAGAAAACACTACAAATCTTTGTTAACGGATTCCAGCTTAAGTCATTGTCATGTTGATCATTGTTGAGCTTATGGACAATTCCACAGTAGCCATTTTTACCAAACAGGCCTGACAGCAGAATCAAATGTCCCCTCATCGAAGATGGGCACTGTATCTGTACTTTGCTAAAGGTTGTTCCTCATCGAAGATGGCGATGCTTATGGTTAGTAAAAACATTCAAACTACATACACCCACGTTTGGTTTATTCATGCAAATGCCCTCCTTCATTAAGCTGCCTAAATTAGAGTTATCGAAAGAAACATTCCGTTTTATCCCTAAATCTCTATAATTAGAAACCTGATAGCGTCCATTTTCACGATCGTGTTCAAGTTCATTGCCATCATGATGATCATGATTTCAAAGACCAACGTACTCCTCATAATTCTTTGTCTTCACCATCACGTTCACAGAGTATGCATTTTTTAGCCCGGTTCTCTATAAATTTGAGCAAGGGGTGCCTCCCATTTGTCTTTCGCTAGCGTAATGCTCATTATCATGTTCCTATGGAACTATATAAGGGTGATCAGTTTCTAGTTTGGTTCTCAATATTGGGAACTAAGGACCAAACACAAGTCCAATCCAATTTTGGTTCCAGTCCAACGAAACTGGTCACTTTTTTTTCCACCACTAATGCTTTATATTATGAACAAACAAGAGAAAATGGTCACTTTATTTTTTTTGAAGAAATTTAAAAAAAAAAAAGAGTATATAGTCAATCAAGTCCGGTTCTTCCTTGGAACTAAAATCGAAAACCGGACAATTCAAACACCAATTCCACTTTTAAGAATTGGGAATCCGACCAACACTCTTGAGAACTAGATCAAACTAGCCAATCTGGTCCAGTGTGGGCAATTCCATCTAAACGGTCCATTTTACACACTCCTATAACTATGCATTATCTAGAGAATTACTTGTTCTAGCTCAAGAACAACGTTTTGAGGGAAGTGGTTGTCAAGATCATGTTAAGCCCAGACGCTCCATGGTCCCCGGGGCTCACCCTATTCTATACTGAGCTCGTCCATGACTGTTCACCAATATTCACCCAATACGTTGACAAATGTACTTGCATTAAAGTAGGAGTTTATCTCTATCTCAAAAGTAACTTGCTACCCTCGAGCAAGAAAAAGAAAATATTGCGTGCACAAGTATGCTAGCCCAACAAATAACAAGGGCTGTGAGGTCACAACACGTGTCCAAATGGCCCCACATGTCAGACTATTTTGAATTCTCCGCAGATACTCTTTTCTTCATTAATTGATCTCTCCTCTCTCCCTTCTCTTCTGTGGCACCCTCTCTCCGAGAAAATATTGGGTAGGTTATACACTCCACGTGGGCGAAATGTAGCACCATACAAAAGTCGACACGTGGCAAATTCGGGCCCACCTGTCAGCGCCCACTCTATCCGTTAACTCCGTCTCTCTCGCATTTACTCTCTCTCCTCCCCTCCGTTTCTGCCCCCAATTCTCTCTCCCCCTCTTCTCTCTCCAGTTCTCTTTTCTTTCCTCCATCGAGGGAAACATGGGCTTTGGCGGCGGCGGAGGTGGCGGAGGCACCGGCAGCCCGCGGGCGGTTTTTTAACCTCATCCTTAGCCGTGTGAGCAACAATCGCATACCTCCTCCTCGGCTTCCAATCATTTCCAGCTGCCCGCGCTCGCTGTAGGGAAGGCGGGGGCGGTGGAGGCGCGGACGGCGGAGGCGTGACTGGAACTTCCATTTCCTCGACTGTAGCATTACGATCACCACTATCTTCGGCGACCACACGCTTGGTCTCTTCTTCTCATCTTCGTCTTCTTCTTCTCTGTTCCTTCTTCTCCATTCTCTATGGAAATGCTATCAGAGAAGCTTCAACTCCACAAGCAAGCAACTTCATCCTCCGACTGTCCTCGTCTTTACTCTCGGCAACATTTCCCCCCTCAATTTCTCAGTTCTCAGTTCATGCTTGGCACATTGCACCAATCTTATAAATAGCTCCCAAAACCAAAAGCAAACCAAAGTTTATCAATTCATAAAAGATGGGGTCGATGGCAGAATTGAAGCTCCCGGTCATAGACTGCTCAAGCCCGTGGCTCGAACCGGGCATAGCCGAGTGGACCACCGTGAGGGACGAAGTGAAGCAAGCGCTGGAAACTTACGGCTGCTTCGAAGCTCGGTTCGAGAAGGTGGTTGTTGAACTGCAAAAGCCAATGCTTGGCTTAGTCCAGGAGTTCCTTCTGCTCTACCACAGGCCACCGGAGGGTTGGAGCCGGAAGACGTCGTGGGCAGCTGCTTGGACAAACGAGACAGCGACCTGGTCGTCGTTGGCATCGTTGGTGGCGGAACAACAGCAGCGTCATCGATGGTGGAACAAAATCAGCGATGTTGGTGATGGAACGGCAAGAACGTCGAGGGAGGTGGATCTGACTGCAGAGGGGGGAAGCAGCGGCGTCGGGAGTAGGGGATACTTGGTCGAAGATGACCGAAGAAAAAGACATCCTCCCTCTCTTTCGTTTCTTCTTTCCCACCCCCCGGGCCCCCCCCCTCCCCCTCTCTCTCTCTCTCCTTTTCTTGTCTTTACCCTTGCGTGTGTCAGACTAACAAGGGAAAATTTTCTCGAAAAAAGAGAAGTAAGAGAGAAGAGGGAAAGAGAGATGTAAGCAGAAACGGAGGGGAGGAGAGAAAGCAAATGGAGAGAGACGGAGTTAACGGAGAGAGTGGGCGCTGATAGGTGGGCCCGAATTTGCCACATGTCGAGTTTTGTATGGTGATACATTTCAGCCACGTGGAGGGTTAAACCCACCCAATATTTTCTCCCCTCTCTCCATGCCAAGAAAATATTCACAGGTTCAAAATCACCACGCCAGTAGCCTACATGGCGCGCGTGAGGTTAAGTGGCTCCATTCAAAGGGTGACATGTGGCGCTTGACGTGAATTAAAAAATTAGAACCGAAAGCCACTATTTGGCTGGCTGTGAAAACAAGCAACATTTATTGCTATATTTATTACATTCTCTCTCCTTTTTTTTTCCTTACCCCTCCCCTCGTCACCGGCGGCACCTCGGACATTTTGAAACAAACATCGCTCTCACAAAAATATACTTTAGAGGGTTTTTTTTCTTTGAAATTTTCCAAAATTAATATAGAGGAGTCCAGTTGTAATTAAATCAAGTTCAGATATTTGTCAAAAAAAACGACTAAATAATGATTTAATAAACATAAAAAATTACATTTTTTTTGCCTCGCTATGTGGAGGAGTTGAGTTTATATGCGACGGTCATAATGAATGGAATTGGCCTTGGTTCGTATGGGCATGTGATATTGCAAGTTGTGCTCATTGGCCTTATCCACGTAATAACATATGTATCAATTTTACCACAAAATGTAAATATGAAAAATTGACTAAAAGCATGTCCTGCCAAAAATAGAAAAGCCCAGAGAATCAATTGATATTAAATATCTAAATTTTATGTTGGCTAATCGACATGCCTGCTTATTAGGATGGTGCCCATCTGTAGTTAAATTAGATTGAAACATTTGTTAAACAATAACAGCATTGTAATTTGATTGATTTCATAAATTACGATTGGGTGATCTCATTAATGAGAAGAGGCCAAGTATATAGATATTAGATATTACAAAACTAATGGTGAGAACATAAAGAGAAGTGAACGCTATGAGGTTCCTGAATTAGGCATATGTGTATGTGCTTCCTCCTTTTATGTAGTTCGAAATGGAAAGAGAATAGGCTAATCTCCACTGTCCTTGCTCGCCTTCTCTTTCTCTCTCTCTTGAATGGGTCGCAGATGAAGCTCCAAGTGGACCTTTTCTACCTAGGGAGCGGTCCAAGGAGGAGGCTTTGGTTGAGCGAACTACTTTATGAGAACGATACTCATAAAAGGTTTTGGTTGAGTAGTTGTCAAAAAATTTAAAATTATATTGGGTCAATTGAATAGTTTATAATTGCATTGACCGTTGTACAATAAGTTTATTGTTGTAAAATATTGTGTTGCGAATATAAGATAGAGAAGAGATTGAGAAGAGAACACCAGAGATAGTAGAGAAAGCCAGAGAAGAGGGTGTGACTGTTTATTCTAATAGTTGTTGTTGTACATCAAAACTAAACTCATATTTATAGGAGAATAAGAATGTACTCATCATTAATATCAATGTATCGAGTGATACATGTACTGGATAAGGGAGATGAACATTTATTGTATAGGGAGATGTACTTAGAATATATGATACAAATGTACCATAATAAGTATATTAGATAAGATGAATATAATGAATATACATTCATGTATTTCATCTATTCATGTATTTCATCACACCCCACTTGAATATTCATTGTATTCATTATGAATGTGCATCAAATGATACTGCCTCATTAAAAACCTTAAGCCGGAAAAACCCAATGGGACAAAAACCGGACAAAAGGGAAAAAGAGTGCAGAGCACAAATGTTATGATCTCTCCCATTTATAGATACATTAATTGCCTCGTTAAAAACTTTAAGCCGGAAAAACCCTATGGGAAAAAACTTGACAAAAATAAAAAAGAGTGCAATGCATATATAGCCACTACAGGGGCTAATCAATTTTGCATCTTGTGAACTCGCCGCATATTAATGCTGCAATGTAAAATTCATAATATCTCCCCCTCAGTTGAGCCATATAGCCACTTTTGGGGCTAATCAATCTTGCATCTTATGAACTCGTCACATATCAATGCTACAATACATAGTTCATAATATCTCCCCCTCAATTGAGTCATATAATCACTTTTGGGGCTAATCAATCTTGCATCTTAGTTATAGAGTCAAATAAATATTATATAAGATTCATAAGCATTTCATAACCATATGAAAGAACAATAATAAGTAAAATCATCATCCACCAATCTGATGCCTCATCAAAGTAATTAGAGATCCTCACATTTGCTACTTCAGGAGCAAGAGGAGTCCCATCAACGGAAATATTGTTGGTCTCAACAGTGGTTATGGTAGTAAGATTGATTTCAATTGCATGAGATTCACCACGCTTGCCCGTATTATTTAAAGATGCCTAGTATAGGTCAACAAAGTGCCTTGGCGTACGACAGGTACGTGACCAATGCCCAATCATGCCATAGCGATGACAAATAATTTTATTAATCACCTTCTTTGGATTATTCTCTTTGCCATAATTCAGGCCAAAGTTTGATTTCATAAGGCGGTTTAATTTCCCGCCATCCTTTCTAGGATTATGTTCTTGTCTGCACTTATAGCCCTTAAAATGGCCAGTATTTTTCTCAAAGTTAGCATGTGCTTCAAGCAATGCTTTTGAGCCAGAGGGGTCTAAGATTATGATTTTTTAGCAATAATTCATTAGTTTGCTCGGCAGTTTTGGCTAACTCTTCTAGAGTTCCAATCAAATTTATATCGTCGACATAAACTGCTACAATAGCAAATCTGGTTTCTGATTTCTTAATAAACACACATGGGCAGATAGGATCATTCTTGTACCTTTCCTTAATTAGGTACTCACTTAGGCGTTGATACCACATGCGACCAGATTGCTTTAACCCGTACAAGGATTTTTGCAATTTTATTGAGAATAAATTGCGGGCAGTGCATGCTTCAGGCATTTTGAATCCCTCGGGAATTTTCATATAAATATCAAAATCTAATGAGCCATATAAATATGCCGTCATAACGTCCATAAGACACATTTCCAATTTTTCAAAGATTGCTAGGCTAATGAGAAAATGAAATGTAATCATATCCATCACAGGTGAATATGTCTCATGATAATCAATCCCAGGTCTCTGGAAGAATCTTTGGGCAACGAGTCGGGCTTTATACCTGACAACCTCGTTTTTCTCATTTCGTTTTTAGATAAATACCCATTTATATCCAACGGGCTTTACATTATCGGGGATACGAGTGACAGGTCCAAAAACCTCTCGTTTAGTTAGGGAAGCTAATTCAGCCTTAATTGCTTCCTCCCACTTAGGCCAATCTTGCCTTTAACGACATTCAATAATAGATTATGGCTCACGATCATGATCCATAATTTTATGAGAAACTGAGAATGCAAAAGTATCATCAACGATGATTTCATTTTGATCCCAAATCTCATTACAATATGTAATGGAATTCTCAGTATTCCCGGAATTGGTGTTCCTTTCATAGATTTGCGCCTCTTCAGGGGCAATAAACTCTTCAAGAGCAAGCACAACGCTAGGCTCTTCTGGAGTGGATTCCTGATTCTTTCCCTTTCGTTTTCGAGGAGCAATATCTTTTGATCCTATCGGTCTACCACGCTTCAAGCGCGGGGGATTTTGATCCATTTTAGCCTGTCCTTCGAGAACATCTATCCTAGCTGGAACATTTGCAGTTGGAATATGATAATAGTGCAAATAAATATGCAAATATGTCATTGCGCGTTGATAATAGGCAAACATGGGACCATCTACAAGATGCGTCCACTAGTACCATAAAATATCGAAATTGTCCACTTGATGGTTGTATTAGTTCACAAATATCACCTTGAATTCTTTGCAAGAATAAAGGAGATTCAAGATTAACATTTGTTATAGAAGGTTTGATAATAAGCTTTCCTTGTGAGCAAGCCTCACAATTATAATCTTTGGACAATAATACATTTATATCCTTTTAAAGGGTACCATTTTGTATTTTGAATTATCCTACGCATCATTGAAGCGCCAGGATGACCAAGGCGATCATGCCACAATCCAAACTGATCAGGGCTTAACAATCTCTAGGATGTGATGGCGTAGGTTTCAACAGTCTTAATCATGACACAATACAAACCCATATAAGAAGCTTTTAGCTTCTTATGGATGGTTTTTAGGCCCATCTTATAAGAGGAAATGCCAATGTATTCATTATCTTGCTCATAAATAGTCTCAATATGGTACCCATTACGGCGTACATCTTTGAAACTGAGCAGATTCATCTTTGATTTAATGCTTAGAAACGCATTCTCAATATGTAAGACTGTGTCACTTGGCAATAATTGTGGCATTCCCAAAACCATCAATAATTTGAACAAGATCTGATATTGTATGGATTGGTGCCTTCCGCAATGTCATACTCAAGAAAAAATGTCTACTACGAAATATAGTATGTGTTGTTGCACTATCAAGCAAACAAACATCTTCCTTTTTCTCGGTATTTTCCATTTGCATTTATATTGACAACTTCAAGTGTCAAGTATCATAAAATTTGCATATAATCCTTACAAAATCAAATCCTTAAATTAATTTAAAGGATTTCGAAATATCTACTGCCACTTCAGGAGTAGAAGGATACTTTTAGATTTGGGAATTTGGCTTCGGGCCAAGAAAAATAAAAATGAAGAATTGATAGAAGAAGATGAAGTATAAGTTGATTAATAAACATAATACCCACCTTGCAAAAATTACTTACTTAGTCGGTAGATCATCATGCTTACAAAAATTACTTACTCAGTCGGTAGATCCTCGTGCTAATAACTTGTTGTAAAATATTGCGTTGCGAATATAAGATAGAGAAGAGATTGAGAAGAGAACACTAGAGATAGTAGAGAAAGCCAGAGAAGAGGGTGTAACTGTTTATTCTGATAGTTGTTATTGTACATCAAAACTAAACTCTTATTTATAGGAGAATAAGAATGTACTCATCATTAATATCAATGTATCGAATGATACATGTACTGGATAAGGGAGATGAACGTTCATTGTATAGGGAGATGTACTTAGAATGTATGATACAAATGTACCATAATAAGTATATTAGATAAAATGAATATAATGAATATTCATTCATGTATTTCATCTATTCATGTATTTCATAACATTTATGACTTTTTGATAATTTTTCTATAGATAAAATACACTATATTCAATGGTCCACATAAAAGTTGGAGCTAAGAGAATACTCCTGCACTCGCCATACGGCAGCTAACTTTGCATCCATAAGCAACTCATATCCTTAGAGTCCAAGCCGTGACAATGTCCCCTTTTGTACTAGTCACCTGGCAATACTCTATGATTGAATGGCAAGCACCCGTATTCAACAAATTTGTGTCATTTTCTATCCTCAAACATTTATCACTTATTAAATTCGAATTTAACTTTAAAAATTGATAAAATAAAATAATCTTCAAAGGTATTCTTACGAGTAAAAAGAAAGTATCTCCAACAGGCGTCACGTCTAGTTTTAAAGTTCAAACAGGGGAAACTTGCATCAATAATTATAAAAGGTTTGCCTAATGTATACTCAAAGTCCAAAAGTTTGTAAAAATGCAATTAAGTCCTAAACATTTTGAATCTAATTTAAGCAAGTCCTTTTGGCAACTCCTCAGACAATTTGCTGACATAGCATGTTGGAAATCTAGTATGGCATTTTAAAATATTTTTAAGCATATATAGTGCTGCCCGTCAAGTATAACGTAATGAATAAATAAGAAAAAGCCAAAAACAAGCAAAACAAAAAAAAAAAAGTAAAACAAAAAGGCCGTAAAAAATTTACATAAATCATGTAAGGTAGGGAGAGGAGGATGACTATTCGGGCGACGTAATATGCCACTTGTTATATATAGTTGGTCATACGGGATTTTCCTTTTCTCTTTCCCCCCTAATCGAGATATGCTAATTCGATTGTAGTTTAGAACTTGATTGCACATGGGGCAAAGCATTTAGGATTGTCAGTGCGATTTTCCATTTCAAAATTCATTTTACGATTTTTAAGATACAGTTTGATGATGGAGAGAGGTGATATAATTTAAGGATAATAATTATATAAATAAAAGTTTAGAAGGGAGGATTTGGAGAGAGTTAAAAAATGTGAAGGCTTTTATTAACCTTTTATCCATTAAAAATTAGTTAAAATTAAATTAAGAAAAAAATGTTATATAAGAATATGAAGTGGAGTCGTTTACTCAAATAGAGCCCAAAGTGGACTTTTTTTTTCTCCAAAAACAAGACGATAATATCGATAATTTGGGATAAAAACAATGCAAGTGTCATAACTTTCGTATTCATTTGAGTATCATAACTTTTTTTTTCTCTCACTTAAGTGCCACAAATTTGAAAAATGGATCACTTGAATGTTATTGGCAATTTGCCTCGCCTTATTTTACATGACATCGTGCGCGTTGACATAAACAATTTTTTAATAATTTTTTTTTCCTTATTTTTTGTCCTTTTTTCAAGGCCGATGAGGATCACCAGTGACCCTTGCCAACTACAAAGGCTTCATCCTTGACTGTGAAGGCCCTAGGCGAGGCCATCACAGCCTCGTTGGCTATGAGCAAGGTTACGAAGGCCCTCACTAGATTTGGGTGGCCACAAGTGAGGTCGCTTCGCCCAAAGTTGCCAAGGGCCTTCATGGCCTTCCCTGTGCCCGTCGAGGCTGCAATGGCCTTGCCCAATCTGGTGATGCCTTCTCAACCGACAAGGGGTGCCAATGGCTCTCGCTAGTCTTGAAAAAGAAAACTAAAAATTAAAAAAACACTATGTAGGATGATTTGCCATAAATAGCACTCAAATGATTGATTTTATTCCGATTTAGCACTTAAATGAGCCAAAAAAAATTATGACCCTCAGTTGAGCGTCATATGATAATTATAGCACTTGTATAGTTCTTCTCCCTAAGAGTTCTTAAGCAAATTCCAAGGGGCCCGGATTACCCAGGAAGAGAGTAGTGAATTTATTCTAAAGACAAGTTTTTTTTTTGGTAAAGTATTCTAAAGACAAGTTAGTATTATATAAGTGCTCAAATTCGCTAGCCGATCACATCTTCGGGCTACCAAATGATGAAGAGATTAGAAGAGAAAAGATCAAAGGATCTGGCACTAGTCCAATAAGTACTTGCAAAAAATGAATGAATTAAAGAATAACCGCTTCTAATGTTTGAAAAAAGAATAAATGCAAATTATTTTTATTGTTCATGAAAATATTTAAATATAAAATTTTATCTATAATGAAAATATTTTTTGTTAACCAATTATTTTAAATGATACAAAGGATCACTTTTAGAAAAATGTTTTCAAATCATTTATTTTCACGAAACAAACAATATAAATAACAAATTATCCACAATAACCGTTAACTCTTCTCTTATTTTAATTGAGAAAATATCACAAAAAACCCTAAATTGTATCTATTCTGGCACATATATCCCAATTTTTTTAATCATTGAAAACCCTACACAAATACCATCAATTTTTTTTTTTGTGTGTAGTGAGAAAACTCAAATTTATACATGTATGACATACGTACTTTCTATTTCAGTTCCATCTAAGATATATTTGTCACATTAATAAATTCGAAATTTTTATGACACAAAAACATATTTGTGGTACTCGTGTCACAATAAGAAAGTTTAGAATTTACATCACGGTGGACAAAATATACGGTAGTAATCCTATTTGTAATCTAATTTTAGGGATTATATAATTCACGTTTCTTATGACGTGAAAATTGTAAAAGCCAACAAAAAGCGCGAGCAAAACGCGGACCGTGCTTCCCAGCAAAGTTGCGAAACCTCCTCCTCCAAGTTTCGTTAACTCTCCCTGCCGCGACGGTCCGCGACGGCGTCGGCGACCACAACCTCCACAGTCTCTCTCTCCCTTTGTCGACCATGGTGTACATAACTTCCTGGGACGAGTTCGTCGATCGATCGGTTCAGCTGTTTCGCGCCGACCCGGAATCCGTATGTTCAATCTCTCTCTCTCCCGTCTTTCCGTGATTGCTAGTGAATCGGGTTGATCCGGGGGTGGAAAAAAGGGGAAAAGATTTCATCTTTGGTTGATAATGTTTATGGGTCGATTCGATTCCGCGCCCGTTGGGTTTTCTTGCAATGCGAATTCGCTGACGATGGGATTTTGGTGGGTGGGTGTTTCGCAGACGCGGTATTGCATGAAGTACCGTCACTGCGATGGGAAATTGGTCCTCAAGGTCACGGACAATCGGGAGGTACGTGAATCGCCGCTGTTTAGTTTTCTGCGGGTTTTTGTTTTTTTTTTTTCCTGCTGTTTCTTGTGATGTGAGATTGCGTTCGGAATCCGCGAGTGAGATATTTCAAGTTTATGACTGCGCTTGATGATGGTCTCGTGGAATTTGTGCCTTGTTGATGTGATGCTAGTGCTTTGGACTTGGAGAAGTGGAATGCACGTCGGTGCTAGTTATGCTGTTTCGGATTGATTGACGACATAATTTATGCCCTTTCGATGTTTAAACAAGCCTTGCGGGTGAAAGTTGTATTGAAACTTTTCTTATGTGTTTTCAAGCCAGTAGGTGGTTTTAGTTCAGCAACTGTAATCTGCATCGACCCTGAAGTTTCATCTGTAAAAGTGCCCGAGGGCATTGTGCAGTCCTTCTGGGGGTTGTCATGTCGAATCATCAGCTGCATTGAGGACAATCTCTCAATCATTAGTGGCTGCTGTTAGGAGATAATTTTGCAGAACGCATAAAATATACGATAAAGGAATTGAACATGACAAGCTTCTTAGCTGTCTTTAGACTTTAAGGTCGTGAGGAGATCATTCAATACACATGGCTGTTTCTTATTATAATTATGTTCATCTAGCTGGTAGGATCTTGTGTAGCTGTATCTGTAACTGCATTGATGTTTTGCTTTGCTGATGTTTTGCCTTGTTTTACCAATATTATGCCTATCAGCAGTTGGGAATTTGGGTCTTCCTGTGTTCTAAGTGGAATGTACGATAAGGATTATCCTGTCTACTACATAGAACAGAGAAAGGAAATCATGGAGGGGAAGTTCTGAATCAAAATAAAGTGAACTGATTTTCCTTTCTCCTTTGTTTTGTTATTGGCCTATTTTGGGTGGATTTCTAATGCCAAGTGATTTATGAAGGGAAAGGAGAGTGGAAGAATGATTTCGTAGAAATTTGAAGATGCATTCATAGTTTTATATAAAGAACTAATACTTCTCTTCTAGTTCGTGACATGATGTACCACTGAAAAGCTTCATCAGCTTTGCAATTTGCAGCTATATTTTTGAGTATTTCATGTTGTCAGTGGAACATCTTGTTTATTCCTTCATCAAACCTAGCATCATTTACTTGGAAACCCTCACAAATTTCTAAGTTGAATGAGGCTTTATTTCCTTGTTTAAGCGCGCTGTTGGACCTTCTCTTTTAACAAAAATGTAGTCATCAACTATCTCATTTTGCTGATTTTATAGATCTATAATCTATGGAGCAACAGTGCTTTGATAGTAGAGCCTATACAGTACCCTTTTTGTTGGTGAATTTGGTATAAGAGAAGGAAACCTTATCTTCCCACATCATGAACAATGCCATGAAACCACAGGCCTCTGATTTTAAACATGAGATTCACGTGCTATTGCTATCATGTATTGCTAACATGTATAGGTTCCCAAGATTTATCTTGTGACTAATATTTCAGAGCTGATGAAATTACAGATGGAAATTTAGACTTGTGTCAATGATAATCTAGCTGCCTGCCTAATCTTTGTTTCATCAGTCAATGTTCATCTTTTATGCTATCTGTGCTTGCAATTAGTATGAGGGGCCTCAAAAGTCAAATTATGCCTCATTATACTAATTTAAGCGTTTCCAATGGTTATGCACTTGTTTTGCATTTGAATTATACCAATTTAACCTTTTCAGATTGCTGTGCAATTGCTTTTATGTTCAGAATTGTATGTCCCTAGCTTTTTGCCACTAACATTGATTTGGATGCTTTAAGCATAGGATAAGCCCTTACCTACGCTTGGGGATATTTACAAATTTATATTAGCTTGATGTGGAGTCAACTTTGCATAACCCTTATCCATATGAATCCCCGTCAAATATAGGTATTTTGAGGTACAAAGAGTCGTGTCAAAATGAAAACCTGGCCCAAACATATCAGGCCTGCGTACTGTCAGCCCGAAACACTAGCTCATACTGTAGCAAAACATTTTGGCCCAGACCAGACTAGACCAGGCCTATACAGTTTGGTCCAGGCCAAGCCTGAAGTTTCAGGCGAACTGTCTTTGAAGAAAAAATCTAGCAAATCAGTTGTTGAACTTGAAAAATCTGATACTTGATGGCATTGGGAACTGAACCCAAGCAGAGATTTGCATTTGTGCTTCTGACATCTGGCAATGAAGATGTACAATCGGTCCAAAAAAGTAAAAAGATCTGCAGGTGAAATTTAAGACCCAGTTTCTGCTCCACTGTGCAATGGAAAGAAACCGAGATCTTTAAGTGGTATTTTGCAGTTATTACTTCTTTAGCAATGAAAATAAGAACCTGAGGAAGTGATGGTGGCATGAGAGAGGAGAGATGTCTGATGTGAGTAACAGAGAGATCGACAAGGAGAGAGGCTGAGAGGTGGAGATGGAGAGGTTGATTGGTGGTGGTTGAGGCGCCAGTGGGGTGGCTGACAAATGAGAAGACAAGGAAGATGAGCAGACTCAAGAGAGAAGCACAGAGAACGAAGAGTTGAGAGAGTGATAGAAATAATTAGATTAGATTAAGAAAAAGGTAGGGTTCTCCTTATTTTGAACACCCCCAGTTATATTCTGTCCTTTTCTCAACCAATGGCTCAAGCAGATCCGGGCCCATTCAGGCTTCGCTCTCTGAAACATGGTAGCCTCGACTGGCCCAAAAACCTCTTTTAGGCCCGCTAGCGGGGTGAATTTGTACACCCTGAGCATGCAGGCTGAGAGGTGGAGAAGGAGAGGTTGATTGGTGGTGGTTGAGGCGCCAGTGGGGTGGCTAATGAGTGAGAAGACAAGGAAGATGAGCAGAGACTCAAGAGAGAAGCACAGAGAACAAAGGGGTGAGAGAGTGAATCCGAAGTATAGAAATAATTAGATCAGAATAAAGAAAAGCTAGGGTTCCCTAATTTTGAACACCCCTAGCTATCCTGTCCTTTTTTCAAGTAATGGCTCAAGCGGATCCGGGCCCATTGGGGCTGCACTATCTGAAACACAGTAGCCTCGACTGGCCCAAAAACCTTTCTTAGGCCCGGTAGTGGGGCGAATTTGTACACCCCGAGCATAGAGGGATATGGGTGTTGATGGTTGCCTTAAGAGTTGAAGAGGATAGAGGTTCTATTAACCAGTTTTTCCCTTGGAGGATTTCATTTCATATAGCAGAGAGAATCTTGTCTCTTATTTAGGTGGGAGAGGCAATATCTGAATTAGAGAATTGCAATGCATCTGAATGGCTTAATTAATTAAGTACTTTTTTTAAAGATTGAATGACTAATATACTTTAAGAGACAACACTTTGATGCTGTGTATTGCAGCGATGCCTGTTATTGAGAATCTTACTTAAATAAACATCTTGACTGTGCACATAATGAGACCAGTCATTTTCACGACTTCAGAATCTGGACACAGATTGGAAATGGCGTGGTATGAGGTTTCTGTCTTAAGATGCTAGAGCACAGATCCCTCCCTCTTTTCAGTAGCATAATTCTTGGTAACTTTTATCTCTAGTTGCATTTGTATAACTCTGTGGTGGAGCCCGGTCTATGCTACTTTCTGCCAGCTTATGGAATCACAGCTATGTAGAATGATACTGCTACATTGTGCCTTTAATTTGTCAGCATTTACTTGCCTATTCCAGAAATAGGTGCTTATTAAAGCCAATTCCATAAAATATGTGTCTGTGGACCAAGAGAATGAACAATGATCAATTGTCCTAAAAACTTATACTTGTTAGTGAGCATGAGTTTGGAATATCTGTGCTGTGATGTGCACTGTTTATTTCATGTTGTGTTTTTTACCGTGGCTATGGCCACTGCAATTATAAGCGTTCCTTTTTATAATTTGAATTATCTAAGTTAAATGTGCTTGCTTTCATATCAGTGTCTCAAGTTTAAAACGGACCAGGCACAAGATGCTAAAAAGATGGAGAAGCTCAACAACATATTCTTTACCTTGATGGCTCGTGGTCCAGATGGTATTTTCATCTATCCAACTAGACTTATATTTAGTTTTGATTTTGCTTCCAAAACTTCTATTGGTACACATCTCAGCATGAAGATCTTTACATATGGTTTAGTAGATGTAGATGGACCTGAGACTGCTATAAAAAATGTTAACCTCGAACATCGCATGAGCTGAAATGCAGGACATTCCAATCTCTTTTATGGGAACTTAAATCTCTCATGTTCCCTATCTATCTGGTTTTGCAGCGGATGTGGTGGAAGCTGCGGGCAAAGATCAGATGGAAGCACAGGCCGTGAAGAAAGGAAGAGGAAGAAAGCAATAGTTTCTTTGGCTGATAAACATGAGTAGGCAATCTTTACAGGACTCGTGCATGAGAATTGATCCCAGGAAACGGGGAAAAGAGACTGTGAATTCGATACATCGTTATCTTTTACCGCTAGAATGCCCATTCGTGAAAAAAAGAAGTCGAAAAATTGGAAGGACGTGACGATTTTTGTTGGCATTATTTTTCTTTACTTCCCTTTAAATAGAGGCGTCTACTTTGAAGTAGTGTTGATTATGATCTTGCTACTTCTGGTTTTGCTGGGTTTCGATATGGCTGGTTTTGCTTCTATCGGCGTGAGGTTTACAGTACGGCTTTATGTCTCTGTAAATGGAGACCATCTTTGAAAACGATGGGGAGACAATTAAAAGCCAATTTGCATGAGATGTCTCTTTCCTTCCTTGACTCCTTTTTTTGATATTTTGGGGTTCAAAAACAATACTCAATTTGGTTACCATGAGGACAAAGCTTTATATGGTATATTATAGAATCATTCCCTTGATGAGCAAAGACTAATTTGGAGTTGTTGAAATACAGGTTTGGTTAAGCTTTTTAAACATTAAAAGATCTTTTTTTTTTATTTCCCGTTAAAATTTAGAATATTATCTAATTTTTTGAAAAATTATGAAAGAAAATCACGTGTAAATATATGTGTTAAAATTTGTGTGATTATAAAAGTCTTGGGTGGTGTGGATTAAAAGAAGTATTTTTAAAAGTAGATGCTTGTCGGTTCTATCTGTTTTCTAGTTATTGGTTATGCTTGCGGAAGCCTTTTCGAGCACTTAAATATTTCTACTGCTTCTGACCAAGAAAAAAATATTTCTGATGTTGGATGACTAGGGAAAAGTCTAATGAGAAATCAAGTTTTCCTTTGTCTGCCGTCTGTACCTCTATATTCAAGGATAAATAACATGAAACTCCTCCAAACTTTGGGGGAGTATACATTTACCCCTAAATTTTTAATTGTTACACGTATCCCGAATTTTCATTTTGTTACGATTGTTAATCCTCTTTTGTATTTTCCATTAGTATGCGAAATTTTAATGATTTAAAAGGATAAAAAAGCATGTCGTCTCATCTTTAAAAAAAAACATTTGTTTTACCGTTGATTTATATAAAAATGACAAAATAAAGAAAATGGAGAAAAAATATATTAGTAGAATTAATAAGATATTTTAAGAAAAAGAAACACAGTAAAGTAATGGGAAAAAGGTTTCAATAACAAAAGTGCTGACTTACAAAAATTGGGTTCACATTATGTATTTTTAGATGGTCAATTAATGAAAAAAAAATGATTGATCACTAAAGAATATATCAAAGCATCACTTTGGATTTTAATTAATATATTCTTTTATTAGTTAAGGACATCATTTCCACTTATATTTCCTATATATATTTTTATTAATCTGTAGTTCGTTTACACTAATTAACCTTTACATAAACATAAATACAATTTCCCCCTTTATATTTGATTTGAGTTTATTATTTTTATTCAATTATCTTAATTAGTTCTATTGAAATCACTATATTCTCGATGTGATTAGTATATTAGTTACTTTAGTTTTCTCTCATTATCTTTATAAAGTCATTTTTTAAAGCAATTAAAATAAAAGAGTAATTTTTTACTTATAAAAAGTCAAGTGCATTGCACATGCTAACGAAAAATAATACAATTAATAACAGTAACAAACACGAAAGTTTGGGAGGATTATGTAACAATTGAAAGTTCAAAAGCAAACGTGCTACTCCAAAGCTTAATGAGGGGTTCGTGTAATTTATCCTTAATTTCATAATCCACCCATTTTACCCTTTGCTTTTTGTGAGTTACTTCTTTGTAAAAGATTTCAAATTTTCAATTAGCAAAGTTTATCAAAATTATAGAATATACAAAGAAACTGCAGATGCTTATTGTAATGGAGATAAACTTGTACTCCAACGAGTATATATTCTTATGTACTCGAGGTAATCAGATGTGTCCACAGCCCGTCCAAATCGATCTCAATCAAGTCTTATGTGTTCCACCCAAGTCAATCAAGATTGACGCGGCACAATGTTGGACTCAGCCCAAGTCAAGTCTCCTTGAGTTTGCAATGAATTGAAACGGATTGGGGAAGGCCAAATTTCGAATTTGAGAGGGAACATATTCGAGCTGCATTTGGCCACCATCGCTACGACCACTTGGATTTTGTTGGCATCTGCCTCGGAAGAGCAACAACTCGAGGAATCTACGCAACACAAAAGTAGGAAGACTCTCGGCCTATTCTCGAGATATTCTCTTTTTCTAACTAGAAAATGCCATCTTGGGCATGTAAATTTCGAATCTGTCAAACATTTTAGGAACAATTTGAACCGGATAAAACCCTAAGTTAAATTCGGGTCGCATCACCTCATATAGAATTGTTGGTGCCCGAGGTATCAAATCATGACATGCTTTACTCTCTTTTTTATACCCCTCTTCCTTTTGTTCGTCACTTTTGTCCACCTTCTTTTCAAAAAGAGACTCCTAAAAGCTCAAACATGGCCTTTGCACGTTAGATTGACAGATCTTATGTGGAAAAAAAACTGACGCTTTTCTCAATTAGGGTTTCAGACTCTCTTTTTTCTGGCCACAATAAAGAGTCCGAAGTTCATATTAACCACATTTATATTTTTAGTCATCTAAATTGATAATTGCTAACGTTTAGTTCTTAATACATGTTTGAAGACATTAGTAGCTTGCACCTTGTATAGGAGCCCGAGTTATTCACAAAAGCACCAAATAATAGAACTTTAATAACCAATATATGACGTTAATATATCACACAATAATAATTATTCGCTATGGCTCTCAATTTCACTTAACTTACCTTCATTGATTTATCTTTGAGGAATAAAGGCACCAGAGGTTCTTGAGCCATTGTAAATTGTTCAATCTAGAATATTTACTTTTTCTTGTTCAATTAGGTCTCTAAGTTATATACTTCGTCTAAGTTAGTCTTTCTGAGAAAAAACTTATGGGCAAAATTGATGATGTGGTCGTAAAGTTACCTTTAAATGTTGATATGGTATCCTACATGGTATTTAAAAATTTAAAATTAAAAAAAAAATCATAAAATAAAAATTTTAAACAAATATTTTAAAAAATTGATATTTAGAACAAAAGGAGAAGAAGGCAACATAGCCGCTTGGTTGAGCAACCCTAGCGAGTACCGACCGAGGGTCCCACAACTGCAAGGAGGCGATGTCAACAACTACTCAACCTCGACTCAATAACTTGGGTCTCGCAACCCCAATAGATTTAACATGGGCTTGTACGAGCCTGATCAGACTGCATGACCCTAACTAGGCGTTATCTTAGGTTGCAAGACCCAACAAGCAATGGCTAGGGGTTGTTTGACCTTAGGCATTGCTCGGTGAGGTTTGCATGATCCTAAACCGAATTTGGCTCAGATTGCATGACCCTAGGCCAAACTTTGATCAGGTCACACTACACTAGTCCAAATCTAGCCCTTATAAAGGTCGGCCCGCAAAAGGCTTGATGGAGTCACCACACCCTCTATTGCCCCCTACTTTTTCTCTCTCTCTCTCTCTTCCTGTCTCAGGGATTTCCTTTTCTTTTTTTTGAGTTCCTAGAATTGTATCTAGTAAGCACAAGAAAGTTACATGAAAACACCAATTTATCCTGATAGTGATCATTTCTGTTTCTATTCTAACGGGAGGATCGTCTTGAACAAAAAAATATAAGTTTACGGATCTAAGTACCACAAAAAAGTTAAAGCGACTAGATTTAACAATTTGTAATAGTTTAGGGAACTTTGATGTGCTTACATCCCTAACTTTGATAAAATGGTTCACTATGAGTAATAATTTATTACTCACAAAAATAATCTGAGATTTAACCAGTGATTGAAATATCCTATCAGAGATCACGGTATCACACCAGTAAAGAAGATAATGATGACATGCTCTTTTTTGCTAGAGACTCAAGCGCTATAGAGTCGTCGCAGATCCCACAGCACCTCTTTTCCTTTTGCTTTTTCTCTTGCTTTTGTGTCATTAAAAAGCAAAAAGCAAAGCCTTAATTTCACACGCGACATGAAAGCAAGTAGAGTTCTTCACTTTTTTTTTTTCTGCATTTCCTGAATTTTCTTTTTCTTTTCTTATTCCTTTTGTCCTCCCATTAAAGGCGGAAAAGGGATTTGGATAAGATATTTGTTTTGTCCGATAAACAGGATAAAGAGGTTGATCATCTTCAGTTCACCCAATCATCGACCAACTTTTATAATTATGTACATGGACCATGAGAGTCGGCTCGCCTGGGCCACGCAACCCTGGCGATACGACTCCCCCACGGGGGGACTCAACGGGCGTGGGGGTGGTAGGGCTGCAACCAACGCATCCCAATGCAGATTAAAGAAGATGAAAGTAATCTTAGAATTATGAATTTTTGAAAGGTAAAGTGAGGATAAAAAGTTCAATTAAGGGATGGAAGTTGCATTAAATGTACCAAAGCCAAGGCATGGCGTGTACCTTCCATGGGCTTTGCTAAGGCAAATTTTGATTGAAAGTGGTCTAAATTTTTTACCAAGCACCATAAGTTTCACTTGCAAAACTCGAGAGGCCAAAATTATTTTGTGAAGCATTCACAAATGTGGCCTTAAAAAAATTGTTAACAAGTACTTCTACTTGTTAAATACCTAAATAAAGAAAGAGTGTCCTCTCTTATGCTAATGTGTCACTCATTAATAGGATCATATCAATAGTTTGATCGGTTTCATTTTCATCTTCAAAGTGGATCAATTACAAAACAAAAAAGAAGTTAATGCATTAGTTAGTCAAATATGATTTGGTATTTTAATTAAATTTAGCACGGAAAAGTACCAAAAAACTTTTAATTAGACAAATTTAGTCTTAAACTTTTTGGAATTGTGTCAATCGAGTCCAATCAACCAATTTTAATCAAAGATCACTAACATAGATGCTAACCATCCTACGTGGCAAGGTTAGTGTTGACGTGAACATTTTAAAAATAATTTATTGAATGTTTTTTATTTATTTTTCTTTTCTTTTGTATTATTTTTTGCTTTTTTCTTCTTCTTTTTTTCCTTTCATTCAGTGGGGAGGTCGCCTTGAAGGCTTTGGGCAAGGGCCTTCGTGGCCTCGTATGAGACCGGAGAGGCCACGATTGCCCCACTGGCTGCGAGCGAGGTGACCCTCATTGGCCAAAATGAAAGGAAAAAACAATTAAAAAATTAAAATTGTTAAAATTTGTTCACATCAACACCGACCATGTCAATTAAGACCAATATCAATGTCAACGATTTTCGACCAAAATTAGTTGAATAGGCTCAATCAGCACATATGCAAAGGTTTAGGATTTAATTTGCTCAATTGAGATGTTTGTAACTAAATTGATACCAATGCAATAGGTTTGAGATTAAATTGATAAAAATATAATAAGTTTATGGATTTTTTTGGTACTTTACCCAAATTTTGCATAATATTAGGTCAAATGAATTAACTTGAAATTGAGATCCATTTGATATATTTTATGAAAATAAAATTTTACCAAAGTGAAGTAAGAAATATCCAAGTCGTGTACTCGCACGATAATATTAAAAAAATGCTGCAACATAATTTTATGCATTTTCTTGTAGATTTTAGAAGTAAAAAGTACCTTTTTCTTTTACATCCAGATATTATGTGCAAATGCACGTGGGGACCTTTATATATTAATAAAAAAATTGAATATATCGCTTTTAAAAAAAGTTTAAATGAGCCAGCCATAAGACTTGACAAAAAGAAAAGGTAAAGAGATCAAAATCAATCCGACCACACGTGATAATAAACCCACGGCTATGTAGGAAATTAAGTCGAGAGTGCATTTGTTTCACAATAGATAAATAATTTGAAAAATATTTTATTAAAACTGATCACTTATATTATTTACAAAAATAAATGAATGAAAACTATTTTCATCATTCACAAAAAAATTTATACATGATTTTTTTGTTGATAATGAAATTTGTTCATTAACTAATAATTTTAAGTGATATAATCAATTATTTTTAGAAAATATTTTTTATATTATTTATTTTTCACAAAATATAAGGAGCGTGAATTGATATTGCATAATGGACCGACAAAAAGGAAAACAGTTCAACAAGCCAGCAAAAATTATGTCCTCAAGATCGAAACACACCATGCATGATTCGTCGAAAGTAACTTCTACTCTTTTTAAGTCTCAGGACTCTTTTAACATGTATAGATATTTTGTATGTAAAATATGTAATTTTCCAAATTATATTTAAGAATTAATATACTTCAAAATTGTGAAAAAAAATGGAAAGAAAAAACACTCCCTACTTTTTTGGCTTAACACCCTATTTACAATTTTAGCTCCAATCTCAATTTTGTACTAAACTTTTATTTATCTTATAAAAAACCTCCAACTTTAAGTATCAATTTTACGTCAAACTTCTTTTTGTCTTACAATAAGTCACTAATTTTTACTTGAGTCATATTAATGCATTGTTAACCTTTTATCCAAATTCACCCTTAGTAATCTTACGTGATATTTTCACGTCAATCCAAACAACATATTCCTGGATATGAGATTTGGAAAAAATAATATATATATAGTTAGAATTGACTTTCTTTAATTGCTCTTCTATCTCGTTTGGAGACCTTCAATTTTGTGCTCATTCTTCAATCTCCCATGCTCAAGAGTTTTTCATCTCTCGGGGTCAAAAAACTCACACTCGGTACACTCGAACAATTTGCGTTTGGGAGTTTTTTATCTCTCAGTTGTTTACGAGAAATTTTGGATGTAGGGTTAATAGGAAAAACTGATGATTCAAATAAAAATTGATGGTTTCTATGAGATAAAAATATATTTAAAGTAAGCATTGGACGTGGTGGCTCCGCTGGATAAATGTTTCGTTGATCTTTCTCTAAAAGTGGGGTTTAAAACACAATAAAGATGCTTGATGTCTTAAATGTGACGTCAGAGTGGTGGGTCCTCCCTAGCGTCACCTTGGATTTATCGTCGGCTATCGGCTGTACAGGGATTCCCTGGTCATCAAAAAATAAAATAAAAATTTAAAGTATAATTGAAATTGAACCTAATGTCAGGGATTTTTATAAGGATGAGCCTACCTTTTTTAGCCCCTTTTCCCAGCATGCATAAATAAATAGATTTTCCAATTTCACAAAGCACGAGAAAGGAAAAAAAAGAAAAAACTAAAATCGAACTGACAATGGGATGTGTACCGTGACGCTTAGCGAAAGAGTCAACGGCGGTGGGGCCCCCGCGCGCGGGCCCCGCGTCGCCTGTCCAGTCACCGAATCTTAACCTACTCCGTTGGCGCATGATAGCGGACGGCAGCGCCTTCGCCCTCCGGGTGGCAGGTCAAAAGGAGCACGCCTCGGCCCACGTGTCCGGCCCCCCCGCGGGGGATGGGACACGTGGCGGGACGCCGTTGGCCCCTGCGCAACGGCTATATGGGATCCATGCTCAGCCGTGTCTCGGGTGGCGTCCCCTTGTGGGGTCCGGCCTCGGGCGGACTTTCTAATAAAGCGGTGAACAAAAAAAAAGAGCTTAAAAAATTTTAAAAATAAAAATAAAAAGGCTTCAAATTAACAAAGAAAATAAAAAGAAAAGAAAAACTCAAGAGTCCCCACTGACAAAAGTCTTTGCCCGAGTCCCACCCCCAGAAAAAACAAAAAAAGTTTCTCGCACTATCCATTTATTTATGTGTCTTTTTAAAAAGAATTTCTTTTTTGCATAAATTAAACGTAGAAATTAATTATTGTCCAAATTACATAAAGTAAAATTTCGAATGCATAGGGCTGAGCAGGGGCATTCGCCCATGTTATCGTCGGGTGAAGTGGGTTGATCGAAGCTCGCTTAGGCCGGTTCGATCTCATATGACCATTTTAATTTTATAATTTTCAATTAAAGTCCTAATTCTATCTATTTAATTTTTTGAGTGGATTTTAGTCCAATCATTGCGTCAAATATTCCATGAAAGAACGAGGGGAAGCTGAAGTGACATTTTACTCTTGTGTAGCATGACTTGTTGAGTATGATCAGCACTCGCTTAATCATTAACTAAGAGATAAGGAAGCAACTTTACTTGGAGCTATTTCCAACTTTTGCATCAAGCAATATTAAAGCAGAATATTAGATTTCTCCCTCGAAAATAACCAAAACACTAAAACGATTATAAGAGAAAGGACTCTACACCCAATGTATATAATTCGAACAAATTTAAATTTCATGCATTACATAAAAATCAAATTTCAATAATCACCGTACTATTAAAAAATATTAATAAGCGTCATTTGAGTGCTTGTTAAATTGTGACATCAAGTTTTTTTTTTTTCGTTTTTTTTTTATTCTGGGTAAAGAATTTTTTAGGGCATGAGATTTCATAATTTTTGGTTAATAAGTGCACTTCCTTTTTGTGTTCAAATCTGTTAGTGCTCTAAAATAAGTACTTAACGAATCATTAAGAAGGTGCTCCAAAAGGAAAAATAGAGTTGTTGTAGCCTCAATAAATAGTCATTCTGAGGGTGCTCGAATTGATCTAGGACAGTCATACAAACCAAGCTCATAATAGTGATTGATTCATCATGACAAATCTCATTATCAACGAGTTTTGAGTGTAATTTTCTTTCTATGATTGAAGAAAACATATGTAGAGATTTGATTATTAAGAGGTTCATATGACATCTTGCAAGTCTACGTCCAAACCTTTGATTTGTGCAGGTAATCTTGACCCACAACAGTTTTCGCATGGTTGATTTGTTATTCCTTTTTTTTTTTTTGGGAACTCGATGCTAGTTAAAATCTTTGACTAGGATTTTCAGGGTTCGCACACAAGAATAGCGTGAGGAAATCAGTTATGTTAATGAAGGAGGTTACTTTTAGAACTAGAAGAAAATTATTTAATATTAGGATATTCGATTTTAAAAAAAATTGATCACACAAAAAATCAAATAGTTACTATCTTGAAATTTGACCTTTTTATTTATTTATTTAGTTTCTCAACCAACAGCATTAACGATACTCATGAGAGTACTTTTTATTAATTAAGTTGGGCATCTCTTAAACACCTGGTGCGATCTCATCGATTACGATGATTAGTCTCACTTTCTCATTGCAATCAAGGATTATTAGTCGCGTTAAAGTGAGAGAATTTCTTACTTGGACATGATTTATGAACCATATATACGACGAGGGATGCCAATTTGGTGATACCCACATGATTAATAGCTATTATTGTTTTGGTCCACTAGACTATGATATTGGCAAAAATATTCCCCTAAATGGTCCGAGTCGCTTCCTTTGAAATTTGAATCTGTGATCATACTTCTCAAGATGTTGTCATGAATTGAGTAGTAATTGACGGGATTCTTCACAGTTCCTTGACCATTCCACTGTCTTAAAAAACGTTGTATCATTGTGCATTTTATAATGTTTCACACACAAAATTTCATACCAAATAAAGACTGAATATATTTCAATAAAATGATGGACATTTGTTCTTTAGTGATTTAACTATCACCAATTCAGATTAATCCCTTCACTTCTTCAACAAATGCTCAAAGGGTGTCTCAAATCCTCAACATTATGGCTTCAAGTTCAGTTTTAAGCTCTGCTTAGTCAAAGAAAAAGGAAAAATACAAAAAAAAAAAACTCTAAATTATACTTACTATAACACAAATAATTGTACTTTTTTTTTTTGCGTCACAAAAAACACTCAAATTTGCCCATTATAATATAAATACTCTCAACTTTTTTTGTGTCACGAAAAAGTCCAAACATATGTGATATATCCATTTGTCAATTCAATTTGGAGTATACTTATCACATTAGCATAAGCCGGGGATTTTTTATAATACAGAAAAAGTCTGGGATATTTTGGTTACAATGGTCAAGTTTGATGTTTCTAGTGCCAAAAAATTATAGAGCATTTGTGCAATAATGAACATAATTTTGGGTTCTTTCGATATTAATTTAGAAAGAAAAGGAGGCAAATTTGTTGCAGAAGTACAAAAGTAAAGATCCGTTACAAGGAGAGGAGCCATTGGTGCCAAAAGCAGCTTTGCGAGTAGTTCAACCACATATGGGAAACACAGGAGTGGTCCAATCTCTAGTAGTAAAAGATCTAATTCAACAACCGAAATTTGCAGTTTTTAGGACCCAATAAATGGAAAAAAGATGAAAAGACCGTGAGCATTAATCACTGTCCACAACTACAACAGCAGTAGAACTCAAGCTTTCGAAAAATGGGCAGTCCCATTAATGCAGACAAGACAATAATTCCATTGGAAAAGCAAGTAAATTCAGGAGGGGGAGGAGAGGCAAAAAAGAGAAAAGAAAAGGCAGGAAAATAAGGAAAGAGAGAGAGAGAGAGAGAAGAGGTGGAAAAGCAAAGGTCGTATGGTGGGCCTCGCCTTCAATTTCCTGTGACAGAGATTGCAGTTTCATCTCGCTCTCTCTGATATTCAGCTTATTTAAATGCCACCCTCTCTTTCGCTTCACTCATTTTGTTAAATCCTTCAATTTCCTTTGCTCTCTCTAGAGAAAAAAAATGAGCTTTGTAAGAAAAATGTTGTAGGGACGAGAGGGAGATAGAGAGAGAGAGAGAGGGAGAGAAAGGGAGGAAAAGAAAAGCGAACGGGGGGAGGAGGAGGAACAGGAACAGGAGGGGGAGCTTTGTTTAATATTCTTGCGGGCGTGTGTATTTCTCAGGCGTAGGAAGCGAAAAAAAAGTCTTCTCTTTCACACTCCCCCCTCCCTCCCCCTTCTTCTTCTTGTTCCTTCTTGTTCTGCCTCTTGAGTGTGGATGAAGACTCTTAGGGTTTGATTTAAGAACCGGGTGCCCAACCCAGAAAAAAAAATGCCTCTTCTTGGGTGGTTTTCTTGCCTTAAAAAACTAGCAGGTTTGATCTGATGAGAGATGGGTGTGGTGATTCCGTGCCTGGATGAGGTCTGTTTCCTTTTCTCCAAGATAGCTATACCCAGCTCGACATGATCTACTGGGTCGTCTCTATTTCTGGGAAAAAGGGCCTTCTTTGTTTTCGAATTTTCGCAAGAAATTGTCTATCTGGGTCCTCAGCTCGCTGAAATTGGACTTTGACTTTGTGGGTCTCTGTCATTTTATGTTCAAGATCTTGGGTTGATTTTTCTTCTTTCCTTCAGAGCTGTGTGGAAATTATGCTGTGGCTTCCGGGTTGGTATAGCTTGTAATTTTGGTAAATTAGGGGTTTGTTTGTGCGGCGGGTTTGAGATGGAGGAGGTTGAAGAAGCGAACAGAGCAGCTGTGGAGAGCTCCCACAGGGTTCTGAGCCTCTTGTCGCAGCCGCAAGATCAGGTTCAGTGTAGAAATCTGATGCTTGAGACTGGTGATGCTGTATTCAGGTTCAAGAGAGTGGTTTCTCTTCTCAATACTTGCTTGGGTCATGCTAGAGTTAGGAAGTTAAAGAAACTCCCAACCCCTTTGCCCCAAAAGGCCCTCTTGGACAACCCTATTGTTAGAACTGACCAATCTTCAAAGAGTCTCCAACTCCTCCCTCCTAATTACCCTGAAAATGCAATTCAGGAACTCAATACACATCACAAAGCCTCTCTTTCTTTAGGTAACCCGAACTTGGAGTTGAGCTCCAATGGCAAAAGCCCTCTTCATTTAGCCCAGCAAGCACCACCAGCACACTATCACTTTCTCCAGCAGCAGCAGAAGTTACAGTTCCAGCAACAAATGAAACACCAAGCTGAGATGATGTACCATAGGAGCAATAGTGGCATAAGCTTGAATTTCGATAGCTCTAGCTGCACGCCCACCATGTCGTCTACGAGGTCTTTCATTTCTTCACTGAGTATAGATGGGAGCGTGGCTAACTTGGACGCGAATGCTTTCCATTTGATTGGGGCGGCTCGCTCATCTGATCAGAACTCGCAGCATAAGAGGAAGTGCTCTGGCAGAGGAGAGGATGGGAGCATGAAATGTGGTAGCAGTAGTAGATGTCATTGCTCTAAGAAGAGGTCAGCTTTTGCTTGAATAATTCATAGTGCAATGTAATCACTTCCTTTGTTGTTTGTGGATCCATTGGCCACAGTCTCTTTGCTTATCCATTTATACCTTGTTGCAGGAAACATAGGGTGAAGAGGTCGATTAAGGTACCTGCTATAAGCAACAAGCTTGCGGATATTCCTCCCGATGATTATTCGTGGAGGAAGTACGGGCAGAAGCCAATCAAGGGTTCTCCTCATCCTAGGTATGATTGCCTCTGCTTTATCATATGCGAGCTACTTGCAAGTTGACTTATATTTCCTTAATTTGCTTTCAACTGTGGTTATCTGATTCTTTGATTGACATTCCGTTTATCTTGGCTAATGAATGGTGGAAGAACTTTGGCCAATTGGAGTAGGGTTTGGTTGTGGTGTTGTAACCTATTGCAATTTCATTGGTATGCTTTTAGGACTCCCAGAATTCCCTAGAACAAAATAGTAGACGGTTTTCATTTGGAGATATGGTGCTCTAGTAGAGTTGTCATTCTTAAAAGGAACAAGATTAACATCTCATTATTCGGCTGCTAAATTTGCATCTAGGACTTTGAAGGTGCTCTGAGTTTCTCTTCTAAGTTAGCAACTGTGATTAATTTGATAATTGAGGCTCTCTGCTTTGGCTTCTGAAGTAGGGAGGTCGTGTTAAGAGCTCCTTCTAATCTTCTATTTCGTATTGCAGGGGATACTACAAATGTAGCAGCATGAGAGGTTGCCCTGCAAGGAAGCATGTGGAAAGGTGCTTGGAGGACCCGTCTATGCTCATTGTCACCTACGAAGGTGACCATAACCACCCCAGGGTGCCATCACAATCTGCCAATACATGAAAATCGTGGAATGCTTCTTGTAGATCGCTTTTTCGAGCCCTGAGTCTTCAGCGTCTTAGGTTTATTAATTGGCTTGAACTGCTCCTGTACATATTTTTCATGGCCTGAAGCATGGGGTATAGATGGAGCAGTTATTGGCTGAAAAAAGGAAAAGTTAATGCCTTTTGGTTACTGTCAGGTGGGATTTAATCTTAGCCTTGAGCAAGAAAAAGTCGGGAAATGGGGATCTTTTTGTTGCTTGTAAGAACTTTTTCTGGTAATTAAAGTAACAGTTTCATGTTCTCCAAGGGTAAGCGAAAATCGCTATGCTCTGTTGGCTCTGGGTTGGATGCTTCTTACCAATTCATAGATGCAGTTTGTATCGAGATGGAATATGTGGCTTCTTGGGAGGGTCCAATTGTGTAGTGCATCCTTTTCGTCTGGCTTTAGATGATGCTAGTAATACTTGCTTAGTTTTAGTTTTCTATGGTTTTGTGAAGTTTCCTCGGGTGATTATTTTCTTTGCCGATTGACACAAGATAAAGAACATTGAGGTAGGAAGGAAAACTAGGAGAGAGGGAATTCAAATTCTTAGTTCATACCATTGGAAAAGTAAAACTGGAAATTTTGCCACCTCTTTGCTGCAGCTTCGCTCGAATTCATGGGAAAAAAGAAGAATAATTTTAATTATGCTTGTCTAAACTTTATGGATCAGTCCATGCTTGTGTAAATTTCTGTTGCTGCCCTTTCTAGGCCGAACAGGGTTTCTTGTTCTCTCGGTTTCCCTCTGTTATGGTCATTGAACAAGTAATGCCTACCTATGTACGTCATATCAATATTCTGGTTCCTCTAGATGCCTCAGTCTTCAAGTTTGGGAGGACAGTGGTGGAATGGTAAGAGAATGTGCCCATCAAGTGCTCAATGAATGTCAGCCGGGTTTGAATAAGGTTAGACTCATCTTTCCAAAGGATCATCATGAGTTGCTGGTTACCACATTTCATTCTGGTATTGGTAGCAAGTAATTGGTGTCTTTGACCAACTAACAAATTTGGGTCAGTTGTTGACTTTTTGTGTACCCAATTGGAGAAAAATTGATGTTTGAATCAAGTAACCTCTCTTTATCTTTTGGGTGGAAACACTGCTTCCGCACAGACGTTGATGTCTATATATGGTTGAAAGACTATTCAGTCCTACTTATCTTCCTAGATTTTTCTTTAGATTATCCACTAGGCATGAGCCATCATTTTGGCAGGAAAAAAGAAAAATAAAGAATACCAAAGAAAAAAAAATTATAAAATGGGGAGGAAAAGGGCGGTGCAATCAGATTCGGTTATATTGCACAAGAAAAAAGGTGGCGAAGACTAACGTTGGACAACGCACAAGGCTATGGATGTTGGACACGACGGACGAATTGGGTGGAAAAGGAGTTTGCCAATTTGACTTTAACGTCATCTCACCTTTCCATCCCCCATTTGAAATTCTTGAATTTTTGAAGTGGGGGTGGGAGGGCAAAGTCCTAAAGATAATTGCTACAATCTTAGACTTTTGTGGGGGTGGTGACGTCATCGTTTTCCACTTTTTTCTTTTTTGACCAGCTCATTATGATTATCCGCGGGGTTTGCTTGAGGGCCTTTGTGGGCCTAAAACGATGGGTGGAGGGATGATTGCTTGAAGCATACGGCCGTGCCGGCACGGCCCGTTGCGTGCCGAGCCATGCTGCCTAGCAATCCCTGTTCGCCCCATCGGGCAGCCCATGAATTCTTAAATAATCAATACCTAATTCCGTCGTCGTTAATACCGTACCCGACCATCGTGAGCGCATGGTCCTAATTGGTTCTACAGTCTCCGGTGAAGACACCGCTCGAGTAAAAGTTGAAAGGGGGCTCGCCCGCATCGATGGCGACGGAGACTGGTTGTAGGAGCCACCGCCTGCGTAAGGGCAGACTCGCTGTTGGGAGGGACATCTTCGTATCTGCTGATTGTCGCGGCACGAGAGGCCCCATTAGGCGCATTGCAAGTGCCGCCGGCTGCTTGGTAAGCACAGCTAAATTCGGTCGCGTGGCCGTGCTCAGACAAAGAGATAAGATTTCCTGTTGTGAGTTGGGTAAGGCCTTCCCTAGCTGCCACAGCAGAAAAAGCGCAGCGACACCCTAGATTCCCAATGAGAGTTGTGTAAAAATGTGGATTATCTTTGGTATACAAATGACTGCGAAATAAAATGAGAGATGTTTCATTGGAAATATTAATTAGTATTGGACAAGTTTCTGGGTATGACCTGTTAGGGTTAGTATGGTTGGTCACGGGTCAAGTGATTTCCAACTAAGGAACTGGAGATCCCTTGTTCGAATTTTACTCGAGGTGTCAAAATGAGTTGAAGACCCATTTATTAACACATATATGATGGGTTGGGTTATATATGGGTTAGCTAAATATTAGTAAATGGATTGTTATGGTTTTGAGCAATAAAATCCAACAAATGTAGGTTTTTGATGGGTCTAAAGCCCAACCCACTTGTGGTATCTCTTCTCGGGTTCAAGTTGGGAGTTTTCGGATGGGGACAACTTATTTTCTAGTTTTAGCTTCTATTTATGGTCTTCTTCTTTCTATGAATTTTGAAAAGTAGTAAAAAAATTATGATTATTCACCTTTTATAATCATGAAAATTAGTATATGATTTTACGTGTCAATATTTCTTGACTCATATATGTTAAGAGACATTAGATACCTCATTGTGAAACTCAAAAAATTTCTGATAAAGAAAGTTCACAAACAAGTCAAAATTCTTATTTGGAACCTTATAAAGCTACTATATATATGTACATTACACACATAGCATAAAAGTTCTTGATTTTAAACATCTATGTGTTTTAGTAATATGGATTGGGTCGAGTATGAGTTAGGCATGAGTCGGATTGGGTATGGGTCATTGAATTTGTACTGCATATAAATGAATCAATTTGTGTTAAACCACTTTTGATCCGACTCAAATCTGATTCGGCCAACCTATTTGACAACTCTTGATTCTACTAACTATGTACAAACTGTTCCAAGATAGGGTCATCTGCATAGGTTAAAAATCTGGACTTAGTTGATTTGTGAGGTTTCCAGGATGCTTCATAAATCATTAGGTAACAATTCCCTCCACGTCCATGCCCTTTAATAATAAATAAAAGAGAAAAAACATGGTCCTAACATATGAGTGCCTTACCACATCGGCTGGGGGACTTTCAACGGGTGTAACGGCCTTGTTAAAATCGCATTTTAGATTAAAATGGTTGAGGGGCGTAATCAAATTGCAAGATTGGATTATAAGTCGATAAAATCGCACGAATCATAAATCATAAGCTAGAAATATGTCGCTCTATGATTATAAATGGTACATGCATCATGTATAACACAATAAGCACTGTACAAAGCAAATAAGTATACTGACCAGGTAAGTGATTATATTACGCAAATAAACTAATTTAAAGTTCTGTTGGCCATACATTTATGTGAAAAATAGCATACTATAAAGACAAACTAATAAAAATTAAATGTGCAAAATAAATTATATACAGCATACAAATCAAAGTATATAGCCTATGTTTGGGACACATTTCATCATCTCCACATCAGCATCAAGCTCCTTGTTCATAATAGGCTTCTTCAAATGGATTTGATGATTGTTGTTCACTGCTAGATCATTAAGATCATATCTAAGACCTAATCTTACAAAAATCAACAAGTTATCCTTTTTTATTGTACACATCGCCTTTTTTTTTCTCCTCAGTTATGGTTTTCTCATTTGATTTGGCTCAAGTATCCTTTTTTTAGACTAAACATAACATAGGATCAGAAAATGGTAACATTGCATGGATTTTCATGCAATTCGATGGATTTAATACCTGACGCCATGAAAAACCATTCCATTGAGTTTTGAATTGTATAACCGTGAGATTCCAAATTATTTTTCATTTCACTTTAGAGCTTACTAATATTTTACCAATTTAAGATGGGCCACCCTTTTTCCCTTCCTAATTTGGCTAAAATGCTTCAAATATTGTGACCATTTTCCCCACTGTGGATCCCACCTTCCCACTTTCCTTCATTTTCAACCTTCTCTTTCTCTCTCCTTTTACTTTCTTCTCTTCCATGTTTGAAATAATTTTCGCGTCGTTTTTCATGGTAGGTGCTGTATAAATCGATTAAATTTGAAGTGTTGGTTAGTGTTAAGTAATGACGTAACTTTCCCTGTGATGGGTTCGGGTCGATGAAGTTTGAAGGTCTTTTTTCTACTTTTTCTTCTTACATCTCTCTCTCAAATTTTTGGGAAAAGTGAGTATTGATTCATTGCTTGTTTACTGTTGAAATGTTGTGGAAAGAAGGAAAAGGGGTATTGTTCGATACTAAAGGGAGAAAAAACAGCGTAAGTGCCAAAACTTGGCACGGGGTATTTAAGTGCCAAAAATTATGAAAAGTACACTTAAGTATCATTTTTTTTCGAAAATTGGGATACTTGAGTGCCAAGTTCGGCAACCCTAGCTGGAAATCTTACGTGGTAATTTTTTAATAATATAACTCGCTTATGAGACTCGTCGGAGAGTTGAATCAACAAAGAAGAGCTAAAACGACATCGTTTTGCCTCTAAATATTACTTAAATTAAATTATTTATAATAAAAAAAGGATGAGGCAGAAGGTGAGGGCTCATCCCTCACTGCCGTAGGGAAGGGCCAGCGACGGTGGCGAGGTGGCGGTGAGGGCTTGTGCAGCCCTCGCTGTTCTATTATCTTTTTTAAAAAAAAATATATTATAAATATAAATAGGTTTTGCCTCTTATTTGAATTTTAATATAAATATTAATTAAACAAAATTCAAAACTATCGTTACCCGGCCTCTCATTGGGAAAGAGGTCGGGTTTAGGGATACTTGACCATGAGAGTTTCCTCACAGTTTGCGTTCCAAAAGACGTCATTACCTTGTCTCTCGTTGCGTTCCATTGTGAGTTCATGTTCGCAAGTTTTCCCAAGCTCATGCCTCACATGATAGTAGAAGATATTGTGATCTGCACCCACATGGACGACACCTCGAAGGAGGAAGTCAAGTGTGGGTGACGAATTTTGGGGTGCCTTTACCATAGTAGCCCTCCCAATAATACTCACTCCCATGGATGACATTATTTCATCCATTATAAGCTTTCCATAGTGGGTATGCTAAACCATGGTGAGTCTCGTCAAGACCCATATCCTTGCAACGGATTTATTTTATTATCTAGTTATTTAGAACAACTTAATAAAGACATGAGTCGTCACTAGCCTTATTTTTAGGGGTTGGCTAGGAAACCCAATCGAGAATCAAGAGTAGTCCCTCGATTTCTATGCAACTAGAGATTCTAGATTCGAGAACTTAGGTTATGCTAATATTTTTATTAGCGCCATTTTGGTACCTAATAGTATGTCATGTTTCTTAAGGTGTCCATACATTTCTTTTCTACTTTTTTGAGTCAATAACACTAACTAAATGATCATGCATGAATGGTTGTTTTCATGTAATTCTATTTCTAAGAAAGAGAAAAGAAAATACACAATTGAAATTTAAAGATAAGGTAGGAAATAAACAATTAAGTGAACAGTTTAGGAAAACGGTAAATTTAACATGTAACCCTAAATGATGAACAAAAATAAAACGGAAGAAATAAACCTGCACTTCGTTGAGTGTTTATACATTATGAAATAACCCGAAACATATAACGGGGAAAAATGATAAAAAAAAATGTGGTTAGGTAGGACATTGACCTTCCATCGTCTTCAAGTCTTGAAGGATTTCCATCTCCAAGGACCTAATCTAATCCTAATCTAAAACTAGGGTTAGGCACATGCAATAGGAAAGAAATAATAATTTATGGCAAAAATAGTCATAAGTACAAGATAATAAAAAACAATCAAACAATTGAAATCATGTGCAAAAGTGAACAAATCGGGCCTCGGGATTGGCCTTTGCTATTCATGCATTGATCCCTCTAGACACCTATCCCAATTCATTTTTTTATGGCTTATAGCCATTGGCCACCATTTGTATTCTCACATGGCAACTAACACTTATAAAGGACACGTTCTAAGTAAATCCCAAGGTCTACCCATGGAATCATACATCGTACTTAGGCATTCATCTAAAAAGCACATGCATTGCGAGAAATAAACATGCAGACAGGCCCTTGAGTCTTATTTCTCAAACAATCAAACAATGCTAGTGAGCCAACATTGGATCACTTATTTAGTTGATAAGCGCTAAACACAATCACGAACGTTTCTAATTAATGAAATGATGTTATGCATGTATGGTTCATGTGATGCTTCAAAAAGTTGGGATGTGTTTAAAACATCGAGAAAGGAATGGGACATTTCGACATAAGTATGTCTTGCTATGGAATGCATTTAATTGCTAGAGTTTATTCGGGGCACATATCATGCACTATTAATGGATGTTGCAGGCATTTTAAATATGGTCCAAACCTAGACAAATCCAATGTCAAATCAAAATGAAGGTATTGTAAGTGAGATATGATTCTATCAAGACTATGGAGCGCATTTAATTGCTAAGGCTAATCTGGGGCGCATATCATACATTACTAACATATGTCGTAGGTATTTTAAACACGACCCAAGCTTAAAACGAGATCAACCTCAAATTAGAAGTCTAAAAGATGTTAAACAATTAATGTCGGAAGCATCACATGTACCCAAGCCACTTTGTTATGCAAAACTAAAGTTTCACCTTGAATCTAGAAAAAGTGTCACTAAAAGACCTTTTTAATTTTCAAAAATTTTCAAAAATGAAGAATGAAGAATTTGGAATAGATTTCATGAAAATGATGAATCCTAATTCAGCACGTAAGTTGTCCTAAAAAAATCTAAAAGAAAAACACAGCAAATAATTGCAACAAAATATCACAGAACATGGCAAAAAAGATCAACACAATTGGAAGGGAACCCATGAACAAATTGTCACGCCCCAATCCTCGGGCACGCACACATCCTTCTACTTGGTCGATTTTAGAATGCGATATCCCAGGACTATGTATCGCCGACCCTTTCTTTTATTAAGCACATGCGGAAGCAGTTATAAATTCCCAGACAATAAAACGATGGGATAGAAAAGCATGGCCATATTTTTCATATTGAAATTCACAACCATACTTTTATACATACGCACCTCATAGTATAATTATAATACTATTCACAGCATACTGGTCTCACACTTATCTACACTGAGACAGGGTTCACAAAAGCGATGGGATCTCAATCCACATACGGGTTGTACTCAAGATCCCTCTCTGGATCATATTCTTCTTCAAAAATCTTTCTCCTCCTTAGGTTCCTCCTCCTCGGCTTCTCCTCAGGGTCCTGAAATGATTATTCAATAACCAATGAGACCACATCTCAGCGAGTTCTACCCCCTAAGACCCGATTAGTAAACCAATATGCCAAACGGTTGCCTAAGCACAACACGAGTTAGAGGACTTATCTTGGCATCATTTCCAACCTGCAATTCAAGGTTAAACATAGATATTCAAACAATTCACAACATCCGATCAAAACAATGATCAAATTGACCTAGTCGTTTTCATGCCAATCGGACCAACTCTAGGTCATTCCCACTCATCAATCACATGTACTCTCTTGGGCGTCTTTTTCGCCAACTGCCATACCATCACCGATCACTTGCATTCTTTAAGGCGCCGTTTTTTTACAGTGATATCCCAATATCCGAATCACGTATCATTTCTAGGGCGTCGTTTTCGCCAATGACACCGTGCGTTCTTTAAGACGTCGTTTTTACCAGTGATACCCTCGATCACCGAACCACGCGTCCTTTCTAGAGTGCCGTTTTCGCCAAGGTGACATTGGCAATAGACAACATCGTAGTTCTTTAAGGCGTCATTTTCACCAGTGACATTTCCTTAATCACCGAATCGCGTTTTGTCTATAAGTCATTCACGTGCGTTCTTTAAGGCGCCGTTTTCGATAGTGATACTTTCAATCACCGAACCATGTATGTCCAATAACATCGTACCTGATTGGTCTCAGCCAAAAACATTCTCAGTTAACTCTCATCATTCTCTCTACTATATAGCCCATCGACGTACTGGCGCTATATACCCATACTCGGCTATCCACTAATCAAATATTTAATAACAAACAATTTAGGACAAATCCTCAAATTTCACAATTTAAATCCATTCTATATAAATTAAAGCTCAATTAAATAAATGGACTGCACCACGACAATCAGCATGAAATTCCGGTCACCGGCCATCCCGGTTGAATTTCCGGAAAAATAATTAATTAAATCATTAATTTCGAAAATTAAATAAATAAATATTAAAAATCCAATTTAGGCCCATAATGCCTAATTGGAGGCTAAGACCGACCCGGAAAATTACCGAGACCCGTTCAATAAATAATAGAACATGTCTACTTGCTAATGTCTATTTCTAACCACCTAACATGCATCAATAAGTCTCTAATTTAATTTATCTAAATTAATTTAACCATATAATTGCATTTAATTAAATCTAACCAACCCCTAGGTATAATTAGCAGACTAAGAAAGTATTAGTGAGTAAAACTCACTTGGTAAAACAGGAGACCAAATCACCGCAATGGCGACGTGACGGTGGCCGAAATTGGACTTTCGACGACACCGGCGGGCTTGGACCGGGCCTTAGACTTGGCCCAACAAATCTCAGCCCAACTGAGATTTGTTCTTGCTTTTGGGCCAGACCCAAGTTGGATTGGGCCTGCTGCGAAGATGGGCTTAAAAAAAAACTGGTCTTGAAGACTGCAATTTGGGCCGAGGTTTCTGACTTCGCTGGGCTGCAGATTTGGGCTGAGTACTGCTAGGCTTCAAAGCTGATTTTGCTGGAGATGGGCCGAACAAAAGCAGCAAAGAGCTGCTGCTGACTTCTTGGGCTCATGGGCTGAGCTACTGCTGAATTGGGCTCAATGGAGCTGCACAAATTCGTGGGACGTCGCGGCAGCTGGCAGGAGATCGGTGGAGGTGTCAACAAAGTGGCGCCGCTTGAAGACTTCGGCTGGAGATCTTGCTAATTGACCGAAGCAAATGGAGAAGTAGCAACGCAAGGTTGGGCCGAGCTTGTTGGTGTCCACGCGTTGAGAGGAAACGGACGAGGGCAGCTTCTTCGGTGGCTTCGGTGGATGAGTTCCGCTGGCGATGGATCCCTGTACAGCCGTAGCTTGTTGCGGTCAACCAAGGACCTTCGGTGGCTTGTTGTTGACCGAAGATGACGCGTGGAGAGGTTGGCCGAAATGGTGGAGGTGAGGGCCGAAGGACGCGCGGTAGATGGAGATGCAGCTGGTGTCGTTGCTTGCGGAGAAGACTGCTCGGTTCGTTGACTCAGCTGGCTGGACAGAAGACACGGAGGGAGGAGCAGCTTCGGTCTTCGAGATTCACGGGTGCTGCTCAGTCAACAAACGGCCATCGAGGAAGACTCTGACGGAAGGGGACCAACGGTAGTGGGGACTGGCGTGTAGCTGGCAAGAACGGTGGGGCAAAGAGACGTGAACTTCAGCTTTCAAAGGGAAGAGCTGCAGGTTCTCAACCGAAGAAAATGAAAGTGGAACCGGCAGAGAATGAAGAAGTCGAGAGGAAAGGGATGGGGATGAACGGTGGGGTAGGGATGAGGGGGAGATTAGAGATAAGTGAGAGATGGAGGGCACCACCAAGGGTTGATATTTTGCAAAATATCTCCCTTAAATCAATCTAGGCCATGTATAATTACTTGGCCTCCAATAGGCCATCAAAAATGTCCCATATAACCTCCCAAGTAGTCCATTCTTGCTAAGGTGTGGGGATGTTACGATTTCTTAGCAAGGTCTTCAATTGTACAACCGATCTCTCTTGATTTAATCTCACCTAGCCTCTAAAAATCAATCGATGTCTTGATGCTTCAATTACTATTTTTCCTCATTCAAGAATCCACCATGCATCTCAATTTGTAATCAAAAACCATCTTCAACATTTTCTGTACCAAACGTGACCCGGCGACGACTTTTTCCCAAAAAGTGTCGGTTGTCAGAAAAATCTTTTGAGACTGAGTCGACACTCCTAGAATTTGTTGTGACACGACAGAAACTTCAATTTCTAAAATCGGACTCGAATTGACGGTTAATTTCTATTCGACGCGTTTTTAGCGTAACCTAACCTACCGGGTAACTTTTGGATTTTTTTAAGTGCAATTGACTCGTGGTCGATTTTCTTTGAGCCACTATGAACCCACTCGACTCATTGGCTTGAAAATTCCGAGGATCCAAATACAGACATAGGGTATCAAAACAATAAGAAAATCAGTCTAGTGTCGATCGACATGAATTTTCTAATTTAGTGGTGTCACCCATGATTAGCCACACATCGCTGTTGATCCAGTCTATCTCTGATTTCAAATCGATTTTTAACTGTGCCGTAATGGCCTCTAAAGATGGACATGGTCGAGAAGCTGATTCCTAGTCGAATTCTCAAGTCTATTTTGCCTTAATAATTTCCCTAGATAATCTAATTATCTCAAGAATGATCAGTTCTGAGAATAGCCCTATAGACACGTCAATGAAACGCCCGATTCATTCAAAAGAAAACAGAATTGAAAATTTGGGATGTCACACAAATTGTCTCAAGAAAATTACACAGCATAGAGAACACCATAAGGAATAACTTTCCTGAAGAAATTTTCCTAAAAAGAGCAACATAGGAATTTATGAAAATTCAATAATGTGCAACATTGCATTAGAAAATTAGCAAAACAACATAATAACATGACATAACAATAGAGATTTAACCTAGTAAACAATGTCTAAAAAATATGAAATTTGACCACAACGTAGACAAAAAAGTAACGAACAAAGTTGCTGAGGGTTAGACCTAAGAATCTCAAACAAAAAAGTTACACAAAAATAACAAAAGTCAAACTTTACAGGGGTAAAACAGGGGTTTGAAATTTTACATAAGTCAGATTTCTAACCTAACAAAAATGGAAAATGGGACAAACGACATGCAAACCACACAAAATCATTGGTGGAAAGATCAAGACGAGTCCTAAGACTTTTTAAGAGGGTTCGAGTCCAATTGAGGTCAAATTGATGGTCAAAAAATGATGTTCATGAAGACATGCAAATTAGCCATGCACAAACTAGAACGTGATGCATGTTTAGTAGTCTATAAGATCACAAAGACAATATATAAAAAGCATGAAACTCGCACACGACAATAGATTGAATGTGTCAAGAGTTTGGGTAAAACATTTAACCCTAAGTCGAAGTGCAAATAAGTCACACAAGTGATTAACATTGTAAAGTGACTTAGAACTAAGAGTGACATGCTTGAGAAATTTCAATTACAAATGGATAAATTGATGCACAATGTTCATATATCAGACAAGGTTCAAATGTAACGTGTCATATATTGATGCGAAGCTATAACACGTGCTTCAAATGTCAAGAAAGATATCAAGGTATGATTTAGCCCTTAAGGGGCCCAAACAAATGAGTTTTGGTAGGCTTGTGATAAGTCCCTAACTCAACATGACTATCAAGGAACATGGTTAATTATAGATGATCTAATGATGTGCAAAAATCTTAAGAAAAATTGTATACGTAGAATGCGATGTGACAACCATTTTTATGAAGATTTCTACGCGATGTGACAACCATTTTTATGAAGATTTCTAGTCTTAATCTGCTCACATGAGCCTACACGAAAATGTCAACACAGAGTCATGTTATGGAATGCACTAATCACAGCAGTACCTAAACACATTCGCACATGTGATTAACGTGGAAAACGATGCTCAATTCACACAAATCATAACTCGTTAGAACACTTGTGATACAAATCTTATGAGGATGCCAAGTTAAATGGACTCATCTAAAACCTTAATTTCAAGTAAACACAAGTCGGACCTAGTGTAGGGCACACTGACCTAGGGACGGTTTTTGACGATATTACCTAACCAAAAAAACTTCAAAAAATATTTAAAAAAAAGCTATGTTATAAATAAAAAATTTTAGTGCAAATCTTGTGAAGAAAGTGTGGCATCCTAGAAATTAAGGGCAAGTCCTAAGGTGCCCTAGAGCTTTTAAATAGGTAATGAATTTACCTATTGGTTTGTGTTTTAGCCTTAATTCTTTCTTAAGGCTTTGTATTTTTTTTTGTGCCGTGTCTTTTTAATTTAAACCTAAGGTATTTAATAAGTATAAATTATGTGATGTCATGTTTGTTATAGATTAATGCTATGGGTTTTTAATTAGGTGTAATTAATTGTTAATTTAAATTTAAATTAAATAAATGAAGTTGGATTGGGCCTTAGGCCCAATAGCATGGACTTTAGGCCCATGGAAGGAGGGCCTAAAGTGGGCCGTGTGGGCCAAGCCCATAAGGCCCATTGGGCCTTGTGGCCGTGCGAAGAGGAGAGGGGGAGGGTTTCAAATGCATGCCCCTCCCCAAGTGTCCTAATGCATGGGCCATTTGGCACCCATGCATTAGAGTCTCCAAGGCAATCATTGCCTTTGGGGGGAGAGAAGAGAAAGAGTGGCCGGATAGGGGGGGGAGGCTTGCCGTGCGAGAGAAGGAGAGAGGGAGAGAGAGAAGGAGAGAAAGGGAAGAAGGAAGGGGCTTGCGCAAGAGGGAGAGGGAGAGCCGCCGTCCGTCCGCCGCACGCCGCCGTCCACCGCCGCCGTTCGTCGTTGTTCTTTCTTGGTTGGAGGCAAGTTTAGGTTCCATCCTACTCATGCATGTGTGTTTTGTATGGATGATTGATCTTTTGGGTGTTTGGAAGCTAAAAACCGAAGCTAGGGTGTTTGGTTGTTGAAAATGCATGCTGTTTTCGCATGAACCAGTGAAGTCAGAAACTTGTGAGGGCTTGCATGTATGCTTGGAGTTCGATTTTGGCTTGTATCTCTTCATGGAAGTTGTAGCTAACACCTTGAAATATAACATACTGAAATTTCGTGAAAAATGATGGAGATTTAAGGGGTCAAAGCCTCATGTTTCGGAGACCCTAGATCTGGAGTTGTTTCTCTGACCTTGTGGTGGATTTATGGTTTGCATGTTGGTTTTTACTAAGAATCTCTCTTTGACTTCTTCATGAAACTTGTAGAGAACATCTTAAGGATGAAAATAATCAAATTTGAAGTAAAATGAACAAGTATAGCTTAAGAAAACAACCTGATTTTGAAGACGATGAAACTGGAGTCGCGGTGTGGGACACCCGAGACTTCGTGGAACCATTTGGAGGTCTTCCTTTGGTTTTTTGGCCTATGTTCCTTCATGAAAGTTGTAGGGGATCCTTAGAAGTATAACATATGAAAATTTCAGAGAAAACGAATAAGTGTAGGTGGGTCAAACCTCCATATTTCGGACATAGTCCTCTGTGCGTTTTGGTAACTTGACCAGAAGCTTCGTGGATCTGTAAAAATTTATATATAATGATTTTGGCCTAGGTTCTTTCATGAAAAGTCTAGTTTAATGTCTTAAATATAACCTGGTGAAATTTCATAATTTTCTGAGGTCGTATGGGTATTTTAATCTATTTACTTAGAAAACTGTGCGTTCTACCCTTGTCCGAAAATGTGTACGGAATTGTGAAAAATATTGTTTTTTGTGCAGAAATTGATTGACCATGTATTTTCTGTGGTGAAATCACTGTTTTATGGCATTTCAATATTATGTGTTTTGATTTCATGAATTTGTGATTTTTGTAATTAATTAATTGATTTATTAATTAATTAATTGCAAGGTAGAATTAAATTAGGATTTAAATAAATTCTAAATGCAATTGGCAAGTACATTGTTTTGAGTGGCATGTGGACCTAATTGCTATGGGGGATGCATCTATTGCATGTATGTGTAATTACTTGATGATACATGTATAAGAAAGATGATATTGTCTTGCCATTACGTCATGTGCATGATGAATTGAGACATAATTGGCAATGTGATCCATGGTAATTGTTGGGGGAAGATGTTAATGCCCGGAATGTATAGAGATACATGGCCGGATGGCCCTAGGAGTATCAGGATGCCCGGAATGAGATGGGTGCCGGAAGCCTCGGAGGTCTTTGCCCGAGGGGATGCCTCGTGATGTCGGTTGGGATGCGAGATGCCCGGGATGCGGGGGTGCCGGATGCCCGGTGGCCATGATTGGCATAATTCCGGAGGTTCTTCGCAAGGCCCGAATAGGGTGCGAGTGTAAAGTATGGGATGGATGATCCCGAGAAAGGGGGATGTGTTGATCAATTGAGAACTAAAGTGGAAATTAAATCATGCATATATGTGATATGATGTGATGATAATCACTTATGATATAGTGACATGATGGCATGATGATGACATGCATGTATACTATGGTATGATGATGACATGTATGTATACTATGGTATGATGATGACATGTATGTATACTATGGCATGATTATGTATACTATGGCATGATGATGACATGCATGTATACTATGGCATGATGATGACATGCATGTATACTATGGTATGATGATGACATGTATGTATACTATGGCATGATGATGACATGTATGTGTACTATGGTATGATGATGACATGTATGTGTACTATGGCATGATGATGACATGCATATATACTATGATTGTGATGATGAGGTATGATGGCACGTACATGGCTTCGAGGTAAGTACATTACAATGTATGAATGACATGTGTATTGGAACTGTTGTATTGTTTAAATGCATTGAGTGTTGATTGGATCTCTTTACTTGTTGAGTGGTTGTACTCACCCCTTCGGGGACCAACATTTCAGATTAGTACGATGCCTCTCCCTGTCGTTACACGGGGAGTGTTTTACGGCCTTCCATCTAACGTGGAGGTCGAGCTGACCGAGATAGACTGTCCCACCCTGCCGGGACTGACCTTTATACGTGTGCGCGTGATCGTATCTTATGACATGGGCCTATCTGGAGGCCCAGTCATCCAGGAGTACATCTCCGTCCACATCCGCCGCGACGGTGTCATGATGGGGATGCTGCCACCTCCACCGCCTGACGCACCGGGATGGGTGTGACGGCCTGCGCACGTGGAGTGGGGGTTAGCAACTTTTTGGATGGCCGCCACGAGTAGTCCGAAGGGAGATCGTTATACGTCGCATTTTGAGAGTCGTGTGTCTCTTTTTGAGGTTGAAGGCCGAGCATTAGATGAGTCTTGGCCTACCCTTTTGTACCGACCCGTGTTGCCCTTCGTAATTATATATGTAAATAAAAGTGGTTCGGCCTCGTGCTTTCGTTTCATCAAAGATAGTTGGTGTGCATTGTGTTGTCGTGAGGGAAGTGAAGTGTTGGTGAGACTTGCCTCTTAATTTCCGCTATGAGCTGCGCAAAATCCTTAAAGCCCTTTTAAAGGAAAAGAAAAGAAAATTTTTTACGCCTAAGTGTTGGCTTGAATCTTTCTTTCATCGGTGTATACTTTGTTTTCGTTCTGTTTCTTTCACTTGGTTTCTATGGCGACCCTACCGGGTTTTGGGGGTGCCACAGAAAGTTTTTCTAAGATCCAAATAAAATATCAATGCAAAAATAACAAAATAGAAAATCGCAGCAAGTGAGAACCACAAATCAACCTAAAAACTGTTGTAGAATCAACATATTTCAGAGGTGGTTTTCGATGACCAAACGATGTTCGCTTGGGGCGTGCAACCTATTAAATTGAAGCATGAGAAGTCCATTTTTCATGCCTAGAAGTGTTCGAGGCCAGAAAACCTTATCTCTCACCTTGTTTCAGCCATAATAGAAAGTCACATCTCAAGTATACAAAATTGCGGATCAAGGCAAATCAATCTCAATCAACTTTAAGTTCATCATCAATGATCATAAACTCATTGCAAATCATCTCATAACATCATAAGTCTTAGATCTAAGCATAATATGAAAACCTATAATTGAATCCTAGCCTCGATCAATTAATCCGATTTCGCTTCATTGGATTTTAGATTAGGAGGATCACCTTTCTAATTTTTGTTGCACTTTTGACACAATGGGACGAAATGCAAGTTGCCGGAGCACGATTGGAACCTCAAGGGACACTGGAGGGTTGAATTGGATCATGAAAGGGCTAGATCGGGGCGGTTGGACTGCCGGTTAAGCAACTAAACAGAGTCGGTCCAAAATAGACCAGCCTTGAATGCTGGTTGAAAGAGAGGCCGTCGGAGATTCTTTGGTGACCGATCCACCTATCCCCAACCACAGCAAGGTCGATGACTTTCTTGATGACCGATCGGCAGTGATCGAAGGCTCCAAAAACCACCAGTGATTGCCGGTTCAGCTACTGTACAAGATCGGCCCAAACCAGATCGATTCTTGGACGCTGATTGAAGATCGGCCTAATTAGAGAGCTTCTGATGACTAATTGGCCGATACCAGTCACCGGTACTATGAGGATTCCATGATGAAGCTAACTGAAATGGTCGGAGGATCAAATGAGGCCGCCGGCTGTTGAATAGAGCCAGAAAAGACGTTGGAGGAAGTACGGCGTATATGCCGGTCTTTAAGACTGACGAGGAAGAGCGCCGATCGGGACTGTCAGCCAACCTTTTGGTCGTTGAGTGACAATGACTTGATAGGAAGGAGGTCGATAGAGGACTTAGATAGCAAGGCAGCACCAATGAGGGCTTAAGTGACGGGCGGCTGGCGTGACAAAGGAGAGAGGCACTGAGGGCGTTGGGCGCACGAGAGAGAGAAGAGAGGGAGTGGCAGGAGAAGGAGAGAAAAAAATGAAGAGAGAGGAGATCTTGATTTTTGACTAAAATGAGGCCGCCTTTGATTTTGGAGGGAAAATCCTTTTATTCCTTTGCCTAATCGCCAAATCTTGACTTGCGGTTCAATCTGTGATCTAATGACCAAACTAAGCTCATTATAGACTAATCCCACCTAGAATGTGTCCTATGATTGATCAGATGACTTTGATTCGCAAAAATTGGGAGTTAAAACGAAAATCGCAATTGGGGCCTAATTAGGGGCAAAATAAAAAATTTATGAAATTCATGGGTTATTTTGCAAAATTTTAGAAATATGAGGATGTGGGGATGAAATACACGTGACGAGGATCTAGTGGGCGGTCACCGGTGATCTGGAATCAGCCGGTAAGGCCGCAAGGGGCCGAACTAACTTGCCTCGTAGGTGATAAATCGGATCGGTCAGGCCAGTTCGACCAATTCTGTCATGCCCCGACCCACTTCGAATGCGCGACATCCTTCATTTCACTTAGGTCATTCAATTGCGAAGTCTCAGGAGGCATTGCCGACTCATTCGTATCATCGATTATATAAGCAAGCGGAAGTATAAACAAATCACCCAACCAACAAACATGTATAGTTTAAACTGGACTCATATATACATATGCATAATCAAAGTCATCACACCATACAAATCATTTACTTCTAAAGCAAGCATACAAGCTTCAACATCACAGGCTACGCTACTTCATACACAACCAAAAAGTATGGTTAGACCTTTTTCAAAAGGGTCCCAGGGTAAGCCTAGAACTTTTAGTACCATGAGAGCAACTTCCAAAAAGTGTTGTACTCCTACTACCACCTAACTCTCTATGGGCTCCATAAACTAGGGCTTCGGCTCGACGATCATGTTAGGGTCCTTCTCTGGGTCAGACATAGCCCTATCAGGCATGTCAAAGTCCATAGCATCCCAGCTAGTACCCTCGGATCCTGCACTTAGAGATCCATCAAAACCGTGAATGGGACCATGGACGTTGTCCCCAACCTAAAAATACCACACTGTAAAGTGGTGAGCCACCAAGTTCAGAAGCTCCTCATCTACCCATAACATAGTAATGTAGCACTCGTATCAGGCATTGGTTCCCTCAATCAGATATTTGGTGATCTCTTGGATATGCTTAATGGGGAGCCTGCACCTGACTTAACAGAAGGGTTCTGACATTCTTAGGGCCTGTAAATATTTAAACAAACGACAATGAGATAAAACTCAATGAGTGAACTTTTTAACCTAAGCGCAGGGAGGTGGTTCACCTCGAAATCGGTCTAAACATGCAAGTTATCTATCGATGGCAGGTCAATAGCAAAGCCCTTCCTTTGCCTTAGCTACTAACATGAATGGTTTTCTCATTTCTTCAAAGCCGTCAATATAAACATGTAAGCAAATCTTATAGCAAATCATGTACTCATAAATTGGAAATTAGGACGTGCATTATCTTAAGTCATGCATCAATGCTATGCATCAATCTATACATAATCACATATCATTCTCATGCACGATTCACACATTTATGTCCAGATTATTACGACCCCTAGGGCCACGGCCAACTTGAAGGTCGGCGGTCTTCCAGCATAATTAGGTATCGTCTCGCCCTATCGGGCACAGCATTGTCTCGCGTATGCATACTCCTTAAGATGGCATTCCAATTAAGGAGCTTCGTTTTGAATTTCATCCATGAACGGTATCTTGTTGATGTGGGGGCATTTGAACTTAATCGGGCATCGTCTCGCATAATCATATGCATATGATTGTTTCATCACTTTGCATAATCATACGCATAAGGGTATTTGGGTGATCACACGGGCATACTAGAACTCAAGCCCATTTCTTATCTTTTATATTAATCAACGCAAGAGTGTGTATGTTCATACATTATGCCATAACGTGTGTCACATACAACCATGTCATAACCTCATATCATATCACACCAATGCATCATTTAAACGTGTCCACGTTTTATTGTTTCACATAACCTTGAATGCATAATTAATAATTAAACTCCTTGAGTACCATAAACACTTACCATTTCCCATTCTAAGTGTCTCATAAGCATGCACTACAATCAAATTGAGTAACTAACGGTGCATCTTATCGTTGGAACTCAAAACATAGAATACTTATTAAAGATAGGTTATTGCATTAAGTTTAAGTTATTACACTTGCCTATCCGACAACTTCTTTCTCTAATATAACATACTTATATCATTACTATAACGTGTCACAACAACATATCACATGCCTCTTATCACCACATAATAACTTATCAGATTAATATAACATGTCACAACAACTTATCACACAACACTTATCACAACATAATAACTTATCACATATCATATATTAATAACATATCGAATACTATAAAGGTTTATTGCGATAACATATCATAACCTACGATACCCTATCACGATAACTTATCGAGAACCAACAATAACCTATTGCGATAACTTATTGGAACTAATCACAACTTATCGTAATCACTTATCGGGAACCTACAATAACTTATTGCTTAAAGACACTTGACACATCATCAAGGTACCATTTAATCTTATTCTAGTCCTAATTTAGGTCTTTAAGTGTAACAAGAACTTAAATCAAGGGCTAAAAAGCCACTCACACCCGAATCCAAGCTTAACAAACGACGGGGGAGGAACGACAAGTTGGTCAATGAGCTGCGGCTGCTGGTAATCAGCCCATGGTGAGGGCGGTGGTGTCATTCTGGAGGAGGTGTGGCGGTAACAAGGTGGTCGGATGGTCCTCCATAAGCCTGGCGATGCCCAAACCGTAAGCAAGGAGAAGGAGAGAGCTATGGTGAGTGCTGGATAGCTCCTTTCTTGGCTCCACAATTCGGCACGGCAATGGAAACAGTGGTGCGGAGATGGCGGTTCAATGGGGACGTGGATGGTGGACGGTGGATAGTGGATCTAGAGTAGGAAAAGTGAGGAAATGGCTTGCAATGAGATGGAAATGGAGAAGGGGTGGTTCGGCCAAGCTTAAAAGGGAGTGGAAAGATGAGAGTGAGAGCCAAAGTGAGAAAATGAGAGAGAAAGAAGAGAGAGGAAGTGCCATCGGCTTCAATGGGGGAAGGAAAGGGAGAATGAGTGAAAGATCTTGCCAATTGATGGCATTGTACTAGCAATCCCTCAAAGTTCTCTCAATCAAGAGTTCTTACTTAGAGGCAAAAGTCGTGAGAAATCCAAACCATTAATGAGGAGATATGCACATGGGAATTAGGGAGAGTAGGCTATGCTTTAGACTAGGCTAGGTTGTCCTCTCCAATCTTCCTTCAAGCTTGGAGCCGCCCCCTTCCCTTGGCCATTTTCACTTTTGCCCCTTTATCCTTAACTTGAAGAGAGGGCAATTGGGACTTTGCAAGAAGATTTGCACACTATTCATGCACATGGGTGCATTTAATGCCTAGATCTTGCAAGAGGATTTAAAGGGCTTGGAGGGCCCATGGCCCCTTGGCCCGTCCATCCCTTGGGCATGAGGCCCTTGGGCCGCCCCTCATGGGTGTGGTCTTGGGCCAACGTGGGTCCCTGTCAACGGTCCATTTCTACATTTCTGAATTTCCGTGTTTCGCCGATGAAAAATCGCGTTTCCACCCTAAAGTAGCATTTTCGGCATTTTTGTGGTCTATCAATTCTCATTGTAATCCTACTTTGAAGATTTGACGCTGTTCAAATCCTATTCTAAAAATCGGGATCGGATCGAGGGTGTCACAGATTCTTGATCGATTTTGGCCAGGCAGTCCTTAGGGGTTTAAAATTTGTGCAATTTGGTCCCTCTTGAAGAGAAAATATAACATCCTCGATTCCGACCCCGTAAGGATCTGCCATAAGGTCCAAAAAGGATCGATCATGGGCCATTGGTCATGGATCGATCAGTTCGATCAGAAAGGAATCACGGATCGGTCACGGTTCGATCGACTAACCGACCGATCGACCGGTCACGAATTGGTCAAGGTGTCGGTTGTGAATTTCTACTGACCATACCAATGGGATAGGATCACTAGCTCATAAGATGATCTTTTGATCATGAGAATTGGTCACAAGATGATTTTAGATTGGTGGATGGTCATGGATCGATCTGACCGGTCGCAGTTTCTGGTTGTGGATGATTTTGCCTGGTTATGCACCGATACATGGACGATCCAAATTGATCATATGTGACCATTTTCCGACAAAAAATGCATCATTCCCTTTTTAATTTTTAGTGATTGGAACGGAATCTTGAATTGGTGATGTCCAATCACGGATTGGTAATGCACCGACCATGAACCTTATCGGTGGATTAGGTGCCAACCGGAATGAGCCTAGGGATAGACCTGGCTATTCCGTCACTAATTCTAAGGTCCATGGGTAGCCTTAGGATTTGTCTCAAATTGATCTAAGGACAAATTGACCCTATTGGCCGACCGACCGTCCAAAGGAACGGTTTAGGCGAATATGGGACGTATTGGCCAAATCTCGGGTGTACGTGATTCGATTTTTCGAGGTGTACCTAATAATCCCTTCTTAGCTTCGGAACCAACTTGGATGATAGAATTCTCTAGACTGCCTTATTAATGAAGAAAAAGGCAAAATAAGGAAATTTCTAGAAACCCCTCATTAAATGAATGGGTGAGTTGTTCTTTGAATAGTCAAATGTCATAATGGTGGCCAAAATATTGTTGAAGATTCTAGAAAAAGGTGGCACACAAGTGGACTAATTAGAAAGCGATACATGAACCCTCAGTAATGACCGAATGTTCTAGAATTGCCGAGTTGGCAACTATAGTACCATTATCGTCAAACTTCATTAAATGCTCACGAATGCAGGGTATAGGTGGATCAATGGGAGAGCGAAAAGTAGGCTGTCATTGATGATGCCTAAGGACTAGGTTGCCAAGTGAAACCTTTAGCCATGCCAACTCACTTTTTAGATGTAATTAAGAGGCAAAGTAGGCTTGCCAACTAAGGACTTTAGGAGACACACTCGGAAAAATTAGAGTGAACCATTTGGCTTGGTAATGATGGCTTGAGATTAGCCTTGGAAAGAAGTTAATAAATTATGCTTAGGTGTCCTCCATAATCTTGGGTTATGATGAGCCTAAAGGATAGCTTTGGGAACAAGGTAAAGGCCAACCAATCAAGAGAGGACATTAGGCATCAAAGGGGCTTATGTGTCCCTTAGGACCATAGGCACATCATGAGCCTAAGTCGAGCCTTGGAAAGCAAGCAAATAGGGGGTCCAATAAAAAGATGGCAAGTGTTCTCTTAGGATCCTAGGCATGACATCTTGCAACTTAGGCTTGCTACCTAAGTATTCTAGGCGGGTCACTTGGAGAATTTGGAATGGACCACTCGGCTTGATCCATTTTCTCCTCCTCCTTCTCCTTTCTCTCGGCCTTGCATCCTCAATCCATCAAGATATATAAGTTGGTCTTCGAGGTTTGCCAAGGTAAGTAAGACTCCTATGTCTCCTCTAGGGCGGTAATCTCCATTGTCAAGTCTAGTTAGGTGTTCATCCGTCAAGCCATGGGTAGGATGTTGGATTTTTCGTATGGTTTTGCTCATGTTTATGCTTGAACATGTGCTTGAGTTGTTCACGTCCAAAATGGAGTCAAGGTTTGTTCGGATTGAGTTCAGCACAAGCCATAAAGCATTGGTTTCGGCATAAATAGGACGTCGGGTCCAAGCCTCGGTTGGTGCGGGAATCGCTTAAGGCCGCAAGGTCCTAAGTTGACATTGAGGCGTGTTGATCTTATGCCTTGATCGATAAGGGGATCACCAAAATCCATGAGGTCTTGGTGAGGCACAATGCATGCCGATTTCCATAGTCCATATGGGTGCGGGGACTTTGTGTTTGGCGTTGAATGAAACCGTGAGCCAAGGGTTATTCTCGATTCATGTGTATTCACATTGGGTTAGAGCTGAGGTCCATCAAGCTTGGAATCGTTACTAAAGCGAGGTGTACCCAAGCCTCGAGGTCTTGGATCGGTATTGAGGTGTACCGTTTCCGAGCCTTGTCCAGTGCGGGGATCGGCGCTAAGTGATTAATTCAAGTTACGGATAAAAGATCGTTCCCGACATATTTGCTAGTGAAATATAAGAAACTCATGACACATACGAATGAATGAGCATGCCTTCAAGCCATACGGGTGTCGGCTAAGAGAAAAGATAAGAACCAGCTTGTGTGATGCATTTATGTATGTACTTAAAGAGGAAAAAGCGCCCATCGCCACATATCGTTGGCGATGATACCTCGTTCATTTGAACGGGATGCCCTGGTTGAGCTAGGATGCATGGGTTTGAGCTCAGATGCCTTGGGTAAGCTAGCCCTGGGATGTTTTGGTTGAGCCAGGATGCTTGGGTTGAGCCAGAATGCCTTGGTGAGCTAGCACCGAGATGCCTCAGTTGAGTCAGGATGCCTTGGTTGAGCCAAGATGCCTTGCTTGAAGCTAGATGCTTTGGTTGAGCCGGGAGGGCCTGGTTGAGCTAGGATGATGGTAAATGAATTTACATGAGTGTCGGTATATGCATAAGTATGATATGTTGATATATTTATTGATAAGCCAAAGGTAAGTATGCATTGAAGCATGTTGCGATGGACATTTGCATGTAGTTAAGGATAGCAACAAGTTTGCTATTGATCTGCCATTGAAATTGTTTGCGAGTGTTGTACTTGTTAGGTTTCGATGATAAGATGCTTTCCTAGTAGAGAATTAGGAATTTTAGGGCATGTTTGTTTAAATGTGTTTTTGTTCTTTTTTTCCGGGGAACAAAAAAAGAACAAAAACGCGTTTATTTACACTTTTGTTCTTGGGAACAAAAAATCTATTTTTTTGTTCTCGGGAACAAATTTGGAACAGAAATAAGAAATATAAAAAACTTGTTTCTTGTTCCAAGAACATTTTCGAGAAACACTTTTTTTTTTCTTCTCATTTTTCTTATTCTTTTTTCTCTTTCTTTTCTTTTTCTTCCTTTTGTCGGTCATTGGCCTTGGCCGTGGCCGGTGCCGATGACCGGCCAGATGAGGGCTGGCGAACTCATCGGTGGCTGGGCGAGATCAGCCTCGCCAGATCTGGATGAGGTCAACCTCGCCCAACCCAGGCAAGGCTGAGTCTCACATGGCCACGGCAAGGCTCGGCCGGGCCTCGCTGGGGCCAAGTTGGCGTCTGGCGAGCTCGCTAGAGCCTCACAAGGCCAGGGTGAGGCCTCAGTGAGCTCGCCGGGCCTCGCCCTGGCCTGGCAAGGCTTTGGCGAGCTCGCCGGGCATCGCCCAGTCGGTCACCAGCCAAAGAGAAAAGGAAAAAAAAAAAGGAAAAAAAAGAAAAAAAGAAAAAAAAGGAAAAATATAATAAAAATATTAAAAAATCAAAAGAAACAAAAAAATTATACAAGTTTACCAAACGTGTTTATGTTCTTTTTCTATTTCAAGAACATAAATTTTGTGCAGTTACCAAACTCGTTCTTCTATTAAAAAATTGTTCCCCGGAATAGAAATAATTTTTTCTATATCTGTTCCTAGGAACAATTTTTGAACAGAAATGTTACCAAACACGCCCTTACTTACCGAGTTTCCCCAAAACTCACCCCTTCATCTTTCAGTCTTGTAGATATAAAAATCTAATGTCAATTTTGGGAGCTGCAGTCACGCTAGAGGAGATAGGATTTCCTTCGGTCTATGTGGAAAATTTGGACTGTGATGTAAAAAGAAAAGAGGGCGCATAGAGAAAGGGCTTGTAAAAGTACCATTATGATGTAAATTAGTGTGTTCTATGTGATATGTGTCCTAGTCTTCCAGCTATTGTTTGTCCGAGAGGTTATTTGTTCATGTTTTCGCATGTGCATGATAACATGATTAAAAGAATCTGGATGGCAATGAGCCTGGGATGTCGCAAAAATAACCCTTGCTGCTTGTGACCTTGGGGATGGAGTTAGGGTCATGATAGAAAACTTACCCAATTTGAGGAGAAACGGTCCAATTCCAATTGAATCAGGCCAATTAGACCATGTAAATGTAATTTATTGGCTTTTTGTTGTCCTAATTGATCGATTATTATAAATAGTGAACCTAGATCATGGGTGTATATAATTGAACATCATAGGTCAAAACGGGCAATTTTGACATTCCTTGCTTAAAACTAGATTAATTGAAATTGAATTCATTTAATGTTGTGAGATACCTATTTATCAAATTGTCCATGTTTAGGATAGTTTATTGCATCCAAATTGACCTTGAATTGACACTTAGATAAAAAATGAATTGAGGTCTAATATCAAAATTAGACCTTGATTCATGAAACTAAACTTTAGTCTCAAATGGGTCAACTTAAATTTATTCAATTGAAGCTCAATAACTCAATTTTCTTTTATTCAAGAGAGCAAAATTCCTTAAATCAGGAGGTTCTCGAGTGAATTTCTCAAAATGGACCCTGGATTTGGACTTATCTCAAGAAAATGAGTGAGATACAAATGTCTATTTGCAACTCATAATGATTGATTTGGATCCCCTAATTAGGGCTCAAAATGGTAATTCATCTTTCGACAAAGATTTTTGAAACTGAATGAATCAATGGATGAGAATTAGTCCTTAGACCAAATGTCATAAAGGGAACCAAATCTAATTATGACTAAAACGAAAGTAATTTTATTTCTCGTCGATTTTGAACCTAAGACCAAAAAATTCGGAAAACAAGGTTCTTAATCGATTTTTGTAAAATTTTCAACACCAAAGTCAAATTGACACTGAAATGAAGTGTTTTGTGGATTTTTGATTTTTTTGACCCGATATTTCACATGCTGTTAACGTGGTAAGTAGATATTTATCATGCCCAAGAAAAATTCATTGGCAAGCTGTGAAATGGATTTTAAAATATTTGAAAGGTACTTCTAATTTTGGTTCAAAGTTTGGGAAAACTAGTGACGTTCTGACAGGATATGTTGATTTTGATTATGCTGGTGACCTTGATAAGAGGAGGTCTTTGACTGGGTACATCTTTACTATTGGAGGTTGTGCAGTTAGTTGATAGCCACTTTACAATAAACAATAGCTTTGTCTATTACAGAAGCAGAGTGTATGGCTATTACATAAGTAGTTAAAGAGGCCATATGGTTAAGGTGCTTATTTAAAGAGTTCAGTATGGGTCATGGTGTGACTATTGTCCATTACGACAGTCTGAGTGCTATACATCTTACTAAAGATCAGATGTATCATGAGAGGACAAAGTACATTGATATGTGACATCATTTTATTCGAGACGTTATTGCTAATAGCTATATTAAGGTCTTGAAGATTGATACAAAAAACAATTCAGCCGATATGTTAACGAAGCCTTTGCCTATCGCCAAATTCAAGCATTGCTTGGATTTGGTTAATATTTGTTGCAACCGAGTTTTACTCTAATGGGAAGAAAAGATTGTTTGTTGCTTATGTAGAATTCAAGCCAAGCGATTGTAAATTGATTCAAACGTCGAGCCAAGGTGGAGATTGTCAAATATATTTCAAGTTTGAGCTCGAAAAGGAAAGTTTCCTAATTCAAGTAGATTTCCTAATTGAATGGTTTTCCTAGTTGAAGGAGATTTCCTAAAAAGAGGTTTCCTACTTTGGATTTGATTCTTGCCTATTTATAAGAAGTTGAGACAGAAAGAATGTAAGTTTCTTAGAGCCACCTTTTATAATCCTTGATTTCTATAGTAGATTTTGCTTCTCATTTCCCCATGTTGCGACCCAATCCCATTGCCATCCAATGAGAGAAGGGGAAATGTCGGGTTTAGGGATACTTGACCACGAAAGTTTCCTCACGGTTCTCAACCACAAGGATGTCATCACCTCACCCTCCGGATGAACCTCTTGTGAGTTCACTTAATAGTGATTGTGAGCTCTTCCAAGCTCGTATTCCACGTGACAGTAGAAGGTGTCGTGACCATGCCTTGACGTCGCAGTACATCTTAATTGACGGTTTTAAAGTCAAAAGGAATTCGGACGTAAATGTGAGTTTAAGGGTATTTTTAACAACCATGATAGTCCTCTTGAGATGTACATCCACCAAAGATGATATCACTTCATCTTTATCAGCTTCACCATGTTGAGTATGTTAAATCATGATTGTGAACCTTTTCTTAAGCTTCATACCCCTTGCAATGAATTCATTTATACGGTCTAGTTGTTTAAGATAACCTAAAATAAGACGAAAGTCACCACTAGCATTGTTTTTGGAGGTCAACTATAAAATCCAATTGAGGGTCAGGAGTATTTATTCGATTTCTACGCAACTAGATATTTAGGTTCGGGACCTGGGTTGCCCTAACATTTTTATTAGTGCCCTTTCGGTACCTAACATTATGTTGTGTTTACCTAATGTGTTCATGCGTTTCTCTTTACTTTTTCAAGATCATTTACCCTAAATTAGGTGATCATGCGTGGTTGGTCATTCTCATGCTATTATATTTCTAAGAAAAATGAAGAGAAAGCAATTAATTGAATTAAAAGTGCGAGACAGTAATTAAACAACCCAGGAAAGTAGTAAACCTATCATGCAATCCTAAGGAATACGAAAATTCAAAAGGTAATTTAAAAGCAAAAAGGGAAAAAAACCGTAACTCATTGGGTATTTATACAAACAAGAGGAACCCAAGACATATATTCAGGATAAATAATACAAAAGTACGGTCGGAATGGACATCGACCTTTCGCCATCTTCACGTTGTCTTCATCTTGGGGATTCTAATCTTAACATTGTCTAAAAATTATAACTAGATGCATGCAATGGAAAGAAACAAACATACATGACAAAATAATCAAAAGCACAACATAAAGTCAAGATTGATGAATCAAAGGAAGCAATGTTCAAAATCAATCAACTTTGGGCCTCGGGGTTGGCCTTTGCAATTCAAGCGTAGGTCCCTCTAGACACCTACCGGATTTATATTTATGCCTACATCCATTATTGACCAATTGTACTCTTGCATGCCCAATAACACTTGTAAGTCTCTAATAAGGCGTTTTATGTGATTCCCAAGATTTTCCCTTGGTATCATGCATCGGTCCTAGCATACATTTAGAAGTCACATGTATAAGCGTGAATTAAACACACAGGTAGGTCTTTTGGACCTAATTTCTCAAACAATCAGACAAGAAAATTAATCATCGATGGGTCACTTATTACAAAGCGCCAATCAAGAGCACAAACATTTCTAATGAATGATGTGGTTATATGCATGAGATATACATATGACATTTCAAGAATGGATTCGAAATCATTGAAAAGGTTCTTTTGAGATAAGGTGATGTCTCGGTTATGGAATACATTAAATTGCCAAGGCTAGCTCGCTGCTCACATAAATGCACTCACAAGTGTCGCAGGCGTTTTAAATATTGGCCAAACCATGACTTTCACAATATGAAATCAAGCTTTGGAAATGATTTATTAATGGTTGTTTTTTGGAAACATCACATGTACCAAAGCGATTTTAAAATAGAATTTCAGAAAATTCATTCATCGGAAATCTCATGAAAGTGATATGCCCTAATACCATACACAAACTAACCTAAGAGATTTAACTAAGCAATCACAACAACAAGTTCATATTAAGAAATTTCAGACCATGCATGGCATGTCAGCAAAATTGGGTACTATCAATCGATGATCTATCTATGATAAAATTTTCTAACATACATGGCATGATATAGAAAAACTTTCTTGAAGAAAGTTTCCCTAAAAGAGCTAAGCATGATTTTATAAAAATAAAAAAATAAGTAAAAATGTATCAGGAAATTGTCAAAACAACAATACACACAACCATTACTACCAAGATTTAACCTAGCAAATGAAGTCTAAGAATCATGAAATTTTCACGATAACAAAAAAAATTCTATTGAGGGACCCAGTCAAGAATCCTTACAGTAAAATGGTATAGAAATGGTAAATATCTATCCAATTTGGGGTAAAAACAGGGGTCCGAATTTGACCCTAGGTCCATATTCTAATCTAGTTTTGGGAAAACAGAAAATAGACTTAACAAGGAGCAACTCACATGAAATTATTGGCATTTGAAAGCTCTAAGTATGATTTACAACTTCCTAAAAAGGTTTGAATTTAATCAAAGTTATTTTGGTGCTCGAAAATTGAGGTTTATGAAGGTGTGCGCATTGGTCATTAACAAACCATAACACAAATATACATTAATAAGTCTAAAAATCATTTATGCAATGCACAAACGGCATGAAATTCACAAATGACAAATGATTTGATACGACAAAAGATTTATTTAAATATCTAACCCTTAAGTTGATACGCAAGAAGATCACATAAGTCAATGTCATTGCCAAATGACTTAAGACCTAAATGACATATTTGATGATTTTGGAATGCCACTAGCCTAATTGAGGCATAGTGTTCATATAGTAAATGATGCTTGATTATGACAATTCACATATGCACACAAATCTTATTATGTGTACTTTAAAAGTCAAGAAGATATTAATATAAGATTTAGTTTCTAATAGACTCAAACTAGCATGGTAAAATGCACATATGATGAGGTCTCATCCTAACCTTAACACTATGGAACAAACATGATTTTGGTTGTCTAGGGATATGCAAAAATCTAATGAAAAATCTCATATATCAAACAACACAATGATGAATATTTTTCGTTAAGAACTCGAAACCTAATTGAGACCATGCGAGTTGTGACAAAAATGGCAAAACAGATATGCAACATGCAAGGTTTTAGATACAGCGGCTAATGCGTTTACACATATAAATGATATTCCGAATGATGAGTAAATCCAACAAATCATGCATGGCTGAGATACACATCATGTATATTCCATGTCCAATGAAGATTATATAACCAATTACACTCATTTTCAAGCTCAATTTTGCAAAATTGTAATTCAAATTAGTGTAGGGTAGATTGACCTTAACTCAGATGTAAGATGTTTTCACCAAGCTAAACATGTCCAAAAATTCCAAAAAAATTATAGGATATTTTCAACACAATGACAAATAACTTTCATAATGATAAGTTCTTTTAGAAATCATCACAGAGATTAGCACAAAAATAGGAAAGTCAAAAGTCGAAATTAAAATAGAACCTAAACTGAACTTAATATACTGTAGAATCGATCAACTTTGGAGTGGTTTTTCGAGGGTCAAATGTCACTCAATCGGATGTGTGACCTATTGATTTGAATCTTATGACGAATATTTTTAGAGTCTACAAGGACTTGAGTCAAAATAAGGTTGTTTAGGACCTTGTTTAATCCAAAATAGCAAGTTGATTTTAGAAGCCTGAAAATCACAGATTTGAAGCAAATCAAGTTCATCGTTGATGAACAATCAATCACAACAGATCAATGTTCTCATCTATGAATCAAATATCCAAGCATTTTACCAAATCCTAGGTTTGAATCCTAGCCCCGACCGGCTAATCTAGTCTCGCTTCATGGAATTTGAGACTAAAGCGTTACCTTTTCGCAATTCTCATTGATTTTGATCTGCGATCGGACGAATTGGACTACGCCCGGGACACGATCGGAGCTTCGAAAATCACGATTGGACACCTCGGGCTACCTATAAGGCTGGATCATATCATTAGGTCGCTAGAACGAAATAGGTCTGATTAGGACCGGTCTAGGACTGTTGGAGGGAAAGTGAGGTTGCTAGAGTTGTCCGGTGACCGATCCTTCAAGTCCCGACCACCTGCTGGTTAGGGATAAGGCTAGGAGCAAATCGGAAGAAGGCTGGCTGTCACGACCCCAACTCCATCCCCAAGGTCACGAGCAACAAGGGTTATTTTCACGACATCCCAGGCACGTTGCCATCCCGTTTCTTTTTATTTTTTCATTAAGCACATGCGGAAGCGTATATATAACACCCGGACAACAATAAGTAGTCAGGAAAACAACCATTTAAAAACATATAATTACATCAGTTACATTTACAAGCCTCTTTGTCACAGGCCACTACATTTTCTACACTCTAAAGGTCGGGTAAACCTTAGCTCCTCTAGCAAGACTACAACTTTAGTACTAGTGGGAGACCTCAATGCCTATAATTCTGAAAAACAATGGGGGGAGTCATAGACTTAGCAAGTAAAATTCACTAATTTCCGGGTAGGAGGATGCCTCGCCTATCAATAAGCATATAACTCATCCAACACATTAGTCGATGATAGATCAATAGCAAAACAAAAGCTTTGTCTTGGATGAAACATGAAGAATTCTCAATCAACAGTATGCAAGTATAAACTAATATTCACCCACAACATGAGAAACTCACGCCTCACTCAATATTATACAAGCATAAACAAAATCCATTCCATAGTATTAGGAACTCACGCCTCACTCATATGCAAGTATAACCGAAATCTATTTCATAATGTGAGGAACTCATGCACACGAGGTTCATTTATTAACAGCCAAAACCCATCGACTTTTTCGAAATCCACTGGGCATTCGAAATTAATCGGGCAATGTCTCCTAATCCAAAGGTGACGGTGGTCTTCCGACTATGCATCCGTTGGGCATCCGAACTTAATCGGCAATGTCCCCTAATCCAATGGTGATGGCAGTCCTCCAACAATGAGTCCGTTGGGCAACGTCACCGAAATCCATTAGTTGACAGCTAGAAATTAGTCCATCGTGTGACCATGCATCAAGCATCATAATCCGGTTCTTATCTTCACTTTTAGTTTAAGGGCCTGAAGGCGTGCCATGCATAAGTGTGTGAAATGACTTATTGAAACCGAGATGTTAAGCATGCCGAGCATGAATCAAGGATCGTGACTTGATTCGACACGTTTGAGCACCGATCTAATACCCAACTTGGCTCGGGAACAATATACCTCGATATTGCACCGACACCATGATAGGACCGGCTTGTCGTGACATGTTCACTGACCTAGTACCAAACTTGGCTTGGGAGTGATACGCCTCAATACCGCGCCGAGACCATGAAAGGATTGGCCCGTGGTGACATGTTCACCGACTTAGTACCAAAGTTGGCTTGGGAACGATAGGCCTTGATATCGCACCAAGACTAAGAAAGGACCGATCCGTCGTGATCCCACGTATGTCAAGGCTGACAAAACCCTTTTTCAAAGCTCGGGATGTGAACTAGAACATGCGCTTGTGAAAACAGTTGGAAATAGTTTTGTGAGGAAATAACAAGCTTTCACAAAACGCTTTTATAGTAGGTTTCAAAGCAAAAAACCAAAACATATCAAATAAACACACAAACTGAGCTTCTTCCAGGCAACTCAAGCCAAAGCACTAGCCAAAGGTCATTAAACAATGATCGAACTCAATCAAGGAACAAGATCTAAACTGATCCAAGTAAATACAATCGAACTTCAAGCAATAACAAGTCAATCAACTTCAGTCAAGGACTCGTCACATGCTCGGAATAGCGAAACACAACGTCCTAGCCAAATATTAGTAAGTTCTACTTACCACACTTCAAGGAACGGCCTAGGTGACCGAGCAATGTGCAGGCGAACAAACGGGCAGGATGGCGCGGCCACAAGAAAGAGAGAGAGGGCGATGGTGAGGGTGAGGTTGAGAGAGTGAAGGAGGAAGATGAGGTGGTGTGGAAATGAGGAGAGGGAATGCCTCTATTTATAGGCAAACCCCTCATGATGATCTTTCCAAATGGACCAATCATCTTAATGTAGGTGGACAATCTAGGTTGAGGATGTGGCAAGCTAAAGAGATGGGTGGCAAGTCTAGTTTCTAGGGGTGACGCTTGCTCATCTTTCCATTTAATGTTGGGATCTTGAGTAATCATTAGGCTAGATATCTTCATATTACAAACTTACTCTCCAAGTTTTTTAGGTTAGGAGACATTATGGCCTATTCATTTGAGGGACACCTCAAGTTGGCATTGAAGAACTAGAGTCCAAAGATATTTAATACATCCTTATCCTAAATTAAGAAGACTCTAGATTAGCCTTGCTCCTTAAGTTGCGCGTGCAGCTCCCTCCCCTTCCAAGTTGGGCGTGTGGCCCTCTTATCTTGGGGTGAAAACAATTTCGAGCAGTTTTTGAAATCAGCGTCAATACCTTATCAAATGGGCTCGAAAAATTATAAAATTTTAATATGTTGTAGATAAGACCATAAATGACATTTTTTTTTTTATGAGGAAAGTCAAGTCCAATTCATGTTGTGCAAAGAGCAGCAAATCACTGAACACAGTCCAAAAATTCGTTCATCAAGCAGATTCAATGGTCGGAGAGAGAGACTCATTTTGAAATCCAAATCTTCACAAAACTCTTTGAAATTTCTATATATTGTAGAAATAGATGTCATTTAAAACTTTTGTGAAGAAAGCAAGTTCAAATTTGAAAGGGAAAATTTTATAAAAAAATCAAGAAGGCAATCCGGTCGCTGTTTTTACTACATTGGGCAAGTTCTATACGGTAATTGATTGTTCTTTTATGGAGAGAGGAGGAGAAGAGAGAGAGAACCTCTTCAAAACGTTATTTCTTTCATCAATAAAAAATTGCAATTATTTTTCTAAAAGTTATTTATATAACTTCCCTAAAGAAATAACTTCTCTCACACCCCTTCAAAATGTGTTTATTTATTATATCATATCAAGACGAACCAAGGAAATATAATAGTCTTCGTGCACATGCAAATCTGCATAATACAAGCATACACAAGAAATAAGAAAATTCACGAACCTAGACATATAGGCACGCATACACACTCACATACACGTTTACCATGACGAAATCTCTGTTTTAACGTGACAGTGCTTTGTTGTCCCAAGCAATTATGCAATTGGAAATGAAGCCATCATGGCGATGCCACAAAGACCTTCCTTAGCATTGATGTCCCTCTTCATCCTAATGTATCCCTTCTCGCCCCATTCGGTGCCCCACGAATTTTTGACCAACCAGTACTTGGTTCCGTCCTTACTCGTCCCATACCCGACTGCGGTGACCTCGTGGTCCAGATTGATCCCGCATTCCCCTGTGAAAATGCCGCCGCCGTAATTCATGAAAGCCGATCCTCCCGCTTCGATGGCCACTGAAACTGGCTGGTGGGCTACAGCCTTCAGAAGGGCAGACTCGTTGTTGGTGTTGGTAATTTGTTTATAAAACAAATGAAGAGATGCATTGTCCCACATCGAAAAAGATGTGAGTGCGCACGTGGACGAGATTTGGCACTAACCAACAATCATTATTTTATTTATTGAAAATTCGGATTTATTTCTATAAAAAATTAATTATAAAGTCTTGTTGAAACAGTGCGACTGTTCACGAAAAGTTATGATTATTTTTTTAATTATTATTTTTTATTCCGAATTTTGTTTGTGTCTTTTCAAGACAACCTTTGAATAAAGATATCCGTTCGGTTTGCAACCTTTCCCGAAGGGTTGCAATTGTTCGGTTTTAACTTCTTACGAATGGACACATTTGTTCACTTGAGCAATTTTCGAAAGAATGTGTTTGTTCATTTCACAACCTTTCACGAAGAGTTGTCTTCGTATTTTAAGACTATTTTATATATACTTGTCAGAGAGAAGAAGAAAAAAGTGATCATCTTCTTCTTTTTTCGTTTTTCTTTGGAGAGAAACTACAGCCATTGTTTCCAATTGTTTCCCATGAGAGACCCTGGAGAAATACTAGAATTGCTATCTAATATTCTCATTTGAGACTTTGTTGTATCCTGGAGGAAATTTGCCGGTGACCATTAGCAACTTTGTGGGGCAAATAAATCCTTAAAGAAAGTGATATCACGCCTCAAAGTCCGACTCGAGTACTCTAAAGATCCGACTTCATTGTTCTACCCAAATCGAAGCCATATTTTCCCAACAATTTTAAGGATTTATTTGCCCCACAAAGTTAGAGTCGATCAAATCATGAATCAATATATGATGAAACTAGACCGCACGAGGAAGAGAGGTGAAGATGCCGGTGAAGCTATTCACAATGTGGCGTGCGTTGACCAGCATGTGGGAATCAATCACCGGGGCCAATGGATCGTTTTCACTGCCTTCTCCGCTCTCATTATCAGTGCGCTTTTAGAGAGCTTAATATTATATTATTTGATGGCAACGATATATTCAGCACCGAGTGGGAACACTACAACGTTTCATCGGAATCTCGGGAAGCATGACTAGGACGTGCTGAACGAGATCAAGATGAACCGCTTCCTTGACGAAATCGGGCTCCGGATGAAGTTCCTGGCACGGCGTATTTCGGGGGGTTCTGCCAGCCGAGCAGGACTTGAATCTGGTTCCTAGATGATCTGCTGTTGACCGGAAAGTGATCGTGGTCGGGCTATTGATAGGGTTGATCCTAGCAACTGGAGGATTGTCTACCTTCATGGCTAGTTTGTTCAATGTGATTATCACTGAGAACAGTTTCAAAGTAATGGATTTGTGTCTTCATCTTGAAGTTGTCTGAGGAATTATTTGGAGAAGCCCCATGCCTAAATTGCAGCCGTGACTCTGGCATCATATCACACCCACAACTGCTCCCCAGCGAACAGCCACGACGCTTCACCATACCCACGCCATCGCTGCTGGGTCTCATCCCATGCCACTCCCAGTTTTGGGGTTTGCACCAGCGAGCTTTCATTGTTTTGCAGGTCCGTGGACAGACTCAGCGACCTTCGACAAACCCCTTCAGTGCCTTGTCCGTTTTAGTCCAGTTTCGCCGGTGCCGCTCTAGTCGCTCACCAACAATCATGATGGTTTTGTTTTTCAAATTCTCGCGACTAATGTTTATGGAGTGAGTTTGGCCTTCGACCCTTCTAAATCGTCCCACTATGACGTCATTTGCGTTCGAAGCACCGTCGAATCCGCGTACTATTATCAAATTGAGATTTCCTCGTCTCGAGACCGCGGATGGAGGCTTTCTGGGTCTCCTTTTGTCGCTCCGTTCGATACGGTGTTCGACAATGGCGTCTTTTGGAATGGTGGGGTTCACTTGATTAGCCCAACGGGGGCTTCCCTGTGTTTCGATGTCAAGAAAGAGCAGTTTCGGACGATGCCAAGGCTTCCCATTTCGGAGAATCGGGGGTGTAGGAGGTTCAGGATTATTCGGGGTGGTTTGTTAAATACCATGTGGAGCTTGATTCTATCGTGAGTGCTTTCTCGGAGGTGGTGCGCAATTACATGGATCCGGACTATATGAATTACTATGCGTTCCTTATGCTTCATCTGGTCAGAGAAGGGAACAACGAGGAGTCATCGCTGTTAGTTCATTTGCCAGGTAAAATCTTAACATATAATGTTGGTAACAAGACTTTCAGGAAGCTTTTATGAGATACCGGCGGATCGATCTAAAGGGTATGGCTCATTACAATATGGGTGGCTTGATGCTTATGAATTTATCGAGACATTAGCTCCTGTTTGATGCAAATCGCTTTCCTTGTCGATATTTCTGATCTTGTAAATCTGCAAGTTTCCTTTCCATGCTTCAACGTAATGTAATATATGTGGCTTGAAGCATTACCATGTTAAGTATTAAAATTGAGAAAAAGGTGGGGATTGAACCCGACGTGAATCGAACACGCAACCTTCTGATCTGGAGTCAGACGCGCTACCATTGCGCCACGGATCCACGGCTGTGGATGTGCGTGGTGCAATTGACGGTCTTGGGAGAGACGTGGGGGCCGAGAGTGTTGCTGGGTTTGCCTTCTTGTCTGTCTCAAGAATCTGCGGTCTTGGACGACAAGGCTTCCGCGGTTCCTGTCAGGCTCAAGATGAGAGTGGATCGAGGATTGACCTTTCAAATGCCACCAATTAGTTGGTCAGATATTTCCTACTATCAGAACCAGACTCTTCCATTGATACATATAAGTATATTTATTTGAAATTCACTAAGAATATGCCGTTTTAGTGTATTTGATAAAAAATTGCAGTCAGTTTGCAAACATGAACAGGTTTGAAGGTAGGAGTTGTATGAGGAAACTAAGGTGAAGAAATGAATCCTGAGAACATGAACTTCAAAATGTCAAGTCCAACTTTTATGTCTGGATTGTGCGTAAGTTTCTCTTTAAGGACTACTGTTGAAGTATGTATATTCATTTGAACATTCCTCAATTTTGCATGTTCAATTATCATTTGCTGATACCTTTGACGGTTTGGCCTCTTGAAGTGGCTGCATTTGTTCAGACAGCTTATATAGTGTCAGATATGTCACGGTTTATGCCTTGTAATGCTTAATAGTGATGCATTGCTTTCTAGAGTGCATGCATGACAGAAGTTGCAAAGATTGAGAGAATGTCTTCTTATGGTCTCGTGAAATTATAAATTTATTGGTTTATGAGAGTGATAATGGTCATTGAAGTGGCATCGAATTTTACGGCACTAGAACTTGGCATTTTTCCGCATGAACATTCGTTGATATTTAGTGTAACAGATTTGACATAATTCTGTGATCAATGAAGAACATCAAAACTAATGTAGTCAACCTGGGGCACTTTAGGATGTCTACGTTGACTCCAAGTTATGACGAAATGATGCAGTCTTGCATGCCAAATTCTTTAAGTATTAAATGTGCCATCATCAATGGTTAATAGCTTGCTGGAAATTAACCATGTGAATAAGTTTGCACTCATTTTGAGCGGGTTGAATCATTTGCTATGGATTTTCATTGAAGAGGAGTAAATATGTTGCACGATCTGACTCCATTGTTCTTCGTGTCATCGGATGCTTCATCCCCAATGGGAAAGGCGGAGTCGATATAGATCTCTTGGATGCCTCTTAAAATAGTCTTGAAGTGGGGATATTTGAAGGGGACTATGGAGCCAATGTGATTGGAGTCATTGAGACTTCTTCGTGTCATCGGATGCTTCATCCCCAATGGGAAAGGCGGAGTCGATATAGATCTCTTGGATGCCTCTTAAAATAGTCTTGAAGTGGGGATATTTGAAGGGGACTATGGAGCCAATGTGATTGGAGTCATTGAGACAAAAAGGTATCTAACTTTCATTTTAAAATGAAAGATTTGAGCGAAGTAGATACCTTATTGGGTGTTAAATTTAAAAAATAGTGGGGGTTATTCTTTAAGCCAAAGTGATTACATGGAGAAGATGTATAAATTTAAACATCTTGTTTTCAAATATATGAGTACTCCATTTGATTCTAGGTGGAGAGTTTCTAATGTGAGTGATATTGGTCTTTAATGTATGCGATGCATTATACTAGACCTGATATTACTTTTTATATGTGCAAGTTGAGTAGATATACTAGTAATCCAATTATAGAACATTGAAAGGCTATTATTAAATTTTTTGGTAAATTTGTGATTGTTCTATAATAATTATTCGGTTGTATTACAAAGATACACCGATACTAGTTGGATTACAAGTATGGGAGATGAAACTTCTAGATGGATTTTCATATTATGTGAATGTGTTGTTTCTTGGGCGAGCAAGAAACAAATGTGCATAATTCACTCAACTATGAAAATTGAATTTATTGCTTTAGCGGCAACTAGGAAAGAGGCCGAATGGATTAGGAATTTGTTGTTGGATATCAAATTATGGCCTAATTCTATGCCTCATATTTCTATCTACTGTGATAGTCAGGCTACTTTGGCAAGAGCCTATAATAGCACATATAATGGTAAGTCTAGATACATTAGTCTAAGACATGAATATGTGAGACAATTGATTAAAGATGGTACCATAACAATTGTCTATGTGAGGTCAAATAATAATCTTGCCGATCCCTTGACAAGGCTTTACCAAGAGACATGGTAATAATGACCTCATAAGAAACGGGGCTGAAACCCTTTAATTAAAATCACCAATAATGGTAACCCGACCTTTTTCTAGAACATCACTAGTTACAAGGTTTAATGGGTAAGAACAAGTTATTGAATGTGATTGTTTGATACTGACGTAGCCCTGATATGAGAAGTCAGTATTGTCTGTTACGTTTAGTAGGTTGAATTGAATTCTTAATGAAGTATAGTACAAACTTGTAATGTGTTGATAGTAACAGAAACACATGGTAGATACTTCACCTATATGAGCTTAGAAGTGGTGCCGCTTCTTACGAAAGTTAGGGTTGCTTTCTAGAGAGCTCATGAAACAGGATCAAGCACAAGGCCATAATAGTGCGGAGTAATATAGAACTTCTCGCTGAGACAAGAGGTTAGTGTATGTGCGGTATGTCCGGTTCTATTACATAAAAGTACAAGTTTAAAGCCGAGCTACTTGTCACTTTGATAGAGCTTTGAGATACTTGCACTAAGTAAAGGTTTAACTCGAAATAGACCTTTATGTATGTATATTAATCTCACGGAAATTTTGGCTGTATATTTCTAACGTTTTATTTCTTGTTTTTGTTTTATAAACAAAAGTGGGGGATTGTTGGTAATTTGTTTATAAAACAAATGAAGGTATGTATATTAATCTCACGGAAATTTTGGCTGTATATTTCTAACGTTTTATTTCTTGTTTTTGTTTTATAAACAAAAGTGGGGGATTGTTGGTAATTTGTTTATAAAACAAATGAAGAGATGCCTTGTCCCACATCGAAAAAGATGTGAGTGCGCACGTGGACGAGATTTGGCACTAACCAACAATCATTATTTTATTTATTGAAAATTCGGATTTATTTCTATAAAAAATTAATTATAAAGTCTTGTTGAAACAGTGCGACTGTTCACGAAAAGTTATGATTATTTTTTTAATTATTATTTTTTATTCCGAATTTTGTTTGTGTCTTTTCAAGACAACCTTTGAATAAAGATATCCGTTCGGTTTGCAACCTTTCCCGAAGGGTTGCAATTGTTCGGTTTTAACTTCTTACGAATGGACACATTTGTTCACTTGAGCAATTTTCGAAAGAATGTGTTTGTTCATTTCACAACCTTTCACGAAGAGTTGTCTTCGTATTTTAAGACTATTTTATATATACTTGTCAGAGAGAAGAAGAAAAAAGTGATCATCTTCTTCTTTTTTCGTTTTTCTTTGGAGAGAAACTACAGCCATTGTTTCCAATTGTTTCCCATGAGAGACCCTGGAGAAATACTAGAATTGCTATCTAATATTCTCATTTGAGACTTTGTTGTATCCTGGAGGAAATTTGCCGGTGACCATTAGCAACTTTGTGGGGCAAATAAATCCTTAAAGAAAGTGATATCACGCCTCAAAGTCCGACTCGAGTACTCTAAAGATCCGACTTCATTGTTCTACCCAAATCGAAGCCATATTTTCCCAACAGTTGGCAGGCACGTCTGCGTATCTAGTGATTTTTACAGCACTAGAGTTTGCTTTGCGGGCATTGCAGGTTCCGCTAACACCTTTGTAAGGGTAATTAGTCTCGGTTGTGAGGCCGTGGTTCCCGATGATGAACTCAAAAGCGTTGTCCTTGGTGCCGCCGTCGCAACCCTGGTCGTCACCACTCGTGTCACAATCCACTAGTTCTTGCTCGGACAAAGAGATCAGTTTTCCCGTCGTGAGTTGGTTAATCCCTTCCATGGCCCCTACAGCAGAGAAAGCCCAGCAACTTCCTATATTCCAAGGGAGATTCGTGTAAGAAGAAAATTGAATGATTGAATGTTGTAATTAAACTACAGAAGATCCCGATTACATATATGATTAGATGCCTTACCGCATTGGCCTTGGTCCTTAATAGGCGTGACGGCTCCTTTCTTTCTCCAATCCATGCTCGATGGTACAGCGGTCACGTGCTCGTATCTGAATGGCTTAGTGCTCGCCTGCCCTGGGGAGGAAGAGCGCTTGTATCCGGTCCTTGAGGCCTTAAACTCCACGATCGTTAGGTCAGCGAACGCATTAATGGCTAGCGTGTACGGTTTGTTCCCATCCTTGTTGAAGGACTCAATGAAGTCGACGTTGTTCTTGAAGATTGAGAAGCGTCACTCCTTCTCGGCGTCGTCCTGGTATACCCGCCCATGGCGAGCTATCCACTGCTCGTGCCTCTCCCGCACGGTTGCTTTGTGCAGCTCGCGCGAGCGGGCTTGGGAGGCCCAAAGTCCTAGGATGGCCACCATCACGAGAACAAGTTTGCCCACAAGTGTGGAAGCCATGGTCTCGCTTTTGCACTCGTGGGTTTGGGGTGCGCGCGCGTGTTTTGGAGAGTGAATGAATGGCCAAAGAGAGAAGGTTTTGCATGTATTTATAGATTTACATTTAGGGAAATACTTATCTAACAGTACTGTTATTTTTTTAAAGCAACGGTGCATTCTCAGCCGCAAATTGCTGACAGACTTATGAGGAGACTTTTAAAGCCAATTTAATCATTCTTTTCATCCCTTCTTAAATATTATGGAAAGTCAACCTGTAAGATTAGGCCAATGCGATTAATATCCTTTTTGTTTGTTAGTTCAATTGTTAAACATTGGTCGAGCCAGTTTGATCAAGATTTGGACCAATTCGAGTCTTAGCGATCATCGAACATGACTAAGGGCAAGTTCTTGATCGAACTAGCCGGACCAAATTTTAAAACATTGGTTTTAATCAAGTGTAAAACTTCACAAACCAATCTCTTAAATTTTATGATGTTAAGACACTTTGTATTCCCCAGGTGCAAGATATTTTAAGATGCAATTCTTTCTAATTTTACGAATTCTAACTTTTTTAGTCTAACTAAAGGAGGAATATTCTAAAATGTGACTTCCATCTTACGATTGCGAGACGTCGTGATAAAATTTTCATGAAATAACATGTGTCATATTTCTACCAAAATCATAACAAATTGAATTTATTAATTTTATGCATATGTCTACAACCATTAACATTGTAAGAAGGCCACATCTTTCATCCTTCTCAAAAGAAAATATTAGAAGAAATTAGAAAAACGATGAGACTAGCTTGAAAAATCTCCTTGTAATACATAGAGCAATTTGTGGCCGAGAGAATGCACCGTTATATTGAAAGAATAACAGCACTGTTACATAAGCATTGCCCTTTGTAAATACTCTTACTCAAGAAGAGCTTGAAATTAAGTTCCTAATTACTATGGATGTGAATCATTGAAAGTGAAGTCCCTAAGTGCCTGGTGAATCTGGCAAGTCGTTTGGGATGTGATGAGCCAAACAAGCTCCGTACACGGTGCTTCGTTTTGAGTTGCTCTTTTATAGCATAAAATATTGGGGTTTCTATGGAATAGAGAGACTGATTTGAGGTTTTTCAATGCAAATGTTGCCTGCTCGATTGGAGCCATTCTTCACGGTCCATAATATATACCATTCCGTTTGCCCCAAGCAATAGAATGGCTTCTTTCAAAGGGAAAAATATAAGCTACCCATGTTGGGTTGCATACACTAAATCTAGGTAAATCTTCTCATTTCAAAGTAATGCACGATATTTATTTGAAACTGATTGGTGTTAACAGAACTAAGGATCCGCTTGTATTTAATTTCGGAGTAAGCCTTATATGCTTTCGATACATGTGAGTGGATTTGGGCGGGTCACATCAGTGGATGCATCTCATCCAATGATACGTTCATACTCAATGAACAAAAGACATAATTATATTTTTAAAGAGTTTTTTCTTATTTTTTGTCTGTGGATTCACATTTAAAATTATTTTTGCTAGATATAATTTAAGATGTGATTAAAGAGTAAAGCTCATATAGGATGCATCCCTAGATGCATTAATAAAAAAAATAATTGGTTCGATAATCAATTAAAAATCGACATTAAGACAGTTGGAAATGTGTAACTCCAAAATAACCTTCATGGTCATTGCGCATGAGAGGGGTCCACCATCGTCGGTAGGATCGAAGAAAAAGCTAACGATTAGTAAACAAGAATGCCATGTGTACCACCAACGAATCTTTACTAAAACGCTTGCCAAATTTATTACAAACCATACACCTTTGAAAAAAGGGAAAATTATCAAAACAGTTCTAAATCTATTGTAATTTTTCTAATTCAATTCTAAACATTTTTTTTCCAAGTTAGTCCTAAACATTTTTGCAATTGTACCAACTTAGTCCATTCGGCCAAATTTGGCCGGCCAACATTGACGTGGATACCAATAGACGTTGGCTGTTCAGGCAACGCTGATGTGGTAATTTTTTAATAATATTTTATTTTTTCAAATTATTTTTTGATTTTAATTATTTTCTTTTCTATTTCTTCTTTCTTCTTCTAGCTAGTCGTTAGACCCGCTAGAGGTTACAACTGATGAGGCCTCACTGTTGCGGGTGAGCTCGCCCTCGTCGTTGCAAGGCAATCAAGATTTGACAAGGGTGAACCTCGCTATGGCTAGGTGAGACCTCGCCCAAGGACGGCAAGGGCGAGCTCGACCATGAAAATGAGGTCAACCTCATCGGCCGTAACCTTTGGTTGGTCCAGTGACCGGCCAGAAGAAGAAGAAGAAATAAGAAAGAAAATAAAAATAAAAAGGAAAAAATTAATAAAAAATTGAAAAAATAAAATATTATTAAATAATTACCACGTCAGCATTGGCTAGACCCCTAGCACCGGCTGGCGTCCATGTTAGCGTTGGCCGGTGAAATTTGGCCGGATGGACTAAATTGGCATAATTACAAATGGTTTAGGACTGAAATAAAAAAAAAGGTTTATGATTGAATTGAAAAATTTGCAATAGGTTTGGGACTATTTTGGTAATTTTTCCTTAGAAGAAATTGTCCGGTTAGTCTTAAATCTATTTTCACTGATGCTAATTTTAATCTAAAATTTTCAATTTTACCAATTTAATTGTATACTTTTGTGTGAAATTCCGATAGAGTCATTTGGGTAAATTTTTGTTAGAAGTCATTGACGTGGTGGTGGGCCATGTAAGATAGCTAGTGATGACTGGACCGCCAAGTTTGCAATTTTCAGTGAAAATTGACCTTAAAAACTATATTGAAATTTTGCATAAAAATTTAGGATTAAATTTACCAAATTGAAATTTTTAAGAATGAATTGTTATCCATATAAATATTATTATGACTGATTGGATAATTCTACCTTACAACTTCCGATATGAACAATTATAATATCCTTAATTTAATCTAATCACATAGCCTGATTGCCCCACGAGCTTTACGATGTTCAGGCTAACAGATTCTTGATACCTTATGCATAAAAATCTTGTCATATTTACCTCGGTTGACGATGACTGATGTTTATATTATTTTGATTAAAAGTAAAATTTCAAAACCGCCTTTGAGGATAATTCAGGAGTCTTGGTCCTCTGAGTTAATTATTTGTGTTATTTGGTCCTCCAGATAAAAGGTAAGACGACCCTCATCGATGTGCTTGAGGTGCAAGCAACACCCCCGCCTCGATGAATATCAATTATATTAAGGCATAGCCGAAGTGGGAGAATATTCGCTTCTATGCTCGTCACGAGGTTCTTCATTGTACTTATGTAATCATCACGTGGCAAGTCAGCTAGCATATTTTTATCCCATAAGGCCAATATTTAACTAGAAAGCAATTTTATTTTTTTTGATTTGTCATCCCTAAACTTCTACAGTGTTTAAATATCAAAACTTAATGTAATTATACATGCTTTTATCGATGAAATTCATCTATTTAATTTTGAAATGAAACTTACATTCAAGGAATATGGCACTGGATATGGGTGACCATGTACTTCAAAAATATATAAAATTAAACATAGAATTAAGTTTACAAATACGTTACTTTATCAAACTTCCATTATTAAAATTTGGGTTTGTTTGTTTGAGAGAAACTGTTTTCTCGAAATTAGTTTTCTGGACTTTTACTAGTTTAGTTCATTAAAAATAATTAGTCCATCAAAAATACATTTTGGTCAACAAAAATATTCATGAATAAAATTAGGAAAATGAATTCCTAAATCTAAAGAGGCGAAAACACTTTCTAAAATTATTTCTCTTTAATTTTTTAGCATTTTATATTTTTTTTCTTTTTCATTTTGTTTCTCCTTTCACCAATCGTTGAGCATTGGCAATAGTTGGTGACCAATGACCGTCCACAAGCGCAAGTGGGCAAGGCTCAACTTTGTCTCCACCTCGCCAAATCTCGGCGAGGTCAAGCTTGCTAGATCCCTATGAGCTAGAGTCTCACTTGAGATTGACAAGATTGAGCCTTGTCGAGATTTGGCAAGCTTGAGTCTTGCCAGCCTTTGATGAAGCTCCACCTCACTAGATTTGGAGAGGTCGAGCTCGCTTGAGGCTGGCAAGCTCAAGCCTCACCTAATGTCGATGAGCTTGAGCTTGCTAGATCCTAGCGAGGCTTGACCTTTATTGAGGTTGGCGAGCTCAAGTTTCGCTTGTGGCCTATCGGCGACTATTGTTGAGGCTCGGCGACTAGCTACTGGTGGAGGAAGAAGAAAAAAAAAAATAGAACAAAAAAATGAAAAGGAAAAAAAAAGAAAAAAATTAATTAATTTTTTTTTCCTAAGATAAAGTCACAAGTTATTTTCCAAATGAGATCCAAGCATGAAAAAGCATTTTCGGTCACATATCACCAAACAAAAAGAAACTATTCATTTTCCTATAAAATGATTTACCAAAAGATATTTTTTTTAGGGTTAATACCATGAAAAACCCAAAACTAATACACTAATGATAAATTTACCCTCCATTAGTTTCCATCAAATTTTATTATTAAATTACCGAGTTAGATGATATGTTATAGCTGATGAATGTATCAATTTCTTAAAATTAAGTTTACAAATACATTATCCGATCAAACTTCCATGTCATTTAATTTTGGGTGTGTTTGTTTGAGTGAAACTATTTTTCGGAAATTAGTTTTCTAAACTTTTTACTCCTTTGGTTTGTTATAAATGATTAGTCCACCATAAATGCATTACAATCAACGAAAATATTCACAAATAAAATTAGGAAACTGATTTCCCAAATCTAAAGAGGTGAAAACACTTTCTGAAATTGTTCCTCTTGAATTTTTTTAGCATTTTAATATTTCTTTTTCTTTTTCATTTTGCTTCTCCCTTCGCCAGTCGCTGAGCGTTAGCAATAGGTGGTGTGACCAATGACCGGCCACAAGTGCTAGTCAGCAAGGCTTGACTTTGCCTCCACCTCGCCAAATCTCAGTGAGGTCAAGCTTGCCAGACCCCTACAAGCTCGAGCCTCACTTGAGGTCGACAAAATTGTGCCTCACTCGGATTTGGCGAGCTTGAGCCTTGCCAACCTCAGACGAGGCTCCACCTCGCTAGATTTGGTGAGGTCGAGCTTGCTTGAGAGTGGTAAGCTCAAGCCTCACCTAGGGTCAATGAGCTCGAGCTTGTTATATCTTAGTGAGGCTGGTGAGCTCAAGCCTCACTTGTGGCCTGTTGCTGGTTATCGTTGAGGCTCAGTGACAAATGGAGGAAGAAAGAAAAAGAAAAAATAGAACAAAAAAATGAAAAGGGAAAAAAAAAGTTGATTTTTTTTTTTGGCCTAAGATAAAGTCATGAAATTGAAATCTTTTTCCAAATGAGATCCAAACACGAGAAGACATCTTCGGTTACATATCACCAAACAAAAGGAAACTATCCATTTTCCTAAAAATTGATTTACTGAAAGGTATTTTCTGTAAGGGCTAATATTATGAAAAACTAAAAACTGATACACTAAATTTGTCTTCTATTAGTTTCCATCAAATTCTATTGCTAAATTGCTGAGTTAGATAACATGTGACATTTCATGGGTATACTAATTTTGGGTTTTACTATCCGTTTGTCAAAAGTGTACTCATTTGTGATTTTTCGTAGTAATAATCCAATTTAACGGAAACTAACAACGAGTACATTGTTACAAATATACTAATTTAGAGTTTTTTGTGCTGAAAAAATTAGTTTTTTGGATAAATTTATCACAAGTGCATAACTTTGGGGTTTTGCTGGTCAAAAATTGATTTGACGTAAATTTGTTACAAGTGTACTAGTTTTAAATTCTTCTTGATATTAACTGTTTTTTTTTTCAATTTATCATAAAGTTTTCTATCACACAAACATACCCTTCATTTGAGCTTTCATGCAGCTTTGGTATGTTCGGCTTCAGGAACTTATTTTCTTACACACATATACTCAATATAGATAGAATTACGTTTGAGGACATATGCCCGCGCAAAACCCGTGCCACCTAATTCGTATACACTAGTTAACTTAGATGGTAAATGTAAAACACGATAAGATGCAACATATTATCTGTCGGCAGCTTTTGTCCAGCCATTGTAGACATATTTGTCCTTTTGGATTGCAAATTGAACTCTTTGTTGTATTTCAATTGAGATGCTCGACTTCAGTTGCACGATATATTTGATTCGGTATTGTTTGGGCTGGTCAAGTCCAGCACCTTAAATAACTGAAAACATTCACTTGCATTCATACATAGGGTCATACGACAGGAGACCAATATCTTCATGCACATGCAAGTCTACACGGAACGAGAATAAGTAGAAACGAGAAAATTCACAAACCATAGACATATATCCACAAACCCACAGAGACAAGCTTACCATGGCCCAATCTCTGTATTAACATGACAATGCTGTATAATCCCAGGCAATTATGCAGTTGGATATGAAGCCTCCATGGCAATGCCGCAAAGACCTTCCGCAGCATCAATGTCCCTTTGCATCCTGATATATCCCTCCTCGCCCCATCCGGTGCCCCACGAATTCTTGACCAACCAGTACTTGGTTCCGTCCTCACTTGTCCCGTACCCGACCGCGGTGACCCCGTGGTCCAGATCAGTCCCACATTCCCCGGTGAAAATGCCGGTGGAATAGAACTGGAAATCTGATTCGCCTGCGTCGATGGCCACGGAAACTGGCTGGTGGGCCACGGCCTTTAGAAGGGCGGACTCGCTGTTGGAAGGCACATCTTCATACCCGCTGATTTTCGCAGCAGTAGAGGCTGCTTTCCGGGCATTGCAGGTGTTGTCGACAGCTTGGTAAGGGTAATTGGCCTCAGTCGTGAGGCCGTGGTTGCTGATAATGAACTGGAAAGCGTCGTCCATGAGGCCGCCCCCACAACCCTGGTCTTCGCCACTCCTGTCACAATCCACTAGTTCTTGCTCGGACAAAGAAATCAGTTTTCCCGTCGTGAGTTGGGTAATCCCTTCCATGGCCGCCACAGCAGAGAAAGCCCAACAGCATCCTATATTCCAGGGAAGATTAACGTCAGAAAAAGAAAAATGAAAAATGAATGATTGAATGTTATAGTTAAACCAAAGAAGATCCCGAATACATATTCGATTCGATGCCTTACCGCATTGGCCTTGGTCCTTAACAGGCGTGACGGCTCCTTTCTTTCTCCAATCCATGCTTGATGGAATCGCGGTCACACTTTCATATCGGAACGGCTTCATGCTTGCCGCCCTCGGGGAGGATGAGCGCTTGTATCCGGTCCTTGAGGCCTTGAACTCCTCGCTCGTTAGGTCGGCAAACGCATTGATGGCTAGCTTGTACGGTTTGTTTCCATCCTGGTTGAAGGACTCGATGTACTCGACGTTGGTCTTGAAGATCGAGAAGCGTCGCTCCTTCTCAGCAGCGTCCTCATACACCCGCCCATGGCGAGCCATCCACTGCTCGTGCCTCTCCCGCATGGTAGCGTCGTGGAGCTCGCGTGACCACGCTTGGGAGGCCCAGAGTCCTAGGATGGTCACCATGACAAGAACAAGTTTGCCAACAATCGTGGAACCCATGGTTCACTCTTGCTCTGGATGCTCTAGGACTTAATGTTTTTGGTGTTGTAAAGAAGTGGGAAAATGCAGGGGTTTTATATATAGATCGTGGAGGATCCTCTTCCTCAAGAAGAGGCTGAAATTGGATTCCATAGTGAGTGTGAATCTGAAGAGAATAAGACCCCGATTTGCCTGGTGAATCCGGCACGTCGTTTGAGATGGGGACAACCGAATTAGTGCCGTGGACGCCGTTTCATTAGTGTTGCTTTCATTACAATAAAATAAATAAGCACCTGCATTTCAAGAAGCTGCATTTAATCATGTTTCATATTTCTTGATAAGCATTTTCTTTCGTTGTCTTTCAACAAACTTAGCAATGTTCAGAATCTGATTATCGAGTGTGGCTTTTGTTTTTTTCTTTTGTTGCGTCTTTTCTTCTTCTATAACAGATGGCTTTGATAGATAAGTAAAACTAAATGGCCTTGTTGAATTGTCATTTGGTTCTTTGCAATCATTCTCATATCTTATTTCCATACCCCATCATATTATTATTGCATCAATGAGGTCTCCATCTACGGTTATTTGCTAGCGCATGACAAAATTTCTGAAACAGAAATTGATTTCTGGCCAGAAATCAATTTCTCATTTTCTATTCCCCAGCCACGTTTTTGAGTAAAGAAACCTGTTTGATAACGACTCAAAATTTCTATTTCTGAAATAGAAATCCGTTTGATAACAGAAAAAAATTTATATTTCTATGAATCATGTTGTCCCCATCCTTTTACTTCACTCTTCTTGGTGCTTGTCATGGTAATTTAATTTGATAAAAGTTGGTAAATCACTTTAATTTAGGGAGAAGTGCCAAAAAAGTCCTAAACCTTTTGTCTTTGTGCGGATTTAGTCCTAAACCTTTTTTTGGTACCGATTTAGTCCTAAACCTTTCTATTTGGTGCCGATTTAGTCCTTCCGGCAAATTTAGCTCGGAAAATGCCTACGTGGATACAAAGCCAGTGCTGGCCGTCCTACGTGGATGGACCGGCGCTAACATGGATGCCTGAAAACAAAACGACGCCATTTTATTAAAAAAAAATTAATTTTTTTTTAAAAAAAACCTAGAACCTAGTTTAAAACCTCCTTGTTTTATTGAGAAAATAAAATTTGGCGTTCAAACCCGACACCGCATTTATTTTCTATTTTTCTTGCCTAACCACCCTTTTTGGAAATAATCTCGCGCAACTTTTTTTTTTCTCTAAAGCTTTCGGATTTATTTGGTACGGGAGCACGTACGAATTTATTTCCGAAAGCTTTAGAAAAAAGAAAAAGTTGTGCAAGATTATTTCCAAAAAGGGTGGTTAGGCAAGAAAATAGAAAATAAATGGGGTGTCGGGTTTGAACGCAAAATTTTATTTTCTCAATAAAACAATGATGTTTTAAACGCGTGCAAAGTTTGATCGATTAATTTTGAGTACGGGAGCACGTACGAATTTATTTCCGAAAGCTTTAGAGAAAAAAAAAAGTTGCGCGAGATTATTTCCAAAAAGGGTGGTTAGGCAAGAAAATAGAAAATAAATGTGGCGTTGGGTTTGGACGCCAAATTTTATTTTCTCAATAAAACAATGAGGTTTTAAACTAGGTGCGTGCAAAGTTTGATCAATTAATTTTGAGTACGGGAGCACGTACGAATTTATTTCCGAAAACTTTAGAGAAAAACAAAAGTTGCGCGAGATTATTTCCAAAAAGGGTGGTTAGGCAAGAAAATAGAAAATAAATGCAGTGTCGGGTTTGGACGCCAAATTTTATTTTCTCAATAAAACAAGGAGTTTTTAAACTAGGTTCTAGGTTTTTTTTTTTTTTTTTTAATTTTTTTTAATTTTTTTAAAATTTTTAACTTTTTTTATAAATAAAACGGCGTCGTGAGGAGAAGGAATGGGGGAAAGCACGATAGTGAGGAGAGGAGAGGAGTCTGGAAGGAAGAAGTGGAGAAATAGTTTTCTATTTCTACTTCAGAAATAGAGAAGCTACAATTTCTAGCTTCTCATTTCTCCTCCAAAACAATTTCTGAAACATAAATCAGTTTCAGAAATTGAGGGGGTGCATGACAAAATTTCTGTTCCAGAAATAGTTTTTGGAACAGAAATAGATTTTTCTATTTCTATTTCTAGAAGAGTTTCTAAGCAAAAATAACCGTTTGATAACGACGCAAAATTTCTACTCTAAAAATAGAAATTCGTTTGATAACGACACAAAAATTCTTCCTTTCGGACGACGGCGGCGACAACCGGCGATCTTTAATATAAAAAATAAATCAACAAAAATAAATAAATAAATAAATAAATAAAAATAAAATAAATCATAAAAAAATAAAATAAGAATATCATTTTATTTTAAAATGAATAAAAAAAATTATTTGGCAAAATACTCAAGACAAATAAATAATTTATTTATGATAATTTATGAATAAAAATATCCTTAAAAATAATTCATTTTATTTTTATTCTATTAATAAAAATAATTTATTTTTATTTATCAATAAACTAAAAATTAAATGATAAATAAACATAATTTATTTATGATAAATCTATTTTAATAAATTTATTTTTATTTTTAAATGAATAAAATGAATATATTTATTTTTATTTTTAATAAAATGATATTTAATTAAATTTATTTTTAATAAATAAATTTATTTATTAAAAATAAAAATAATATTTATAATAAAAATAAAAATAAAAAATGAAAAAAATGATATTTTTATAATAATTTTTATTTTTATTTATTCATTTTAAAGGATTTTTTAAATTTATTCGTAAAAATAAAAATAAATTTCATTTTAAAATGATATTTATAAAAATAATTTATTTGGCGATTAGTGGCGGCGGCGGCAGCGAGGGCCGGCGGGCGATCGACGACTGAAGAACAGTGGTTGGTAGAAACGGATAAAAGACCAGTTGACGAACGATGAGAAAATTTTTTATTTCTCATTTCTGTTCCAGAAATCAGAAGTAGAAAATTTTAATTTCTGATTTCCATTCCAAACATATTTCTGGAATAGAAATCTATTCCAGAAATAGAAAAACGGAATAAGTTTATCAAACGGATTTCTGTTCCAGAAATTGGTCTGGAATAGAAAAATTGTTTCTGGAACAGAAATTGATAGTTGTCATGCACCCAGAAATCAGTTTGTGTTATCAAACGGGTTTCTCCAATTTCTCTGCTCCGGGGAACAGAGAAATTGAGAAACTGAGAAATTGAAATTTTACCATGCAGTACCTAAATGTCTAAATCACATTGAGATATCAACTGTTACTAGAAACGATTCTTTGAATCGAATATATGAAATCGTGATATATTTCATCTTGGTTTTTGTTGCGACGCGAACCGGATTAATAGTGGTATCATATTCGGTAGGTCTTATTGTCAGTTTGGTTTTGTGATGCTTGTACTGCTACTGTATTGCTTTATAGCTGTGCTGGGAAACTTTGTGTGGTGATCGCATATTATAAAATTGTAATACCTAAACAATGTGTGATGAAGGTTTTAAAAAATTGTTTTGACTATCGCAGTACCTCAAAATTGGGTAATGTTGCAAAGAAGGTTGGCAAACTCCTTATAAAAGCTACAACACCCAATTTTACAGCTCTAAATGTTGCAACCAAACGTGTTAATTTAGAATAATTGTCAAGATTCCAAAACACAGTATGAAAATCTATGCAAGAAATGAATGCCACTTCACACAGTATAACCATATCTACAGAAAAATGGATTATTCTCAGCAACATCGCCCGTGTATAAAAATCTCTTCTCAGGTGGCCTTCGTCAACGGTGATCAAAGCCACATGTGGGAAAATATTTTTTTTCCACTAGAGTGCTAATAATGGAAGATGAATTTTTTATTTTATTTTATGTAAAAGCAAAATAGCTTAATTTCCATCTTTTAGGAATTTGATTTGAATGCTCGCATGATAAAAAGAAAAAAACATTCAAATGCAATTTGGCGGTACTTAAAGCAATTTACAGAATCGCAGGACAGTTATATTGAGAATTTCAAACCACAATTTGTCCATTTGAAAATACGTTGCCACACTATCATTTAACATCATCATGAGCCTTCATGAAATTTTGGAGCAAAACTACAGGTTGAAATTCTCCACCAGGTTTACTGCATAGAGGTACCAAAACTGAAGTTTGAAGATCTGCACTAAAAATAGACATGTAGAGGGTTGGTCCAAGGAATTCAAAGCCAGAAAAGATGAACAAGAGAAGAACACTTCTAACTGACAAAGAGGATCGCAGCTGAGAAAGGCAAATGACATTTCTTTCTTCCGTCTCTGTACAATTGACCAAATAAATAATCTAGCATAGTCCATGTAAAAGAATCCTCTATATCTCCACGCAATCATCGTCGTCGTCATCCTTGTCCCAGTCCACATCGAAAGAGCTTGCGGATTTCATAAGATCCGTTAGGCCGGTGAGATCCTCCAGATAAGTCGGATGATTAATTGCCTGAAGTACGAACTCCATTCCCCTATCCTGATATTCGGAAACCACCTGCACAAATGTTTAGTACTATGAGAAAAACTACATGGAAACAATAAAAAAAGAACCCGATCACAGATGAAACAGAGAAGTAATAAATGATGCAATCACTTCACGAATTCACTTGGACATCCGTAAGAGATTGATCTGATCTGTCGGCAAGTTTCCAGCTGTACATTCTCAATTAATCACTTTCCACTTCTGGTTCCTGATTTCTAGGCAAAAGGTATATACAGTGACAGGTTTAGTGACTATCAACAACACAAGCATATTCCATTTACTAAATTCCAGATTCTTAGAAGGGCTATACACGATTCATTGAAGGTTCTAGCCCTAGATCTGGTCACCGAGCCCATGCCTGCCCCTTCCTTTCAATTCACTTTTTTGGTTATACATGCTTGCTCACCACATCAAGTGAGTCATTCATATTCAACTTCACTATGTGAGGCAGAGGAATGGTAACCACCAAAGATTGGAGAAATGGAAAAGGGTTCTTGAACTTGCGGGATACAAAAAATTTGGGGCTTGCAATTCTTACAGTTTCAGAACATGCGGTACAACTTCTCGAGCTGTGACCCACGAGAGTGATCTGAGAGAACCGCGGAAGGGAACCTCGAATCTGATGTGGCAAAATTCCAAGTGGTTGTTCATTGTTTGCACTTATATTTGCATTGGTATGCTCACCTTCGGCATGGATCCTGCTCAAAGAAAGTGGAAATAGGAACATCTCCTGGAATGGGGGGAGAAAAAAAAAAAAAGTAGATTCTCCCAACTATAAAATTTCTGCTGATTTACCCATGAGGATGATGCAGAATCCCAACCAACAGTTCAACTGCAAGAGCTGAAGCAATAGGTGCTAAGCCTGGACGTGTGACAGTGCATTGCTGGTCAAGAGTGCGATTTGCAGTTGACTGCATCAAGAAAAAGGTATTAAAAGCCAAGCATCAAACAGAAAAAAACCACGCCAAAGTATCGATTGCATTATATTCTAGAATATTACATCGATTGGTGCAACAACGTCATTGCAGAAGTAACAGCCCAGCCTCTGCGGACCATTATTATCAGAAAGCAATGCGGTGTCCACACTATCAGCTGGACCACTCAGAGTTTGAGTTTTAAAGTTGTTTGAAGAGCTAAAAGGACCTGCTCCATGCCTCATAACCAAGAAGCTATCAAATCCTAAAGCAGCAGTTATGGTGATCTGTAGGAATCAGGAACAAATAAATCAGGGTCATCAGAAGGCACTAAAATATTTAACTGAAACTATGGAATACAGAATTCAATCTGAAGAGTATGTCCATCAGTATGATATGGTGACAATAAGACAAACAGAAATCCAGTCTGCACAGAACATGAACAAAAAAAATGGAAAACAAAGAATAAGGAGAGAGAACCTTGCTAGAAGCAGCCGAAAAAAGCGTGGGTAGCCACCGACTTTCCCTGGTGTCGGTCAACAGGAAAACTACATCATGAGAACTAATCAAGTCATGTAGGCGTCTACAATCATTCAGGACACTTTCTTCTTCTTGGCTAGGAACAGGATGCCCAGGCATAGGTATAGCCATTACGACACCTTCTGCTTCCTGAAAAGATTCAGAGCGACTAAGGTTCAACTCTTATATTAACCAGTTCATGGAAAGCAAACCATTAATGAGGCATTTTCATAGAGGGTATTCATGTGAATGGACGTAAATATTACATACCACAGCTGGGAATATCTGCTTGAGATTTTTGACAGCTGAAATGGCTTTAAACTCACCACCATTCAAGCAGTCATTCAGTGTATATAATGACTGCCTCAGGGGATTTGACATTGCCACTTTCCCGCTATCAACTAGGGTAATTTTCCTGACACCCCAAGCCTACAAGTGATCACCGTCATTCAAGACAAGTATGAAGAGTGGCAATGGCAAATGAAAAATAATTTCTCCAGGACTCACCATAAGCATGCGTGCAACCTGGCATCCAAGGGTGCCGGCCCCCAACAGAAGGCACTTAGTAGCAGATAAGACATTTAAGTCCAGTGAGGGCAAAGCACGCCATCTCATCAATTTCAAGTTCAAATCCGCGGCAGATATGGCTAACCTGTAATTTAAATTTTCACAAAACTAAGTACACAGATGTTGGCACAAACTTAAACAAGAGATGATGGAGAGAATATACCTTGTCGGATCCATCGCTTTGGCAAGGTTGACACATTTTGATCCTTTTTTACCCATGTTGTACTCCCACCCAACAGCATTAGGCACAGAGTTACGATCCTTCCAAACTAACAAAAATGGGACACCACATATTACAGAGATGATAAAGAAAAAAAACCCTAATCCTCTACAAAGCTTTTACTAAGCCTCCGTGCATCTACCTTCTGGAACTGATATTAGGGCTTCGCCAACAAGGGACATTCCCATATCTGCAAAACCACGATTCTCCCGAAAACAGAGAAAGTTAATCCTTCTGATGTTCCATTTGGTGAAGATAAGCGCAAGGTAGTTGCGAAGAGGCCAACCAGGATTGTGGGGCAGATGACATGGGTCATAAAAACCAAATAACAACTGCATATAGAATGTGGAGAAATCTTAACAAAGATATCCACTTGTCATAATCAATCCCTTCTTCAGAACTCTAATTGAACTGACCTTGTGACCATTGCCTTTGCCGTCTTCCCAGTCCTTCAGATGTCTAATTGTCACAGATGAATCCGAAGCAATACTTACCAAGAAGAATGGCACGTCTGCAGAAGACTTTATGGCTTATTTTACCATAAGGATAATAAGGAACACTCAAGTAGCAATCAAAGGGAACATAACAAATAGAAGAGACGCACCGGCAGTTAAATTTGAATTTCTCCATTCCTTACAAGCAGCTGATAAGGACTCTGTCTACACGATAAAAGAAGAATTTTAATATCAAGGAAGAACTCTCTGAAAAAAAGAATTTTTTGTCTAGCCAAAAGAATTCACCTCCTCTGGGCTAAGCCACTGTGAAGCTGGCTTGATACCAACCAAAGTTGCTGCAGGTTCAAGGACAAGAGCAGGAAAAGCAACCCAATAATAAAAGTTCCACTTTTTGAGGTCTGCAAATGAGATGATGAGAAACCTTGAAAGCACTGCACTATCCTCTAAAGCTTTTCCCGAATGAATATCGTCCCAAATCTACTAAAAAACCAAAAGAAGCTATTAAAAAAGACATCAAATAATATCATTTCCTGCTATTGATGCAACAGAGGAAGCAAAGTCATTCAACATTCTGCAAATGTACTTTTTCCAAAAGACGAGAGAATCAATCACAAGTTTTAGCATGCTACAAATGCCCATACAGGCTATATGCATAAAACACAAGTGGATCAGATCAGTAAATTGGACTACTACTTTTTTTTCTTCTTTAAATGTCACAAAAGTGCATAGGACATCTGACCAAGACACAGCGGAAACTAGCAGATACTACTAAATGGAGCTTCAGGGCCATATGAGAAGATACCTTTTTGGCTTCAGCCTTTAACAAGCTCTGTTTGTCAAGAGACTGGTAGCCCTCAAAAGTATTTGTGTTGTAAATCGTGCCTGGCACAGAACACTTGTTCCTATTCCCAAGACTAACCGACGATGTGCATGCTTGTTCACTTGCTTCCGTTGGCAAAGACTCGGTGAGCAGAGAAAGATGATTAGATACCTGAGCATGTGAACAAGGTGCATAGAAACCTGCAATGTTAAGTTGAGACTTCAATTATCACATTAGATAGTGGGCAAACCTTCTACTCTATTCCAGGTAATCCAAAAAGTATGTGAAAAACAGGGGACAAAATGTCATTGACGAACAGAAATTGAGGAAAGCAAACATAAAATAAAGACAGTTCTCAGATCTCAGCATGAGCTCAAAATATAAAAGAAGGATACTAATTTAACAAATTGCTTCATAAGAGGTAAAGATGAAAATTTAAATAAAGTCATCACCAAGTAACCCTGCCAAGTCATTTCTTGTCGAAGAAATATATATGATAAGAATTTTTTGCCAAGTTCGTAGCAGATATTCCAGCTTGCACACAATCAAAAGAATGTATTCCCTCGGTTCACCTGCTCAGCAATATCATAATCAACATCCAAGAAACAAAATAGGGAAGAGAAAATGCAATACCAGAAATGGGAATAGGAGAGTCATCAATGCCTAATTTGTTGAGCTTGAGAGAAGACAACCGATGCCAAAAACCCTCATCCACAACACTCTGAAACGGTGCAAACTGGAGTATAGGCTTCTTCTCTGAAGCATCAGCCATTTTGTGCTTCCTCTCTTTATCTAAATCTTGACAGCACAACTGTAGATTGTAATATTACAATTCTTGTCCTCCGATCGAGTAAACTCAAGTGTATTTTTCTTGATTCAAGGGGGAACGGTGGTTTACTCATAGAGGCATCTCTATAACGCTATCCAAGACACAACCAATTTCAAGCCAAAGACACCTGATCATGGACAAACCGTGTCAGAACAAAGAATCACCGAACTGCCCAAGGCACTAAATATGATTATTCAACATGGAATAATTCAGTTTTCAAGGTTTTGATTACACAGAATACCATGGGAACAGTGGATTAGGAAAAACGTTTCCTCAATTGGCTATTTAACAAGTGCCTGGGGGCACACCCTAACAAATATCAAAAGCAAAACTTTTGATTCAACACACAATTCTCAACTCAACGAAAAGGGTAACATTCAGGCAAGATTAGCACTCTCTTCACAAGAAAAATCTCGACGAAGTTTCCCAGATTAGATCCCAATGAAACTGAACTTTCGCCTACACTCAAAACCTCCAAACTCTCTTTGCAAGCCAACCCAGAAACACGTTGGAGATCAACAACCGTGAAATTAAGCTAAAAACCATCTCCATGTGATCAAAAGACGCACGTTCACTACTTCACATGCATCCAATTCCACGGAACCCACAATCTGCAGCACCAAGAGCAAGAAAGTCCAACATGCGGGAAACATAAAATAACTGATTTTGACGACGAACAGCACTAATAGAGTGCGTGACGATGAAGCTTCTCAGATTTAAATCAGCAAAACCCATGTGGTAGATGGAACAAAAAGCGTAAAAAGATTGCGTCGACGAACAAGAACCACGAGAATCGACAACCTCTGCCGGGCCAATCTCTCCGACGACTCGGAGGAGGCTAGTTCCCGTTCGCCGGTGGGCGGTGCCGGCGGCGGCGGGTGGTGGGTGTAGAGCGTTCCGGTCCTTGCGTGCGGCCGAGACGAGGCGTGGAAGCTGGAACTCTGTTTCAATCTTTCGTGTTAGCTTTAGAGGCCATGTGGGACAAAGCTTGGAGGACAAGAACACTTGCAGGCCGCAGGTATAAAGAAACACGAAGTAGGAGGAGACTTTCAAGTCATGTTTGAGTAATTTGTCTCCAAAAGGATATATGATTTAAATTAGAATGCGAAGAAGGTAAAAGTAATAGAATATAAAGGTAGGAAAAATCTTGTTATATATATTTTAGAATATTTCCTACAAGTATATATACATAATTGAAAAGAACATCTTGATGCAAGGAGAGTTATGAAAAAAGTCCTAAACTTAGGTCCGCTCGTTTCGCAGAAAATATCACATTTCCGGAAAATATTTTCCTGGAAGTCTTTTTTTAGGAAAATAATTCTATTTTCCGGTGTTCAACTAAAACCTAAAATTTGAATGGAAAATATTTTCTACCGTTCGTTAGCTCATTTAATTGTTTGAGAAAAATTATCAAAATTTGAATTTGAATATTTTTAATTGACCAAAAAAATAATTTTATTTTTTTTTATATTTTTTCAAAAAATGAATTTTTAATTATTTATATTTTTATAAACTCGAAATTTTTATTTTTCTTTATTTTTCTTTTTATTTTTTTTCTTCTCCTTCCTCCTTCCTCCGCCGCCGCCTCCTTCCTCCTCCTTCCGCTGCCGCTGTCTCCTTCCTGCCTGACGATGGCCGGCACCTGGTGGCCAGATCCGGCGAGCTCGAGGCTCGGCCGATCTCGCCCGAGCTCGCCGCGAGCTTCGCCGAGCTCTGGCGAGCCGCGAGCTCGCCGGATCTGGCGGCAGAGCTCGGGCTCGCCTGGATCGGGAGCCCGAGCTCCGCCGCCAGATCCGGCGAGCTCGCGGCTCGCCAGAGCCCGGCGAAGCTCGCGGCGAGCTCGGGCGAGGCCCGATCTTGGCTTCGCCAGATCGGGCTAGGCGGAGCCTCGCCGGCCTGGGGCGAGGCCGGCGAGGTCGTCGGCCGCTGGCTTGCGGCCGGTCGCCAGACGCCGCCGTGGCCGGTCGGGTCGAAGAAGAAGATGAATAGGAAAGAAAATAAAAAATGAAAAGAAAAGAAATTAAAAATTCGATTTAAGAAAAAGAGAAAAAAAGAAAGCATAAAAATAAAATGAAAATGTATTAATAAAAAGAAGTGAGAGGGAAGAAGTCATCGAAAACGTTTTTCACTTTTCAAAAATGAAAAACGTTTTATTTTCTCCATTGATGGAAAACATTTTCCTTGACTAGTTCATTTTTCGTGAAACGAACACCGGAAAATCCATAAAACATTTTTCCGGAAGTTATTTTCCGTGAAACGAACGGATTCTTATTGCGGACAATTCTATTATAAATATTTTTTTTCTAATTTCATCATAAACCTTGTGTATTTTTGTGAATTCAATCAATAAAATATTATTAAAAAAAGCCTATGTTAAAAGCTAGCCGATTAAAATTGACCGGATGGATTAAACTAACATAAATATAAAATGTTTATAACTAACTTGACAAAAAAATGAATTTATGACGGACTTGTCATCATTGCTATAGGTTTATGATTATATATATATATATATATATATATATATATATGATTTTCCCCTCAATGCAAAGTAGGACAATTCTTCTTTTTGTGAGTTTTTTCTTTCATATAATTATTAAGATTATTTGTAATGTCCGAAATCTTTACACGCTTCCCCTTGAATGATTGGCATATATAGTTGAAGATAATAACGTAAGCGAATTCCTTTGTATGTCAATCATCAAATGGTTAATGCGATGGTGATTTTTCTTTTTTGTTCAATACCATAAATTCGAAACCATCTTCATGTTGATTTTTGTCTCTTCTTTCTCACTATTACTATATTAGAATAAATCTCATCTTATTACAAATTGACACTTGCTTAATCATTCTCTTGCATATGCGAGTTCAAAGAATTTAATGTGACAAGACACAAAAGCGATTGAGTGTGCACGTGAATCGTGATAGCTTGTAAGTTAAAAAATAATAATTAATACATCTAAGCTGACATTAAAGTAAAATTGAATTTGGAATAATATTCAACATTGTCAAGTTACACTGTAATCCACATAATACCACCAATTAGTTTATTTCAAATAGAGCTTATTAAGTGAGAGGATTAACATAAATATTTATAAGTACAAGGAGGTCACTAATACAAATATATCATTCGAGTCAGATATATTTTAATATATTTTTTCGACTAGAAGTTTTCATATGGGCTGGATTTGTATTCATTATCTTTTACGTTTTAGGATGTGAATTAATAGCTCGTATGACCTATATTTTGATTAAAAAGAGGTGTTAATTTATGAATAAAGGAAAGAGGGGACATTCAGTCGATGACGTCACGGTGAGCTCTAGAAATTAAATTAATGCATATTTTTTGCTTCTTTGTCATGCTCAGTTTAATGTAAAAAATGCTTTGATGAAACAAGTTTCGAGCAAATGGAAAGAAAAATAAAAGCGACGAACAGGATATGTGCTGGGCCTTCCTAATCACAAGTGTATACCTATCATATTTATCAACCACCTAACATAACACCCATAATCTTACGTTGAAGCCATAATCTTACGTTGAACTCTTAGGTATTATAAAAATTAGAAAATATCAAAGATTTTGACCTTGATTAAATTTGATCATTTGATAATTCACATTGTCAATACATATAAATCATCAATTAAGAATACTAATTATGGTAATATGTGGATTTTTTTTTTCCCGATCAACCAAGTGTATTCTTATACTTTAGAGGAGCTTGGCAAGCCCTAGTGAGTTCAGAGAAACCCCATATACCTATAAAACCCCCTATCTGGAGTATGAGGATTTCAAACTCACCACCTTCCCACTCTCACGTGTGAATGGTGACCACTGGAGCAAGCCTCTAGTGGTGTAACATGTAAAATTTTAAGGCATACTTATTAAATTTTATGGAATTATCGAAGAACCGTTGCAAAGGCACAGTGCGGTTCGCCAAATTGGAAAGGGAAACCTTGGTATTAACATGAAAAATATGCTGTTCCCGACATCCACAACAGAAGCTAACACCAGTAATTGCAAAACTTCATGCTGATCGATCCTCCTCGGTCATGTTGACTATGCACCAACACTGACTATTCACAGGTATAACCAACTCTCCCTTTCAGTTAGCTTATATTATGCCAAGTATCTCATCAAGGTTGGATTATCCTTGTCCCTCTCTAGGTATTCTCGGAAGATCAAACCTTCGATCTGCTTCTTGATCGCTCTCACTTCCGGCTGCAAAACCAAATTTTAGAAGTTAGAGGACAGGGTGATTTTAGAGCAGCAACACGAAGTTAACATGAGAAAGCACTGTTTAAACCACCGACACTTCTCACGAAAACCTCATGTAAGAGAAGCATTCACCATTCATGCCCATTGAATAACAAGTGCTAACCGCAAAATTGCTCAGTTTACCAATCTTGACAATAAAAGGTGTCAAGAGATGCATATGCAGAAAAGAGAAAATATAAAATATTAGAGATACTTCAATAGCAATTTCCACTGCTCATACTAAAGAAAGAAAATGCTAGAAAGGAATGATCTCAAAGATTTGCAATTTGTTTTCTGTATTAAGGCCATTGGTCACCATCTTAGAGTCCAGGTCTGACTGAATTAGCTTATATTCCAGACACGTCTACTGAGAACAGACCAAAAACAAAGAGAAGAACCAGTTGCACCTTGAAGAGGCGAGACAGCTGCTCAATACACTCTGCAACTAACTGCTGATGACTTAAAACCTTGCGCATCTTCATTATCCGCACAATTGAAGCGTCAATAGCAAATCGCCTATCTCGGTCAACATCTTCAATTGTCTTCCTCCTATCTTCTGCAGGTGGAAGAGAAATCTACAGCACAGGAAAGATTTAGCCATGAAACGAAGAGAGAAGGAAATACAAAAAGGCACGCTTGATGAACTTAGGTCAATCCCACAATTCAAATGCAGACCTTGATTCGCCTCATTCTATCAGTGAACATTGCATTGAACTCAAACTCATCAGTGGCCAAGATTGTTTTTGTACTAGGGTACTTCTTTAAAATCTTGTACTTTGCACAAGAGAGGGAATGCAGCACTCTCATTAAGTCATTCTCTGCCATGTTTGACTGTGCCTTGATATCTTCATACCCAAATCGATCTGATCCATTAAATAGCAGCAGAATGGCAGCCTGGACAATCGCACACAATTACCAAACATTGGTTCTGAGAGACATTCCATCCAAAACATGCTAGCTTTCCATGATACAGAACTTTAGTCATACCTGATATGTTGACATGATTAGTTCAATAGGTTTCGGCTCAAAGTTGCCATTAAGAGTGCAATTTCCCAATGAGTAAATCCATGTGAGTTTCTGGTTTTTCCTCCTCCTTTGAAAGAAATCTGTGAAAGCTTCCATGCTCTTTACCTGAAAGCAAAATAATTTGAAAAGTTCAAAGTCCTGGGGAAAAGTGTCTGATGTGATACTAAATCAAGCAGGGTCTACGTTTCAATAATTACCATCTCAGAGGGAAGGTTGAGATCAGTGGTTTTGGTACTTGGCCAGAATCCACTAGTGAGGACTCTCACTGTCAGATCTACACCAGGGTTTGCAATTTTGTCACTCGAAAGATACTGCTCAAACTCGGTCTTGATATCCTTAGTCAATTCCAAATCCTTGACCTGCCAAAATCATAAGAAGCTCAGTGACAGGAAATATCATTACCGAGTCAAAATTTAGCCACACAATACACTCACCATGGTCTCCATCTTTGAAGTGAAGTATCGCCCATATTGCTGCTTAAACTTAGTCAAGATCCACTTTTCATGATCTTCATCAACACTCTGATCAACAAGTAACCGCCGAAAAAGTTTTCTCCTACAAACCATTGACAGAGTTTAGAAGATGTCGATGTTTCAATAAAGAAGGATTTGTATTGACTGATATACATTCTGAGCGGAGCCAGATAAAAACAGAAAGAAATAGGTCAGATATACCTGTAGAATTCGGCAAATAAGTCTCTGTCGCCAACGTAAGCAACCAATTGTACTACCTGAGGATATACTATGTAAGGATATCTAACACTCCCAATTGATAGAAAATTCTTGAGAATTCGTGGACTCTCTACCTTTCCGAGCGCTTTCTCGACTGCTTCATCAGTTAGTTTCCCATTTCCACCTGCCTTGAGGATATTGTCACAGTAAATTGCTAGCATTTCCCCACTTGAGAGACCAGAAGGACCCCAGTTGAAGAAAGTCCTGAAACTTTCATTAAGGGCCTGTAAAAGGATCGTAATGGATTAATTATTGATAACAAGAGATACTTGACATGAAGTGCTAAAAACATGTTTAACCAACCAACACAGTGCCAAACAAACCTTGTGAAACAGAAAGTGGTTTGAGAAACAATCAGTAACATATGCCAGATACTTGTGATGAAGCTCAATTATCTGCACCACAAGAACCTGAAAGATGCATTGCTAAAGTAATTAAACTCTCAACATAACCCCTGTTAAAAGCTTTTGGCCAGATATTTACCTGCTGCCGTGCTGAGATCTCATCTGAAGCCTGTATGCATAGCAGGCAAATGTTCAAATTTAAATCAGAGGAAAATCACTCCACATGGTTTCAAAAGTTTTGGCCCAAAATCAGATGCTGAATAAATGTCATTGGCAAAAACAAGCATGTATGATACGTGTAAGTTTAAGATAGGGACTTCTTCCCACGACTTGATTTCATTTCTCCTGTACACTGCATGCTACACTGTTCAAGGGAAGGGGCAATCACTGCAGAAAGAGCAGGTGCAAGGCAAGGATTTAATTGGCTTCACAGGAGAAGAAGAGGTGCATCAACAGAAAATTTGCCAAACGTTCTTCAACTTTCACAGTATAAGGCAGAAACTGGTTTTGACAAGAGCTTGGGTGAAAAAAAAAAGTCTGTCTGGACACATGCTGTCAACAAATTTATCCTGAAGATCCTATCCTCCCAAAAACATAAACATGAGAAACAGAGTTTTGGATTTTATGCATTGCAGTGTAATCAAATTTCTCTTTCGAAATCCTTCCTACAATATGTCCCTTATTTACTAGCTTCATTTTGTAATGGGACAAGATATCTGAGGTTGTCTGAAATAATTCATCAATTACTAAGCTAGGAAACGAATAAGAAAGTTGATGACTGCAGGGTCTCTATGAAGCCGCATTCTCATCATGAAAGGACTACTCTCCTAAAAATTTAGCTTAATAAAGTTGAGACCAAGAAGTATTTCTGTACTAAGGCAGTCCTCTGCCAGCCATGTGCAGGTCCTGGTACCATCTTAACAGTGCCGAAAGTATGGAAAAGAGAGGGGAACAAGATCCGATTTCAGAAGCAGGGTTCCCGCTGATGCCTCACAAGATATGAATACAACAATACAGAAGCAGCAATGACAACCGCAAAGGTTTTCCAACTAATTGGGATGGTCAAATGAATCATCTCAAGCCATTATGCTCAATTTATCACCATCCGTTCAATAAAAATCTATGAAAGAAACAACAGGAAGAATATGCTTGGCTCTTCAGAGAGAAAAATAGTTATCTTACAAACTCGGAAAAGATGACAAAGGCAGTTTGTGTTTCTTAAGTCTTTGTTTCAATGGTTCAGTGGGTTAACGAGCGAAGTTTAAAAGAACAACAACCATTAGTGGACATCACTTAGTACAAACAGATTTAGCATCTTTTTTTCAGAGGGCAATGGTTATTCTTTCTTTTCCCCATTGACTCAGTTCTTGTTCCCGCAACACAGTTTCAGCTCATTACTGAGCAGGACCAAAGGAAAAAGGACAAACTTTGTCTTCTGATTGACAGAAACTTCCATTAGACGAATGTAATGAAAAATATCAGCAGCAGTGTACTTTGAGCTACTTTAGCAAAATGCATTTGACAAACCTTGTTGCTTGCAGCATCTTCACCCTGCGAGACTAAGGCTGTGCCTTCAGCAATAACGTGCTGCCAAAAGAAAATGGAATAAAATTGCCGCAAACCATGATCATATAAAAGCAATTACAAAACTAAGACAAGATACAAACCTCTTTAAACATATAGGCTACAGGCTCCAAGAACTGAGATATTTTATGATTACGGTACATCCTCGTAAGATCCTCCATCTAGAATTCAAACTAAATAGTTAGAAATTATTAAACGATACACATTCCTCAACTGGTTGGTAGATTATTCATGTATCCCAACGCTAGGACGTACCTTATTATCTTTAACTAATGCAAGCGAGTAAGACAGCTCCATTTCAAGTAGCTGTTTTGAGTAGACTGTGAAGAGCTCATGATGGACTATCTACAAAGTACAGAAAGATCCTTTAGTTTGCACAGCAAATGAAGAGCTCAAAGGTGAGCTCTCTATGAAGTACAGAAAGATCATTTAATAAGATCATAGCGAAGATGTCTAATAGTATCCTGCATATAGAAATCTAAGAAACCTTCAACTGACAAGTAGCAAGGGAAAGGCTTATATCATTTTGTTGTGTTTGTTTCGCTGACAAAGCTTCCCCTGAAATGATTTTCTAGACTTTCATGTTTTAGGTTCGATACAATAGATAGTCAACACAAAAGAATTCACAGACAAAGATAACATCCATACTTAGGATTATAAGAATGGAATTCCATCTTCAAAAAGAGGGAAGTGTTTCCAAGATATAACAGTCTTCCACGGATGCTCGCAGAGAGCTTCAATCTGAGCTCTCTCTCTTCTCTCCCTCTCTCCCTCCTGTTCTACACTTCTCTTGAGTATTTTTTGTAGCTTTAGTTCACCTCATTGCAAACTCAAACCTATTTTATCTTCTTCAAATTGATTTCAAAATCAACTTTAAGTCTTCACATATGAGAAAACTCGATATGCCATAGGCCTGCTGGATTAAATCATCATCTGTCATATGATTTTTCCCTTAGTCATGTGACTCATATTGTCAGAGGTGGCAAGAAGGTGTTTGTTAGACACCAAGCTAGGATGTATATATATATATATATATTTAATTCTTTTTTCTGGTGTAGTAATTGGGAAATCGTAATATCATACTCTATACAAGCAATTTAATATTATTGCGATAATTCATTTTAGGAACTCAATATTATTATAACAAAGAGAATTACTTTTGAAAGCAATCAAGCACTGAAAAACCTTTTCCGTCTCACTTTCAAATACAAAAACTAGACAATGAAAAACTAGTTGTGTTCCCTGAAAATGATTATGGTGAAAAAGTTTTCCTCCATCATGAAGTTTTCCGCAGAACAAGCTCACTCTAATTTACAGGCATATCAACAGTTTCCTTAAACATCAAGCATATAATTAAGTTCCTAGCATTTCAGTTCAAGGCACAAGTTTTTGCTATTAATTTTGCTCTTTTTCAAAAGGTTCATTTTATCAATTGAAAATATAAATGCACACGAGTAATAGGAAAACCTAAGCAAAAACTAACTTCTGCCAAGTGCCAATTATATTCTAACCTCCATCAACTTCCGCTCACTCCTTGATAATAGAACCTGTGAGATTATTTCTTTCTCCTTTTTCAAGCATTCTTCGACCTGTAAAAAATTAAATTAGGTGTTATAAAGTGCAGATAAATATTGATATTCCCAGTTCCATATATAGAATGCACTTCTACCAGTTACCTTTGACCAGTAACTGCGACATATATCCTCCACATGACTGTAGTCCTGCCCAATCCAACTTGATGCCTTACGAGAATAATAGATCCTAGTTTCCTCAAGCAAATATACTTCAAAGTCTTTTTCATAAAAATCACTTTGTATTTCTTCGAATCCACATTCAATATAGACGTCTAAGACATTCTTCAGCAAGGATTTGTCAACTTGATTGCCATCACGGTCCTGATTAATCTGCTCCAAAAGCATGAGATACTAAAAGTGATCTACTATGCTCTGTGAACTAAATAGGTGAACTGTCATAAACGATGCTTACCAGTGCAATTACTGCATCTCTAATTTCAGATTTTATTACTAGGAAGACCTGAAATGATAAACAATGTGAAAGTTTCAAACCACACAAATTAGAAAAAGGAAGGCTCCGATGAAATTCTAGGCTCAAGTTAGGGATTGTCATTCCATGCAATAATTTATAAAGCTGACCGAACTGGCCCAGTAACAGGTTCACAGTTGGTTTGGTCTGGTTAATAACCTTAAACAAGAGTTGGTCAAAACTGATCAAAGCAGGGTTTGAGTTTTGACATGGGTGAAGCAGCAAGCCACAATTCAATCAGGTCCATTGGAGCAAATTAGTCTCACCAAAAAAAACCGGAAATTTCACACGGTTGAGTTGGGAACCAAAGGCAGCCAAGAGATGGGGTTTCATGCAGCAAGCCACTCAGCTGTGGCTTTGTTTCCTACTCTTAATAATTTTTGTTTCTTCATTCTTTCATTGGAACAAACTTGGGGGCAAAATTGGAGAGAGAAAAAAGTATGAGCGTCAGATCTATAGATTGGAAGATTATGTGAATGCGCGCCCCTCCACCATATTCATTTTGTATTACATATGCAATGAACATATTTATACTGTTCATGGGTAGAAAAGAGGAACTAGAGACCTAACAGGTTTTTATGCTGGTATGGTCATGGGAATGTACAACTTAGAGGTAATTTGTGCTACATTGAGGTGGCTTACCTTACTTTTGAAGCAACTAATTCCGATGTCCCTGAGTGAAGGCAAACTTCTCCGGGAAATAAAATAGCGGTCAAGGTAATGAAAAACTCGCGCAAGCCATCTAACCATCACTTTATGATTCTCCCATCTTTGCACAAACTCCTTCAGCAGAAACTCATTGTGTTTACATCTTAAAGATGGCAACACCTTCAGCAAAAAACAGAACAACAAAGGCTTTGTCGTGAGAAAGTAAAATCAGACAAAAGAGGATAAGATTAAGTTGAAACTGCATTTTCTTAATGATCTGGAAGAAAAAGCTCTAAACTATTAGCACGACCCATCAACCGATTGAGCATCATCTTTTAATTTGAAGAACAGACTTCTTACTTCACCAAAAAGGGCCAAATGTTGATGAAACTGTCTTTCACTTGAAACTTGGTAATTAAAATTAAATCTCTTGTTTGTAATTGACATGATAGATAGTCAGGCAATGACATGATCGATCTAAGGGCATGCTTTTCACAAACCCGCAGGAGACAATGTCATCACTGAAGTAGCCCTGCAACAATGATCCAGGTACGAGTGTCCCTTTATCTAAGTTGGAGGGAAAAATAGTATAACGCAAGGAATGCATGAGCAGTAAATACCCAGAACTTAATAATTTTAGTCAGTATACCCGTATACAGTATACTGCACAAAGACACAATGATCATGTCATAGCGTTACTTCCTCTGTTCCTTTTTTAATATGCACCTTGACACATGAGAGAGAGAGAGAGAGAGAGAGAACAAATTCTAAGATTAAAACTTCCATTGCCCTAAAAGAGTACAAATGAAGCAGTTGCTAAATAACTGTTCAAAACATCATCGAATCTAATAAGAGAATATTAACGGTCAGCTTACTGAATACTAAATTTGCTGCAAATACATACAAATCTTATCATCAAGGGTTCAGAATCCACAAATGTGCCTGCTTGCTCAGGAATAATGAAAGCTGACATTTAAATCTCTCAGGCAAGTAATCAGAAGTTTGCACCACTTACATGTTCTTGATATTTATCATTCGATGAATAGCTCTGAATAACATATGGATACAGCATAAACCAAGATCATATCATAGACAAAATGACAAGAACAAAGTGCAGGATTCTCACCGTCTGGAGCAGATACTTTCCAATCTCCTGCCCATATCTTTCGTAAAGCTGCTGAGAATAATCATGGGGCGGCTTTTGAGTGCACATGTTGTAAACACTCCTGCAGTTTCAATTCCATTAGTATAAACAATGGAAAAAAGAATCCCATCAGCCGACATTGAACAAAGACAGTAATTCGCAGCTAATCGAGGGGCAACAAAGGCTGAGTAATTACGCATAAGTCATCATGAAATCGTCTGCGCTCATCGGCGTGTCATCGCGCCCCTCAATAATGTTCTTCAGCTTCACTAGCCCCTGTTCCACATGCCCCCACCCCACATCGAGGTCCAGAGGAGGAGTACTCATTGCCGCAGGAATAATACACCCGCCACGACCAACACACACACCTACGACAAGCTTGATCAAAGAAACCACCAGACATCAATCAACAGTTCGCCCGCGCGGCATTTCTTGTTTCTTGCGAGAAACAACTCAGCAATTTGCCCAGGGAGAAAGCAATAACTTTATCAACTACGACGTTAACTCGGTGAAAGAGAGACTCAATTACACATGTGCCCATCTGGGCAAGTCGCAGAAACTCTCCAAGAGAGCCCCGCGAAGAGAATTTCCCGGACGGCATGAACGGAGGCGAGTCAGGGTAATCTGTACTTACTTCCCAGAAGAAGAGTGGGGGAATCGCTCACCTTGATCGGCGGCCCGCGGAGAAAGAGGGGCTCCCCTCGTGGGGCGGCGGCTCTCCGAGGTGGGTTCGGGCCGGAGAAGCTTCCCGCGGCCGGAGCTGACGCCGGCGACGAAGCGAACGGCGAGTGCCTCTTCGGTTCTTGCTTCCGCGAAGCAGTGCAGGCTGACGAAGGAGGTGCCCTTCCGCATGTTGACTCGAAATTGCAATTATGTAAGAATGTAACGGCAAAAGACCCCAAAGAACGAGACAAAAACCATTTAATTTGATACGAGATACGAGACTTAATTACCTGAGGTGTCATCCATGCCCAAAAAACTGAAACGCGAATCGTTAAAAAAATGTGAGGTGTTGGTGAATTTCATGTGAATCCCGTCAGTTTGGACGGTCCGATTCAATTTAGCATCCATATTATGTTTATGGACTGATTTATTAGATATCAAGTATCGCCGACCACTGTTTTGTTTCTCGAGAGTATTTGGAAAGAAAAAATCGACACGATCATGATTAGATCGAGATAATAATTATGTGTGGCATGTTAGGGAAAGTATGTTTTAATCGAGAAAAATACACTAATCGACGAGACTTATAAAAAGTAGAATATTAATAGAGAATTTCGATACTCAGTAATCAAGTAAATTATTTATTATTATTTTTTTCTTTTTCTTTTTTTCTTTTTGGCAAGGGCCGGTAGCTACCAATAAGGGCTTAGCAACCCTCATCAATCGTTGATAAGGGCTATCTCACCTAGGTGACGTTATCCCCCACTAGTGGCTCGTGAGGCAACCCTAGCACGGGTCAATCTTGCCAATGGCCATGATGGTGGACTCCCCTAGAGTGAGGGTTGCCTCTCCTAGGCGAGGCGACTGTTGCCTAGATCTGGCGAGGTCATCCCTTGCCTATGGGGGTTGAGTACTACCGGCGAGGGTGTCCCCCACTAGATTGGGTGAGAGCGACCTACCCCAACACCACGAGAATTGGCCATTGTGAAGAAAAAAGAAAAATCAGATTTTTTTTTTAAAAGAGATAAATAATAAAAATACTATTCACTTTTAACTTTTGATATGACTACTTTAAATTCTTATTTGAAATATTAGATCCTTATTTGAAAAAATAGTAATACTTTAAACCTTTATTGCCGGAATTTTATCATCAATTTTTACTGAACTGAAAAACCGTCGCGCATCGAAGGATGCCTAACGCATCGGCCGCGATGACGTCACGCCCCGGGGCCGGAGGTACATATTCACCAACAGCCTATCCCGGACGCGGTGGTTCCTCTTAGTTCCCAGCTTCAGCGCTCTCGAAGGAGCTCTCCAGCTTCCCTCCAAAGGTCCGTCCCTCTCTCTCTCTCTCTCTCTCGATCTGAGCACGCTCCTCTGTAGCCCTAGCGCTCGCGCAGCCGTCGATCCGATCGGATCCGCAGGCGGATCGTCCTTACCTCTTCCCGCGCCGCCGGCGTCTCCGTGCTCGTTCCGGCCTTCCCTGCGCCGGAATCGGAGCGCGATTTGATCGTCGCTCCGGCATTCGCGTGCCGACGATCGCGGTGCTCTCTGTTCTGTACTCGGTTCTTGTTTAAGTTTGGGAATTGAGAAAGATACGGGCGTATTTCTTTCAGGGACCGGGAATCGTAAGGTTTGGACCGCGGTGATAAGCAGTCTCCAAGTGGGGGCGGCGGCGGCGGCTTGTTTTCTTGGAAGCAATGAATACCAGAAGGTTGGTGTTTGCTACTTTGATTCGCTTATCTACTTCTGATCATGCTTCTCCGTCCAATCGCTATCGCAGTCTTTAATATCTCGAATGGACCAGTTTTGATTGGTTTCCTGCGTGTTGAATTGGAACTCATGGATTCACTGGCTTGTTGGGGTTTGAGATGGTGGTTGAAATGAACTGCTGTTGCTTGCTTTGTCTGATGCTACCATTAGTTGTTAGGGGAAATGTTCAGACGGGTTTTACTTAATGTCAATGCTTGTCTTTTATCTGACTGATCTATGGTAAAACTGAAAATTTCAAGTGTTTCGTGAGACATTGGTTTCTTAGGCATAATGAGTGGTTGATTTTTCCGAAGCTGCTAGAGTAATGGCATGCAATCTATAGCTTTGTCAGTGTAGCGGATAGATTTAAAACTCGTATTCCCCCGAGCAGGATCATCCAAAAAGTTTGATGACTTGAATCCTAATGGTAGCCAACCAAATAATACTCTGGTCGACAATATGGAGAACTAAGCCTGGACAATACTAGTTGGTATAAGAGTGTAAATAAATTTCACTGTTTGTAAGATCGGAACTCACATTGATTGGAATTTTGGGTGAGTTCAGTTCAAGCGGTTGGAGTGAGTTGAGTGTAAGCTTGAAATACCTGTTGTTGGTCTTGCAAATATGCTAGTCCTTCGACATGACAATATTCTTTTTTGTTGGTGACTGCTTTCCACCAAATCCTCATGGGAGCCACCTTTCATGGAGCACAAATCCTCCCAAGCAGGGCTGTTCAAATTGCTTTCTGTTTTTTAAGTGAGGTCAGGGTATGGCTGGTAAAATTGGATGGTGATATCAGAGCTCAAAATCATTATATTGTGCAAACTACTAAAGAAATAGCTTGAAACATGCCATCCTTATCATTGTGAAATAACTTGTGCGAAATTGTGACAAGCACTAAAAACCAAAACATTAGTATAATCCAAGTAAATGTAATAGGCGAAAGAAATGATAGAAATGCAATTTTCTCATTCAACTTCATGTATAAAACAAACTCATTGGAGAGACAAGTCAAGGAAGATTAATATTCCATATTAATGATACTATAAATTAATAGCAAAGGGCACTATTTCATCATCACTGCTGCTCGTCCTTGTTACCCTTGTCATAAAGGACACTCATGGAGCAGACTTTTGTTGGATGCATTGAAATGTTCGTATACGAAAGCCAAAACCTGGATTTATCTACTATAGTTAGGATAAATATAACACAATTCAATTGCTTTAGTCTTTTGAATTTCTTTTTGAAACATTTCAATTGTTAACTTAACCTTATTTAGCTTAATATTTTACTCTTTTCGGGACAAACTCTATAAAGTTGACAGAGATGAAAGCTAGTATGACTTAATAATTTTGTTCTATTTATACCATTTTACGGTTTTGAATGCAGTCCAGCCATGATCTTGTTTGAACGTAATTTTGGAAAAAGTTGAGATCATAAAGCTGAGGATCATAAGTTCATACCGTGACAGTCAAAATCGTGATTCCAACAAAAATAGTTCATAAACTTCTCTTTTACAGTCTACCTAAAATTTTGCTATAATTTCCAGTTGTTAATTCTTGTTTTAGACCATAGGAGACCTAGCAAATGGAAAAGTATTGGTAAATAAACAATGTGTAACAAGAAGAGTAAATATTTCTTGGTATACGCTTTTGTAGGTGATATAATGTTGGTGGATGAACTACAAGCAAGAGTAAATTTGTCAAAGCTAGAATACTAGGAGTGTAGGTTCAGCAAGAGTAGAAGTTCGGCAACACTTGATGGGAATTAGTGATCAGAATTTCCAAAGACTGACCATGCTAAATGACTAGGACGCATTTGGCAAGAGATGGATATCTTGACCATAGAGTACATATAGGATGGATGAAGTGGGGAAAAGTGTTTGGTGTTTTGTGCGACCGTTGAATACTGCTTGAAAAATTCTATAGGAATGCAACAAGGCCAACAATACTTCATTGCATTGGATACTAATTAAACATCAACATGTTCACAAAACTAGTCTAGCAGATATGAGAATGCCTCGGTGGATGTTTAGGCACATGAAAAGAAACAAAATTAGAAATGAATTGAACACACCAGATTTCACAAGATGTTAGAAGGATGGTTGCCGACAAGATGAAGTAAATTGGGGAGGTATTGAGGAAAAGTAATAGTAACTCTACTGAGGAACAGACAAGACAAGCTTGTTTGATATGATTTGGTCATTTAGAACGTAGACCTCTTGTGCTCCAATAAGGAGATGCGTGATTGATGGATGGAGACTTCGGTTGAAAGGGCGGGTGAAGCCCTAAAAATACGTGAAAGCAGACTATAAGAAAAGTATGAGGCGCTTAGAGCTTATAAAAGACTATATTGAACAGTGGGCATGGCGACAAAAGATTCATGTCTGCTTGCTTTGACACCTTATCAGAGTGATGTTTCCATCTGTATGATTCTTTCAGTGCAATTCTTTGTTCATTAGTGTACAAACTGACTCAGTAATTTATGGATTAAGTTGACTTATATGAAATCAAGCCTCACTGTTTACTGTTCATGGGCTTGTGTTGACTTGCTAAACTTGATATGTTGAATAATACATTTGTCTGTAGGGACGTCCGTGGCAATAGAGCAGCTCTCTTTGATGGCATTGAAGAAGGTGGCATTAGGGCATCATCTTCTTACTCTTCTCATGAGATTGATGAGCATGAGAATGAAAGAGCAATGGATGGGTTGCAGGATAGAGTCAATCTTCTAAAGAGAGTGAGTGTTTTGAAGTGATATTCTATTGTTATGTGATCTTTTAATATGCATTAAACTGCTCAATGCCATATGAAGCTTCTTCTATAGTCATGCAGTTTTCACTTCTTTACCGGTGAAGTGAGGCACAACAAAGAAAATATGGATTTCACTAGCAATATATGGATGGAATTCGTATAGTGTATCCTTTTTGTCACATTGTCTGAGATGCAGCACTGTCCTTTATATCATCTGAAGCATGTTTTATTGTGAATTTTATCTTCCAATTCAGAGAGGAAATGAAAATATTTATTGGATGCTCTTCCATTTCTAATTTTCAACAAGAGTTATTGATGCATGTCATGTCAACAGTTGTCTGGTGATATAAACGAAGAAGTGGAGACACATAACCGCATGTTGGATGGAATGGTATGAATCAGCACCCCAAGTCCTTTCTATAGGTTATTTAATTCACTTAATGCAGGATTTTCAATATCACACCAACAAACAAGTTCTCTCTATAGTTTAGTTGACAGGGATTATATTTGTTCAGGGCAATGAGATGGATGCTTCGAGGGGAGTTCTGTCGGGAACGATGGATCGTTTTAAAATGGTAACTTATTGTCAGTCTCCCTCTCAATGGATTTGATGCTGCATCTCCCCTCTGTAAAGGGGTTAATATTTTCTTTTTGGTTGGCTTTGCATCAGGTGTTTGAGACGAAATCAAGCCGGAGAATGTTTTCTCTTGTTGCATCATTCGTGGTGATTTTCCTAGTTGTCTACTATCTCACTAGGTAATGGATCACAATAGATTGAAGTCTGAAAGCTGCTAGAGATTAAAATCCCCGGGGGTGGTTTACTGTGAACTCCTTACTGTAAGTAAATACTGTTTCTGGCTTGTAAGTTCGCGTTCCTCTGTTTAAAGATCTCTGGATGTGTTTGAACTGTTGTCAAAGGCTTCGATGTTGTGTGGTAATAATAGTAGTAATAGTACCTGCCTAACTAATCCACACCGTCTTTTCCTTCACAATCTATATATAAATATGTAAATGACTGTCTTTACATTGGTAAGGATGACTTGGGGTTTGCCATTTCCTCCAAGTTTGTGGCATCAGATTTATCTGAAGTGTTTCAAGTGCTTATCCTCATTCTGACTGTAAATCAAGCTATGGAAATAAGCGACAACAAATGATTTCAGGAAACGATTAAGTATCTCTGCCATGAATCATGAAGATGCAGGGCACATCGGGAAGTTCGAACGGCATTGCTAGCCACTCATAAAGCCCATCGGGCGTCTTGAATGATATATTCCATCTATCATGAATTTTGAGCCTGCTTTGATGATGTTCGCTTTTCAAATCAATTTTTGAAAATACCTTCGAACCAGCTAATTGTTCAAGCACGTCTTTAAATCATGGCATGGGAAGTATGTACTTGAGAGTGATTTTGTTTATAGCACAACTATCCACACATCCTCCAAGAATCATCCTTCTTCGGAGCAAGTAAAGCGGGACAAGCACAAGGACTTTTTGGCTTTCTCGCGCTGATCCCTTAGCCAGTAGCTCCTCCATCTGCCTTTGCATGATCCTGGTAGGTTCGATAAAGGCCCTCTTGGGATCAATTGATAAGCATCATGTCGAATGCTCCTCAAAGGTGGTAAGCCCCGTGGCGCATCGCCATCGACTATCTCTGCGAAATCCTCCAAAATCTGCTAAATTCAAGGGGAAATTGGCAAAATTCTGGGGGCTGGTCCTTACTCGCTACCTTGTCGATAAATGTATGTACGATTCTCATTTCTCTACTTTCGGCCTCAAAGCTTTTCCGCCGATATTAACCTTGTTGCACATTACCAAATTAGTCGCTCACCAGTACCCTCTTCTTTTAAGAGAATGAAAAGCCTATTTTGGTTTGTAATGATGATCCATATTATGATCGTCTAACGAAGTTTGGTCTAAACGAATGTGATTATCATCCATAGGCACCACATTGCATCAGGCCTCATCGTTCGGATGAGGGGCGTCCAAAAACCCGACCTGATTCAATCTGAACACCACCCAAACACAAACCGAACCCAAAACCAGTTGAGTATATGTTTGGATAAGATGCCATTAAAGTTGCCAACTTGGCATCTAGATTCTTCGGTCATTAATGAGGGGTTCGTGTATTGTTTTCCGATTGGTCCACGTGTGTGCCACAATTTCTAGAACTTCCAAGATATTTTTGACCTCCATCATGACCTTTGAAAAGTCAAGGGACAACGGCCTCGTTTGATTCAACATTTCCAAGGGACTTTCAGTCCCTTAGGAAAAATTTAGGTGTTTGGTTCAGCATTTGGAGGTGTCTTTGGCCAAATGCTAGCCTTTAAAATGCTAAAAGGCCAAAGCAGGTGGGGATCTGCTTTGGGCTTTTAGTATTTCGAAAATGCAAGTCCACCTCTACTATTCATCCGTTGACTTTTTTTTTTTTAAACCGATTATCTTCCCCACATCCCAACCGTTATTGATCAGCAACAGTGTTTCATTGGATTTTATTTTTATTTTTTTTTAAATAATAAAAACCCTTTGCAAATTTTGGGTTCACCTTTTTTTTTTTTTTGTCATTTTTATCTTTTGACAACCAATAGCCCAACTTTTTATCAATATACTAGAATGATCATTAATTAACGAAGATGATTAATACTATAATAATTAAAAAAATTATTCAAAATTGAAAACAAATCTAAAAGAACCCTAGGCCAAAAGTTGAGCTTTGCATCTAATCTATAATTAAATTCTTTTAATATAATTTTTTAATAAATTTACTAATATATATTTTTTACATTACTCTCAACATGAAAATGTAAAATGTTATATAGTCATTGTTTTTTTTTTTTTGCAATTTTAAAAATACTAAAACTAAAAAACTTAATTTGGTCACACTAAAAGGCTTTTCAAATATATATTTACCAAATAGTCTTGCATTTCCCTAAAGCACTTTTTAGTTATAGTTTACCAAACAGAGCATTTCGGAAAACCTCTTTACCTCAAAAGTATTTGCATTCTCTCAAGTGCATTTCCCCAAAGCCGAACCAAATGGGCCTGACCTCATCCTCCTTCATTTAATGAAGAGATTCTAGAATTCTCTTTTACTTTATCCTTTCCTTCCTCAAAAAGGCGGTTTAGAGAATTCTATTGTCCAAGTTGATTCCGAGGCCGAGAAAGGGATCATTAGGTACACTTCGAAGAACCAAATCACATACACCCAAGATTCAGCCATCATGCCCCACGCTTGCCCAATCTGTTCCTTTGGACGATCAATCGGCCAAAGAGGTCAATTTTTCTTTGGTTGGTTTGAGGTCAATCCTAAGTCTACCCATGGACTAGCATTAAGCCAAGGCACACATGGACCATAGAATTTATGACGGAATAGCCGGGTCTATCCCTCAGCTCATTCCGGTCGGCACCCGATCCACCGGTAGGGTTTGTGGTCGGTGCATTACCGATCCACGATTGGACATCACCAATTTGAGATTCTTTTCCAATCACTAAGAATTAATTAGGGAATGATTAATTTTTTATCGAAAGACGATCACATTTGATCAAGTTAGATCGTCTGTGTATTGATGCAAAGCTGGGTAGAATCATCTGCAGCTAGGCACTATGACCGATGGGATCGACCTATGATCATCTGCCGATCCAAAATCATCTCGTGATCAATTTTTGTGATCGAAAAGTTATCTTATGAGTTGGTGATCCTATCCTATCAGTATGGTCGGTAGATAATTCACAGCCGACACCTCAACCAATTTGTGACCGGTCGGTCAATCGGTTGGTCAGTCGGTCGGTCAAACCATGACCAATTCGTGATTTCTTGTTGATCGAATTGGTCGATCCATGGCCAATGGCCCATAATCGATCCTTTTTGGACCTTATGGCCAATCCTTACGGGCTCAGAATCGAGGATGTTACACCACTAGTCATTCAAAAAGGCCTCAATTCATCTTGAAGGCTGTCTTCTATTCATCACCTTTCATGGTAGGATCTTCGACGGAGCTTTCATTCCGTTGCTTGCTCTCACGACCGCTAGTTCAGCATCTATGGCCACCGCTGCACTCCCTCTTTCCTCCACTCGTGCCGTTGGTGCCCAATCGCGGCCGCCCATCTTGTTTGGCGATGGGCGACTCGGTCTCGCAACTCTTGAGGTCGCATTCGTCGCGAGAGCGGCCGATTCCACTCAGCCCACGTCCGCTGGCAAGGCGATTATCCACGATGATGAGTTCTCTCTAGCCAATGTCTCGCTTTTCCCCTTCCTCTTTGTGTTTTCCATTTCGAGCTTCAATTTTGACTAATTTTCATGAGCTTCGCATTCTTGCGTGTGGAGTGAGCTCTAGTTTCTTGTTTGTCCAAGGTCAAAGTTTGATTGTTTTCACAGTTGCTGATTTTCTTACACGCTAGATTTGGAAAGCGATCAAAAGAGCTCCGGTGGCTAGTTGCTCCTCCGACAATCTAAGGTCAATCCGAATAGGATCAGTTCTTTCTTGTGGTTGGATCGGTGGCCCAACCATTCCGCTCTAGTCCCTTGGCAATCTAATCCATCCCTCAAAGTCTCGTTTTTGTTCCGGCAACGTCCATTTTGTCCGATCGTGTCTAAACTCGAAGATAGATGCAAAAAGTAAACATTTTAACCTATTCGATGAGGCGAGATCGGCTTAACCGATCGGGGCTTGGATTCTGGTTTAGATTTACATAGTATGCTTAGATCTAAGATTGATGATGTTATTGGATGATTCACTATGGTTTGATGTTCATTGATGATGAACTTGTGGTTGACTGAACTTGATCTTCATTAATATGCAATTTTGTACCTCTGTGATGGACTTATTGTTTTGGCTGAAACGAGGTAGTAGATGAGGGTTTTTTGACCTCGAGTCCTTCTAGATATAGAAAATAGACTTCTAAAACTTCAATTTGATAGGTTGCACACCCCAAATGGACATTGTTTGGTCATTGAAAAACACCTCTGAAATCTATCGATTTTGCAGTAGTTTTAGGTTGATTTGTGGTTCTAACTTGTAACGATTTTCACTTTTGTTATTTTCATACTGATTTTTATGCACGGATTCTGGAAAAAAATTCTTAGAAATTTACAAATTATCTTGTTTACAACATGTATTTTTTGCAAAATGTTCGAAATTTTTTTGATTAGACAAAATCATCAAAAACCGTCTATATGTTGATTTGCCTTGCACTAGGTCTGAATTGTACTTGTGTGGAATTGAGGTTGTAGATGAGTCCATTTGGCTTCATGTCCTTCATGAGATTTGTAATACATATTGTGTGTTCTAAAGAGGTATGATACTCATGATTTGAGTATTGTTTGGTATGGCAATTGCATGCATGAATATGTTTAGGTACAATTGCAATTGGTGCATCTCTTAATATACCTCTATTTTGTTATTTTCATATAGGATTTTGTGATCTAAATTGTGTTTAGATGTCTGCATGAAATTTTTTTTTTCACGTGCATTCTACATGTAGAATTTTTTGTAAAATTTGTACATGTCATTAGATCATCGAGATTAAGCATGTTCTATGATGGTTATGTTGGATTAGGGGCTTATCACAAGCCTAATAAAATACATTTGTTTAGGTCTCTGAAAGACCAAATTATGCATCGATGTCTTCTTGACATTTGAAGTATGTGTCTCAAGCTTCACATCCACATATGGCATGTCATATTTGAACCTCATTTAGTACATGAAAATCATGCATCGATTAGGCTAATTGCAATTGAAATTCGTTGAACATGTCATTCTTAGTTCTAAGTTATTTTGCACTATTGATAGATCATGTGATTTCTTTGCATCCCAACTTAAGATTGAATGTTTATCCAAATCATTGTCGCATTCAATCTTTCATTGTATGCGAGCTTTATACCATTCATGCATTGTTTTAAGTGGTCTTTTGAACTATTAAGCATACACCATGTTCTGTTTTGTTAGTGGCTGACATGCTTGGTTTCACAAATATTGATTTTCAAACATCAATTTGACCTCGATTGAATTTGAACCCTTTTAGGAAGTCGTAGGACTCGTCTAGATCTTTCCAATGCCACTGATTTTGTGTGATTGCTTATCATTTGTCCCTTTTTTTCATTTTTTTCCAATTTAGGTTAAAAATCTGACTTAGGCAAAATTCGAAACCCCCATTTTACCCTTGTTTAGTCAAACTTTTGTTATTTTTGTGTGATTTTCTAGCTAGGAATTCTCAAGTTGGACCTTAGCAAACTTTGATTGTCTCCTTTTGTCTACATTATGGTGAAATTTTGCATTTTTTATACTTCGTTTACTAGGTTTAATCTCTATTGCTATGTCTTGATATTTTGCTGTTCTGCTGAATTTCTTATGCAAGGTTGAACTTCACTGAATTTTTTAAAATGCCTACGTGGCTTGTTTAAAAAAATTTCTTAACGAAATTTGTTCTACATGATGTCATGCACGTTGTACAATTTTCTTAGGACAAATTATCAATGAGTCAATTATCAATTATCAATGTCTTTTGATGTTGTGTCACGAATTTCTGCTGTGTTGTTCTTTTAGAATTTTTTTGGATCAATTTGCATGCTGAATTAGGGTTAATCATCTTCATGAAGTCTATTCCAAATTCTTCAGTCTTCATTGTTGAAAATTCTTTGGAAAATAAAAAGGTCTTTTGGTGAATTTTTCTCCAAAATTGAGTTGAAATGTTGATTTTGCATATCAAAGTAACTTTGGTACATGTGGTGCTTCCAATATTAATTTTTAAGTATCTTTTAAACTTTCGATTTGACATTGGATTTGTCTAGATTTGAACCGTATTTAAAATGCCTACGATATCCATTAGTAGTGCATGATGTGCACCCCGGATTAACCTTGAAAATCAAATGCATTCCATAGCCAAGATGTACCAATGTCAAAATATCTCATTTCCTTCTCGATATTTTTAAACACATCCCAATTTTTTGAAGCATCACATGAACCATACATGCATAATATCATTTTATTGACTAGAATTGTCTGTGATTGTGTTTGGCGCCTATTGAATGAATAAGTGATCCGTTGTCAGCTCATTGAAATTGTTAAATTGTTTGGGAAATAAGGCTCAAGGACTTGCCTGCATGTTTATTTCCTGCTTCTGTATGTGGATTTTAGATATATGTTTAGGTACGATGCTTATTCCATAGGATAACCTTGGGACTCACTTAGCATGTCCTAAGGACTTATAAGCGTTAGTGGTCGTGCGAGAATACAAATGGTCACTAATGGCTATAAGTCATGAAAATGAATTGGGATAGGCATCTAGAGGGACTGACACATGAATTGCAAAGGCCGACTTCGAGCCCAAGTTGAATCTTGTTTCAATTGCTTGATTGTTTTTTATTGTCCTATGATTGTGTTTGTTTTATCGTGAATAATTGTTTCTTTCTTTCTTGTTGTATGTACGTAGTCTTAGTTTTAGGTTAGGATTAGATTAAGTCATTGAAGGTGGAGATCCCTCAAGACTTGAAGACGATGAAAGATATTAGTCCTATCCGACGGTGATGTTGTACCATTCATCCACGATATACGTTTCGAGTCATTTAGTGTTGTATAACACTTGATGAGTTGCGGGTTCTTTCATTTTACTTTTCTTTAATTTTAGGGTTGCATGTTAAATTTATTGCTTTCCCAAAACTATTCTTTTGATTGTTTATTTACCATTTTATCTTTAAATTTAATTGTGTGCTTTCTTTCCTTTTCACACAAATAGAATTGCACGAAAAGAACCACCCATGCGTGATCATTTAGTTAGCATAATCGACTTGAAAAAGTAAAAAGAAATGCATGGACACCTTACTGAACATGACAAATCGTTAGGTACTGAAAATGGTGCTAATGGAAATATTAGTGTAACCTAAATCCCCAAATCTAGAATCTTTAGTTGCATAGAAATCGAGGGACTACTCCCAACTCTCAATTGGGTTTTCTAGCCGACCCCTAAAAACGAGGCTAGTGGCGACTCTTGTCTTCTTTAGGTTGTTCTAAACAACTTGTTAATATAATACACTCGTTGTGAGGGCTATGATTTAGCATACCCATTGTGGAAAGTTCCTAATGGATGAAGTGTCCACTTAAGTACTTGACTCATTCTTGAAGAACAAGTTACTTTGAATAGGTGGCACCCTAAAGATGGTTATGTGGCACCTAGGCCTTAGGATGGTAATAATTGACCATGGTGTCTCCTTTTTATTTGTACATTCGTCCATGAGTTCCTTACTTAATCCCCAAGGTAGATCTTGGGTAATGATTACCAAATCCTCAAGTGGACACCTAGGATGATGAATCATCCCTTTTTATTAAATGACCAAGGGGTTTTATAATGTTTGCTTTTATTCATTTCCAAAGAATATGACAAACATGGGAAATAAACCATTGAAAGTGCAATGAAATCGGGCAAGGGCTTTTTGTGTGCATCCCTTATCGACCATTCTGACATACTCGAGGTTCATGGCAAAGCCACCTTTGGTGTGGTTGTCGGAGGCAAAATTGCCTACTTTGGCTAAGTCGATGGCCGAGGGCATGGGCTCAATGGCTGACCTTCGATTCTGGCCAAACAGATCGGCTCCCAGACCCGTCACAGGCCTGGTCTAAGTTGACTCATGATTGTCATGTGGCCATTTGAGATCAGTCAAATTTATAACCGACACATGGTCATATCAAGTTGAATCATAGTCATCCACAGTTGGTACAAGACCAAGCAAAGTCACCCATGACTGGAACACGACTGTTCGGGATTGATCCATGATCGTCCATCGATTCATGGTAGAACATGACCATCCTTTGATCAACCCTTATGGTCGAGCAGTCGTTCATCAACTGAACTACTCGAGTCCACTTGCATGGTCATTAGATTGGTTCATGGCCGATCTCTTGATCAATCCACAATCGATCATTTCCACTGGCACACCAGACTCATCCATTTTTCATAGGTCGAAAATCAGGATGTTACAGAATAGGTAGAAATGTTAAGAGAAATTCCCAAATTAGATCCCAAAACCTTCATGCACTAAGTGTGTATGCATGGAAATTGCATGCGAAAAACTACCTCAAGCCACTTGGTCTTCTCTTGGCTTCTCCACTTACCCTTTTGATCATTGTGACATCGGGATTGAAAAAAAGTTCAATCATGAGCTGCCTGAGAACTCATGAAAATCTAGGGAACCTCCTCAAGAAAGCTCATCATTTCCTCTTTACCCTTACTCTTCCCCCCTCCGACTCACATTTCTCTCTCTCTCTCTCTCTCTCTCTCTCTCTCTCTCTCTCTCTCTCTCTCTCTCTCAACTGGGTAAGGCAACAATGGGGTACTAAGTTAGGATAATTTGTGGATCACTAAGTGAGGTGCGGATCGTGTAGGTTTGGGGAGAAAACAACTCTCAATGGCTCTGTTTTGGGTTATCTTGTTGGTTGTGGGATAAGATAAGGATTTTATGGCTTGCATATGGGTTTCACAATGGTAGAAGGAGTATAGGCATAGGAGTTGTGGTTCGTCATTGGCTTGGTAGAAGGTCAGGTGTGTTGCAAAAAGGTCTTGCATGTCAATCTATGTAGGATGGTAGCTTGCTCGTGTTAAGGAAATCCCTTATGATGTTTTGAAAATGAAAAAATAAATCAAAGGATACTAACATGTTTAATAGTTGAGTAATAGACTATGCAGATGATAGAATATGTAAAGGATACTGTCAAAGTTTATTCTGAAGATTTCCAAACTTCTACGTCAAAGTCTGAAGACTTCCAAACTGAAGTGTCAAAGTCTGAAGACCGCCAGACTTTAGGTTCAAAGTTTGCTCACACTAACGGTTTCCAAACTAAAGAATGAAGACTTATCCAGATGCGAGATTATCTTTATTTCTTCAATGATTCGGTTCGTATGGATTATATATGGACTTTTGGTTAGAAATATCACCTACGAGATTGGATATCTTTATTAGAATCAATTTGGATTCTACATCAAGATTGATTTGATTGACTCAATCTAATTGATTGACAATTGGATATTGAAGACAAGAACTTTCTATACGAAGAAGCTCTACTTATGGAAACCAATATTCTATTTGTATGGGTGATCAAAATCAATTTAGGATTCTACTTCTATCACTCAATGGCTACTAAATCTTCTATATACAAATCTGTCCAATTGGTAGATTGGAAGACGATCCTCTAGATGCTGTCCAACAGCTAGTTTGAAAGTGGAGGAGTATTTAAGGAGATCAAGAACCGATAAGCAAGTAAGAGACGGAGCGTAGAATTTATAATTCTAAAGTCCGAGTGAACTTCAATCATATACTTGTCTCTTGTGAGCTTAAATGTTTGTGATCGTGAGAGAAATACCAAAAGAGTGACTTAGTGAGATAGTGTGATCTACTACTAAGTGTTTGCACTCAAAGTTGTAATATCTTGTTGATTGCATAGTGGAATCCAGCAGAAGGCTGTTAACTTGGGAGAGTGGACGTAGGCTTGATCTAAGCCAAACCACTATAAACCTTATGTTCTTATTCTTTTCCTTGAACTCTTTTTATTATGTTCATAGTTTTATCTAACTGCTATAATTTGAATTTGTTCATAGTCTGCCGTTTTCTAAAAAGCGAACGTCCACACCTATTCAGCCCCTCTAGGTGTTGGTACTAGCACTTTCAATTGGTATTAGAGCCTGGTGCTCGTTTTATTAAAGTGTTTCTACTTTTGAGCTAAAGATATTCTATGGCTAGTATCTTGGCACCAGGACTTATGGAAGGGCAAAGCAATAACAAGCCACCATATTTTGATGGAAAGGAATACAACGTGTGGAAGAACAAAATGAAAGCATTCCTAAGATCCAGAGATCCCTTGCAATGGGATGTTGTGGAAAAAAGGAATCAATCCCACTGCTGCGTCTACTTCAAATAAGAGTAGCAAAGACAAAGAAACCAAACCCCCTACTCCTATGTCTCGGACGGAGATGTCCAAAAGAGAAGCTCTTGATACAAAAGCCATTTATTCTTTCTATTGTGCCTTGTCTTTTGTTGGATATAACAAAATTTCTTCATGTGAAACAGCTAAAGAAGTTTGGGATAGATTTCATGTTATTTATGAAGGGACTGATCGCGTAAAAGAGACAAAAGTAAACTTCATGCTTGGCCAATATGAATACTTCAAGATGAAGCCAGGAGAATCAATTGGAGATATGTTCAGCCGTTTTACAGAAATTGTAAATGGTTTGACGTATCAAGGTCATCCAATTTCTTCCCCAATGAAGGTCAACAAACTTTTGCGAGGTCTCTCAAAAGATTGGAACCATGTCAAGACCTCAATCCGGGAAACTCAGAGGATTATGCCACTCTCCGTTGATGAATTGATTGGCACTCTTCAATCCTACGAAGTGGAACAAATCGTTGATGAGGATCCCGAAGGTAAGAAGTCCATCGCTTTAAAAGCTAATGCTGATTTTGATGATACAGACTCAGAAAATGACATGGACGACGAAGAACTTGCTTTTATGATCAAGAAATTCAAAAAGCTAAGTAGAAAAAGAAGTAAATTCAGTGGAAGAAGACATTACAAGCAGAATGGCCAGAAAAGAACAATGAAAAAAGATGATGAGCAAGGAAATATATGCTTGATGGCACATTCAGACTCAGATTCGGAATCAGAATCAAACTCAAAATCAAAGTCTGACTCAGATATAGACTCAGAATTCGATGAGGAAATCGAGGTAAGCCATTCAAAAATTCCTATCAAAGTTTCAAAGTTTATAAATGAGCTTTGCTTAAATCTCAAATCTTCTCTTAAAATGATTTTCAAACTAAAAAAGGAGAATTCACAGCTTAGGCAACATGATCTTTCTTGAAAAGAAAAGTTTGAAATTTTGCAAAATATTTTCTACAAACAAAAGAATGTCGAGATTTACTTGTCAAAGAAAATGATGCTTTAAAGAAAGAATTTTCAAATATTCCGAATTTTTTTTCAAAGGGTTCAAAAACATTAGAGCATATCCTTTCCATACAAGTTCCTTACTATAATAAGTTGGGACTTGGCTTCAATAAGGAAAGTGATTCTTTAATTGATTTTCCTAAAGTAAAAGAGAGACTTAGACAAAAACCTTCAAAGGCATTTTAGAAAAATCATTTTCAAAAAGTGTTTATAAAACTTGTTGGTCGAAATGTCTTCAAGTGTTCAAATTGTGGAGATTTAGAAGACTTTGAGAAAGAATGTCCTAAACAGCATACTCTACTAACTCTCATGGACCCAAGAAAAAATGGGTACCAAAGAAAAGATGAGTTGTTTTTGCAGGAAATAAAGGAGAAGAAGAAAGAGGATTTGGTAAGGAATTTTTTTTTCTCAATTTGGTTAGAGTACATAATTTAAAAATTCTCATTATGCTTGATATTCGATATATCCTTGTTCGGATTTTATAATGATCATATTTTTGAAGAAAGAATCGTATGATTTGTTTTTGTGATTCGTGAGTTGAGATATGATACGTGTGATTATTTTGATATCCTACTAAGAGACAATTGAATTTATTCGGTTTGATTTTATGCTCTCAGATTTTATTATATTTTGCATAGTAGAAATCAGTTTTACGTGATATTAATTTATTATGCAAAATATTCTTTCTTAAATATTCAAGAATTTTATTCTCTCTGATTTTATTGTGCTTTGACTAAGTGAGAATTTCTTTTTCAAGATATTATTGTGCATAATGTTCTTTCCTTAAATACTTCGTTATGATGAGTTTAGAAAGAATATTTGATTATTCTTGAAGATTTTCTATTTTGCTCTAATGAAATGGAAGGATTTAAATTGATGGATACCAAAAAGGAAATGAGTGCATTGTAGGAAATTCTATAAGGAAAGAATGATTGCGAGTTTACGTAGGTGCAATCAAAAAGGTATCTCACGCGAAGATTGGTAATGATTTTTTTTTTTAATCAATGGTATATTGCAAACATATACCTTGGGTAAGAGAATATTTTTTTTATCCTGCCTTGCAAATCTCTACATACATTTATTATGATTTTAGATGATTGCCTATGAATTATATATTATTTATATTGCAAATATCTTTTGTCATAAATATAAGGCATTGCAAGTTTTTACTTGATTTGGTGCATGATAGAAATATCAGCTTTCTTTTTGCGAAATGCATCAATAATATATTTTTGAGATTTATGCTCAAGGAAATCCCTTTGATCTTGAAAGATATTATTGCATATTTATGGATACTCTTGCTATATTCTTAGAAGATGTCTTATATCTAGCAAGTTTGATCAGTAAATCAGATGAAGGTATTATGTGATATTTTTGCAAAGATTGTTATCTATTATACAAGAATTTGCAAGTGGAAAAAGAATCTTCCATATGGATTTTGGAAAGCTCGATTAAAAAATTGTGGAGATTCTATACTATTTTCTAGAGGCTCAAAGATTCTCTTCCTTGTGCAATTTTTTTTGCAAATTGTTGAGGAAATCCCTAATATGTCATACGAAAGGTTGAGTAGTTCTGAATTTTAATAAATGATAATTTTATATATGCTATTCGATTTATTTATTTGAAGAAAGGGCATTATATATTTTGTGGATATTATTACAGCTTATTTGTGTAAAAAGTTCGTTAAGTTTATGCAGATTGAATTCGAGAAGAGCTTGATTGAAGAAAATAATTTTTTGCCTCGAATTTCATAAGTTGGGTTTTGGTTGCTGTAACGCGCAACATTTTGTCCAATCGTTAACAAAATGTTGTCATCTAATTGATTGCTAGATCACAAGTAAACATCTCTCCTTAGTCTCATTTAGGCCAACCCTGATAGAAAACTTGTTAAACTCCGATTCGTACTCCTCCAACAACGTAGAATTTTGCAATAGTGAGCGGATTTTTTTTTTTTGGGTTGAATAGTGAGCGGATTTATTCACACAACTCTAATGGCATGATCAGCAGGCAAAATTTGCTTTTGCAATTTCACTCTCATATGCTACCAATTGTTATTTTTGCCTTGCCTTGTCGTACGCGTTGCTCTCCATCTCTCTTCCACCATAGAAATGCAATGCCTTTCAATTTAAGCTTCACAAAGAGCACCTTCCACGGTTTTGCCATCATTTTTAATTCAAAGTAATTCTCCACATTAACTTCCCATTTTAAATAACATCCGGCATGCATCTTTCCATGGGGACCTGCAACTTCCACTTTCATTCCACCACCATTTAAAACTAGGGTGAAAATCAGTGTTAGGCTGATCCTTATTTCAGCCACAATATAGCTGAGTTGTAGGAAGTAAGTAGTGCAAAGGGTTTGCCTTGCAGATTGCATGATGGTTACCTATTTAGAGGTAATCAGTTATCTATCCATAATGTTCTTTACGTGAACAGATTATACGAGAGCTTCATGGTAGTGGCTTGGCAGGTATACAACAAATGGAAAAAATGTACAGTGATGTTAGGAAATTGGTATTGTAGGCCCGTGTTAGGTTTCTCTCCATGTCAATTTGGGATTAGAGCGAAAAAGGTCCTAACATGTGACTAGGGTTTTTGTTTTGACACAATGGTTGGACGTAGAAGAGGTCTTGGAAGAGGCAATCAAGCCCAGCAAATGGAAATGGCTGAGATGAGATGTATGATTAAAGATTTGTCATGGGCTGTTCAAACGTTGCAGTGACAAGAACCTGTGGAAGCCCATATGGAGAATTCGAAAAGCGATCGCGATCCCTTGGACATGTTGAAAGTCGATCTTAAGGATGATAGTGACCATGAATACGATGGAAATCTTTTCATGATTCTAGACCTTGAATAATGCAATAGGAGGTGGATTGGGAGAGCAATTGCATTAGGCCTTAGATCTTATTGAAGAGATCTATCCTTTTCGTGAAGACTTTGCAGATGAAGAAACAAGAATTAAGTGGGATTATAAGAAAGTCATGCAAACAGTTGTTTGGGATGACTATAATGATCAAGAATAGGGCCGTCAAATGGGTTGGTTGAGTATGGGTTGAGTTGGGTGGAAAATGATTCAACCTGAATTGATCAATTTACATGTAATATAAATTTAGTAACTCATACTCGACTCGACTCGTATTTGACCTATACTTGACCTAACCCATATTACTAAAATAGTTCCATATTTAATATAATCTATGGAAATCTGTATTCATATAATTAATTCACTTTAAGCTCTTTATGTTATTTGGATAAAATCGTTATTTTAACTAGAAGATGCTAAAGAATTGGCTTTCACTAATGAATAGAATTTCTAATTTTTGTATTGATTCACAACGAAGAAAAAGAGAAAAACAGTGCTTGGTAGTGAATTTATAAAATCACATAAACAAATAATGTGGAGGGATTGGAATTTTAATTAAATGGAAGTAAAATTTTGAATAAGATGACTTATGCTGATCATTGATTGAAATGACAAGAACTAAGATTAGTATATTACATAAAAATAACAATGCCAAATGCAGTCAAGGAAAGATATACTCCAATAACTAATAGATGAAACTTACAAGGGTTAATACATAAATAAAAAATAATGGAGGAAAAAAGAAGCTGTTTTGATATTTTAATAAGGTGAAGTTGAGCTCATCTTGCAAGCCCACCAAAACTTCTTTGAACTTGGAATAGTCCAAAGAGTTCGTTATTTTCTCATAGAGGGTAAAGAAGAAGTAACAAAGGTGGGTTAGATTTAAGTAAACTATGAACCCATTTAAGTCCCAAATTTTTTTAAGGTTTTATCATTCCAAACCCATTTATAATCCATTACTGAAAATGACCGAACCATATAATGACTCAACCCATTATATATGGGTTAAGAAATGGGTTTATGACCCATTTTGACAAGTTTAATCAAGATTAAGAATTTGAAATATTTTCGCTTGGAGGTTATGATAAAAAATGCAATTCATTGAAGATGCAAGTGAAAATAAAAGGACACTCTAGATTAGTTTCTTCACGAGACATCAACAAGCGTCTAGCGGAGGAGATGCTAGCCAATTTAAAGTTGAAGAGAGTACTCTTCATGTTGAAAATAGATTGTGTTATTAAGAACAATTGGAGGTTTCGATTGAAAGCTTCTTTAGCAAGCTTTCGTGAAGTAAAAAATCTTCTATTGTTTGGATGATGTGATCCAAATACTAATTAATTGAAAGAAGTTCGCTATACCTCATTATTCAACACTTCAAAATTCTAGATTAAATTTTCTCAAATAAAAGTGAAACGGTTGGATAAATCGTTTATAAAAGTTACATGGTTTTTTTTTGGAGTGGAGATGAAGAAGATTGATTCAAAGATATTTCCTAAAGAAATTGAAGTCTCCACATTGGCCTGGTGTCGCGAGACCTCAGGCAAGGCTACCGGCACTAGATCTAGTCTCTCCGGTGGCTTGAGTCCTTCATTGACGATGTTGTGGGAAGTGAGGATATTTTAAAAATTAGCAAACTATTGTTAGCGTGATATTTATTGTTATTCCAGAAATGCTCAAAACCCAAAATATCTCTGAACCAACCTTGGTTTAATCGTTAGAAGGGATTTTTGGTATTTTCCCCAACTAAAATGTCAATTGAGTTTATCGATTGGGGATGCAATACAGCTTGCGTTGAATTAGTTTCGCCTTTTTTTTTTATCGGTACCAATATTGCGTCGCTGTTTTAAACACGCTTCCAAATTTCAATCTTCGTAAAGGTGATTTCCACTCCCCCGGTTGACGAAACCAGCTATTTTTGCCTGGAAACTTAGCGTATTCGTAAAGGCGAATGAGCTCAGCAGGACCCGTTTGCACGAAATGTAGTTAAGTGCGTCTCGGACGTGCTTGGTTGGGTTTCCATTATAAATGGATCGATCAAGTTCGCACAATAGAATTAAATGCGTTTTTCGCAAGTAACCATTTTTACTCATTATCACACGCTTTTTACTCATTATTACACGCTCAGACATGTTTATTAATAAATTCAACATATTAACGTTGTCAGCATGATATGTTATCCATATCTGGATACGTTAATAATATGTCATGTTTTTACTCGTTTTTACGTTAGTTATATCTTGTATATGTGAAATATGTGATGTAACCCCTTTAATAAATGGTTTGGATTTGAAGAATATGACATTGTTAATAAGTCTGTCGTATTCAAATTAGAACTAAATTTGGTAGGAGCTACTCGATGGTTCATGTTTTATGTGAGTGACGTCACATGCTTTAGGTTTGTCATGTAAGAAGGCCAAAAAACGAGGATCATGTTCGAAATTGAGATAAAAGACCAGTCTATTTGGTCTTATAAGCTGCTTATGATTAATTTGGCACAAAATACATTAGGTTAGACTTTGAACTATTAGGTTTGGGCCATGATGTCCTAGCTTAAATAGCCGAAGTCTTGAATCTAGCCCTCGAGATCTTTGATCCAAACATCGGGGTTCCAAATCCAAATGGCATGGTTCATCATGGCGGTGATCTAGGTTATATTGGACTCCAAAAAATGAATTTATTTTCTACAAAAAACTGTAAATTGTATTTTCAAAATTTAAGCATACGATTTCACTGGATTACTAGAATATTTTTCCTTCCCTGATTATCTCAAGTGATGCCAGGAATGATTGGACATAAAGCTTCTACAAGTGGCCCTTTTAAGTCCACTATCAAATCCCAAGGCTCAACCCTGAATAAGCGGTGAAATTTGCCAAGTTGGAGTATGCTAGGGGCAGACGAGATTGCCACGAGGAAAGCTGTTCTCAACATAGATGGTTTTCTGCTAAATATACTGCTGACTTTGAGGAGTTAAATTGAGACAAACCAAATTCTAGAAAGTTGACTGAGATAACCCCTAAAAAACCAGGGTGCCAAATGTAATTATCACACTTACGAATGAGACAGGGACAGTGGAGCGGAGGGTTGACTATTGACCAGGCTGGTCCAATCTAGAGAGAGACAGAGACAGAGGCTTAGCAGCCAGTGACATCGTTGTCATCTTTTGGTGGTCTCAGAAAATATTTTCTCCCTCTTTTGCTTTTGGCCTTCCATCCCAAATCGCGTCCATCTGTCGAGCTGTCAGCAAAGCAGTCCCAACAAATCCGCAAAGATTATTGCCTTGATTTGTTCCCATCATTCGTTAAATCCCCGCTTAATTAATTCTTGACATTAACTTGGCTTACGTTGCAGATGAATCTAATACACTACGAATGTGACACAAGAAACAAAGGCGATGTCAGCATATTTAATTAAACATTATTATTATTTATATCGATCATGTCAGCATCTGTGTGACTCTACGTGCAAATCAAGGCAATGACTTTGTTAGTTCCACAAATAATCGATTAATTTCTAAACCCATGTTTGACTTTCCTGAATTTCAGACCGGAAAATAGAGAGTTCGTGCAAAGTTTAATTAGCTAGAATAGGTTTGCATCATTTTTGTATATATTACATTTTAACAAGCTTTATATAGGCTTGCAGGTTTTTTTTTTTTTAGATTTATTTGCTTCGCCAGCTTTGTGGACTTTGGAGTGAGGGTTCTCTAGCAGAAGGTTGTACTTCATCATGAAAACTCACTCTTCCTCTTGAAATTCAAAGTATACGCCGGCTTGGTCATGATGTCCTTATGTATGAGTTTTGATTAAATTCAATTCGACAAATTAAATTGTTTAGGAGCATAATCACATCAAGAACGCATTTTGTTTTCCTAGGTTCCTCGACCATTATTATATCTATATGAAAAAGCACTATTTTAGAAATTACTACTATATTGAGACAGTGTCAATCGATGCCATTTTTGTGCTTTTTCGGCACAAGATTGTAATCGGCTCTCTCGTTGACATTAGTAAATATCTTTTGTGTTTAGAATGACATAATTAATAGTCTCATTCAGAAGATAATTACAAAAGAAAAATGTATATGTCAGTTTTCTCACTTTATTCGCTTGTTGAATAGCCACTCATAATAATTACCTGGACAGTTATGTGAAGCTGATCGATAAGGAAATATCTAGATCACTTCTCATTTGTCTCCCAATTTGTAATCAAACTCCTCGCCTTAATTTCTCTGAATAGATTTAGGACTATGTATCGGTGGGAATTCGTTAGAACTCATTTTCTTCGATAAATAGAAATGTTAAAACCTTTTAAATAATAAACTTGTTTCCATCTAATGGTTTTAAGGGTAAAAGTCCACTTTTGATCTCCAAACTTACACATTTTTTTCTTTTGTATTTTTCATTTGCATAATATTTTAATCAAATTCCTCAAATTCCAGATGTGATCAATCCGAGATGACACTCTATTAAAGCCGGCGAGAATCCAACACCGGAAAGCTTTTTGTCATTTTGCCTGGGATTACAGCTCTCCAAGGATGAAGATCACAATCATATGCACGATGAGATTTCTCAACATAAACCTTGCACTAGAACTCTCCACATTGTACTATTGTCGGCTTGACAAACACGTAGGCTCTAAGAGACTGAATTTGAAGTCAAAGAGACTTGATTAGAATGGTTAAGCAACACTTCAAGGACTTGATCAGACAAGTTAAAAGTTTGAGAACTTGATTGGATGCATTTCGTAAGTTTAGGGTCCCGAAGTGGAGTTTTACTTGGTTTAACCTTTCACGTAAGTAGCCAATTATGTAGAGTTGCCACATCATTAACTCCATGAAATTCTTCCTGAGAAAAGCAGTTACGTTCTAGTGAATTTATATAACATCAATAAGATGCTGCTGAGGACTAAGGTGCATAATGGTGGAGTGGTTAGAAGTTGGTCTCCACAAAAGATAGATCAAAAGAATTGGTGCATTTAACACCGGGAGAGGTAACAATTCAATTGCAAATACTATGCAAACTAAAATCAGCTAATCTTATGGTGATTGGCATACTTATGACTTATGTAGACTGACATTTTGATAAATTTCCCATACTTATAAGTTGAATTGTAGCATGTATGGCAAAGAGTTGCGGTGTGATATATGATGGTGATCGTAGTGGATATGATCTAAGTTAAATATTCATGATCAATCTTGGATTTCTTGAACATCATATCTACAAACTGGAATTGGGAAAGAGCCAAACTTATGAAACCTTCAGTTCAGCTGGATGGGAAGTAAAGATAGATTATGAATCCTCTTGAGTACATGGCTTTATATAAGTGAAAGTATATGGAGGACAGAAAACAGTGTTTATTATAGCTGAAATTAATTCAAAATAAATACATTTTGCTTGTGATCGTTAAACTAGTGGAATTTGCAATCAGGAAACTGAACTTTGATCTCAATCACCCTAAAACCCAAAGCACTAAGCTATTACTTATTTTAGTTGATGCACTTTGGATGAAATTCGGTGAACTACTAAGGTGGTGATGATGTGACGACTTTAAAATTGGCGACATGTGCACAAGATCAACAGCTCATCGAAATATTGGTTGGAATCCAGCCAAGGTGCATAAATTGCAGAATAGCCAAAGTCAGTATTGGCCACATATTTGATATGGCAAAATTGTAAAATGCTCTTCATGGAGGTTAATTTGACCTTGTTTCACTAATCATGGAACAATTTGATATGATCATGTCAAAACATAGATGGCTTGAAAGAATCGATATTTTGCTAAACCATTCAATTGACATTACATAAGGATAGATGCATTATCCTCAAGCTAGAAAGTTTGTCCTTCTCTTTACTTTGGATGGAAAGATAAAGTGTTTCAACATGCATTGGGAGAGATGACACTCCAAGACAACAACAGCTGCCATCTTCAAATTAAACTTACAATAACCGCTACTTTCTTTGGAAAAATTCGATTCACATACTAATCTCTACATATAGTGAAACTTTACAAAAGCACATCTCATTCTTCTGTGGCTCATCAAGCAAAATAACATTGAAATCAAAGGGCCTTGCCCAAAAATAAAGATAAGATCAAAGAGATTGAAATCAAATGAGAGCAAACAAATAGACAAATCAGTAACATTATCATGGTTTAAAACCGAGACTTCCCATATATGCTAAGCAGATGTTTATCGAGATACAAGTCTAGAAAATATAGACATTAGTTCAGTATTAAGGATTCGGCAAATTGGACAGTGAACAATATGTCTGAGCTATAGGATTCACAGCATTCACAGCCATGAAAAGAGTACTGCGTAGTTTCTTCCCTATGATCAGCACAACGTACCACTCAATGATATATAAAGAGAGTGAACATAATTCTCGCGTACCTAAAACTACATGTCCTCGGAGTTTTCAAGCTCCAACCACTCAGTTTTGGTCTTGAAAATCCAGACAGTGTACACAGACACGGCACCAGGACACAAACAAAGCATCAAAAGCAGGTCTAGGATTCAATAAGCAGTCACCTAAACTTTGTAATAGTTTCTAACACCAATTCAATCCTTATAAATTTGTTTTTGCCCATAGTAGGAAATGAAATCATGGAATAACCTAACACAACCAATTCATTTATAATGCATGCTTAGATCTCTCTCTCTCTCTCTCTCTCTCGCTCTCTTTCTCTCTGTGCGCGTGTGGGGATAATGGTACTTTCGTTAATAGCCACCCAAGGTTCAAGGAAAGGCTGTCATTTAAAGAAGTCATCTCTTATCAACTTTATGTCTTGTTTTACTCACTATCTTCAAATTACGTTAAACCTGTACGCGATTTTCTTTTCCCTAACATATTTCCTGAACTACAAGCTCTAGCTAGACAACCGAATCCCAGGCTTCTATTCGCCACATCCGTGCCGCATTTTTTTGTAACTTTTCTACTTAAGCTAGCTTCACATAGCAAGATAAAAGGTACACGTTAGATAAAATCCAAATTCATTGTATTCAAGATGTATAGTGTTCTAAAAGACAAAAAACAACAACCAATGTGTGAGGTAAATTAGTGAAAAGCTAATTCCTTGTGGATGAACCTAACCCTCCATTAGATTTTATCCCCACAGACATATCATTTTGGAGACAAACAAATGGGGGCAGAAAAGAAACAAAAGAAATTCAAATTCCTTTTGGTGTCCTAACAAGGGAAAAATCAGCATCTCTTTACGAAATTGTATGCATAAACACAGCAAATTTCATGTGGAATGTTGATAAATCGATGATCATTGATGCTTGTTAAGTTTACTTGTTTGGTTTGTCAATTATAACCAAAACCCAATTCCCCAACTAAAAGGCAAAAAAAAAAAAAAACAACACACAAACCATTATGATTAAGTACATGAGTTTGTTTACTTTCTACCTAGCCAGTATGTATCTGATTATTCCATCAAGCAAATCATGGTTTTCTGTAAACTGAATGATACGTGATAGAAGGATCAAACTTACAGAAAAAAGAAGAAGAAGAAGATATCAATTCAATTAGGAACATCAATCTTGGAAATCATATGCAATAGAAGGACAAAAAGTACTAGCAGGAAATTCTCTAGGGGAGTGTGTAAGCTGGCAGACAAAACAATCATACCTCTCTCAAGTAATTTCCCTGTGTCTGATAACACAGTTTTAACGCCTCTCTGAAGCTTCTTCATCACAAGAAAGTTTATCTCCCACAAACACGTATGATCATCAAACACTTGCTGATTGATCTGGCGAAAGCGAAATGCCTCTTATTAATAACTTCATTCCAACTCCTCCTCTTACATAAGAAACACCGAAAAGTTTTCGGGACAAATCCTAAAGCTGTACAGAGTGAGGCAGTGAAATCATCGGAAAAGTTAGTATTTATAAATACGTCTAATGTACTTAATTTTCTTTAGGGGTGGTGACCAAGGCGAAGCTCCAAGTCCAAACCATCATCTTCGACTCCGCTCTGTGATCTCTTCCCTTTGCTGTCATCTACCACATGTGAAGGGCCAACTTGCAAGCTCCGCCCCCACTGCCACTCTTCTCCATCATAAGTACTCTCTTCGGATGGATTCCTTGGCACATAGAAGTGATTATTATCATTGCAATTTCGCCCATGTAGATCGGGCCTCGCGCCCCACACCAACGCCGGCAAGTACATGGGGTTGTGGACGGTGGATGGTTCTGGCAACCCACAATAGTATGGAGGATAACTCGATGTTGGGAGGAACGATCCGAGGGGCACATAGCTCTCGTCAGGGTTTATGCTCAAGAGCGGAGAGAAGCCTGAGTTGTTTGACGGCCTTGACTTGTTGACTCTATCTTTCCTGTGGATGTTCATGTGCCCTCCCAGGGCCTGAGCGGTGGTGAAGCCTCGCTTGCAGAAGACACAGCCATAGGACCTCGCCGCGCTCCCTGTCTCGTCGTTGGTTGGGTCTAACCGGTCGGTGTCGTCGCTGGAGCTTTTCGAGTCATCAAAGTGGCTGAATTCCATGGTGGGGTTTGAGATGAGAGATGATTGAGAGTTGTTGGGCTTGAGTTGAGATCAGTCTAAAAGAGTTTGCTTAGAAGGGTCTTCTTATAATGAGAAAGGAGACAAGTAAAAGACATGGGAGGAGTGCTTGTGTGAAGGAAGTGAAGGCTTTTTGTGTGTCGTTCGATTTGAAGAAGAAAAGTCAGAAAGAAGAGAGAGAGAGAGAGAGAGAGAGAGAGATTAAAATTCTAGATTTAGTTCGCCGGCTGTAGTTGATGCCTTTTTTTTTCCCTAGCAGACAGTTATTTCATATATCTAATTATTATTATCAACATTTTCAAGCGCAGAGTTTATCTGTCCATGTATGCTGTTGTAGCAATCAACCAGGGGTTTTTCCTTAACGCGGTCTTCTTTTTGTCCCCCCCTCTCTCTCTCTCTCTCTCTCTCTATATATATATATATATATATATATATATATCTACAATCTACACACATGTAAATGACTTTCCTAAATTTGGATATGTTCTGACAGTTGAACGTGTTGGGAACGTATTCATATTGTGGTGCATGCATCTTCTGCTGTACTTTGCCTTTCTGCCAATGAGGAGAAGTTCGCTGTTCTTCAGCTAAGTTGAAAACAAATCCCTTTTCTTTTCTGAGCATTGTATTCTTAACAGCAAACTCATTCAATAAGACTTTATTATATCATTTAGTCCCTAGGCTTCAATTGGACCACAAGCATTATTTTTCCTCGCTCCTATTTCCCATTTCCACTAGCATCTTGAAAATATTTAGGAAGTATGTTCAATTTTTTATGAATTCATGCACAATTTATGCTCTGATTATTTTGACATGGTTATTTGTTAGGCTCTGAGGACTCCATCTTTCTCATCTCCATTTTATATCAACTTCAACCCAGCCTCTCCTTTTTATTTAAATATTGCCGGCCTAAGTATATATATTATTGGCCTTAAACTAGATATTCAATGATTAGTACTAGGGACACCTCAATAATTAACTATATACTACTTACTAAATTATAGATGTGGAAAGGTAACACTTTCCGGGATACCTGACTAGCCTTTCTTATTTTGTGCTAATGTAAGATATCTGACCACATACTCGAAGTTGAGCTAGAGAATACTCATTTATATTATCACTAGTACAAACCATAACCTTTGAGTATTAAAATTCTTATACATGTAGCATTATCATTTCATACTATTAAGAAATACATACAACCAAAAGAAAAAGAAACAGTATCCTTAATTACAAGTAATTCTCTCTCTCTCTAAGGACTTTCCATTTTTTTTTTTCATTTGGCTTTTATTGAGTCCATTCCCAATATAAATAATAACTTACACATGCCATCGAATTATTTACACGTAGAATTTCGATCCACAACTAAGTTCAAACAAAGATGTCATTCATCCAACGGTAAACGTGTAAGTGTTTATTTCACCAACAATAAATCTAACAGTAACGCTTACTTAAAAGAGGGCTGCACCTAGTCATTATTTTAACGGTTCAAGTATTTAGATCCAAATATTTATGGACTCAAACTCAATATGGATTAAAATCCTTTATCGCCTCAAGGTAAACCCTATGGTGCCCAAATAATCTCAACCTTTTGACATAGTAATTCATAATTTATTTATTTATTTTTTTTATTTTTTTTTTATAATTCAGCAGCACGAACATAGAGGTAGCCCTGATTTAAAGAGTTCATAGACCCTAATGAACTCAAAAGGGGGCCTCCTTAATATTTTAAGCACGGACCCTATTGGCTCATGGAATACCTTGCAAACCCATAAACTAGTTAAGTTCAACATTTGGCATATGTAGGTAGCCTTAATTCAAAGAGTTTGCACACAATTGGTAGGATTCGAACAAATATTCTCTAGTTATTGAGTTAGTAATCCCTTGACATCCTAATCAAATTAGTTAATCCTAAAGGGTTTCAATCACAAATTTCTAAAGAAAACATAGCCATCTGAATGGACAGTTGAGATGATTGGAACATCATATGAGGATCCTATAGAGGTAGAGGGTTCCCAACCCTTCATTGAGATGTCATCTTTGGACATCTCAAGTTCGATTCTTTCTACTTTTGGTCTTACCTCATTTTTGTGTTTTGTTCGATAAACATGGTGTATATCTCTATGTTTTAACTTCAACCATGTCAGATTAGTTAAATGCTTCATCCTTTCTTTATTCTATCAATATTTAAGCTCAGTTTTAACTTACCTATATGGAACAGACCGAAATGAGTCTCCTCCAAGTCATCAAAATGTTTTAAAAGGAATCATTTTTCACCTAGTAGGGTCGTGGTTGTCTTTTCTGTCGGCTAGGTTCGTATTAAAAAATGATTAGTGCTTTTACTACATCTAACTCCAACCTCGAATACCGGGTTAAAATGCTTCATGCTTTCATTTTAACTTTTTCCTTTTAACTCAGGTGGCTTATTGCTGTCTTTTCCAACGGCATGCTCCTATTGATGTACGATCAAATTTAGTGACCCAAGGCGCTAATCATGATTACCATATGGAGCTCCTAAAAGTGCTTTAAATCCCATTCACTTGAATTAAACAATGGATTTGATTGAAATGCTGTACGAGGATCAAATAGGGTAGAGAACCCTCAAGTAGTACGGCGCTTCCTTCCATAGGCATCGTGACAACTCGTTTCTACCGCCATATTGGATTAAAATGCTTCCTGCTTTTGTTTCTCCAATCGATATTTAGGATGAATGATCACGCACTTAATCTTTATTTAATCTAGATGCACCGGTCTGGGTATCCTCCGGGTTGGCGGTCTTTACAATGGGCAAGTTCGTGTTGAAAATGCGGTCAAATACGGCAAGCCACAAGGCGTTAGTTTCGGCTACCGTTTGGAAGCTCCCAAAGTGCTTCGTTGATAAAGTGTGATGAAAAAAAAAAAAAAAAAACTAAATAGCTGGTCGTCTCATCATGATGGCTAAAGGACTTGGGTGATGAAGAGCTCCCGATTGAATTAGCTGGAGAGCTTTCTTATAAAATAAATATATAATTTGATTTGAGGAAAGGTGGAGGAACCTTCCTTGACGTTACAAAACGAAGAGGAACAGTGCGCTTGTGTTTGGAGTTTGCACTTGTCCTCACGTACAGAGATCCCTTTCGCATGATGCATGCGCGTCTATCTCCAATCGACACATACACACATATCACGAGTGGCAAAGGTTATGAGGTGCTTTCTGGTGATGAATATATTGACATGATGTGACGATAGCTCCCACGCCCCCTTGTTCTTTGTTTTAATGTCCTTTTTACTCATAGTTGTACAAAATCATTCCAAGCGCGCTCTCTCTCTCTCTCTCTCTCTCTCTCTCTCTCTCTCTCTCTTTTAAGGATTTTTTTCCCGCAAATTCATACGTTATTTAAATTTTAAACCACTCAATCTTTAATAACTTAATCTTTGAAAGTAATTGGTAATAGTCCTGCAAAATTTCTATGAAATCAGAGCATGACATCGTAAATTTAAATTATTTTTGGGCCCCATGAAATCTACACTTACGAAGAGGTTATAAAAAAACATTGGTGCATAGAAATGAACTAATGAAATATCTATGATATAAATAGTTTTTATATAAGTTTCTTTTTTCCTAAGAGAAACTCCTCGTTGCTTAAATTAGTAAAAAATAATTAACAAGAGGTCTTGGCCCCCAATGAATACTTAATTTCTCCCATTTACACGACCAAATTTCAAGCATTTCCCTATTTACAAGTCTCAACTATAGTTCGTAAATTTAACCCTTATTTTATTTATAAGGGAGGATGACACAAATGGTAATTAAACTTTGATTCATTGTGCAGGGTCATCCCTGAATTTATAATATATTTTATGTGATCCTTAAATTATTAGTGAATATTTAATCTAGTTCCTAGAATATATATAAAATATATTTAATGTAATCTTTCCATTAATTCAAGTTAGTGGAATCAACTGATACAACTTCCAATCCATTAAGTTTAAATAGAATACTTCAAAAAAGAAGAAGTTGCATGTAGATTGTCTAAGTAAGTTATTCTCCTTAAATCAAGATATAATCATCCATGTTACTAGATAATGATAAACATTTTAACACTCTAATCTTTTTTTTCTTTTTTCTTTTTCTAAAGTAGGTGGATATAAAGAGAAACATGTTGACTCATCATTATTAAAAATCCAACTCAACATCTAATGATAAACATCATAAAAAAAAAAAATCTGATTTGTCTTTTGAGTAAATAGAGGACTACATTGAACATTTATAATAGTTCAAGGATCAAATTGAACAAAGCAAAAGTCCAAGGACACATTACACATTGGGATAAAATTTAAGAACCAATTATGTAATTCTCCCTTCTATTAACCCGTTTTCATGTGCTTTTAGTATTTTATGTAAGCAGAAGAACCTATTTATCACATGTCACCGATTTATATTATAGTCATATTTTCCTACTTTAAAAAGAAATTTCCTTTAATCAGTCTTCTAGTTTGTAGGTTCTAGACATGGACATCATCTATATGTATACTTAGTCAAATTTACAAATACGTGATCTTCGTAACATAATTTGCAACCCACTAATTGGTAGTATGGTTGGAGAACAATATAGTCCGCCCATTGTCTCCGCCAAAAAAAAATTCTTTGCATCAGCCGCGTGTATGGTAAATTAATTTGTTGCTCCAAGTTAATCACTCATAAGTGGCTTACGTGTGTACTTTATGATCATCTATCTTATTGTCAGTCATTTTTCATATGTAAAATTATTTTTAAATATGTTGATTGTACTTACAATTATACTGACGAATAAGAACTTTCTATTTTTGGCAATAATCGCAATCAGTCCTGTTCAGAAGATATGAGACCGCAAGGTGTGCACCAAGAGAGGAGCTGGCACGAGAGCGATTGTTTATATGCTTATGTGGGAGTAGGTTAATTTAAGTGTATTAGGAAGTTCGAACGTGGCTAAGAATCATAATCACGCCCTTAAATTTAGTTTATATTCTTTAATCATATACAGAAATGCTGATTCACCATCGACCTAATAACCAACACGTGCTACATGATTAAGATGGGAAAGAAGCAAAATAATTAATTTGATTTGAGACAAAATGGCATTATGTTGCATGTCCCCTATCTCCAAATGGTCCGAGAAGAAGAGAAGACATGACCCCTTTCAATTTAAAATTTTTTCATGATTTTATTTCTGAAGATTCTGTCTCGAGGGATGAAGTTTCATTTGTTGAATGCTTGGTGATGTGTGCAATTATGGGTTAGAGTTTTAGCGTCATTTAGCGTTGATTTGACCGATTCAAAAGGGTTGTGCAGAAAAAAATGAAAAAAAGAAAGGAAAAGACAATAGAACAAAAATGGCTTCCCATGATAAAGCATGGAAAAGAGGTGGAAGAGAGAGAGAGAGAGAGAGAGAGAGAGAGAGAGAGGAAGAGCCGGATATGCACGACAACAACGTAAGTGCTTGCGAGCTACTTGCTCGTCTTTACCGAATCACTCGTCCTCTACTTGGATCTCTCCTTAAACTTATTCTTGGCGTGATTTCATCAACTTTGTTTTCTTACTAACTAATAAAGTTCTGCTGTCCAGTCGAGACGGATCTTCCCATGAGGCACAAGCAATGTGATGTAAGTTGATGATGATTGTCGCTAATTAAAATCCTCCAGCGATGCCGGCTTCTGAATAAGAAAATCTTCAAATCTGGAAAAGCATTCATATAATAAGTTTCGGACTTTGGATTATTGCGGCAATGCAGAAATGCCTAGCTAAGCTAATACTATTGTTGGCTGATAGCAAGGGAAATGAAAGAAGAGAAAATGATCATTTTAGTTGACGTAGATTGTGAATGTCGATGAATTCTTCTCATGTGACTACATGAAAGGAGAAAGATATGGTTGATTCTCATGGTTGATGATGAAGAGAGTGACAAGACCAATGATTTCTCCGTGGTCAATTAACTTTAATATTTAGAGGCATTAAGCTTGGAAGTCCAAGATTTATTGGACTTTCAAAGATGTAGCTGAGAATTGCGATGAAAAGGAGTGAAATGTAATATTTTATAAATTACTAAATGAAGAACACAAGACCTCATTATTTCGTTCAAGAGATGTCCCTTATATGAAATGGAATGACAATAATGAAATGGATGAGAGTGTTTTCACAGATGATTACATGATTACAGTGTCACGTGCAAAAATCCTTGAGCTCTTTTAATGGAATTCTCTTATCTTGAACTTTTCATGAAATTAAAGAGACGTTCATAAGAAAATCATAGGTATATTGGTTCTTCGTGATTTGGTGGCTTTGCTGTATCCTATCATTGACTTTGCCTTAATATGGAAGCGATGTAGCAGGGGCAAATGCCACTTTGAGGAAAGTAATTCAACATCTCAAAGTTATCGATTATCATTCACTTTCACTTTTTCGTCATGATTGCCTAATAGTGTTTGGAAAGGATTACAAGAAGAAAAAAGAGAGAAAATTAACTAGTATCCATCTAAATAAAAAAAAAAATCCATCTAAATCGTCCAATTTTCGAAGGGTTTCAATCTGATTAGCAATTAACTGCGAGGAATATGGAGAAATTCAGAAGAAAACTTCTAATTGTTTCCATTCCCCAATGTGATCTTCGGGCAGGCGAAAGGGGCCCAAAAGAGATGAAATTGGAAGAAAAGGGCTGAGAAAGGCCGAATGGGTACTGAAATGGGCCTGAAGTGGGTTGCACAGCCGCATTGTGAAGCTCATCCGGCAAGCCGGACCGACCCAGTGCCTGGCTAGTGCGGCCATATACTTGGCTACGGCCAGGTTGACCCTGGACCTGACACATGGTCTGCCCTAAGTAGGTAGGCTGCCACCTGGCACAGATTTTTTTTGTGACAATGATGCCGTGCTCAAACTAGTAGCATATTGGGTCTTTCTTGAAAGAAGAAAGCATATAAAAGTCGATTACATTTCACTTGAGATAAAATTCAAGAAGGGCTAGTCACATCATGATGAATTGGAATTGTAGAATAGCCTGCAAGCATTTTTACCTAACCATCGTGCCAAAGACAACATGCGTACTTGCTAAGCAACTTAGGCGTCTTTGACATATACAAGCTATCAGTTTGAGGGAGGTGTTGGAAAAATGATTTGATTTCATCCAATTTAATCATTGATTTTGATTCTAACCACATATTACAGATTAATTGATTAAATCAATCCACAAGACTGGATATTGATAGAATAGGAAAACATTGTCACTTATATTCTTTCCTATTTTTTCCTTCTTGTATTATAAATACACCTATGTACATGTGCCTTTAATTATCGAGAAATGCCATCACAATTTCCCCCTCATATCTTCCTAATTTTCTGTCACTTATTACTGTAGTCCCAATAAGAAGTTAATAATGTTGCCAAACTATAATAACAAAGCACTATAATTTTGGAATAACACCCCATAATTTAAATAATGATGGAGGTGCGTACATATATGCATTAATAAGTTTTTCTAGCTTTTTTCTCGTCGAACTAGAGTGGTACAATCTACACAAATGGAATCTCAGGGAAAAGCAATATAAAAGAATCTAACTCTCTCTACTTAACCTAGTTACTTAAAATCGACAATTTGTATCTCGAAAAAACAAACGAAAATGACTATCAAACTCATCATCCACCCTCATTGGTTCTCGTCAAAAGAAATCATCAAATGCACGTTCCTTTTCAGTCTCTGACTTTTCAAGTCCTGCACATATTCAAAAATCGAGTTATAATCTAAGAGATTCTAATCACAGTAGCTCTCTTGACTTAGAGTTTGATAGATTAAGATGTTGAAACTAACCCAGATCTTCGCCAGTCGATATATCTTGAACCATCAATTGGAGTCCATCAGGGTATTGGAAGGAATCGGAAGTCGAGATAGGAGCTGGAAAAGTGAAGTCCGAATCAGTCGATGAAGTCTCCATAAGATCAATAGCATCATCATCGTGATGATCTCTAGTTACAGAAGTGTGAGTCGAACTTGATGAGCACAAGAAGGATTTCAACTCCGAGACTTGGTCTGAGACACTTGACATCATCCTGAAGCAAACTAAATCAGATATAGCATGAGCAGATCACACGAGGGTCCATAACATGGGACAAAATCATCGAAACACAATGGTTTACAATATTCAACCCATTATAAGAGTTACAGAGAAAAGAAATCTTGATTTTTCTCTTCAATAGCATTTAAGTTTGAATTCGAAATCAATGTCTTTTTAAATTATTATGTACATGTGTTACGTACCTATTCAAGTATTCTTGTAATTGATCAACTCTTCCTTGAGTTTCTAACAACTTCTTATTCTGTTCCTCACTTGATTCTTGAGCCTTCATATATAACCTTTCAAAATCATCAGCTCTTTCTCTTTCTCTCTGCAGCAAGACCTGAACATAACAAAGGTTACAGCATAATAATTTAAGAACTCTAACAGCCTGTCTGTATGTGATAGATTGAATTAAGTTTACCAGTAACAATTGCACTCACGTAGATTAACATGATAATAAGTTTGATACGCTTATAAATGTAGGGACTTCATGAATAATAGAAGTTAAATAATTGATACAAGAGATATAAGTACCTTAAGATTTTCCACTTCAGAGTTGAGAGACTGAATTTTTTCAGCATCTTGAACAGAATCTCTGACGGGAGTCATCAGTTGGCGAGCATCTTGAATTATAGTTTGAGCAATTTCTCGTTCATTATACAATAAAGCAGTTGCTTCATCAACTTTTGCTCTCATAGAGTTTAAAGAATGGTGCAATCTTTCCATGTCTTGGGCCTTTTCTTCTTCCAATTTAGTCTGCATATATCAATAACAAAAACATACATTAGAATCAATCATGTCATGCAAATTTAATAATCTTGCATATCTTTATTAGAGCTACATCGAAGTTATATTTCTGCATATATGAAATATAGAGTAAAAAGTGATTATTTTCATATTTACCCGAGCCATTTTCTCCTTTTGCAAAGATAATGCGAGTTCCTCCACTTGCTTCTCGAGCTTTTTTTTTTCATTTTCTTCTTCTTCTTCATTTGTTTCTCTTCTCATCTGATATCTCAGCTAACACATAAAACATACACGAATGAAGAAGATGCACGCTATACTTTGAGATATATGGGAACTCAGAACATTGATAGCTTAGAGAAATATTAAATGAGCAATACGAAAATACCGGTAGAGTATATATATTTTAATTGCAAAAATAGTAGAAGAGCATTACCATCTCTCTCTTTTCATGCTCTGTTATGTTTACTTTTTTCCGTCGTTTGCCTTGTAGAAGAATTGATGCTTTTTTCAGTTGCCTATAATGCGATTGATCTCTATGACGCCGCCAGTTGCACTGAAGAAAGAAACTAATGATATAATTCATTAACATTTAAGAGTATAGCATATGGTATTTGAAATATTAACCTGAATTGTCGTTGCTGCTTTGGTGTATTTTCTATGTTTGAATTCATTACATGCAACCGTTGCTCGTATAGCAGCTTGCACGGTAATTGCCATGACTCTCATCTTGATATATGCATTTCTAGTCGAGTGTCCACGATATACAGTTTGTACTTTGGTAGCTGCATTTTCCCTTTTCATATGTTTATACAATTTGCCAGCCAATTTTCCTGCAAGAAATATGATAATACTTTACCAAAATATTTCATTTGTCATTCACATAGAATAATACAGAGGTAGGTTAATGAAATTTTCTTTAAACTTGTGTAATGAATTATGCGGAATTAGCAACCTTTATTTGCATAACACGAACAAACAATGAATATCCCTAAAATACCAACCTCTCCAAAAGGACTGAATGTGGATCGAGCGCTTTCGTAAAGAGAGGTATTGTCTGCGAGCAATGTTAGTTTTCATCTGTCGTTGAATAATCTTGGCAGAGCTACTAAGCGCTTGTAATCGCAATGAATCAAGCTCAGCCATTTGGCCAGCTCTTAAAAAAACTTGTGTCTTCCCAATCTGCCCAATGCATTAATAATATTATGCCAATATTGAACCTTCAAAAGCAATGCTAATTAACTTCGAATCAACAATGATGTTGAAAGTTTGAATAACAGTTGTACCTTGAAACCTTGAAGAGCTAATTTTTCAAGCATCATTATACAAACATCTCTATCATCATACCTAAATTGAAGGAACTTGTAAGAAAATGGAATTTATATTCTTAAGATGTGAACTTTTCAGGATGACAATTAACATATTGATTGTCATGCGAATTTAACTTACTCTTGCTTTAATACGTCTGGTGCAAGTATACCGAAGCGCTTTATAAATTCTGCAAAGGTCTTATGCGTTGGGTATCCAGCGCATTTGATTCTGATTGCTTCGAGAACACCCTATAACATTCTACTTATTATATCACTCTATAATAATGGAGAATAATAAAAATTAAATATGCAGCTCTATATTACACTTACACCAGAACGTAATTGCTGCATCACACTCATATTCTCAAAAACGAAAGGCCTTAGCTTGCTGTTTGGCTTCACGCATCTGATGTAATGAGGTTCTGTAGAATTTAGGGTATCCATCAGTCGTTGGAGTTGCAGCTGCAATCAGTATGTCCGAGGTATCATACCACCATTCGCAAACATGTTGTTGAACCGCATATATTAACTATGACGTTAAGTTGGAAAATAGCAACTATAATTGATGCAATTTATCTACTATCTAATTCTTAGGTCAACAAAATTGACATACAAGGCTTCAGTTTAGCTGTTGACAAGTTAGCTGCGAAATACTAGGATCTGGGCACATTCAAGGCTCGGGTATTTCCATTTATGCAAATTTTGATATAACTTGATTATTTGGTAAGGTAGCTTGGATAATCCCATAAAACTTAAAAGATTGAATTGAAGGGAGGGCAGAAAAATGAAGAAATGATGGAATAGACAAGGGAAAATTTTTCATTCAGTCCTAAATTTTTCAATTTTGTTAATTTAGTCCTACCCTTTGTGCAAAATACCACTATAATACTCTTAGTCAATTTTCACTGGAAATTGCTAATGTAGCATTCTAGTTGTTTTTTTTTTTTGGTAAGGGTAAATGATATTATAGCTTTGAACAAATATAAAAGAAGGTAGCATTCTAGTTGTTGTCGATCGTTCAACATCAACAATTTCTAGCGAAAATTGGCTAAAATGACCACAAAGGAATTTTGCATGAAGTTATGACTTAATTAATAAAATTAAAAAAATTTAGAATTGAATTGGTATCCATATAATAAGTTTTAGACTGATTTGAAAATTTCCCAAAAATATGATATTGAGGTTGGTTTTGAAAAGGTTTATCGTATAATCAAAATGAAGTTTTTTTGCTGCACTTTGCATCTTTCGATTTCAAATCATGCACTTTGGGTCCTCTAAATTCATAACTGTACACTTTGAGTCCAAAAGTTTCAAAACATTGTCATTTACATTTCATAATCAGTAACTTTCCCAAAATATATCTAGTTGTGTTAGAAACCTATGCATAAAGTTCTTTTTCAAAAGAAAAATAGAAGATGTAAAGTCAATGATGGACTTTGTCTTATTTCTATATAAATTTTAATTTGAAATTGAACTTTCCTTTTTTAAAGTAGCTAGGTTACACATCTATCCTCACACATTTACTATGTATATAGTTCAGTGTAGAGCATACTTTAGAGAGAGAGGGAGAGAGGGAGAAGACCGGGAGCGCTAATCACTTAAAAAATATTCTGTGTAATTTACTAAATAAATTTTAGAGCCATTTTTTTTCAACAAATATTATAGACATAAGTCTTGAAAGAAAATGACAGGCATCAATTTAATACTTTTATTGCAATGTAAGATGTGAAACAATTTCCACAATTGCCACAAATTCTACCGAACAAAATTGATTGTATGTTGTTTTCAATAGCTCTCACGAAAGAATGAAAGATTTTGATGAACTTATGTTTACTTGGTAATAGATTCTTTACTAAAAAATGATAGTCTTAATACTTTGTTGAGTTGAGTAGGAGAATTTTTTTATGGGATCAGTCGACTGGACATATTCTAAAGTGGATATTAGAGAGAAAAAAGGATAACATTCACATAATTCCAAAAAATTAGAACCAATAAATAATAGTAAGCTCTAGTTTTGAGAATACTTGTGATCTTTAGACCTTTTAATTATTTTTCATTTAATTGAAGGTTTCTTGGGCTAATTTTTTTATTATTTATTTTTGAATAAAAAATACTTGGTCCTTTATTTTATAAAGGGCAACAATTTCTTCCCTATAATCTAGTGTGATAAATTTGTGTTAGAGCATAACCATAGCCCAAAGTGCGGGAATGTTCTACTTGCGTAGTTTGATTGCGGGCTTCATGCATCGGCACTGGTGTTTTAAGTGGAGAAGGATAAATGAATTCATAATTCTTCGTAATTATTCTCTTAAAGAAATAGGAAATCAAATCATATATTCCTTTTTTTATTATTAAATTTGGTTAAAAAAAAAAGAAAAAGAAAAGGAATAACCATACCTTGAACCTGGACCCAAGAGATGAAAATTTTGCTGACTTTGCCAAGTCCTCTGAAAGCGGAGGAAAAAGGCTCGCTATAAAAGAGCATCTGGAGGTGCTCAGTAAGTCTTGATGTTCTGGAACAACATAGTCTTTATTTTTATCTAAAAACTGATCAGATTGGTATTGAACCTGGAAAAAAGCTCATCAAATTCAATTCAACCGAGTTTAGCAGTCATTGATATAGCAACGATAACAATGGCGATAGTATCTTCAAGCTTACGTCTCCAGCGTAATGGATAATCGTGAAGTCCGTACGCGTTAACTTTGGCTTGACAAAATGCTTGTGGAACTTGAATGATTGGTAAAGCTTTTCAGAGAACGTTTCGCTAGTTGATCTGGGAAACATGCTGAAAATTCAAACCTATATGAGTAGAATGATCAAGTGAAGCACACAACCAACATACAAAGCAGGAAGTCAGATGTACCAAGCTTCGTCGAGCAAAGCGATGATTCCGCCGGGTTTCTACATTATCAAATAGATTGGAAGGTGTGAATTCAATGAAAAGTGCGGAAACCCTAATGTTGAAAGAGAAATAGATAAACCCACATATGAGATATTAATGTGGTGTTTTTCATATGTGTAGTATCAATGTGGCACCCGGGAGTTCTCTTGCTCTACAGGTTCTTATCAAGTTATCTACAATTTCAAAAAACATAGACTTAATTAGGGTATTTTTAAGATTTTGCAACTGCAGTTATTATGTTGTACTATGCATCTAAATTTGTTTTAAAATCAGACTTAACTGATAGATATTCTTATACATTTATTGAGAAAAGAATTATAAAAGAACATGTCCAAACTTCTTGATTAGGACATACAAATAACACTATTAACTCGCAAATGAGGTAATAAGCTGTATCTATTAATACTTCCGGAAGCATACCTTCTCAATTAGATCCAAGATGTCTTGATTATCAACAAAATCCACATAGTTCCATTCTATGTCTTCCTTCTTGTACTCTTCTTGCTCCATTTTGAAAACATGCTGAATGATAATCACTGTAGTTAAGTCATAAGTGGGAAAATTATGATGACTAAAAATTAGGATAAATTATCTGAGAAACCCCTATAATTTGAGATTTACACTGGATGATCCTTCAATAATGGATAATTTTTTAAAATTTGGAAAAAGACTGGGTCGATGGATGAAAATCTCAAAGTGTAGGGTTTTTACAGAGAAGTTACCCTTGAGATTATGTAAAGTATGGTTGACTTGATACCTGATTGAAATGTTGTTGTAACTTTTCATTTGTATAATTTATGCAAAATTGCTCAAAGCTGCACATAATAAGACATAAATTAGAAAACCTACGAAATAACAATAATTGAATGATGGGTAAAACTTTAAAAGATTATGACAATTTCAAATTATCTCATTATACAAGAAAATAATCATATTGCTCTTCACTTTATGTACTTAGTTAATTATGATGGATTTCTTGTCTCTACTTCAAATTAAATTTTCTTTTTTACTTTGTTCTCCCCCTGAAAACTTAAACATGGATCAAATGTCAAATTCTGGGAGTCGTGTGGCATGACAAAAACGGATAATATTTTTACCAAAATTTAACGGATATTTCCTTTTTTCTACATGTCACAACACTCAATATATTTTAAATCATTTGCAATTAATTTACCCTTGCTTTTCCAGGAATACATTCTTGTAGAAAACAGAGTAAATAATTAGTAATCATCATTTCACAAACACAGAGATAAAGCCCCGAATCATTACCTATTAGATTGGAAGCTTTCAAACCCATAAATGTCGAGAACTCCTATGTGGTATTTCGAATCGGGGTCTTGTCCGATGGCGATATTTATCTGGTCAACCAACCTAAAAATTCTCACACGAATATATATTATATATAACGAGCGTAATCAAACAATAATTAAAAATTAATAATATCTTAATACACTAATAATAAGTGCTAGAATCTCACCAATCAAATAGGCGTGAGTATATCGTTTTGGCTAAGCCATCTCTGCTAATTGCTGCACCAAGGGGATCCAGGCTTCTCTGGATTATTTCTTCAGGGGTGACCATTAAACGCTTGCACAAAGCATCTTCTAATTCATGAATATCGCACCTAATAATTATAATTTATAAGGAACTATAAGAACTTGCAAATGGAGTCTCACAAAAAGAAAGGGAGAAAAAAAAAAACGAAGAACAACATAATTTATTATTACTCTAGAAGTTGGGCAGTCATCTCGAGATGAAATTTGGACTTTTCGTCCATCACGACCGAGGAGTCCGTCTCTTCACCCTTCGAAAAGTTGATATTTCCGAGGTGGAGAATTGCGGCCACGACGCGGAATATCGAATCCTATGAAAAAGCACAACTATCATTTTATTTTCCTAGTGAGAACTAAGTATTATGATCGATTATCATGAAGTTACATAGAAAAAAAGATATGTTAAACCTGTTCATCCTCACTTATTCCCACTACATTCATAGCTCTCCTGATGGCAAGGTACTCCTCTGCATCATTCACGCCATCCAAGTGATAGCAATCGGATTGGTTGAGATAGTGAAACGACTCGGGATTTCCCAGCTTGTACTTCTCGATTTCCTACATTAGTGTAATACCAGATAAATTTTAGTGTAATACCAGATAAATTACTAAGAATACAGAAAAAAAAAACCATTTTCGAATTATCTAATTTACTTATAATCATTTTCATATTCCATTTAGAAGAGTAAGAAGAGGGAGAACCTCTTGTGGAGCTGCGCAAAGATGATAAAAACTATGGTAGTTACGTTCTGGATCCGAAATTTGACAAACACGAGATCTCTCTAGAAGGTATGTCCGTATTGCTGCCCCGGATATCCTTCCACGATTGTCGAATTGGATTTTGACAAATTTCCCGAATCGACTGCAAAATTATTTCCAAAACAAAACATTACATAAAGATATAAGTAGCATCTAATCAATATTGTCAATTTTATGTTGTCAGGCATATATATTTCCAGATCAAACTTGTCAATAGTCTTTGGTGCATCTTAGACGAATTTACAAGACTTTGATCACAATCACCCGATGCATGCAACTTCATCTCTTTATACTTGATATACTTTGGTCAGAATATAAGTAGTTTTTTTCCATTTTGTTGGTCTAACTTGCCTTATGGTACTAAGTTGATAAAATCTTAAAACAGTGGCAAAAATCGACAAAAAAAAAAAAAAAAATCTAGAAAAAGATTTCTAGAATTTTTTATTTTCTACTCTCTTTTGTTTAGAAATTTAGCTGGGCTAAGATGGAAGTGTTGGGAAAATATGGCTTCGAATTGGGTAGAACAATGAAGTCGGATCTTTAGAGTACTCAAGTCGGACTTTGAGGCGTGATATCACTTTCTTTAAGGATTTATTTGCCCCACAAAGTTGCTAATGGTCACCGGCAAATTTCCTCCAGGATACAACAAAGTCTCAAATGAGAATACTAGATAGCAATTCTAGTATTTCTCCAGGATCTCTCATAGGAAACAATTGGAAACAATGGCTGTAGTTTCTCTCCAAAGAAAAACGAAGAGATGGAAGAAGATATCACTTTATTCTTCTTCTCTCTGACAAGTATATATAAAATAGTCTTAAAATACGAAAACAACTCTTCGTGAAAGGTTGCGAAATGAACAAACACATTCTTTCGAAAATTGCTCAAATGAACAAAGGTGTCTATTCGTAAAAAGTTAAAACCGAACAATTGCAACCCTTAGTGAAAGGTTGCAAACCGAACGGATATCTTTATTCAAAGGTTGTCTTAAAAAGACACAAACAAAATTCGGAATAATAAAAAAATAATTAATAAATAATCGTAACTTTTCGTGAACAGTTGCACTGTTTCAACACGACACCGAATTTTCAATAAATAAAATAATGATCGTTGGTTAGTGCCAAATCTCGTCCACGTGCGCACTCACATCTTTTCGATGTGGGACAAGGCACCTCTTCATTTGTTTTATAAACAAATTACCAACAATCCCCCACTTTTGTTTATAAAACAAAAACAAGAAATAAAACGTTGGAAATATACAGCCAAAATTTCCGTGAGATTAATATACATACATAAAGGTCTCTTTCGAGTTAAACCTTTACTTAGTGCAAGTATCTCAAAGCTCTATCAAAGTGACAAGTAGCTCGGCTTTAAACTTGTACTTTTATATAATAGAACCGGACATACCGCACATACACTAACCTCTTGTCTCAGCGAGAAGTTCTATATTACTCCGCACTATTATGGCCTTGTGCTTGATCCTGTTTCATGAGCTCTCTAGAAAGCAACCCTAACTTTCGTAAGAAGCGGCACCACTTCTAAGCTCATATAGGTGAAGTATCTACCATGTGTTTCTGTTACTATCAACACATTACAAGTTTGTACTATACTTCATTAAGAATTCAATTCAACCTACTAAACGTAACAGACGATACTGACTTCTCATATCAGGGCTACGTCAGTATCAAACAATCACATTCAATAACTCGTTCTTACCCATTAAACCTTGTAGCTAGTGATGTTCTAGAAAAAGGTCGGGTTACCATTACTGGTGATTTTAATTAAAGGGTTTCAGCCCCGTTTCTATGAGGTCATTATTACCATGTCTCTTGGTAAAGCCTTTGTCAAGAGATCGACTAGATTATTACTTGACCTCACGTAGACAATTGTTATGGTACCATCTTTAATCAATTGTCTCACATATTCATGTCTTAGACTAATATGTCTAAGACTTACCATTATAGGTGCTACTATAAGCTCTTACCAAAGTAGCATGGCTATCACAGTGGATAGAAATAAGAGGCATAGGATTAGGCCATAATTTGATATCCAACAACAAATTCCTAATCCATTCGACCTCTTTCCCAATTGCCGCTAAAGTAATAAATTCAGGTTCTATCATTGAGTAAATTATGTACATTTGTTTCTTGCTCGTCCAAGAAACAACACATTCACATAATGTGAAAATCCATCTGGAAGTTTCATCTCCCACACTTGTAATCCGACTAACATCGGTGTATAATTCCAATACAACCGAATAACTATTATAGAACAATAAGATAACTCTCCAATGTTCTATATTGGATTACTAGTATTTACTCAACTTACATATACAAAAAGTAATATCAGGTCTAGTATAATATATCGCATACATCAAAGACCAATATCACTCACATTAAACTCTCCACCAGGAATCAAATGGAGTACTCATATATTTGAAAACAAGATGTTTAAATCTATGCAACATCTTCTCCATGTAATTACTTTAGCTCAAAGAATTACCCCCACTATTTTTTTTAATTTTAACACTTAAGATAGTATCTGTTTTATCCAAAATTTTCATTTTGAAAATGAAAGTCGGATACTTCTTAATCTCAATGATTCTAGTCATTTTAGTTCCAAAGTCCCTTCGGACATAACCCCACTTCAAGAATATTCCAAGAGGTAATTAATTGAAATTATGCATCATCAAATTTTCATCCTTGATGAAATAGATACATCAAAATAGTAAATCAATGCAATTGTACTCTCTTGGCTCATTTATTCTATTCCATAGAATCAAATCTATGAGGGGGTGGGGACAGCAAATAGCACACATTAAAACCAAATGATGGACACCCGAAAAACCCATTCATAATTATCAATCCACTCATTGATGCCTGTCATGGCTATCGTGACCACCGAAAGATGTAAGGAAGCATTAATGACAGCATTCTAACACAAAGTTTGCCCATGAGAAGTGTAAATTTTTTTTTTTTTTTTTTACACTTCTCAAATCCCAATTTATGCTACACTAAACAATGGGACTTGTTCAATCATTAATTGAAATCCTTTGTCCACTTTGCATGCCAAGTTTTGCATATAAGGCTCTTGCACATGAGATGTTATGATGATAACAACATAATATATAAATAAAATCCTGCGAGGCTATATCAAGGAACCTCCTCTCCACATGAATTTCCCACATAACATATTTACCATATCCACTGGTCAATTAAGGATTAGCCACTCATAAACAACACATGTGACATGATACCCACGGCTTCCTTGCCTCTTCTGCATGTCTTACGTGGCATTCGGAAAGAAATACAATTTACACACGGTGAAAGTAAAATCAAGTCAACCCATTTAATTAAGTCGGATCTTTAGAGTACTCAAGTCGGACTTTGAGGCGTGATATCACTTTCTTTAAGGATTTATTTGCCCCACAAAGTTGCTAATGGTCACCGGCAAATTTCCTCCAGGATACAACAAAGTCTCAAATGAGAATACTAGATAGCAATTCTAGTATTTCTCCAGGATCTCTCATAGGAAACAATTGGAAACAATGGCTGTAGTTTCTCTCCAAAGAAAAACGAAGAGATGGAAGAAGATATCACTTTATTCTTCTTCTCTCTGACAAGTATATATAAAATAGTCTTAAAATACGAAAACAACTCTTCGTGAAAGGTTGCGAAATGAACAAACACATTCTTTCGAAAATTGCTCAAATGAACAAAGGTGTCTATTCGTAAAAAGTTAAAACCGAACAATTGCAACCCTTAGTGAAAGGTTGCAAACCGAACGGATATCTTTATTCAAAGGTTGTCTTAAAAAGACACAAACAAAATTCGGAATAATAAAAAAATAATTAATAAATAATCGTAACTTTTCGTGAACAGTTGCACTGTTTCAACACGACACCGAATTTTCAATAAATAAAATAATGATCGTTGGTTAGTGCCAAATCTCGTCCACGTGCGCACTCACATCTTTTCGATGTGGGACAAGGCACCTCTTCATTTGTTTTATAAACAAATTACCAACAGGAAGACATGTAATTAACTTCTTACAGCGCCTTATAGTAGGTCATTTTAGGGCATTTGATGATTGAAACAAAGTTTAGTGATGTCAATACCGAGCATACTAAAGTTTAGTTATCACTGAATTTATTCGTTATTAATAAATAGGCTATCAAATCTATCATAGAATGAACATGGATAGACATTTTATGGCACAATTATAAAGTGTATTGACAAGATAGCTTATAAAGTAATTGACTAGAGAGTCTCGTATATATATATTTTTGGTCAAAAGAGTCTCTCATATATTGAATTTACCTGGAATTATTGTTTCTGACGGTCTTTGCATTGCCAAAAGCTTCGAGCACGGGGTTAGACTGCAAGAAATAAGAAACTTTGCGTGAGCATAAGAGTTTCTCTAGATGATTAAACAATTGCTCGATTTAAATAGGAAAGGAATAAAGATTTGACAATTTTTCCGACCCGCATAAACTTTTATGTTGAATACTCATGTCATTTTCTTTTCCACTTTTCTGTAAATATTTTTACTGTCGAATTTATATATAATTCTCTTAAGAACTCCATCACATTAGTGAAGAGAGAAAATTTTTATATCTTAATATGATCACCTATAATTTACACAAGTAAGAAGAAAACCTTTGAATTAGTTGTTTTTTAGTTTCACTGAAACAATTGTATAGTAATTGAATTTTGGTGTCTTTAACAGGTCTGAATAATAAACGGCTAAAGTTATTTCAATTCTACTCTTTGCTATTTTTAGTTCAGTCCAAGACAAAAACTATTTTTCGTATTCACTCTTTTCTACTGGTTTATCGCGTGGTGGTCTTTCTAACATGCAATAATAACAAAATTTAACTAAATACTAAGGCGAGTAAATTAAACATTTCGCCCCCTTCCCTCTAGAATTCTACTCTAAATACGTGAGTGTATTGTGGAGAATATATGTATATATGTATATATGTATATATGTATATATGTATATGAATGTATGTATATATGTATGTATTATAAGTCCCTTTTTCAAGAAAGAAACCATCACTAAAATTGCGATTGTTTCACGGAAAACTAAAATTCAAAAAATATTTTTCCGAAAAATAACCGCTTATATCTATACAAAAATGAATGAATGCAAAATAATTTTTTTTCACTCACAAAAATAATTAGGCATAAATTGTTGTCAATAATGAAAACATTTTTTGTTGACTAATTTTTCTAAGAGATATAACCAATCATTTTTCTAAAATATTTTCCAAATCTTGGGTTTTTCATGAAATAAATGCACTCCATATCCTCAAACATCATCCCTATCACTAAGAAAAGCAAGAATAAGTACCTAACTTACTTCTAGTATTTGCTGTTCGACTGTTCGTCGTCTTTCAACGAAAGTATGTCCTCCCAAAAACGCAAGATAACGCATGATCATCTTGGTAGTTTCAGTCTTGCCAGCCCCGCTTTCGCCACTCACAAGTATTGATATGTTCTTTCTCTCATCGATCATCGCCCTGTTCCATTCAATCTCAATAGCTCAATATGCAAAAAAGGGCCTCAGATGTACTCGAAAAGATAGAGGTAACTTAGCCGAGTCGAAGAATACCAACCTATACGAAGTATCGGCAATGGCAAACACGTGCGGGCTCATGTCTCCTAGCAGCATGCCTTTGTACTTCTCCATGACACCGGTGTTGTATAATCCCTCGAGGCTTTGAAAAGGATTGATGGCGATGAGGATGTTTCCGGTGTAAGTCTGCCATGATTTTTGTCACTAAATTATAATAGAGTCCTTCCACAGCTGCATTTAATTAGTTTAACTCCTTTCACTAAAATTGAAATTTATTGAATATGCGGGAGACATAAGTTTTCAAGTTAGAGACTTTACGTAGACTTTGTTTAAGGTAAATCGAGTGGCTAAATTATGCAGCACTCCCGGTTCGTGGAAGTAAGACAGCTTGGTCATGTCGTCGACTCCATCTTCAGGGACGTCCATGTCCTTTGCATGCAGCTTCGACAAGTTGGCGACGACCTGGCCAATGTCAGAAGCGGTGAAGTGAATTTGTAAGAAAGAGAAGATGGTATCAATTGAAAGATTTGTTTGTCCTTATAAAGGTTGTATTTCAGTAGAAAGAGATATTTACCATCTTCCCTGCTGATGTTTGAATTTCAGCATCTTCTCCCCTGATATCCAAGACCTCACCATCTATCCAAGCGAGAGCCGGATCTTCAACCCAAACATGCGAACCTACAATGATATTCATGGTTGTGCCCTGCAACAATTGCAAACTACAAAGATTATATACTAAGAAACATGTTTACACTTTAATTTGATATTGAATGAGAGAGAAAGAAAATATGTAATGTTAAAATGAACTAGAAATTTAAAATAACAGATATTAAGTGATGTTATGTTGCATCTCATGTCGCAATTCTTAAAGTCTGTTTTGGAAAGATTGATGTGCAACAGTTATCTAACTTTTGGAGGTCTTTTTTCATTCGTATCTAAGTGGATTTAGATGAACTAATGTACCATATTGGCACCGATGAAATTGGTATTATAAGTAAGCAAAAACACCTACAAGTTCTATCGAATGTCCCACTCTTCCACCTAATAATTCTGTGACCATGCCGAATGATGGGACAACTCTGGAATCTGCGTAAAAAGGCCGGTTGGCTAACTCGGTTCCCAATTCCTAAAATAGGAAACTGACTCTAACAAGGTAAATTAGAGGCTATTATTATGGAACCTTCCCATCCTCAAACTGATTATAAGCACGTTTTGAAAGTACACAATATCAACATGAGACACTATAGATGTTCAGATTAAAACCCCATTTTTGTTGTCTTGTTCCAATGACTGTTTTGTCATTCCCCTGTCCAATTATTACAGCAGGTTGCAATGCCAGAAATTGCGATGGCCACAATGCCACGGAAAGGACGATTTTCAACTTCATTTTATCGTTATTGAATCTTACATAAAATGTGTTTCAACGCCACGAATTACATAAATCATATCTATAGATAATTGACAGCATCTGATACAATCCAAGAGGGAAAAAAACAGGGGAAATGATCATCGAGAATGGAAAACAGAAAACAAGTGAAACCATATACGAGTATTGAAGAATGAATTGCCTGTATGAAATTTACGTACCAATACCATCTATATGAATAAAAAGATGTGCAATCTGTTCTTCATTCAATGAACCAGAGAAACTGCCGACGATTGATAATCCCATTTCCGGCCATTGCTAAGGAGAAGAAAGATCTCCGAAAGGGAAAGAAAAAATATGCTCTTCGAGGTGATTAGGATCTGAAACTTGATTTTACATGGTCATGGTTAAGTGTTTCCAGGATCAACCGATGGCAGCTTATGTATAACCAACGATGTCGCCGTTTTTTTTGATGTTCGTGTGGCTCTCTCTCTCTCTCTCTCTCTCTCTCCACATGGCGGTTAGGTTACGAGAGTTGTTTCTCCCTGACACCACTTACGCTGACTAAAGCTATCATTAGGAATCTTCAATTAACGAAACTCTCTAAACATGATAAATTGAGTCTAACCAGGCCAACCTTAACATCACTAATAAAGTATATTATTATAGTAAATGTTGTTTCAGCAAGTTATACAAGAAATTCAACGATTAATGTCACGAGTAATCTCAAAATCAGAAAAAATTCGAAATTCTTTTGTGATCTTTTAAATAGAAAATACATGATCTTGAAACAAGTCTTTTATAGGATTGATGCTAGTATTCCATTTTCTCATTCTAATCTTCGTGGGTAACTCATGGAGCAACATAAGCCAATCAATGAAGGAATGTTCAGAAATAAAATGCATAAATTTGTCGTACCGCTGAAACTTGCCTTTTACTAACACCAACTCAGAACAGATTTTGTACTTCTAATCAATTCGGTCATGTTGGCATATGATGTGACACATCAGAAGCCACGTGAGAGAGAGAGAGAGAGAGAGAGAGAGAGAGGAAACCAAATTGACTGATTAAAAGACTTAATTGGTTCTACTAGTACGACCAATAAATCGAACAAGAGTTAATGAACTCCAACGAGCACTAAACGGGAGTAAAAGTACTGATTTCGCCACTCCTCGATTATTACACTCTAACGGTAACTAGCAATGAAAACTTCCTTGCAATGTTGGAAGCTTTCCGAGGAAACATCAATAAGACCGTAGACATGATTAATTTCTCATTGATTAGCTGTGACTGTCATGTTTTTGTGCTGGCCAACATGTGACCCAGTACGATCAACTTTAAGGAAATTCAAATCCAGATTTTCTTTAAATCCAGTGATGGAAGCGAAGAGATAGGACGCGGTGGGTTTAGGTTCTATCCAAACCCAACCCACCCGCAAGTTTGAGACTCTCTTGCTCTCCCTCTTGGCCTCACTCCATTTGGCTCGTTCATTCCATACTCTCATGCCTTAGAAAGAAATGTAACATTTCTTTTCCCCCTTTCCTATTTCAAACATCGTCTCACCACATCTCACTGGAGATTCTCACTGGAGATTCCCCATGCCCACTTCATGCTTGTTAATGCGTGATGGGTTTTTTTTTTTTATTATATATTTTTTGGGCCAAGCCAGCCCATCCGCCCATGATGGGTCAAGACCCGACTCATAAAAGGACCCATAAAAGAGAAAGAACGGTTATATTTTAGTAAAATTTAACTGATCTATATATATATATTTTAAAGGAAAAGGGGAATGTTAGGATTGAACGGCAGAAAGTAGAACAGTACGTTTTTTCTCCTTTTTTGATAAATGGTGAACTCTCTCAAAGAACGAAACTATAAGGATTTCGATTAATGCCTCTTAGATTGCAACAAGTACTCAATCGGTGGCAAATAAGGTATATACATCTTCGTGATATGCCTTTTGATCAGTATTACATGTTTCTTGGGCCCGTTTCCGTGTTTGTTTTTAGTATTCAATCATTTGAGAATCGGTTTGTCTTTTTTAGGAATTTGTTTCCTACAGTAGTATCAGAGAAATGTTGTTCATGTTTCTTGATCATGTTGTCGTAGTTTATAATTGGTTTTTTTGGCTCGAATTTGAGAAACATCGCCAACGAACATTCGGGGGCGGAAATCCCAACACCCATGTACTGTTCACCCTATTTTTTGATTTTATGTGAGTCAATAGCGCAAGATCGTAGTTCCCGTCAAGGCGAGAAATACGAATGGTGGCACACCGTTGCTAGTAGCCGGACGTGTCATCACGTGTGATTGGAAGGAAGAAGGGTCATCGACCCATGTGTGGCGTGCACTAAGGTAGTTTCCCTTAAATGTCATGCCCCAATTCTCGAGTGCGCGCACATCCCTCTTTGATCGATAAAAATTTTGCGACTTCCCAAGACGAGTCGCCGACCCTTTCTTTTATTTACAGATGCGGAAGCGAATAATAATTTCCCTGACAGTAATCATATCGGGATAGAAAAGCAGGACGACAGATTTTCAAACAAACATGCTTTTAAATACACACTGAGTCAAATACAAAAGTCCTCAGCCACAAGACTTCAAATGATTGACTATTCAAAAGAAATTGTCCTATCTGACCTACACTTTAGATCCCCTCAACTCGGCTTTAGGTCTTCCACCCAACGGTCCTGAAAAATGAAGCCCATGACGGGGTGAGATATAAATCTTAGCGAGTTCACGCTCTAAACCTCGATTATGAGGGTAATACGCCTAAGACGTTTTAATCGCACAATCATACAATCACAGAGGCTTACCTTGGCCTCAGTTCCTTCCTGTAGGTCAGCACAGTTCATATCACAATCATGTGTATGTAGCAAATTCACACACCAATTTGGAACATCCAAACCAACCTTACTCACACGAGCAAGAATCACAATTTAATCACTGCTCACACGAGCAAGAACTACCGATACACATCAAAGCAAGAATTATAATTAAATCACTGCTCACACGAGCAAGAACTACCCATACACATCAAAGCAATAATTATAATTAAATCATTGCTCACACGAGCAAGAACTACCAATACACATCAAAGAAAGAATTATAATTAAATCATTACTCACATGAGCAAGAACTATTAATACACATCAAAGCAAGAATTACCGACACACGTCGATCCATCAATTCAACTCAATATGCGTTCCAATTAATTAACTATTACTACCCACACGAGCAGTTTTATCCAACACACGCTAGGGAAGAATAATAATTACCGACACACGCCGGGGAAGACTAATAACTATCAACACACGCCGAGAAAGAATAATAATTACCGACACATGCCGGGGAAGACTAATAACTACCCACACATGCCGGGGAAGACTAATAACTACCGACACACGTCGAGAAAGGGTAAAATCCACAGACACACGCCGGGGAAGAGTAATAGCTACTAACGTCCACCAACACACACTGGGGACGAGTTCTCTTAATTATTAACGTCCACCAACACACGCTGGGGACGGATTCTCTTAGCTATTAATGTCCACCAACACACGCTGGGGATGTATTGTCTTAACTTTCACACGATCATCAAGCATAAACTCTAGGCATATCACAAACCAACCATATATCATCAAATGTGCAATTTCCAGTAATCAAAGCCTCAAGAACCATTACAAACTCATAACCGGCCCTAACCGGCAAAATAGGCCCACTCGCACGTCTCCAAGTTTAAATCTAGAAACCAAATCAAACGAGTTCAGCAAATTCCTAACTTTGAATATGTTGTAAAAGACACATAAATGAACATTTTTCATGAAGACACCTTAACCCAGATCCTTCTAGATTCGGCCCTGTAAATCATTCAATCCAATACAAAAATTGTGTCCGTATTCCAAAAAGTCTATTTTCCGAAATCAGTTTGGTTTGAGATCCAAAACATGTCCATTTGATCTGAAATTTGAGTATGTTAAACTAGAAGATGTGACAAACAACTTTTGTGGAGACACCGTTTTGAAATTCAAACCAAAACACGTCTATTTGATCTAAAATTTGAGTATGTTAAACTAAAAGATGTGACAACAACTTTTGTGGAGACACTGTTTTGAAATTCGAACCCTAAGAGTTGATAAAAGCCCCTAGAATCCTAAAAGGTCACCAATTCTAGCAAAAACTGAGGTTCTATTTGAAAATGACGGATGTCATATCTCCTTCTTTTAAGTCCCTAAAAATCTTGAGAAAAATATATGTTGTAGATGAGGATGTCTAAAACATTTCTCAAGAAGACATCAACCACAAATTCATAACCCATTTCGATCCACAAAATTGGCAAACGACAAGGGTCCATAAACCAGAACTGCAGGAATTCCACTGGATTCGACTAATCCATCATTAACGGTAATAATCTCACTAATTAAACTATCACTAATCCATTCTAAGACTAATCTAACCATTATAGATTATCACTAATCCATACTTAAGCTATTCTAAATAACCCTTAAGCATAATTAACCAAATAAGTAAGGTTTAGTGAGCAAACTCACTTGTTCGGCGATCCGGTCCATTCAAATTGACGGGGACGCGATGGTGAGCAAAAGACAAGCTCACGGCGACACCAAGCGAGGTCCAGACAGGCCTTAAAGTGGGCCTAGAAATCTCAGCTCTTTCTAGAACTCTTGCTTCTATTCTTGGGCTACAAAGGTTGAATCGAAGGGGCTTCACAGCTGAAACGGGCTGGAAATGGCGAGATGGTTCGGTGGGCTGCTATTACGGGTGATGGCGGGACTTCTAGCGGGGCTTGAATGGCGACGAAGGGGCTTGAGATAGTGAGCTAGGCTTGCTGGAACAGAGACCAGGCGCGGGATGCGCGGGCAACAACGCGGCTTGTGAGTGGCTCGACGGTGCACGAATGGGCGGCAAGGAGCTTCGGCGATTGCTGCTGGCTCTTGGCTGGTCTCCTCTGGTTTTCTAAGCTCTCAAAAGCTCTAACAATGGACAAAGCATGCTCAAAGAAGAGGAAGAAGCCAGCTGAAGATTGAAGGGGGCCCAATTGCCTCAAAAGTCAAGTTAAATATCCCAAAACACTCAAGCACTTGCCCCCACTTGTTGCTGCCTTATCCTTAGCCATTTCCCCCTCCTTGGCTTCCTCAAGAAGCTTGCCAAAGGGTCCAAAAGGTTGCTTCCCCCCTTGGCTACGAATTTATGACATCTCCCCTTCTATTCCATTCAATTCTTACTCAAATAAATCCAATTGAAGTCCAAACAAATTAGCCAAGGTGTCCACACTTAATCCATGATTTTTCCTCATCAATTGAATCAACTTGGATCCCAAAAATCCACCCAAAAATGGTCCCCGACATTTTCTGGACAAAAGCGACCCTACCTCGACTTTTTCCCAAAAAGTCTCGATTTACATAAAAATCTTTGGAGATTGAGCCGACGTTCCTACAATGACCCGTGACATGACAGAACTTTAAATTTCTGAAATCAAATTCAAGTTCGCGGTTAATTTCAATTTGATGTAATTTTAGCATGATCTAGGCTACCTGGTAGCTTTTAGATTTTTTTTTGTGCAAATGACCTATGGTCGATTTTCTTCGAACCACAATGTACCACTTCGACACATCAGCAACTCTCGGTGGTCGTGAAAATCTAAAAGTTTCAATTACGGGCACATGGTACCCAAAACGACAGAAAATCGACCTAGTGCTGATCAACGAGAATTTTGCAATCGGGTGGAATCACCCACACTTTGATCACATATCTAAGTCGAATTGACCTATCCCTGATCTCTGATCGATTTTGACAATGCTGTAATGACCCTTATAGACTAGCACGGTCGAGCAGTCGATTTTTGGTCGAATTCTCAAGTCTATTGTATTAAAATCTCTAAATGACTTCCCTAGATAGTCTAATTATCTCACGAGCAATCGGCTTTGAGAATAGCACTATAGGCGCGTCGATGAAAGGCCTGATTTATTCAATTGAAAATATGACTGAAAATCTAGGATGTCACATTAAACGTGTGCGCCGCACATGCGTGCGGCAATCATAGGCACATGTGCCGCACCTACACATAAGCGGTTGCCTGCGCGTGCGCTTCTAATGTCATTATAATGTCAGCTAGCCATTGCCCGTACACATGCAAGGCACATGCGGTTAACGTCACGATGACGTCATCCTGAGTGATAGGCCGATTGGTCTGACCCAACCCGGTGGGACTGACCCGTTGACCCTTGACCCAATCCAATCATCCATTGATAGTTAGTCTGCGTTGATCGACCATTGATCATTGAAAAAAAAAACAGAGAATGCATTTTTATGAGTAATCCTTTTTGCTCTGCATTTATTGCTAGAACAAAATGTCCCTATTGTATGGGTACACCTATTCGCACATGGTCAGAAGGACAAAAGGTGAGACTTGCAAGGATGCTAATTGAGTTGGCTAATTATCGATGAGAAAGTGATAATATAATTGAATATGTTCTCGAGGTCAATAAGATAATATAAAGAGTCATCTAGAAGAGTTATCTCATGCCAGCTTTTGAGATTGTGTAGTCCTTAATTAACACTCTTCCATTTGAATAGCAAGGAGTGATGAATCACTTATGGGAGATTGATGGGGTTTTTCATTATAAGAAAATTGTAGTGGCTTTTTCTAAATGATACTATAGGATTGAAGCCAGAAAGACCTCAACCCTAGGAATGAGTTCAACCCGACGGGGAATGAATGTGCGAGGGAGAAACCTTAAGAGATTTCAATATGTTTTTCCGTAGTTGCCAAATGTACCTTTAAAATTCTCAGATGAAATTACTGAGAAATTAGATAAATCTTTTCCTGTTCATAAGTGTGATATCCGGATTTTGCTGAACCTCGAATACATAATGATTTGTGATGGGTCGACGAGTTGTCGTTGAACTACATCGTCAGTACCACTTACGGCCGCCATTTCATCATCACTCTCGTTGGACCGAGACGTCATATATTGTCATGATTTCACGATAACGCCTCATCTCGGAATTTCTTCATGAATCGCTACATGTGAGATCAAAGTCCGCTCTCATTTGTACATTGCCAAGTTAAACTCCACGCAAGGTCTAGTCCATGTACACGCCATTGTAGTTAACAAAATGAGGAATGCTGACCCGAGTTGTCTTGCCAACTAACTAAGTTGAAGATCGTTGATTCTCGAGTGCTGCAGCCACGCCTCCCTCTCTTGGACGACTCAAGCAATGACCATGTCTTCCTCTCCTCTCAATCGGTCAACTGAGGGAAAACGTTTGACCAATGCAGCCATGTAATCCCATCTTCGGTGGCCAGCGAGGAGGGAGGGCCACCAAGAGCAACCACGTTTCCCCATTGTCAACTAACGAGCTAACTGAAGAACAACGAGCGGGAGAGGGAGAGAGAGAGAGAGAGAGAGAGAGAGAGAGAGAGAGAGAGAGAGAGAGAGAGAGAGAGAGAGAGAGAGAGAACTTTCTTCTCCTTCATCACCCGTAGCTTCATTGAGTCCATCTGTGACATTCTAATTTTCAGGTTCTGTTTTTTATTGGATAAGTTAGGCTTTTCATCGACATGCCTATAGTTCTTTTCTCTAAGTTGGCCAATCACGAGATAACTAACCCATCAAGTAAGTCGTTAAGGGATTTTAATGTAATATACTTGAGAATTCGATTATGAATCGACTGCTCAACCGTGCTAGTCTACAAGGGTCATTATGGCATTGTCGAAATCGATCAAAAACTAGAGATAGGTTGATTCGATAGAGATAGGTGATAGAGTGTGGGTAATTCCGCCAAATTGCAAAATTCTCGTCGATCGGCACTAGACCGATTTTTCTGTCGTTTTGGTACCCTGTGCTCGTATTTGAAATCTCGAGATTTTCACAACAAACGAGAGCTGCCAATGTGTCGAAGAGGTACTTTGTGGCTCGAAATAAATCAACCACAAGTAAATTGCACTAAAATTTCCTAAAAGCTACCCGGTAGGCTAGGTCACGCTAAAATCGTGCCAGAGTTCAATTAACCGGGAATTCGAATCCAATTTCATAAATTAAAAGTTTTGTCATGTCACGATTCATTTTAGGATCGTTGAATCATCCTCCAAAGATTTTTCTGCGAACCGAGATTTTTGGCGAAAATTGAAAATAGGGCTATTTTTGTTTGGAAAATTCAGGGGATCGTTTTTGTCGCGACCCAATTTTTCGGGTTTGCCACCTAGAACTAGGTTGATGGACTACTAAGCCTCTAAGCTTAGCTCGGGCTCTCCGAAGCCCATACCAAATCGCGACTTAGGGTTTTGACATGCAAAAGATCATTATCTAGGAGTCGCCACTAATCGGTTTAGGGTAGGTCGATTAGACACCTAAGTAAAACAATGGGAGTATTATTTTACTCCTACGAACCAGAGACTAAGGGTACGGGGACTTGGTTACACTAGACTATCCTAGTGCCCTTTCGGTACCATTTCTTTTTAATTTTAAAAAATGTTTTGCAGGCAGCTTGATTTGATTTTAATTGAGCTTCCTAACATGTGAGGTGATCATACACGTGCGCATACCACCAATTTAACACATCAAGAAAGAAATTAAATAATGCAAAAACATACCTTAAAGTAACGAAAGCATTTGCAATGTTAAATCAGAATTCACATCAACAATCCTAGATATGATTCATAATTAACAAGCAATCAATTTTTGTTTTCACTTTATTTAATGAAAATCATGACTTATGCAATGCATGTTACTATTCTAACATGAAATGACGACATGACCTAACTATATGACATGAAGAAATGCAATAATTAAATACAATCTAAATGATCTAATTATAATAATATGTAATGCGATGCAATGACATACAAAATTATTTAAACTTAAAATGAAATGCCTCATGCAACTTAATATGCGAGCTATATGTCACGTGACATTTATTGAATGACTTATTCTAATGACAAGAAAGTTCTAATTAAATGAACTTAAATAAACTAAATGACGTGCATTTGATGTTTCTACTTTTAAAAATGCAATCTATCCTAAAAATTGAAATTAACTTATGCAAAGACAAATTTTGTATTTTCTTTCATGAAATTCGAATGCAAAAATGATCTAGCTAGATTAAAATTTTATCTAATTTAAACTAAGGATTAAGTCATATTAAATCCTAATTTAAACTAAAACATTATCTCAACCTAACATGCAATCTATTTAACATGCAATGATGTGAGGAGCATGCCCTAATTCTACATGACATATGCATGATATTTTTTTATTTTTAACAAAGTTCGAAATTTAAAATTGCCACGTAACTAAACATAAAAAAAACTAACAACCTAAATGAATGCATCTTTTTTTGTTTTTATTTTTTAAAATCTAAAATAAAATCTATATTCTAGATATGCAAACTAACAAGAAATATTCTAAAACCAAATTGAAACCTAATTCGAAATATCTTTTTGATTTTTTCTTAGTGATTTTCTAAAGCAAGAAATTATCAACTAAATCTTAAATCTAAACAAGCAAGATATTCAACAAATAAAGGATTAAAATAGACGAAAAAATAACCCGTTATCTCACGGGTCAAATTAAGGACTACTTTTAACCCTGAACATCAGACAAGAAATCAAAATAACTAAAAATCTGATCCAAAATCTTACAGATCAAATTAATTCAACAATTAATATATCGCAAACAAAACCCCAAAAAATATCATAATTAAAAAAAAAATGACCGACGTCTTACGGGTCAAATTAAATAATTACAATAACTTTAAGGACAATTCCTATGGATAATGCCTACAGCAATTATAACTAAAAAAAAAAACCTCACAATATTCAACTTAAACAATAATAATAAAATTAACTAAAAGTAAAGTAAAATAACATAAAATAGAAAATAAATAAAAATAAAAATATGAGAAAAACTACCTAAGGAAAATAAAGGGCAGCACGTTCCTTGGTGCGGCAAGGGGAATCACCGGCGTCGGAGCTCCGGCGAGGGTGGTGCGACGGCGGTCGGCGCGGAGCAGGGAGTCGCAGGTGGAGACTTAGCCAGCAGTGATGACGATCGGCCGGACGTGGGCGGCGCGGGCGCGGGCAAAGTAGGGGCAGGGACAGCGTCACAGACCGGGGTGCTCCTGCGCGAGCGGAGGCGCGGCAGGCGGTGGATCTCGGGGGCGGCGCGAGCTTCAAGTGCGAGGCTCCTGGGCGGTAGTAAGTTGCGGACGCGGGTCGCGACTCGGCGGAGGTTTGGGTCATGGTGGCTGAGGCGGAGCGGCTCGAGCGGCGAGCGAGCGACGTGGGCGCGGGTTGCGGGTCGCTGGATCGGGGCTGCGCGGCGGTTCGCGGATGGCTCCGGGCGGCGAGTGGCGCGGTGATGCACGACGGGGTGGTGGTGGTGCGAAGCAGGGACCGGCGGCTAGAGGAGTGTCGGCAGGGGATCCCCAAGGAAGAAGAGAAACAATGATTTTTCTCTTTTCCCCCTGCACCTTCTCTGATTTCTTTTTACTGTTCACCGCTTTTTGCTTTTTGCTCCTTCTCCCACGCACACGGCTTCTCTCTCCCTTCTCTTTTGTGTTTTTTTCTCTCTTTCTTTTTGACTTTTTTTTTTACCTCCTCTTTCACGCACGGATCTTGCTTTTCCTTTCTCCTCTTTTGTGTTGATTTTTTTTTCACTTTGAAAACCGAGAAAAGACCCCTCTTTTTGATTGTACGTGACCCCTTTTATAAGCCAAAAAATTGTATCTTTGGGGTATATTTCATTTCTAATTTTGCTTGAACACGATACCCCTAAATATATCGCTGAATTTTTTTTTTTGCATATTCCATCAAGAAAATCCCTCTTTTGTGCAAAAGTGCATCTCCTAGTGTATATTACCTAACTATGTGAGAAATCTTAACGGAATATAAAAAAAATAAAATTTTCCTAAACCTATATGCCATGTGATTGTTTTTATTTTTTTTATTTAGCAAAAATCAAATCTCAAAATTTTAGGTGTCAACAGTTTTTTTATCGCGTTTTTGGGATGCAAATTGGTTCTAATGGGGAGGAAAAATGTGAATTGAAGTGTGGGAATCTTGGTTGAATTTACGGAGACCGAATTGAGTTCAATTGGAGGATAATTTAAGAGGAAGTGAATCAATTTGTGTGGCCAATGTACAAAATTCGTAGGCCTTGGTGGTGTGCAACATTTGGACCTTTGGGAGGCTTGCCAAGGAAGCTTTGGCAGCTGCAAATGGTTGAGGAAGACAACCAAGCTGGTGGGGACATGTTCTTGAGTGTGTAGGATATTTTGGTGGCCCCCTCCTTGACCAAGAGCCTTCTTCTTCCTTGTTTAGCCACTTTCCCCATTGTTGAAGCACTAGGAAGCTTAGAAAATTGCAGAGAAACCAGCTCTCCCTTCCCCTTTGTCGTCTGACTGCCGTCGTGCCTCTTCCGAGTAGTCGAAGCCACTGAACTGCCCATCGCTCGCCCTCTCGCCCAAGCACGTCGTCCGCCGTCCAACCGCATCCCGAGCCCTTATCTGTCGCCGTCTCTAGCCATCCAGCCACCGCACGTGGCCGTCCAAGCCGCCGGAGGTCCCACCGTCACCCCGCTTGTTCGCTGCAGCCACCGGTCCACCTCAGCCCGCCGTTCCAGCCCCAAGCAGTCCTCCCTTGGCCTCAAGCAAAACCAAAGACCAATGAGGGTCTTTGGGCTTTAAGGCCCATTTTAGGACACTTCCGGGCCTCGAAAGGTGTCGCCGCTTTGGAGTTTGTCGCCCATCTTCGCGTTACCGTCGTCGTGGATTCATCGAATCACTAACCAGTGAGTTTACTCACTAAACTCTGCTTAGGGAGTTAATTATGCTTAAGGGTTGATTATTTTAGGCTAAGTATGGTTTAGGTGGTTAGTTAGAATGGATTAGCGATTTAATTACTCGTTATTGCATGTTAGGTGGTTACATTAGCTTAATTAGCAACTAGATAGGCTGTATTACTTATCTAGATAGGTTTGGAATTTTTTCGGGCTCGTTTCGGTATTTAATTAGGCTTTTCCGGCCTAAGTTTCTATTTATGGCATTTAAATTCATTTATTTAATTAATTTTGGTATTTATATATTTATTTATTATTTTCTGGAAATTATACCAGGATAGCCAGTGACTAGAATTTCGTGTTGATTGTAATGGTATGCTTGGTTTATTTAATTGAGTGTTAATTTGTGAAAATTGAGTGGAATTTGTAATTTTGGGTATTTATCCCAAAATTGAGTAATTTTGATATTTAATTGGAAAATACCGGGTGTTGGTTTACAACGCAAAAAATGTGTTTATGGACTAGTATAATTAGTGGGATTTTCTAAAAGAAAGATATTGTGTTTTTGGCTCAGGCCGACCGTGTACCCTCACACGACTATTTTTATTGGGTTTTTTTTAACACGATGAATTATCAGCTTGTGAAAACATATTTTATCAGCTTGTGCGAGCATATTTATCATCATCTTTTGGGACCCTTTGCACATCAGCTTGTGTGAGCTCAGATCGTTTTATCAGCTTGAGCGAGCATATATATATCTCAACTATGATCGTTTGATCAGCTTGAGTGAGCACGATCTATATATTTATTAGCTTGAGCAAGCTATCTATCTATATATATCAACTTGAGCGAGCTATGACCATATATTGTAACTGGTGTGAGTAGTGGTGGTATCAGAGGATTGATATATGGTATCGAATTGAGCTGATTGACTGAGTTGATTAATGGGTTGGTTGAATTGAATTAAATTGATTGGTTGAGATCATGAATTGTACTGACTTGTAGGAAGGAACTGAGGTGAGGTAAGTCCTCTATCTTGTGTGTGCATAGGTAGCATTTAGGCGTATTTCCTTCCTAGTCAGAGTTTAGGGGGTGAACTTGCTGAGACATCGTCTCACCCCATCATGGGCTAATATTTTCAGGTCCTTAGATGGCGAATCCTCATGAGCGTTTTGGTCGTCCCATTAGGGTTACCAAGCGGGTTTCTAGTTACCCCATAGAACTTGTAGTGACTGGGTCTATGAACTTGTAGTGACCATTATTTGGGTCGAAGAGAATCCACCTCATAGAATGCCTCATCGATTCAGAGCGTGGTTCCGCTACGGACCCAATGGTTTTAGAGTGGGTCCCTTTAGGACTTTTGATATCCCCACTGCGATAGTTGATGCCACTCTAGACGAGGATCCAACCGACCCTCCTGATGGCGTGGTGGAGGACCCGACGTCTCGTCCGGACTCGGTGGAGACAGCAGGATCGGCAAATGAGTCTGACTAGCTGGTCATAGGACAACTTTGTTTTGAGGACTGATCTTTTGTAGACTTGTGCATATAGACTAGTATTGTAAATGACCTAGTCTGCCGTGTATAAAAGTGTGTTGTGGTTTTCAAAATTTTGGCCCTGCTTTTCTATCCCATCTTTATGTTGTCTTGAGATTTATTTATTCGCTTTCGTATGCGCATTAAAATAAAAGGGTCGACGACGTGTCCTGAGACATCGCAATTTATTCGACCACCGAGGGATGGGCACGTGCTTGAGGACCAGGGCGTGACATCCCCACCCGGAGTGGTATTAGAGCTAGTTGATAGTTGAAGTGATAATGTGCGATAGGTTTATGGGATAGTTAGTAGGAATGGCATATATTTCGTGTTGGTGTATGTCAGTGATAGCTGTTCTGTAGATTGTTTGTTGGGATCATTCAACTTCTAATTCTGTGTGGAATTGGAAAGCAGGTTTCTTTAAAGAATCTGCAAAATGAACGATCATGAGTAGAGGACTCCTAGAAAGAGAACCTTTGGACTAGTTACTCGGGGTAGAATGCTGACAAGGATCGATGCCTGAGGTGGTCGAGGTAGAGTGCCAGCTTAGGCCAGCACAAGCATAAGAGTATCGCTGCAGGCTGGTACTAAGAGTGTAGTAGCACCGAGTGATCCTAGGTTCGATAGGGTCGTTCAGGCGTTAATGACCCTTGGGAACTTATTAGGTCAACAAGCTTAGGACTGAGCCGCCACTGTTGCTGCTATCACTACCACCACCAGTGCCATAATCGTTGTTGTTGTCGCACCTGCTGAGGCCCAACCTGGATTTGTGATCGGGGAGCAAGTTTTTGCGTTTGAGTTGAGGTTAGGATCCAGTAGAGATAACAATCGCTTGGGGGAAGAGGCCGATGTCAGAAGAAAGGTATTCCATCCCTCTCAACTGGAAGAGTGGGATTGGAAAGCCAACGCCCAACTTGAGCGATCTGTGTCGTGTTTGTAGGAAGACATGGATTTGCCTCGTCTTGTAAAAAGGAAAGGACTTGTTACAAGTGTCGCCAGTACATCCACCTGATCAAAGACTGTCCCAGAAGGCCGATGGGATTTACCACCGCCGCCGATAGAACAGAATAGAGAGAATGTGCCGTAGGACGTTCGGTGGGGGTATTTGGAATAGGCCTCCAGTGCAAAGAAGGGTGCATGCAGTCACCCGACATGAGGCAGAAGACTCACCAGATAGGTATTGAGTTTGTAGAAGGAAGCATGGACCAGCACGACCATCAGGTGAGGGACTATTCACGTAGGTCTAGGGGAGCACAAGCACCGCTACCGTAGACAGGACGCCACTAGGATGGCGAAGGGACCAGGGATGAATCGAGTTGTGTACCAGACAAGAAGGGCAGTGTTTCCAGAACAATTTTATTAGAGTAGCGCAACAGAATTTTGGTTAAGCTTGTAGAACCTCAGTTGTTGTAATGAAGTCCTAGAAAGGAGAATCGCTGACTAGAGTTGTACTTGATGATTTTGCATATGTATAATTTTTATATCATATATGAAAAGGGTTGGCTTGAGGAGCTTTTTGTTGTAATGAATTGTTGTCATGAAATAATCTAGTTTAATCCGCTAGCATGTGGAAGTTTCGAGTTATTGTGAGTCGAGGAGGATCCTCGATTACCCTAATCTTGTCACTTGAGGCAACTCGTTTGTTAGACGGGGGTTGCCAAGGTTACCTGACGACTATAGTGGATGCGACAGTTGAGGAACTCGAATATGGAGAACCTAGCTAGGGTACAGAAGTTTTCTGAGGTGTTTCCTGGAGAATTCCCAGTTCTGCCGCCACAAAGAGAGATAGAGTTCGTGATCGAGTTAGCACCAGGGACAGAGCCGATCTCTAAGGCTCTTGTCATTGTCTGAGTTGAAAGAACTGAAGGTGCAGATGTAGGAATTGTTGGATAAGAGATTTATACGTCCCAGTGCATCACCTTGGGGAACACTAGTTCTGTTCGTGAAGAAGAAAGATGGTTCGTTGTGCCTGTGCATCGACTATTATCAACTCAATCAGGTGACGATCAAGAATAAGGATCTACTCCTGAGGATTGACGACTTGTTTGACCAGTTATAAGGAGTGTCGATATTTTCAAAGATCGACTTGAGGACAGGGTATCATCAACTGAGGATCAGAATGGAGGATATATCGAAGTCAACGTTTTGTACTTGATACTGCCATTATGAGTTCACTGTAATGCCGTTTGGTTTGACGAACGCTCCAGCTACTTTTATGGATTTGATGAACCGAGTGTTTAAAGATTATCTGGATCAATATGTGATCGTGTTCATCGATGATATTCTTGTATATTCGAGAAGTGCTGAGGAGCACAAGAGACATTTGAGAATGGTACTTCAGACCCTAAGGAATCATCAGTTGTACGCCAAGTTTAGCAAGTGCGAATTTTGGTTGACTTGTGTTGTGTTTCTTGGTCACGTGATTTTAGGTGAAGGAATCTCCGTGGACTCGTCCAAGATTGAAGCAATTATTAGTTGGCCAAGACCGACAACAGTTTCAGAGATCAGAAGCTTTTTGGGATTGGCAAGTTACTATAGAAGGTTCGTGGAAGGATTTTCAGCTTTGGCTTCACCATTGACTTAACTCTTGAAGAAGGAAGAGAAGTTCGTGTGGACAGACAAGTGTGAGCATAGTTTCCAAGAGCTTAAGCAGAAGCTGACTATCGCACCTGTGCTGACCATTCCATCTGGTCCTGGAGGATACAAGATCTATAGTGATGCATCGTTTAGAGGACTGGATTGCGTGTTAACGCAACATGGTAGGGTTGTTGCATACGCCTCCCGTCAATGGAGATCTCATAAGCTGAATTACCCGACGCATAACTTAGAACTCGCTGCAATCATTTTCACTTTGAAGATTTGGAGACATTATATGTGTGGAGAAAGATTCCAGATCGTCACTGACCATCAAAGTCTCAAGTATCTATTCTTTCATAATGAGTTGAATATGAGACAGTGTCGCCGGATGGAACTTCTAAAGGATTAGAATTGCGATATTTTGTATCATCTTGGAAAGGCAATTAAGGTCGCATGTGCGCTGAGTCGGAAGTCTTTAGTTGCACGATAATGGTTAAGGAATGGACTTTACTTGAGAAAGCTCGAGATTCGGTTTTCAAATTTGAGGTAGGCCACCTTTCGAATCTTATGGCCACCCTTAGAATTGAGCTGGATGTTCAGAAGATTCTACAAGAGGATACTGATAAGAGAAATGCTAATTTGAAAAATTTCTGAGGATGGAACATTGAGGTTCTGAGAACGATTGTGTGTACCCGACGATGTAGAGCTTAAAGAGAATATCTTATCAAAAACTCATCGTAGCAGTTACATCATTCATCATAGTAGTACGAAGATGTATCAGAATCTCGTCAACATTATTGGTGGACCAGTATGAAGGCGGATATCGCCAAGCATGTCGCCAAATGTCTGACGTGTCAGCAAGTGAAGGCACAACACTATAAGCCAGGAGGACTTCTGCAACCTCTTGAGATTCCCGAGTGGAAATGGGAGCACATCATGATGGATTTTGTGATCGGCGAATGAGTCTGACTAGCTGGTCATAGGACAGCTTTGTTTTGAGGACTGATCTTTTGTAGGCTTGTGCATATAGACTAGTATTGTAAATGACCTAGTCTGCTGTGTATAAAAGTGTGTTGTGGTTTTCAAAATTTTGGCCCCGCTTTTTTATCCCATCTTTGTGTTGTTTGGGGATTTATTTATTCGCTTCCGTATGCGCATTAAAATGAAAGGATCGGCGATGCGTCCTAGGACGTCGCAATTTATTTGACCACCGAGGGATGGGCACGCGCTCGAGGATCGGGGCGTGACACCATCCACTTAATGCTCCTCTGTAAACTCCGACAGAAAGTTTTTGCCGTTTCACTCTCTCATCGATGCTCACTGGCGACCTCCCGCACTACACCACCGCACCACCACGCCACTGACCTCCACACCGTCTCGTAGCTTGCCACCAGCCACATCTCCATCCGCCATTGCGTCGTCTGGTTGTCAGCCATGCTCATAGGAGCTAAGGTTGGATTCTTCTCAAGATTTGTTTTACCAGACCCTTGTGTTTGCTATTTTCATGGGTTGGAATGTGCTATGAAATTGAGGTTGCTTTCTTCTTGAAATTTTTTTTTTACATCTTCATTTGCAACATATATTTTACTCAAGATTTTCTGGATTTAAAGGAACAAGTTTTCAGCTTTGTTGCATGCAAGTCAGTATCTTGTTTTACGTTGGAATCTGTGACCCTTTTATGTTCAACGAGTTTTTATAAACTCTTGAGGTTCGATTTTCGAAAAGGTTTCTTCACAAAAGTTGTTTAGCATATCTTGAAGTTTAACATAGTCGAATTTCAGAGCAAATGATGGAGTTTTGGATTTCGAACCAAGCTGGTTTTGAAAACGTGATTTCTGGACGCGGGAACAGTTTTGGTGACTGTTTGAGTGATTTACTGCTCCTATTATTTTTTTTTGAACTTGTTTGGTTATGTTTCTAGATTTAATCCTAAAGCCGTGCGTGTGGACTTGGTTTCTACAAGGGAGGACCAGTTGTGGTCTTATTGCTGTCCTTGATGTCTTCCTTGCTGGAAAATGCATATTTTGTGATTTTGGATGATTTTGGCATGCTGAGAACCTATGCTTGATGGCTGTGCATGAGTGGTGCTCATTGTGTGTGAAAAATGAAATGGAATAGGCTTGGAGGTGATGAACGGCAATTCTATTTAGTGCATGCCGTTGCATTGCGATCTTGGCACATTGATCATGCTATGTGGTGATATATGCGTGTGTTGGTGGTGTTAAAAGTGTGCCCTAATGGAAGATTGTGATATGGTGAAATGTGTGAATGAATCAAAGTAAGAGATATTCCATTGGTCAACATCCCGATGATGCCCTTAGGGAGTGGGGATGTCCTAAGCTATGTGGTTTGGGATGCCTCGGTTTAAGTCACAAGGCTAGTGACCGTTGGACATCGTGTCACGCCCCGAACCTCGAGCGCGTGCCCATCTCTCGGTGGTCGATAAAATTTGCGACGTCCTAGGACACGTCGCCGACCCATTCATTTTAATGTATATGCGGAAGAGAAACAATACCCCTGACAACGATCAACACGGGATAGAAAAGCAGGAAACATATTCACAACCAAAACACTTTTATAAACACCCTAGTTTATATATAACACTAGTCTAGCCAAAAGCCTACAAAAGATCGGCTCTCAAAAGAAGCTGTCCTAAGACCTATTAATCAGACACATTCACCGAGCCTTCGATCTCCACAGGCTCCAGGGGCTTCGGGTCCTCCATAGCAACATCACGAGGGTCATATGTACTCTCACCTAGAGCGGCGTCGACTACCACCGCGGGGATCTCAAAACCCTGGAGGTGACCCACCTTGTATCCATTGAATCCATGGCGAAACCATGCTCTGAATCGATGGGGTACCCTTTGAGGTAGGCCCTCGTCGACCTAGATAGTGGTCACCACGAGTTCATAGACCCAGTGACCCTCGGGGATAGGGTAGTCAAAACTTCGCTCGGTAACTCTCATAGGCTGACCAAAACGTTCCGGAGGAACCGCCATCTAAGGACCTGAAAAGATTGAGCCCACGACGGGGTGAGACCATGTCTCAGCAAGTTCACCCCTTAAACTCTGACTAGGAATGAAATACGCCTAAAGGCAGTCTATGCACACAAGACAGAGGACTTACCTTGCCTTAGTTCCCTCCTACACGTCAGTACAATTCATATACTCAATCAATTCAATTCGATCCATTCAATAGATTCAATTCGATTCTTGCTCGCACAAGCATGAATTATAGACACACATCGGTCCTCTGGCGTAGCCAGGGATTACTGCTCACACAAACTTATATGAACTGTTGCTCACACAAGCTGACACGGATTATTGCTCACACAAGCTGACATAGATCATTACTCACACAACTGACGTAGATCATTGCTCACACGAGCTGATAGACCAACTCACATTGGGGATGGGTTCACTTAACCATCACACGATCAATTTGAACTAGAAAAATTGATATCCGTACTTTTAAAATCCCGCGATTCGATATAGTCCATGAAACCATTTTCGGTGTCAAAACCTGACACCCGAGATTTTTCTAATAAAAATATCAAAATTTCATAATTTTGGAATAAATAACCAAATTCACAATTTCACTCAATTTGCACAATTTAACATTCAATTGCATAAACTAAGCACACTATAGCAATTAGCACGAAATTCCGATCACTGGCTATCCCGGTATAATTTCCGGAAAATAATAAATAAATAAATAAATACCAAGAATAATTAAATAAATGCAATTGAATACCAAAAATACCAACTTAGGCCGAAAATGCTAAATTAACCACCTAACATGCACAATTGAGTAATTAAATCACTAATTCGTGCTAACTAACCACCTAAACCTTAATTAACTTAAACTAATCAACCCCTAAGCATCATTAACTATCAGTGCCAAAAGTTGCGCCAACCTCGGCGGCAATGTAAGATGAAAGATTGTCTATAATTTGAACCGGTTTTTCTATGTATGATCTCTGTCGTCCATGTCTAATTCTTCAAAATTTAGCACGTGGGTAAGGTCAGGCTCATACTTTCTCAACATCGACATGTGAAAGACGTCATGCTTTTGTGCCAACCTCGGTAGCAATGCAAGACGATACGCTAGAATCCCTATTCTTTCCAGAATCTCAAAGGGACCTATGTACCTTGGACTCAGCTTCCCTTTTTTACCGAAGTGTGAAGTACCCCTCATTGGTGACACCTTCAGAAAGACGTGCTCACCAACTTGGAATTCCAAAGGCTTTCGACGCTTATCAGCGTAGCTTTTTTGGCGGCTCTGAGCGGTCTTCAATCTCTATGATAATGGCAATTGTATCCACTAACTGTTGGACTAACTCTGGTCCTGTGATCTTTCGTTCTCCAACCTCATCCCAACACACTGGCGTTTTGCATGCTCTGCCATACAACACTTCGAAAGGTGCCATCTGAATACTCTGCTGGTAGTTGTTGTTGTAGGCGAACTCGACAAGATGAAGCTGTTCCTCCCAGCTTCCCTTGAAATCCAACACGTAAGGTCGCAGCATGTCTTTGAGGGTTTGAATCGTCCTCTCGGACTGGCCATCTGTCTGAGGATAATAGGCCGTACTATACTGTAGCTTCATTCCTAAGGAAGCCTACAAACTCTTCTAGAAGGCAGCTATGAACCTTGGGTCTCAGTCTGATGTAATCATCACCGGCACTCCATGCAAACGAACTATCTAACACACATATAATTCTGCATGCTAGTCCAAATCAAGATCCTTTCGTACGGTAATAAAGTGAGCCGACTTCATTAGTTTGTCGACCACTACCCAAATGGAATCATTACCCCTTCTAACTCATTGGTAAGTCTGTCACAAAATCCATTGTGATATGTTCCCATTTCCACTCGGGAATCTCGAGAGGTTGCAAAAGTCCTCCCGACTTACAGTGATGTGCCTTCACTTGTTGACACGTCAGCCATTTGCTGACATGCTTGGTGATATCCGCCTTCATACCAGACTACCAATAGTGTTGACGCAGATTCTGATACATCTTCGTACTACCAAGATAAATGTTGTAACTACTACGATGAGCTTCTGATAAGATCTCTTCCTTAAGCCATGCATTGTTAGGTACACACAATCGTCCTCGGAATCTTAGTGTTTCGTCTTTAGAAATTTGAAACTCAGCTTTTCTCTTATTGATATCCTCTTGCAGGATCTTCTGAACATCCGGGTCTGTCAACTGAAGCGTCTTAATTCTGACTTGGACTTCCAGCTCAATTCTAATGGTGGCCATAAGACTTGAAAGGTGGCCTACCTCAAACTTGAAAACCAAATCTCGAGCCCTCTCGAGTAAAATCCATTCCTTAACGATGGGCGTAACTGAAGACTTCCGACTTAGCGCATTTGCGACCTTGTTCGCCTTTCCAAGATGATACGGAATATCATAATCATAGTCCTTAAAAAGTTCCATCCAGTGACGTTGTCTCATATTCAACTCATTCTGAGAGAATAAGTACTTGAGACTTTGATAGTATCTTTCTCCACACAAATAATGTCTCCAAATCTTAAGAGCGAAAATGATCGGTGTGAGTTCTAAGTCATGTGTCAGATAATTCAGATCATGAGGTCTCAACTGATGGGACGCATATGCAACAACCCTACCATGTTGCATTAGCACGTAACCCAGTTCTTTAAACGACGCATCACTATAGATCTCATATCCTCCAAGACCAGATGGTATGGTTAGCACAAGTGCGGTAGTCAACTTCTGTTTAAGCTCTTGGAAACTACACTCATACTTGTCCGTCCACACGACTTCTCTTCCTTCTTCAATAGTCGAGTCAATGGCGACGCTAATGTTGAAAATCCTTCCACAAACCTTATGTAGTAACCTACCAAACCCAAAAAGCTTATGATCTCTGTCATGGTCGTCGGTCTTGGCTAGTTGATAACTACTTCGATCTTGGTCGGGTCCACGGAGATTCCTTCGCCTGAAATCACGTGACCTAGGAACGCAACACGGGTCAACCAAAACTTGCACTTGCTGAACTTGGCGTACAATTCATGATTCCTCAATGTTTGAAGTACCATCCTCAAATGCCTTTCGTGCTCCTCTGAACTTCTCGAATACATCAAGATATCATCGATGGAAACGATCACAAAATGATCCAGATACTCTTTGAAAACTCGGTTAATCAAATCCATGAAAGCAGCTAGGGCGTTCGTCAAACCAAACGGCATTACAGTGAACTCATAATGGCCGTATCGAGTACGAAATGCTAACCTCGGTATGTCCTTTTTTATCCTCAGCTGATGATATCCTGTCCTCAAGTCAATCTTTGAAAATATTGACGCTCCTTGCAGCTGGCCAAACAAGTCATTGATCCTCGGGAGTGGATACTTGTTCTTTATTATCACCTGATTGAGTTGGCGATAGTCGATACAAAGACGCAATGAATCATCTTTCTTCTTCACAGAACTGGTGCTCCTCAAGGTGATGCATTGGGATAGATGAATCCCTTATCCAACAACTCCTGCATCCGCACTTTCAATTCTTTCAACTCAAACAACGCCATCCGGTAAGGAGCCTTAGAGATTGGCTCTATACCGGGTGCTAACTTGATCATGAACTCTATCTCTCTCTCTAGAGGCAGGCTTGGCAATTTCTTCGGAAACACATATGAAAATTCTTGTACCACTGCGATATCTTCAATCTTCAGCTCCTCAACTATTGTATCCACGACAGTTGCCAAATAACCCTGACAACCCCCGTCTAACAAACGGGTTACCTCAAGCAACGAGATTAAGGTAACCAAAGGTCCTCCTCGACTCCCAATAAACTCAAAACTTTCACTCGCTAACGAGTTAAACTAGATCGCTTTACGATAACAGTCCATCTTAGCTTGTTGCTTGGTGAGCCAGTCCATGCCAATTATTACGTCAAAATCATACATGGCTAGGATTATCAAATCTATCCTCTCCTCTCGCTCACCAATCACTAACTTGCAACTAGCACAACTCACTGTAGCTACTAGCACCTTATCCTTTAACGGTGTAAATATGCTAACCACTGGCTCCAACAACTCAGAAATCAATCCTACCAGCTTAACAAACTGTTCAGTTATAAACAAATGAGTCGCACCAGGATAAAATAAAGCATAAGCAGCGTGGTCATTCAGCGAAACCGTACCTATAATCACATTAGGTGAGTCCTCAGCCTGTCCTCTCATGATAGCATGCATACGTCTTTCCTTGAGCTGGAGGTCTATTCAGTCCACCTTGTGGTGCAATCTGCAGCGCGAACCTTCTATTCTAACCCATCGGTGGCGACGGTAGTAACTATTGTAGTCCATTTGGCCTTCTTGGACAATCTCTAGCTTGGTGACCCTGTTGACCACACTCGAAGCAAGCACCCATCATAAAATGGCACGGGACTAATCTGTGTCGCCTTCCACACAAGCGACACGCGCCATTCTGACTCGGCGCTGACTTCCTAACTCCACCCTTTCTGCTGGGCGGGACATGATACATTCCTCTAGTCATGGGCTTCTTCCCAAATTGGTTCCCGTCTTTGTATGAACTGAACCTTGAACCAGACGCAGCAGTTTGTTCACTTAGGTTCCTCTCTATCAGCTGGGCCCAACCATAAAACTCACTGTAATCCTTTAGGTCAAATGGCACTAGTGGATTCCTCAGCTCTAGTCGGAGGCCATTCCTAAACCTCCGAGCTTTATCTTCAGAATCCTCTACCAGTCTGGGAGCATACTGAGACAGCTCAACAAACTTAACTTTATACTAATCCACGGTTAGCTTCCCTTGACGGAGGCGCTGGAATTCCTCCATCTTCTGCTCTTGGGCGCTACCTGAAAAAGGCGTTCCACACTGGAACTACGCCTTTGGGAAATAAACATGCCTCTAGTGGCTCTCCACCACGTACTAACATTACCCTACAGCTGGTATACTGCTAGGACAACCTTCTTCTCTTCAGTGCACATCAGCAGTGCAAAGGCTTTCTCCAGGTCTTGGATCCAGAGCGATGTAGATTCGGGATCTCTTGCGCCTGTGAACCTTGGCGGGTTCAACTTCAGGAACTGCTCGACGAGCTTATGCATAGATCTCTCTCTCTCAACAACCACGTTCCCAACTGGAACTTCGGTAGGTGCGGCAGTGATTGCGGCCTTAGCGGTGGCGGCAATGGCAGCAGTAGCAGCAGCTGTAGCGGCAACGGTAGTGGCGGCGGCGGCTTGATTCTGGGCTTGTTGCCCTATCAAAGCTCCAAGCGTCTTAAGCGCCTACATGATCCCTTTGATCCTGGGATCACTGGGGGCTACTACCCCAGCACCAACTAGAGGCAGTGCTACTCCACTAGCGCTAGCCTGAGCTGGCATTCTACCACGACCCCCTCGGGTATCGACCCTTGTCGGCATCTTACCCCGAGTCCCAGGTCCAATGGTTCTCTTCTTAAGAGTCCTCTACTCCTGATCACTCATTATGCAAGTTCTTTACAAAAACCTCATTTCCAATTCCACACAGAATTAGAAGCTGAGCGATCCCCACAAAACAATTTACCAAACATCTATCAATCACATGCTTCAGCATAAAACATAGGTCATTTCTACTAACTATCACATAACTTATTGCACCTTATCACTCCAACTATCAACCAGCTCTGATACCACTCCAGGCGGGGATGTCACGCCCCGAACCTCGAGCGTGTGCCCATCCCTCAGTGGTCGATAAAATTTGTGACGTCCTAGGACGCGTTGCCGACCCATTCATTTTAATGCATATGCGAAAGTGAAACAATACCCCCGACAATGATCAACACAGGATAGAAAAACAGGAAACATATTCACAACCAAAACACTTTTACAAACACCTCGGTTAATAAACAACACTAGTCTAGCCAAAAGCCTACAAAAGACCATCTCTCAAAAGAAGCTGTCCTAAGACCTACTAATTGGACACATTCATCAATCCTTCGGTCTCCGTAGGCTCCGAGGGCTTCGGGTCCTCCATAGCACCGTCAGGAGGGTCAGCTGCACTCACCTAGAGTGGCGTCGACTACCACCGTGGGGATCTCAAAACCCTGGAGGGGACCCACCCTGTATCCATTGAATTTGTGGCAAAACCATGCTTTGAATCGATGGGGCACCCTCTGAGGTAAGCCCTCGTCGACCCAAATGGTGGTCATCACAGTTCATAGACCTAGTGACCCCCGGGGACAAGGTAGTCAAAACTTCGCTTGGTAACCCTCATAGGCCGACCAAAACGTTCTGGAGGAACCACCATCAAAGGACCTGAAAAGATTGAGCCCACGGCGGGGTAAGATGATGTCTCAGCAAGTTCACCCCCCAAACTCCGACTAGGAAGGAAATACGCATAAAGGCAGTCTATGCACATAAGACAAATGACTTACCTTGCCTCAGTTCCCTCTTGCACGTCAGTATAATTCATATACTCAATTAATTCAATTCAATCCATTCAATCGATTCAATTTGATTCTTGCTCGCACAAGCATGAACTACCGACACACATCGGTCCTCTGGCACAGCCAGGGATTACTGCTCACACAAGCTGATATGAATTGTTGCTCGCGCAAGCTGATAGATTGTTGCTCGCACAAGCTGACACAGATCATTGCTTACACAAGCTGACACAGATGATTGCTCACACAAGCTGACACAGATCATTGCTCACACAAGTCGATAGACCAACTCACATCGGGGATGGGTTCACTTAACCATCACACGATCAATTTGAACCAGAAAAATTGATATTCATACTTTTAAAATCCCACGATTTGATATAGTCCATAAAACCATTTTCGGTGTCAAAACCCGACACCCGGGATTTTTCTAATTAAATATCAAAATTTCACAATTTTGGAATAAATAACCAAAATCACAATTATCACTCAATTTGCACAGTTTAATATTCAATTGCATAAACTAAGCACACCATTGCAATCAACACGAAGGCTATCCCAGTATAATTTCCGAAAAATATATAAATACCAAGAATAATTAAATAAATGCAATTAAATAGCAAAAATACCAACTTAGGCTAGAAATTCTAAATTAATCACTTAAACGGGCCTAGAAAATTTCTGAACCTATCTAGATAAATAGCACAACTTATCTAGTCCTTAATTAATCGAATCTAACCACCTAACATGCACACTTGAGTAATTAAATCATTAATTCATGCTAACTAACCACATAAACCTTAATTAGCTTAAACTAATCAACCCCTAAGCATAATTAACTCCTTAAGTAGAGTTTAGCAAGTAAACTCACCGATTTAGCGTTCCGATGAGTTCATGACAACGACGACACGGAGGCAGGCAACAATCGAGCCTGTGGCGACACCAACGGAGGACTGAACGAGCTTGAAAACAAGCCACGAAGACCTAGGGCCGTTGCTGGCTTCAGCTACTGACCTTATGCTGAAGGAGCTGGCGTGAGGCTGTTGGCTGGTTGAAATGGCATGGAGGTGGTGCAATGGGGCCAGACGGTGCTCGACGGTGGCTTCGGCGACTTGGACGGCGACGAACGGTGGCTTGGTGGCCTGCGACGGCCTAGACAGAGGTTCGGGGAGTGGTGAGGAGTTGCAGAATGGCAGGGAGGCTTGGCTGGGCTCGTAGTTGGCATGACAGGCGAGCGAGCGATGTGCGGCGGCTCTGGTGGCTCCAAGCAATGGTCGACGGGCTAGGGGGGCTTGCTCTGTTTTCCTATAATTTTCTAAGCTCAAAATGGACAACAATGGAGAAAGGTGGGCTGGATGAACGCGAAGAAGACTATTGAAGATAGTGGGAGGTCCCATTGCCTTAAAGGTCTTCATTTCTATCCATTTCACCCTTGGCAAGGCCCCACCATGCATGGCTGTCTTCCAAGGCCAAATTGCAGCCCTCAATCTTCCTTAACACACTTCCCAAATGGTCCAAAATGTTGTCTCCCTCTTGGCTTACGAATTTTGGGCACCTTCCCTTCCAATTCCATCAATTCCCCTTCAATTCTTCTCCAATTGGATTCAATTGAAGTCCCAAAAATTCAGCCAAGATGCCATTGTCCATCTCATGATTTCTCCTCAGCAATTTTTCCAACTTGAATCCCAAAAACGCGACAAAAAACGGCCCTATGACTTTCCCGGTCCAAAATAACCTTACTTTGAGTTTTCGCCGAAAATCCTGGTTTGCAAAAAAAATTTCAGAGGATGAATTGACATTCCTAAAATGAATCATGACACGACAGAACTTTCAATTTCTAAAATCAAGTTTAAATTCGCGGTTAATTTCAACCTGGCGCGATTTTAGCGTGACCTAGTCTACTGGGTAGGTTTTAGGAATGTGCGCGTGCATGGGGTTCGGGGCATGACAGGTTGGGTATTCACGAGCCATGTGTGCACCGTTGCATAGGCAACACTTGAAGTCTAGGCATTCCTTCTTATGTCCTCCACCACTCAACTTTACCTTCATCTTAGTAGGGTGTAACAACCCCAACTCCATCTCTAGAGTCTTTGGTAGTAGGGGTTATTTTCGCGACATCTGAGGTGTGTCACTGTCCCATTTCTTTTTACCTTATTAATGAAAAAATGCAGAAACGTGAACAAATAAACTCCCCAGATGAACTACTGGAAGACTAGGACATATATCAAACAGAACACATTACTTTATATTACAACAGTTCATTTACAAGCCCTTTTTTCTATGAGCTCTTTTCCTTTTTTTTTTGGCATCATACTACAAGTTTCCACATAAGCCAGGGGAAACTCCTATCTCCTCTAGTGTGACTACAACTTCCAAAATTGACGTGACGCTTTCCTACCTGCAAGTCTGAAAAGAAAGGAGTGAGTTCAAAATTCAGTAAATAAAAACCCATAATCCTTTACTAGGATGACAAGTTGTCATCAAATCTAGCATGAATGGTACTCGTATTAATATATCGATGGTAGATTGATAGCAATATTACTACTTCACCTTGACTACACATATGTATCCGTTTGGTATAACTTCCTTGCATGCTTACCTTTGGGTTATTTGTCACGACCCCAACCCCATCTCCAAGGTCACGAGCGACAAGGATTATTTCCTAGACGTCCCAGGCTCGTCGACATCCCGATTCTTTTTATCTTGTTATCATGCACATATGGAAACATGAATAAACAACTCCTCGGACAAACAATAGCTGGAAGATTGGGACATACATCACACATAACACACTAATTTATATTATAATAAGATTTTTACAATCCCTTTCTCTATGGGCCCTCTTTTCTTTTTACATCACAGTATAAGTTTTCCACATAGGCTAATGGAAATCCTATCTCCTCTAGCATGACTACAGCTCTCAAAACTAACGTCAGACTTTCATGCCTACAAGATTGAAAGATGAAGAGTGAGTTTTGGGGAAACCCAATAAGTAAAATTCCTAGTTTTCTACTAAGAAAACATCTCATCATCAAAATCTAGCAAGTACAACACTCGCAAACAGTGTCGATGGCAGAATTGCAACTCTATTGCCACCTCTCTACTATCTGTATGTAATCTACTTTCAACCTACCAAATAAGCTATTTCACCAAACAAGCTTATCAACATCACATAGTAACTTGTTCAAAAGTTCATTAACCGTATCAGCGGTTCTTCCCATACTTTTAGGGGCTTTAAGCTATAGGTTGGGCATCTGACCCCAGGCCAAGTATCTCATACTCTCAAGGGCTTCCCATACTTTAGGGGCTTACTGGCTCAACTAAGGTATCCGGCCATCAAGCCAGGCATCCAATACTTTCAGGGGCTTTCTAGCTCAACCAGGGCATCTCATTTAATGAATAGGCATCGTCGCCAACACCATGTGACGATGGATGTTTTTTCCTCTTTAAGTGCACACACACAAATGCATCACAGAAGTCAATTCTCATATTTTCTCTTAGCTGACACATGCATGGCCCGAAGGTGTGCTCATTCATTCGTGTATGTCAGGAGTTTTCTTACACTTCAATAGCAAATATGTTGAGAATGATCTTTGGTCGGTAACTTGAATCAATCACTTAGCGCCAATCCCCGCACCAGACAAGGCTCGGAAAAAGTATGCCCCAATATCGATCCAAGACCTCGAGGCTTGGGTACACCACACTTTAGTGACGATCCCAAGCTTGACGGACCTTGGCTCCAACTCGATGTGAATACAAATGTATAAAGAATGACCCTCGGCTCGTGGTTTCATTCAACGCCAAGCACAGAGTCCCCCTGTCCATTTAAACTATGGAAATCGGCATGCTTGATGCCTCACCAAGACCTTGTGGATTTGGGCGATCCCCGTATCGATCGAGGCCTAAGATTTACACGCCTTAATATCAACTTAGGACCTTACGTCCTTGGGTGATTCCCGCACCAAGCAAGACTTGGACCTGGTGTGATGTCCCAGGGTGTCACGTACTAAGCGCAAGCGGAATTTACAATTATTATTATAATCTTGCCAAACTTGTGAATTCCATTTGTTTATATATATAGTGTTCACCATTGAAGGTTAGCATGTATAACATGGATTATTTAAAATTTAAAGTTTATATTATGAGGTTATCATGCAATCACTCTACCAATTATTAATATTGGCCAATTAGTTCATGCACATAGACAAAATCACGAGAAGCTTCATTTCTTCTTGTTTCATCATCAAGGCCTACAAAATTTATTAACCTGAACACTTTCCTTGTTCATTGCCTTTATATACAACATATACATAACAAAAGTAAGGCGTAACAAAAGTCAGGGATAAAGGGTGAGGGTGTCTACTCCACGAGTTCCCACACAAGCCCACGTTCAAAAGAAACAAAAGACAATCATCTTCTACATGATCAAAGGCGTCTAGGCACCATTCGTCCTAGCTCCTGCTCCATCATCACTAAAAGGAATAGGGCCAAACATCACTCCATCGTGCTTGATAAACCATGCGACAAACTTCATAGGGATCATCTCAGCTCTACCATTATCCATCCACAACGTGGCCTCATATTTGGAGAAAGTCAGCTCAACATCAGAGTCATACACATCAGTAAAAGTAACCTCAATGCTCGATACCACTCCATAACGAGCTAATGGCGGCACATCCATACTATCAATCTGAAAAATGTAAGGTATGAGCAAAAACTATGCCCAGTAAAGAATGATAAAACTCTAACTTAAACAATCCACAACCATCAATATTACAAGGGAATCATGACCAAACAGTTCAAGATACTAAGGTAGGATTGTCACAAGCATAAATAATTGGATATTAACACATCATGTATGTAATCACCTTATGTGCATCCATTTCTATGCTTACCTTTCTCAAGCTCAATCTTATAACAAGATGCAATGCAATAATAATGAATGGACTCACTCGCCAAGTAGAATTATATTTAGTGTGCATATGATCCACCCTCGATTAGTCACTAATCGGAACTCTACCGGCCTGATCGAGTCACTTCCGGAAGTTACCTTATCCGGACTTCCACAATATTTCTATTATGGGCATCTCACTCCGAGGTGTCTCAGTATCACACAACCGAGGTCCTCCCAAGACCACTCAGCATGGGGCATCTCACTCCGAGGCATCTTAGTATCACACAATTGAGGCATCTTTGATCACACACAAGGGCATCTCACTCCGAGGTATCCCGGTATCTCTCTACCGAGGCATCCAAGACCACTCAGCATGGGCATCCCAAACTTCTGGGGGCATCACCGGTATCTCTGTACCTATGGGTTCATTCACTCTCTTAAGCACACGTTTCACACCACCGCACCTTTAATTAATGCATTTATCGTATGCAAAAGAAAAGACTCCGAAGTATCTAACTATATATCTAACTCTCATGAACCTAGCACACGTGCGTGTCCAAATTATAAGATAAAACCCATTACGACATGTCCCATACCATGCTGAACAAATATTTATCCCATAATCAAGCACTATGCACCGCACTCATTGCACTCACATGATACTATATGCACTTATATCTCAAATAAGATGTGAGACTTACTCTTACATAAATAACATCTCTTAAGGGGTTACTAGACTCTATGTGTGTCATACAAGTCTAATATAAAAGACACAACATCTAGTATATGATCTCGGGTCCAGACAGTTTACTAACTAAATGAACAGTTTCGGTTTCGGACACAGAAGGTATATCAATTCTTGTCGAAATACTACCAAATTTTAGTATGTTATATTTGAGACATAGATTGACATGTTCTATGAAGAAACTTAAGTCTAATTCTCACTGTATTAAGAGTAACAATCGCCATAATCTTTACTTGAACCTTGTATCGACGTCCAGATTCTTTATCTACAAAGAAAATTGTTTTACTAGCCAATTCTTATCCATTTAATCTCAAATCTTGACACGTTATTCCTTGAGATGTGTTCTACAATTTTTATTAAGAATTCGAAGTCCAATTCTAACTAGGTAATTACAGAAAAAAATTATAATTAGTAAAGGTCAAACCATTTCTCATAAAAACAGTTTACTGGTTTTACCAAATTCACTTCTATCTCTATGTTTTTATATTCGTGTGGTTATAGCCAGGTTTATAATTCAATCTAATGGATATTTTATCATGTAGAATGGTTCCTTTCTTATTTCATCAACATACATAAAGAAAATAATACAAAACAGAAGACTCCCTAACCGTATTCTCCTAGAACAGAATAGGTATACACGATTCCTTCACTCCTAGCCCGACCAAACCACTTATTTTTCCACAAATCTCTTCTACAACACTTCAATACTCATTCACAGCAACTAAAAGTACTTTCAGCAAGCTTTTCTTTAACAAATAGCCCATCCATAGCTTGGCTCGAAGTATAATTGCATCTGTGAGTTCACTCATCACAATATACACCACATCCATCCACTCGGCAACCGTTTCATCACTTCACTCGGCAAAGACAGCATACTCACACTTGGATTTCGAAACATGCAAGACTCAAAGTAACATGCAATGGCTTCTACCTTCAACTAACACTTACTAAGCTTAGATTAATCACAAAACAACAACTACAAATCAAATCCTTCACTGTTTGGTTAGATCCGCAAGCTTTCTTGATGAACAATGGATAACTTTCAATTTGGAGTTATATCTTTCCTTACCTTGCTTAAGCTACTAAACAACAGAAAGATGCTTCAAGATCAACACCAAAATTTCGCATGCAAGAGGAAGAAGGTTGCTGTTTTGCTTCTAGTTTCACCGCCCGATCGAGAGAAATGAAGAAGAAGATGAAGGTGGGTTTCGATTTTTGAGGAGAGAGGGAGGGTTTCAAAATTTATGAGGGGAAATAGGCTACAAGCTAATCCCTAGGCTAGACTAATGATGAGATCTTGCTAATGATTGTGTCTTCTTGAATTGATGGTTTTGGTTTCTAGAGAAGAGAAAACCGTGGGTGTCGAGTACAAGGAGAAACGAGAGAGTGAGGTCGTGGCTTTCATGCATGAGAATTCTTGCCATCTGTCATTCGCCATCCATAACAGTTAATTAATATCGTTAGTTAGTTCATTTGTTTCTAATATTTTTCATTCCTTTTATAATTATACAAAGTCATGACATATATAACATGTCGACTAGTCAATGTTAGTGTATAAAGAATTCATCACAAGAAATGCTAAAGTTATAAATAATCACTAATCAAATAATCTTAACTATAATCTATGAATCTTAATCGAAAATAAAATCACTCGGGCCTAATTATCCATTCTTGGCCTAACAGGCTCAACCTACAACGATTCGGTCCACTAAACTAAATCTACAAGTCTGATAATTCCAAACCTTGGCCTGCTTCAAGCCAAGTCCAAGCCCAACTCTTTCATTCAAGTTTACAAGCCTAGTTCTAAAATAATCATGCAGCCCACTTGCTCCTCAAGCCCACTCATTCCTCACGGTCCATCGGGTTCACTTTCTAGCCCGATCTAAATTAATCCAAGTTTCTAATGATCCAATTATACTAATGATGGTTGGTGAAATTTGGGATGTCACACCTGGCGTCCTATTTATGCTGAAACCAATACTTTATGGCTTGGGCGACTTTGTCTTGCGATGAACTCAACTCAAATGAACCTTGATTTCATTCCAAACATAAATGACTCAAGTACATGGCTATGTCCCATAGCAAGCAAGATCAAACAAAAGACATTGCACACTATCCACGGCTTGACGGGTGAGCACTTAACTAGCCTCAACGACGGGATCTACTTTCTTAGAGGAAATGAGGAATCTTACTTACCTCGGCAAACCTCAAGAACTAGCTTGGATTACTTGATGGGGCAATGGTGTAAGGCCAAGAGAAAGGACAGAAAGGGGATTATGGTGTGTGAATGGCAAAAGGGTTCCCATGATTGAAATGAATGAGGCCTCCATCTATTTATAGGCACCAACCTCGTCATTACTCATCCAAGAGGTTCAATCACGTTTCTTAGAGTGGCATGGCTATGGCATTGAGGTGGCAAGCCTAAGTTGTAAGGTCTCATGCCTATTTTAAAAGGTGGCACACCTAATGGCCTAATGTAATGATTGGAGGCTTACTTGTTTCATTCCTATTGGACCATTTATACAATGCCATCATAACTTGGCCTACTTGTTCTCTAAGGAAAAGTTTATGGTAATAATGACAATATCTTTCGTGGACACCTAAGCCAATGACTCACCATTATCATTAAATACCTAGATTTAGTTAATCATGGGGTTTGGATATTTAGCACATGCCTAAAGTCAAGAACTTACTTTCTAAGTTTTGGCCTTTTAGAATATTCCACCAAGTTCTATTCTTATTGGTCCACCTATACCCCACATTTAATGAGCATTTAATGAAGTTTAATGATGATGGCATCTAGGTTGCCAACTCAGCATCTAGATTCGTAGGGCATTAATTGAGGCGTTTGAGTTTCGCTCTCCAATTGGTCCATGTGTACGCCACCCTTTTCTTGCTCATCAAGAATATCTACAGTTTCATCATTACTTTTGAAAGGTCAAAAGACACATCACCCCCTTCATTAATGCGGGTGTTCTAGAGTTTTCTTCTCTTTTGTCATTTTCTTCATCAATAAAGTGGTCTAGAGAATTCCATTGTCTAAGTTGGTTTCAGGGCTAGAAAAGGGATCATTAAGTACACCTCAAAAAATCAAATCACGTGCACCCAAGGTTCGGCCGTCACACCCCATATTCGCCCAAACCGTCCCCTTAGACAGTTGGTCTTCCCAAAAGGGTCGATTGTCCTTGGATTAGTTCAAGGTCAATCCTAAGGCTGGGCACTATGACTGATTATGACCATCCGCCGATCCAAAATCATCCCATAACCAATTCTCATGATCAAAAAGTCATATTATCATATGGTGATTCTATCCCATTGATATGGTTAGTAGAAATTCATGGCCGACACCTCGACCAATTCGTGATTGGTCAATCAGTTAGTCGATCGGTCGGTCGGTCGGTTGGACCATGACCGATCCATGATTCTTTGCCAATCCATTCATGGCCAATGGCCCATGGTCGATCCTTTTGGACCTTATGGCCAATCCTTACAGGCTTGGAATCGAAGGTGTTACATTATCCATGAACACATCAAGTCAAGTAATAATAAACACACTAGCATACATGAAAGGTTCATTAACATACATCCTGGCTCAACCAAGGCATCCTGGCTTAACCGAGGCATCTAGCTTCAAGCTAGGCATCCTGGCTCAACCAAGGTATCCTGGCTTAATCGAGGCATCTCGGGGGCTAGCTCACCAGAGGTATCTAAGCTCAATCAGGGCATCCCGTTCTTGCGAACGAGGTATCGCCGCCAACATTATATAACGACGATTTTCTTTTTCTCATTAAATGATCACATATCATGTTTCACACAAGTTATTTTATTATCTTCCATCTCAACCCATACATGAGCAAAACATACAAATTAGACTCGCAACATAAAAATGACTACTCATGAGTAAGCACGTGGCTAAAACTCAATGATGTAGCATATCGCGCGCTAGCTAATGGTTAGGAATTCTACTTACCTTCGACAAACCTCGATAAATTATAGGTGGCTTTACCAAGAGAGGGCCATCCTATGAAGCGGTGGGTGAGCAAGGCCGAGAGAGAGAGAGAGAGAGAGAGAGAGAGAGAGAGAGAGAAGCTTAAGGAGGAGATGGTGTCCAAGAGGAAGGGGAAAAGGGAAAGTGGATGGCAATGGTGAAAATGAGGAGTGGTCCTCCTATTTATACTACTCCGGGCCATAATTACCAAGCCAAATGGTCCATTAGAATTTTTCCAAGTGTCCTGCCTAAGATCCTTAGTTGGCAAGCATATTTGTTCGATGATTACACCTAAAGAATGAGTTGGATGGCTAAAAGATCTTGCTTGGCAATCTAGCTTATTGGCATCATCCATGATGGCCCGCTTTTCGCCCTTTCATTAGACCACTTGTATCCCTCATTTAATGAGCATTTAATGAAGTTTGAGGATAAGGCTATCAAGATTGCCAACTCGGCGCCTAAACTTCTAAGGTCATTAATGAAGGCTTTAGGTATCGCTCTCCAATTAGTCCATAGTGTGCCATCCTTATCTTGACCATCAATGATATTTTTAACATCATCATTACTTTTGAAAAGTCAAATGACACATCACCCCCTTCAATTAATGAGAGTGTTTTAGAGTTTTCTCTTATTTGTCATTTTCTTCCTCAAGAAGGTGGTCTGGAGAATTTCATCATCTAAGTTGGTTCCGAGGCCGGAAAATGAATCATTAGGCACACCTCTAAAAATCAAATTACATACACTTGAGGTTCGGCCATCGTACCCCATGCTCAGCCAAACCGTTCCCTTAGATGGTTGATCCACCTAAATGGTGCTCCATTGGTCCTTCAGTCGATCAAGGCCAATCTTAAGGCTATCCATGGCCTAGCACTAAGTTAAGGCACTCATGGACTTTAGAATTAGTGATGAAATAGCTGGGTCTATCCTGAGACTCATTTCGATCGGCACTCGATCCATCCGTATGGTTTATGGCCGATGCATTGCCAATCCACGATCGGACATCACCAATTTAAGATTCATTTCGATCACTAAGAATTAAATAGGGAATGCTGCATTTTTTTATTAGAAGATGATCACATTTGATCAAATTGGATTGTTCGTGCATCAATGCATAGCTGGGCGGAATCACCTGTGGCCAAGCACTATGACCAATCGGATCAACCCATGACCATCCACCAATCCAAAATCATCCAGTGACCAATCCTCATGATCAAAAAGTCATCTTATGAGCTGGTGATCCTATCCCATTGGTATGGTCTGTAGAAAATTCACGGTCGATACCTCGACCAGTTCATGGCCGATCGGTTAGACCATGACCAATCATTGATTTCTAACCGATCGAACTGATCGATCCATGGCCAATGGTCCATGATCGATCCATTTAGGACCTTATGGCCGATCCTCACTAGGTCAGAATCAAGGGTGTTACAATTCTCCTCCCTTTTAAAAATTTAGTCCCCGAAATTTTAATAACGTACTTGGGCACTTAAAATAAATGTGGGTACTTGCACCTCATGATTTCTTCACTTTCCCAGTTAGCCTCTTATATTCTATGGTGCTTCCATAGAACCTTGATTGACGGAATGACCCTATTTCTGATTACTTGCTCGCATTTGTCCACAATCCGCAATGGCTCCTCAATATATGACCCTTGGTCGTCTACCTTGATCTCTTTGAAGTTGAGCACATGTGCCGGATCTAACTCATACTTTCTTAACACAGACATGCGGATTACATCGTGTACTTGAGTAAGTTTAAGTGGCAATGCCAACTGATAAGCCATATTCCCTATTCTTTCTAGGATTTCAAAGGTACCTATTACCGTGGACTTAACTTACCTTTCTCACCAAAATGAGACATACCTTTCAATGGAGACACCTTAAGGAACACATAGTCTCCTACTTGGAATTCTAGAGGCTTTCGTCTCTTGTCTGCATAACTCTTTTGCCTACTTTGGGTAGCTCTAAGTCTCTTTCTAATTACTTGCACTACCTCAGTAGTAAGTTGCACCAACTCAGGGCCAGTAAGCTTCTTTTCCCCGGCCTCGTTCCAATAGACTAGATTTCTACAAGCTCAACCATACAATGCCTAAAATGGAGCCATGCCAATGCTCTGTTGAAAACTAGGCGAACTTTATGAGATGTGGGTGCCCATCCCCACTTCTCTTAAAGTTGATAACGCAAGCTCATAACATGTCTTCCGATGTTTGGATGGTTCTCTCGACTTGACCATCTGTTGGCTGTAGAGCCTTGATTCTCAATAATATTTCTAGCTCGATCACGCTTTCGCTGCACACTCTAATAAAATAAGGCCTTCCTTAAAGATAGTCTATTCTTGTAATGATGTTAGTGTCGTACATGGCTTACACAACCAGATCCATTGTTCTCTTATTTATTTATAACGGGCCTACACTCTTTGCATTCTACAGTGAATAGTACTTCATTTTGTAATAACAGTCTTGGAGTTTGCCACTTCCTCCTAAGTGACTACATTAACATTTCCCTAAGCTGGCGAACATTGGAAATTGTCATATTGCAAGGCTTCATTTTGTAGCATCGTTTGCGGCTACTGCTGCGGCATCATTTTTTTGCCATTGTGGGCAATCTCTGATAATGTGGCCTTGCTAACCACAATTGAAACAAACACTCCCGTTCGAGTCAAGCATGGAGCATTACCATGTCGTTTTCTGCAATTGCAGCGTACATCCCTTGGAGTGAAGGTTGGCCTCAAGGTCTTGTTCTTCTTGTTGGAAGCGAATGAACGTTTTTCTTCCTATCTCGATCTCTTGTCACGATGCTGATTGACTTGAAAAGTTGGATGATAAGGCCCTCCTTGATAAGTTGTTATAGCAGCATGTTCTTGGAAATCTCTTTCTAGCTGGGCTTACTCATATAGCTCGTAGTAGTTCTTAAGGTTCAGTAGCACCAATAAACTCCAGATTTTAGGTTTTAGGCCATCTCGAAATCTCTTCGCTTTATCCATTGGATCATCAATCAACTTGGGGGCATATCTTGATAGCTCAGCAAATTTTGCCTCGTACTGATCAACAATCATGTTGTTTTGTTGGAGTCGTAGAAACTCCACCATCTTCTTGTCACGAGCACATTTAGAAAAATATTTTTCATTGAACGCCTCAATAAACACATTCCAAGTTATAACGGTATTAGTAGGAATACCATTCCTTGCGTTGCCTTCCACTAGTGACTAGTCATCTAGCCGGTACATTGCCAAGCTCACCTTATCTTCATCTGAACATATTAAAAGTGCAAATATCTTTTCTAACTTATTGACCCATGATTTGGTTTCTTCGAGATCTCCTGTCCCAGCAAACCTCGTGGGTTGCAGCTTTAGGAACTGCTCCACCAGTTCCTACATAGGACGTTCGCCATTTCCGCTTCCATTTCTAGCCACAGAGGCATTCCTAGAAGTAGAAGTCGCTTGCTACTGTGCTTGCTACCCCATTATACTTCAAATGGTCTCAAGAACTTGTAGAATTCCATTTGGTCGGGAGTCCTCTTTTGACTTTCCTTTGGAACTCGCTTGGCCCTGAGTCGACTTTCCTTTTGTGGCCACTTGGTCCAGAGCACTCATGTTGCAGCTATAGGAATTCTAGAAAAGTTTGTCTTCAACACAATAAGGGGTTAGTAATCACGAACTACTGTTGGAAACATCAATCAAACAACAAATCACATGTGCAAGTGTTTTCCTAGCTAACTATCCCACGACTCCCAATGCACCTTATCACTCTAGGTACTGACCTCACTTTGATACCAAAACCATAACAACCCCAACTCCATCTCTAGGGTCTTTGGCAACAAGGGTTATTTTCGCAACATTCCAAGTGCGTCGCCATCCCGTTTCTTTTTATCTTGTTAATAAACACATGCGGAAATGTGAATTAATAAACTCCCCAGATGAACAATAGCTAGAAGACTGGGACATACATCAAATAGAACACGTTACTTTATATTACAAAAGTTCATTTACAAGCCCTTTTTCTATGAGCCCTTTTTCCTCTTTTTTTTTTTGGCATCATACTACAAGTTTCCATATAGGCCATGGGAAACTCCCATCTCCTCTGGCGTGACTACAGCTTCCAAAACTGACGTGACACTTTCTTGCCTACAAGTCTTAAAAAAAGGAGTGAGTTCAAGACTCAATAAGTAAAAAACCCATAATCCTCTACTAGATGACAAGTCGTCATCAAATCTTGCATGAATAGTACTCGTATTAAAATATCGATGGTAGATTGATAGCAATATTACTGCTTCACCTCGACTACACATATGTATCCCTTCAGTATAACTCCTATGCGTGCTTACCTTCGGGTTTTCCATGAACACATCAAGTCAAGTAATAATAAACATATTGGCATGCATAAAAGGTTGATTAATATACATCTTAGCTTAACCAGGGCATCCCAGCTCAACCAATACATCTGACTTCAAGCTTGGCATCTTGGCACAACTAGGGTATCTTGGCTCAATCGAGGCATCCCAAGGGCTAGCTCACCCAAGGCATCCGAGCTCAACCCAAGCATCCTGGCTCAACCAGGGCTTCCCATTCTCATGGACGAGGCATCGCCGCTAACATTATGTGACGACAGTCTTCTTTTTTTCATTTAATGATCACATATCATGTGTCTCACAAGCCAGTTTATTATCTTCCACCTTAACCCACACATGAGCAAACCATACAAAATGGATCTGCAACATAAAAACAACTACTCATGAGTAAGCACGTGGCTAAAACTCGACGACGTAGCATATCGCCCTAACCAAGGGTTAGAAATTTCACTTACCTCCGACAAACCTTGATAAATTATAGGTGGCTTTACCAAGAGAGGGCCACCCTGTGAGGCGGTGGGTGAGCAAGGCCAAAAGTGAGAGAGAGAGAGAGAGAGAGAGAGGCAGGCTTGAGGAGGAGATGGCGTCCAAGAGGAGGGGGGAAAGGGGAAAGTGGATGGCAATGGTGAAAATGAGGAGAGGTCCTCCTATTTATACTACTCGGCGCCATCATTACCGAGCCAAATGGTCCATTCTAAATTTTCCAAGTGTCCCACCTAAGATCCTTAGTTGGCAAGCCTATTTGTCCAATGATTGCACCTAAAGAATGAGTTGGATGGCGAAAAGATCTTGCTTGGCAACCTAGTTTATAGGCGTCATTGATGATGGCTCACTTTTCGCCCTTTCATTGGACCACTTGTATCCCTCATTTAATGAGCATTTATTGAAGTTTGAGGATAACACTATCAAGATTTCCAACTCGGTGCCTAAACTTCTTAGGTCATTAATGAGAGCTTTAGGTATCGCTCTCCGATTGGTCCATGTGTGTACCATCCTTATCTTGACCATCAAGGATATTTTTAACTTCATCATTACTTTTGAAAAGTCAAATGACACATCACCCCCTTCATTTAATGAGGATGCTCTAGAGCTTTCTCTAATTTGTGCTTTTCTTCCTCAAGAAGGTGGTCTGGAAAAATTCCATCATCTAAGTTGGTTTTGGGGTCGGAAAAGAGATCATTAAGTACACCTCAAAAAACTGAATCACATACACCTGAGGTTCGGCCATCGTACCCCATACTCAGCTAAACTGTTCCCTTGGACAGTCGGTCGACCTAAATAGTAGTCCGTTGATCCTTCGGTCCATCAAGGCCAATCCTAAAGCTATCCATGGTCTAGCACTAAGTCAAGGCACTCATGGACCATAGAATTAGTGATAGAATAGCTGGGTCTATCCCGAGACTCATTCCGATCGGCACCCGATCCATCTATATGTTTCATGGCTGGTGCATTATTGATCCATGATCGGACATCACCAATTCAAGATTCATTTTTGATCACTAAGAATTGAATAGAGAATGATGCATTTTTGGTCAAAAGATGACCGCATTTGATCAAATCAAATCATTCATGCATCGGTTTATAGCCGGGCAGAATCACCCGCGGCCGGGCATTATGATTGGTCGGATCGACTCATGACCATCTGCCGATCCAAAATCATCCCGTGACCAATCCTTGTGATCAAAAAGTCATCTTATAAGCTGGTGATCCTATCCCATTGGTATGGTTAGTAGAAAATTCACAACCAACACCTTGACCAGTTATGGCCAGTTGGTCGATCGAACCATAACTGATCCTTGATTCTTTACCGATTGAACCAATCGATCCATGGCCAATGGCCCATGATCGATCCATTATGGACCTTATTGTCGATCCTCACAGGGTCAGAATCGAGGGTGTTACACAATGACCACAAAATGGTTTACTTCTACTTGGGTTGTAGAACTTGTTACGATCTTCCCCAAGAGTGGCTTTGTCCCTCAATCAAGAGTCCATATAGGTTTCAAAAGCTGCCTTATACTCCACAAGAGTCTAGGCCACGAACATGGTCATTGAGAGATCTCTCACGTTGTGTTGCTTCAATTCTTACTTCACCCACAACTTAAGGCCACCAATGAATTGGTAGAAGCCTTCATATTTGTTGCGACCAAATTTTCGGGTGAACCAACTAGAATTAGGCTAATGAATTGCTAAGCCTAGACTTAGCTCGGGCTCTCCCAAACCCATACCAACTCGCGACTTAAATTCAAATATCTAGCATGCAAAAGGGAGTCGCCACTAATCGGTTTACAGTAGATCGATTAGACACCTAACTAAAATAATGGGAGAATTATCTTACTTCTATGAACCAGAAACTTTGGGTACGGGGACTTGGTTACACTAGACTATCCTAATGCCCTTTCGGTATCTTTCTCTTTTTATTTCGAAAAAATGTTTTGTAGGCAGTTTAAATTGATTTTAATTCACTTTCCTAACGTGTGAGGTGAACATACAGGTGCGCTACCACCAATTTAACACTCAGGCTAGCAATTAAATAATGCAAAACTTACCTCAAAGCAACGAAAGCCTTTGCGTTGTTAAATCAGAATTCACATCAGCAATCTTAGATATGATTTCTAATTAACAAATAATCACTCAATTTTTATTTTCGCTTTTTTAACAAAAATATAGTCCATATGCAATGCAATGCTTCTAACCTAAAATGAAATAATATGGCATGGCAAAATGTCTTAAACTATATGAATGAGTAAAGAAAATTTGTGATTTCTTAATAAATATGCAATAAATAAATATGCAATCTAAATTAACCAAAATGACCTAATTCTAATGACGTACAATTTCTAATTAAATGAACCTAATAAAAACTAAATGACTTGCATTCCATGAATCTAATCCTATATGACGTGCACATGATTTTTTATTTAACAAAAATTCGTAATTAAAATCACTAAAAATGAAAATCAAACTAAAGTGAAATACTATCTATTCTAAATGCTTTCTAAACATGTATTTTAAAAAAAAATAACTTATCATGCAATTCATCTAAAAATCTATCTACACCTAAAATTAAACATGCAATTTTATCTAATATGCAATGACGTGCAAAGAATTCCCTAATTCTAATTTGAAATTAAAATTAAACATGCAATTCAGATAATAGTAGAAAAAAAAACTAACACCCTAAATGAATGCACTTTTTCTTTTTCTTTTTCATGGTTCCAAATAAAATCCCTATTCTAATCATGCAAGATAAAAAAATAAAAAATAAACCTAATCCTAATTCATTTGTTTTTGGATTTTTTCCTTTTATGAAAATAAAATTGATTAAAACACCACGACAACAAATCAACCAAGATAAGATTGACATTCAAAAATTGGCGAACCATATCTCGCGCATGAGATCAGGTTGGCCAAATTTAAAATTAAATTGTGAATCAAATGTCGGGCATGAGATCAGACTATCGATTTTTGCAAGGGATTGTGAGTCGGATTTCGGGCGAAAATCGGACTGTCAATCCCTAACTTGAGGGACTCTTTCATGTCGGAATATCAATCATATATTTAAAGAACAACTCTACTAAAAAATATATATATAAAGGAAAAATAATAAAAACTCAAGAAAGAGATAAATAAATAAATAAACTATCTAATTTTCCTTTTTCCTTTTTTTTTTGTTTTTTTTCCTTCTTTTTTTTGTTTTTTGTCTTTTCCCATTTTCAAGCACAGCTTGCTCACGTGACTTCGCCAGAGGGTAGTTGGTCGTTGGTCCGGTGAGGGGTTCCGGCAAGGGTGAACCGGCGGTGGAGTCGAACTAGCGGTGGCTTCCGGACAGGGGCATCGGGTTGGATAGCAATTCCGCTTGAGTCCAGCTGTTGGGCGACAGGCGGCGCTCGGGATCTGAGGCGTCGGGGAAGGGCAACGCACAACGGTGATCGACTAGGGACTTGCGGGTTGCTGGTGGTCGGATCTAGCTGCAGGGACGGAAGAGGGTGTCGGGCATTGCAGCGGCTCGATCAGACGGTGGGCTCGGGTCTCCGTCGCAACCAGTTGCGATTCAGGCAAAGAACTCGGGTTTGGCTCCAATGGAGGCTCGGCAAAAGTCGGCACAACTCGCAAATGGCTGAAGGTCGCGGCAGGGACAGAGGCGATTTAGGGATGGTGGCAGGCGAACCGGTGATGGGCGCGAAGACGCAGGTTGTTGCAGCGGGTAGATCTGGAGCATCGGCGAGGTCGTGGTGGTGCAGCACGGAGGTGGCTGCTACGGCGAGATGCTGAGGGACAGAAGCAGGAACAACATCTCTTGTCGGGGCTGCAGCAGATGCGACGAGCCGCAATGCAAGGTAGAGCTCGAGGATGAGCAGGGGCGTGGAGGCGTCTAGCAGGGGCGGAGACACAATGACAACAAACAGGCGCGACGGCTAAGAGGCAACGGCGAGATCGGGCAGTCGCTCAGGCGAGGGGGTGCCCGAACGGTCGAAGGGCTCCGTGGAGGGCTACTGCACGAGGAAGAAGAAGACCTTTTTTTTTTTCTTTTCCCTGTTTTGCAACACGTCTCCTTCTCTATTGCTCTGTAATTTTTTGCTTTCCTTGCCGACTCTCCCTCTTCCCTTTGCTGCAGTCCTTTTCGCAGCAATTTTTGTAGAAGGAAAAATGTCAGACCTTTTCCTGCCCTATTGAAAGAAAGTATGCTATTTTCCTCACAAACCTTAAAAAACACGAATTCCTCTCTTTGGCCTCAATTTTATCGAGAAAGCCCAGAAAATCGCCCCCTAAAACCCTAAAACGAAGGAAGAATTTCTTCTCTTTTGACTTCAATTTTCCGACCTAGAGAACCGAGAGAAAGAAAAACCTCATTGTGGGGCCGTATATTCAATGTGTAGCCTCCTAAACCTTATTCGTTTTAATCTATTTATAGACAATGAATTAAGGTTTTTAATCTTTCAAATTTGATATCCACAAAGATTCTTTTTCCCAAACGCAATATTTTTTCACAAATTTCTCACCTATTGATAGCGATTCAAGATTTCAATAAGATTATTCTTTAATTCCAAATCTTGCAAAGATAAACCGCAATATTCTTTCACACATGTGCCTTATCCAAAAAAAAGTTCATATCTCGGAAAAATTTTAAAATTTTATATTCCCACGAGATAATTTTCAATTATTAAAAAACACGGGCTTGGGCCAACATGCTCGCTTTGTGGGACTGATCCATCTAATTTGAACTCATCCACCACTGGTCCAATAAAATGCAAAAAATGCAAATAACAAAATGCAACCTAAATCTATATGTTATGCAATTAATAAAATTAACCCCTAATTTTCTATGCAATAAATAAATGACCGGATCACTAAAATTTAGGTGTCAATAGCTGCTCCTCTTTGAAAGTGAGCTTGTAGAGGTTGCCTTCAAAAACAAATTAAAACCTAAATTTTGACTCTACACAAGCACATGAATGATTTGATTTTTGATTTTTGATTTTTTTTTAATAATGAATCCCATTTTAAAATGCAATTTATATGATGCATGGAAATGCTAATGCAAATGCATGATGCGAAAGGAAAGAACGTACTTGCAATTACTTACCAGTCAGTGCGGTAAAGTATTTTGAGATACTTGATAAATCTTTATTTACTCCATAAGTACCCAACTCTCTGGAATCCTCGTTGCCAAACAAAAACATTTTTTTCAAAAAGAAAATTGGCCTAAGTCCACTAAGAGTTTCAACTCAAGTCCCCAGTGGAGTGGCCAAGTTGTCGTGACCAAATTTTCGGGTGAACCACCTAGAATTAGGCTAATGGATTGCTAAACCTAGACTTAGCTCGGGCTCTCCTAAGCCCATACCAACTCGCAACTTAAATTCAAATATCTAACATGCAAAAGGGAGTTGCCACTAATCGGTTTACGGTAGGTCGATTAGACACCTAAGTAAAATAATGGGAAAATTATTTCACTTCTATGAACCAGAAACTTTGGGTACGGGGACTTGGTTAAACTAGACTATCCTAGTGCCCTTTCGATACATTTTTCTTTTTATTTCGAAAAAATATTTTGCTGGCAGCTTAAATTGATTTTAATTCACTTTCCTAATGTGTGAGGTGATCATACAGGTGTGCATACCACCAATTTTACACTCAGGAAAGCAATTAAATAATGCAGAACTTACCTTAAAGGAACGAAAGCATCTGCATTGTTAAATCAGAATTCACATTAGCAATCTTAGAAATGATTTCTAATTAACAAATAATCACTCAATTTTTATTTTCGCTTTTTTAACAAGAATATAGTCCATATGCAATGCAATGCTTCTAACCTAATATGAAATAATATGGCATGGCAAAATGTCTTAAACTATATGAATGAGTAAAGAAAATTTGTGATTTCTTAATAAATATGCAATAATTAAATATGCAATCTAAATTAACCAAAATGACCTAATTCTAATGACGTGCAATTTCTAATTAAATGAACCTAATAAAAACTAAATGACGTGCATTCCATGAATCTAATCCTATATGATGTGCACATGATTTTTTATTTAACGAAAATTCGTAATTAAAATCACTAAAAATGAAAATTAAACTAAAGTGAAATACTATCTATTCTAAATGCTTTCTAAACAGGCATTTTTTAAAAAATTAACCTATCATGCAATTCATCTGAAAATCTATCTAGACCTAAAATTAAACATGCAATTTTATCTAATATGCAATGACATGTAAAGAATGCTCTAATTCTAATTTGAAATTAAAATTAAACATGCAATTCAGATAATAGTAGAAAAAAAAAATAACACCCTAAATGAATGCACTTTTTCTTTTTCTTTTTCATGGTTCAAAATAAAATCCCTATTCTAATCATGCAAGGTAAAAAACAAACCTAATCCTAATTCAATTTTTTTTTTGATTTTTTCCTTTTATGAAAATAAAATTGATTAAAACACCACGACAGCAAATCAAGAAAGATAAGATTGACATCCAAAAATTGGCGAACCATATCTCGCGCATGAGATCGGGTTTGCCAAATTTAAAATTAAATCGCGAATTGAATCTTGGGCATGAGATCGGATTGTCGATTTTTGCAAGGGATTGCGAGTCGAATTTCGGGCGCGAAAATCGGACTGTCAATCCCTAACTTGAGGGACTCTTTCATGTTGGAATATCAATCATATATTTAAAGAACAACTCTACTAAAAAAAACTACAAAGGAAAAATAATAAAAACTCAAGAAAGAGATAAATAAATAAATAAATCGCAAACCATATCTCGCGCATGAGATCAGGTTGGCCAAATTTAAAATTAAATCGCAAATTGAATCTTGGGCATGAGATCGAACTGTCGATTTTTCCTTTTTTTTTTTGTTTTTTCATTCTTTTTTTTTGTTTTTTGTCTTTTCCCTTTTGCAAGCACAGCTTGCTCATGTGGCTTCGCCGAAGGGTAGCTGGTCGTTGGTTCGGTGAGGGGTTCCGGCAAGGGTGAACTGGTGGTGGGCGCGCACGTGGGGATGAACTGGCGGTGGCTTCGCGGACAGGGGCATCGAGTTGGACAACAATTCCGCTTGAGTCCAGCTGTTGGGCGACAGGCGGCGCTCGGGATCTAAGGCGTCGGGGAAGGGCAGCGCACAATGGTGACCGACTAGGGACTCACGGGTTGCTAGTGGTCGGATCTAGCTACAGGGACGGAGGAGGGCATCGGGCGTTGCAGCGGCTCGATCAGACGGTGGACTTAGGTCTCCGTCGCAGCCGGTTGCGGTTTAGTTAGAGAACTCGGGTTTGGCTCCAATGGAGGCTTTGCGAAAGTCGGCACAACTCGCGGACGGCTGAAGGTCGCGGCAGGGACAAAGGCGATTCGAGGACGGTGGCAGGCGAACCGGCGACGGGCGCGAAGACGCAAGTTGTTGCAGCGGGCAGATCTGGAGCAGCGGTGAGGTCGCGGAGGTGGCTGCTGCAGCGAGATGCTGAGGGATAGAAGCAGGAACAGCGTCTCCTGTCGAGGCTGCAGCAGATGCGACGAGCCGCAATGCAGGGTAGAGCTCGAGGATGAGTAGGGGCGCAGAGGCATCTAGCTGGGGCGGAGACACGATGATAGCAGACGGGCGCGACGGCGAGATCGAGCGGTCACTCAAGCGAGGGGGTGCCCGAACGGCCGACGAGCTCCGTGGAGGGCTGTTGCACGAGGAAGCAGAAGACCTTTTTTTTCTTTCTTTTCCCTGTTCCGCAACACGTCTCCCTCTCTGCTGCTCTGTAATTTTCTGCTTTCCTTGCTAAATTTTCTCTGTTCGACTCTCTCTCTTCTCTTTGTTGTAGTCCTTTCCGCAACAATTTTTGCAGAAGGTAAAATGTCAGACTTTTTCTTGCCCCATCGAAAGAAAGTATGCTATTTTCCTCACAAACCTTGAAAAACACGAATTCCTCTCTTTGGCCTCAATTTTATCAAGAAAGCCTAGAAAATCGCCCCCTAAAACCCTAAAACGAAGGAAGAATTTCTTCTCTTTTGACTTCAATTTTTCGACCTAGAGAACCAAGAGAAAGAAAAACCTCATTGTGCGGCCGTATATTCAATGTATGGCCTCCCAAACCCTATTCGTTTTAATCTATTTAGGGTTTTTAATCTTTCAAATTTGATATCCACAAAGATTCTTTTTCCCAAACGCAATATTCGCAATATTTTTTCACAAATTTCTCACCTATTGATAACGATTCAAAATTTCAATAAGATTATTCTTTAATTCCAAATCTTGCAAAGATAAACCGCTATATTCTTTCACACATGTGCCTTATCCAAAAAAAAGTTCATATCTCGGAAAAATTTTAAAATTTTATATTCCCACGAGATAATTTTCAATTATTAAAAAAACGCAGGTTTGGGCCAACCTACTCGCTTCGTGGGCCTGATCCATCTAATTTGAACTCATCCGCCACCGGTCCAATAAAATGAAAAAAATGCAAAAAACAAAATAAATGCAACCTAAATCTATATGCTATGCAATTAATAAAATTAACCCATAATTTTCTATGCAATAAATAAATGACCGGATCACTAAAATTTAGGTGTCAACAATATTGTTCATAAATGGGCATTAAAGCAGCAACTCCAAGAACTTCTTGACGTACTCCTAGACTCCTTTTTGCTCCAAGTGACAAAGTTCGTCTCGAGCTTCCTTTTCCACATAGGTGGGATAGCATTATCATCAAAATTCCTCCACGAACATTTCCTTTGTAGTGATCAATTCTCACCACTTCAATCATCACTCCTAAGATGCCACCACAGTAAAGCATTATAGGTCAAGTACATAGCCATAGTACTGACTTGTAATGCGTCGTCAGTAACCCTTATAGCTTGGAAAAATTGTTTCATGTACCATAGGAAGTTATCCACATCCTTGGCCACTCGCAAGCCCTTCAACTCTTTTGGCCTTGGGGCATCCACTAGTGGAATGGTTACATAGTGACCACCCCGTTCACATGTGCCATTTTTGTTGAAGAAACATCTCCAAGTGATTTGATGATGTCCAAACTATCCTTACTATAATATTTACTATGATGTATGTAGATGTTTGGATAAAAGGACCGCACAATATCCATGGTGTGATCCATTGAAAAGAAGTTCACAAAATGTCTTGATAAGGTTTTCTGTAAATAGTACTAGTGGACCTAAAAGATCAACATTTGATGATATTTATGTCGAAGCTATAAAGATTGAGTTGATGGTGTGTGACAACCACATTCACTTGATGATGTTTGTTGGGTCAGCAAACTAGCTGTTGTGGGATTCGCACAATAGCATAATCTAGATGAAACATGTAGTCAAGTAGCTAGGTCATCTGACACGACTGTCAGAGACTGCAGCTGTTGTTTCTAGGTAGTTTGCAAAGGTTCAAGGATAAGAGCTCTATGGGCATTTTTATCTACGAAGAACAACTCAACAGTAATTCCAACGACTATCTACTTCCCCAATCCACCTTCAATGGATAGATTGAAAATGGCTAAAAAAGAGAAGACCCCATAAGCCATATGTTAGAGTGCACAATTTAAAAAAGATCAAGAAGCTTACTTCCTACTATTTTTCTTAGCTATACATACTATTTCAATATTCGTGTTGTTTAGTAATTGTACTAAGGATTAAGTATACAAGAGTTAGAGCTACAACTGATTCTTGATAGTAATATCTATAAAGGATAAGTGCTACCTATTTGTAACTTTCCAAATAAATTACTAATGGAATCCAGCCTGTCCTACGGCTGTTAGTCCGAAGAGTGGACCTAAGCTAGTTGATAAAGCCGAACCACTATAATTCTCTGTGTGTTGTTGTTTTCATCTGTTTACTCTTATTTGCACACAATAGCTTCACGGCTTTTCAAAACATTATGTTGACATGATCTTTATTTAGAGATAAGCTAATTTCCCCAAAAAGATCATCAATTTTCCGAAACAACCCATTCACCCCCCACCAAAAATCCAATACTGCACTCAAAGGGAAAAATACATTGAGGTAAGACATCATTTTCTCAAAGATCATGTTAGCGATTGTGATGTTTGCATACGATTTGTAAAATCAAAACATCAGCTAGTGGATATCTTCACCAAGCCGCTAGATAAACTAGCCTTTGAATATATTCGTAATGAACTGGGGATCTGCAATGCATTTGAATAACATCTCCCAAGTAATGTTTCATTTACTTAATGGTGAATAAAAGATTAGATATATTGAAAAATACATTTCCATGCTCCACCATTCCTCCCAAATTGCTATTATGCTTAAATAAACTTTTATCCTAAAAAAATCAATTTATTCATGGGGTGTGGGACAATGATATAATTTGGTAAAAACTAAACTAAAGATATGTGGGCGTCAATGAAAGATTGGATAAAAAAAGTAAGGCTCAATAGGGTGACTATGGACAAATAAATAGATTTGACTTAAAAAGCTCAATTGATCCAAAAATGGCCTCTATCATTTTCTTGGCTAGATGTAGTTTAGGATTTCGCTTTAAGAGAAAATTAAATAGATTCTAAGATTTGGATGAGAAGAGAGAGAGAATGACCATTGGTGTCATCGTGTTAGCATTGGATGGAGGAGTGGTTGTAGATGATGCTGGTACAAAGGCTCACAAGCCACTTCATGACGTCGAGGGAGGGCACCATAAGTGGCTCAACATAGGTGTGTAGCGAAGAAGAAAAAGAGAGAAAAGGGAAAAAGGGAAAGATTAGCAAGAAAACAAAAAAAGAATTGCCCTTGAGAATATTTGGTTGAATGAAAGTGGCCTCGGCCATGGCTTGGAGAGTCGTGTGAGATACATATGCTCGCCAACTAGAGAAGATTTGGTTGAATAGTTAGTTTGGATATGTTTTGAGATTAAGTTCACTCTAGGGTTTTATTTGAGATCAAATTTACTATAAAACCTTTTTTGAGAAAACGCCTTACTACAAAAACTCTATTTGAAAGTTTTTCCTAAAAATTATTAATAACTTGTCTTTTATTTTATTGCTTCATGTTTGTGAGTTTGTGGTCCCTTGGGCAAACATCACATGCCTTGTATAATAACACTAGTCAATAATTTCCAAAAAAAAGGGTTAGTGAATAAACACTTTGGATTGAATATGAGTGAGTTCAAATTGGATTGGAAATGAATTGCTATAAATATATTATATAAAAATAAATCAATATGAATTAATTTGAGTTGGATTCAAATTCGATCCAATCCATGTGTTCGACTGTTTACGGACAAGGTTGATCGAAGAAAAGTTGCAATTTAGGACTCTTTTTTTGAGATGGTGTAACAGAGGACCTTATGCACCCAAAAAACGCATAGAAATCGTACTCGGTCTTATCGAAAATTAGGGGCGGATCCTACTGCGACGCCACGTGTGGGTTGACTTGACTCTGGAAACTGGCTTTCCCTTCGCTCTCTATCCGTGATCATATCTCTAAGTAACTGCGAAGGAAAAACCGCGGCTTGCTCTTCAAGACAACAACGTAACGCTTGAACCAGTCGCCCCTCTGTTTCGTCACCTCGCCGCCCCCCTCCGTCGCTGTTAAGCATCGGGCGTCGAAGGAGAAAGGGGAAGAATCGGGAGCTTCCGCCGTACGTCGTCCGACGATCGGAGCTTCGTTCCGTGGAGAATCGTGGGCAGTGCGTCGTGGGTATGAAAGGATCTTTGATGGAGCGAGATTGATCGGAGCGTTGTGGCCGCAGAGTGCTGAGGGTACGACCGTTTCGAGATTCGAAATGGTGCGGTCTTCGTCCCCGAGAGCACCCGCGACGCCGGAAGCCGCGACCCTTTTGCCGGGCCTCCCCAATGACATCGGAGCCCTGGTGCTCTCGTTCGTTCCTTATCCGCATCAGGGTCGGCTCAAGGCAACCTGCAAGTCCTGGCGTGTCTTTTTCTCCTCCAAGAACTTGATTTCGCTTCGCCACCGTAACCCTAAGGCCCTCTCGCACCTCCTCTGCATCTTCCCTCAGGACCCTTCGATCGCCCCTCCTTACCTCTTCGACCCTCACTCCCTGGCCTGGTGCCCTCTGCCTCCTCTCCCTCCCAACCCTCATATCTACGGCCTGTGCAATTTTACTTCCGTTTCTATTGGCCCCAACTTGTACGTGCTCGGCGGGTCGCATTTTGATGCCCGGTCCTTCCCTCTCGATCGCCCTTTGCCTTCTTCCTCGACGTTCCGGTTTAATTTCTTCACCAACAGGTGGGACCGGCTTGCCCCAATGATTTCCCCGCGTGGGAGCTTCGCTTGCGCGGCTGTTCCCAACTCAGACCAGATTCTGGTTGCCGGTGGTGGGTCTCGGCACAACATGTTCGGGGCGGCTGGGAGTAGAATGAGTTCGGTGGAGAGGTACGATATTGAGAAGGATGAGTGGGTTGCATTGGATGGGCTTCCTAGATTCAGGGCGGGGTGTATGGGTTTTCTGGTGAGGAGCGGTGAACATAGGGAGTTCTGGGTGATGGGTGGGTATGGCCGATCCAGGACTATCTCGGGTGTGTTTCCGGTTGATGAGTATTATAGGGATGCTGTGGTGCTTGAGTTGAATGATGGGGGTTATGATTGCGGGAAGTGGAGGGAGGTGGGGGATATGTGGGAAGAAGGTGAGAGAAGGAGATTGGGAAAGATTGTTGTTCTTGATGATGATGAACGGGGCAAGCCTGGCATATTTATGCTTGATGAGAATGATATCTTCAGGTACCTCAATTTACTTGAACAATCTAGCTGATCCTTTTCATTTGTATTCTATTTCTTTTGTGTATTCTGTCTGTGAGCTTCCACTTTTCAAACTAGCGCTGCATGTTTTTATATATGTACATTTATAGTTATCTTTATGATTTCATATGATGGTACACGTGTTCGATGACATTAGAATGTGTAATGCTACACTTGAGTTTACGAGGAATCTGGAAAAATGGCATTAAAGCTGAATTTGCTAGTTATAGAAGGGTTGAGTAATGATACTTGTGTTTTGGGTTAGTTATTATTGCCAATGCTCTCACTGTATTTGTAAACCTGAGGTCTTAACAAGTGAGCTAGATCTAGCAGGTAATTAAGTTGTTTAGATATTTCATTCAATGATTGATTATGAGTGGAGAATATGTTCCAATTGGATTCATAATGATGAGTCCTCATCTCTTAACACCACGGCTTATGTGGTGCCTGAATAGACTGCCTGAGAAAGAGCAATTTACACTTCACCATTTTAAAAACGGGTGCAATTATCTGAACTGATGGTAATGGTTTTTCATCTTTTCTTTATGGAGCATTCATAACAAAATCTTTGATGAGGGAGATGTGATGTATCCTTTTCCTTTCCTTTCTTTTTTTGAATGAAAATACTTAGCCTGTTTGTTTATACTTTTTAAATAGCAAAAAGGAACATTTTGGTTCCCTGCCATGATTTATAATATCCCAATTTCAAGAAATTATGAAAAAGTTTGATGTAAATGTACGTGCTAACATTTATATAATGTGAAAGGTCCAGGGTTTTGTGTTATGAATTAGTCAACTGCGTCAGTTGCAAGATTTAGAATAAGAAAAAAGCATAAGTAAAAGTCTACCTGGACACACATTGACTTGCTTGCTAAGCTCTGTTGCTTACTGGTTTTAAATGGCAAGTAGCTCTTGAGTTGTATTTTCTGCATCTTCTTGTATATTTTTGCCAACTGTGGTGTGTCCTCAGATTGCTTTTTTGTCCCTAACTTTTGGATATTAAGCACTACTCTCTTTAATGTACTTGCTGATGGACGTTAGTTGGGTACCATCTGATAGATTGGATGCTTATAAAGGAAAACAAACAGGTATGCAAAATTAAAGTACAATCATGCCAACTAGATTATCATAATAGGATCTGCGTCATTGAAATGGTAATTGGATTAAATTCAGGTCCGTATTTTTTTCCAGCTCATTTTGGTTGAGGATTAAATTTGACAAGGTTCAACAGGTATAACAGTCAACTTGGTTTTGACCCTGTTGTTTAGATTAACACAAACGTAACATGTGCTGTGAGGGAAACTCAAAGAACTTGCTTCTGGAGCTAAGCTTGGTGCTCTGCCCATCTGTTGCACTCATCTTTGTATGAATAGTGACAGGATCAGTTCCAGTCAAATGGCAAACCCTAGCTGTAGTTAAGAACATCAATAGGATGTGAGAATGATTGGAACCCTGGTCTAAAAGGATAAATGCTTGGTTCCACCATCTTGATTTGGCATTGCCTTCGCACGACAGTCTCATTATTAGTCATGACCACGACTTGTCAATTTTATCCTGTGTATCCCATCCTGTCCTAGCAGTACAAAAACTCCATAGTATATTTTGAAATCACTTGTTATATCCTGTCATTTCCAAACAAAACATATTGTATAAAACGGGTTTGTTTCTTCGAATTTTCATATATTATTAGTTGGAGTGACTATTGAATGCCACTCAGGTCGCAGAAAATACTATGGGATGGCAATGAGGTCAGTCATGCTTTATTGTACAAAATACTGGGCAATTGAACATCGACATGTTTGCAAAATGAGTATGGCTGATGAGAATGCCTTGTGGGATATGTGGACATGCAAGGAAAATGACTTAAATCCAGGAAAAATAAAATAAAATTGGGCATTGCCCCAATTGAGATTACATAGGAGAAGGTTGTTGGAGGTGGTTTGGTCATATTGATGACATGTGAGCGATGGATGGTAAGATTGGTTATAAGGAGCAAGAAAAACCTAAATGGACATGGAGGGAGACGATAAGGAAAAAAGTATGGACTTACAGAGGATCTAAAACAGGATTAAGCTCAATGGTGTAATAACTCCACCTACTATGAGTAGGCTTGGTTTATATTGTTGTTGGTCTATACAGTTGGGATTAAATCCTCCTGTCGCACCATAAATACAGGTTTATTCAGATTTATCTCCTCCATAGTGTGTCGTCAAACCCTGGATATCATTTTCTATAAATTATCTTGGGTTATATACAAGTTATTAAGTGTCCCTGAGCTTATTCAGATTTATCTCCTCCATAGTGATGCCTAAAGTTTACTCAATTTAAGTTATCGTTCACTGAGCTTTTTCTTCAAGTTCTGTATCTGGATTTATTACTTTGGACTCTTGTCTTACATTGCTTACTTTTTAATACTTATGCATGAAAGATTACTTCAAAATAGTTAGGCCTGATACGATAGAGAATTTAAAGAGAAATATGAGTATATTCATCAGGCATCATGGTCAAAGCTTTTTAAGTATCAGGCTTGGGACTTTTTGAGCATCACACATGAAAGAAACGGCATCACATAATTCAAAGAAAAACCTGTTAAAATTAAATAATCTCCCTTAACTATTAAATGGAAAGAAGTAAAAGGGTATATAAGAGCTCTTCTGAAATTCTACTTCAATTTGAGGTAGGGCAAGTATTCAAAAAGACAGATTTTCCAACAAACAGAGGGGAAGCACAATATATTGTATTCCAAATGCATAAGGAAGTCTTTTTAATTTGATAGATGAGACTACTAATTCGACGAGAATCATAATCCAGTTAAAGCTCTTTTAGTTGTGAAAGGATGCGCTCTTCATCTACACCAAAGTTAGGTGAAAACGTTCCTATGCTAAGAATTATAAATTTGTTTGAACATCAAATGATGTTGTGATAAAAAATTTCTTGATGGCAGGAAATGAAAATTCGTCTCGGTGTACTGCTGCTAAATTTGAAGAAGCTCTCGATCTTTTTGCTGATATTCTGCTTTTTTGAGCCTGTCAATCAATTGGATTCTATTCATTTGGCTTCTACCATTGCATTAAATCCTCATTTGGCCCAGGATGTGTTGTTTAGTTCAGAAGATTTTGAGGCTGATTAGTGTGATTTGCTGTGAACTTTTTGGGAAGGCATTGAATGCAGTTGATTGGGTTGTTGCTGTTTGCCTATATGTGACTCAATCTACTATGCATAAATCAAACGGCAAGAAATTTGACTGTTGTAATTGATTGTGAATGAAATTCCTATTTGCTCTAAGATAGAGTATTTGTGCAAACAAGCTTTTTAGGGGAACTCCTCTGAATTATTGAAGCTCTCTTACTACGAGCCTGAGATGCTTGATGGCAAATTGGTTTTAAAGCCTCTGAGAGAGGTACTTGATGAGGGGTTAAAACATGGAGTTATGGTCTTGTTGGTCAAGTTGTTGGCACGCAATTGGATCTGAAATTAATTTATAACGTTGTTGTGAATTGATTGTGGAAATGTAATGGTGAGACTGAGGTATTTGAGAATCATTTTGTGCTGCATGTTTTTCAATGCCCAAATTCTAGGGTTTTTGACTGGATTGGAATTCATGGCCCTTGGCATATTTTGATCTGCCTATTGCTGCGTGAATGAGAACCAGATTTATCTGTTCTGGAGATTGATGACTCCTAAAGGTTGTACCTGCAAAATGTTTAGATAGAGAATCAGAGAAAAAATGGTCTGAATTCTGCTAAAATTTGTGTGAAAATTAATGTGAGTATTCCTCGTGAGACTTTTATACCTGTCATGTTATCTGATGCTGAGATGGTGGTTGCGTTTTAATGCTGAAGTTGGAAATTCCTGTAAAGTAGTGGAAGGAAAGAAGAAATGGGTATCTAACAAACAGATTCAATTTAAGGAAGAGGTTCATGCTGTTTGTACTGATTCTAGACCTTGTCTTGTTGCCATGGAGAAGGGATCAGTGGTACACAATTCCTATGAGTACTAAAATCTTTGGAAGAAGAGGCTATGGCTGAATCTTCTGTCGGTCATGAGATTGCTCAAGAGGTGTTGTGAGATTAATTCTGCCCAGAGATGATTGAAGATATTACCTTTAATGCTAATCATAGTCTAGGAAGAAGCCTAGGGCAGCTGCACTTGTTGCTAGTAATAATCTTAAGGCTGTAGTTTCTCAAGCTAGAAAATATGGGGAGTTCATGGGGATATCTTGTCCTGGAGCTTTGGCTACTTATCCCAGTAGTTTTTTCATGATCAATATCCTAATATGAAATGTTAGAGATCTAAATTGGTCTCACAATTGAAATTAAACGGGTAGTCTTGGGAAATGAAATGTGCTCTGTTTAGAAGTGAAAGTTGGTGGTTCTAATGTGGGAGATTTTGTCGCTGAAATCTATGCTTATAAATTGAATAGTTGTCATTTATCAATTTGATACTGTAGTTATTGCTTGATTCTTTGCATTTGCTCTTTACAGATATGATATTAGAGTTGGTAATGTTTTGGTCTCTGTAGACGCAAATTTGTTGCTTGCTAAGTTCATTCCAAGAGTTCTGTTGCAATTAAGAATGGTTGAGGACTTCATTATTACTGGAAGATACTAACTTATCCTATGTCATAGGTGGTTCTTTTATTGCTTTGGAGGTCCTATTCTCATTGGTCTCGCTTTGACATTTTAAACATTACTATTTCTGGGAGAATAGGGGGAAGACACGAGAGACTTGGAAATTAATGCCTGTGGGCTCTACTTTTATATGCTTGAATTTATGTTTTCGGATGATTTCATGGGTGGCACATGAACCTCTGCTGGCTTATGAAACTTGGGTGGGTATTGCTGTTGTGATATGTAGATAAACCTGGCTATGCGTGTTAGAATTTTAAGTATATCTTGTGGTTTTCATGTGACAAGAGGAGCTACATCTCTGCTGATGTCTCTATTGGTTTTCTTTGAACTTGCACGCATGTACAGATATTGCATGACAGCAAATCGTTGGCGAAAGGAGTCCAGTGTCCCAACAAAGGCTCCAGGCAACTCCTTGTTTGGATTTGTTGCGCTGGATGGGGAATTGTATGTTATGACTCTTCTGAATGGAAATGATTTAGCAGAAACCCGACGGTCACGATCATTCAAGAGGGGAGGAACTCTCTTTGTTCAGGTTTATTGTCCAAGGAAGAAGACATGGCGATCTCTTGTCAGGAAGTCGCCATTGCATTGCCCTTTGGATTTTAGGACTGCCGTTATGTGCACCATTCATCTGTAGAGTGAAAGTATAGTCTGTATTGTTTTAAAAGTCATTCGTCGTACATTTGCTGCCATGGGTAGCTCACTGTATATGCTCATGTATATGTCGATGTACAGATTTTGTGTCTGGAGAGGACTAGAGACTTCAAATAATTCCCTTTGGAAATAATTACCGAGGATGTACAGATTATTAGTCTTTCAAACGACCGAAAGCTCCAACGATGCTCAATGAAGCATCATTAGGTTCACGGAAGTGCATTTTCCAAAGTTCTTTCCGTGATGTTAGAGCTGACGTTATTCAACGAGCTTCGGCTCGACTTCATTTTTACCTGTTGCCAAGAACTAGACGTGGGAAGCTGAGTTCAAATTGGCAATGCCCATTGGATTGGATCTGTGGCAGGAGATGATGACATAACTCGTGAGAGATCAGTGCAGTCAATCCTGTTGATTAGAAGCAAGAGAGTAGAGGCGTTGGGAACATTGTCAAAGACACAGCTAAGCATATCTGTCATATAAATTGGGGGTCATTTTCTCTACTTGCTGATCGATGGTGCTTCCTTCCATTAGTGGACTTTTGGGTCGTGCCGGCTTAGGTTAGGTAAGGACAAGAAGCGATAAATGAACTTGAACTTTCGGGTTACAACGTATGAACCATTTTAGACCCTTTTTTGGGAGCATATCTACTGCTTTCGTTTCTTTATTCTTTTTTCCCGTTTTTTCTATAATTATATTGGCTTGTCCACCATAGAAAGGAAAAGCGCCAACGTTGAATATGTTTTAATTAACTTTGATCGGTTTTTTATTTGATGGGCTAAATTAAACCCGTCCACCCATGTTGGGTCAAAATCCGGCCAATAAGTGAATGGCTCATAAAAGAGTGCAATTACTGCAATATATAAAGAAATAAATAAAAAGGGGAATTAATGTGAACAGTAACGTTTCAAAGAAAAAACGCACTTCTTCATTTTCTTCCCCTCAAAGCAGTTTACTCCCTCTTGAAGAACGGAACTCCAGGGCTTCAAACAATTACTTTGAGATTGCAACAGTACTTAATTTGTGGCAATCAAGGTATATATGTATCTGTGATATGCCTTTGATTGATGTTACAAGTTTTCCCGGGCACGTTTCTGCCTTCGTTTTCAGTATTCGATCGCTCGAGTATTAGTTTGATTTTTCAAGAATCTGATTCATACATTGGTATCGGAGCGATGTTGTTCATGTTTCCTGATCATTGTTGATGTTTATAATTTTATTTTGGCTTAAATTTTCAAGGAATGTCGTCATTAGGCGCTCGGGGATGGAAATCCCAACACTCGCTCTTGTTCGCCCTTCTTTTCTCAACTTTAGCAAATCTAAAATTATTTTTGATAGTGCAGGGTCATAATTCTCGTCGAGACGAGAAAAACAACGGGTGGATTGCCACCAGGGACTGCTGGACGCGTCGCTACACGCATCTGCGGTTACCGTGCGTGTGCACAAAAAACGGTGGGTGGATCGTTGCCGTGGACTGTTAGACGTGCCACCATGCGTGCGTGCTGTAAACCGCAAGCGCGTGCGTTGCAGGCGTGCGGCAACCGTTGGCGCGTGCACAACACACGCTAGAGTGATTTTACGGATTTACCCCTATTTTCTTTAAAATATTACATTTTTGTCATTGACAATTGTTTTTACGATTATGCCCTTATTGTTCGATGTTATTACTATTTGCCCCTAGCTGACCCATTGACCCAACCCATTGACCTATTGACTCAACCCAATCATCCATTGACCGTTGACTAGAGTTGACCATTGTTGACCAGAGTTGACCGTCATTGACATACGTTGACCATTGTTGACCTGTGTTGACAGGCAGAAAAAAAAAAGGAAAATATGTTTTTTCGATTTTGTTCGTTGTGGATTATATGTAATCCATTTTGTTCAGCATTTGTTGCAGGAATACACATGTCTATATTTCCGAGAATGAACAAACAAAAGGCGAGACTTGAAGGGTTAAAAATATAATTAGTTAATTATCGGTGGAATGACAGTGATGTAGTATCACACATAGGGTCAATCAAATACAAGAAATCATTTGTAATGGTTATCTTATGTCGGATTTTCAAAAGGTGTCAACCCTAATGAACACTCTTCTACTAGAATGGCAAGCAGTGTTAGATCGCCTATTGGAAGTCAACGTGGTTTTGGATTATAGAAGGCTTCCAATAGCTTTTGTAAGAGAATACTATAAAATTAAGACAACTAGGACTTTAATCCTCGAGTTGAGTGTCACATGGTGCAAAATGAATGCGCCTTGGAGGAGTCATAAAGGCTCTCCGAAGGTCTTTCCGTGATTGACCAATGTGTCTTCAGAATTCTCAAAGGATTTTACTAGGAAATTATAAAAGACTTTCCCAATTTACGAAATAAATGAGTATGTTTGATTTTATTTATTTATTTTTCTTAGATTAGTTTGAGATGTTTTGGGTGTAAATATTTATTTCTATATTGATATATTTCCTTTGAATAAATTACTTAGTGTAAATGAGAAGTTTACTTATTGAAAGTTCAATGTTATCTATCGTTGTAAATTCGTATGTTAATTTACAATTACTTGTGGGAAGTTCAAGAAAATTTTAGTGACTTTGGTGAGCTTATTTTTGCATAAAATATTATATTAATGATAATTTTAAGTTATGATTTTTGGATGATGATTGAAAACATAGTGACCTTTTGATTCTGAAACCCTATTTGAAATTATTCATTAGTAAATGGATGCATAAATGATAGGCATTAATAATTCGTGCATATGTGTCTGATTTGTTCATATTCAATGGCTTCAGCAACTAAGAGCATAGTTGCTTAGTTAAACAAAGAAGAGAAATTGAACGGCAAGAATTGTGAGATATTTAATATGAAAATTCAATATGTCATTGAAAAACAAGAAGCACTAAAAGCTCTTAACCAAGTTATGGAAGAACTTGAGGATGTTGTGCACCACCTTAAGCTAGTAGAGGAGTCACGTCCCGAATCTCAAGCGAGCGCAAATCCCTCGATGGTTGATGAAATTGCGACGTCTCAGGACGCGTTGCCGACCCATTCATTTTATTGCACATGCAGAAGCGAATAAACAAATCCCCTGACATCAAACAGCATGGGATAGAAAAGCAAGATAATAAATTCACAACCAAAACACGCTTTTATACACAAACTAGGTTAATATACAAAACTAGTCTGTCTACCAAAAAGATCAGCTCTAAAAAAGGAAACTGTCCTATGACCCCCTAGTCGAACATGTTCATTGATCCTTCAGACTCCACAGTCTTCGGGAGCGTCGGGTCCACCACAGCACCATCAGGAGGGTCAGCTGCGCCCTCGCCAAAAGCGGCATCGACAACGATAGCAGGGATCTCAAAACCTTAGAGGAGACCAACTATCCATTGAACCCGCGGCGAAACCACGCCTTAAATCGATGAGATACCCTTTGAGGTAGGCTTTTATCGACTTAGACGGCGGTCACAACGAGCTCATAAACCTAGTGGCCTCCGGGACTAGGGTAGTCAATAATCAGCTTAGTAACCCTCCGAGGCTGACCATAATGTACTAGAGGGGCCGCCATCTAAGGACCTAAAAAGAATTGAGCCCATGACGAGGTAAGACAATGTCTTAGCAAATCCACCCCCTAAACTCCGACTAGGAAGAAAATCGCCTAGCCACACAATCACACAACCACAGAGACTCACATTGTCTCAAATCCTCCCTGCAGATCAGCACAGTTCAAATACACAACCATATGCAGTAATTAAACTCAAATAATTGGAATGTCACCACTTTCATCTTAATAAATACAAGGGTCCCGATTATAAGGCCAAATCATTATGACACATTCCATACCATGCCACACAATTTTGTCCCATAATCTGGCGCGTCTATTTCACCCAACATGCGTTCCAATTTTTAATCATGGCCCAACGGGCACAACCTACTCGACGTTCGGCGGTCTTCTGGCATAACCAGGTATTGTCTCACTCTAGTGAGCACAACAACGCCTACACAAGACGGCATTCCACAAAGGAGCATCAGTCCATAATTTACTGCGACCGGCATCCGTTGACGAGGGGCATCCCATATAGGGGCACGTCCACCTAACTCATTTCGGGGACGGGTTCTCTTTATCAACACACAATCATTCAACCTCAGCTAAGGACACCGTGCATTGCACTCAAATGCCTCGATTAAAATAGTGAACTTGACCTATTTTCTTCATATTAAAAATACACGGTAAAATAATCGTGTGTGGATACACGGTCAATTTGAACTAGAAAAATTGATACCATTCCTTTTAAAATCATACTGTTTGATATAGTCTTTAAAACCATTTTCGGTATTAAAACCCAACACTTGGGATTTTCTAATCAAATATCAAAATTCACAATTTTGGAACAAATAACCAAAATTTCAATCACCACTCAATTTGCACAAATTAACACTCAGTTGCATAAACTAAGCACACCACTGCAATCAGTACAAAATTCCAGCCACCGACTATCCGGGTATAATTTCTAGAAAATAATAAATAATTAAATAAATAGCAAAATTAATTAAATAATGCAAATTAAATACCATAAATACTAACTTAGGTCGGAAATGCCAATCTAACTGCCTAAATGGGCCTAGAAAATTTATGAACCTATCTAGACAAATAGCACAACCTCTTTAACCCTTAATTAGTCTATTCTAACCACCTAACATGCATAATTGAACAATTAAATCACTAATCAAAACTAACTAATCACCTAATCCCTAATTAGCCTGAACTAATTATCCATTAAGCGTCATTAACTCCCTAAGTAGAGTTTCGCAAGTAAACTCACCGGTTTAGGGGGCCGGTGAGTCCACAATGATGGCGACGCGGAGGCGAGTGACACTCAAGCCTACGGTGACACCAATGGAGGTTTAAATGGGCCTAAAAATGGGCCTAGAAGCTCTAGGGCTCTTGTTGGCCTTTCGTCTCTGTCCAAGGGATGAAGGGGCTGATCAACGTGGCTGGCCGGGCTGGAATGGGTTCGGCGGGCGGTGGAGACGGCTCAAGCGACTGGACGGTGACCAGGGCGAGCTTGACGGTGGCCTGGACATGCGGGGGACGGCGACTAGGCATGAGGACGAGCGGACGAACACGCGGGGCTTAGGCGGCGCAACGGCGCACGACGGCGGCAGGGGAGACGGTCAATGGCAGGGGGGTCTTCTCTGGTTCTCTTTGTAATTTTTGAGCTCAAAACTTTCACAACAATGGATAAAGTGGGCTCAACGAAGAAGAAGCCAGTTGAAGCTTGGAGGGTCCCAATTGCCCCAAAAGTCCACACAAATATCTCCTTGTGCTCATTGCATGCCCCAACCAGCCAAGGCTGTCATCCTCAGCCAATTTGCAGCATCCAAACTTCCTTAGCAAGCCATCCAAGAGGTCCAAAAGTGGCTGCCCCATGGTCCTACGAATTTTAGACCATTTCCATCAAATTTGATGCAATTTCAACTCCAATTGAGCACAAATTGGCCTCCACAAAATCAACCAAGGTGCCATCGTCCCTCTTATGATTTTTCCTTGTCAATTGAACCAACTCGACGGCAACAAATGCGACAAAAAACGGCCCTCTAATTTTTCCGATCCAAAAACGCCTAAATTTGATTTTTCCCTGAAACCTTGGGTTTGCAGAAAAATCTTCGGAGGATGAGTTGACGTTCTTAAAATGAATTGCGACATGACAGAACTTTCATTTTTTAAAATTGGGTTTAAATTTGCAGTTAATTTCAACCGAGCGCGATTTTAGCGTAACCTAACCTACGGGGTAGCTTTTACGAATTTTCAGTGCAATTGACCCGTGGTCAATTATTTTCGAGCCACATTATGCATCTTCGACACATTGGCGACTCTTGGTTGTCGTGAAAATCTCGAGATTTCAAATACGGGCATAGGGTACAGAAATGACAGAAAAATCGGTCTATTGCCGTTCGACGAGAATTTTGCAATCAAGTGGAATCACCCACACACTAATCACATACCTCTATCGAATTGACCTATCTTCGGTCTCTGATCGATTTTGACAGTAATGTAATGACCCTTGCAAATTAGCACGGTCAAGTAGTCGATTTCTGGTCGAATCCTCAAGTCTATTGCGTTAAAATTCCCTAATGGCTCTACCAAATAGACTAGTTATCCCGTGAGTGATCAGCTTAAGAAAAAGAACTATAGGCGCATTGCTAAAAAACCCAACTTATTCAAGCGAAAACAGAACCTAAAAATCAGGATATCACAACTCTTCCCCTCTTATAAAAATTTCGTCCACAAAATTTAAATCTATTGCAAATCTTAAACAAAAAGGTGGGAGTATTGTCGTCTCATCGAATCTTCACTTTCCCAAGTCAGTCCCTTTGTGCCGTGGTGTTGCCAGACCACTTTAACCAAAGGGATTGTCTTGGTGTGTAGAACCTGCTCCTTCCGATCTACAATCTGAACCGGTCTCTCTACGTACAACACCTTGTCGTCGACATCTAATTCTTTGAAAATTCCGCATGTGGGTCGGGTCAGGCTCATACTTCCTCAACATTGACACGTGGAAGACGTCATGCACTTGCATCAACCTCGGCGGTAATACAAGATGATATGCTAGAGTCCCTATCATTTTCAGAATCTCAAAGGGACCTACGTACCTCGGACTCAACTTCCTTTTCTTGCCGAGCCGCAAAGTAGCCCTCATTGGTGACACCTTCAGAAAGATGTGCTCACCAACTTGGAATTCCAAAGGTCTTCGATGCTAATCTAATTAGCTCTTTTGGCGGGTCTCAACAGTCTTTAATTTGTCCCTGATAACAACAATTGCATCCACTGACTACTGAACCAACTCTAGGCCTGTGATTTTCCATACTCCGACCTCATCCCAACAAACTGGAGTTCTGCACGCTCTGCCATACAACGCTTCAAAAGGTGCCATCTGAATACTTTGCCGGTAGCTGTTGTTGTAGGCGAACTCGATGAGATGAAGTTGTTCCTCCCAGATTCCCTTGAAATCCAACACACATGTTCTCAACATGTCCTCGAGAGTCTGATTCGTCCTTTCAGACTGGACATCTGTCTGCGGATGGTAAGCCGTATTGAATTGCAGCTTCGTTCCCAAAGTGATTTGCAAGCTCTTCCAAAAGGCAGTTGTAAATCTCAGGTCTCTATCAGATGTGATCATCACCAGCACTCCATGTAGATGAACAATTTGACGCACGTACAATTCTACATATCTATCCACGACAACCCAAATGGAGTCATTACCCTTCTGACTCCTTGGTAAGCCCATCACAAAGTCCATTGTGATGTGTTCCAACTTCCACTCGGGAATCTCGAGAGGTTGCAAAATTTCTCCCAGCTTACAATGATGTGCCTTCACTTGTTGACACGTCAGACATTTGACGATATGCTTGGTGATATCCGCCTTCATACCGGACCACCAATAGTGTTGACACAAATTCCGATACATCTTCATACTACTTGGATGAATGATGTAACTACTATGATGAGCTTCTAACAAAATATTCTCCTTAAACTCTGCATCGTCAGGTACACACAATTGTCCACGAAACCTTAATGTTCCATCTCCAGAAATTTGAAAGTCAGTCTTTCTCTTATCGGTATCCTCTTGTAAGATTTTCTGAATCTCTAGGTCTATCAGCTGAAGCGTCTTAATTATGATCTGGACTTCCAAGTCAATTCTGAGGGTGGCCATAAGATTTGAAAGGTGGCCTACCTCAAATTTGAAAACCAAATCTCGAGCTCTCTCGAGAAAAATCCACTCCTTAACCATCATCTGTGCGACTGAAGATTTCCGACTTAATGCATCTGCGACCTTATTCACCTTTCCAGGGTGATAGGGGATGTTGCAATCATAGTCCTTAAGAAGTTCCATCCAACGATGTTGTCTCATATTCAACTCATTATGAGAGAATAGATACTTGAGACTCTGATGATCTGTAAAGATTTGGAACATTTCCCTACACAAATAATGTCTCCAAATCTTCAGAGAAAAAATAATTGCTGCGAGTTCTAAGTCATGTGTCGAGTAGTTCAGCTCATGAGGTCTCAACTGACGGGATGCGTATGCAACAACTCTGCCATGCTGTATTAACACGCAACCCAGTCCTCTAAACAACGCATCACTGTAGATCTCATACCCTCCAGGACCATATGGTATTGTTAACACTGGTGCGGTAGTCAACTTCTACTTAAGCTCTTGGAAACTACGCTCGCACTTATCTGTCCACACGAACTTCTCTTCTTTCTTCAACAGTCAAGTCAACAACGAAGCTAAAGTTGAAAACCCTTCCACGAATCTTCTATAGTACCTTGCTAAACCCAAAAAGCTTCTGATCTCTATCATTGTTGTCGGTCTTAGCCAATTATTGCTTCGATCTTGGTCAGGTCCACGGAGATTCATTCGCTTGAAATCACGTGACCTAGGAAAGCAACATGAGTCAACCAAAACTCACACTTGCTAAACTTATCGTACAATCCATGATTCCTCAGTGTTTGAAGCACCATCCTTTAATGTCTTTCGTGCTTCTCAGGACTTCTCGAGTACACTAGGATATCATCGATGAACACGATCACAGACTGATCTAGATACTCTTTAAACACTCGGTTCATCAGATCCATGAAAGCAGCTGGGGCGTTCGCCAAACCAAACGGCATTATAGTGAAGTCATAATGGCCGTATTGAGTACGAAACACTGACTTCGGTATGTCCTCCTTTCTGATCCTTAGCTGATGATATCCTATCCTCAGGTCGATCTTAGAAAATATTGACGCTCCTTGCAACTGGTCAAACAAGTCGTCGATCCTTGGCAGTGGATACTTGTTCTTGATAGTCACCCGATTGAGTTGACGATAGTCAATGCACAAGTGCAATGAACAATCTTTCTTCTTCACGAACAGAACTGGTCCTTCCCAAGGTGATACACTGGGACGTATGAATCCCTTATCCGACAACTCTTGCATCTGCACCTTCAGTTCTTTCAACTTAGACAATGCCATCCGGTAAGGAGGCTTAGAGATTGGCTCTGTCTCGGGGACTAATTCAATCACGAACTCAATCTCTTTTTCTGGCGGCAGATCGAGCAATTCCTTCGGAAATACGTTTGGAAACTCTCGAACCACTGCGATATCTTCAACCTTCAGATCCTCAACTGTTGTATCCACGACAGTCGTTAAGTAACCTTGGCAACCCCCGTCTAACAAACGGGTTGCCTCAAGCGACGCAATTAAAGTGATTGAGGGTCCTCCTCAACTCCCAATAAACTCGAAACTTTGACCCGCTATTAAACTAAATCCCTTTATGATAGCAGTCCATCTTAGCTCGTTGCTTGGTGAGCCAATCCATGCCAACTATTACGTCAAAATGATACATGGCTAGGACTATCAAATTTATCCTTCCCTCTCGCTCACCAATCACTAACTTGCAACCAGGACAGTCCATCGTAGATAACACATTATCATTTAACGATGTAGATATACTAACCCCTGACTCCAACATTTCAGGACTCAATCCTACTAGCTTAACAAATTGCTCAACTATAAATGAATGAGTTGCACCAGGATTAAATAAAGAATAAGTAGCGTGGTCGTTCAGGGAAACGGTACCTGTAACCACATCAAGCGAGTCCTCTGCCTATCTCCTCGTGACTGCATACACCCTTCCTTGTGCTAGAGGTCTGTTTAGTCCACCTTGTGGTGCATTCTGAGGCAGAAACCCCATATTCTGTCCCATCAATGGCGGCGGTGGCAACTGTTGCGGTCCCATCGGTCTTTTGGGACAATTCCTGGCTATGTGACCCTACTAGCCACATTCATAATAGGCACCTAGCCTAGAATGGCACTGGGCTTATCCATGTCGCCTTTCGCAGAAGTGACACACGCCCATCTAGTTCGGCGCAGACTTACTTACCCCATCTTTCCTATTTGGTGGGATAGGGTACCTTCCTCCTGTCATAGGTTTCTTCCTAAACCTATTTCCATCCCTATTTGAACCAAACCACGATCCAAATGCAGCGACTTGTTCGTTCAAATTCCTCTCTATCAACTAGGCTCGACCGTATAGTTCGTTGTTTGGTCGAAGACCGTTTCTAAACCTCCGACCTCTATCTTCTGGATCCTCCACCAGCCTAGGAGCGTATTGCGATAGCTCCGCAAACTAAGCTTCATACTGATCCACTGTTAGTATCCCTTGACGAAGGCGCTGGAATTCCTCCATCTTCTACTCTTCGACGTTGTCATAAAAATACTTACCATTAAAGGCCCCAAGAAATGCGTTCCACACCAGAACCTCAGCTTCAGGTACTATTTTGCCTTTGGTGGCCCTCCACCAGGAACTCGCGTTACCTTGGAGTTGATATACTGCCAGGACAACCTTCTCCTCTTCAATGCACATCAGTAGTGCAAAGGCCTTCTCTAGGTCTTATATCCAAAGGGTTGCAGCCTCGGGATCTCCAGCATCGCTGAACCTTGGCGAGTTCAGCTTCAAGAATTGTTCCACCAACTTGTGCATCGGCCTCTCTCTCTCTACAACCATGTTCCCAGGTGGAACTTCGGCAGGTGCGGCTGCGACAGTAGTAGCAGCAGTTGTAGCGACGGCGGTAGTGGCAGCGGCTTGATTCTAGGCTTGTCGCCCCATCAGTGCTCCCAACATCTCAAGCGCCTGAACAATCCCGTCTATTCTAGGATTGCCAGTGGCTGCTACCCTAGCATCGACTGGAGGCGGTGCTACTCCACTAGCGCTGGCCTGAGCTGGCGCTCTACCACAACCACCTCGGGTACCGACCCTTGTCGACATCCTACCCCGAGTTACTGGTCCCATGGTTCTCTTCTGAGGAGTCCTCTGCTCCTGATCACTCATTATGCAAGTTCTTTACAGAAACTTGCTTTCCAATTCCACACAAAATTAGAAGCTCAGCGATCACACCAAACAAGCTACCAAACAACTATCACTGACATGCATCAGCATAAAATAAATGTCATTCCTACTAACTATCCCATGAACCATCTTACCTTATGTGACGAGCTGTGATGTCCCAGGGCGTCATGTACTAAGCGCAAATGGAATTTATTTATTATTGTGATCTAAAAGAAAATTATGAATTCCATTTATAGTGGTCACTATTGAAGGTTAGCATGTATAACATGGATTATTTAAAAGCTATAGTTTATACTATGAAGTTATCCTACAAACACTCTACTGAATATTAATATTGGCCAATGCATTGATGCACATAGATAAGATCACAAGAAGCTTCATTTCTTCTTACCATCATTAGGGCCTACAAAATTTATCAACCTGGACTATTTACATGTTCACTGCCTATATATACAACATATATATAACAAAAGTAAGGCGTAACCAAGCCAGGGATAAAAGGGTGAGGGTGTCTACTCCACGAGTTCCCACACAAGCCCTTGTTCAAAAGAAAACAAAAGATAGACAGCTTCTACATGATCAAAGGTGTCTAGGTGCCATCCGTCCCAGCTCCTGCTCCATCATCGCTGAAAGGGATAGGGCCAAACATCACTCCATCGTGCTTGACAAACCATGCAACAAACTTCATAGGGATCATCTTAGCTCTACCGTTATCCATCCACATCGTGGCCTCATATTTGAAGAATGTCAGCTCAACATCAAAGTCATACACATCAGTGAAAGTAACCTCAATGTTCGATATCACACCATAACGAGCTAATGGGGCATCTCACTTCGAGGTTACTTTCACTGATGTGTATGACTCTGATATTGAGCTGACATTCTCCAAGGCATCTCAGTATCACACAATTGAGGCATCCTTGATCACACACAAGGACATCTCAAACTTTCGGGGGCATCACCGGTATCTCTGTACCGATGGGTTCATTCACTCTCTTAAGCACACGTTTCACACTACCACACCTTTAATTAATGCATTTATCGTATGCAAAAGAAAAGACTCCAAAGTATCTAACTATATATCTAATTCTCATGATCCTAGCACACGTGCGTGTCCAAATTATAAGATAAAACCCATTATGACATGTCCCATACCATGCCGAACAAATATTTACCCCATAATCATGCACCATGCACCGCACTCATTGCACTCGCATGATACTATATACACTTATATCTCAAATGATGTATGAGGCCTATTCTTACCTGACTAATACCTATTATGAGCTTATTAGACTCTATGTATATCCTACAAGTCGAATATATAAAACACAACATCTATTATATGTTCTCGGGTTAAAACAGTTTACTAACTAAATGTACAGTTTCGGTTTTGAACACAGAAGGTATATCAATTCTTGTCGAAATACTACCAAATTTTAGTATGTTATATTAGAGACATATATTGACATTTTCCATGAAGAAAATTAAGTCTGAATCTCACTGTATTAAGAGAAAAAATTGCTATATTCTTTACTAACACCCTGTACCGACGTCCATATTTTATATCTACTAAGAAAATTGTTTTACTAGCCAATTCTTATTCATTTAATCTCAAATCTTGACATGTTATTCATTAAGATGTGTTGTACTAAGGAATCGAAGTCCAATTCTAACTAGGTAAATACAGAAAATTCGTATAATCAATAAAGGTCAAACCGTTTCTCACAAAACAGTATACTAATTTTTACTAAATTCACTTCTATCTCTATGTTTTTATATTCATTTGGTTATAGCTACGTACATAACTTGATCTTATAGATGTTCTATCATGTAGAATGGTTTCTTTCTTATTTCCATTAACATACATAAAGAAAATAAATACAAACAGAAGACTCCATAACCGTTTTCACCTAGAACAGAATAGGTACACGATTTCCTTTACTTCTAACCCGACTAAACCACTTATCTTTTCACAAACTTCTTCTACAATACTTCAATGCCTAATCACAGCAACTTGAAGCAACTTCGGCATGTCTTTCTCTAACAAATAATCAATCCACAATTCGGCTCGAAGTGTTGTTGCATCCGTGAGTTCACTCACCACGATTTATACCAAATCCATTCACTCGGCAACCATTTCATCAATTCACTCAACATAACAGCATACTTACACTTGGATTTCAAAACATGCAAGGCTCAAAAACAACATGCAATGGTTTCTATCTTTAATCTAACACTTACTCAGCTTAGATTAACCACAAAACAACAACTACAAATCATATCTTTCACGGTTTGGTTAGATCCGCAAGCTTTCTTGATGAAATGGTGGATAACTTTCAACTTAGAGTTATATCTTTCCTTACCTTAGTTCAGCTATCAAACAATCACAAGGATGCTTCAAGATCAACACCAAAATCTCGCCTGCAAAAGGAAAAAGGTTGCTGTTTTGCTTCTGGTTCTTCACCGCTCGACCGAGAGAGACACGAAGGAGAAGATGAAGGTGGGTGTTTCGGTCTTGAAGAGAGAGAGAGAGAGGGTTTCGAAAATTTAAGAAGGGAAATAGGCCTACTAACTAATCCCTAGGCTAGACTAATGATTAAATTTGCTAACGATTGTATTTTCTTTGCTTGTTTCGGTTTGTAGGAATTGAATCCATGGGTGGTGAAGAAAAATGGAGGGGAATTCGTGGCCTCCAAGTGTGATGTCCCTTGCCATTTGTCACTTAAATTTAATTAGGTTCTAATTCATGTCATTAGTTGCTTCATTAGTTTCTAATGTTTTTCAATTAATTCCTTTTGTTCTACTTGATTTCAATTACACAAAATCATAACATATATAACATATCGATTAGTTAATGTTAGTCTAAAAGGAATCTATCACAAAATGCTAAAGTCAGAAATTTATATTAGCATTATAATCATTAATCAAATTATCATATTTATAATCTATAAACTTGATTAAAAATAAAATCACTCGGGCCTAAATATTCATCTATGGCCTAACGGGCTTAATCTATAACAATCCGGCCCACTAAACTAAATTTACGAATCTAATAATTCTGAACCTTGGCCCACTCAATCCAAGCCCATAATCTCTCACTCAAGTTTACAAGCCTAGTTCTATATGATCACGTGGCCCGCTTGCTCTTCAAGCCCACTTAATCCTCACGGTCCATCGGGTTCACTTTCTAGCCCGATCTAAAATAATCCAACTTCTAATGATCTAAATTATACTAATGAAGGTCGGTGAAATTTGGGATGTCACACCTTATCACTCCAACTACCGACCAACTCTGATACCACTTTGGTGAGCAATTAAGTACCGCACAGCTTTGGTGAGCATTAGCCGTATACTATATTAGCTTGAGGGCTTGGATATATCATCTTCGAGTGAGCAGTATACTTGATTGTTAGCTTTTGGTGAGCATTTCTATCTATCTTCAGCTTAGGGTGAGTAGTCCTTGATGTGATTGGACTGGATAGATAATATTGACTGGATTGACCGAGAGATGGTCTTAATGACATGGAATTGACTCGTTTGATTGATCGATGGCTCGATTTGAATTGATGCTTTGGTGTGTTGAAGTGATTTGTTGAATTTATAAATTGTACTGACTTGCAGGAATGAACTGAGGCAAGGTGAGTCCTCTAACCTGTGCTTGTGCTTAGGCAGCCCTTGGGCCGTATTTTCTTCCTAGTCGAGTCTTAGGGGGTGAACTCGATGAGATGTCGTCTTACCCCGTTGTGGGATAACAATTTCAAGTCCCTAGATGGCAGCTCCTCCCGAGCATTTTGGACAGCCGAAGAAAGTCACTGAGCAGAAGTGTTTCATTTTGCTTCATGGTGACCCAAGGGGATGGGTGTGAGTTGGTGAAGTCCGTGGTCTGGGTCGATGCGGGTCTACCCAAAAAGGTGCCCCATCTATATAGATCATGGTATCGCCAAGAGCGGAATGGATAGAGAGAGGGGCCCATACCTGAGTCAGTGGTTCCTTTTTATGTGCTGAAGGTTGCTTTTGGAAAAGACACGGCAGATCCTCCTGAAGGTTCAATGGTGGACCCAGATCTGTTGGATCTAGGATCCCCGGTGTATTTAGCTGAAGGCTCCAATGAGGAAGAGCATCTGTAGTTCTATGAAACCCCCCTGTTTTACAGACCTCATTTTTATAGACTAGTATTGTATATGACATGGCTTGATATATGTATATATAAGCGTGTTGTGATTTTCCATTCGAAAAATTATGACCCTACTTTTCTATCCCATCTTGTTGTTGTCTAGGGATTAATTATTTGCTTCCGCATATACATTAAAATGAATGGGTCGGCGATGCGTCCTGTGACGTCGCTATTTAATCAACCAATGAGGGATGGGCACACGCTCGGAGGGTCGGGGCGTGACAGAAGGTACTATAGCAAGAGCTTGAGTCGGCATGGCTATGCCATTTTCAATCACATTCCACATATCAAGATTTGTAGCTTTAATGTATGATTGTATCATTTGCTTCTAGTAAACATAATTGCTTTTATCAAAGTAAGGTGGCTTGTTAGGAGTTTGCGCATCATTGGTAAAGAAACTACCAAAGTTAGCCATAAGAGAAAATATTTATTAAGAAGAAATACACTTTAAATAACGAGTAATAGGGCTCTGTAACCAATTGTTGGGGGCTAACAATACAACCTAGATAGGGGTGAATAGGTTGTTTTAAAAACTTTGACAATCTTTCACAAAAATTAGCTATTACTAAGTAAAGATTAAGTCAAGATGATGTTTCAAAACTTATGAGCACATTGTGTGCTTTTGAAAGAAAGAAGAGAGAAAAATAGCAGCACGCAACGATGTATAGTGGTTCGACTTTGTCACCAAGCCTATGCCCACTCGTCAAACTGATAGCCACAAGTTGGACCGAATTGCACTAGTAATTTACTCAATAAGTTATAATTGGCAATCACTAATCTTTTTGGATGATAGATCATATTATTAGGACTCAGCTGCATCTCTTACTCTTGTACACTTAATATTTAGCACAATTACTAAGACAACAATAATACAATACTCAGAAAAAACAATTGAATGAGATTGTTTTGCTTGGAACACACAACTCCTAACAAATTTCTGGTCTTGGTATTTGCGCATGTCTAACATTGTTTCAAAGATCTTCTCTTTTATACTCATCTTCATCTTGTTGTTGAAGGTGGTTAGAGTTGTCATTGGTGCTATCGTCCAAAGATAGAACTGCCTATTCAATCCTGTTTTCATAAACATTTGCAAGCTACCTGAAAATAGCTTCTACTGCTGTCCTATTGCCACAATTTCTGATAAACTTCTCAAACAACCTAGCATCTCATTTTGTATTAATATTTGGATTCTGCTTTTTTGCAGAGCCACTCCACAACGACTATTTTACTAAACCAACAAACATTATCAAAAGAATGTTGTTGCACCATTTCCAATGACTTGATATATTTAGCATTGACACAAACATTGACATCAGCTGATCTTTAGATTTATTGATGTTGTTTGTGGAAAAATCATATCATCACATATTGCAATCTTTACCAACTAGATCACACAATGGTCATCATATAGTCTTTAACACTCGTCACAAACATCTGCAGTTATCATAGTAAATATTATATTAAGGATAGTTCGGAAATCATCAAAATTATTCGAAGATGTTTCTCCAACAAGTTATTGTGAGTCGAGATCGAGGACAAGGTCAAGGGTCGAGTGACCCAGATCTAGCCCTTTGGCCACAATCACGCAACCTCGGTGTTGCCTCACCTAGCATTGTGCATGTTTGGTGGTCCTTGCGTGGGTCACGGACGGTTGAAGGGCGAGATCTAGGTTGCTCTTAGGTCGCATGACCTCGGCTTCTCTAATTTTGGAACCATACTGGAAATTCCTCTCCACCATATCAAAAAGATCCTGCGATACACTCCACTTCACTAGATTGAACTTCACGCATCATCCACCTCCTCACACTAATTGGTAACATTTAATCTCCTGAATTGGGTCCTCACGCAACTCACTTGGATCGTAAGGCAACAGCTCCATCGTAGAGCGGACCGCCTTTGTTGGAGCTTCCCACCATTAAAGCCCATTGAAAGCTAACTCTGGCAAGGATAAGAAAAACTCTAGAATGAACAAGCTAACTCTGAGGCTCGGCGAGGCCAACTCTCATTCAAGCAGTGGTGAGGCCATCGGCTTGCCGACACAGGCCATGGAAGAAAAAGAAATAAAAAAGAATAAAATTCTTACAAACTATTAAAAAATTTAATTATTGTACATGTTAATTCTAGTTGTCACATAAGATGGTTGGCATTCACATCAGCAATTTCCAGCTTAATTTAGCCCGATGAACTCAATTGATGCAAATGTGAAAGGTTATAACTAAATTGGTCTAATTAAGAAGTTTAGAACTAAATTGGTATCACTGCAAAAAAATTATGAATTTTTGGGTATTTTTTCTTATTTTTGTGGAGGAGTTCGACAAAAATTGGTGTAGACTTTGGGATAGTGCCTGCGCCACTGCTTAAAGTTCCCGCTTCTTCTAGTGACAAACGCCATACCGCAAGGAAAGAGATATCATAATATAGTGGACGAAAATGGAGGCGAAAAAGCCAACACATGTTGACATAATGCATGATAAAAGAGAATGCCAAATTCTCTGGTATTGCTCGGCTCCATGTGGGTGGTTTGAAGTATATTTTTCTTTTATTTATCTCTTCAATTCGATCCTTGTTGTGCTTCGTCTTTAGGAGATGGTAAGAACACAGCGTGTGAATTCATTTTCACTAAATGATAAAATCTGGGGTTAGAAAATTGATGGCACTTAATCAGTTGCCAGACATGGAAATTAAGACGTTGATTATAAGGTGTTAGAATAGTCATCACTAACCTACTTCAGATTTCTCGCAACTGATGTAATTAGGAAACTAGACCTCGTATTCTATTATGTGTAAATTGAAGTGAAAATCATATCAGGAACGCATATAAATCTAAATATAGAGAATGAGATGAGCGGGAATCCACCAGCGGGAAATGGAATTTAAAAAGGGCATGATGTTACAATGTGCAGTGAAACTGTGTCAATATAATGCCATAATAAACTTCGAATGCAATATTAATGTGTATTCAAAGAATGTTCTCTAAACTTTCTGGGGTTGATAGAGTTGCTTGGTGTGTTAAGGGATTATCAAATGTTTGATACTCACCAACTGTTTAAAAAGTTTAAGTTCTTAGATAAATACGTGATTTAATATTTAATTATTCTAACACTTGCTCTCACGCTTAATCTAGTTTTTTTTTGTCCAGGACTATGCATGGATATATTTAATTGGTGAGGCAAATAGAGTCTAAAATGATTTGAACTCAAGACTTCTAGTTTTGATACTATATGAGGTTTTGTAGAATAATTGCTAATTGTTCTAAAAGCTTAAACCGTTAGGTAAATGTGTGGTTTAATATTCAATTATTCCCACACCCACTGACTACATCCAAATTGCCCTAGATCAAAGCCATCTATATAATCAAAAGCCAGGATTCAACCATTTTATAGGACTTACATTGTGTTTTATGAGCCTCTAAATAACTCAATCTCCTTGTCCATGCGTCTGGATTACAATTGGTACTTTGTCAAGTAAATGCTAAAGTCATGAAGTACTTATCTTGACCGGAAGGTAACCGCCTATCTGATTTTACTTCCTCACTTTTGCTGCATTTGATGTATATTCTATCGGCAGCCAAGCAAACTCTTTATTAAAAAACAAAGTCATGCTAGAGAATTGCTCTAGGGGTACTTATTAATCATAATTAACAACAGAATGCTCGATTGTCTAGTAATTAAATACAAATAACATCAAAAAGCCAATGCATAGAAAATCGCAGCATTTCATTTGGTGATTAAACTAAATATAGAAGAATAATGTTTGAGATGTAGTAACATTTGTTTGGTGCTTAATTATAGCTCACTCACTAAGATCTTATGATGCGAGGGCTGCAAAGCCCTCACTAGCAACTAGGCGAGGCCCTCTCACACAGATTTGATAAGGGCCGTGATACTCTCTGCCAGTGGCTAGCGACCAGTCAGCCACCGGCCATGTGTACTCCCCTCCCCCCACCCTTTTATTAAAAAAAAAAATTCAGAAGATTTACAATATATATCGTTAACATTAACGTCAATTGTGCCATGTACGCAATGGGTGTTTATTGGCCCATCACATCAATGATTTCCTACCAAAATTGGTTGGAAGAATTAAATTGGAAAATCATAGAAATGTTGAGATTAAATTGGTCAAATCGAAGAGTTTAGGACTGAGTGACCGCTACATTATAGGTTTAGGACTTCTTAGATAATTTTACCGAATGAGTATCGGGATTTAAATCTCTTCTTTTTTTTTTTTGCCAAATAATATTTGAGTCATTCACTGTGCTCTGATGCTAAGAGATGTGTTAACAGATGCATATAGCATAATTATTAAAAGAGTGATTTATTATCGATAGTATCTCCTTGTACTCAGGAGCTAATTCTGCTCTCATACAGTGAAAAAATCAGCATTATCTTTTTGCCTTGACAACAACGGGTCACGTAAAACCTTACTTTTTGTTATCTACTTTCATTTTACCATCCAATTGATTTCGTTCATTCGATTATTGAGGTTAATGAGGGAATTATGCCATTTTATTCGTGATGTAATAATTAAACTTATATCCTAAAGTTAGGTCACAGCTCAGAAGGGTCGTCAAGATAACTTATGATTTGGTTTATCTAAGAAAGGTTGTTGTAGGAAAAAGAGGATTCAAATTTTAATATTGAATAATGTAAGAGGTAAACTAGAATTATTCACTTAAGCATTTGTCCCCATTGGTACAACACTTATAATATAGGTATATGGAAATATATTAGAAAGAAAGAAAAAAATCGAGGACCCTAAAAAGTAGGTCTTTCTCTATATGAAAGTTCAGATAGTATAGGCTATTCCTAGCAATGAAAAGTCAGCCCTCCATCCTAAATCCAGGCAATTAAAAAACAATCTTTGTCAGAACTTCACAATAAAAGATTAGGAAAAGAATAGCTTATGCTTTCGTTTACAATAAATCAATTTTAAAAAAAAATCAAGATATTGATTTTCAGTCCTAATTAATTCTATAATCATTTCCAAGAAATAGAATGTTAGAAGTAAGTAAATTGAATTTCCAATATCTTTTCACCTATATTGTCCCATTGCTCTTGATTTACTTTTCATTATATTGACAAGACTGGAGACAATTTGGATTTTACGAAATAAATAAAATAAGGCTCATGCTATTTTCACACCGCAATTAACTTTAGACATGCCCTAAAATTTAAATGGTCCAAAATAACTCTCACCAAGACCTCGTTAATGGTAAGATTGATGACTAAGGAAATGCATACCTTTAATATAAATAAATCTAAATAATTTTAGAAACCTTTCTTAAACTGTTATTTCTTCTCTTTTGTGTTCAAATCGGGATATTCACATATTCATTTCTTTTTTACGAGAATCATCTAAGATTTGAGAATTTTAATAAACTTAATAATTGAGATTCTAATTTAAAAGAATATCGTTAAAGTACAATTATTTACAATGTTTCTCTAAAGTTCATCTAAGATTTGAGAATCTGAAATTTTTGGAAATGAAATATCCACATGTAATCTACAAGAAAATGTTTTCTAGACCACATATCAGTAACCTCTGCTGTCACTAACTTGGCAATACATTTGGCACACGCATTTTTGTCACCGTAGATATGATTGAGCGAATAACATGCCCACCACCCACGGAAAGTTTTTGACTATGAACAATCAACAGAAATTATTAGATTATTTAAATAATAAAGCACACATTCTTCTAATAGCTTTGATTTTTATAACAATTTACAGTAAACTTACAAAATTTACATGGTATTGGAATAAGAGATCTTAAGTTCAAATCCTTCCAAAATCCTTATTTGCCTCCATTGATATACATTTACGCACTTAGTATTAGGCTAACGTTCAGCTTGCATGTGAGGAAGAGTATTAAAATATTCAAATATCCAAACACGGAATTATCTCACACTTGAAGTTAATAGAGCAGTTAGTTTTGATCCCACCAATTTTAGGGCATATGATGCATGAGGAAAAATCGGTTGTTACAGATTGACATAAGTGTCAAGCTCCCATAAAGTGGAATCCCACTCATAAATGCACATACATATCATTCGGGGAACATTCAGCTGCTCAATAAGTACCACATATGTCGGGAACATGATTGTTTCAAGGAAAATGAGAAATTTCGTCTATCAAGTGCCCCCCATGATCCTTTTAAGTGGAAAATTGATCCTCCAAGAGCATTTAGAAATATGTTGATGGCCACCTTTTGCTCAGACCGATCTTGCCCACACATCAAAGAAAGTACTTTATGCTTTGGTGGAAACCATAGTGCGTATTGATGACATCACAATCTGTACTCGTGGTTTTGTCAACATTTTTTTTTTCATTTCAAACAATGTCTAGTTACAATTGAAATAACAGGAGCAGCAACAACAATAATAATAACAGTAAAATATATGGAGGGAAATATTAGACATGACATGACAAATGAACAATGCTTTTTACCCAATTGGCAAACCCTAAAAACGTGGATATAATTTTGGAATCCAGTCTATAAAACTAAATATTTACAGGGATACAGGATATATTTAATCCATTTGTTACCTAAAGCTCGACTCACATCTATCGCTATTGATATGGATAGTTATAATTTAAGGAATTAATCAATTATCTAAATTAATGGTGATAATTATAGATTGGGGACTAAATTGTTACGCAAGCCGTGTAATTGAAATAAATCCTACAAATATTCAAGAGGTTGGAGATTCCCTTGGGATTTGTCATTACTCATTATAGTAGTTAGACACCCCAATCTCTTTTTTAGGGGGCGAAACACCCTAACCTAATTAGACATGCTTCCTTAGATATTTTCTATGCCCAAGAGCAAAAGTACATTTTGAAACAAGCTCATACAAATCGCACTTTCCATTATCATAACGCAATTATAACACGGCAAGCCATGAAACGTCCATGCACGAATCACTTGGGTACATATCCTACAATAATCCATTCCTCTCTTGAATCCTCACTGGGAACCCGTCCTTCATCTTTGACGTCAAGTCGGCCGAGTACGCTGGCTCGGTCCCCTTCTCCAATGCTGGCACCACCCTGAACCGCCCTAGCACGGCGGCGACCACCCTCTTCATCTGGAGGAATGCCATCTCTTTCCCCAAGCAAATCCTAGGCCCCGCTTGGAAGACCGGGTACTCGTACGGGTCCCGCCCGACGAAGCCCCATTTCCCTCCTCCGGCCCCCACTGCCAGCCACCTCTCTGGCCTAAACTCCGGCCAGTCTGAGCCCCACAGCTCCGGCAGCCTGCCCATCGCGTATGGATGGTACACCACCCTCGTCCCCTTCTTCACGCGCGTCCCATCTGGCAAAACGTCATCGACAGTGGCTTCCTTCGTGTCCACGGGTACAGGAGGGTATAGCCTCATGCTCTCGCACAGTGAGGCGTGTGTGTACACCATGTCCTTCGTCTCCTCATAAACGGCCAACAGTGTTCCCGTCTTCTCTGCAATCTCATCGAGTATCTCTCTCTCCACTCGCGGGTTCTGCGAGACAAGCCAGAAGAACCACGTCAACGCGGCTGAAGTGGTGTCACGGCCAGCGTGGATGAAACTGATGACAATGTCGATCACAAAGTCTTCATCAGAGTGGCCTGACATCAAGAACCGAGACAGGATGTCGAGTTCAAGATCGACGTCTTGCGATCGACGCTCTCTTATCTTCTCTTTCTTCTCTCTTATGAGGTCTCTCGCGAAGCCTCTCACCTGAAACATATTATTAGCATCAGTCATACCGTCATTCCAACAATCTAAGAAGTAAGAAATTAGATTTCTTTAGCATTTAAATGCAAAATTTGTTATAGAATTCGATCATATTGCTATAAGTTGGTCATGCGACTCGGTGATGTAACTGTTAGATAAAATAACTTCTCGGTACCGCACCTGAGAAACGGCCTTTTTGAGACGCTTCTCCGAACCAATGCTGAGAAACCTCTTGAGCTTCCATATGATGGGCAAGATCGAATTCAGCCTTCCACTGCTGATCATGACAGCTTCTTCGAATGCTTCAGCGAACTGGGCTGGCGGAAGTGAGGGAAGAAGATATGCTGGGTCGTACCCGAAAGCAATCTTGCATATGTTGTCAAACGTGAACCGCAGCAGGATGTCCTGCAGGTCGAGCACGGCGCCGGTCTTGGCGGCAGAGTCAAGAATGGGGATGAGGCGGCCTGAGAGCTCAGCGTCCACCACATGCTCGACAAACTTGCGCAGGGACTTGCGGTTGAACTCGTGACTTGAGACCTGCCTCTGGAACTTCCAGGCATCGCCGTTGATGTTGAAGATGCCGTCACCAAGGAAGTCATGGAGGCTGCAGCGGAGGAGCTTACCCTTCGGGTAGATGCTGAAGTGGGTCTTGAGGATATGCTGAACATTGGAGGGGTTGCCGGTGAAGACCTGGCGCTGGCCAAAGAAGCGGTCGAGGACGAAGGTGGCAGATGGGGAAAGCTTGATCATGTCAGAGAGCCACTCAACGCGCCGCTCACGGTTCGCGTAGATCGCAAAGTAGGAGCCGATGATCGGATACGATTTTGGGAGGAGATTGTTAGTGGGTGGCGATGGTATTGTTTTCTTGTGATGAGCGATGGAATTTTTGCTGGTGAAGAGGATTGAGAAGAGAGAGACGATGAGGAGGAAGAAGGAGAAGAGCAGCTCGGTGAACATGGTTGTTGCTTGTCTTGGTGTCTCAAGTCTCTCTTGTTAGTTCAATGTAGTAGGAAACTGAGACTTGAGAGCGAGCTATAAATACACGAAGATCTATGCAGCATGACATAAAAAGAAGAAAAGTACAAACTTATAGTCTAACACCAACGCTTATCACGTGCTTTTCTCTTGGTAGTAAGCAGGTAGACAATTACTTTGTACAACCAAAAAGCTTATGTCTTCCTCTATTTTGGGTCGGAAAATCCTCCAACTTTATGGGTGGATTGTAAATATGAACATCACTCACTTTTAACATACCAATAAAAGACATGCAGGTGAATATAGGCCTTTTGAAATTGGGGAAAAGTTATAAAAAAATAAAAAAATTCTAAACATATATAGCATTGATATCAATTCAATCATAAATATTTCAATCGGGCCAATTTGATCATGAACCTTTTTCGCACTAGTACCAATTCAATTCATTCAGCTAATCTAGGTCCAAAATTGCGGACGTGGATACCAACGGTCCAACGTGACAAGCTAGTGTTAATGTAGACATTTTTTTACAATTTTTTTATATTTTTTTCCCTTTCTTTTTGCTGGTAGCTAGCACAAGCTATGGATGACGAGGGTTAGCCTTGCCAAGCGTTACCTAGGGAGGGTTGGCCTCACCCTCATCCAAGCGAGGCTTAGTAAGGCTGCCCAAGTCTAGGTGAATGTCAACCCCGCTACCCTCACCTAGACGAGGTCGACCCTCGCTCAAGCAAGGCCAGCCCTCACCAACTGTGGCTTGTGCTGGCCACCAGCAAAATGAGGGGAAAGAAAAAGAGATGAGAGAAGAAGAAGAATAAAAAAGCGAAAGCAAAAAGAAGAAGAAAATTATTAAAAATTATAAAAATTATAAAAAAAATTGTTTCATGTCAATGCTAGTTATGTCACATAGGATTGTCCGATGTCCATGTCAGTAATTTCTAGCTTAAATCGGTGGTACCAATGTGAAAATATTTAGGATTAAGTTGATTCAATTAGAATATTTTTGATTGAATTGGTACTAATGCAAAATGTTTGAGACTTCTTTTCGTACTTTGCCTCAAAATTAAATCATGTTATCATCCTAGTTGGAGGATTCCACCAAATTATTTTATTGATAGGTGGCTTTCAAATATGTACGTAGTTATATTTGTATTTAATTAAATTTTCGATATTTATAACTTATAACCTGTCAATTAACAGTATAGTTGAAGAAAATTTCCTGCAACAACAATAGAGGAAACTATAGCCGCTCAATTACATGTCCAGCATCCTCATTGTGGATAGGAGTCTCTTAAAAAAAGTCTTGCCTGGACCACATCACTACTAATGGGGAATTGGCGTGATCTTGTACAATACAATAGACTGATTTGTTAAATAATAAAGTTAGACTATAGTCGTTATTTCTAGTAAAAATTTGTCTGTAGAACTTTGAAAATTGTCCCTACATTAAATCAAGGGGGAAAAAAAGGACAGGACTATAAATTAACACTCTAATTTATTGTTGCTCACTTCCACTTCACATTAGAGAACTTTCAGCATGACTTAATTTTATGGTATGCATAAACCTTCTTGTCCACGTTCGTCTGGTAAAAATAAACCACCCATTGGATGGCTAGGAATGGTCTTACGTTAATTTATGGTATGCATAAACCTTCTTGTCCACGTTCATCTGGAAAAAATAAACCACCCATTGGTGATAGTCATGGGGCCAAAGTTAATATGAGTGGATGGCATTGTGATTTGAAGATGTAATATGACACATTCAAATCTAGCACTTAATCACTCAGTCTATCTCTTAGACATTAGCCATCACTTTTTTCATACATGCCATTCACCCTCGCATGTAACACGCGGCCTAAACACTGATCTTGTATTGGACAAGGCTTCAACGCTTCAGCCCTATTGACGTTTTTCAATTGGCAAGGTAACAAATTATTCAGTCACTATTATAAATTGTCGTGTTTCGTATTTGGACCAGGCTTCATCCGTATCAACATAATTCAATTGGAAAGAGGTAATAAGTACATCAAAAGTTAATCGGGATATGCTAATGTACTTTGGCATTTTGCCATGCGTGGAATAACTTATTTATTACTTGGATGAGGTAATTTCGTAATTATTTTACAACCTTACAGAAATTCAGATTACTTTTACTAATGAGATACTGTGAAAGATGGTTATACGACTTCAAGTAATTGAATCATATTCAACATTTAACAAGTGCTTTCGCATGTTGGCAAATATATCCATAATTGAAATCTTTGTATTTCTGGCCAAAAACAATATCCTTTGTATCTAGGAGGGTACATTTACATATAGGCTAGTCAAACATGTGAGTTGGATCGGATTTTGGTCATGCTGAAAAGGGTCCAATCCAAATTGAGCCATTAATATTAATCTATTTTTATGTAAAACAATTTTAGCATCCATACTTGACACAACCTGAGTTCATCCTTGTTATATTGTTGCCTCTAAAGAATGAGCAACTCCATGCATCAGATTGCCGAGTCGGTAAGGGAGCTCAAAAGTTGGGTAAGGCATGGGGGCGTGAAGGTGGCAGTGAGATGAAAGGTGGTGGAACTTGTCCGGGTGACTAATAATGCCCTTGTTCTCGTGAATAGGTTTGCTTTCATGTATACCAGACTTGGTGGCCAGAGTATAAATTTTAGCTTTCCATTTGTACCTCCTCTCTTTTTCCCATCATATATATATATATAGGTTTTCAAACAGCAAATTATTTCCATTTGGTAGCATCGCAGCTTTGTTGGATGGCTGCGCCTCTTGGGATTCTGCTTGCCATCTGATGCTTAATGACGAAATTTTGCTATATGCATCGGTAAATTGCTAATTCACCAAATTGTGGACGATATAAATCATGTAACTGATCTCCATTTCTTTGTGTCTATTGTGATGTTAAGTAGAAGGCCGGTGAGGCAACATATGATGTAAATTATCAGCCAAATAGATATTTCTGTCAAGTAATGATTATTACTCGGAAAAACTAGATTGTCTTATGATGTGTGTCGTGTCTTGTGATTTAAAATGAAATCACAGGACTTGTAAAAATTCTGAAGAAGTGACACGAGGACAGGAGCTCTCGTTCGCTTTTGCTTTATCCAAGAGGTATTGCAAGAGCCATTCTTTACCACCGATCTGCTTTAAAAACTTGTAAAAGAGTCGACAGGGTTTTCTGGATCTGCATCCAAAAGGTCTCGCGACTTTTTTGGATGTGAAAGAGTTGACAATTGAAGCAAACTCAGGACCCTAAGGCTGTCAAAATTGATAATCTATTGAGAGACGTGGAGACTTACGAGTTCAGCTCTTGGAATGGCCATTGAAGATGAGCAGCGGCTACACCATATTTAAGCGGTTCGTTGGTGTATTTTTGCTTTTTTTTTGGTGGGGTGTTGGGGGTGGTTGGGGGTTGGGATGATTGATCCCAACCATGGGAGGAGCTCGAGTCACAATCCGTGAAGAAAGAAGAGAGGAGCCAACATTGAAGAGGGATTCTTTTCATTAAGCGGGTTGAAAGTGACTTTGTAATAAACCCACAAAAACTCATTAATTTGGGCTTCTCTTTAAAATCCATTATGACTTAGCTTTTTAATTTGGATGATCCATTTATACCCCCGCTTCGATAAATTTAAATGAAAATATAATTTTGTTACCCACTTTTACAGCCCAACTTACATCTTATTTTTCCTCCACTGAATAAAATTATTTCTCTTTGAAACAATAATGAGTTAACCACTTTGTCTGTCCTAGATTTTACTAAATTAATTGATAAATTATAGACACGTGAATCCACGAATCACATACATTAACCCTGCGGACGAATCGAACCACGCCAGATGAAATGGACACGTCTATCTTTAGCAGAAAACCAATGGTTGCATGCCAGGTAGTATGAAACCCTCAAAAAGTTTCAAATTGCCTGAGCGTCCAGTCACTCGAGTTATTTCAATTGGACTCTCGATGATAAATCTAATCTGCCACCCCAAAATGCATGTGGTCCAAAAAATTAGGGTCAACTAGCAAAGGAGTGAATGTCCCGACCCCTCAATTTACTTTTTTTTTTTTCCTGTTGAAATTGAAGACTTATGCATCATTCTCCTCATTTTGCAATTCGTCAGCTCTCCATTGACACCAAATAAAGTGCAAAAAAGTCGAAGTAGTTTGTATTTATACCGTACCAATATAATTAGAAGTGCTATGATCACCAGTCTAATCAAACTATACGAGGGTGTAATAACCCAATATAGTGCCCTCTAACATTTGGAGTGGACAAGTTTAAGATGCTAGACTTCTTAAGTTGCTCATTTAAACTCCACTTGTTTTAGGAAAAATGAATCATTTAAAAAAATATTTACCTAAAAACGATCACTTGAAATAATTAGCTAATAAAAAAATCTCTTCATTCTCGACAACAATTTATGTTTGAACATTTATGTAGACAATGAAAATATGTTTCGTTCATTTATTTTGTAAAAAATGCAAACAATTATAATTTTGAGAAAATATCTCCCATATTATTTATTTTTTTACAAAATAAGGGAAATCTTAATAAGGACACATATCTAACCAGTGAGAAAACTGACATATTGCTTCTCCACGTGATTTCGAAAAAGACTCCTCAACATATTTTTCTCAAGTTGCCCATCTATTGCTTTGCTCTTTCATGCCTAGATGGAATGGAATAGACTGCCCATAAAGCGACCACCCACGTCCCACATGGGGATGATGATGGACACCCATTTATCACACTTTTTGACTAAGTTCAATATGTGGGTTTCCTTGTCGATAAGGGTGGGAGAAGATAAAACAATCTATCATTCACTCCATTTTTCGCTTTAGGAGCAAATGGATCTTTATGCTAAGAAAAAGAAAGTATTTTTCGTACCAATAGTATTAAACGTATTGAAATAGGTCTATTATGGCCTTGTTGACAGTTCAATTCTTTTTATCTTAAGGTACAAATTGTTAAGCTGGAGATTTACCCTTTTTAAGTGGATCGATTAACAAGGCTTTGACCATGTTTGGTAGAGTTGTTAGAATGCACATATGAGTTGTCTTAGAGAAGTCCCACATTAGAGAATTAGTGTTGTGTAGAATAGTTAATGTATCCTAGTTGGGCCCTTGGCTCGCTTTTAAGTAAAGGTGGGTCAAACTGGATTTGTTGACAAGCTCGAATTTGGGCTCCCTCTCAACGATGTCCTTGGAAGAAGGTATCGGGCTTCTACCATATGCTCCCAATAAATGGTATCGGAGCCAATGATTGATTGGTGGGCCCCTAATCCACTCTAGTATTTGGTAAATATCTCAAAAAATAAATCTCATGATTGATGCTAGTTTCTTTCGGGTAGAAATTGCCATCACGATTGGTCTGACGAGAAAAGACATGGACAGTTGATCTGGTGACACAAGATAGAGACCATGGCCGAGCCAATCTCAAGTTAGCAGTTGATGATAGTTGTCATGTATTGTTGCGGGTGCATTCTAATAATTTAGAGATTCAAGTTAAGATAAGTCAATGCAAAAGGATATTTGAATTAAGGAAGAGCAAACCTAAAATTGAGCTCACACATGAGGGAGAGATTGTTTTCAGAAATCTTACGTCGGAGAATTTGTGTGGTGTAAAGTGGCTAATATGTTATAATTGGACCATGACTTATTGGTTTAAGTTTTTAAGTGAATGTGGATCCAATTAGATATGTTGATAGGTTTGGATTTGGGTTTCCACTTGGCGATCTTTTTAGAAGGGGACTTTTATCACATGCTCCCAAAAATTTCAAAGTGAATGATTTCTATTTTCAAAGGATCATAGTAGGCATGCACCTTATACAAAAGAAGCAAGCACTTCACTCTAAGGGCGAAGCATCAGACTCGAGCGCAGGCAATGTCACCCTAGCCAGCACCAGACCCTAAGGAGCACGCTCTAGACCATAAGGTGCCGCCTCGCCACCAAAGTTCTTTGAAGATCTCTAGATATGTTGTCATAATGCTCAAATTGCGTTGGGTTCTGATTTTTCTAATGTCGTGTCACAGAGGAATCTTTTTTGGAATTTTCTGAGTAAGAATATATCCTTATGTTGGTTGTTTGAATGTGCGAATTTTGAGTTTGCTTAGTTGATTTGTGGAGTGGTCCAAGACTTCGCTTGTAAGCCAAACATTACACATTTGATTCCCAATCTATTCTTGGTTCTTGGAAACTTTGGTTAGTCTGTGTTGCCACCATAAAATAACCAAACGTTTGTTATTATCGACGGATAGTAAAGCTCGGTCGATAAGAACAAAATTTGGTCAAAACAGAACTCATCACAAGCTTGTAGATAGTGAAAGAAATTGATAACACATGGTGCATAACTTGCCGGTAAGAGCTTTCACCAAAACTTGAGGAAAATTGATCAATAAATTCATCGACAGTAAGCAATCTCAGATTTTAATGAAATGTTGAGGCAGTGTAACTAATAGAGAAAAATATCCAAAAAGTTGTAAACCTATTGTATAGTGCCCAATTCAGTTATAAACTTTTTAATTTGGTTAATTTAGTCTAACCCTTTTGACAATTTAAAATGTAATTATTTTGGTCAATTTTGGTTGAAAATCGTTAACGTGGACATTAACTGTCTTATATGATATGGCCATAGACAATTGACGTTGAGATAAACAAATTTTGTAATTTTTTTTTTTAAAATTTTGATTTTTTTCTTCTTTCTCTCCTTTTTATTTTTTCTTTTTCCCTATATCCCTCTGTTGGTCACCGAGTCTCAAATAAAGACGGAGACAGTCGATCAACACGAGTACAAAAACTACCGATTGGTTATGCCAACAAACTCGCTATTCGTAATTGCTTATGTATAATCATGACTAAATAAAAAATCAATTCAAGAATTCGGTGCTTCTTATTAATCACTAGAGATAGGATTAAGAAGTTATTTATGCATCTAAAATTAACAACCGTCTGTAAATAACTGTCAATTGTAGGATATCGATATTCAAAATGTAATCGGTGTAAGGGTCGCCCAATCAATCACAAAACATGTATTCCGTATAAATCCATTATTATCTATTTACTTTCCTGCAAATCTACTTTCCCCCATTTCAATTTCCTGTACCATTTACACTCCTTGCAACCTTTAATTTCCAGTACTAGCATTTTCAATTTCTTTACTTTTCATCGCTAATCCAAAGTGCAAAACGTAGGGATGATTATTTTTCACGTATTTTGACCCTCATTTATTAATTTTCTCATCTCCGAGCTTGTATTTGTTGAGGAAATTTTATTATTAAATAGTAATAGTTATATATCTTTGATTTTTTGATACATGATGATGACTACTGTCCTTAAAGTATTCTTTGCTCCAAAAGCCATAGAGAAAAGAGTTCAACAATTACTTAATTTCTCTTTTGGCCCATTAATAACCTAAATATGATTTTTCATTATCAAGCAATTACTGTCAATTTTTTAGGATTTTCTCTTATTTAAATGGAAACTAAGTTGTACACGATGCATGTAATGCTGCTTAATCTAATTCACAATGACATGTAAAATATTATCAACTCTAACATATCATGGTATTCAACTACATGACCTAACTCTAATGACTGGAATTTATGCACCTAATTTTATATGACATGCACATGTTACATTATATTTTTCATTAACATTTTTAAATAGAAAATAATGAAAATAAATAATCTAGATTAAGAAATTATTTAGTTCAACTTAAGATTAAATCAGACCAAATCCTAATTTAAATTCAAAATTATTTTATTTAGATAAGGATAGATTTTATATGCAATATATCTAGAAAACCTATCCAAACTATATCCTACTTGACTTTTTTTAGGTTCATTTAAACATGCAATCTAATTTTATTTTATTTTTTTGTCGGAAATGATAGATCTTCTATTCACTTTGGAAAGTAGGAACATCCATTTACAAGAGCTTCATGACATAACATGTCTAACATAACAGGAGGTGGAGAAGTGGGCCAATTCGTTAGGAGGGAATCTCGGCCATGGGCTTTCGCGGCCCAGTCAGCTAGGGCATTGGATTCTCGCTTGCGGTGCTACACGGTGAGATTGAGGAAACAGAGGAGTCGAGTGGCAATCTCGGCAAAAATGGCGCGATGCTCCCATGGCGGAAGGTGATCCCAGTTGAGCACTTATGCAATAGTGAGGCTGTCCGTCTCCAACAACAGGCGAGAACTGGTTCTTCCTTGCTGTGATAGTTCCTCAAGGGCACACAGTAGCGCTTGACTTTCAGTCTCGAGTGCAAATTTTGTGGGAACATCCCTGGTAACGCCGCCGATCAGTCGGCCAGTGTGATCGCGAATGATACAAGCGATCGCGCCCATATTCGTGGCAATAGGGAAAGCTCCATCGATGTTCACCTTGAGGATGCCTTGCTGTGGTGGGATCCATGTGCGAAGAGAACTCAGCCGAGCGCCTATTCTAGACTCCTTCTGCTGAGCACTGATATGGAGTTGGGCAAAGGCAAGAGCTGTGTCTACTAGTTGGTTCAGGTGCATTCGTCGGTGGCGAAACATGAAGTGATTCCGAGCTATCCAAATAAACCATAACAGGGCTGCAGCCCACGTCATACATCACCAGCACCCGAACCCGTATGAACACCAAACCAAGGATGGTGACACATATATGCTCCATACATTCGACCTCCACGTCAGATGGAAGGCCGTAAAAGGTACCTCGCGTGACCGGGGGGAGAGGCATCTTTCTAATATGAAATGTTAGTCCCTAAAGGGGTGAGTACAACCACTCAATAGGTAAAAGATCCATTAAACTACTCAATGCATCAATCAGAACAATCATGGCAATGGTAGAGTACATATAGTTCATACATGTTAAACATATCTCACCTTTCAGCCATGCACATTACATCAAAACAGCCATGTACATAAGTCACCATGTTATGTTCATAAACCACCATGCACTTGTACGTCTAACATCATACGGCCATGCATACATGTCACCATACTATGTACACATGCCACCATGCCCTTATACATATAACATCATACAACCATGCATACATGTCACCACACTATGCATGATTCAATTTTAGCTTTTATTTTTCAATTGGATCACCATATTTTTTCTTTCTCGAGACCAATAATTGCATCCCACATTTTATCGCTCGCACCCAACCTGGCATCGCGAGGAACCTCCGGCACACACCTCCGGGCATCCGGCACTCACCTCTGGGCATCCCGACACTCCCGGGGCATCGTTGGCTCACACCTCCGACGGTATCCTCATTTATCATAATCCATGTTCACAATTGTGTCTCAATATCAACATGGCACATGATTGTGATGGCAACAAGATCAATTTCAGCTTTTGATTTTATATGTAATGTCATATATCATCACATGTGTAGCAAAATCAATCACTTAGAAACAATATAATTCATGCGGCAAACTCATGGATTATTACTATTATTTTAGAAACAGAATGCATTCTTTTTAATTTACACTTCTTAAAATTTAGTGATTGGCTCTAATAATTTCTAAGAATTTAATACATCATAGACAAGCTCTAGAGGCATTTATTTCATGAAGAACACAACACCACCAGAATTTCATACAAAACAGAATAGTCCATGCATTACAGCTTTTGAAATTCGCACAATCCAGCTTGCGCAGTTTTAGAAAACATTTTAATTAAATACCCAAATGACCTTAAAAAATTATTAAATTCGAACATGTGATAATCAAGACATATAGGCAGATATTTTATGAAGAACACTACACCAAACGAACCCCATATAATTCAATATAGACCATGCATCACCGCACTACTATTCTGACCGTTCAACTTGCACAGTTTTTGAAACATTTTTGGTTAAATAGACAAATGAACTTCAAAACCTATGAAATTTGAATATGTTGTAGGCAAAACATAGAGAGATATATTTTATGCAGAACACTTTTTTAAAAGAATCTCATACAAAACGATATAGTTCACGCGTTGCAACTTACAAAGTCCGAACACATCAGATTGCACAGTTTTAGAAACATTTCCTATTAAATACCCAAATGACCTTAAAAAATTATGACATTCGACTATGTGATAGCCAAGACCATAAGGTAGATACTTTACAGAGACATCAAAGTCAGATTTGTCCTAGGTAATTAAATACAGACGGTTAAAACTCATGTTCCTAATACCAAAATTTCCAGATCTAACCATCTCCGAAGGACCACGATTTCACCCACCTGTTCTTGTTTTTTTTCTCTAAATTTTTTATATGTTAAACCTCAGGATGTTCTTTACAACTTTTGTTAAGAAACCGAAGTGAAATTCCAATAAAAAGATTGCCTTACCGTCCATGCATGCATCAAAGGTCGGTGTTAAAATTTCCAGATCTAGTCTTCTTCAAAGAACAATGGTTTCACCTACTTATACTTGTTTTTTTTGTCCCAAATTTGAGCATGTTATACTCCAAGAAGTCCTCTACAACTTTCCTTGAGAGGTTGAAGCCCAATTTCAACTAGAATATCACATGCAAGTCACTAGAACATCCTAGGTCAAGCTGTTTTTCTCAAGAACAGCACACTAGACTAGAGTACCACTCTTATAACTTCAATTTTTCACATCCTATACCTCCAAAAATCATCACCAATCAATCACACACACTAAACACAGCATGCATGATTAAATTAAGGGATCCCACTTGCCTCCAAACCAAGCAAACGGCGAGCACAACGGCGAGACACGTCGGCGACGAATGGCGATGAATGGTCCATTCTCCTTCCTTCTTTCCTTCTTCCTTTCTCTCTTCTTCCTCTCTTTCTCTCCTCTCTCTCTCTCTCCCTCTCTTTCTCGCTTAATCCGATCACCTTTTCCCCCTAATTTCCTTCCCTCCATCATTAGCCATCATTAGCTTTGTATAGCTTGACACTTGGCCATCTTCATGGGTCAAATAGGGGAGGCATGCAAACCGAACTCCCCCCCCCTTCTTCGTGCGGTCGACGGCCCCTCATGGGCCTATGGGCCGGCCATTTTGGCCCATATTAGGCCCAACACTCTTGGGCCTAAGACCCAAGCTTAATTAACCCAAGATTACCCCTAAAGAAAACAGTTTAATCCTTATTTATACAGAGTACTAAGTTACTAATTTAAAAAGGCTATAATACTTTATAACATAGATTAATAAAGTCCAACTTATAAAATTTATGGCCAAAGACATAATTTCCTCATAAAATAAATCTTGTTCTCACATGGGTAGAGAACATGTTTCCAACAAAATATTCACCCATTAGGTACTTGGCCATTAATCTATTACACTTCTTTTGGTCTAAAGACCACAACATAGGTCATTCATACGTCCATCGCCCTTCCATAGGTTGTAAGGCATGTAGGGGTTGCCATGGATTTTTAGGATGCCACAATTGGTCAGCGTAAGGAAACAGAGCTGCATGTCATTTTCGATGTAGGGCTTGTCCGCGGATTAGAAGAGCAACATCGTCATGGACCGATGTTGGTGTAGGCGTGGATTCTTGCTAAGGCTCAACGGTGCAAATTAAGGCTGCGTTTGGTTCAACATTTGCAATGGGCTTTAAGTCCAATGCAAATGCTGAAAGCCCAAAGCTACTTGAGAAAATGCAATTGTGTTTAGTAAAAAAATATTGCAAATGGACTTTGAGTTGAATGTGCGTTTGGTAAAAAAAACTTCCGCAATGGGCTTTGATAGGTATAATATATGTATAAATATTTCTTTTTCTTTTTTTTTCTTTTGAAAATTGAACTAAACCCTCCGCCGGACTGGCGAAGGGCTACGATCGCCGGCGAGCCAGATCTAGCGTCGGCGGTCGTCGACGAGCTAGATTTGGCGCCGATGGCCATTGGCTAAGGTCACCCGAGGTCGGGGGACCTCCAACGAGGGTCGCGCGACCCAACCAAGGGTCGCGTGACCCAACCGAGGGCCTCTGGAGGTCGCCCAACCTCGGGCGACCCTTGACAAGGGTCGCGCGACCCAGTTGAGGGCCACCGGAGGTTGCTCGACCCAGGGGCCACGCAACCCAGGCGATTGCCTCCTAGGTCTCACGACCGCAGGCAGCCCTCGCCTGGGTCTCGCGAGGGTCGCGCAACTCCAACCGTCATCGCACAACCCAAGCGAGGGTCACCTACGGCCGCAAGACCCAAGTGGCGGTCACCTGGGTTGAGCAACCCTCGCCAAGGGTTGCCCGAGGTCAGGCAACCTCCGGCGGCCCTCAGCTGGGTCGCGCGACCCACATTGAGTGTCGCCCGAGGACGGGCGACCTCTAGCGGCCCTCGGTTGGGTCACCCGAGGTCAGGCGACCTCCGGTGGCTCTCGACTGGGTCGGGCGACCTCCGCCGACGGCGCCAAATCTGGCTTGCCGATGGCCGTAGCCCTTCGCCAGTCCGGCGAAGGGCTACCTCATTTTTTAATTAAAAATAATGATAATCAGGGGCAAAATCGAAAATATGAAAAATTAGTGAGGGTAGTTTTGGAAGGGAAAAAATAATTTCAACATTCGGTGGAATGCTGAAAGCCTAAAGCTAGTCTCTACTAGCTTTGGACTTTCAGCATTTTGAAGACAAGTTGAAAGCTGAAAGCAAGCTTCAAAGTTGAACCAAATGGTCCAGCATTTCCCCAATGGGCTTTCAGGCGTGAAAGCCCCTTGGAAATGCTGAACCAAACACACCCTAAGACTGCAAGATCGTTATGGTGGCTTGAGAAGGGCGGTGACGTCACAAGGCAAGGCAAAATCTCTGCTGGAGCTCAAATTAGGCTAGACAAGGCCCCCTCTCCTTGTGATTTTCGGCTAGCATGCCCTTTAATGGGCTGGCCGAATTTTGTCCCCTTGTGGCCTTAATGATCATAGGATTGATCCCTCTTGGGGCCTATTCTTATTAAACTTTAACTTTAACGAGCTAAACCAACTCAATTAAAGTTACAAAAATCTGATTGATGGGCAAAAAATTTCGGCTGCCCCTTCCCGTACGCTAGCCGAATTTTACCTCCAGTGTGGGCCAAGTCCGCATGGTTAATTTAGGCTCGATCAGCACTGCTGGCTCAATGCAAATGCAATTAGTGAATTAAACTACATGATGAATGCAACTAAAAATTATATGCTTTGCAACTTAATCTTATTACTTTTTTTATGGGCTGAAGATTAGTCCTTAGTTTTTTATACAATTATTCTAGATGGTGAGCCAAAATTTAGGTGTTGAAAAGAATATCAGATAAGTATATATATATATATATATATATATATATATATATATATATATATATTACATCTCAATTCAAAATATAAGTAAATGATACATTTTCGTAAATATAGAAACAACAATTACACGATTTTCTAGAGGGGGAAAAACTTTTTAAATATCTCATACAATTTTCCATTTACATAAGTCAATATGATTAACTGCATAATTAGAGATGATTCTTATAAGATAAATTTTTGAGATCTTTATATTTGAAAAATAGACGTCATCAGGTATGTAAAAGAAAATTAAGGACCCGTTACTTTAAATTTTAAATTATTTATCTATATGATTAAATGAATCATTAGAGATCATTTACATTATCTGTAATGCCTTGTGGGTCCTTACGATCTTCTCTAATCCTAGGTTAGTGGCAGCATATGAAAATTGATTTTTGAGTTTTTATAACAAAGGAGTAGCCTGCTGACCAGAATTCTAGATAGTTTTACGAAAGATGTTCCTATCGAGGTGCGCGTATGAAGGGGACTGGTCCATTTGCGAAAAAAACATAAATCTTGAGGGTTCGGTTATGTGTGGAGAAGGGTTAGCACTCCATGACGCTTTGAAATTTATTTCTCATTAATTTCCCGAAATAAGACCGTGAGTCTATTTTTGTTGAGACGTAATCAGGCAAATGGTTAGGATCACTTTAGGTTTATGAATATGACGTGTCATGTGACCAATATGATGTCTCATGATGACAACATGGAAAAATATGATATGTATGCATATGTCCTTATATGATTTGTATGCATGTATAGATAGATGGCTATATGCTTTGGTTGTCTATTTGATCAAACACATATGCATGTTTTGAAGATGAGGAAGCCATTCTATTACTAGGCTTGTTCGGGTGCCTAAACCATTCTTGAGGACCCACGTATCCCTTTCAGCCTTATTTTTTATAATACAGGGCTAAAATATTTATTTAAAATATTTATGATCTGAAAGTAATTTTATTTGGTAATTTGAGCATAGATTGGTAGAGAGATAAGCAATCAGGGTTCTAGGCTCGTTCACAGGGGGATCGGGTAGGCTTTTGGAAAAAAAAAAATTGGGGTGACCATTATCGGTTTGGATCCTTAGCTTCTTTTTTTTTTTTACTTTTCTTTTTATTCATTTTTACTTTTTTAAATGAGAGAGATTTGTTGGAGATGTGTATCTAACCTGGAAAGTCTAGGAAATCATACTTTAATCATTATGCCATAAATTTTTATATGCTATATCTTCCTATATTATTCTATTGCATTAGTTGATTTGATTGTAATCTCACCTTTCATAAAATCTGCACGTCTATATTTATTTGACTCAGATCACATTTTTTTTTTTATCTAATTGATTTATACCTTTTAAACATTAAATTGTTCTCTTCTTGTCATTTTTTTCTCTGAATCAATACATGTGGTGTGGCTAACACTCATTTGACAAACTTGTGTGAATTTTTATTTTTATTTTGCCAAACTAATCACCCATTGTGACATCCTGAATTTCGACCCCATCTCGAATATATGAAGTAGGCATTTCGTCGACGCACCTATGGTCTTTTTTCTCTGAGTTGGCCACTCACGAGTTAACTGATTTATCAGGTGAAGCCGTTAAGGGATATAAATGCGACAGACTTGAGAATTCGATCAAAAATCAATCGCTCAACCATAATAATCGGCAAGGGTTAATAGAACACCATTATAATCAATTAGTGATCGGATATATGTCAATTCGACGGAAACACGCAATTGAATTGCGGGTGATTTCCGCATGATTGCAAAATTCACGTCGAATGACACTGACCCAGTTTTCAGTCGATTTTGTACTTGGTACTCGTAATTGAAACCTTGAGATTTTTACGACAATCAAGAGTCGCCGACGAGTCGAAGATGCACAACATGGATCGAAAACTATCGACCACGGGTCAAACACGCTAAAATCCCTAAAAGCTACCCAGTAGATTAGGTTGTACTAAAATCGTGTTCGATCGATTTTAAACACGAAATTGAATTCGTTTCCGGGAATTGAACATTCGAGCATGTCACGATTTATTTTTAGGACCTCATCTTATCTTTTGAAGAAATTCCGTTGAGTTCGGGATTTTTGCGAAAAATCAAATTCAGCAAAAAGGAAAAACAAGAAGAAATTCGTATGGCTGCTCCCATGGATAATTTGGCCACCAAAATACCTTATTTGTGAGGAGTTTGGAAGAAAAATTGCCATTGGAGGATGCCTTGACAAAGATGGGCTGAAGACTTTGTGGCAAAACACTCAAGTGCATGGGATATTTCCCTTGGCTTCCAATTGGCCCTCACCTTGACTTGCAATCTCCTTCCTTTCCCTCTCTCCTCCCTCCTTAAACGTGCGCATCCCCTTCTGCTCAACCGAACTTCTGCTTTAGCTCCTTCTTCCTTATTTCTTCTTCTTCTTCCATTGTTGTTGCTGCCACTCACCTCACCGAACCCTTACTCCAACCAGCCGAGTCACCGCCCAACGCCACCGTCCCATGGCCCTGACGCCACCTTGTCTAGCAACCCTCACATACATAGTGCTGCCATCCAACCCATCCCAGCTCCAGTCGTAGCCCCCGTTTGTTCAAGCTACGCCGCTCATCCAATAGCCCCGGCTGAGCTGCCACTAGCTCCGCTTAGCAGTCCAACTAGCCACACCACCCCGAGCCTAGCAACGCCACCTCAGCTAGCCCGCTCAACCACCTGCAGCCCCTTGATCCAGCAGCTCACAGAATTGGTTTTCCCCTTTAGCCGTGAGCCTGGTGGGCTGTTTTCAGCTCCGGTCGGTCCTCTGTTGGTGATCTGGTAGTTATGAGATCTCACCACTGTCGCGCCGCCGTCGCCTTGAACTCGTCGCCGCCTTAATCTGGTGAGTTAATGCCCTAATCTCGTATTATGAAGTTAATTACACTTAGTAGGTTAATTAGTGTTAATTAGGATTAGTGTAATCCTAGTTAGTGTAACTAGTAGTTAAAATGGTTAGTTACCTAGGCTAGTTTGGTTAGGGGTTAGTTTAGTTAGGTTACTACCCTAGGTTAGTTAGTTAACTATGGTTGTTAGTTAACCATGGTTAGATTAATTAAATTAAATTTATTTAATTAATTATAATTAGCGTAAATTGTGACGGGATAGCCATTTATCAGAATTTTACATTGATCATCGTGGTTGAATTTATATGTGAAATTGATTGCTTAATTGTGCAATTGAGTGCTCGGTTGTCAATATGGATTAGCAAAAATTGATTTTATGGTATTTAAATAGAAAAATACCGGGTGTCAGTTTTTGATGCCAAAAATATTTTATGTACTATATAAAATAGTTTGAAATGGGAGCGTACCACGTTTATTGGCTCGATTTAAATGTGTGACCACGCACAATTATTTTACTGGGATTTTTTAATACGAAGAAAATTGGCCAAGTCCATTATTTGAAATGGAAGTATTTGAGTGCAAAGCACGGGGTTCTTATCCAAGTATGGATGTGCATGTGATCACTATTAGAACCCATCACCCGATGAAAGTCGAGGAGGTGATGCCTGATTAAGTTCGGATGCCCCATGTCAACGGATGACGGTCGCAGTGGAGGCTGAGCTTATGCTCTTGTGTGGAATAGGCCGTCTAGATGTAAACGTTGCCATACCTAATGGAGCAAGACGACGCCGGGTTATGCCGGATGACCACTGACTGTTGAGTTGGTCGTGGCTGATGGGTCATAAATAACTAGGACACACCTGAGTGATTGAGATAGTCGTGCCTGATTATGGGGCAAAATTGTGTGGCACGGAATGGGACGTGTCATAACGATTTTACTTTATAATCAGGACCCATGTGATTGTTTGAAAGATAAATTGAGGTGTTCCAGTTATTAAACACGTTTGCTGTATGCATAAGATATATGTGAGACAATAATGTGCAGGGAGGTGCTGAGGCGAGGTAAGTTTGTTTGTGATGCTTGTTTAGGATCGCCTCTGAGTGAATTTGCATCCTAATTGGGGTTTAGGGTTTTGACTCGCTGAGATTTTATCTCACCCTGTCATGGTTAACCCTTTTTTTAGGTCTTTAGATGGAGATTCGTCATGTCCGTTTTGGGTGCCCATGGGAGATGGAGTCCGAGTCTACCTTTTTCCCCATTCTCGGGACCACTTGGAACTGTGAGCTCGTGGTGACCACTATTTGGGTCGATGAGAGCCTATCTCACTTGGTACCTCATCGCTTCATAGCGTGGTTCCTTAACGAGCCTAACGGGGCTCAGGAGGGTCCCTTACAAGGTTTTGAAGGACCGCCTGTTGGGATAAAGGATGGGGAGGTAAGACACCCCATGGACATCAACATCCCGGATAGTGTCATGGAGGATTCGAAGCCAGAGTTGGTGGGATATGGGGCTTAGGTTGCCTATGACTTTCTTTTTGAGTTAGACCTTTTGTATATAACTCTGTAGGGCTAACTTGGATTGTATATAAAGTATGGTTTGTGATAATTGGTTGTCCTACTTTTACCATCCCATGTGTGTTTGTTTGTTGGTTGGGTAATTATTAGTCCGCTTCTGCATGTGCTTAAAACGAATGGGTCGGTGACGCGTCCTGGATACGTCGCAATTTTAGTCGACCGCCGAGGGATCTGTGCATGCCCGTGGTTCGAGGCGTGACATGCCCGCCTAAAGTGGTATCAAAACTACTTAGTGTTTGGAGTGATAAGGGGCGATGGGTCTTGGGATAGTTAGTAGGAAAAGTTTTTTCCTTATGCCAATGACTGTGATTGATTGATTGATTGTTTTGTGTGGGTCGCTCAGTTTTATAATTCTGTGTTAGAATTGGGGAAGTAGGTTCTATAAAGATCCTGCAGTATGAGTGATCATGAGCAGAGGACCCCTCAGAAGAGGGTAGTTGCGTCTATGTCTCGGGGTAGGACGCCGACTAGGGTCGGTGCTCGAGGTAGAGCACCGACTTAGGCCAACGCGAGAGAAAGAGTACCGCCACAAGCCGATACTGGTGTAGCAGTACTCAGTGATCCTATAATAGATGGGATCGTCTAGGCGCTCGAGACCCTAGGAAACTTTGTGGGTCAACAAGCCCAGAATCAAGCTGCCGCCACTACTGCCACCTATGCCGTTGTCGTTGTTGCAGCTGCACCTGTTGAAGTCCCACCTGGGAATGTGATCGGGGAGCAACTGATGCACAAGTTAGTAGAACAATTTCTAAAGCTGAATTCGTCAAGATTCTCCAAAGCAGGCGATCCTGAGGCTACAACCCTTTGGATTAGAGAGTTAGAAAAAGTCTTCGCACTGCTGAGGTGCTCTGAGGAAGACAAGGCAGTCCTGGCGGTCTACCAGTTGTAGGGGAATGCAAGCACGTGGTGGAAAGCCACCAGGGGGAGAGTGTTTCCCAAGGGCATGGTTCTGGTGTGGAATGCCTTTGTGGAAGTTTTCAATGGGAAGTACTTTTCTGATTGTGCTAGATAGCAGAAGATGACAGAATTTCAGCGTCTTCGTCAAGGTCTAATGTTAGTGGATTAGTACGAGGCGAAGTTTGCCAAGCTGTCTAAGTACGCACCCAGACTGATTGAGGATCCAGTGGACAAAGCAAGGAGATTCAGAGACGAATTGAGACCGGAGATCAAGGATCCTTTAGTGTTGTTGAATCTGAAGGGTTACAACAATTTGTATGAGAGGGCATAGTTGATCGAGAGGAACTTGAATGAGCGAGCCGCTGCATCTGGGTCGCGGTTCGGGTCCAGCATAGATGGTAATCGATTCGAAAAGAAGCCGATGTCAGGAGGAAGATATTCCATTCCGCCCAACAGGAAGGGTGGGATTGGAAAGTCGGCACCCAACCCGAACGACATGTGTCGTTTCTGTGGAAGACGACATGGATCAGCCCTGTGTTTCACAAGGATAGGAGCTTGCTTTGGTTGTGGCCAGCACGGCCACCAGATCATGGATTGTCTGCACAGACCTATGGGACTACAACTGCCGCTACCGCAGATGGGACATAATAGAGGGAATGCGCCACAAAATGCACCGCAAGGCGGATTAAACAGGCCTCCAGTACAAGGAAGGGTGTATGTTGTCACCCGACGGGAGGCGGAGGACTCACCAGACGTGGTCACAGGTACAGTCTCGCTGAACGATCATGTTGCTTCTGCTTTATTTGACCCTGGAGCTACACATTCATTTATTGTTGAGCAGTACGTTAAGTTGGTAGGGTTGAGTCCAGAACCGTTGGGGACAGTCATTAGCATATCTACCCCATTAAAGGATAAAGTGTTGTCTGCAATAGGGTGTCCTGGTTGCAAGTTAGTTATTTAGTAAGTGAGAGGAAAGAATAGACTTGATTGTGCTGGCCATGTATGACTTTGATGTAATCATTGGCATGGATTGGCTCACCAAGCAACGAGCTACCGTAGACTGTTATTGCAAATCGATTCAGTTTAACATGTTAGCGGGTGAAAGTTTCGAGTTTATTGGAAGTCGAGGAAGACCCTCGATTACCTTAATCTCGTTGCTTGAGGCAACCGGTTACTAGATGTGGGTTGCCAAGGTTATTTGGCAACTATCGTATCCACGACAGTTATGGAGCTAAAGATGGAGGACATCACCATAGTGCGGGAGTTTTCTGATGTGTTTCCTAAAGAATTACCCGGTTTGCCCCTAGAAAGGGTGATCAAGTTCGTGATTGAGTTGGCCCATGGGTTCTTTCCCATTCATTCCCTTCAACTATTAGATAACAAAAAAGTGATCGTGAATTAACCTGCAAGCATCTTGGTGGGGCTAAGATGACAAACTAACCAACCTAGAGCCTCCAAAACGCTAGTGGTCCAAAGTAGTTATTTTTTAATCCGTATACATCGTAGTGTTTGTATACTCCATTTATGATAAGGTTTAGAGGACGTCCTAGCGCTGGTGACCCTACCCTTCCTTTTTCTTATTAAAAAATCATTTTATATTTAATGGAGGAAAAATTCCCTCAATGACGGGAAATTTTACTTTAGATGATAAAAATTTAACACTCTGGTTCTAACTTAGAATGAAATTGTTCGACTCGAAATCAGTGCTGAGCTTGATTTCGATTTTAGCTTTTTCAGGCGAGAAGTGTCTCGGGCTTTGAAAAGAGATGATGAACTGTTGTAAGGAATAAAATTCAAGGAAATTAGAGTGTAAGGAAGTAAATTACAAACTTAAATAGAATTGCATGAAATGTAGAGTGTCCATAGACGCTTAAATTGCAACACTAAACGTAACACGAAATTGCTATTTACAATATACAGTGAAAGCTAAACACTTAAACTTGACACTAAAACCAAAGTTAAAAGACATTGGAATTGAGAAGCTTCATTGACAGAATCTAAGCGCACAACTTGATCAAAAGTCAGACAAAGTTTTGGCATTTTTTGACCAGACTATGCCTTCTTCTTCTTCTTCTTCTTCAATCTCGGTCTCTGTAGCCTAATCCACAGCATAAGACAATTAGTTTCTCTTTGTTGGCTCCTCGTCCTTCCACTGCTCCTCATATCTCTCGTCCATTCTTCAACACTTCTAAGATGGTGCTTAACTCCCTTCTCCATTGCCCACATCGCACCAATCTACAACCGTTTCTGAGCTTGAGCTCCGTGGAAGAATTAGTGCAAGACGAAGTCATTCTTGGTCGAGGTCATGCGCCAGGCATTTCGACGTGCTACTCTTTATATCCCTTTTCTTCATATAAACTTTCAACCTCGATGGGGTGTATTTGTTACCAATACATATCATTGGAAAAAGCTTTCTTCAGAAACAAAATAAAACAAAACAAAGCAAAACTAAACTAAAGGACCACAATAAGCCCAACAATCAAGTCCCACTCTAACTTCCTTACAGAGTAACATCCGAGTGTCCGAACAATACTTGGGAGACTTTTTCGTTGGGTGGGATTTCGTATAACGGGCTCAAAATATCCAAGAGTGTTCAGATACAACAAACTTAGAATACGTGACATTATGACATCTACAGTAACTGTCAGGGTGGGGCAACTGCTCGCAACGTTCAATAGTGGAACATTTTAAATCCAAATTTGAAGTGTCAGCCAAATGCTCCAACGACCTGCAATCGTGAATCCACAGCTTCCGTAAAGATTCCAAGTGATTTAGACCTTCCACACTTTTTAGCTTGGAACATTCGCCCACTCTGAGCTTCTTTAGCTTTCTCAATTTCGATAGGTCTGACATCCTTTCTATGGAATTGCAATCCACGACTGATAGGAAGCAAAGGGATCCCAATTCTTCAAGGCCGCGAATCTCAATGAGCAACTTGCAGCCAAGAAGATGTACCTCTTGCAAATTCCTCATGTGTGATAGATCAAGTACTTCTGGGAGGAACTCACACCAAAGCATCTTTAAATATTTCAATCTTTCAATTTCCAACTGAAACAGTGCATCTAATTTTCTAAACGTGCAATGCTGCATTTGGACAACACCCAACTCAGCGTCAAATATAATCGAACTACGAAACAAGTTATTCAAATCGGAAAAATCCGGTGATTGGGTGGTCACCAAAGGTTGAACTTCTAACTCTCTGAAACTAGACAGGAGCTGGGGGAGGAATTGCATGTTTTTGGAGGACAATGTTTGTGTTTCCAGCTGAGATCGGGTACCGGTGCTTGTGGGAAGACCAGAGACACTCTCCTGCTGATATGGCTTGTCTTTGTAGGAATCAATGACAGTAACGGTGGCCCATCTCAGACAAGTCAAGCTTGGGGGAAATTCTGGCAATTGCTTAAGCTCAGGACATGATTCTAGATTAAGTATTTGGAGATTAGAGAGGTGACTCACTGTAGTAGGTAATGCGGATATACATGTGTCTGACAGGTCCAAAATCCTCAAACAAGACAATCTCCCAATTTCTTCAGGAATTTCGCCTGTCAAGTTGCAACATCCTCTAGCGTCCAACTCTTCAAGCCTCTCCATTAGTCCAATTGCATTTGGTAATTTCGTTATCCCACTTATGTTGCTAACTCTAAGTACTTTCAGTTGCTTTAGATTGCCAATTGAATCAGGGAGGTGACCAATACTTGTCAATGACAAATCCAATTCGACTAATGATTGTAATTTCCCAACCGACTTTGGTAATTCCTTTATCTTTGTACATTGGCATAAATTTAACCGCCTAAGTTTCAATAGCCCTCCCATCGAGTATGGCAGTTTACTGATCTGCATATATGATACATCAAAGGTCAACAATGACTTCAAATTACCAAATGACTCAGGAAGTTTTAATTCAGCTAGCGTACGAGGCATGACAATCTCCGTCAAAGCTTGTAGACATCCTATTTCTTCAGGCAACTCTTGAAGAGACTGGCATCGATTCAAGTTCAAAGTAATTAGGAGCTTTAATTTACCAATGGATGGATCAATTTCAACTAAGTTTCGACAGCCTTTCATAATCAATCTCTCCAGGGACACCATCGTAGATAAATCAGGTGTTCTCCTTAAGTATGCACAGTTGTTAAGATCTAGTACTTTTAGTTTACTTGCCTCCTACAAACAATTTGATAAAATAGATATTAAGAAACAACCTATATGAAAAAGAATGATGAAAGAGACAATGTACATATACAAGGAGAGGGACTTGCATCATACTTTGATTTGGTTCCAGCCAATCCATTCCTCCGTAATATCACTGTATGAAAGGTCAAGAACGACTAAATTAGTCGGATGAAAGTTCGTTGCCTCAAACTTGGAAGAGCAATATTGCCAAGAAAGCCATCTTAAATTGGAGAGAAGATTATTGAAATCTCCAACAAGGAAAACCCCATTCCCTTCCAAGAACCTCAGGTTTCGTAAATTAGCAACTTCATCATGCATTACCATTACAATGTCTCCACGATATCCTAGTGACAATGCTTCTATTTTCTTATTTCCCTGACAAAGGAAACAACAAAAAGTCCACATGTGAAGGTCAAAAGAAAACAATTGCAAGTGATAATAGCGATTAACTTTTCATTTTGCAAGAATAGTCTACAACAATTCACAAAAAAAGTAAATTGTTGTTCCCTTATTATACCTCTTTCTGTTTCAAAATGCTCAAGGTTTCCTCATGATTCCACACTCGACTACGCTCACAGAAATCTTTGATATTCTCTTGACGGACGATTTCCCTTCCAAGGTCCCGCACTTGGTCATGCATCCAAAATGTATTGTCATCTTTGACTTTTACCAAGGACATGAGAAGAAGGACTTCAATGGCATCGTGTGGGCAGTATCCACAATCATCCCACATATAGAAAGGGTATGTTTTTTCCACATTAACAAAAAAACAAGCTATATCCAGAAATACTTGCTTTTGTGCATCATCTAACCTTTCATAAGTTATCATCAATGCTCTTTGGACTTCCATGGGAGGAGCTTTTTGTAGCTTCTTCCATGTGTCTTCCCATATTGCTTCAGATTTACCATTAAGGGATGAACCTATAACCTCAAGACCTAAAGGAAGCTTTCCCAAAGTGGAGACAACTTTTTCTGAAAGGGAGACATAATGATCTAGTGGAAAGTCTCTTCTAAAAGCATGCCTACTAAAAAGCTTAAGAGCGTGATCAAATTCCAATTCCCGTACTTCGTAGGTTGAAATGTTTGCTGACTTTTTTGTGGGGCCTGCACCTGTTTCTTCTCCCTCAATCATTATGAGACTTTTGTTCCGAGTAGTTATGATAATCCTACTACCAGAACCAAACCAATTATCTTTATCTGCTAGACTTTTGAGTTGCTCTTTCTCATCCACATCATCAAGAATAATAAGAACTTTTTTGTTGCAAAGTATTCTCTTAATCTTGTTGATACCATCATCTGTATCACAAATATTGTCGGTAAACCTAGAATCAAGAAACTCTGACAATAGTTGCTTTTGCAAATGTACCAGACCATTCCGTCGTGATGATTCCCGAATGTCTCCAAGAAAACTACATCCTTGAAAGCTAGAAGATAGTTGGTTGAAGACAACTTTTGCAATTGTTGTTTTGCCTACACCACCCATTCCGTGGATTCCGAGAAATCTCACATCATCATATCCCAGATCCAACATTTTGATTATAGCTTCTACCCGATCATCAACTCCAACTAAATATTCAGTCACATTTTTATATCTGACATTCAGCTTAACCAAAATAGTTTGAATTACAGATTGTATTAGATCTCCTTCACTGCCATAACATAACACACATGTTAGGGATAACATTAATATTGTAATATAGAACTGTAAGGAAGACTATTCCGTCACTTTATGTATAGTGACGTTCTACTATTGGCCCTAAAATTATTCCCTAGAACAGGATCACTTGTTCATCCCATTCAAATGGAAGTGGCCTTTTGTGGAAGGTTAATTTTTCCCAAGATTAAGCATAACAAAAATGGAAGGCTTTGAATGGATCGACCATGGGCCATTGGCCATGGTATCGATTGGTTCGATCAGTAAGGAATCAAGGATCAATCTTGGTTCGACTAACCGACTAGTCATGAAATGGTCGAGGTTCTGGTCGTGAATATTCTACCGACCATACCAATAGGATAGGATCACCAGCTCATAAGAAGATCTTTCGATCATGAGAATTGTTCATGGGATGATTTTAATTCGGTGGATGGTCATGGGTCGATCCAACCAGTCGTAGTGCCCAATTGCAAGTGATTCTACCCGATTATGCACCGATACACGGATAATCCGACTTGATCAAATGTGATCGTCTTCCAACCAAAAACACATCATTCCCTATTTAATTCTTAATGATCGGTAAGGAATATCAAATTGGTGATGTTCGATCGTGGATCAGTAATACACCAGCCACAAAACATATGGATGGATTGGGTATTGACTAGAATGAGCTCAGGGATAGACCCGGCTATTCCGTCACTGTTTCTAAGGTCCATGAGTGCCTTGGCTTAGTGTCAGGCCATGGGTAGCCTTAGGATTGGTCTTGAACCAACCGAAGGACAACCAACCCTCTAGGCCGACTGACTGTCTAAAGGAACGATTCGAGCGAGCATGGGGTGTGATGGCCGAACCTCGGGTGCATGTGATTTGATTTTTCGAGGTGTACCTAATGATCCCTTCTCTGGCCCCATAACCAACTTGGAAAATAGAATTCTCTAGATTGCCTTCTTTAGGAAGAAAATGACAAAGTGAAGAAAATTCTAGAACCCCCTCATTAAATGAAGGGGTGATATGTCCTTCGAAAATTCAAACGTCATGATGGAGGTAAAAAATATCTTTGAAGTTCTAGCAGAAGGTAGCACACATGTGGACCAATCAGAGAGCGATACATGGGCCCCTCATTATTGATCGAAGATTCTAGATTGCCAAGTTGGCAACTATGGTACCATTATTTTCAAACTCCATTAAATGTTCATTGAATGTGGGGGTATAGGTGGACTAATGGGAGATCAAAAAGTGGGCCGTCGTCAATTACTCCTATGGATTAGATTGCCAAGCGAAACCTTTTAGCCATGCCAACTCACTTTTTAGGTGCAATCATAGGGCAAGTAGACTTGCCACCCAAGAATTTTAGGCGGGCCACATAAAACTTATGATTGGATCGTGTGGCTTGGTAATGATGGCATCAAGGGCTATAAATAGGAAGAGCCCTATTCATTTCTCCACCTTGCCTCCCATTTCCTCATTCCTCCTCCTTTTACACGTCTCCTCCTCCTCACGCCGTCCCTCTCTCTTTCAGCCTCTAAGCAAAACAACCCCAACCTTTATAGCTCATGTCCTAGTTCAAGGTTCATCCAGGTAAGTATAGTTTCTCACCTCTTTTAGTAACATTCAGGACGTCTTTGACTCTAGGAAATCCTCTCTCGAACAAGACAAGGGTAGGTCGATTGATTCTTGGATGTTTGATGAATTCTATTACTTGTCCATGTACTTGAATTTCTTGTATAACTAGAATGAAGTTGCGGTTCATAGCTTTCGATCGGTACAAGTCAAGGTTCACCCATAGTCATAAGATGTGATTCGGTGAGGCGTTCCGAGTTCACATCTTGGATTGGTGTAGGGTTCCTTTATGCTTGTTACTCGAGTGGGGCTTTGAGCTTAGGCTTGTTCATGATGGTGTTGATGAGAAATTCACGACTTCATGGCACGTGCATTATGTTGAGCATAAAATGCATAGTTTATGGCACGTGCATAAGACTTGAATACACCCTCAAGAAGGGATTAGTGCTTGAGCAAAGATAAGAAAAGATAAGAATGGGGTTTGAGTCCCTGATTTTCTAGCAAGAACTAGGTTCGAGTCCCAAAGGCTGGCAAGAGACTTGGGTTTGAGTCCCAAGCATATTAACTAGGTTTGAGTCCTAGAAGCCCGAATAAAAGCTCAAATTGAATTGGGTTCAAGTCCCAAGACGGCTCCGGGAAGACTTGGGTTCGAATCCTGAGCATAAGAGAAAAGCTTAATAAGCATGGCATGCATGAGCAAGAAAGAAAGGCTAGGAGTTTATAAGCTCAAGGCATGCATCATGTTCATGAATGATTGCAAGAATTGCCATTTATACGTGCCTGAAGCTTGATTGCATCTTTGCAATTGATTTGCCTTCAACATGGTTTGCATGAGATGTTTGACTAGTGCTGATGAAGAACCGATGTTCGAAACGAAGGTTAGAGGCTATACTTACTGAGTATTCCAAGTACTCACCCCTATTTCTTTTACAGGTTCTTATAATTATGGCTACCGTGCATTTTGGTTGCCCTATAAAGACGTATGTGACTATGATGAACGTAGTAGACATAGAAACCGGTATCACTTATTGTAAAAGTATCTTCCGTTGTGTGGAGAGAAAAAGGCCTGGGTGAGTTGATCCAGATGCACTTTGAAGCCTGGTATAGGTAGTACGAGGGCACTTGCATAGGACCTCTTTGACGACTCGAAAACACGAACCCAAATGTTAATGATATGGATGAACCGTCCAAGGATTCGGACTAAATTTAGGTGTACTGGCCCAAGTAGTGGAATAAGGGTTTCCAATTTTTGGCTAAGTAATCACCGTAGCAAAGATAGGGAAACCCAAGCTTTCTTTTGATGTATGAAATATAGAGCTTTGAAGTTTGAAAAACATGAAGGGTCGAGGAATAGGCTTGTAATCATCACCACGTATGTAATATATAAAGTATGTTAGTGATGTTTGTATCTCATGTTCCCATGTTTTTTGTGTCAGGGATTGTGTGTTCACATTTTCTGCATGCGTAATATTAAGAGATAAGTGGATTCGGGATGGCGACAAAGCTTAGGATGTCGCAAAATAACCCGTAGCTTGACCTCCGAGTGAAGGGAGTGTGATAGATATGCTTCTTTTATGGAGAATCAGTTCATCGAAGAAAGTGGAGTTGGACCGAAAAAAGACTAACAAGAAAAGAATAATGGAGAAGAAAACAACCAAGTTCAAACGCAAACCTCAGATTTAGTCGGAACTTCTGATACACAACCTTCGAGAAGGAGTTCGAGAATGTCTCGTCCATCTATTTGTTATAGATACTTAATTGAAAGTATTGAACCCTTGTTCATTGTAAATGACAATGATTCTAACACCTATGAGGAAGCAATGTTTGACATTGATTATGGTATATGGCTAAAGGCCAAGAAATTCGAAATGAATTTAATGTATTCTAATTATGTTTGGATGTTGATTTACCTGATGATATCGTAGTAATTAGTTGTAAATGGGTCTTCAAGAGGAAGATAAATGCTTTTGGTCAAGTCAGAATGTATAATGCATGTCTGGTAGCAAAACGATATCATTTGATTATGACAAGACTTCTCATCAGTAGTCATACTAAAATCTATTTGCATAATGTTGGTTGTATAGCTGGGCACCTAGATTATGAGATATTCTAAATAGATGTCAAACCAACTTTCTTGAATGGGTTCCTTGAAGAAGACATTTATATGAAATCACCATGGGAGTTTTGAATTTGATTTTGGCAATCAGAAGTTATGGTCTGTTTGGAACATCCATTTTGATGAGGTGATTAAATCATTTGTATTCATAAAAAATCCAGATGAACCTTTTCTATATGAAAAGGTTAGTGGGAGCATAATTGTATTTCTTATTTTGTATGTAGATGACATACTATTGACTAAAAATGATATGCCTATGGTATTATCGATCAAGCTATTCTTGTCACACAAGTTCTCCATGAAAGATTTAGGATAGGTAACCTATATTCTAGATATCATGATCTATAGAGATAAATCGAGATGAATAAGTGACCTTTCACAATCTACGTATATAGATAAAGTGTTGACACATTTCAACATGCAACATTCTAAAAAAGAATTATTGCCTTTTAGGCTTGGAATCCATCTTTCCAAGGATGTGTGTCAAAAAATTCCCAAGGATAGAGAGCAGATGGCAAAAGTGCCTTATGCGCCCACTACTAGTAGTATAATGTATACTATGCTAGCACAAGACTTGATATTGCACATGCTATAGGAATTACTAGCATATATCAATTTGATCCAAGCGAAGAGCATTAGATAGTAGTTAAGACTATCCTTAAGTACTTGAGAAGGACTAAAGATCTATTCTTGATATGTGGAGGATGAGAGTTTAAAGTTGAAGTATATATTGATTCTGATTTTCAATCAAATCCTAATAACTATGAGTCTACTTCTCAGTTTGCCTTTATGCTCAATAATGGTGTAGCTAGTTGGAAAAGTTCCAAACATACCATAACTACTGATTCCATCACTGAGGCAAAGTATGTACAGTGAAGGAAACGGCTTGGATGAAGAAGTTCATTTCAGAATTTGGATTTGTTCCATCCATTAAATAGCCTATGACATTTTTTTGTGACAACAATCGGGCAATAGCCCATGCTAAGGAACCATGGTCTCACCAGAAATCCAAACACATTGAGAGGTTCTTCTATCTCATTAGAGAGATCATTAGAAGAGATGATGTCACCTTGCAAAAAGTAGCGTCAGCGGAAACATAGTAGGTCCCTTCACTAAAGTGTTGTTTCAGTCTTCTTTTGAAAGACGCCTTAAGTAGATTGGTTTGAGGCACAAGATAGTTTTGCTTTAGTGCAAGTGGAGATTGTCGGTTTTATGTCCTAAAGCAACCATGTAATAGTTACATGCTAAAGATTTAAGTTGCATTTTTTATTTAATGGCAAAGTAATATTCATTCATTGTCCTTTTTATATGAATGAGTCCATAAAATTTATTATGACTAAACCTATTCTTGAGATGTTAAGAATATGGATGATGAATTTATAGTTAGATTGAGTCTTTAAACAACTTTTGGTGAATGGATCATTGAAAGGATATTAATGATCCTATTGAGACAGGTATGTTTTCGAGCTTTACCATTGGGTATTGGATACTTCAGGGGATGATGAGTTACAAGTCATAAGGTATTGTAATACCCGAGTTAGAACACGAGTGTTTGTATCAGACAAGTTCACTGAATATGACATGCATAGACTGATCAATAATATGGAAGCTTTAAGCAGGGCCAATGACTAATCGTTTAAACTTTGATCTTATGTAAAATCCTTAAACCTAAAGCATGATGTTAACTTGTATGTTGGATGGCTATGGTTCACAAGTGCGCATGATGCTTCGTCGAACCATCTATGTACTTGATGGTCATAATTTGTTCATATATGAATGCACATGCGTACGCAATATCAAAAATGCATTTGCAATTACTGTAATAAGATTAAGTCGAGCTAAACATTGAAGTTCTTAAATTGTTTCAGAACCAATGGAAAAATTAAGGATCTAAAATGATTTCAGACTTTACGTCCATATTAAAAGTTCCAGACTTTACAACTATATTAAAGATCTAAAAAGAGTTTAGAATCGACGGTTGCATTAATGATCTGAAGTGAATTAAGAATCAATAGCCAAATTAAATATTTGAAACGGTTTCAGACTTAATTGCCAAATTAATGATGAAACGGTTTCAAAATCAATGGCCACATTAATGATCTAAAATGGTTTTAGAATCAATAGGCAATTTAATAATATAAAACTATTTTAGAATCAAACGACCAAATTAAGCTTTTGGCCTGAACTTTTTAACATGGTTTCAATAGCCGATCCAAGTTAAGTATGTGTAAGAAGGGACTTACGCACGAGCAAATAAGTTAATATAATCACATATTACTTAAATATGTGGTTATAATTTAACTTGTATACATATATAGATGGGGATCAAACTAATAGCTATACTAAGGTGACCGTCATGACAAACACAACTATCGCCATCAGGCTAATCACCGCGATGGCCGGAGCTCGTTTTGGTGAATCACCCACAATTCCCTCCCTCAGCTTCTTCTTTTTTTCCAATTAATAGGTAATATTTTGATTTTTTTATTTCTCTTTTCATCTATAACTATTCTCCACTTTTTGTTTCTTGCTAACTTATTTTGTCATATCCTAGTAATTATTCTGCGAACAAATACAATCTGAACCTCAATTTTTTCACCTTCGTTTCTTAATAATTTTGGGCAATCTTTCGCTGCCTTCCAATAGAATATATAGTTAAATCTATTTCTCAATGGTCAAGGTGCACTTCCAAGAACTTGGTGACTGCAAATTTCCCGGAAAATAACACTTATGGTCCAGAATTCACCGGTAGCTTAGCCGCGTTCAGCGCCAAATTACTCCCTTAGCGACTGAATTGCCCTCATAAGAGAAAATTACGGAAAAAAATAATAATTTCTAGACCCCGAAACAATCCTTTCTCGATCTCTC